>CM054061.1:276275559-277619156 GCA_028641055.1 Alopecurus myosuroides | reverse complement strand
TTAAACAAACACTAACTTATTGGTATTAGCGAGAAATAAGAAATAACATGCGTGTAACAGTTGAACAGAAATAAAGGGACCACTATAATATGAGAAATTGTCCAAGCACATTAGGTATGAAAAGTGATGGCCAAAAGGACAATACGTGAGTCCAGATGTAGCTTAGATGCTTCACCGTGTACGGTTGCATCGACCTGAGGATGGAGAATCTCACATGATGTTTTGATAAAACAAAAATGTTCAGTCTGGAAACTACAACACTTTGAATGCAGAAATAACTGTGGCTAGGAAGGATAATTTTTTTTTTTGGCCGAGAATAAAGAACAAAACTATGCAGAGCTTGTTAGGTACAACCTGGTAGCAAACAACTACACATTACTATTAATAATTTCTTAAACATCAGTACAATCAGTAGGGGGAATCATTTACACAGATAAAGAAAATAGCAAAATTTAGAAGTGTGTACCTGATGCTCGTGGTATCCATCAGCAGTGACACCACAACTGCTCTTGGCAAGAATATATTGCCAATACAAAATATCAAGATAGTTTGACTTGGAACTAAAATGATAGAGGCATCAACTCTTGATAAACATCGGCATCTGGTTATTATCTTCGTCCCAAATACCCAATCAGCACAAAACTGCTTAATGAATATAGATTCAAACAATCAGACACTACTGGAATTCACATTTGAAGCACACCACGGCTGTTGATCCACTAATGTGTATCATCAATGATCAACTATGCACACTTCTATTTCCTTGCAGGGTGAGTAATTCAAGGAAAAAAGCATAACTACAACTTTGTAATACCATAACCATGAAATAAAAATCAAGCGAGCAGTGCCTATTTGGAAGCAGTGAACCATACATTTGAAATACCGATTGACCAGACCAGCAGAATGCAAAAAATTCTAAACATTTAGGATTCCATCCTAGCTAACATGGACACAGAACAAACTATGTAATCGGATGAAAAATATGTAGCATAAGAGATAACTAAAATGGATGCATAGACATGACAAAGACCTTTTATTTATCAAATTACATGACAAACTATAAACTTCTATTAAAGTTGGCAAATGTGTAGCATAAGATCACCATCATTGTAAGAATCTACCGGCCACTCAAACCCTAGTTGCAAAACAATTAAAATAAATTAGGGAGAAAAAAATCAGGAGGAACTCACATGGGTTTGCACACAAAACATAGCTTCTTTTTTCTTCCTCCACCATAAATTCCTTGTAACACTGGCGATGGGGAGGCAAAGAGCAGGCAGCAATAACATCACAACAAATTAGGGCCATCACGCCACCCCATCCGATGCCCTCTTCCCACGACCGAGAGGTAAGACGCTGAGGGGCTGAGACTAGCAGCGGAGGTGTGGCTAGCAGTACATCACCAAATCAGCAGTCGTGGAGTGCTCCTGAAGGTGGGGCTCGTGTACCTAGGCCGCGGCGGGTAGTCAGGCGGCCGCGCTGAGACTCGAACAACGCAGATCTTAACAGGAGCAGTAGAGTCGAAGATGGACGGTGGGGCACCCCGTGGTGGCCGGCTACCTTGTGGGCGGGCCGGGTGCAAGCTCGGGGGAAGCTCTTCGATCTGGACAGGGAGCAAGGAGGGGCGGTGGGGGAGTAGACGCCGAGAGAAGCTTCAACCAAAGGTGGGCGCGAGGCGGCCCGAGACCTAGCACGTAGGTGCTTTTGGGAGGAAGGGGAGAGAGGATCCAGAAGAGAGGCGGCCCGAAACCTAGCTCACCCATGATGTCAGGGATCTGGACGGCGATCCCCATGGCGACGGTGGCGGCGGTGGCTAGGACTGGAGTGAGGACGAGGAGGGGGAGGAGAGGATGAATGGGGTCGTCGCTCTGCGGGGCGGCGGCGCTAGGTTTCTACGTGTGGGAGCTCTGCCTCCCGCCGCCTCACCTCATCCCCGTCGTTGCGGCCACTGAACCGCGAGCATCCCAACGCGTTCCCTCTCCCTCAAAGAGGACCCACCACGAAGAGTGGAGAGCACTGAATTTTACTCAATGCGTGCAAAGGCCCACAGCCAGCGACACCACGCGCGGCAAGGAGGCCTGAGAAGGCTTGCTTTCCATGGAGCTTACAGCTATAGACAATTTCTGATTATACACATACAGTAGCTTCTTACACGGAAATAAGGTAGAGGAGATTTTTTTTATAGGTTTATATGACGGGATTTCCTATAAGATTTAATCAGTTTTATTGGGATCGGCTGCATCCGATGTGATAGTGTTGATAATGCGTGCAAAATTGACCAAAATTTAAATCTTGGAAGCTATTCTTCATAAACTTTAGTGGAGTTAGGCCAGCGCTAGGCATCACTCAGCTGATAATAGAGGAGTATTAGGCAGCTCTCCAGCCGGTCGTTCTGCTTTACGGGTAATCTTACGGGCTTGATCAATGAAATCATCTCAAAACTTTTCTTCTTTGCGACAGTTTATCATGAATTTGTAAAACTTATGAAAAAAGTTAGAGCATTTTAGACACATCCTTGTAGAAAAGAAAACGTGTGCACCAAATTCCCATTTGGAGGCAAACTGGGAAGTGTGATACGGACCCAGAAATTTTGGAAAAAAATAATTACCCTCTAACACGGCAAGCAAGCGACGAAATATGACAGAACCCTAACTCGTGTGTGAGCCTCCGACGGCCATCAGTACCTCGCGACCTCGCCTCTTCGGCTCTTCCACCTCCATCCCTCCCCTCCTATGGCCTCCTCTTACCCACTCGCCAGCCGGCTAGTCGTCCGTCTCTCGGCCCCGCGGCCACTCTACAAGAGTAGTTTGCAGCTGTGAGGTAGAGATGCTGCCGCAGCATTGCCAGCACCGAAGCAGTCAGCCGAAACCGGTATGCCTACTTCTTCCAATTCAGTTATCGTCGTCACCGGCAGAAGTGAGCTCGAATCCCCACGCTCCTAAGCGGCTCAGCGGGTCACAATATATAAAAGATTGGAGGTGTATGTCTATACAAAATTATATTACATTGACTAGAGCTCGTGACTGCAGCATAGTAAAACTAGAAATCGTCCATCACAATGCTTTGTTTGTATAAGATTAGATGGATTATACTCCAATTTTGGAAGAATTGAGAGATGTTTTTTTTGTGTGTCTTTTGGGTTGAACCGTGGCCATTTTGTGTGGACTGCCTGCTTCCCTGGTGAGTTGGTTACTTTTTTGCGCTTGTTGTAATTATAGAATATATTATGAAGATTTTGGAGTATATATCGATCATTTTTTGCTCGGAACAGCAAGAAAGGTATTAAACTACAATGTTGGAATCAATTGGCTATTTAGGCCGACTTCTTTTAAACTTCTGCTTATGCATAAGCCAGTTTCTATATTTTGGTGGGAAGAAACTGCGGTGGGCAGAAGCTGCCAGAAAATGCTCGAGAGAGTTCTTTTGTGCTATACTGTTTTGGTTTATTTGCTAGAATGATGTCTGTTATGCCCCTGATTTTGATATATGCGTTAATAAAGCGAAATATACTAATATTCAATAGAAAATAAGCTACAAATAAAATACAGATGTTATGAAAAGCTAGATGATAATAAAAAAACTATGGTATGGTAGTGTAATTCAGTACATGCCAAAATAATACAAATTTCATATTAATTTAGAAATTACAATTAAAATAAATAAATGCTCAAGCTACTATTGATCGATGCTATCTCAAAGTGCATTCATGATGCTATCAGATGAAGAGGGAGCAGACACACCAGTCCAAGATGCGCTTTCCTCGTAAACATATGGGTCGCGTTCAAAGGTTTCGAAATGTTGATCATATAGCTTACTAGCACGGATGAAGTTATGCAAACACATGCATGAAGTGATGATCTTTGTTTGCTTCAGTGTCATGGAAATGTAGTATTGCAAGCAGAATGCGCCACTTCATTTTCAAAACGCCGAATTCTCTTTCAGCAGCATTTCGTATACATGAATGAAGATGGTTGAATCTCTCCATCATGTTTCTTGGAGGTGCATTTTGGAACTCCGGAACATGGTAGCGTTGTTGTTTGAATGGGGCAAGATAACCAACTCTGTTTGGATATCCAGAATCAACAAGATAGTATTTCCCTGCAAGTATCAAATATGTCAGAACATAGCACGAAATATTTATGAGCAAATACATATGAGAAGAGATTACCATCAGGAGGGTGTGGATAATTGTCGAAATGCGGTTGAGCATCAGTCCATAGACGTGTATCATGAACAGATCCATCCATCCAGCAACAACAAATGTAAACCTCATGCCACAATCACATATTGCCAACACATTCTGACTTGTGTAACCTTTCAAGTTTGTGTATTGTATCTTCTTTGTCTCCGCAACCACAAAAGGAATGTGTGTTCCATCAATTGCTCCAATGGCACCTTTGATATCAGGCCAAAATCTAGGTTGTTGCAGTTTCACATGAACTTGGGTGAAAGTAGGATCATTAGTTCTAATATAATCACCCGCCATTCGGTCTACTAAGTCTAACACATGATGAAACGTGTTGCTCACGGTTGAAACACTACGCTCAAAGCGATTTGCAGCTTGACTATTGGACGTAGATGCCCCTACCATATAAAGAAATAGAGCTAGTGACTCAATACTAGAAAACAAGAACATCATGCAATGATTTAAAAAACTGACCTCCTTATTCTAAAACACTTGTAGAATTTCTTTGGATCCTTCGTCCTCTCCTCAACCCAATGTATCGATGTGAGCAAAGGCACTCTTCTCACCGCATAAGGTGTCTTCTCATTTTCAGCAATACATGCCCAAGCAGAACACACATGTCAAACTCTTCATCAGAATCATCAAATGATGAAATCATCTGTAATTGGAGAAGCAAACATTCATAAGCATCATATATCATGACACATACAGGCTCAAAGAAGATAACATAGTTCATGACACATACTGATTCTAAGCAAATAACATAGTTCATGACACGTACAAGTTCTAAGAAAATAAGATAGTTCATGACACATACAAGTTCTGAGCAAATAACATAGTTTGTACAGGTTCTAAGCAAATAAGATGGTCCATGGCACGAAAGATACAACCAAACTACTTCAGCAGCTTATATTCTGCCCATGCCATCTTAATCTAATCAATCCTCTGAGCAGGCGTTGCATCCTCCACCAAACAAGCAAACATTTCACGATACTTCCGCAAAAGGAACAGTTGTGTAGCCCAGAAATACTCCAAACTCCTAGGCGCAGCTCCATCTTGATAGACTATGGCAATCAACCGCCTAATCTCATCCCTCGAGGATTCCTAAACTTCTGCTGGAGATGTTAGAGAAGTCTTACTCTTCTCTTCCTCCATCATCATGAACTTCTCCCTATCTTTGTGTCTCATTTCCATCATCTCCATCATATGGTCCAACCTGGAGGCACTGCTACTACCAATATTCATCTTTGGTGTGCCTCCGGGAGTAGGTGAGTAGGGACATGCTATCTTCTTCTTTCCATGTCCACGCACATGTGTAACAAGAGGGTCAGCTTCAGCTTCACATCCTGAATCTTCTTGATCCACATCAATGTTGATCCTGGACGCAGAAGCTCGAGAGCTAGGAGGCACCCTAGCTCCAACATTGGTGACCACATTCTTCTCAAAAAGTATCTTCAGGTCCTCCTCGTCTTGGAGTGGAACGTTCCTAAACTTGATTTCCTCTCGACACATCTAAATATAACAAAATGTTGTTCGAGAAAATCGAAATAAAACAATGGCCAACCGTATGAAAACCGTATGGAAGTGTTATCATTACTTGTATCTCATGTTCCCACCAATCATCGCCCTATCCCGCGTACCCCTTCGCGTCCGGATTGCAGAAGCTCGGGAAGGGGGTCGGCACTAGTTTCTTGATTTGTGTACAATTTTTGCTTCTCGATGAAAATAAGCTATCTAGAAGCCAGAGAGTTCTTTTGTGCTTATACTTCTCTGGGCCTATAAGCAGGATAGAAGCCACAAAAGAAGTCACCCTTATATTATTCATTGGTAACTCTTTATAGCTATGCCTAAAAAAAATAGAGTGTGCCCACCCTCAAGTTTTTTCCTACGTCCGCCTCTGGTGATGCAAAACAATCCAACTGGCTCTTTTTAAACCCTAAATCCCGTTCGCCTGAGAGGGGCCTCGTGGTTATGAGATGACTAGATGGATTTGCTTGCCTCTAACTCGATTTTCATAGGTCAACGTAAATCTAAAACGAAATCGCCAAAGAAAGGAAGTAGCAACAAATGTGAAGGGTAAAGATAAAATTTCTATTGAAATGTTCCATTGGATTGATTTGCATAAAAAAAATAAGCCTACCCTCTCAGATATATATGGGGTGGTTGGACTTGTCGTGAAAGGAACAGATTCCAAGTCCCACTTACAATGGTCGAATCGGTATCTAACTCCTACTCTAAACAACTAGGAAATCTCTTAGCCCTTGTAGTGGAGTGAAACTCCACTAATTCGTCCTATTACATTGATCAATGTTGTGGGGGTACCAGTGTACCACGACATATATCATACTTGAGGTGTTAGGTTTTCGTGAATAAAGAGGAGCGATGGTGTACTAGTCGGATGACTGGACATGGGGGACACAATTTACCCACGTTCAGCACCCTTGTGTGAAGGTAAAACCCATATTCCTACTTGTTTGTATTATCCGGCGAGTTCGCCTCGATTACAAGGGAATTGCGGGTCAGATATAAGATCTAGCGCATGTGTGTATGTAGTGTGAATCTAGAGTTTTCTAACCCCTCCCAACCTTTATATATAAGGTTGGGTCTCGGAAGTTTGTACATGAGTCGAATACAACTTTGAGTCAGTTTCCTTAACCTACTCATGTCGGATACTTCTAGTTCTGAATTGGGCTCACTTCCGTACCCGAGATGGGCATGGTTCCTTGTATCTTATTGGGTCGGTTGAATGGCACATAGTTAGGCCACACCCGGTATATCAACCGTGGCAACCCATTTGGGATACTCACGACAATCAATCTTTTTGTCCGAGTTAAAGTTGTTTAAGTATTCATGTCGTAGTCAAGCTCGCTTGGTCTCCATGTAGTCGTGAGCTCCTCTCATTGTTGGCGTTGTTCAGCCGCCCCTTCTAGACCCTTCCTGGTTTCGTGCTGCTCCTCACATCAGAGTACTCACGTTTGTGTGTCCTCCTTTGGACGTGTCCACCATCTAGCCAAACCTTCCGTCCTAGGAGCACCTAGCGGGCAGTCGGCCAAAATAATGACCCATAGCCAACAATCATAGACAAGGACTAGAAAGGGAATGGCGCTCTTTGCCGCGCCCGATGGGTTATCGTGATGTTGCCATGTTAATGTTTAATCAACATCTAGCCGATTATAAATTTGCTATTGGTCGATTTTAATATGTAGTATCACGTAATACATAGACACAAAACAATTATAAGGTGTGCGAGATTGACTGGATCAGAAAATGCAGAACCAAAAATCAGTTAGCTGTTATTTAGCATAGGTATATTTCTTTATCATGAGCATCACTTAAAGAATCAAGATGCTCTAAGATAAGAAGAAAAAATTCACATGCTTGTTTTTTTCAGAATCTTCCTCGTCATTATACTCATGATGCACAACATTTTTTCTGAATATTTGTAACCCTAAGAATTATACTCATTTTATTTCCTTTAATACCAGCAGTACAATACATAAGTCTATCAACCTTTAGAAATATCATATTTCTCCTTAAAATAAAAATAGCATGGTAAGTGCAAACGCGCTTAAATCATCTTGTTTTGGTGTTTGTTAATAACACATGTATCCTTAAGTGTATTGATACTTTTCTGGGTCTAAACAACATATTTGACATGGTGGTAGTGAGTTACAAAAAGGTGCAAAGTACCAGGAATTGTTTCTGCTGGAATTTATTCCAGGCCGGAGTCTCCGGTCTACCAGACCGGAGTCTCTGGTGTGAAGAAATTCGCAAGACTTTGCTCTCTGGTTCATCTGGTGTCGCCCGTTGTACCCAGACCGGAGACTTACCGGAGATACACTTGAGTCTTCGGTGTGGGCAGTGTCACCCGCTGTACCCAGACCGGAGACTTACCGGAGATACACCGTAGTCTCCGGTGTGGGCATTCCCTTTGAAGAATTTGGCCGGAGTTCATCTGGTGTCGCCCGCTGTACCCAGTACGGAGACTTGCCGGAGACTATCTGGAGTCTCCGGACTAGCTACTCTCGAAGACCCCAGCCATACTTGTGTCTCACGCGACAGGGCTCAAGCTGGACAAGACCGGAGTCTCCAGACTGCTGATTTCCTGAAGAAAATGGAGGTGGAGAAAGTGGTGTCCCCCGCTGCATCGTCACCGGAGACTTACCGGAGAGTGCTTGGAGTCTCCGGACTGGGGCTCTGCGAAATACTTCAGAGTGGAGTATCCGGCCTTTACACCGGAGTCTCCAGTGTAAGTTTGGCAGAAATGCCCCCAATGGCTCCAAACTTTATGAGGGGTATAAATACCCCCTCCCTTCGACCTACCTCCAGCCAGCTCGTCCAGAATAGATCTCACCATTGCTAGAGCTCACCCACCTTTCTAGATCTCCAAATCCCTCCACCCAAAAGCCTTGATTTTTGGAGGATTGAAGGAGAAGGCCACGATCTACGTCTTCACCAACCGGATTTCATTTTCCCTCTCATTTGTTTGAGAGATCTTTGCCTAGGGTTTCCTCTTGTGGAGAACCTAGGCTTCTTCCTACTTTTGGTGATTTGTGATTGTTGGGATCCCCCAATTTGGTTGTGGGTGCGTGCCCCAAACTTGTTTTTAAAGGACTCGATTCCCGCCTCAAAGGGGATCAATAGTGAAAGGTGAACTAGGCCTTTGTGGCGGGGTTCATTGGAGAATAGGGTGAGGCCTTTGTGGTGTCGAGTAGGCCTTCGTGGCGAACTCACACCCCTCCAACGAGACGTACTCCCTTTACAAGGAGGAACTCAGGAATACATCGTGTCTCCGCGCGCTTCCTATCGGTTATCTCGTTCCCTTATCCTTTACTCACTTGTATTGCATTTATTGTTGTACTAGTTGCATTTATTGTTGTACTATTTGCATTAATTGCTATCCTTGTCATATAGGTAAATGCACCTTAGTTGCACTATCTAGAGAATTTACCTTTGTGTCGAGCCTAAACTCTAAAAAAAAAATTGGTCGTAGAACCTATTCACCCCCCCCCCCTCTAGGTGCCCATACTATACTTTCAACAAAGCTCACCAAGCTTATCACCCTGGTATTTCTTGAACCTGGGTACTCCAATTTGCATTACTTGCATAACTTAAAGATACAATTGGGAAGAAGGTTGACATTGGTCGAAATTCTACCAATGCCCTTGGTGTCCTCAGAAGAATGGTTTCAGCAGCGGATCTAAGAGCAAGCATTTCATCAACAGAATATCAGAAACCCATCTTCATCTACGCAAGTAAAAAAAAATCATCAATTGCATAAATTCTACTATCATATTGAAGTGAATCAGTGTGCTCAAACAGCAGGTATAAACATACGTGTTCATAACTGCAACAACCTGCTCTGTATACACGGATGATACATCATGTAATGCAAGATTTATGTATTATGTTGGGTAGGATTACAACATTCTCAAAAGCTCTCTTGTGCAACATTTATAACAACATCGAACCTAAAATATTCTTGATCGCCAAATGAATCCTTAAAAATGCTAAGGAGAGAGAATAAATTACATGCAACATGGAGTTTGAGATAAAAGCATTGAATATGATGTTTTGAATAAATGAACCTAGACTTTGTGTGTAAATATAATTGCACAAACATGTACAATCTCACGGAATGAAAATCAAGCCACAATGACATGGGTCCTCCAAAAGTTTTAGTTGTATGTTTATTGACCGGACCGGGGAAGTATAACATTGATGCAAGGGAAGCTTCAAATGAGCTTACGGCCGATCAAGCTGCATCAGGTTTTTCTCCTCAAAATATATATTTTATGCAGTGAGGCATTATTGTGGCTAGATTTTTTCATTCCCGACCTAAGAACACGACCTTGATGTGCTAAAAAGCATTGTATGATGCATAAAATTAAACGTACCAAGCACATTTACATGAACGGAAACTGGGGGATAATACTAAACATGTTGTTGGACTTAAGGAATGCTTTCTCGTTCAGGTTATAATGGGCATATATTAAATCCTCTTTGTCTTCAATAATAGGTTACTTGCATGGTATACTCGCTTCTATCATAGTATAGGCAACTAATCTTATGACATAGAAAGGATCACTAAATGATAATATCTAAACAGGAAATTTTAAATACATGTGGGGCTTCATGATTTCTGCTCAAATGAGAAGAATGGTAAATGATAGAATTATGATTCTCTCACATATCCCTGATTTGCATACACCAAACATAATGCATTGATGTGAGACAAACGATCGATACTAAGAAACATGGCACTTTGCTCTATATGCTACCGTGAGAGAAAAAAATCGAAGAATAAACGAGAGATCTATTACATAGAGCAGACATCAGACATATGAGCACAAACAAAACTTTATTAGAAAGGAACCATTGTCCAGGTTGAAAGAAGAATTAAAACAAAAACACCAATCAGATATGCTACATAGAGTAGGCGGCAGCTACATAAGCAGAAACAAAGGATCTGGTCTAGTGTATATTCACTGGTTCGACTGGGACTCAGCAACAGATATGAAGAATGCATGATTGGACCATAAAAACATCACGAAACAAAAACGGTAGCAGAAAGAATGGATCTTGGAAGTCAAAGCACCTTTGTTCCTATAAAAAAATCCATGTCTCCCAAGACATGGCTTCATTGATGTCTTATCCCTCTAGCCACCAGTTGCATGAGGACGTTGGGGTGTGGCCTCCGACCTTGTTTCAGACGAGAAAACGAGGTTTCTTTGAGGCCAGAATGGAGGCGTAGGAGATATCCGAGGAGGAGGAGGTGACGACGCATCTCCCGTTGGCCAGAGCCAGACCCGATGAGCTCGATGCGGTCATTGCTTCATCAGAAAGGTGCAGATCATGGGGAGGCAGGAGGCTTTCGTGCGGCCCACCATGACGCAGACGCACGGGCCTAACAAACCAACACTGAATCGCTGGCTAACCAAGCTACACAACCAGATCCGCAGCTACCGAATAACAAACAAGAACAAAACTCCAACATTCCCCACGCCGACAAAAGGCACAACCAACCGCACACACCAATAGCAATACCACAACCAACAGGAAGAGAGAAAGACCGAAAGAGAATCAGCGAGAATAACCCTATGAACCACAGTCCTGAACAACAACACACCGAGGACCCCCGCTCCCAAAGCGCCGCCAACCCCTGAAATCCCAAACAGCTGGTCTGAAAAGCATAACAAAAGCGAACGAAAGCAGATGCGAAACCACCCGATTGAATGGAAGGCAAGAATCCCCGTGGACGCACGCTCACCGGATAGCCGCCGATGGGAAAAAAAGAAAACAGGGGAGAGAAAGAAGGAAGCGACGGCGGAAGCGGTTGGGAGGGGAATAGTAAAGAAAGAGGATGCCACAGCGAACCGGCTCTCCCAGCCACGCGGCCCTCATGCGCGGAAGAAACAAACCGCCAGGGACACGCTCGCAGACAGATGGGCCCTACGTGTGCCCACACGGCGAAACAACCGACTGAATCATGCGGGAGAACAAACTCAGCGGCCGACAAATGGGAGAACGCTCAGTTAGGTTTTGGAGAGATAACATGCAAAGATTTATTCTCTACTACTTTTCACTAAGAGAATCTCCAATTTTCTTAACCACATATTCCCTTCATATCATAAGTAGATGATATTTTTGACATGACTTGATCAAACTTTAAATTTGACACCAAATATCATTTTAGGTACTCATAGTGAACTTGAAAAATAGTATTTATGGAGTCTCTGGCCTTTACACCTGAGTCTCTGGTGTAATTTTGGCAGAAATGCCCCCAAAAGCTCCAAACTTTATAAGGGGTATAAATACCCCCTCCCCTCCACCTACCTCCAGCATGCTCGTCCAGAATAGATCTCACCATTGTTAGAGCTCACCCACCTTGCTATATCTCCAAATCCCTCCACCCAAAATCCTTGATCTTTGGTGGATTGAAGGAGAAGGCCCCGATCTACGGCTTCACCAACCAGATTTCGTTTTCCCTCTCATTTGCTTGAGGGATCTTTGCATAGGGTTTGCTCTTGTGGAGAATCTAGGCTTCTTGCTACTCTTGTTGATTTGTGATTGTTGGGAGCCCCCAGTTTTGTTGTGGGTGTATGGCCCAACCTTGTTTGTAAGGGACTCGATTCCCGCTTCAAAGGGGATCAATAGTGGAAGGTGAACTAGGCCTTTGTGGCGGGGTTCATCGGAGAATAGGGTGAGGCCTTTGTGGCGTTGAGTAGTCCTTCGTGGCGAGCTCACATCCCTTCAACGAGACGTACTCCCTTTACAAGGAGAAACTCGGGAATACATCGTGTCTCCGCGTGCTTCCTATCGGTTATCTCGTTCCCATGTCCTTTACTCACTTGTATTGCATTTATTGTTGTACTAGTTGCATTTATTGTTGTACTAGTTGCATTTATTGATATTGTTGTCATATAGGTAAATTCACCTTAGTTGCACTATCTAGAGAATTTACCTTTCTGTCAAGCCTGAACTCTAAGAAAAATTAAAATTGGTCGTAGAACCTATTCACCCCCCCCCCCCCCCTCTAGGTGCCCATACTATACTTTCAACAAAGATCACCAAGCTTATCACCCTGGTATTTCTTGAACCTGGGTACTCCAATTTGCATTACTTGCATAACTTAAAGATACAATTGGGAAGAAGGTTGACATTGGTCGAAATTCTACCAATGCCCTTGGTGTCCTCAGAAGAATGGTTTCAGCAGCGGATCTAAGAGCAAGCATTTCATCAACAGAATCTCAGAAACCCATCTTCATCTACGCAAGTAAAAAAAAATCATCAATTGCATAAATTCTACTATCATATTGAAGTGAATCAGTGTGCTCAAACAGCAGGTATAAACATACGTGTTCATAACTGCAACAACCTGCTCTGTATACACGGATGATACATCATGTAATGCAAGATTTATGTATTATGTTGGGTAGGATTACAACATTCTCAAAAGCTCTCTTGTGCAACATTTATAACAACATCGAACCTAAAATATTCTTGATCGCCAAATGAATCCTTAAAAATGCTAAGGAGAGAGAATAAATTACATGCAACATGGAGTTTGAGATAAAAGCATTGAATATGATGTTTTGAATAAATGAACCTAGACTTTGTGTGTAAATATAATTGCACAAACATGTACAATCTCACGGAATGAAAATCAAGCCACAATGACATGGGTCCTCCAAAAGTTTTAGTTGTATGTTTATTGACCGGACCGGGGAAGTATAACATTGATGCAAGGGAAGCTTCAAATGAGCTTACGGCCGATCAAGCTGCATCAGGTTTTTCTCCTCAAAATATATATTTTATGCAGTGAGGCATTATTGTGGCTAGATTTTTTCATTCCCGACCTAAGAACACGACCTTGATGTGCTAAAAAGCATTGTATGATGCATAAAATTAAACGTACCAAGCACATTTACATGAACGGAAACTGGGGGATAATACTAAACATGTTGTTGGACTTAAGGAATGCTTTCTCGTTCAGGTTATAATGGGCATATATTAAATCCTCTTTGTCTTCAATAATAGGTTACTTGCATGGTATACTCGCTTCTATCATAGTATAGGCAACTAATCTTATGACATAGAAAGGATCACTAAATGATAATATCTAAACAGGAAATTTTAAATACATGTGGGGCTTCATGATTTCTGCTCAAATGAGAAGAATGGTAAATGATAGAATTATGATTCTCTCACATATCCCTGATTTGCATACACCAAACATAATGCATTGATGTGAGACAAACGATCGATACTAAGAAACATGGCACTTTGCTCTATATGCTACCGTGAGAGAAAAAAATCGAAGAATAAACGAGAGATCTATTACATAGAGCAGACATCAGACATATGAGCACAAACAAAACTTTATTAGAAAGGAACCATTGTCCAGGTTGAAAGAAGAATTAAAACAAAAACACCAATCAGATATGCTACATAGAGTAGGCAGCAGCTACATAAGCAGAAACAAAGGATCTGGTCTAGTGTATATTCACTGGTTCGACTGGGACTCAGCAACAGATATGAAGAATGCATGATTGGACCATAAAAACATCACGAAACAAAAATGGTAGCAGAAAGAATGGATCTTGGAAGTCAAAGCACCTTTGTTCCTATAAAAAAATCCATGTCTCCCAAGACATGGCTTCATTGATGTCTTATCCCTCTAGCCACCAGTTGCATGAGGTCGTTGGGGTGTGGCCTCCGACCTTGTTTCAGACGAGAAAACGAGGTTTCTTTGAGGCCAGAATGGAGGCATAGGAGATATCCGAGGAGGAGGAGGTGACGACGCATCTCCCGTTGGCCAGAGCCAGACCCGATGAGCTCGATGCGGTCATTGCTTCATCAGAAAGGTGCAGATCATGGGGAGGCAGGAGGCTTTCGTGCGGCCCACCATGACGCAGACGCACGGGCCTAACAAACCAACACTGAATCGCTGGCTAACCAAGCTACACAACCAGATCCGCAGCTACCGAATAACAAACAAGAACAAAACTCCAACATTCCCCACGCCGACAAAAGGCACAACCAACCGCACACACCAATAGCAATACCACAACCAACAGGAAGAGAGAAAGACCGAAAGAGAATCAGCGAGAATAACCCTATGAACCACAGTCCTGAACAACAACACACCGAGGACCCCCGCTCCCAAAGCGCCCCCAACCCCTGAAATCCCAAACAGCTGGTCTGAAAAGCATAACAAAAGCGAACGAAAGCAGATGCGAAACCACCCGATTGAATGGAAGGCAAGAATCCCCGTGGACGCACGCTCACCGGATAGCCGCCGATGGAAAAAAAAGAAAACAGGGGAGAGAAAGAAGGAAGCGACGGCGGAAGCGGTTGGGAGGGGAATAGTAAAGAAAGAGGATGCAGCGGCCCTCATGCGCGGAAGAAACAAACCGCCAGGGACACGCTCGCAAACAGATGGGCCCTACGTGTGCCCACACGGCGAAACAACCGACTGAATCATGCGGGAGAACAAACTCAGCGGCCGACAAATGGGAGAACGCTCAGTTAGGTTTTGGAGAGATAACATGCAAAGATTTATTCTCTACTACTTTTCACTAAGAGAATGTCCAATTTTCTTAACCACATATTCCGTTCATATCATAAGTAGATGATATTTTTGACATGACTTGATCAAACTTTAAATTTGACACCAAATATCATTTTAGGTACTCATAGTGAACTTGAAAAATAGTATTTATGGAGTCTCTGGCCTTTACACCTGAGTCTCTGGTGTAATTTTGGCAGAAATGCCCCCAAAAGCTCCAAACTTTATAAGGGGTATAAATACCCCCGCCCCTCCACCTACCTCCAGCATGCTCGTCCAGAATAGATCTCACCATTGTTAGAGCTCACCCACCTTGCTATATCTCCAAATCCCTCCACCCAAAATCCTTGATCTTTGGTGGATTGAAGGAGAAGGCCCCGATCTACGGCTTCACCAACCAGATTTCGTTTTCCCTCTCATTTGCTTGAGGGATCTTTGCATAGGGTTTGCTCTTGTGGAGAATCTAGGCTTCTTGCTACTCTTGTTGATTTATGATTGTTGGGAGCCCCCAGTTTTGTTGTGGGTGTATGGCCCAACCTTGTTTGTAAGGGACTCGATTCCCGCTTCAAAGGGGATCAATAGTGGAAGGTGAACTAGGCCTTTGTGGCGGGGTTCATCGGAGAATAGGGTGAGGCCTTTGTGGCGTTGAGTAGTCCTTCGTGGCGAGCTCACATCCCTTCAACGAGACGTACTCCCTTTACAAGGAGAAACTCGGGAATACATCGTGTCTCCGCGTGCTTCCTATCGGTTATCTCGTTCCCATGTCCTTTACTCACTTGTATTGCATTTATTGTTGTACTAGTTGCATTTATTGTTGTACTAGTTGCATTTATTGATATTGTTGTCATATAGGTAAATTCACCTTAGTTGCACTATCTAGAGAATTTACCTTTCTGTCAAGCCTGAACTCTAAGAAAAATTAAAATTGGTCGTAGAACCTATTCACCCACCCTCTAGGTGCCCATACTATACTTTCAATTGGTATCAGAGCCTCGGCTCTTCTATCGGGCTTAACCGCCTAAGAGTTTAAGTATGGTCGATGAGACGGAGTCCGACGGTTCTGTGGCGCCGGTCTATATGAATGATCTCAATGAGTTGAAAAATTCATTGACCTCATCCATGGAGACCAAAATCGATGAGTTGCGTCAAGTCTTGATGCAACTCTTGAAAGCCAAAGGACCGGAGGTCACCGGATCATCCCCTCCGGACAAAATTCCGGAGGGCGCCAAGAAAGGGGTAGATGGTGAACTACCTAAAGACGCTTTCGCTGAAAACTCCACTGAAAAGGGTACGGAAGGAGATGAGGAATTTCACTCCATCAAAGGATGTTATTATCCCGATCCTCCTATCCCACATCCTCATATAATTCCTAGGGGAGATCCACCTAAAATTGATGCTTTTTGTTTTTGTGAATGGCAATATTACATGGAGACTCACTTGAACTCTTCTAGTATAGAAATTTGGAGAGTTACTCGTGATGGATACAAGCCTCATGACCCCCAAGAACTTGACAAGAAGAGAAGTCGTAGATTGTCAACTCAACTACACCGCCTTGTCTATTCTTCAACAAGTTGTGGGTCCTAATCACATGTCGCATCTTCAACAATATTCCACCGCTAAGGAAACATGGGACGCTCTTGTCGTCATGTTTGTGGGCAATGAGAGCATGCAAAGGAATAGGTATGATGCCTTGAGAAATGAGGCCGAAGGGTTCTATATGCATGATAGAGAAAGCCACGAAGACATGTACCGAAGGCTCAAGACTCTTGCCACCGCGTCCTCCAATGTTGGTGCCAAGTATATCGATGATGCTTGGATCAAGATGAAGTACATGATTGCTCTCATGCCATTTGAGTCCGCGGACTTGAAGAGCATTCAAGGAATACATGACTTTGCTTCTTTAAACTCAACCCAAGTTATGCAAGAGATGTGCTCCTATCAAGTGCAAACCAAGAATGCTCTTGACAACCGTTTTAGGGCCATAGGAATGCACAAAGGGGCATCGGTTGCTTTGAAGACCAAGGTTGTGTCAAGAGAGGTTGAGTATGAAGAAGAAGGCCATGAGGTGTTGGCTCCATTGAAGGATCAAGAATATGATCCCGTGCTCAAGGATATCATTGCTCTCACCGTGCAAAAGTTTTGGGGGAATCCTCCCAAGGCCATGGCATATGTTGAGGAGAAGACCAAGTCTCGCTATGGCAATGATGCAACTCAACGTGTGAGGTCATGCTTCAGTTGTCAAGATAAGCACCACTTCATTGCGGAGTGTCCCTATGAAAATAGAGAACTCCATAGTGGCAAGCTCATTTGCAAGGACAAGTCCAAGGTTGAGTAAAATAAACCTCATTTTAAGAAGAAACCTTTCAACAAGAAGTCTCCCACCAAGTTTGTGCTAGTGACTCAAGAGGAGTATGATTCCGGGAGTGATGAAGAAGAAGAAACCACAAGTGAAGTGGTCGCTCTTGATATTGCTTCTACTCCGTCGTCTTCATCTCTCTTTGAATCCCCCAATGAAAATCATCCTCACCCAAATGCCAAGTGCTTCATGGATAAGGCCTCAGAGGTATCATCTTCTCCCAACTCTAAGGCCCCAAGTGATCTAGAAAATGATGTTAGTCTTAGAGTAAAAGATGAAATGCTCTCTTTGGAACGTTTTATGTCTAACATACAAGGGGAGACCAAGAAGTACTTCGATCATCTCATGAGCCAATTGGGAGAGGCCCATGAAGCTCTTGAGAAGAAAGGTGAGTTTGAAAGAAGGGATGCGGATTAAATAGCATCCCTCTCTATGACTCTTGAGGAAGAGCATGATGGTAGAGTTTATCTTGAGGAGGAACTTGAATCTATTGAAGAAACACATAATGAACTTGTTTCTAATATCACTAAGGAACGTGACCTTGCAATTACTAAATATAAAAAGGATAAGGTTGGGTTTGGTGTTGGCCATGGTAAACTAACCGAGGAGTTTGAAAAGCTAACCAAGGCTCACAAAGCTTTGGAGAGCCAACACTCATCCCTCAAACAGTTGCATGAACAAATTCAAACTAAACTTAATCAACTTAACAACCCTAGCACCTCTACTTCTTCTTGTGATCATGCAAATGTTATTGAGGAAAATGCTAGGTTGAAGGATGAGCTAGCAAGGCTCAAGGGCAAAGGCCCTCAAGTTTAGAAGGTTGTGGTCTATATCCCACAAGTGGTTGCCCCTATCTCTAATGTGGTTGTTTCTAGACCACAATTGAGTGCTCCAAGGCAACAAGTGGGCAAGCAAGGTCTTGGCTATGTTGACAAGAAAAATAACAACACGAAGAAGAGCAAGAAGAAGGCCAACAATGGTGTCTCGAGTGGCATTGTCATTAGGGACAACACTACTCGTAGCAATCCCGCACAAGCAAGCAATGTTGATTAGAGTAGTAGTGTCATGAGGGACAACACTACTCGTAGCATCTCCGCGGGAACTAAAAATCCACACCATTTCTTATATGTTGATTATTATGGTGTTGTGCAGGCTAAATATGTTGGTCCCATTGAGGGTTGCATTGATTATACCATTTGGGTTCCAAAGACCCTTGTTGCTAACATAAAGGGACCCTCCTCGGGTCCTAACTCTAGTCAATGATCTCCTACAGGACTATGCTTCCGGTGGGTCTAAATGGATAATTGATAGTGGATGCACTAGTCATATGACCGGAAGCAAAGAACTTGTGACGGAGTTGTGTCCAAATGATATTGATGCAACCGTCACCTATGGAGACAAGTCCAAGTCTAAGGTATCGGGGTTTGGCAAGGTTGTGATTGCTCCTGATATCTATTGTGGACTTCATGCTTGTTGAATCCCTTGGTTACAATTTACTTTCAGTTTGTTCATTAGGTAAGATGGGTTTCTCCGTCTTCTTTGATCCTGATATTGTGGTCCTTTTTAGGAGCAAGACTCTTGACGTCGCATACGTGAGACATGTTGAAAATGAGTTGTTTGTGGCGGACTTTTCAAAGTCCACCAACTCTCAATCAATGTGTCTTTTCGGAAAGGCGGACGTGGGGTGGTTGTGGCATCGCCGCTTATCCCATGTCAACGTGAGAACTTTGCAAAGTCTTCACAAGGTGGCCTTATTGTCGGACTAAAAGAAAATGTTTCCTTTTCCAAAGATCGCGTTTGTAGGTCATGTGTTGAAGGAAAGATGCATGATATCTCGCACAATGCCAAGACTATTATCTCATCAAAGAGGATCTTGGAGCTTATCCATGTTGATCTCTTTGGTGCCGTGCCGAGGCAAGTCTTGGAGGCAAGAAGTATTGCTTGGTGATTGTTGATGATTATTCAGGATACACTTGGGTTTATTTCTTCAAGTGCAAGAGTGAGACTCAACAAACCATCATCGGCTTCTCCAACCAAGTGCAACGTCAACACAATGTGCAAATCATAGCTATTAGGAGTGATAATGGTTCGGAGTTCAAGAACTTCACTTTGAATGAATTCCTTAGTGATGAGGGCATTCGTCATCAATACTCCGCCACTTACACTCCTCAACAAAATGGTGTTTCCGAAAGGAAGAATCGCACTCTCTTGGATATGGAAAGTACCATGTTAGCGGAGTATTCTTATCCCCAATATTTATGAGCCGAGACCATATCCACCACATGCCACTCCTCCAACCGCCTCTACATCCGCAAGGGCTTGGACAAGACTCCATATGAGATCCTCACCGGCAACAAGCCCAACGTCTCCTACTTCCGTGTATTCGGTTGTAAGTTCTTTTATTTGATCAAGGGTGTTAGGTTGTCTAAATTTAAATCCAAAACTATTGAGGGTATATTTTTTGGTTACGGTGCTGAATCCCACACTTACAGTCTTTGAAAAAGCCTCACGGATTGTCATAGAATCTTGTAGTGTGGTTTTCGAGGAAAATGATGGCCCCCAAGTGGCGCAATTTCATGTTTCTAACGTAGATGTTGAAATGCCTCAGGAAGCCATAGGAAGGATGGGTGTGGGATTTTCCCGCCCCATTGAGGGACACCTTATGGCAACTCGAGAAGGACTATTCTCTACTCAAGTAGAGCCCTCCTCTACAGTAGAAGAACAAGCCAAGGAGCCAAGTGATGAACCTAACCAAGAACATATTCAAGACCCTCCTCTTATTGACCAAGTTACTACGTAAGATGCAACCACTCCTATCATTCATGCCAGTTAAGGTCAAGGCCAAGATCAACCATCCTCATCCTCCTCTCCTCAAATTAAAGCTAGTGTTGAATAAGTTGTTGTTGATGATGATGATGATCAAGGCCAAGTTTGTCAAGACGGGGACCCAAATGATCAAGATGATCAAGTGATCCCTCCTCGCAATAATGAGGAGATCGAAGCCCGTCGTGCTAGAAGGATAAGAAGAGCTTTGAAGCATATTGATGCCCAAGATAACAAGGTCTTGGAAGATGTTCAAGCTAGAAGATCCACAAGAAGGCAATTAGCATATTTTAGTGATCATCAAGCTCACATATCTATGGTGGAACCAAAGAAAGTGTTTGAAGCTATTGAGGACTCCGATTGGGTTGAAGCTATGCATGATGAGCTTAATAATTTTGAGCGCAACAAGGTTTGGAGATTAGTTGAGAAGCCCAAAGATTGCCACAATGTTATTGGCACTAAGTGGATATTCAAGAACAAGCAAGATGAGCATGGCATTGTTATAAGGAACAAGGCAAGATTGGTAGCTCAAGGTTACACTCAAGTTGAAGGCGTTGACTTTGATGAAACCTATGCTCCCGGGGCTCGCCTTGAGTCCATCTGTATCCTCCTTGCTTATGCTTCTTCGCATAATTTCAAATTGCAACAAATGAATGTCAAAAGTGCTTTCTTGAATGGTCCACTCAAAGAGGAGGTATATGTTAAGAAACCTCCGGGTTAGATAATCTCAACTTCCCTAACCATGTCTACAAGCTCGATAAGGCGCTATATGGACTTAAACAAGAACCACGTGCGTGGTACCTTATAGAGTTGTTGGATGACCGTGGTTTTGAAGTTGGGAAGATCGACCCCGCTCTCTTCACAAAGAGGGTAAAGGGAGAGCTTTTCATATGCAACTCTATGTGGATCATATCATCTTTGGCTCAACTAACCAAGCTTTCAATAATGAGTTATCTAAGCTTATGACTGACAGGTTTGAGATGTCCATGATGGGAGAGCATAAATTATTCCTTGGATTTGAGATCAAGCAATTGGCTCGAGGGACTTTCATTTCTCAAGCCAAGTATACCCAATACATGATCAACAGGTTTAATTTCCAAAATGCAAAGATCAAGCCATCTTCTATGCAAGTAAAGTGCCACCTCTCACGTAACCCGAAGGGTAAAGATGTGGACCAAAAGTTGTATCGTACTATTATTGGTTCTTTGTTTTACCTTTGTGCATCTAGACCCGATATCGTTTTGAGTGTAGGAGTGCGTCCAAGGTATCATACGGCTCCTAAGGAAAGCCATTTAATGGAGGTCCATAGGATCTTTCGGTATTTGGTTCATACCCCAAGGTTTGGTTTGTGGTACCCAAAGGGGGCACAATTCTCTCTCAAGGCCTACACGGATTCCGATTGGGACGGTGATCAAGATGATATGAAGTCCACTTCCGGGGCTTGCCAATTTATTGGTAGGTCTTTGGTGAGTTGGTCTTCCAAGAAGCAAAATTGCATATCTCTCTTCATCGCCAAAGCCGAGAATGTAGCCGCCGCAAGTGCTTGCACCCAATTGCTATGGATGAGGCAAACTCTCAAGGAATATGATGTTCATTTGGATAAGGTGCCTCTCATGTGTGACAATGAAAGTGCCATCAAGATCGCCTACAACCCCGTGCAACATACAAGAACGAAGCATATTGAGATTCGTCATCATTCCATCCGAGACCATGTGGAAAGAGGTGATATTGCACTAGCTTATGTGCCCACCAAGTACAATCTTGCAGATATCTTCACGAAGCCACTCGACGATGCTAGATTCATGTTCTTGAGGAATGAACTAAACATCATTGATTCTAGGAGTTTGACTTGAGGATCTTGCACACACCCCTATAGATGAGACGTGTTTGGGTTTAGGTGTAGGCATGGACATAGGGGGAGCTTATCCTAACACATTGGGTTCTCCCTCCCCCCATTATGCCCATAGAAAAAATTCATTGGTATCTCTCTTTTTCTAATGTTGAATTGTGAGCTTCAATGTCGAGAATTGGCAATATGCCCAAGATATATCTTTGCGGTGACATACCATGTTCTCTTACATGGTGGGTTATGCCACCAACCTCTTCCTTAGAAGATTTGGTTCTTATTTGGGCTTATTTTGACTTATTTGAGAGTTATTTGCCATATTTTATATCATACTCAAGAATTTGATGTTAAAATGATTTCTTGCATTCCTTGAGTATGAGATTCCCCCTGCTACTGTTTTTTCGCTTCCAAGCCCATATTTTCCAAACAAACAAGTTCTAATTTCCGCGTACACATCATGTCCTTCCCATTAGTGTTTTTGGCGTGTGGACCGAAGACTCCGGTCTGCCACACCGGAATCTCCGGACAGTCCGGAGACTCCGGTGTTTAGACCGATGACTCCGGTGTGAGGTGCAGCACTATAAAAAGAGGGGGCTCGGGGAAGTTAGGGTTTTCATCCCCACTCCCCCTCTCCCGCCCCCAAAATTGCTGTGGCGCCACCGACCGCCGCCAAGGACGCCTCCGGCCGGTTTCCACCGCCGGATTCCCCCTTCCTCGACTTCCCTCACTTCTCCCCTCCGTGGAAGCCTCAATGGCAGGCTCGGGTGACAAGGGTACCTCTCTCCCCTCTCCTTTTCCTTGTTTTTCATCTAGATCTTGTTCTAGGTGTTTTTTTTTGGAGAGTTGGTACTATCTACAGACTGTAGATTCACCCTAAGTTGTTTCCCCCTATAGAAATCATGTAGAAATGACTTAGAGAAAATTGTAGTAGATCCACATGCCAGATCTGCCGGCAGTCCGGAGACTCCGGTCCTCCAGACCGGAGATTCCGGTGTCAGTCCGGACACTCCGGTCTGCCAGACCGGACACTCCGGTGTGAATCTTCCAGAACTTGTTCTGTCCTTTCTGTTTGATTTCTCATTTCATTCTTGGACATGTATGCTCACTGCTTGTGTTTTCTCTCTCGGTTTGTGCTTAGCTGCGTGTATTTTCAGGGAAAATGACTAAGTCATCATCATCGAACCCCAACACAAGGAAGTACCGTACCTACTCTCGCAACTATCATGTCACCGATGAGGCTACTGGCAGGACTGGACAGAGGAGGGCTTTTGAGGATGAGCAGCGTCAACAAGAGAGAGCATAGGCTAGGTAGAGGAGTGAACTGGCAAAGAAGGCCAAGTATGATAAGATCACTTCTGTTGTGTCTTTGAGCAAGAGGGAGTACAGGATAATGAGGGCCAAACCATTCTTCACCATGGGCCGCACCGCTGAGAGTACTCATTAATGGAGGAGGGAGTCTGAGCTGATTTAGAGGGAGATTTAATACAAGTTCAGGCAGCCGGTTTGTCTTTAGAAAGTTCTTGACTTGGATGCTCTTGGCAGGTCAGAGTACTTTGAGGAAGCTGTGTGGATCACGAGGAAGCTAGGACTTGAGCATCTTGTTGGGATTCAGCAGAACTACAATATCGCGGTAGTGCAGCAGTTCTTTGCCACTGTCACCTTTGGTGAGGACGATGATGTCTATCTTACCTAGATGACTAGGTCGTTACAGTGTGAGTCCTCCATCCGTAAGCTGGCTGAGCTGCTTGGTTACCCTTGGGGTGACGATAGAGGCAAATGTATGCATATCCATGGTGTGGCCTATGACAAGAAGAGGATGGCTCCTATGTATGAGAAGATCTCGAGCACTGGCACCGCTAAGGACCTCAAGAGAGTGTACAACATCCTTCTCCGCCTCTTCCGCAACAACATTGCTCCCAAGGCAGGCAATGTGGATGCTATTCGTAGTGGTGTTGTCAACCTTCTCTACCAGGCCTTCCAGTGTCACTTAGCAGGTCCAGATTGTGAGGGGTTTGAGATTGACGTCATGCACTTCATCAAGGAAGAGATGTATTAATATGTGATTGAGATCAAGAAAAGGTTCCAGTTTATGCTCCCTATGTGATGAGCTCATTCTTGGTTTAGTCCTGGGCTTGGAGTGTGATACGGAGCACTATGTTGGTACTTTTCAGGTTCACTCTTCTCATCGTGCTGACTCTGACACCCCCATGGGCGAGGATGAGGCTCCTCCTAGGTCCAGGAGGAAGAATGCTGATCCTTCCTCTCGCCGCTCTAGAAGGGAAGAGACTCAGATGAGATGAAGAAGTTGTCATGGTTTCAATGCAACATTATATGCATGACTACTGATGTTCACAAGGAGAACCATGTGGCCTATAAGGAGAGGCGTGAGCTTAAGAAGATGGTCTCCAAGCTCCAGGACCATGCTGGTTGTGGGGCTACTCCTCCTGTTGGCACTCCTCCCACTCCTCCCACCGCGTTCGTGACTGCGTCCTATGAGAACTGGAACACCAACCTCTTCCCGTGGGGTGACTTTGAGGACGTCACTTCAGCTCCTTCCTCTTCCACCAACCGTGGCAAGGCTCCTATGACCGAGGAAGAGGAGAATGATGATGAGGATCTTGGGTTCTTCAACAGTGGTGATGAAGAGGAAGAGGAAGATGGAGATGAATATGATGAGGGAGAAGAGACGCACCGAGTCGATGATGAGGATGATGACTATGATGATGATGACTGATTCCTTGGGTTCGTGTAGTGCTCTTTTCCCTTGTTGGTGTCTCGATGCCAAAGGGGGAGAAGTAGCTTGTCTTCTCCGGGATTTGCAAGGGTTGCTTTTATTTTCTTTGCTTTGGAACACAAGTCTTTGAAATTTATTTTCCTTTTATGACTTGTGTTCCTGTTATCTTAGTTGCTTTTTTTCCCCTAGTGAGCTGGATGTTATGTGTGTGGTGAGACTACGTGGTGAAGCTATCTACCATATTCTGCTTATTATTGCTTTATCTATCGTATCCATGCATGTAGGTATTTTGTTCACTAATAGTTGATCTAGAGGGCTTTGTTTGTAAAACATAGGGGGAGCTCACAACTTGAGTGCTCTGTCTTTTACAAACCTAGCCTAGCTGTGATTTTATTGCAAATATGTGTGTTGTCATCAAACACCAAAAAGGGGGAGATTGAAAGTGCAAACACGCTTAAATCATCTTGTTTTGGTGTTTGTCAACAACACATGTATCCTTAAGTGTGTTGATGCTTTTCGGGGTCTAAACAACATATTTGACATGGTGGTAGTGAGTTACAAAAAGGTGCAAGTACCAGGAATTGTTTTTGCTGGAATTTATTCCAGGCCGGAGTCTCCGGTCTACCAGACCGGAGTCTCCAGTGTGAAGAAGTTCGCAAGACTTTTCTCTCTGGTTCATCTGGTGTCGCCCGCTGTACCCAGACCGGAGACTTACCAGAGATACTCCGGAGTCTCCGGTGTGGGCATTACCTTTGAGGAATTTGGCTGGAGTTCATCTGGTGTCACCCGTTGTACCCAGACCGTAGACTTACCGGAGATACACCATAGTCTCCGGTGTGGGCATTCCCTTTGAAGAATTTGGCTGGAGTTCATCTGGTGTCGCCCGCTGTACCCAGTAAGGAGACTTGCCGGAGACTATCTGGAGTCTCCGTACTCGCTACTCTCCAAGACCCCGGCCATACTCTGGTCTCAGGCGACAGGGCTCAAGCTGGACAAGACCGGAGTCTCTGAACTGCTGATTTCCTGAAGAAAATGGAGGTGGAGAAAGTGGTGTCCCCCGCTGCATCGTCACCGGAGACTTACCGGAGAGTGTCCGGAGTCTCCGGACTGGGCCTCTGCGAAAAACTTCAGAGTGGAGTCTCCGGCCTTTACACCAGAGTCTCCGGTGTAAGTTTGGAAGAAATGCCCCCAACGGCTCCAAACTTTATGAGGGGTATAAATACCCCCTCCCCTCCACCTTCCACGATTTAGAGTTGTCACGTAAAAACATGACGCACATAAAAAAACATATTGAAATGCATGTGTGTCATGCCCAAGGCTCATTCATTGTCTCCCGTGCGTGTTGCCACATCGATTTAGGCATCTAGACCTCCTTGAAAAAAAACAACTCCATGTCCATCGGGATATAGGATTTCATAGTGACTTTCAAATATGGGTGCGAGGGTGTTTAGCTGTATCATCGAAATTGAGTTTTAAAAGCCACCAGACACACGAGCTAGGAATTTTACCACGGTGGATAGAAGCAAAATCGAGGAGAGGTCGTGGCCGAGAAAATCAAGACGCACGCTGCCCAACTCCGTCGGCGAACGGTTCGAGATATGATCGAAGACGGTCGTGACGAGAACAACGTCCCACTTACCAATGTCAAAACCACCATTGTCAACATTCACCAAGATCGTTGAGTAGAGCAAGATATGCATGCCGCTAGGAGGAACCAATTATGTCGACACCACCACGACATCATCCTCTCTGCCAACGCAATTGTTCAGGCGAGGAGGAGTCTCACACTCTGTTGGCTGCCTCCCGTATGAGCGATGACATGATCTGCCGAGTCGTCCTGGCTCCTAGACACCCTCATGGAGGAGGACGATGAGCACAACAAGCAACCGTTCAAGAGTAGCGGCTATGTGGGTGTGTGTATGTTGCGTTGTTCCAACTCGAGGATGGCCGGTGCGCGCTGACCTGCCTCCCTGGCGTATGCTTCTCTCCATACAGATGCGGCGAAGTAGCCTTATCCATGCTCTCCACGGGCTTCTCCGTTGTGCTCCTCGAGCTTAGCTCATACCCATCGATAGAGGCGCGGATCAGTTGAAAGTGCATGGTGCCCCATATGTGGTTTTGATAATAAATGACAATCTTTATGGACTAATATTCGCATTAAAATATTCTTATAGATCTTGTCCATAGAGAATATTGGAGTTCATGTGTTGAACTCTATTAGCTTTCTTGATGGCTATTGTTATATTCGAGTATTTATATGAAAATGGGCATAATTAGAGTTGAGCGTATTGCAAATGTCTTGAAGAAAATGATTAGGTGATCTTTCATGATTATTTTCAAGACATCATCATATAAAGAGAGAATAAAAGATTCAAAGTTGATCAAACAAGTGATCATCACATAAAGATACAAGATGTACCAAGTGGGATTATGTATCTCGCGGTATGGTAAGAAATTTACCATATAGCTTTGTGAACTAACTCATGATAGTTGTGTGTCATATCTATGTGTGGTTAGCTATCTTTCCATGGGCATGCGTTAAAATAAGGAAAAGGCTGGTAATCCCCCGGAGGATGATCGTCCGCTTCCTTCCGCACACCCACTACCGCACGCCACCAGGTGGACCCCCACACACCCCAATCCCCGCATCCCCTGGCCCCGTTTTCTTCTCAACCGCACATCCAGGCGCGTACGGGCGCAGAGACCTCCGACGAGGGAGGATCCCCCCGCGGCGGCGCGGCGGGCGAGGAGGTGGGACATGAAGGACCCTCCCGCGGCGGGCGGCGGTACTGGGAGAGCCACGGCTTGTCCGCGGCGGAGAGGGCGGCGTGGAGGCGGCCCCGCGCGTCGCCGTTGCATCCCACCGTCAGGCGCGTCGCCGTCGCCTGCTCCCACCTCGCCGCCGACCACCGCCTCGGCCGCGAGGCCCACGCCTTCGGCCTCGTCGACGACGCCCCCATGTACGCGTGCCTCGGCCTCGTCGACGACGCCCAGAGGCTCTTCCGCACCGCCGGCGTGGCCCGATGGGGGCCGTGGATTTGCTTGTCCGTCTCCAGACTTAAGGAATCTGTGATTTGTTCGTGATTCACTCGTGATGGCTGATCGATTGATACGCCAGATCCGTCAGTTTGTGCTCCCCAATTCATCCCCGAGACAATGCGGTCCATCTTAGCCTCTGTCGCATGCCGCCACCGGTTATTCTCCTCAACGGCAGACCAGTTCATGCTGCCCGCCGATATCTTCACCGACCTCGTCTACTTGAAGTTGAAGAACGCAACTGGCCGAGGAAACTCCTGTTTGCTAATCGTCCCGTTTGTTTGATTGGATCAAACGATGTCTATGATCCACGATTGCTGATGAGATTTGCTTGCCCGTCTCCAGACTTAAGGTAATTGTGTTGGTAAGCTGACGCGCATGTGCCCGGCGTGCTCGCGGCTGCAGATGCTCTCCGTGGGCAGGGAGATGCACGAGGACGACGACCTCGCCGCTGCTCCGACAGCACTCAAGTGATGCTCACGAAGGCCGACTTTGGTGCTCCCGAAGACTGCCAGTGTGGGTTCATGTGTTTTAGGGGTGATTGTACATCGGGGGCAAAAAAAATTCTGTACAAATATTTGCTACAATGCGTATTTGTTTTTGCTTTTTTTTGTACAATTTTTTTGCTACTACAATTCCGGCGAGGTCCGATTATTTGGTCTAATAGAATAATTTTTTTGCTACAATAACGTTATGTTTTTGCTTTTTTAGCATAAATTTGTTGCTCTGCTTTTCCTCCGGCAAGCAAAAATCTCCGGTGATGGCTCCGGTGAAATTTGATTTTTTGCTACTGTAGCGGAAAAAAAATTGCCACAGTAACTCCGTCGAGATTTGTCTTTTTCCTGTTTTTTTTGGGCGAAACGTTTTTTTGCTACATAGGAGCAAAAGCGGGGTGTTTTTTTGCTACACAGAGCAAATACGAGTTTTAGGCAAAAATTAGACACGTGTCAGTCAGGGGACCCGGGGGATGAAAATTTTCTATCCCCCGGGGGACGCCCAACGTTGTCCTTAAAATAAAGATTTCATATAGCCCATGGTCTATGTCGTCAAGCGGTGTTCGTCATCAAGCTTGACGTGGAAGCTCAAGTGAAACATATCGAATAAATCATATGCTTGATGCTTGTCACCCATTTGTAGATTGTGGCATTTTAAAGATTTCATGAAAAGGATCTTTCCCATAATTGTGTGTGGGGGAGCAATTTGCAAGTCTTCATCAACCGGAGCATGTGCTAGCAAGCACGATCAAGACCGAGCATCCAACTTGAGAGAGCCAAGATCTTCATCATCTAGATCAAGTGGAATGCTCAAGGCAAAGGTATGATCTTGATAGATTTTCTATTTTACTGGTCTCATGCCTTTGGGAGACCAGGTTTTATGATCGATAGCCGCACTATCAAGAGGGGCTCTCAAGTGAGTAATTTGATCGAATTGTTGTGGAGAGCTCAAACCTTTGCATACTTGCATATCATCTTTCTTGGTTCTTATTTGGCTTTAATCTCCTTGTGTTTTGGTGATTGTCGATGACAAATCTAGGTTTCTTGAAAATGGATTTCATAAGAAAAAACTTGTAACGTTTTCGGTAGTGAAAATCTTACCGGTTCGTCTTTGAGAAAGTTCCCACATCTTCCATGTGTGGTAAATTCTCCATACTTTGAGGTATCGAAATTTTCAACGCAATTGGATTACCTCATTCAGAGTTCATTTGCAAAAGTTATGAGATTTTTAGGTTCAGCCTCACAGTTTTAGAAGGTGACCGGAAATTTTTAGTCGAAAATTTTGGTCCAACCGGAATATCCGGTTTTGAAGAGGCAAGCAAAAATCGGCGAAGGACCAGAAGATTTTTTTGTTCTCAAATGTACCGGAAATTTCCTTCCAACCGGAATATCCAGTTTGTTTCAGGACTCGTAGAAAATAGCCAAGGACTAAAGGTTTTTGGCACAGATGTGAGCCGGAAATTTCTAATCGGAAATTTCTGGCAACCGAAATTTCCGATTTGGTCAACATCTCGAAGATTCCAGATCTGAATATTTTCAAGGGACCGGGTATCCTGTTCAAGTTTGAATCAGAAATTCCGGTTGTTTCCTGCTCTCCAAACAGCTAGTTTTTTAGGGGACCTATTTAAGGGGTCTTCTTCTCTGTTGGTCCTCAAGGTGGCCAAGCATGTTTTCTCTCTCTCCCACCATTGTTGACCTTGGAAAGCTTGCTTCTTCTCAATCCCTCACATGATTCTTACATCTCTTTGAGCGAAAAGTGAGAGAAGATCTAGATCTACATTTCCACCAATCCATCTTCCTTCTTAGTGAGGGAAACCTAGTAGATCTTGATCTTGGAGTTCTTGGTATTTTTTTCCCTTTATTCTTCCTCTCTTATTCCCCCATAAGTATTTGTTGCTTTGTTAGAATTTGAGAGCGGGGGATTTGATTACTTGTGTTCTTACCATTTGCATTGGTTGCATCGGTTTTCTCTCTCCACGAGGATTCGTGAAAGTGAAAGTTTGTGAACTTGTTACTCTTAGGTCTTGGACCCTAGACAACTTGCGGTGTTCTTGGGAGTCTCCAATTGAGTTGTGGATGCGTGCCCCGAGATTGTGGTGACATCAAGAGCCTCCAATTAAGTTGTGGATGTGTGCCTCGAGATTGAAGGTTGCCAATAGTGGAAAGTGAACCAAGCCTTTCATGGCGAGGTTCACCGGAGAATATGGTGAGCCTTTTGTGACGTTGAGTATGGTTGTTGTGGTGAGATCACACCCCTCCAACGATACGTACTCCCTCAAAAGGAGGAACTCGGGAATACATCATCGTCTCCGTGTGTCTCGGTTATTTTTTTACCCGAGCTATTTACTTATGCAATTTACATTATCATAGTCTTCGCGCGTGAAGTCATATATCTTGCTATCACCTTGTTACTCCTCTGTCTTAGCATAAACTATTGATGCACTTAGTTGGGTCTAAAATATTTAGGTAGTGTACTTATTAGTATAAAAGGAAAAAAAATGAGTGAATATATAGTGACTACGTCTAGATACAATCGAATCACAAATGAAAAAAATGCCTTACATTAGTGAATTGAGGGAGTATTAATTATGGACAACCACTAGCACGCCGATGCTAAACTTTCCATCGGACCCTGCCTATATCGTTGGATTGGAAGCAAACCGTCCGTTCGATTTGCGACTCGACCCGTGCGTTCGATTTCCCATTAGACACGTGATGCGCTAACTGGACCTGCTCGTGATCCATGCTTCCGTTAAAAACCATCACGCAATTCACACATGGAATTTGGAAACACGATAAATGTTGGATTGTCAACGTGACCCACTCCACAATTTCCATGAAATAAGGGCATGGTTGCTTGCTTTAGCGGTGCGGGCTCCCATAATCTCAGCCTTCTCTAAAGAAAAACACTAATTTTGTGGGATATGCAACTGCTTTTTAATCTATTTGTTCCAAATATTTAGGAAATGAAATCGTGCTTCGAAGAGAACTTGCAACATTTCCTTGGTGTCCCGGATGTTATTATTTTTGCTTCCTTTGTAACTGATGTTTTCTTTGGTTACAAACTGAATTTTTTATTTAAAAATATCAAACTGTGTTTTTCTACATATATTAGAATATTGCTTCCAAGGTGAGTGGATCTTCTTGCATGTAGAATACACAAAACTTGTGACATGTATAGCGGGATATATGGAAGCACATAGCTAGAAACTTCATTAGTATTACTAGGAAGCATAGTGAACTAATATTGGAAGCATGATTAGTGTGTTAATAAAACTTTGTTCGGATGCATAGGAAGCATATGTGTATTGTGAAATTTGCAACATTTGACTACAGAAGTTAGTGCTTCTACATTCACTTGGCATATTTCGAGCAACATACAAATTTGCTTCCTTTAGTCATTGAAATATACAATTGTGTATGTTCAGGATACACATGATTCCTACATGTTACAAATTAGCTTCTTTCTGCAAGATGATATGTTTCCTGGATGCATCATATGCTTCCGATGCTCGCAGGTGTATGCCAGAGTTGCTGGACATCACCTAGCCTCGTTCGTGCCACAAGAAGAACAAATCATGTGCGGCCCTGAAATGGTCAACAAGTGTGCCGGAACCTCGTCCCTTGCAGTGATATTCTACTGTAAATAAACGATAGGAATAAGAAAATATGTATGACAAACAATAGAAGCATCTATGTCAAATTAAGGAAGCATGTCAAACATGTGGCTACCTTAACTTAGACATCTTTCCATCACCGCCGACATGCGGAGCAGCGTGTTTCCGATGACACCGTCGGGCAGCGGCAGCATTCGCTCCGGTCCTCCTACCAAAGTACTAAACCTACGCCATGCTTAACGTCTCCTGGAACAGAGCCAGCGCCTCCCAGCGTCCGCGGGCGCGTGCTTGCACAGAGATAGACGTGTTCCAGGATACCACGTAGTTGGCTAGCGCAACACTAGAGCACATACTATCTGCGAGGACGACGCGTTAGCGCACCTCATTGGCCAATGGCGGTGTCGTTCGAGGCCAAGCTTCGTGGCGTGGTCATGCACCGCGGGCGCAACGCACTGGCAAGGCGGTCCTCAAATGCCCGGAGCTCGCTCGCACGATGGAGCTCGCCGGGCAAGAGTTGGAGGCACGACGAAGTGAACTGAGCGGAAAAGCCGTGGGCTTGTTGTTGTTGGCTTGCCGCACCGGTTCCGGTGGATAAGGTGTGTCCATGGCCTCGTCGCCTCGATTTCGTTGTGTTGGGGAGTGCTCATGGGGCGTGATTTGGGGATCTAGGTTGACCTAGCGCCGGTGGGAGATTTGTCCCGTGGTTAACGAGAAAAAAAAAGGAGCAAATCATGGCTGTTTATTAGAGCTGATTTTGATGGCATCGAAACAGTCCGAAGATTTGTTTCCCATCAGACTCAGATAGTTAGTATTTACCTAAATCTATCGCGGATCCTTACCACCCTGATGTGAGTCACGAAAGCATTAGATGGGGCAGGAGCGCTAGAGCGGATTAAAAACACAATGGTTTTAGCCCTACGTCCTAATGATTTGATATTGTAAATGTTTTGATATTTTTTTCCTTATAGATAGATTTATCCAGCATAAAAAAGGTTCTGACTTAGATGGAAAGAATATTGATATTTACAAGATACAGATACTAGACTTGATCTGCAAAGTTATGTCCTCAGAAAGGGTGATCAGAAAAAGGCTTGAACAAATGGCTAATGTTCGGCGCGGGTTCCAAAGACAACGTTTTCTTTAGAATTACACATTCTCAGCGCGATCTACATCCAATTGACACGAGATTGATGGAAGTCTGCAAAGTCTTCTTGTTCACGAAGATAATTAGACTCATCATAGCTAATCCTTCATGCATTAAAAAGAGCAAATATTACAAACTCTGAACTGCCCGGCACAACATCTTGGCACCAACTCGCCATGGTTTAATTGCACATTCAGGGAGCGATTAAACAAGCGACATACCACAGCGCTGACCATTCGTACACAACAGCAAAGCAACGGTGTCACGGAAAAGCTAGCAACATCTCTGCTCTGTTCTTTGTGAACTCAGTAACGGAGTGAACACCCTCACTGGTTACTACAGCTAATAACGGGGGCACCTACTAATACTGGGAACTTAAAGGTAAAAGCTTCTTCGTCAACTGCCAATCTTCCAAATCAGTCCGAAGATTCGTCGGCAGAGTCCACGTCCACAGGAGCCACAGCAGCACCACGGTAGGCGGCAGTCTCATCCGCGTAGCGTTTTTTGTCCACTATGGACTGCTCGACATATGGCTGCTTCTCCTCGGCTGCAAAATCAACAATTGGAAATTATTACTGTGGAGCTTCATCCACTATTACTATGGCACCACACTGCCATAGTAACTTAGGGTATGTGAAACAGAAAAGGTGTCTAGAAATTTACGTGTCATCTTTTGCCACTTCTCCCCCAGCTTCTTTGCTATATCCGTGACACCCAGTTCGGGATTGTCATTCTTCAAATTCTACATTAGAAAAATGACGATCAAAAGTTAAGAGGATTCTGGTTCACTTAACTTCATGGTTGCTTAAAGTATGGCCACATGTCTTGAGTAAGAATAGCAAATCGATTCCACAACCTAACATATTAACAATGGCCTAGCTTGGGCCAAAGCTATCATACACCGGAAGTGAAGAAAGGAAATTTTATTGTAAATTTTGCAAAGCACAAAAATAATGCAAGACTAAAGTTTTGTCACCATGAAAGCAGAATATATAAATATGGATGGATGCAAGTAACTTACAACTCGCTCAGTCTTTGAGAAGTACATGAATGGAGCTATTGCTCTTTTAGGAGCATTGGGGTCTTTCTTTTTCTTCTTTGGCTTTCTTTTCTCTGAACCTTCCACGTCCCCACTCTTGGGCTTCCTCTTCACAGGTGGCTTTGAGCTACTAACTTCCGTTTTAGAAGATTTCTGAAACAGTATGTTATTAGGACAGTGTCTTACAACATATATTTTGGCTCGGGAAGAGTTTTCTTAGAGGTACAGCCACATTAAACTTGGTTACCTCTTTTTCTCCTCCACTTAAGCTAGCATCAGAACCCTCCTCTTCAGAATCGTCGCTAGGGGATCCGCTGTCATCCTTGTCCGCCACGAAATCCTCATCCTAAAGTTGAAAAGAAATACAGCAAGATTTACATGCAAATGCATTAGGTATTCCAATCCAGGACAAAACTGACAAAGAAGAGCAAAGATTGCACAGAAGAAGTACCTCTTCATCACTTTCTTCATCACCAGCCTGATTTTTAATTCTATTCAGATGTGGATCAAGGGGGTCGTCATCATTCTGAAGAGCAGCTGCAACAGCACCAGTTCCCTCAAGGCCATCTTCTCCAAGATTCATGATTTTCAAATTCTTAGCACTTCATAACAAGAAAAAAAAAGTACTTATTAGCTCCATACAAAATAAATCATACATTGATGACCAGATCAATTACAAAAAGGCATATACCTGACAAAGTTAAAGAGGTTATGATATTCATTCCTTTGGATATTTCTGAAGAGGTGTTCTTGATCATTTTTTAGCTTGACAAGGAGATCGAAGTAGTGAGACGACATACTAGCACCACCAGCACCATGACGCTCAAATTCAACATACTCAATCTGCAGTAAGTAATAGCTTAGCAGAGGACAAATGGATGAAGAACCATTAATAATGCTAATAATGTGCAAACTAGACCTCCTCATGCAGAATGAGTGTTGGGGGCTTTGGCAGAAAGAAAAAGCCCTTTTCAAGAGGATAGAGCAATCCATCTTCAGCTTTAAGTGATGATTTCACAGCATATCCATCTTGACAACTGCGGAACGTGCTTGGTCTCGTCACCTTAGCACCAGACAAGCCACGGAGGATTTTGGAGAATACCTCATGTTCCAGACCCTATGGACAAATCAAACACCATGAGTTCATCGGTCCATCTGGAGTTCTACACAAATATAAATCAAGATATGACAACTGTAAACAAAATAGTTTTAAAGTAGAAAAATGAACAAACATAAAGATACAATCACTTGATCAGGGCACTAGAATTGGTATGTGATATTTAATGTGATTTCAGCACTCTGCCACAATAAGTTAATACTTGCAAGCAGAAGAACTGAACGTCAGTGGCATTATGATGAACTAGAAACTGAATGAAATTTTGCGAAGACAAACACCGACTATAATCTGACGAATATCCAATTAGGTAATAAGTATATTGGAGGTTTTCGGTGTTTCAGCAGTACATAGTCAACACGTACGGTTCAGAACACTTTATAATAAGTTGGAGATGTGTATATGACTACATGGGAGTTGGAGATGTGTAATATGACTACATGGGCATGTCAACAGAAAAATATCAGAGCGTGTTTGGGCATACCAATAGAAAAAAAAGTATTAACCACATAGATCAATATAGAAGTTACAGCCTACAAGTTCGACAAACAATAGTGTCTAAAGCATGTACCGCAATGGAAAGAAAACAATATCAACGCGAGCTAGGATTTGACTTTTGGCAGGAAACATATCAGGTTAACTTAAACAGATGAAATTGACGAAAGCGAATTAGCATATCACATTGTAAGAACTCTGCAGTCTATCCTTGTACTTTTCAGCCAAAACCTCCTCACTTAGTGACAGCTCCGTTGTAGCTATTGCCTCCGTCGCAAACTGTTCATAAACGAAATGGTTATTAAATGTCTATATGGTGAAATGTTAATGTGGAATGAGTTGTAATATAATACCTGAATAACAATGTGAGGATATAATGTTTGTCCTTTGCGAATTGGCGGATCAAGTGTAATAACCAAAAAGGTATGAGGATTGTTTGACTGAATACATAAGCATGAAATCTGATTAGCTTCTTGACAATACGCAAAAATAAAGAGGAGAAGAATTCTTGACAGGTTTCACAGTAAACTAGTAAAGCATGAAAGAAATCTAACCTTTGGTAAAACAAAGAGGCGAAGAATACTGCTATACTGGATTTTGAAATCATTAGCTTGCCCTTGTAGCCGTAAGAATGACATATGAAGCTCAACAGTGTATCGTCCTCTGAATCAAAATGAGCAGTTAGCTTATGTAGAAGAAAAAGAAAAAAATTAACAGCATATCCAGAATATTAGAAAAGCCAAATGGTCTGTAGCTTCAAGAGTTTCACACCTTGGAGTAAGAATTCCAATACCCTCAAATGTAGCAACAGCCTCCTCTGATGAGCCAACGTCGGCTATGGCCAAGATCTTCTGCCAGAACATCTAAATTAAAGAGAATATTTCATTATCAGCACCAAATAAGCATGCATGTGTCACTATCATATTCTGCTTATCGAGTGAGCTCACATGGGCTGAAGGCCGCTCCTCATCTCCGACGAATTGAGTATTTGTAGTTGGTACATGAAAACTTATATCCATCAGCGAATCTTTCTGCAGTAGCAATGTTGAAAAAAGGAGTTACAATCACCTACGTTGCCAATGATCTTACAACAAACTGTGGCTACAAACTTTACAGCCACCAAATATAGAGTATAAAAAGTGCAGAATCCTCTAGATGGTGCTCAGTGGTGCATTGCCATTCAGCACAACAGAAGACTTGAAAAGTTAAATAATAGGTACATGGCCAAACCACGGGTGCAATTTAGATCTAAAATACCTTAAAATGAGATTGAAAAACAGCTACTGTGGCACGATCTTTTACTTGCACAGGTGAGGAACTAATAAGAAGCCCTATAAAGTGTAAGAACCAAAAGGAAACATATAGCTTATGTAACTTTGAAGAAACATAGCAGTATTGAGATTCATATAACATAATTTTTTTGTACCCTTTTACACCCAACAGCAAGCAAAAGCCAACCAAACACGCAAAGTTTTACAAAACTACCAAGTATTTGGATAAACGTATCCAGGGAAACCACAGACCTCATTAGCCCCTGTAGTATCATCGACGTGGAACTCAAGAACAACATCAGTTTTTCCTTGCAACTGAGTTTGAGATACATCTGCTAGAGAGACTTCAAATGCTTCTTTTGAGCCGACGTTAAAGCTAAGCATATTGCCTGAAATGGGAGGAATAGGAAGATGAAATAAAACCAGATGAAGTTTACAAAATGGCACAGGGGTACCAACTGCCAGACAGACTAGAGAGAAATCAGCTAACCATTGATATCAACCGCGCCCCAGTTATGGCCGCTAACAGAAAGCTGCTTCTCCTCCGGTGCAATTCCCGTGCTCTTTTGTATGAAGTTAGTAAGGTTACTAACATCCTACAGAATAATTTCAACCAATATTTCTCAGGTTAAAAAGGAAATACACAATTTCGATTACCCACGAAATCTGATATAGAAAGCAGGTGTGACTGATTTTATAGCCATTGCATAGGCAACTGCACTATTATCTTATTTCTAGCAAATCTTCGTGTCATATATACACTCAAATACTCAAATACAGAAATGTTGAGGACTATTACCTGTTCACGGAAGCCTTTGAACATGTATCGGATGCCCTCTTTAGTCCCAACACTAAGCTGATAAGATCTGGGGATTTTCATCCATGTCATGGAAATTATATCAGCTTTATCAACATCAATGGTCTTTCCTCCACCTTGCTTCTTCCATGCAACCCCTCCTGAATGAAGCCTAAACTGACCAGGATTCTACAAAAGCACAAACCATCACAGCACAACAATAATTTCAGCATAGCCAGTGATGCCACTAATAACAGCGACCAACAAAACAAAATCCACAAAGAAATAGGGGTTTGTACTGAAATTGAATTATGTGCTTTTTGCAACATTTTGGAATCGGTCCTCACTAGTTCCAAAATATACACAACCATTTATAAACACTAGTGCAGAGTTCTAATTCGTAAAAAAAACGAAACAATGAGAAGAAAATCCTGAAAACGAGTGGGGAGACTGGGAATATAAGGTTTTAAATACTCCCTCCAATCCATACTAATCGTCTCAGATTTAATACAGACAATTAATTGGATCAGAGGGAGTACTAGAAATTTTGCGATTATGGAGGCCATAGGCTGGAATCTCGCAACAGGATGCAACCATAGGACCATTAGGCACAAATGAATGACAAAATGCACACAAAATGTAAGGCGCAAGGGTGATGGCAACAATTGCATAAGACATTTCACACAATCGATGGCGAGACCTTTTCCATGAAAAGATGCTCGAATCCCTGGATTAGGTGCTATTTGTAGTCGAGTTTCCAAATAATTCCATCCCAACCTTTCTGGATTCGTACTAAACTAATTCATTTTGCCTGGCCCAAATACGTGTTTAAATACAACACCCAACGGAAGATTACAAATTTACCCTCTGGAGCGGTTTCCGTGGCGCCTAGAAGAAACCCTAGCGTGTAAACCCTAGAGGAATCAGGCGCCATACAACAAAGACGCGAGCACAAATTCTTGGGGTGCACACCCGTCGCCAAGCTTCCAGCACTGAACCGAACAATCGAGCTGGAAACCCTAACGAAATTCGAATCAATCCGAGGACGAACTAGGCGGAGGAGGTACACTCACGTTGCCGACGCGGCCGCCGAGGGAGATGTTGCTGAAGAGGTGGCCGTCCGTCATCTCGCCCGCTCTACCCGCGACCGGCGACCGCCGCCGCCGTGCTGCAAGTTTCTCGACTCCTTCTCTCGCGCGCGCGGGCGAGCCGCCTCCTCGGGTGCGGGATTTGGGAGCTTTGCGGCGAGGGGGGAGGGGGAAGTGGCTTTCGCTTGGGTGTTGGGGGGAGATTGGGGCGCGCGGCAGGTGTATGTAATATAGGCGTTTGGACGCAGCGCCGTATCTGACGGGTGGGGTCGATACGGATACCTAGCAAACGCAATTACGCAAAGGAATGGATTCATGAATTTTGACAGAAGATTCAACAAATCTTTTGGCGCCTTTGTTGGCATGTACTCCCTCCATTCCAAAATAGATGACTTCCATTTGTCCATATATGCATGTATCTAGACATGTTAGAAGTCATCTATTTTGGAACGGAGGGAGTATGTGCAAGTGCAATGCACGTCTTCACCCTCCAACAATTGCAGCTTGTCTGTCGGAGATATCTCTAAGAGCAAGTACAGTAGTATAGCCGGCTGTTGGCTATAAGAAAATGCCATGTCATCTATAGCCTACTTATAGCCAACATGTACAATAGTTAGCTATAAGAATGTGCTACTTTTTCAATGCATGACCCACGTGCCACTCTCACATAGTGCCTAGGAGCACGTGCTGCAGCTGGCTCTTGCATGAGAGCCCGCTTCCTTTCTCTCTCCTACTCTCTTTCCTCCAACTAAGCACAAATATATTAGTTAAATGCTTACAGCCTGCTGACTGGACTCTATTGTACTTGCTCTAAGACGATGCGAGGTCCAAAGATATGTCTACTTTTCTGCTCCATGTTTAGTTGACGACACGTAGGATCAACCACACTGACGATGAACGAGTGAGGATTATTTTTCTTGTTATTGAGGAGATGCAGCCTAAAACCTGGCAACAGACAGATTCATACTTAATAATAAAGATTACGCGTTTGTATTGTTCTCATTTCCTTGTAACTGCACAATGCAAACCTTGATGGATTTTGACAGAAGATTCAGCAAATCTTTTGGCGCGTTTGTTAAAACTAGTTGGCATGTACGTGCAATGCACGTCTTCACACTCCAACAATTGCAGCTGTCGGAGAGATCTCTAGGATGATGCGAGGTCCAAAGATATATCTAGTTTTCTGCCCCATGTTTTTTTTGAAATTTAAAGCACACTATATTAAGCAAACAGGCCGCCTCATTAAAAATCTTCCAGTCACCGTAGGTACCCTGGTAAGGAAAAGAGTGCGTAAGAAACCTGCTGCTGTAGTTTAAAGTATTGTTACATCATCCACAATAAATTTGATTAACCATCCCGGGGGATCGTTAAGCCATCTACTCGAAATATGCTTACAAAAACTATAACTAGCAATCTCGTGAGCAGCACCATTAACATCATGAGGGCAATGCTTGAATTCAACAGTTCCAATAGAGGTAGATAAATCCACACACTCCGCGAAAATTGCCGCTGCCGAATCCCACCATTTGAGACTACCCAGTGCAAAAAAAATTGACCTCTTGTGAATCAGATTCCGCTTCAACTTTGTGAAAACCGAGCTCATTAGCTAATATAAGCCCTTCCTTCATTGCAAGTGCTTCTAGAGTAATAACATCAGCCCCTCGAGAAACATAGGAACAATTAGCTGCAATGAAGTTACCTCATGAATCCCTAATAATCGCAGCAGTAGCTCCTGCACCAATACCTTGATGAAAAGAAGCATCCACATTGACCTGAACGAATTCAGGTTTAGGCTTAGACCACTTTATCATATCAAACATCGTGGTTCGAGAAATTGATTTTTGAAAATTACAACCAATGGATAGAACAGAGATAGGCCATTTCCATGCAGGGGGAACCGACTCATCATGTGTTACTTGTCTCCTTATCCACCATAAATACCAACCTCCAATAAGAATTACTTCTTTAGCTCCAATATCATTCATAATAGGGCACTGTATATTATCCGAAATAAGGATATTTTCTAAAATAACTGAACCTGACCTTTCCTGATGAATATGTCCTTGAATAAAATCCGTGAGGCCCATATTATTCCATAACTCAACCGCCGGATAGCAATAAAAAAGGAGATGTTTAATATCTTCAGCCGATTGATGACAGATTGGACATTCACCAACTAAACCAATGTGTCTATTTGAAAGAATACCTTTAACAGGGACAATACCATGAAGCAGCCTCCATCCGAAAATAAAGATTTTTGGAGGGACTTTGAGTTTCCACAGTTGTTTCCATACCTTTGGTCTCGAAGAAGGACCCTGTCTTGAACTTCCATTAGAACCGAAAGAATGGCTCCATTCAACATGGTAAGCCGATCTCACAGAGAAAATCCCATTCCTATTCGGGTGCCATGCAATGAAATCCTCAAAAGCTTGATAATTTAGAGGAATTCTCGATATTCTCTCCGAATCAATAGGGTTGAAATTCCCTCTAATAAGATTTTCATACCAAATCCCTGTTCCCGGATCAATAAGCGCATAAACCCGAGTAAGAATAGATTGCCCTCTGGGTGAAATTACCTTCCTGTCAGGACTTGAGGGAACCAAAGGATCAGACCAAATATTCACATTCTCACCTGACCCAATTCTCCAAATATAACCCCTTTTGAAAGTTGCAATACCCGCAAGAATACTTTGCCAAGTTAAAGATGATCCACTCTTTGGTCCAGCTTGTAAGATACTCCCATTAGGAAAATATTTAGCCTTAAGAATACGAGCACAAAGGGATTCTGGATTTGTGATTAGCCTCCATGATTGTTTAGCTAATAATGATAAATTAAATAAGTGAAGATCCCTGAATCCCATACCTCCATCACATTTAGGGAAACACATTCTCCACCATGAGAACCAATGCATCTTTTTGCCATCCTCAGTATCATCCCACCAAAATTGAGCAATAAGATCAGTAATACTCTTACAGATGCCCTTTGTTAACTTGAATATTGACATTGCAAAAACAGGGATAGCTTGAGCCACAACCTTGATTAAAATGTCTTTACCTCCCACAGATAATTGCTTCTCCATCCAGCCATTTAATCTCATTTTGACTCTCTCAATAAGATGTTTAAAACAATCAGTACGGTCCACTCCAATCATAGCAGGTAAACCAAGGTATTTATCAGATAATGCCTCAGTATCAATATGTAATTCCTGACAAATCTCAGCTCTAGAAACAACAGGAGTGTTAGGACTGAAGAATATACTGGACTTATTTAAACTCACCAATTGACCTGAATTTTCACAATAAGAATCCAACACTTGCTGTAAGGAAGCTGCATTTAGAACATCTGCTTTCATGAGAATCAGAGAATCATCAGCAAATAAAAGGTGTGAGATTGATGGTGCATTTCTGCACACTCTAATTCCCTCAATGCCACCAGCTTCTTCTTCATACTGCAACATGGTAGATAAACCTTCAGCACATAATAAAAACAAGTACGGGGATAAAGGGTCCCCCTGCCGAATACCTCTAGTAGGAATGAATTCTTCAGTTTCTTTAGAATTGAATCTCACTTTATATTTAACTGAGCTCACACAAGCCATCATTAAGTCAATCCAATTATCATTGAAACCCAGTTTGGTCATCATATTTTTCAGAAACATCCATTCAACTCTATAATACGCTTTGTGCATATCCAATTTAACAGCACAAATCCTAGACTGCCCAGATCTTTTCTTTTTTATTTTATGCACACATTCATATGCAATCAATATATTATCAGTAATCGTTCTACCTGGTACGAAGGCACTTTGATTGGGAGAAATAATATCTGGGAGAATACTCTTCAATCTAGTAGAGAGCATCTTCGAAATAATTTTGTATTTTATTGGAATTAGAGGAGATTGAATGGTCTCAAAGAGCAAGATCCAATTGGTTGAAAAGTGGTGATAGAAATACAAATTTTTTCCATGCTTTTGCTTCAGCTAGAAGGAAGAAGAATATGGTGAAAAGTTTAAAGGATAATGGGGTTATTCTTGAAGACATGGATGATCTAAATAATCATATTAGGGGCTATTTCTCTTCTTTATTTACCTCGGAGGTTGATCATACAGACCTAGCTATTATTCAAAAGGTGCAACATAAAGTAACAAATACTATGAATAACTTACTGGATGATCCTTTTAATGATGAGGATATTAGAAAAGCAGTTTTCAATATTGGTGATTTGAAAGCACCCGGACCTGATGGTCTCCATGCAATTTTCTTTAAGAAATATTGGCATATATTAGGGAATGATATTTCAGCTGAGGTTCTTCAAGCCATTAATTCCAAACAAATCCCTCCCGAGTGGAATGACACTGTTATTGTCATGATTCCGACATAGGATCAACAGAACACACTGAGAGCATTACCGACGATGAAGGAGTGAGGATTATTTTCCTTGTTATTGAGGAGATGCAGCATAAAATCTGGCAACATACCAATTCATACTTAATAATAAAGATTATCGTTTGTGTTGTTCTCGTTTCCTTGTAACTGCACAGTGCAAACCTTGATTTGCTCTACAACTTAGACAAATAAAACAAATTTTCCCGTCATTGTAGCAAACGGGTAGCTTGTACACCAAAATATGCAAAGCTAAGATTGGATTGATCAAATTGCAAGGGTCAGCGCAGTCCAGAATGTAGGAGCTTGATACTGTCGTTGCAAATACATTTGGCCTACAACACACGCTAGGTGATGACTAAAAAACATACACAATTTTTTGTTCTACTCCAATCAGTGTGGCAACACATTGTTTCACGTTTCCAGTTTGATTTGCTCCTGTCGTGTGGTGAGCCTCGTCGTATTGATAGCTGGTTAATTGTCCGTTCGAATTGCCTTTTGCAGTCATCATTGACTCATTGTTGGCTTTCTCTGTTCAGTACCATCAAAGATGTCCCAAAGAAGGATCTAAACAACAGTACTACAATTTTGGTTGTTCCGTCCTTATCAGGTCTAGTTGTACTTCTACCATCAGATATGTGTAGCAAAGGGGAAAGAGAACAAGTCTTTACTATTCTCTTAGAGCGGTCTCCCAGTCCGGGCATAAAAAACCTTGAGCATGTCCTTCCTCTCGACAGAGTATAAGCTGAAATTTCACCGGGAAACCAGCATAAGAGCTCCCGCTCGACGAATTCGACCGGGGAAACCGCCCCAAATCCACTGTAATCGAGACTACATATTTTCTATCATACGCATCTGTTGTCCTGGTAGAAGGAGGCACACAGATTCTGGAGCCCCCGGTTTTATCTTGTCAATTTTTTGCTAAGCATATCGTATATTGGGGATCAAGATCAGTACTACTGATTATTTTTACCGAGTCTCTTCCTTCAGATCAATAATTAGTCTAGTAGTTGTGCTTTCTCATAAATAAATCGAGTACTACTGGAGTATTGTTGTACTGATAGTAACAGTGCAGTTCTATGGCAGGCAGAGAATAAATTACCTTTGGGAAAATAGCGAGTGGCATGGAGAAGACTGCAACAGCCGTACCTTTGGCAGGAATCACCATAGTGTGAAAACTCACCTGGACAAGAAGGATGGGCGTCGGAGTAGCTCGAGGTTGGGAGGGCGATTTTCTCCGACGCAGGATGCCGAGAAACAGAGCAGCATTGGGTTCAACACCCACAACGCGTTGAGGAATGATGACACCAAGAGGCGGCGGGGTGCTGGTCCGCCGAGTTCGCTTCCCCTTTGAGCGCTTAAAAACAAAAACAAAATATGGGCTCGTGCAAAGTCATGACTTGGCTCCTATTGGATTACATAAACCCAACCCATCACGACTCGCCGCACCGATGGATCATGATTCAACCGTGACAATAGGTCATAACTCAACATTGATACGTGTACGTGTAATCTATCTACAAAACGAAAAGTTTTTCTACTCAACATTTGGAGGATCCGGGCCATTGATTTGAGACTATTGAACGCGTGTGATTTAATGTATCCCGACATGTTTCCTCTTTTATGAGTAGTTTTAGATTACAGCTAGACCCACCAAATACAGTTTTTTAATATTTCAATGTTTTACTTTTTTTACTACCTCCAATCCACTAAAACTGTCGTGAGAATACAAATTAACTAATACAAGTTTTATGTGTGTCTTTCCACGCTTTTTTTTTGGACCGCGGGGAGTAGATGATTCCGAGGTTTTACATAAGCCCACAGATCCGACTGGCACGCTGTATTTTGTGTTTCTGTTCAAAATTCATCTGCTCTCTCCGTCTCATATTAATTGTCTTAAAATTGGATAAAAGTGTGTGTTTTAGTGTTAGATATATCTATTTTTGTCCAACTTTGAGCCAATTTAATATAAGATGGGGGAGTAGATTGATTTGGTGTCGTCACACACAGTCGATCTTTTCCAAATTTGTCGGAGCCATAGCTTCATCTTAAGGTTCCACACAACTTGCATATTCTAAATTTTCTGTATTTTTTAGATAAAGGCTCATAAAGCCCAAACTTTAAATGAATAGAACCAAAAGGTCGCGCCCCCATGAAGGCGGTGGCGGGACGCTTTCCTTTCCTCTCCCCGCGAGGGACCGTATGCGCGCGATGGGCTTCGGCGGGCTGCAGGGCTTGGCGGCGCCATCGGCGTTGCGTCGGGCGGGCGTCCAGTGCTGGCACTGGGACTCGTGGCGGCGGACTGGATCCGGGGTGGCGGCCCCGGTAGGCGGTGGCGGGGAGGCTCGACCCACCTGCTCTAGCAGCTTCGGCTCGTTGGCCGCTGGGCCACGACGGAGATGAGCGGGCGGGCTCCTCCCGCTGGCTTTTCCGGCTTAGAGTGGTGGGGGTGGCGGCATGCCTCCAGGTTTCAAGGGTGGCGCTCTCCGGTGATGGTCGGAGCGTCGTCAGCGTCCGCGGATTTGCTGCAGGTGGGTGCCGGTTCTGGGCGGCCAGATCTAGCACTGTCAGCACGTCGGGGGTGAGTGGTCCAGCGTCGCTATGGGCCAGCTCCTGCTAGTGGTGCGAGGTGGTTGTCGAGAAGCTCTGGAAGAAATTTCAGCCCGACTCTTGTAGGAAGGCGGTGACAACGCCTATGAGCATTGCTTTCCTCCTTGGAGGCGCAGCCGTGAGTCTTCTTCGACATCTCCGGCCTCAGAGCAAGTTCTGCAGGTCAAAGCCTAGACACGGGTGGGTCGGGCGACAAGCATCATCCTCGACGTCGCTTTCCTCCTTTGGGGTGTCACCTTGATGATCTTGCTTCCATCCACACTTCTTGGTGGGTTGTCCACTCACGACTTTGCGGCCGAGAGGTGTGCGGTGGGCGAAGTGGTGTTTCTGTGTGACTAGTGTACATGGCAACGACAATGTTGGTGAGCAATGGGTTGGTCGCGACAATGTGAAGTTGAAGCCGCTACATTTCTCAAACCTCTACGTTTTTTGCGGTGTACAGTGACCTTCAAGGTGCAGTTCGTTGGTGAAGATCTTCTTCGGCACAGGTCTTGCGGATCTCCTCTCTGGAGCACTTCAGCAGAATCGGAGCTGCATGCCTCCCATGATGGGCCATCTGTTTGGCATAGGCCGGCGTTGACTTCATGAGACAACTTTAATGAGGTCTCCTTTCGGTTGTTGTCTCTTCTGTGAAGTCGAAGTCGCCCTCGGGTGTGTGATGGCAGAGTCGCCCTCAGGTGTGTGATGACGGAGTCACCTTGGTGGTGTGATGACAGATTCGCCATCGGCAGTGTGATGACAGAGTCTCCCTCGATGGTGTGATGACGACGGAGTCGGTGAACAACCTCGACGTCGACTTCGCCTTTAGCGGTGAGTGTGTGGTTTGCTATTGGTAGCCAGGGTGGTCGTTTGAGATACCCACCCAAACGACTTCACATGTGTAACCTCTAATCGCACGCTGACCAAGCGACGAGTATCCAAGAGAACGACATAGATCAAGTCTCGAGGCCAATATGTCTCAGATGTATCATTTTTTCGATTGTTTATGTTATTATTACAATTTTTATGTTCTTTTTTATATGCTTTCATATTATTTTTATTAGACTAACCTATTAAGCATTAACCCAGTGCCAGGTACGACTTGTTGCTTTCTGCCTATTTTTGTATTGCAAGTTTATGCCCTAGAAAAATTGAGGAAAAAAAAAGGAAAACCACTATTTATTTGAGACAAAGACAGAGACGCAAGAAGAGGGTCAGGGAGCATGATACGTCATAAACATATCTTTAATTTATGATATTCCATGTTATTTCCCACATGTTTGCTATACATTTTATGTCATTTTTATCGATTTTCCGGACTAACTTATTGACAAGATGCCACGGAGCCAGTTCCCTGTTTTCTGTTGTTTTTTGTTTCAGAAAAGTTATTCTGGAAATATTCTCGGAATTGGAATATTCGAAGCCCGGAAGTCTTAGAATTCCCGAACGTTCCACGGAGTCCCGAAGAGACCCAGAGGGGGGCTCAGGGGGCCCACACCATAGGGAGCCCCCCTTGGCCGCGTTGGGGGGTGGTGTGGGGCCCCCAGGCCTCCACCGCCTTTGCCCTTTCGCCTATTTAATTCCCCCGGGACATAAACCCTAGGAGGATCCCACTTTTACCCGAGAAACACCTGAGACCACCGTCACCGTCATCTCGAGATCGGGAGGGTTCAGGAACTCTCCCCGGCACCCTGCCGGAGGGGGAAATCATCACCGGAGGGGTCTACACCACCATGCCCTCCTCCGAAGTGATGCGTCAGTAGTTCATCTCTGGACTACGGGTCCATAGCAGTAGCTAGATGGTTGTTCTCTCCACTTTGTACCTCATGTTTAGATCTGGTGAGCTGCCTAACATGATCAAGATCATCTTTATGTAATGCTACATGTTGTGTTTGCTGGGATCTGATGAATGTTGAATGCTATGTATTCTGATTATCAATCTATCATGTTATATTCATGCATATGTTATTTATGATCTTGCATGCTCTCCATTATAGTAGATGCTCTGGCCAAGTAGATGCTAGTAACTCCAAGAGGGAGTATTTATGCTCGATAGTGGGTTCATGCCTCCTTTTCATCTGTGCTCGAGTGACAGAAACGTGACGGATGGAGAATGTGTTGTTGCCATTAGGGGAAAACAATAATGCTTTGTCTAAGGATGATGTTATTGTTTACATTACACACTTTGCTTACTGCAATTGTCTGTTGCCTGCAACTTAATACCCAACGTTTGTTCGGATGATATTCGAAGGGTGGATTTTTAGTCATAGATGCAGTTGGATAACGGTCTATGTATTTTGTTGTAATGCCCGCATGAATCACATAGTAATCTTTATGTCTTGCATATGCACTATGGTGCAACCTTCATTTCTGTCAATTGCCCAACTGTAATTTGTTCACCACACATGTTATTTATCTTTCACGGAGAGACATCACTAGTGAACTGTGGACCACGGTCCTTTTTCCTCATACTGATAAACACCTACTCCTTTCATACTGCTTTCATACTGTTACTATTGCTTTCATACTGTTCTCCTACTGTTTTCCACACCATACGTTTAACCTCTTTGTGTTTAGCAAAACCGGTGAGATTGACAACCTCACTGCTTCGTTGAGGCAAAGTGATTTGATTGTGTTGTGTAGGTTCCACGTTGCTTCTGAACCGGTAGTGCGCCCTTCCATCTCAGCTGCTTCACCTTCTGAAGTTACTCCTTCCTCCTACTGGTTGATTCAACCTTGGTTTCTTTTTTAGGGAAACTTGCTACTGTGCTCTTCATACCCTTCCTCTTGGGGTCTCCCAACGAACGTGTGTATCACGCGCATCAAGCTAATTTCTGGCGCCATTGCCGGGGAGGAAGTGAATTTCTTCAAGGGGAGTCTCTCACTTCCAATCTCTTTAGTTTGTTTTTGTTCTACTTAGTTTATTTTATTTTGTCTTGTTTGCTTCTCTCTATCAAAAACACAAAAAAATTAGTTCTTATTCTAGTTGTTATTTTTGATTAATCATGCTTGCTATCAATGTTTGATGTCTTTGAAACCAGATCCGATAGGCAAGGTGGGTTCACGGATGAACACCAAAATTATTATAAGGAACACCGCTTGTCACAAAAAGGGATACACTTATGGGAGCAAATTAATAAATTACATGACTGTGCTAAAAACTTGTGATGTACTTATAATGTTACTTATTGCTTTGATAAATCTCGTTGTTGTAGGAGGTATAAACACCTCCCTTTTCAATGTGAATATAATGATAATGTTACCATATCTTCTTATGTTAAGGGAAATTATGAATTTTATGATGTGGAACAAATTGAAGAATTTATTTCTTGGAACGGTGCATTCGAAATTGCCTATTTGCTTGGAATTACTGATGATGCACCTTATAAATATGAGATTTATGCTATACTTGAATATTGCTTTGATAAATACAAGGATTGTAATTACTACATAATGGAATATCTTAATAAATGCTCTCAACCTAAGGAAGAGACTAATGCCTTGCAGGAGCCTATGGAAGAACAAATTGCTGAAACTGGAAGCTCATTGGATGAAAAAGAGGAGGAGAGTGATGATCACGAGAAGGAAGAATGGATCTACTCATGTCTACCTCCAAATGAGAGTAGCTCTTTAACTCATACATTATTTGATGAAAGTGATGATCCTATTGATTCTTTTGAAATATCCCTTTTTGATGAAATTGATACTTGTTATACTTGTGATCTTGATACTACTATGAATGAAACTTGTGAGAATGATATTGCTACTGTTATTTGTGATAATCCATGCTACTTTGATAAATCCTATGAGAATCCTCTATTTATTACAACTATTGATGTGCATGATAATGAGGAAATTTGTTTAGAAAATTTATATGATAATGCTCTAGATGATGGTCCTATGTTACTTGATGTTATAAATTATAATGCTACTGAAAATAGGATTGGTATAATGTGTACTATACCTTTTAATAGTGACCAATAATCTTGTTTTTCTATTGCTAAAAGTGGGAAAGAAGAGGTCTTTATTTTTAGTTGAGATCCCACTATTTCTGAGCTTGATATGAATTGTGTACTTTTAGACCATGACAAACATGCTTTATGTCATAATTATGTTGTTGAGTTTGTTCATGTTACTAAAAAACCTCTTTTTTTATTATGAGAGAGGAAAATATGGTTGTAGGAATTTTCATGTTACTAAAACACCTCTCTTTTTGTTGAAAGTTTTGAAGTTGCTCTTGTTCTACCTTTCCATGATTTCTAGTTTGAGCTTCTTTAATTTATTCCTTTACAAGATTTCTATGCATAGGAAGTGGGTTCGACTTAAATTTTTTTTATACTTTATTCCTTATGCTCTCTTTTCCTAATTCGTGTTTCTTATATGAGCATCTTCTTCACTTGAAAACACTTGAATCCACTTTTCTGGGCCAAGTTAAAAGGCGTTAAAGAAAAGCACTTATTGGGAGATAACCCATGGTTTTATTTTTTGCTTTGTTTTTCTCTGTTTCCTTTGATTTAAGGGGTTGTATACTTCTGTAGCAACTCCTTTGTATATTTCTTTTCATGTTTTAGTAGTGCCAAGTAAGGTTTCTTACTAGAGTTGGAGTTGGTTTTCGGATTTCTGCGCAGGAAACAGATTTATGCTGTCCACCGTAAAAAATCGTATAAGATCCTGAAAGATTAGAATGATCTGGAATTGGTTGTGCTTATTCCTCAGCTAATTCCGCAACTTTTTCGTTCTTTAAGTTTTTCGATCTGAGCAACGTAAGTGCCCCGAAAAAATTCTTCTTTACAGGCAGTTCTGGTTTTGATGGATTCTGCTATTTTTCTTGCATTTGCTCTTTTGCGATGTCAAGTGGATTTCTTTGCTTCACGAAACATCAGTGGTTGTAGCTAATGTTTAAAAGTATCAATAGAACTTGTGCCATACATAGCCAATGGATTTTTATTTGTTGCACTAACCCTCTAATGTGAATTACTGTTTGAGTATGGTGTGAAGGAAGTTTTCAAGTGTCAAGAGAAGAGGTGATATATGTGATCAAGAAGAGTGCAAGGTCAAAGTTTGGGGATTCCCCCGTGGTTCATCCAAGCATATTTTTAGAAGACTCAAGCATCTAATCTTGGGGATTCCCAAGGCATCCCCTTCTTCATCAACTATCTATCAGGTCACTTCTCGTGAAACTATATTTTTATTCGGTCACATCATATCAAGTTTACTTGGAGCGTCTGTTTGTTTTTCTTTTGTAGGAAAGTTTTCCATATCTTTCTTGAGTGGGAACTTAAATTTAATATTCCCCTCTTTTGTATCAATAACAGAACCAACAGTTCTAAAAAAAGGTCTTCCCAAAACAATTGGACAAGAAGCATTGCATTCAATATTCAAGACAACAAAATCAAAGGGGACAAGAGTATTATTAACCATGATAAGAACATCATCAACTCTCCCCAAAGGTTTCTTTCTAACATTATCAATAAAACGAATATCCAAATAACAAGGTTCCAATGGTGGTAAATTAAGAATATCATAGAGTTTCTTGGGCATAACAGAGATACTAGCACAAAGATCATATAGAGCATTGCAATCAAAATCATTCACTTTCATTTTAATAATAGGTTCCCAACCATCATATAGCTTCCTAGGGATGGAGGCTTCACATCTTAATTCATCCTCTCTAATTTGCATGAGAGCATTTGTAATTTGTTTTGTGAAAGCCATATTCATAGCACTAGCATTAGGACAACTAGCAAGTTTTTGTAAGAGCTTAATAACTTCAGTTATGTTGCAATAATCAAAGTCAAGATCATTTTTATCAAAGATAATGGGGCTATTGTCTCCTATGTTTCTAAAAAAATTAGCACTTTTATCAGGAGCATTTTTAGCAGCAATTTTGCAATTTTACTATCAGAAGTGGGAGTGTTTCCAACACCAATTACTTTAAAATTGATAGTAGAAGGTTTTATAACATGAGAAGATTCAGTTTTACCAGTGGTGGTAATGGTGCAAACATTAGCTATATTATTCTTTCTAGCTATTTCATCTTCTTTTTCCCATCTAGCATGCAATTCAGCTAAAATTCTAACATTATCATCAATTCGAATTTGGATGGCATTTAAAGTTTTACTTTCTTTAACATCATGAGGCATAACCTTTAGTTTCAAAAAATCAACATCAAGAGCAAGACTATCAACTTTAGAAGCAAGAACATCAATTTTGCCAAAATTTTCCTCAACAGATTTATTGAAAGCAGTTTGTGTACTAATAAAGTTCTTAAGCATGTTTTAAAGATCAGATGGTACACTTTTGTTGCTGTTATAGGAGTTACCATAAGCATTGCTATTATTATGAGGATATGGCCTATAATTGTTGCTACCAAAATTATTCATATAAGCATTGGTGTTGAAATTATTATTTTTAATGAAGTTCACATCAACATGCTCTTCTTGAGCAACCAAAGAGGCTAAAGGAACATTATTTGGATCAATAGGAGCATGGTTATTCACAAGCATAGACATAATAGCATCAAGTCTATCACTCAAAGAGGAGGTTTCTTCAACAGAATTTACCTTCTTGCCAGTTGTAGCTCTCTCAGTGTGCCACTAAGAATAATTTGCCATCATATCATCAAGAAGATTTGTTGCTAACCCCAAGGTCATGGAAATAAAGGTTCCTCCAGCAGCTGAATCCAGAAGGTTTCTTGAAGAAAAATTTAGACCTGCATAAAAGGTTAGGATGATCATCCAAGTAGTCAGTCCATGAGTGGGACAATTCTTTACCAAAGATTTCATTCTTTCCCAAGCTTTAGCGCCATACTCATTATCAAGTTGCTTAAAATTCATAATGCTACTTCTTAAAGAAATAATCTTAGCAGGAGGATAATATTTTCCAATGAAAGCATTTTTACACTTAGTCCAAGAATCAATACTATTTCTAGGCAAAGATAGCAACCATTCTTTAGCTCTTCCTTTCAAAGAGAAAGGAAATAATTTCAGTTTAATAATATCTCCATCTACATCTTTATATTTTTGCATCTCACATAGTTCAACAAAATTATTAAGATGGGCAGAACATCATCAGTACTAACACCAGAAAACTGCTCTCTCATAACAAGGTTTAACAAAGCAGGCTTAATTTCATAAAAATCAGCAGTAGGAGCGGGTGGAGCAATAGGTGTGCTAACGAAATCATTGTTGTTGGTGGTAGTAAAGTCACACAACTTAGTGTTCTCAGGTGTAGTCATTTTAGCAAGACTAAAAACAGGAATAAAACTACAGCTAGTATAAGAACTATTTTTTGTGTGTGTTTTTGATAAAGAGAAGCAAGCAAGACAAAATAAAATAAAATAAGAAAACACAAACAAAGCAAAGAGATTGGAAGTGAGAGACTTCCCTTGCAGAAATTCTCTTCCTCCCCGGCAACAGCGCCAGAAAAATAGCTTGATGCGCGTGATACACACGTTTGTTGGGAGACCCAAAGAGGAAGGTATGAAGAGCACAGTAGCAATTTCCCCTCAGAAAGAAACCAAGGTTGAATCGACCAGTAGGAGGAAGGAGTAACTTCAGAAGGTGAAGCAGCTGAGATGGCAAGGCGCACTACCAGTTCAGAAGCAACGTGGAACCTGCACAACACAATCAAATCACTTTGCCCCAACGAAGCAGTGAGGTTGTCAATCCCACCGGTTTTGCTGAACATAAAGATGTTAAACGTATGGTGTGGAAAACAGTAGTAACAATATGAAAGCAGCATGAAAGCAGTAGGTGTTTATCAGTATGAGGAAAAAGGACTGGGTCCACAGTTCACTAGTGGTGTCTCTCCGTGAAAAATAAATAACATGTGTGGTGAACAAATTACAACTGGTAATTGACAGAAATGAAGGCTGCACCATAGTGCATATGCAAGACATAAAGATTACTATGTGATTCATGCGGGCATTGCAACAAGATACATAGACCATTATCCAACTGCATCTATGACTAAAAATCCACCCTTTGAATATCATCCGAACAAACGTTGGGTATTAAGTTGCAAGCAACAGATAATCGCAGTAAGCAAAGTGTGTAATGTAAAAAATAACATCGTCCTTAGACAAAGCATTGTTGTTTTCTCCCTAATGGCAACATCACATCCTCCTTCCGTCACGTTTCTATCACTCGAGCACAGATGCAAAGGAAGCATGAACCCACTATCGAGCATAAATACTCCCTTTTAGAGTTACTAGCATCTACTTGGCCAGAACATCTACTAATAACGGAGAGCATGCAAGATCATAAATAACATGAGCGTGAAGATAACATGATAGATTGATAATCATAAGACATAGCATTCAACATTCATTAGATCCCAGCAAACACAACATGTAGCATTACATAAAGATGATCTTGGTCATGATAGACATCTCACAAGATCTAAACATGAGGTACAAAGTGGAGAGAACAACCATCTAGCTACTGCTATGGACCCGTAGTCCAGGGATGAACTACTCACGCATCACTTCGGAGGAGGGAATGGTGTTGTAGACCCCTCCGGTGATGAATTTCCCTCCCGACAGGGTGCCGAGGAGAGCTCCAGAACCCTTCTGATCTCGGGATGATGATGACGGCGGCCTCGAGTGTTTTTCGGGGAAAATTGGGATCCTCCTAGGGTTTTTGCCTCGGAGGGATTAAATAGGAAAACGGGCAGAGGCGGTGGAGGCCTAGGGGCCCCACACCACCCCCGGCGCGGCTAGGGGGGAGCCTGTAAGGACCCCAGACCGGCAGTCTGAAACCCTACGTATGCATACATTCACGATCCCAGAAAGATCAGTCGTGAACAACATACACAGTTGGCACACAGAAATACATCATCCATTACACGAATACATAAAGGTATTACAAAAAGATCACATGATCAAGTTTAACGCAACTGCCACATGGGGCAGGCAACTTATCAAACACAGCGGAAGACAAATAAAACACAACGTAGTTGAGCCCAAGTCACGCCTTAACCTACAGGCTGCTGACCCGGAGACGATCCTAGTTCGCAAAGCCGTCAACTCCGTACTTCTCTTCATAGATCTCCTTCGGATGCTCCTTCTCAAAGTCTGGCAAGTAGATACCAGGGGCGAAACCATAATGAGTACATTTGAATGTACTCAGCAAGACATCCATCATGTCACTTACCAACATGCAAATATGCTTATATGGTGGAATAGGTAGGCTATAAATAGGGTTCACTATCAATGGTGTTCATATATGATGACACCACAGTTGCAGTCAGGTTAATCTGTATCTTCGTTGAAGAAGATACTTCAGAAGAAAATAAAATAATATAGTTTTATTTCTCTTGTAGATATCACATGTACAAGAGGTTTTGTAAAGTTTTGTTAAAGAATATTTTCTCTTTGCAAAGCTTCTTGGAATCAGTTTCCAGAATTCTTGCTTAGAGTAGAAAAGGTTTTGTTTGCAAAACATTTTGTTTTGTATAACATCATCTGGCTTTTCATCATCGATGATACCTCCACGGTATAAGTTTCCATTTCCTTTCCGAACTTCACAAGTTCAACACTTCCTTTCCAAAATTCCTTTTCAAAAACTTCCTTTTTGAAAACATTGACACAATGCTAGCTACATGGCCATTCAACTGTCCATATCCGAGGACGCGGCTTCTTCGAAAAAGTTGTACTCTGCAGAGGTGTACACATCCACCAGATCCAGTACACCTCCCGTGAACAATCACGGACTGTAACAACAGTATGTAAACATCAGGTATCTGATCATAACCATCCACTATGTTCAAGCTAGAATATGCCTATCTCTCAGTTGAGTTTTACCACATCCCCGGCACCGAGCTAATCCCCGCCAAGCCAGGATGCCTCAACTGATGCATCCGGAGGGAAAATTAATCCCACACTTTATATGTCTCCACGACATTCGGTTCAGAGGATCGCATCCCCTATAGCACATTGAGATAGCACACACTAATAAGAACAAACTTCAAGTTAAGCCCCTTGCCCATGTTGGGGTAGGGTGGCAGTACGGTAAAGGTTGTCCGGCGAAGACTAGGTTATGTGTCATTTTTCGAAACACCACTTTCTCAAAAATGACCACTTCCACATTCCTCCGGAGAACAAGGATCCGCCTTTTCTCCGGGTTTTTCCGTAAAGCCTTTGTTTTGTAGAATCACAATTTTAGGGTGTCCACTTAGGGACTAGTATATTTGATGGTAATAAATACCATATGGTGGCTTATGGGCTTGGTATTACCAAGTTTAACTATTGGCATGATAGTAACCTATATAATAGTATAGTAGTAATTTCCACCTCAAAAATAGTTTTGATAATCAAGTTTTTGTAAAACTTCAGAGGTAATACATGCATGATAGATAATGATAAGTATTGTATCAGCAAGCATCAGGATGGCTTGCCTGGTATCTCCTTGTGTCCCTGGTTTTGGAGTGACTGGAACTTGAAACAGAGCTTCACGACACTTCCTTCCTCTTCGTTTTCTAACGTCGTAAAAAGGAATAAAGGACACACATTCAGAACCAATCAAGGCAAGCAATAATACCTAACAATCCATACAGCAAGGAAATCTAATAATAACCAATCACACAATTATTCATGGAAGCAAACAATCAAACAAACATACTTGGCAAAAATGCCATTTATTAAGACAGCTTAAGGTTGGAGGAACATATCTCACAACCTTAATATCATGGATTCAGTGGGTGTGCCACTCTCATACCAAGATATTAATAAACCCAAAATATACTTAGTTTCACAAGGGTGAGACTACTAAAAGTATATAAAACATGCACAAAAATAATCATGGCAATGGGTCTATCAACCACACCACAAAAAGAAAAAGGTAGCTATCCTACTGAGTCTAAATTCACACCAAGAATAAATAAGACACATGATTTGCAAAAGTTACTTTTACAAATCAGTGAGCCTACACAAGTGTAACAAGGTAATAGACTCATCACAAAACACACAATTTCTCATAGTGAGAACAATAGAAACAATGACTAAAAAGGAGGAATCCTATAGACATGTTTTCTACTAAAAGTTTGCTATGCAAGCATGCATAACAAGTAAAGTACTAAAATGCAAACAAGGAACCATGTTATCATAATGGGAAATGAAAACATGTCCTCATGCAAGGATACACAATTATCTACCAAACACAAGTTGGCAGGAAAATTAATTTAACACAAAAACTGCTAAGGAAACTAGTACTACTCAAACATGAAGAATCAATGGATGCATTTCAATCAAGTAATTGAAATACAACCAGAGGGTCCATGTCATAAAAACAGGAGTGAAAAACATCTATACTTGCTATAACAAAAATATCCCACTGGATAAAACAAGGTATCATTTTGCAGGGCAACTCCTATATACTAGTGGTAATAAAAAGGGCATTACTAGATGAATCAAACAACACTCCAAAGATGGATTTTTCCTAGCAAGCCACACATGATTACAACCACTTACAAACAGAAGCATACCCATTTTTGTTTAGCACAAAAAATTCCCAAGGCAAAAATACTAGGCACTCATTAGTTATGAAACTATATAAAAGAACTGCATCTAGTGTGGGGGAAATTATGTTTCCACCAAAAAATGCAATGACACCAGTGGGTGTTCCACTAGCATAACAAAGCATTAAGAGGTCACAAAGCCTCTGGTCACACTTGACAAAAATTAGCAAAAACCTAAACTAGCACCTAGTGCAATAACCATACTAGTAGAAAATAATAGGGTGCAAAAATAAGCAAGGTAATGATACTCATGCTATTGTTTTCACACATGTGAAAACTTTAGGGTTCAAGTACTCATAATAATATCATCAAAATTCTACTGGTCCTATGATCACAACCCAAAATTATGTGGCTACTCAACCACAAATGATTATGTCAAAAATTCCACACATGAGGGAATTTTTCCATAACATTCTCATAGTAATGACTAAATTACTCATGCTTCTCTACCAACTCAAATGCAAGCTAGCAGAGGTGATACTAACAAAATATAAGTACCAACATGGTACTGAATCTAATATCTCAACACAACAATTCAATCACTTGCACACAAATTAATCATTCAAAAATTATATGCAAGTAATAAACTAGAGATGAACATATGATATTAATATAAATCCTATTTCTTCTCAACTCAAGTACACACATTCTAACATGATAAAATAGCTAAGTAATACTTATAAAGCAAGTTCACACAACTTATACATGCTAGAAAACAACATTGCAACACAAAAATATAATCACACAATTTAAATAGTTAAAATGCCAAAAAGGCAGAAACAGGCGAATCAAAGATCTGTCCACCAAATTTTCTAGGATGCTCTAAAAATTAAACCCTTCTAGGTTTGGATAGCCCTAAAAATATACAATACCATCCAATTGAGTTTGCATCAAAATTCATCCTTAATAATTTTATAAAAATCACCAAAGTGCTCTCTGGTGTTTTACCAAATTGCATGCCATTTCAAAAATACAATGAATTTGGAAACAAGGTTAATTTCTCCTGTTAGGAAATTTCAAGGGATTTCCAATGCAATTGGCCTAACTTCATTCTGAATTGTGAAATAAAAATGGTGCTCATTTTGGTCTTTCGGGTACCTGTTGCCAAACCATTTTTCATTTCAAAAATATGCATCCAAATGTAGATCTACAAAGTGGAGGTGGTTTAGATTTACTTCCTTTACATCTGTGAATTTTGGTTTGGTCAGGTCACATTCATATTTTAGGTTGCCTTTTAGAGCCAAAAGCAAACATGGATGTTTCTGTGAAAAATAAAATTGAAAAAACAAGGTTGTTGGGCCAGATCCACCAACGGGCCGGCCAGATCTACCCTCACCGCGGCGGGATCTAGCCAACAGTCACTGATCCGCGGGCCAGGCCGTCCACGCGGGCAGCCACGCGGCAGAGCTGGGCCCCACTTGCCGGTTTGACTCCTCCCGCGCGGGTCCAGGCCACGCTGACGCGAGCATGACGCCGTGACGATGTCACTCGCCGGCGGACAACTCCGGCGAGCCAAAATCGGGCGAATTAGTCTACCATTTTATGATTCCTAACCATCTACGAGTTGCTCTCGACTAGGGGATGCGAATGGGGACAACCTCGTTTCCTGGGATGCACCGGAGCGCGGCCGGCGTCGACGGCGCGCGGCGGCCCGGAGAGGAAGACGGCGCGGCGACGAAATACGAGGAGAGGGAGAGGGGAAAAAGGTCGGCGTGGTTCGCCTTCTCACCCTAGACTCGCGGAGGTTCTCGGAGAGGGCAGAGGAGAAGCGATGCGACGCCTATTTGCCGCCGGAGTCCCGCCGGACTCGAGGAAGGAGGAGGATGGCGCGGGCTCCCCGAGGGCTCCCACCTCGATTCCTTTGGCAGGGAGGTCCAGCGCGACAAGGCGGAGGTGATGGAGCCAACCCCGAGCGGCGGCGAGCTCCCCAGTGGCCAATTCGACGGCGAGGTGTAGGGCTAGGGTTTCGGTTTTGATAAAATGTACAGAGAGAGAGAGGAGAGTTCGAGTGGGGAGAGAGAGGGGGCAGGTAGAGATGCACTTGAGGGGTTTTAAACACCTAGATGGCTTACCTTCGAAGCAATGGAAGCATGGGCTCCCATGCCCTCTACTGCATCATCTACAGGAAGAAGAAGGACAGGGATGACTAGGATTTCAATTTGGTCCCTGGGTATTTACAAGTAGGTCCTTTTCCTCTCTGAAAATGGATGTTTTCACCAAGCAAACAAAGTCAAAATTTTAAATCCTTTTGCCCAAAATTCTAATTAGTTGAGATGTACAACACATATGAAAATTGGCTCATTTTCCTAAACTTGATAATTCAAAGTTGTTCAAATTTGAATTCTTACATAAATGGACATTGAATTTATTAGACTACTTAGGAGCTTCCAAAAATGATAATTTTTGGCACACATTCCTTATTTGATGTGTTCCTTAAGTGGTAGAAAATTCAAGTCATTTTGAGTTGCTTCATAAAACAAACTTGTTCAAATTTATAAAAGGTGCTGTCTAGAAAACAGGGGTTTTTGGCAACTTAAATTATTCAACAACGTGTGCCCTTTTGGTTTTCATCCTTATTTATGCTATAGAGCATGTGGTATTTATTTCATGGCATTTGGAAAAAGTTTGTAGAACAAACTTGTTCAAAATCCCAATTGTTGCTGTGGAGAAAAACCATGTTTTCAGGACTTTAATGGATTCAATTTTTGGTATCCTCTTGTGTGTGTTCCTTATTTGATATAAGGAAACAGTGGTATGAATTTCAAATCATTTTAAGAAAGTTTCCAATAGTAACTTGTTTTAGTTTTCTGTTTCTGGAAATATTGGAATTTCTATTTAATAAGGCACTTGGCTTTTCTTTAACAATGCTTTGCCAAAATATTCATATGACTTGAGATAGCAAGTCAATGATCCCCAATACCTTTGTTCTTAAGCTTGCAAGGTTGGAAAAACATTTGATAATATTTTGGTGAAGCATTTAGGAATGCCTCTTTTTCTGATTATTAGTGTTTCCTCTTTCTCAATTTAGGTCTTGGAATAATATTCAACAAGTATGAGATTCATAAGATGTTTTTTGGAAAACTCTTTGATCAATATTTACTTTAGAAAATATTTCCAAGGTCATTGGAACAATATGTTGAATATTTTTATCATTGGAACAATATGTTGAATATTTTTAGTTTACTGCTTTGCTATCCTTTTTAAGTTTGTTTAGTTGCACTTAAACAAACACAAACAAACACAACCAAGGTTTATTAGTCAAGCAATTAGCAAAACAACTGTGTTAACAGGTATTCCAAAATTGGGATGTGACAGGTCTTCCCCCCTTAAAAAGAATCTCGTCCCCGAGATTCGCAAGCGAGGACTAAGGGAGGGCCAACAAACACAATGTTAGTGTTGGAGTGCAGGTGCTTCCCCCCTTTGACTTTTCTTGGGAGGTGGGGTACTTCCCTAAATTAGCAAATTCATTCTTAAAAAAATACACCAGCACTGTTTTAGGTCCACAACTTTTGTTTCCTAGTTTGAACAAAAATTAAGGTTAGTGCAGAACTACCTGGAAATGTACCGTCAATTATTTACATGAGTTCCTAGCTATATCCCACATCGTACATACCACATATGGAGTGGTGTACCACTCTCATAATAAGGTATATAAGAAGCTAAAAATATAGCTTGTGGGTGCAAAGGTTAGGTTGCTAGGGTAAAACAAACAGACAGAACAATACCCATGGCAGTGGATATTACTCACCACAAGCAACTATCACTTATTATGTTCATGATTTTAGTTGGATATTTTAGTTTCATAAGATACTCTTAAGCACAATCATAACACCAGTATAAACTCATGCTAAGGTAAAACATTTAAACAAAATCCAATAAGCAAGCAAACACCACCACAGATGAATAGACTATTTAATCACTAGGTTATTGTTTATTAGAGGTTTTGGAATCCATCAATCATGAACAATTAGCAAACAACCAGTAGCTAAAAACCAATGAATACAATCATAAAGGTACTCTAAAACACCATCTTTACACAAGATAAAAACTCCTATTACATAGGCATAAAAAAAACAGGACTGCAGAAATAACACACTAGTATGAAAAATCTACACCAGCATGCTATAAGAGATAACCATATCCTATAACCATAGAACATGCAACTAAATAATTCATGGCATGATAACAGAAGTAAATAACTTCCTAACATGCTATATCAACACATATGCTCGTAAAATAAAAAGAGGGTAATACTAGAGCAAAAATCACCATTTTCTAGTGGTGAAACTAGTTTTCGCGCTAGAGAAGCAAACAATGCTATCATGATGTTTAAACTTAAACAATCAAGTCATGAACATAGATGTACCTAATAACAGTACCCAAAACTTACTCATGTTAGTAAGCACAAAATCAAAACAATCCCATGATACAACTATTAAACATGCAGAATTTTCTTCTAGCAATTTCTGTTTTTCTTAAACAATTACTAGCAAACAAGCAAGGTATAACTCACACAACCAGTAGCTATGAAATTAATGAAAAGTTATCTAAACCTTTTCAAAAATTCATACACTCAATTTAAAATTATTCACAAACAATCTACCAATCAAGAGGAATTTTTTTTATTTTGTGAACAATTCAATTTTTGCACACGATAGTGAAACATTTCTTAACATGATACCCCTAAGGAATATTATGCTAACAAAAGGATCACACCTAAACATATTAGTATTTACTAATAAGAAATACTTCTCACTTGCATAAGTGAAAACAAACAATTATATTTTCCATGGTGGAAAATAGAAATCACTCACATAGTGAAACATGCTATTTTCACACATGTGTATGGTTGGGGATTTTCATCCTCAAGCCAAAATGAAATGGGACCAGTGGGATATGGCCTACTAATACCAAGGAAAAATAGGTACTAAGCCTCTGGTTACTCATGAAAAACTTTACATACAAGATAAAAATATAAGGCTATTTAATCTAGTGCAACAATACTAGTGCATATTGATAGCAATGCTTACACATGCTTTACTATTAAAAGTCATGCAAGCTAACATAGGTACAAGCATCAAAATAACAGTACCTAAATGGTACTGGAATCAAAGAAAACATAGCACAAAATTCACTAAGAAAGTATACACAGATCTAGCTCTCACAATACTTCCAATTAATAAACTAGAAGGTGACAAATGTTATTTCATTTTTATTCGAGTTTCCAACCATGCACACACTTTCTAGGGTAGATTTATTGTAATAAAACAAAATAATAACAAGTCCTAACAACTCCATATAAGTTAGGAAGAAAGATTGAATAAAACACAAATTTATTTCAATCAAGAGCACACAAAGAAACAAACACCGGAAAACTGCTGTTTTCTAGATCTATCATAACCATTTCATCGTTCACTTAATTTCTAAACCCCGAATTTCATAGTACCTACAATGTCTACTACTATTTGGTTTCCAAAGTAGATACACATGATATCCTATTGACTAGTAAACGAATAGGTCATCATTTTATTTTCTCATGACTTCTCCTTTTTACCAACTAGAGTAAAAGGTGTCGTAAGTCACTTAATTCTTGGTTTAGAAAGAGTTGTCAGTAGTTCGCATGCTTTGGTTAGGTGTCAACCTAAGATTATGCAAAACATGTTAGTCTTGTTAGTTTCCTATTTAATTATGTTTGTCCGACAAGATACGACTAGCGTCATCGTACGTCGAATATTGAATTGTGCTCTTTTGATTGGCTTTTGAGGGGGTTACGCATCATGGCATGTAAAGACTTTTTTTTTTCACCTTTCTCCAGAGGAGGGAGGTATATAACTTTTTAAAAGGGGATTTCTCTTGTTTGGTCTTTTAAAAGGGAACATAAAAAGGTGCGACATTTAGCCAACAGGGCAAAACGAGTCCTTTGCAAACAGACAAAACACAGAGGATTTGGTCAGTATTGGTTGGTTTTCACGCCTTTCTTCTTTGAGGGTTGTCGTTGTTGGAGATTTATCTGTTGGAGTGCATCACTGGTAGCAACGCTATCAGCTCGTGTGGCTTGATGGTCCTCTATTTAGGCCCAACGGTGCTTTCATGGATGGTGGGGGAGATGGTGGTGGTTCACGACGGGTGGCATTATGAAGCGAAAACAAGTATAAGTCTAAGCAACAAATTCTTGTTTTTGAATACTCTACAAACATTTTTGCTTGCAAAAATTTAACACGAGGCAATTCAAAAACAAGAGAGGGGCAATCACAAATTTGCAAAACTTGAGCACCCCACAAACATATAGAAGCCTAGATGAACCAAATTCTACACCACACAGTAGCACAAAGTCCTACGGACACACATAAGCAAGCCAAAACACACAAGCAAGGCTCCATTGGAGCTACGTCGGGGGATACGACTCATGGGGTAATCGCTAAATTACTCCAAACTAGACTGATCCAAAAAAAAATCCTAGAAGTGGCTGAAGAACTATATCTACTTCTGACCATCATCACTGTAGAGTCAGGCAATTATTTTGGTCTTCTCGGGACATCGGCAAGTATACAAGTTTTTGGATGGAAACAAGATAATAGAAGTAAAGTTTTGATAAACCTTTTTAACTGAGAGAGGTAATAATATGCAACAATCTGTTTTTGAAACCCCAACTATTTTCTGGACAGAAAACTTCAAATACGAGAGATGTTTCAAAAACAGAGCGGAGCAGTTGCAAACAAGTAAGAAATAACCTCTTAACCGAGAGAGATACCAAACTCTGTAAGGCCCGCCCTTCGAACCACTGTTCAAGGACGCCCTTGATATGCATTTAGAACCTTTTGAAAAGATCGGAAGGAGGGGAAAATATACTAAAATTCCCTTAGATAAAAATAATGTAGATAGTAAATAGGTTTTTACTCAAAAATACTTTTCTTTCCTATCTGACGTCCATGCTAACTAAGGTCTCCTAAGGTCAGGATGGCTCTGATACCAACTCTGTAAGGACCCCAGACCGGCAGTCTGAAACCCTACGTATGCATACATTCACGATCCCAGAAAGATCAGTCGTGAACAACATACACAGTTGGCACACAGAAATACATCATCCATTACACGAATACATAAAGGTATTACAAAAAGATCACATGATCAAGTTTAACGCAACTGCCACATGGGGCAGGCAACTTATCAAACACAGCGGAAGACAAATAAAACACAACGTAGTTGAGCCCAAGTCACGCCTTAACCTACAGGCTGCTGACCCGGAGACGATCCTAGTTCGCAAAGCCGTCAACTCCGTACTTCTCTTCATAGATCTCCTTCGGATGCTCCTTCTCAAAGTCTAGCAAGTAGATACCAGGGGCGAAACCATAATGAGTACATTTGAATGTACTCAGCAAGACATCCATCATGTCACTTACCAACATGCAAATATGCTTATATGGTGGAATAGGTAGGCTATAAATAGGGTTCACTATCAATGGTGTTCATATATGATGACACCACAGTTGCAGTCAGGTTAATCTGTATCTTCGTTGAAGAAGATACTTCAGAAGAAAATAAAATAATATAGTTTTATTTCTCTTGTAGATATCACATGTACAAGAGGTTTTGTAAAGTTTTGTTAAAGAATATTTTCTCTTTGCAAAGCTTCTTGGAATCAGTTTCCAGAATTCTTGCTTAGAGTAGAAAAGGTTTTGTTTGCAAAACATTTTGTTTTGTATAACATCATCTGGCTTTTCATCATCGATGATACCTCCACGGTATAAGTTTCCATTTCCTTTCCGAACTTCACAAGTTCAACACTTCCTTTCCAAAATTCCTTTTCAAAAACTTCCTTTTTGAAAACATTGACACAATGCTAGCTACATGGCCATTCAACTGTCCATATCCGAGGACGCGGCTTCTTCGAAAAAGTTGTACTCTGCAGAGGTGTACACATCCACCAGATCCAGTACACCTCCCGTGAACAATCACGGACTGTAACAACAGTATGTAAACATCAGGTATCTGATCATAACCATCCACTATGTTCAAGCTAGAATATGCCTATCTCTCAGTTGAGTTTTACCACATCCCCGGCACCGAGCTAATCCCCGCCAAGCCAGGATGCCTCAACTGATGCATCCGGAGGGAAAATTAATCCCACACTTTATATGTCTCCACGACATTCGGTTCAGAGGATCGCATCCCCTATAGCACATTGAGATAGCACACACTAATAAGAACAAACTTCAAGTTAAGCCCCTTGCCCATGTTGGGGTAGGGTGGCAGTACGGTAAAGGTTGTCCGGCGAAGACTAGGTTATGTGTCATTTTTCGAAACACCACTTTCTCAAAAATGACCACTTCCACATTCCTCCGGAGAACAAGGATCCGCCTTTTCTCCGGGTTTTTCCGTAAAGCCTTTGTTTTGTAGAATCACAATTTTAGGGTGTCCACTTAGGGACTAGTATATTTGATGGTAATAAATACCATATGGTGGCTTATGGGCTTGGTATTACCAAGTTTAACTATTGGCATGATAGTAACCTATATAATAGTATAGTAGTAATTTCCACCTCAAAAATAGTTTTGATAATCAAGTTTTTGTAAAACTTCAGAGGTAATACATGCATGATAGATAATGATAAGTATTGTATCAGCAAGCATCAGGATGGCTTGCCTGGTATCTCCTTGTGTCCCTGGTTTTGGAGTGACTGGAACTTGAAACAGAGCTTCACGACACTTCCTTCCTCTTCGTTTTCTAACGTCGTAAAAAGGAATAAAGGACACACATTCAGAACCAATCAAGGCAAGCAATAATACCTAACAATCCATACAGCAAGGAAATCTAATAATAACCAATCACACAATTATTCATGGAAGCAAACAATCAAACAAACATACTTGGCAAAAATGCCATTTATTAAGACAGCTTAAGGTTGGAGGAACATATCTCACAACCTTAATATCATGGATTCAGTGGGTGTGCCACTCTCATACCAAGATATTAATAAACCCAAAATATACTTAGTTTCACAAGGGTGAGACTACTAAAAGTATATAAAACATGCACAAAAATAATCATGGCAATGGGTCTATCAACCACACCACAAAAAGAAAAAGGTAGCTATCCTACTGAGTCTAAATTCACACCAAGAATAAATAAGACACATGATTTGCAAAAGTTACTTTTACAAATCAGTGAGCCTACACAAGTGTAACAAGGTAATAGACTCATCACAAAACACACAATTTCTCATAGTGAGAACAATAGAAACAATGACTAAAAAGGAGGAATCCTATAGACATGTTTTCGACTAAAAGTTTGCTATGCAAGCATGCAGAACAAGTAAAGTACTAAAATGAAAACAAGGAACCATGTTATCATAATGGGAAATTAAAACATGTCCTCATGCAAGGATACACAATTATCTACCAAACACAAGTTGGCAGGAAAATTAATTTAACACAAAAACTGCTAAGGAAACTAGTACTACTCAAACATGAAGAATCAATGGATGAATTTCAATCAAGTAATTGAAATACAACCAGAGGGTCCATGTCATAAAAACAGGAGTGAAAAACATCTATACTTGCTATAACAAAAATATCCCATTGGATAAAACAAGGTATCATTTTGCAGGGCAACTCCTATATACTAGTGGTAATAAAAAGGGAATTACTAGATGAATCAAACAACACTCCAAAGATGGATTTTTCCTAGCAAGCCACACATGATTACAACCACTTACAAACAGAAGCATACCCATTTTTGTTTAGCACAAAAAATTCCCAAGGCAAAAATACTAGGCACTCATTAGTTATGAAACTATATAAAAGAACTGCATCTAGTGTGGGGGAAATTATGTTTCCACCAAAAATGCAATGACACCAGTGGGTGTTCCACTAGCATAACAAAGCATTAAGAGTTCACAAAGCCTCTGGTCACACTTGACAAAAATTAGCAAAAACCTAAACTAGCACCTAGTGCAATAACCATACTAGTAGAAAATAATAGGGTGCAAAAATAAGCAAGGTAATGATACTCATGCTATTGTTTTCACACATGTGAAAACTTTAGGGTTCAAGTACTCATAATAATATCATCAAAATGCTACTGGTCCTATGATCACAACCCAAAATTATGTGGCTACTCAACCACAAATGATTATGTCAAAAATTCCACACATGAGGGAATTTTTCCATAACATTCTCATAGTAATGACTAAATTACTCATGCTTCTCTACCAACTCAAATGCAAGATAGCAGAGGTGATACTAACAAAATATAAGTACCAACATGGTACTGAATCTAATATCTCAACACAACAATTCAATCACTTGCACACAAATTAATCATTCAAAAATTATATGCAAGTAATAAACTAGAGATGAACATATGATATTAATATAAATCCTATTTCTTCTCAACTCAAGTACACACATTCTAACATGATAAAATAGCTAAGTAATACTTATAAAGCAAGTTCACACAACTTATACATGCTAGAAAACAACATTGCAACACAAAAATATAATCACACAATTTAAATAGTTAAAATGCCAAAAAGGCAGAAACAGGTGAATCAAAGATCTGTCCACCAAATTTTCTAGGATACTCTAAAAATTAAACCCTTCTAGGTTTGGATAGCCCTAAACATATACAAGACCATCCAATTGAGTTTGCATCAAAATTCATCTTTAATAATTTTATAAAAATCACCAAAGTGCTCTCTGGTGTTTTACCAAATTGCATGCCATTTCAAAAATACAATGAATTTGGAAACAAGGTTAATTTATCCTGTTAGGAAATTTCAAGGGCTTTCCAATGCAATTGGCCTCACTTCATTCTGAGTTGTGAAATAAAAATGGTGCTCATTTTGGTCTTTCGGGTACCTGTTGCCAAACCATTTTTCATTTCAAAAATATGCATCCAAATGTAGATCTACAAAGTGGAGGTGGTTTAGATTTAGTTCCTTTAAATCTGTGAATTTTGGTTTGGTCAAGTTCATATTTTAGGTTGCCTTTTAGAGCCAAAAGCAAACATGGATGTTTCTGTGAAAAATAAAATTGGAAAAACAAGGTTGTTGGGCCAGATCCACCAACGGGCCGGCCAGATCTACCCTCACCGCGGCGGGATCTAGCCAACAGTCACTGATCCGCGGGCCAGGCCGTCCATGCGGGCAGCCACGCGGCAGAGCTGGGCCCCACTTGCCGGTTTGACTCCTCCCGCGCGGGTCCAGGCCACGCTGACGCGAGCATGACGCCGTGACGATGTCACTCGCCGGCGGACAACTCCGGCGAGCCAAAATCGGGCGAATTAGTCTACCATTTTATGATTCCTAACCATCTACGAGTTGCTCTCGACTAGGGGATGCGAATGGGGACAGCCTCGTTTCCTGGGATGCACCGGAGCGCGGCCGGCGTCGACGGCGCGCGGCGGCCCGGAGAGGAAGACGGCGCGGCGACGAAATACGAGGAGAGGGAGAGGGGAAAAAGGTCGGCGTGGTTCGCCTTCTCACCCTAGAATCGCGGAGGTGCTCGGAGAGGGCAGAGGAGAAGCGATGCGACGCCTATTTGCCGCCGGAGTCCCGCCGGACTCGAGGAAGGAGGAGGATGGCGCGGGCTCCCCGAGGGCTCCCGCCTCGATTCCTTTGGCAGGGAGGTCCAGCGCGACAAGGCGGAGGTGATGGAGCCAACCCCGAGCGGCGGCGAGCTCCCCAGTGGCCAATTCAACGGCGAGGTGTAGGGCTAGGGTTTCGGTTTTGATAAAATGTACAGAGAGAGAGAGGAGAGTTCGAGTGGGGAGAGAGAGGGGGCAGGTAGAGATGCACTTGAGGGGTTTTAAACACCTAGATGGCTTACCTTCGAAGCAATGGAAGCATGGGCTCCCATGCCCTCTACTGCATCATCTACAGGAAGAAGAAGGACAGGGATGACTAGGATTTCAATTTGGTCCCTGGGTATTTACAAGTAGGTCCTTTTCCTCTCTGAAAATGGATGTTTTAACCAAGCAAACAAAGTCAAAATTTTAAATCCTTTTGCCCAAAATTCTAATTAGTTGAGATGTACAACATATATGAAAATTGGCTCATTTGCCTAAACTTGATAATTCAAAGTTGTTCAAATTTGAATTCTTACATAAATGGACATTGAATTTATTAGACTACTTAGGAGCTTCCAAAAATGATAAATTTTGGCACACATTCCTTATTGGATGTGTTCCTTAAGTGGTAGAAAATTCAAGTCATTTTCAGTTGCTTCATAAAACAAACTTGTTCAAATTTATAAAAGGTGCTGTCTAGAAAACAGGGATTTTTGGCAACTTAAATTATTCAACAACTTGTGCCCTTTTGGTTTTCATCCTTATTTATGCTATAGAGCATGTGGTATTTATTTCATGGCATTTGGAAAAAGTTTGTAGAACAAACTTGTTCAAAATCCCAATTGTTGCTGTGGAGAAAAACCATGTTTTCAGGACTTTAATGGATTCAATTTTTGGTCTCCTCTTGTGTGTGTTCCTTATTTGATATAAGGAAACAATGGTATGAATTTCAAATCATTTTAAGAAAGTTTCCAATAGTAACTTGTTTTAGTTTTCTGTTTCTGGAAATATTGGAATTTCTATTTAATAAGGCACTTGGCTTTTCTTTAACAATGCTTTGCCAAAATATTCATATGACTTGAGATAGCAAGTCAATGATCCCCAATACCTTTGTTCTTAAGCTTGCAAGGTTGGAAAAACATTTGATAATATTTTGGTGAAGCATTTAGGAATGCCTCTTTTTCTGATTATTAGTGTTTCCTCTTTCTCAATTTAGGTCTTGGAATAATATTCAACAAGTATGAGATTCATAAGATGTTTTTTGGAAAACTCTTTGATCAATATTTACTTTAGAAAATATTGCCAAGGTCATTGGAACAATATGTTGAATATTTTTATCATTGGAACAATATGTTGAATATTTTTAGTTTACTGCTTTGCTATCCTTTTTAAGTTTGTTTAGTTGCACTTAAACAAACACAAACAAACACAACCAAGGTTTATTAGTCAAGCAATTAGCAAAACAACTGTGTTAACAGGTATTCCAAAATTGGGATGTGACAGAGCCGCCATGTGGTGTGGGGCCACTGAGGCACCCCTCCGGGCCTCTTCGGTAATCCGTGGAACCTTCGGGAATTCTAAGACTTCCGGGCTTCGAATTTTCCAATTCCGAGAATATTTCCAGAACAACTTTTCTGAAACTAAAAACAACGGAAAACAGGGAACTGGCTCTATGGCATCTTGTCAATAGTTTAGTCCGGAAAATCGATAAAAATGACATAAAGTGTATATCAAACACGTGGGAAACAATAAGAAAACAACATGGAACATCAAAAATTAAGGATACGTTTATGATGTATCACATGCCTTTTCCAAGATGGGTTTTCAAACCACTTTCTTGCTGGCAGTTCTTCCGATTTTGAAATTCTAACCTCGTGGGTTTAATTTTAGATCTATTCCTTTGTTCATATTCCTCGATTTCTTCATGTTGTATTTTGATACCAGCTTGGGTTTCGAGGAGGTTTTCCCGAGTTTGGAACAGATGTTGCTGCTGCCCCATTATTGCTTGTCGCCTGGCTTCCAGCACTTCCGGTGGCTCATTACGTGCGACCAGTGTTTTTATTAGATCAATCTCCTCCTGTTCCGACATTTGGGGAACATGGATTTCAAACTTTTTCTTCTCCGCAGATTTTACGCCATTGCCTCCTCCAACTTTCAGGTTTTTGGTTGGCAATGTCTGCCAATTTTTCCATCTTTTTCTTCTTTGATTTGGATAGTAGCTTCCTACAGGACTTCCTTTTCTTCTTGGAAGATGGAGGTTTTCTATTTAGTTCATTCCGTCAATTGCTTGACATCAGGATAGGTTGGACTAATTCTGCCGTTCTCTTCCTCTCCTTCTTCTCTATCATCCGGTGGAGGCGTTTTGGGGCCCGCTTCCTCTTTAGTGTCCGACTTTTCAGTCGGTTTTGCCATGAGTACTTCATGGAAGATCCCCTGCATGGATTTGGCCTTTCTTTCGAAAGCATATCCATCTTCATCTTTGGAATCTGTATCTGCATATCCGGTTTCCGGGTCCAGCTTTGCTTCTATTGTTGCTAATACAGACCCAGCTTCCGAGTTCGTCGCCTGATCGGTGGATGTCGGATCTTCCACCTTTTTTGTGGGATCATAATTTTCTGTCTTTTCCACGGGATTTCCGTCTCTCGTGTTTTCGGCGATCTCTGACTGCACCATGCATATAAAGTGCGATCTGGCTGCATGTATCTCCTGAGAGGCGGCAAATCCAGTCATGCTTTGGCGGTATGCAACTATTCATGCTTGATCTGCCCCTATGTATGAATAGGGTAGATCTGAGAAGATTCCGGCATTGAAGCCTTCCTCTATTGGGCATAGGGCGGGTGAGATGAAATTGCTTCCACCACGGAATCCCATTGCTTCTGCTGTCAAACCGATAAAAACATTAGCAGATCCGATTGGTAAGACACAAGCACTTACTAGGTGATTCTGTGTCGGCATATAGGATCCTTTGTTGAGGAAGTGTCTGACGTTTCCGTCGAATTCCAGGCTTCTGACAGTGATCGTGTTGCCGATTTCGCCGAGTATTCCCGCTCGAAATGTAACTCCCGATGCCACTGGCCCCACGATGGGCGCCAATTGTCGAGACTTCGTAGTTAGGATCATAGATGGGGGTGCCTACTAGTAGAACCGTGGGGGAACATGGGAGAACTGGAAGCTAGGACACGATTTACCCAGGTTCGATACGTCACAACTATGGCGGCGTTCCTACTCCTGCAATATCACTAAAGTTAGAGCTGAAGCCTGAAGTATACATAGTACAATTGTGAGTATGGTTTCGCTAACTCGACGAGGATGAACTTCTCGACGAGTTGGCTTCTAGCTATTGTCTTGTTGTTCTCTTGCTCCCGTCCGACTTTATATAGATAGCCAGACTAGGGCTTACAGGAAGGAGACCTAGAACACTACGGAAAGTATCTAATCTTGGAAAGTAAGGCATCCGGCTTCTTCTCCAAGTCGTATCATGTATGGGCCGTGATCCGGGTCTTTCTAGAATCCGACTTCCTGCACGTCGGCTTATTGGGCCGCCCAATGGACTCCGCTCCATTGCCTGTGGGCCACCCTGGTAATCCGGCTTCTGGCCAATGCCGGACATACCCCCATTTGGCATATATTCGACAGTGAAGCAACGGAAAGAAACTGAATATTAGAGAGCTTTCTAATATATTTGCAGAAACGTATGGAATACCCGCACAAAATTGTGCTCTAGATCCAATCGTATCTATGCCTAGTACGCTCTGATACCACTGTTGGTCCACGCTGCAGAATTAAAACATTTTCCCCTACATAATCCGCCAAGATCACTATGCAGATAACGAGGTATGCCCATACATGAGAGGATCAGGATAACGACTCACCGTGCAGTGGATTCGATGTAGTCGTAGAAGAGTTGTGAACAATCATAGATCCTCACAACTAGGCCTAGTTTCAAGGATGTCGCTAAGTCTTCCCCCGTCAAGGATCACACATGTAATCCCTCTTACGGTATGTACGCATACGCTCGTGTCAACCCGTCAGCACTCCGCCTTCCAGGACTCAGCACCAACGAAGAGAGACAGCCTTCCGGCATTTCTAATTGGTAGCTATAATCAACTGTGATTAGAGCTATTATGAATCTGAAAGTTCTCAACACATGAGAGAGAATAACTAATTAGATCTAGGTCTAATCGGGCGAGTATAACTCAAAACCCAATTAGAAGAGGCTCTAATTCAATTAGAGATGTTCTAATTAGAGGCTTTCTATTTAGATCTCTAATCCAGAGAGAGAAAAACAAAGAGAGAGAGAAGGCCAAAGGCTCAATTGTGTGTTCTCCAAAGAGGAGGGGGTGGAAATTATATAGTGGGATCAAGGAGGGAACCTTCCATTGGGGGAAGGGTCGGTTTTCCCCTCCCTCCCTTGGGTGCACCACTCCTCCTAGGAGGACTCGGATTCGACTCCCAAGTGGAGTCAGATCCCCCTCCTTTTTTTCGTTTTCTTTTTATTTTTCCCACTCATTTATTTATCAAATAAATTAGAGAAAATTCCTACGGAAAGCCAATGCACTTTGTGAGACCATGGGTCCCACCAGGCATCCCAAAAAAATTAGGTTTTTGCCCAAAGGAGGACATCTGCCCCCCTTCGGCACTGCTTCCATATATGGAAAGTCCCCCGGAACTCTTCCGGAACCCCGTGACACCTATAGATAAAATCATAGATATTATCTAACGATGTTAGAAACACATTTATAACACCCAGGGACATCTCATGTCCTTCGTAACTTCTCATATAAATTATGCCTAACATCGTCATAATTTCTCTCTTATATTAACTTCCCCGAAACCAATCCGATCGACACCAGAATTGTTTCTGTGATATCGTAACGATATTGAATATTCATAAAAACACTAAAAACATATTATTTCTCTGATTTAAACATTGGCACGGGTTAAGCATGTGACCCGTAAAGCCTCGATAACACACATACATGTTCGGGTACTTACCGAACAATAACCAACAGCGGGATCATGGACGTCCATGATGGCTCCTGTGTGTTCCCGGATAATGAGGGGACCTTATAAGTTACTCATTGCACTTATTCTCTTAACTTAACGATACCAATAATATCACGAGGTGAGACTGTATGATCTGATCTGATCAAACTCTTTGATCATAACACATATAACGCATTTACCAATATCGTTCTCTTTTCTCATCCATATCCCCGATGAACCTGTGATAAATCACACTGTGTCTAGCGAGACGATATGTCATCGGTGATACTGAGAGGGCTCAAAGAATGTATATTTCTATCGTCTAGAGGATTTAAGTACTAGTCTTGAACGATCTTAGTTCCATTACACTTTCTAGGTCATAACCAGATATCACCGTTATAGCCCCCAGTTACGGTAAGATGGTTGATGATATCCAAAGTATAACTTTCGATCACGCGATCACTAGATATTCTCATAGTATAGGAATTATAGTCAATGTTAACTTTATATGCATTTGCTAAAATACATAATTATTGTTTAGTCTCTTTTAGCAACAACATACACTTGGGTCGGTTCAGTACTACTATTACCCTAACAATAAACTCTTATGTTTTGATAGGCTTTCTTCCAAGTACATGACCAGGAAAATATGATCATATCACAAACCATAAGCTAATCTTAGAGACAATATTAGGAAATCTTGTTTTTTTTATGTCTTCACACCTGCACAAAGATTTTCCTTTGAAAACTCAGTTTTCAAGTGCTATAACGGTTGTAGAATGATGGCATAAACTTAATTATGAACTTGGAGATAGAATAATAACTGAATATTATTGTCTCTAGGGCATACCTCCAACAGGGAGCAGCGCCGAGGGCAGCCATGGGGCACGGCACCGGTGACAACGGCAGGTTTTGGAGCGGCAACACGTTCCCCGTGGTGGCATGCTGCCTAGCGGCTTCAATCGCGCTAGCCACGGTGTGGCCAGTTGCATTTCACCAGCGACAGCGCCCTGCGGCGTTGCACCGCCATAGGAGCACGTCGCACTATCGATGATGTCAATGACTGCCTGCCGCTCCTGCTCGAACTGATCGAGCCAGCTGCCTCAGTTGTGCTGGCCATCGTCGTTCTCCGGGAAGCAGCGCTCTGTCGGTGTCATCCAGCTGCGCCGACGAGCGATGTAACGGCGGATCTTCTCCGCCATTCTTGGCATCGGTAGCACGACAAGGCTTCCTTGGGAGAGGCGCTAGTCCTTTAGAATGCGACAATTCGGAGGAGCGAGGAGCCCGTCCGGTACAGCTCCCAGGCTCCAGTGGCATTGATGGTTCGCCCGTTGGTGATCCTTGAGTCGGAGGTGGAGCCGGCCTCCCAGTTGTTGGCCTCCATGGAGAGACAAGGGAGAGGGTGAGGGCGAGAAGGTATGGGCGGCGAGGGGAAGAGGGCGGGGGAGAGGAGGCTGTGCGGCACGGTGATGCAAAGGTTCTCCCTTTTATTCCTGGACGAAGGGCGGCGACGGCGTAAATGCTATGCGCGGGGAAGGCGCAACGCCGACAACGTGTCATCGAAATCGTCGTGCCACAGGTGTTATTGCGAGGCGTATTGCAGGCCGGCGTCCCGTTGCATTGGAAACCGGCTAGCGCTATTAACACGGAACGGCCTCCCACGATGTCTTTACTCACGCCCCGCCCTCGGCTTCTCTCTATGAAAAGCGGGGCCCTCCCGTCAGGTGGGCTGACCGGACAATGTACAACTCCCCAGGAAGGCCCCCAAGTTTGACGGGTGGGCTGGGGGTGCCGGAAATAAATTTGATGTGTGGACACTAGTAGGGAGCGCGGTTGTGCGCGTTTTTTTAGGTCCGAACCCCCAATGGGCTATGGGGGTCATTTGTGGGGGAGGGGGGGTGCCGTTGAGATGATCTTTCATACGATTAACAATGTTTGAGGCGTTGAAATAGTGATGGTTCGCTTATTAAATTCCCTTAACTCCAAAATTCATGTATGCAACATATTCAACTTTAACCCACGGATACCAAGTTTAGTCACAATAATTAACGAGGATATCTGGTCTCGAACGGTACAAAACGCTAACGAGATCAGGCAGCCAATATGCCATAGTGAAGCCCTTGAGGTCGACTACGCGAAGAAAATCCAGGCAGAGCGTCCCGTCCTTCCAGTCGGCAGGACATTTGCACCCGCACGCCGCCGTGGGCCCGCAAATATAGTTATCCTTGTACCTCTGCATTCAAAAGTGTATGTGGATCTTAATTCTATCCGGTCACATGCTTAGTTCTATGCTAGTAAGACCCGACGAAAAACTTACCTTATTTTTGACAAGGATGGTAAGTGTCTCTATATTGGTGCACCTAGAGAGCAGTGCTGTTATGCTAGATCCGTACGCATGATGATCCACGAAGGTGGACACAGTCAGATTAGTGACAGTGCTAAGATGGGGTACCGCTACCATCAGATCTTCATACGGGGTAAGCCAAGTCTTATTCAGCACACCAAACACATACATTAGTTGTGGGACATAATTTATGGACATGAGAACATTAATCTAAAACACGCAAAAATACATACATGAAGCAAGCAAAACAAAAGAACAAATCCAAAATCAATTGATGATTTCACCTGCACGTATGCAATCCTAATCAAAGCTTACCTATGTTCTGGATTGGTTTTCGCCAAGACAGTTATCGGATAAAATACTCATGTACAAATGCAAATAACATGCAAGTAAGAATAGTTACGTTCTTACCTTTCATTTTCAAAACTGTGATCTCTTTCACGATAAGTTGAATACCATCAACATCGTCTACTTACTTATATTCATCCAAATATATAGCAAGATGTTACACATGTTGTTCCTCTAATGTGCCACCAAGTGTTTGTGCCGCCACAAATGGACCAGATCTTTTTTTTGAACTCACATGAGTCATACGTACTAGTTAGGATCTGTTTGTTTCCACCACTACAACCTCTTATAGCAGAAATATCATATATGGTAGCATGTATTCTATATAGACAAAAAGGCTAGATGTGGCAAATAATCAATAAGAACATATGTGTTTGTGGTCATATAATATATTATTATAATATAACATGTTCTAAGACAAAATATGAGTCTACAACCTAATAAATGAAGTGTTATATTATATCACAGATATGTCACTATCCACTATACAGATAGCAACATAAACTATTATTACATGCATGACACTCACTTATGTTGCGGCCCACTATGAATAGTCTAAGTACATATTGGTACGAGTATTCTTGTCTCAAGGCCAAAATTTAAGTTGATCACTTGTGTTTGATTTTCTAGATATGAAAGCGTTGCTCCGTCCTTTTCAAAATAATATGCATATTAATTTTAGTCTATTACCAACTGTTTTCACCATGTAAATTTATATAAATTTGGTTCTAGGTTACAATTAATTCTACTTGGACAATATATTTTGGTAAACCAATGCACTCCTAGTCACTGGATCCCGTTCTAAAGTATTTTCTCCGGTTCTTTTTACTCCATGTATTATGTTTGTTTTAAGTTATATAAACGTTCTAAATTTTAACCAAATTTATAATAAAAATATTAAATTTATAATAATATGCGGAGTAAAAAGGACAGGAGGGAGTAGTTGGGTTTATGTGTGTAATAGCGCGGCCTCCAAATGATAATTTTGACCATCAGCTATAGTGGTAGAAATACAAAAAGTTAAAATCATACAAATATAATTCATTACGAATCTAATATTTTCACATTATTAATCCAAATAGTAATATGCGCAGTTAGAAAAGTTTGATTGCATGGATCTTATTGTCAAATTGGAGGGACTAATGATTATCACCATAGAAAACATGAAAGAAAAACAAAATTAACTTAATATGCAAGAAAAAGGTCTCATGATCCAGAGATCCAAATAACTAGTAGAAGCAGTAATGTACCTACGGATGCGTACTTACTTTGGGTTGTAAATTGACGAGGCGGAATTTAAGGCAGCGGATGCCAGTGCAGCGCCGAAGGAGCCATACAGAGAGTTTGTTGCGATCCCAGCAGGTGTGATGCACCATAGCATGGGTCGCGAGCCCGACCTCAAGCTGGCGAACGGTGGACAAACTGTGGGCGAAGTCGATCCTTCTCGGATGTATCCTTATGCTGCTCGTCCAACAGAGGTCCTCGAGCCGGGGAGTGAAGAAGCTGGCCAACTTGCTGCCGTCGTGCACTTCGTGGGCCATAACCTCCGGCAGGAAGATTCGGAAAATGCAAAGGCGACGGAGGTTGCGAGACCACACCTCAAGTCGCCGAAGGCCGCCGGAGTCGAAGTCGAGTTCAAGGTCTTCAAGGACATTGTTGGAGAGTTTGAGGACATCCACGTCGCCGAAGGTGTGTACAGCAAGCTTTCTCAGATGGGGGCAGCACGAGGACACAAAGTTGGAGAGGCTTCTTGCATCCACCCTCAGGAATTTGATCTCCAGCTGGGTCAACGAGCTCGGCACCGCCGGTGGGATTACAAGGGTAGCGATGCCAATTACGTGGAAGTCGAGCGTCATAGCTGTGGTCCTTCCGCGGCATGGCAAGTTCAAGACGATCTGGTCACAATCATTGCCAATGTCCTGGCGAACTCTTTCGGCGGGCAAATTCTCATGGAAGATGATGCTGATACTTTCACGAACACGGTCAGCAGCGTGCTGAAGCCACTTGTTCGAACGGGCGATGTGTAGAGGATGCCTGACGGATATCTCAAGTCTGTCTACCGTGCCCTCACGCCTATGCGCGAGCACCTCGTCCACCAAGTCGGCGAACCCTGCTGTCGATCCTCGCTTGTCGTCGAACGCGAAGGTCGGGAGACCCATCCAGACGCGCTGCCACCGCCGCGAGAGCACGCTCGTGCTCACGGATTTCTGTGTATGTAGGAAGCTCAGGATGTGGTGAAGCAGATGGTCGGGGAGGCTGCTGATCCTATCCTCGGAACGCATCGTTGCTTGCCGCCGGCGAGGGACGAGCTATCTCTACCGGCAATCAAGCTAATGTAGGAGTACTATTTATAAGCACAAATCTAGCTGTTGTTTTCTTCTTTTCGACGGAGAGATCTACTACTAGTTGTATGGAATTATAGATAGGTTGTGGTAAGGAGTTCGATTCGGATTAAAGCATGTCTCGTGCTAGCAGACCACTCCAATTCGGTAGGCTCAGACCACGCAGCCATGCCTGTCAGGTATGGCGAGTGAAAGTCCGACTGCGCGGACGTGCGACGCCCTGATCGATCGATCTACCAGCCATACCATGCGAGATCCACCAAATATTTCGATCTTTCCATTGCCGCAGCTCGGTCTCGGATCCCTCCGATGATGATGGAACAAAGAAAATGAAATATTGCCAACTAAGTTTTTCTTCTTGTGGCCTTCTATGGTACCCTCAAATAAACCACACCCATTCATTTTCCCTAATCCAATGGACAAAAACGTTTCATACTAGTTGTAAACCTGTGACCAGTAAGTTTCGTACTAGTACAACTGTCGACACCTCCTGCATGTGGGCTGTGGCCCAAGATGGTATCGGGGTTGTGGCCCAAGAAAAAATCATTTATTTTCGGCCATCGGCGTGGGCCAAAGAGCAAATTACTTACCGCAACGCCGGAGGAAAATTTTCTGAGACCTGGTCGCACCGATGATTTTGACAACTCAGGTTCTATTACTAATCTCAAAGCATTCTCGTCCCCAGCTATTTCGAGACGACCATGTACACAAAAGATATCTGTAACAATGTATTCTCTGTAATCGTATAGTAAAAAGATCATCACTTGCTCCAGTTGCATCTCTTCGAAGCGCCGGCACCGAGGAGCGCCCGACTACTCGCCATGGCTTTCTGCTCTCAATCCGACCCGGCATGTCTGTGCTGCATCTCGCGGAAGCGCCGGCGCCGACGACCGTCATCAACTACTTCAGCTGCATCTCGTGGAAGCGCCGACACCAACGTCCCACTACTCGCCATGGCTTTCTGCTCGCAATCCGACCCGGCATGTTTGTGCTGCATCCGCGGAAGCGCCAGCGCTCGACGAGCGTCAGACTACTCGCCACCGGTTTTTGCTTGCAATCCGTCCGGGCGTGTCTGTACTGGATGAGACCTCCAGTGTGTAGACGGTGGCAGAGGCGGTACAAGTGCAACGGCGTCGCGGCGCTGTGACCACACGGTGCTGTCGGACCTCGATATCGTGGACGTGCCGCGCCTCGCGCTCCTCCTGATCCTACTACGCGGTGCCCGACGCAGCCAGAGAGTCGACGGAGGCAGCGTTCATGCAGATTGGAGAGCAGAGATGGGTTGGGGATGGTGCGCCTGCGGGCTGGAGGCGACGGAGGCGTCCGGCTTGATTCTGTTCGTTAAGGAATTGATTTTGTTCGTCAAACAGTCTGTTCCTCCGGATGGGCCTGAATGTTAATCATTTTTTCCACCTACTAATTAACACTGATGGGCCAGCTGGGCTAACTCTCTCAGCCCTTAGATAAAACCATACTGGTCATATTTTGGGACTAGTAAAAGGTACCATAGAAGTCACCTTCTTTTTCTTTTGAGGGGAAAAGGCCGCCACTTATATTACTCAATGTTTAGACACATAGTACAAGCATCTCGTCTAACATTTGAGCTAGCCATACATGCTGACCAGGATCACGAGGGACCGAAGACCTGGCAAGTCATGCACCTCTATGTTTGAAGATCTTCCCTCATGCGTATAAGTGATGTCGGCGAATCCGTTGAGATCTGGATGTAATCTCGTATAGAATAGAACACTACTAAATTTACCTATATAATTGTCACGACCCTGCACTTGCCTGTGGCGATCAAGGTGACGAAGCGAGCGGCACAAAGACAGGCGACACACATGGCCCAGGTGGAGGCAAGGCCCATGGATGAACTAGACCCGATTGGAAAATTCTCCTCTCTCTGCTTCGAGCCTGTGAGCTCGCGATTCTGCTCCTGCATGACACGGAGATTGTATTGATATGTTAAACCCTAGACAAATACGCAGATTCATCGTTGCTATCATACTAGCCCCCTTACATATGGTATTAGAGCGGTAGATCGTAGCTTCCACAATTTTTTTTCACAATCCAGTCCAAATTAGTGAGTCCAGTGGTGATTCAGATTGATTGGGGGCACATGGGTTTGGATGTCCTGTAAACTCCCTCTGGTCGGCCTCCTCCTTGCGGCGGCGACGATGGCGGAGCTCATTCATGGAGCTCGCACAACGGCATTGGTGGCGGTAGACTGCTAGAGGCGTGGTTTGGGTGGTCATCGAGCAACTGGCAAAATTCGTGTCGACGAACCCGGATCCAGCGTCATTGGAGGGGCATCTCGACGGCGGCAGCAGGTCTTGACATCATAAGCATTTAGAGGCATTAGAGAGGTGGTTACTGCCATAAATATGAGGGCGTTAGATACAACATTTTGATTTACAATAAACATTATGATGAGGCATTCTTTGTCATAAAATTCATTTGTGGTATTAAGAAAGATATTCAAAGAGCTATCAAGATTCATAATTCTAGAACAGTTGATGTTGCGTTAGCTCTTGCTGGAAAACAAGAGGAGATGCTGGAAGAAACTTGAGGATATTCTAACAACAAATTCAGAAGTGATTTCAAGTCCACATATTCCAGAACTGGGTATCTGAGCAAAGGGATTTTCTCTCCTCCAAGCAATGATCAGGGCAAGACAAATGATGACAAATCAAAACCCAAGTTGCCTTGGGATGACAAGCTGAAAAAACTCAGAGATCAGAGGCGAGCTCGTGGGGAATGTTTCACTTGCGTTGACAAGTATCAGCCTAGACATAAATGCAACAAATTCATACCACTCAATGTGGTAGAAGAGTTGCTGGCTGCCATGCAACTGGAGACCTCTGAGAGCGATGTGGAGAAGGAGACCTCCAGTGATGAAGAACCATTAACACACATCTCTGTTTGTGCTGTGGAAGGAGTTCATTCCAAGAAGAGCATCAAGCTGCAAGGGGAATGCAATGGTCAACAGATATTGTTGTTGATCCATTCTGGCAGTGCCGGCAATTTTGTTATTGCGGAAGCTGTTGAACAATTGGGCTTACAGACGAAGATTATACCAGCAGTGAAAGTTGTCATGGTTGATGGTAGAAAAACAGATATTAATGTGGCTGCACCTGATGTCCAGTGGTCATGCCAAGGACAGTTTTACACTACATCTTTCTGAGTGTTCAGTGTGCTTGGATATGATATGGTGCTAGGTATGGATTGTCTTGAGATCTTACCACCAACGTGGGTGGATTGGGCAAGGAAAACTCTATACTACAAAATAAATGATTCGAGAGTGCAGCTTAAAGGGGTGAAATCCAATATTCAGCAATGTGAACCAATATCATTAGTTGAAATACAAATACTTGCCAAGGAGAGGGCTCTGGAACACATTGTGCAGCTCAACAGTTTGGATACACACACGGTAGATGTGGTGCCCGTGGAAATTGAAGAGGTAATTCTAGAGTTCACCAAATGTTTTCAAACTCCACCTGGTTTACCACCACATCGTGAGTATGATCATCACATCACATTGTTGCCAGGTGTGCAACCTGTGAACGTGAAGCCTTACAGATACTCACCAGAATAGAAAAATGAAATTGAGAGACAGATCAAGGAGATGTTGCACCAAGGCATTATCAGAGCAAGCCACATCCCATATGCTTCACCAGTTCCGCTAGTATAGAAGAAAGATGGCACATGGAGATTTTGTGTGGACTACAGGCACCTAATGCAGTCACTGTTAAGGATAGATATCCAATGTCAGTAGTGGATGAACTTCTGGATGAACTATTTGGTGCTCAATACTTCACTACGCTGGATTTGCGATCTGGTTATCATCAAATAAGACTTTCATAAACAGATGAGTGCAAAACGAATTTTCGCACCCACAGTGGGCACTATGAGTTTTTGGTCATGCCTTTTGGTTTCGCATCAGCTCCGGCCATGTTCCAAGCAGTCATGAATCTAGTGTTTGCACCATTAATCCGCCAGTTTGTCCTGGTGTTTGTGGATGACATATTAATATACATCAAGACATTGGAAGAACACGAACAACATCTGCGTGCTATGTTTCAGTTGCTTGAGAAAAACCAGCTATATGGGAAGAAATCCAAATGCTCGTTTGCTCAGAAATCATTGGACTAGTTGTGTCACATCATCAGTGCAAATAGAGTGTCAACTGATCCCAGTAAAATTGCTGCAGTACAGAATTGGCCACAACCTATGACCTTAAAAGAACTTCGGGGTTTTCTTGGCTTGGCAGGCTATTGCAGGAAGTTCATTGCTGTGTTTAGTTTACTCTATCGACCGCTCACAAACTTCCTGAATAAGAACATAGCGTTTATTTTGACATCGGAGGTCAATGCAACATTCTTGGTTGTCAAGCAAGCTCTTACAGAAGCACCCGTTTTGGCGTTGCCTGATTTCACCAAGGAGTTTGTCTTGGAAACTGATGCATGTAAAAAAGGGGTGGGTGCAGTGTTGATGCAGAACAAACATCCTATTGCATTCTTAAGCACATCCTTGGGCACCAAAAATCAAGCTGTGTCGATATATGATAAGGAATGCTTAGAAATTTTAATGGCCATAGATAAATGGAAGACATAATTGTAGCACAAATCCTTCACCATTTACACTGACCATCGCAATCTAATCCATTTGGGTGAGCACAAGTTCAACACCAAGATCCACCAGAAGGCTTTATTCAGGCTCATGGGATAGCACTATCGCATTGTATATAAGAAAGGCATTTCCAATGCGGGAGAAGATGCACTGTCGCGAAGACCACATCAGTATTCTGTGAATGCAATCCCAGTAGCGCAGCCGAAATGGAAAAAAACCATCAATGAAGGTTATCAAAAGGACCCGCAAGCTAAAGAGTTGCTTGTGGAATCGACTGTCACTGTTCATAATGCTCATGGATTTTCCTTGCAAGAAGACATTATCAGGCAGAAAGGGAGAGTGTGGCTTGGTAACAACAAAGAAGCTCACAGTGTTGTTTTAATGGCATTACACAACAGTGGTTTGGGGGTCATTCGGGCACGTTGGCGACATATCAAAAGGTGAAACAGATGTTTGTGTGGCCTGGCATGAAGCAAAAAGTACTGCAATACGTGGCGCAATGCAAGGTATGTCATCAGGAAAAATATGAGCACACAAAATTACTAGGGAAACTCCATCCACACAAAATTCCTCCCTCTGCATGGCACATTGTCAGTCTTGATTTTGTTAAAGGTTTTCCCAAATCTAACAAGTACAATGCGATACTGGTAGTAGCCGATAAATACAGAGAATTTGGCCATTTCATCCCAGTCAAGCACCCATTTATAGCTGCGACAATTGCACAGTAATGCATTGGGGGCGTGTTGTTCGTTAGGGTACTCCATGCGAAGAGTTTGATGTAGAACAGCGGCACGGTTTCCCTTGAAATTAACCAAGGTTATCTAAACATGATAGCACAAAGTGGAGAGACTACCATCTAGCTACTGTTATGGACCCGTAGTCCAAAGATGAACTACTCACGCATCACTCCGGAGGCAGGCATGGCGGTGTAGAGCCCTCCGGTGATGATTCCCCTCTCCGGCAGGGTGCCGGGTAGAGTTTCAGAACCCTTCCGAACTAGGGTTGACGACGGCGGCGGCGTGTGGACTTTTCGTGGTTTCTCGATATGGTCTTTAGTTTTTCGGACCAGAAGAAATATATAGGCGAAAGGGCGGCGTCAGTGGCCACTCGAGGGGCCCACACCACAGGAGGGCGCAACCAGGGGTGGGTCGCGCCCTGGTGTGGCGTGGCCGCCTCCTGGGTTGGCTGCTCCTCCCCTTAGGGCTTCTGGAGTCTTCTGTTGTAATATTTGCGTGCTTCAATTTTCGTCGAATTCTGAGAATATTTTGCGACTAGGTTTTCTGAAAGAGAAAAACAACAGAAAACAGGAACCGGCACTGTGGCATCTTGTTAATAGGTTAGTACGAGAAAATGCATAAAAATGCTATGAAGTGTAAACAAAACATGTGATAATTGATATAATAACAACATGGATCATTAAAAATTATAGATACATTCCTGCTCGTCCTGGAGTAGGTAAACGATAAAACAACATAATATTTGAGGAGACATGCCACTAACGCAATCTTGATCAAATAGTAATGTAAAGCAAATGAACTGGATGAAGTGATCCAAGTCAATGGTCAATAGTTTGCTAACAAGTAAACAAAGAGTAAACAAAATGAATCATACAAGTGCAAACTTTCATGAATAGTACTTTGGAGACAATGAGGCTATAAGAATTTGCATAAAAGTTAGCTCACAAAGCAATAGATTCTAAATGTAAGTGTTTGACCAACACAAAGAAAGATTTAGTTTCAGCACTAGCTTCAATTTTTTTAACATATATATCTCATGGATATTGTCAAGGCAAAATAATGAAATAAGTCAAACATATCATTATATAACAACTGTTGTACCAAAGTTGACACTAGTGTTTTCTTGTGGAGATAGAAAGAAGTAGAAAAATTGACTCAACAAATAAAGTAAAATAAAGGCCCTTCGCAGAGGGAAGCAGGGATTAAATCATGTGCTAGATCTTTAAAGTTTCGAAAAACATATAGAGAGAGCATAAAATATTTGACACTCCTCCCAACCTTTGCTATCACAAACCATGGCTAACAAAATCCTCGGGTTCCTGCCAACAATCACATACCATGGAGGAGCGTCTATTTTTGGTGGTAGGTGTGTATGTTAATGGTCAATGAATCAACAAGTAGACAATACATTAAGTTACAAGTTAACTAGACTTTACAAGAGCGGCTCCCATGAAGGACGTTATTTCTAATGTGGTTAGTAGATCATCCCTCTTCTCTTTTGTTTACACACTTATGAACTTTGCGTAACTGTTAAATCAGGGGCAAAACGAGTGAAGATAATTTTGTAGTAACCAAATTTCGGGCCGGGCACCCCGTTGCCAGCTCTTCTAGCGAATTGGATAAGTGGATGTATATGCCACTAGTCCAGGTGTGTAAAGTCTAGTCAACAAGCAAAATAAAGACCGTCTAACCGCGTCCCCATGAGTTGTTAAACAGTGACACAATAGGGGAGTACGGATTTTGAATATTTTAAAGGTAGCACATGAAAAATTTACTTGGAGTGGCGGAGAAATACCACATAATAGGTAGTTATGGTGGACACAAATGGCATGGATTTGGCTCAAGGGTTTTGGATGCACAAGCAGCATTCCCACTTAGTACATAGTTTGGGCTAGCAAGGTTATTCAATCAAACACAAATATCAACTGTACAACAAGGATTTATATAAAAAACATGGTTGAAAAATTCCAAGACTCCACATTGTCTTCCTGGTTAACAAAAACCTTTTACTAGAAACTATCTAGACTTTGGAACTACCAATGATACAAACCAAATATCAATAAGCTTTACGGTAGTTTTTCACTAATAGACATTACTTACATGATACATAAGTTTAAACATTACTTACTTGGTAACTCAAAACTGTTGAGAATCATCAAATTACTCAAGACAGTGATCTACAAGACTTATGTAAGCATTCTATTATACGTTACCACATGCAGCATTTTCTGTTCCAACCAAACACCAATAAACTTATTTACCAACTATCCAAACAAATATAAGTGAAGCAAGAGAGTACTTTCTTCAAACAAAACTAATAGCTCTGACAAGAGATATATGAAAACAGAGAGATAAAAGTTGTAGCCGTAGCAAACAGGAATACTCAATAAATATAAGCGAAGCACATGAGTTTTCTAATGAAAAAGGGGAGCGTGTCTATCTCCCAAACAAGAATGATAGGATCCAACTAGTATAGAGCACCAAACAAAACATAAACACACTGAAAACAAAAACACACTAACGCTCCAAGAAAAGTACATAAGAAGTGACCGAATAAAAATATAGTCTCACTAAAGATGACCTGATAATTTGCCAATCAAAAGGGGATGCCTTGGGCATCCCCAAGATTAGACGCTTGAGTCTTCTTGAATATATTGGGGAGGTCCAGAGGAGCTTCCCCAAGCTTAAGCTTTTCACTCTTCATGATCTTTCATTATAATCCTTCTCTCTTAACACTTGAAAACTTCCTTCACATCAAAATTTCAATATTTTTCTCATTAGCGGGGTTAGTGCATCAAAAACAAATAATATCATTTGGTTCATTTTGGACAAAAAATCATAAGCAATTAATTTAAAACATTATCTACTGTTACTAGCATTAAGTGAAGCTCTTTCACCCTAAAAGAATCCACTCAAAACTCATAAAAGAGAGAATGCAAAATAAAGACAGAATCTGTCAAAACCAGAACAGTCCGTGAAGATGATTTTTTAGGGGCACTTACGTTGCTCAGATCGAAAAACTTTAGTCTAAGAAAAGATATCTACATATATCAGGAATAAGCACAATTTTTTTAGATCCAAATCACTTTCTGATAAGCGTGTGGAAATTTTCTAGCGAATACCAAAATTTGTTCCTGCGCAGTAATCCCAATAAAAGTACCTTATAATCATTAGAGACTTTTCTTGGCACAAAAAACAACAAATAAAAGATACAAATAAGTTGTTGCAGAAGCAAGAATCATCTTAACTCAATAAAACAAAAATAACAGAAAATAAAAAACGATGGGTTGCCTCCCATAAGCGCTTCTCTTTAACGCCTTGTAGCTAGGTACAAGTAGGGAATTAAGTATTATCAAGTTCAAACATACCACCACTGTTACCTTTAGACCTTTTTCTTTTTCTTGATCCTCTTCCTAGAAAGGGTGTAGTGGCCATTTTGGGAGCCGAATTTCAAGATTCCTAAATTCATGTCAATGACTGCTCCAAGTTGTTTCAATACTGATCTTTGAAGTGTAATATTCTCTTTTCCTGCACATTCAATGACATGGTAATCAGTAGATACAGTGGTCCCACAGATTTTTGTAAACACGCCCTCATCAGTTCCCATAAGTAATTTAATGGAATTATCAGCCAAGGTTATAAAAACCTCACTTTTAGAGAGCCCCCACAGATTTAAACAATCATAAATATTCATGGGTATTAGACATAATTCAGACATAGTATCATAGCGGGCATGAAATATTTCACCATTAATAGCACTTTTTACTGAAGGAACCCAACCTGAAGGTTCTAAGTTTGGAGGAATATTTTCATAATGTACATGAATCTGATTATAAGCTTCTTTCAGGCTAGATATGTTCGTCTCAAGGGAATTTAGTCTTTCGTTAATGTTCTGAATAACTGAATCTATTTTACTGTTTGAGGAGGTAGATGCTACAGTTAATTTTTTTATAGAATTAAAGGCTTGATCCCCATCATGACGAAGGAAATCCCCCCACTATTGCGTCTAGAGCATATCTATAACATAAAACAAGTCCAAAATAAAAAAAAACTACTAAGAAGAAGACTTAGAGTTATTTTAGGTTCAGCTCTCCCATAAGATTCAAGAATTCTAGACCAAGCATCTTTTAAATTTTCCTCATTCCCTTTCTTAAAGGTGACAAATTTTTCTTCATGTTACATAATGCAAGAAACAGAACTAGACATGATGGTAAAACATCAGACAAAATTGAAAATAAACTAAATGCAGGAATCTATTTTTTTGGGTGTGTTTTTGGGTTTTAGAGCAAACAAAGTGAAACAAAAATAAAACAAGCAAGACAAAAGAAAATAAACTGCTTGGAAGTGTGAGACTCTCCTATCTGCAGATTCCAGTATCCCCGGCAACGGTGCGAGAAATCTTGAGGCCTTGGGGGCGTGTTGTTCGTTAGGTTACTCCAAGCAATGAGTTTGATGTAGAACAACGACAAGCTTTCTCTTGAAACTAACCAAAGTTATGAAATCCTGGAGGACACGGAGGTTCTTCAGAAGGTTGTCAGCGGCGCAACTGACATGGAACCCGCACACAAACAAACACACTAATTTTCCCCAATGAAACAGAAATGTTGTCAATCTCTCCGGTCTTGCTGAAAACAAAGTGATTAAACGTATGGCGCAGAAAACAGTGATGATTGCAGGAAACAGTAAAGAACAATATGATTGCAGTATGTCGGGGGGTTACCCCCGAGTAGGGGTAAGGCAAGTGCTAAAGGCAAGGTCAGAAGAAGGGTTTGGCAGAGTAGCTGGCTACCCGGTGCGTGCTACCCGGCGGACAGCTATTCGGTCGTACCTACCAATAGCCAGGAGGAAGAATCAAGGAAGTTGTATTCTTCCGAGTAGAGGAAGTTGTCCGGGTAGAGGGAGTGGATTCCTACTCGGACCAGAATTCAATGGAGCCGTTCTGACACAGGATCCCGCGTATCCCGTGTCAGTACAGCGTGCGGTTCAACTTACGGAGTACGTGACTATCCGCACCACGGCGTGGCTACAGTGATGTAGGCGCCTGTCTAGTCCTGTCGCTGACAGAGGGGACAGGATGGGGCTAGGGGCCCACCCTATCTCACTGACAAGGGTGGACAGGTCCCTTCTCCGAACGGCGTAATGACTTACGGGGCGAGTGTCAGCGGGAACCCGGAGGCGTGCGCGGTTCTGCAGGGCTCCTGTCACATCCCGTTGTACTCTAAACTAGTTTTCTATTCGGCTGGGCACCAGTATATAAGGTTCCCTGCCTCCTCCTGTGAGAGGGTCGCTGGATACGTTTGGATCCTAGACGAGGCAACACTTAGAGAGAACGAGAGCGTAGAGTGGCTACTCGGCTGAAGGCCTGATTGTACTGTGGCTACTCGGTAATACACATAAAAAGGGAGAGGCAGGAGTAGGGGTGTTACCTCCACACGAGGGCCCTGAACCTGGGTAAGATCTTGGTGTTTGCAGTGTTTGTGATCCATCCCACGCGGCTACTCGTCGTGTGATCCCTCCCCGAGCACCTCCAGCGTCCATTGGCCCCAACTTTAGCTATCCCATGGCATCTGCCGTGATACCACCACGACACAGTAGGTGGTTTAACATTATGAGGAAAATGGACCGGGGTCCACATTTCACTAGTGGTGTCTCTCCATAAATATTTCTAGCATGCTGGGTAAACAAATTACAGCTGGGCATGACAAAGCAATATATGACAAGATGTTCACTATGAGATTTAACAGGGCATTACAACAAAGTACATAGACTTGCTGTCCAGCGCATCTATGCCTAAATAATCCACCTTCGGGCCAACATCCGCATCACTTCCAGTATTAAGTTGCAAACAACAGATTATTGCATGAAGTATTGTGTGTAATGTAAACAATGCAAAAAACACGTAGACTAAGCATCATTATTTTTATCCCTAGTGGAAACAGCACATCCACAACCGTGCATGTTTCAGTCACTCGGACGCTGATTTCTGGAGGCATGAACCCACTATCGAGTATAAATACTCCCTCTTGGAGTCACAAGCATCTACTTGGCCAAAACATCTACTAGCAACGGAGAGCATGCAATATATAAACAACATAGACATATGAATAAATAAACAACTTGCTCATGGTATCAATATTCATCGGATCCTAGAAAACACAACATGTAGCATTACATAACGATAATCTTGATCATGTAGGGCAGCTCACAAGATCTAAACATGATAGCACAAAGTGGAGAGACTACCATCTAGCTACTCTTATGGACCCGTAGTCCAAAGATGAACTACTCACGCATCACTCCGGAGGCAGGCATGGCGGTGTAGAGCCCTCCGGTGATGATTCCCCTCTCCGGTAGGGTGCCGGGAAGAACTTCGGAACCCTCCCGAACTAGGGTTGATGACGGCGGCGGCGTTTGGACTTTTCGTAGTTACTCGATCTGGTTTTTAGGGTTTTGGGGGCAGAAGAAATATATAGGCGAAAGGGCAGCGTCGGTGGCCACCCGAGGGGCCCACACCACAGGAGGGCACCAGCCAGTGGTGGGCCGCACCCTGGTGTGGCGTGGCCGCCTCCTGGGTTGGCTGCTCCTCCCCTTCGGGCTTCTGGAGTCTTCTGTTGTAATATTTGCGTACGCTAATTTTCGCTTTTCTGAAAGAGAAAAACAACAGAAAACATGAACTGGCAATGTGGCATCTTGTTAATAGGTTAATCCCAGAAAATACAGAAAAATGCTATAAAGTGTAAACAAAACATGTGGCAATTGATATAATAATAGCATGAATCATCAAAAAATATAGATACGTTTGAGACGTATCACACATCTATTCATGGATAATGTGTATAATAACCATGGTATGCCCCAGGTAATCATCTCAGACAGAGAGAAAGTGTTCATCAGTAACGTCTGGCAAAATTTGTTCAGACTGGCTAACACAACATTGAATTTGAGTTCTTCATATCATCCTCAAACTGACAGTCAAAAAGAAAGACTCAGTTGATGCCTGGAAACCTATTTGTGTTTCCTAGTGCATTCTAAACCCGAGTAGTGGACAAGATGGCTCCCCAGTGAGAATACCGGTACAACTCTAGATTCCACTCTACCCTAGGACCCTCTCCGTTTGAAGTATTGTATGGTCGACAACCAAGATACCTTGTGGTTGAAAATACTTCTTTGCCGGGTAACACATATGTGGAAGTGTGGCTTCAGGCAAGAGCAGCAATGACTCCTCTCATCCGGCAGCATCTGGAACGTGCGCAGGAATGGATGAAACACCACTGATAAAAACAAATGTGAGAGGCAATTCACAGTTGGTGATTATGTTTACATGCGACTACAACCATATGTACAATCGTCAGTGGAATGTTGATCGTCTCAGAAACTCGGTTTCAAGTTTTTTGGTCCATAGCTTATTCTGCAACAGGTGGGGCCAGTGGCTTACAAACTCCAGTTACCACCAATATCTCCCATCCACCCGGTCGTACATGTTTCACAACTCAAAAAAGGTTTGAAACCTGGTTAAGAAGCAACCACTTCATTGCCTATTTCATTGTTGCAGGTTGTTGTTCATCCTGAAGTAGTGCTGGCAGAACGCATGGTGCAACGGGCAAGCAAGTTGGTGCCGCAAGTGAAGGTGCGCTGGAGTGGTTTACCATCTTCGTGTGCAACCTGGGAACATGTCTACACCATCGTCGACTCTTTTCCGTCTACTCTGGATTGGGGACAAGCCGCTGCTGAAGGAGGGGGAGATGTCACGACCCTGCACTTGCCTGTGGCGATCAAGGTGATGAAGCGAGCGACACATAGGCACGCGACACGCATGGCGCAGGTGGAGGCAAGGCCCACAACCCAGAAGGACAAGACAACTCCAACTACTTAACTCTGTCCTAGCATTCGAGATTAGGAGGTTGTGATGGATGAACTAGACCCGATTGGGAAATTCTCCTCTCTCAGCTCCGAGCCTGCGAGCTGGTGATTCTGCTCCTGCGTGACGTGAAGATTGCATCGATCTGTTAAACCCTAGACAAATACGCATATTCGTTGTTGATATCATGCTAGCCCCCTTAAATTAATCTCCATCTAGACTATTGACCATCTCCAAGTAGTGAGAAGCAACTTTGACGCGTTGGAGTTGGAGATTGACAGCCAAAGCAATTGCCTCCCTACACTCTAATGCTTCAAGGGTTGCAAGATCTGCTATTCCAGGGAACACTACCACCGAAGTACCAAGATAATCTTTAGACGATGATCGGCACACCACAACAGCCGTGCTTACGTTGCCCGTCTTATTTACAGCCGCATCAACATTGATTTGTGCTACTCTGGCTGGTGGATCAATCCATCTTCTCACCGGTGAACCGAGGGACGTCTATTCGGCTTGCATGCCAAAGCATGTTCAAGGCCATGAAGGAAAGATTCAAGAAAGGAGTGTGTCATTAATGGGCTTTGGAATATTTCTTTGTGAATAGCCTGAGCGTACCAAACCAGAGTGTCACAAAGCACCATGTCATCTCATCGTGGTTTAGGGAGTAGATTATCGTGAAAATCCAGCTCTTCGCATCTTGCTCGGACGTTTCCATCAAGTGCTCGGTTATCATCGGCGGTGACTTGCAGTGCTCTTCTCTGTTTGAAACGAGGCAAGAAAAACTTGCCATTTTGATTAAATAAGAAGAGGGCTTTAGACATTTGTGGTGACCCAGCACACCACTGCATGTGTAGTGCGCAAGTCGATGACATAATACTCACAGAAGGACTTGCCTGTGAATATTACATACCTCAGAGTAGTACACCAGAAACACAGCGGGTCCAGGCAAAACTATAGGGTACAAACTTCATTAAAAAATCTTGACAATCTCTTTGATGTATCAAGAAGATCTCCTGCAAATGAAACATCAGAAGAAGCAATTCGAATCTCCAAGCCGGAGAAGAACTCTAGCTCAGAACTAAATCCACTATGGCAGATGTCAACCCTAATCTATGGCTTGTAACAGCTAATCCAAGAATGGACTCCACCTACACCTTGATAGCTTCTCCTCCATCAGCGTTGTTGATGACGATGTTTCACCGAATAAGTAGTATATGACTCCACCTAGCTTCATGGGGTAGCGATGGCTTCATGATGACGACTCCCATAAGGCTCCAACTCTAAGCAGGGGGTCAAATGGGAACGAATGAGTAACGAGCGTTACTCAGCAAGTTCATGATATACAGAGGGTAGTTTGATGCACTAACTACAGCTTTAGACTCGAAAGAGTCATAAGCTAATGCAAGGTTTTGTAAATCTTTCTTCAAGAGGTTGCTTTTAGTTCTGAAAACTATGCCCGCCAGACCATCACAGGACTATAACTTCATGGAGTTGCCTTTCCTGTAGCGTTCGCAGCTCCTTCCCGGAACATGGGGTAACATGCCACATCTTTTTACACCCTGCAAAGATGCGTTACTTTACCCATGGGCAACTAAGACTATGTTGCACAACCAGGCTCGAGATCCTGTCCACTCCCACTCAGGTATGGGGCCCGGTTGTTGGTCCAAGCCAAACCGTGCTTCTCCGCACAACGCATGCCCACCCATTTCTGCCAGCAGGTTGAACGCCTGATTCCACCCCTCACGATGGAGATCTACGCGCCCCTGGAAGACACTCATAGACCCGCAGAGTCCGTGGGACATAAGGGCTCCCACCCATGTGCATGTAGTCCCTCAAGACCTACAGCGTACGTCTCTGGCAGTCCGTTGACATGCGAACGAGAAAAGATCACAACTGACTTACTATCAAGGGATGATAATATGTCTATTATTCTTGGAAGACCTTTTTTTAATACTGCAGGGGATGTTATTGATTGCAATCAAGGAAAAGTTACTTTTAATGTTAATGATAAAAAGCACGCTGTTTATTTTCCCAAGAAGATTGATAAGAAATATGGTCTAAATTCAATTGAAAATACTGAGACCATCAAGATTGGAGAATTTTATTGTCCTATTCCAAAGCCATCCAAAGAATATGAGACTATCATGATTGGGACTATATCAATCAAGGTTGAGGTAACATGAGTATATAGTGAGAAACAAAGTTTTGTTTCATATAAAATTATTTTGGTAGCAAGACTTGATCAACCTTGTTAACAAAGTGATTTTAAATGAAGAAAACAATATTATCACTACGTTTACTTATTCATATGCTCGTTTTCTCTGTGCTTCCATAAAGTATATCATGTTTTCTTATTGTTTTCACTATGTTCACTCATGCCCACACACGTTTTTACCTCGTTTTCGCTCGTTTTCCATCGTCTACTCACGTTTCACTATTCACAACCATGTTTTCCATATGTTTTCTTCCATTTTCTATGAGTATATGCTTAGTAGAGTGTCTTAGAACTGCTGTAGGTTTGGTTTTTCTGACGTTTTCCATCATTCCATCTTCGTTTTCCAGCGATATTATTATTTATTAAAATTCTGGAAAAGTCCGAAAAATAAAGTTTCTCGAAAAATTCCAGAAAAATTACAATAAATTTTTACGTCAAAAATGAGGCAGAGAGCCACATGGGAAGCTCCAGGGGGACCCACCAGTCAAGAACACCATGGGGTGGCGCGGCCATCCCCTGGTGGCGCCAACACATGGTGTGGGGCCTCCCTGCCCCCCCACTAACTCTCTCTCCTGCCAAAGTCTTCTCTCTCACCTCCCAAACTGAAAACATTTCCTGGAACCCGTGTTCTTGCTGTTCTTCCTCTGGATTTTCGATCTCCTTCTTCAGCCCATCATTTGTGCTGAGATTTGGTGTGTTTGATCTCCGGTATGTGACTCCTCCGATGATCCAAGTAGAATTTTGTTTAGTGAAGTATTTATTGAGTATTTTGGTACTGTAGGTGACAACTTATGTGAGTTTGAATTCTTGATTTGAGTAGAAATAATATAGTTTTGATGTATGTTTAGCTCTCATATAAGTCCCTATGGTAGTTTCCACCTTATAGTTGCTTGAAATTAATTTTTGGTGATGATTGTTGAAAAATTTCAGAGATGGAGCACAATGTCATCAACTAAACCAGCATGAGTTAGAGTTACATGAGGTCATGCCCGTGCACCGCGAAGAGAGAGTGTTCCCATCAATTTATCCGTGTGAAGAATTCATGAGGATTACGGGAGTTTTGTAGGATTTTAACACTCTTGTGCATAATGCAGGCTTGGACCGTTTCATTGAGGATGACTATCCAACATGTGAAACTAGCTATGTCTGTGGTGCAGGATTTTTGTTTTAAATGGTCCTCAACTAACCCAATGGTACACTATAAATTTTACAATAAAGCTGTAAACTTGCCTTTCAGTGATTTTTGTGCAGCTATCAAGGTACTAGAGTGGGGTTCTTGTGAGAAGATAAGAGGGCAGCCTAAACCACTGTTGGAATTATATGAGGAGACTTGCCAAGGCAGAAGCTTCACAGGGGAGAGTGGTAAAATTCGAGAAATTCAACTCCCTAGCATTCGATACTTTGCCTATTTTATTTCTAAATGTGTATTATCTAGAAAAACTGCCAACAAGCTATCTGTCTATGATTTGGCATTTATTGCAACTGCCTTAAGATGTGATAGGTCTTATAACTTTGGCGCTTTAATTGCTTACCGTCTCTCGCTTAACCGTGAGAAGGGCGGAGTTTGTGGAGGTCTTATTGCCTCGCGCTTGCTAGCTTTGCATGGTTTGGAGCCACACCCTCTAGACCTGCAATTTCCTATAGAGAGGCTTGATCTTGTTTCCATGGTTCAACATAAGTTTCTTTCTACCCATGCTCACTTGCACAACTTATCTTTTGAAATAACTTTCTCCAAACAATCCAGGTGGAGAGTTACTAAAACTGTTAGGAAAGTACTTTTGCATGCACCTATTTTATTTAATCTTAATAGAATGCAAGGATGGATGCTTTCTGAGAGTGAGCTGGACACATACCTTGCGCATTACCCCCAGCAAGGGGAGGATGCCGACGAGGGGAACGATGGTGATTTCGTCGAGCCCTATGACACCACGGGGATCCCATACCAGCACCCCGGTTATGACTATGCGCCCGCTGCTTCATCTTCCTCTTGGGCGCCTGAGTACGACCACGCGAGGGACGACCCACCACAGTGGGGATATTTCCCGCGCCATGATTGATCTCCACTTAGGCCAAAAGCCTAATCTTGGGGGGAGGTATACCGACATCACACTTATTTATATATCATGTTCGATCGGTTCTTTGTATATCCATGTTTTTGTTTCTTTCGTTTGTTTTTGTTTTCTTTCGTTTCTCTTTGTTTTATTGTTCTGTTCCTATTTTTCCAAAACACAAAAAGACCAAAAATATTTCTGTTGTTTCACTTTGTTTGCTTCTTTAGTTTCTTTATTTGGTTTGCTTTCTTCTCTTTTTTCGGTTTAGTAATAAAAAATCCAAAAATAGTTTTCTTTGTTTGCTTGCTTCTTTCTGTTCTTGTTTTAATTGAAAAAACCAAAAATATTTGTTGTTCTTCTTTTGTTTTGTAAAGTTTGCTGCAGAGTTCAACAGTCGTCCGTGACTCCATTGGAGCTTGGTTTTCATTATATATTATTCGAGCCACAAGTGAAGAGCAATAATGACGATCTATGACAATTCATGTTGTGGTCAAAGGCTGGTATGAACTCTATTTGTTTTCATTTTTATACATATACCCATCCATGTCAGCATTCTTAGTTTGTTCATATAAGATATATGTGATTTAATGGATGCTTAATAGTTCGTGCTCTCTCATCTTTTGTTCCAATTTCTTAATAGTAAATGACCTGTCGTATAAATATTTGTTCGCATTGTTCTATTCGTAGAAGGGTATGACATTGTGGTAGCCTCCTCTGACTGTTTCATTTGAATCGACTTGGCACATGCTCACGCATGCTAAGACTGAAAACAAAAGTCAATAAGCCTCGATGGTTTTATTTGCCTCCGAGTTCTAGTATCAATTTTATGCCCCAGTTAATTTTGTTTTGTCGCAAGCATGATTATGATAGTTGTTGCTCTCTTGATTGTCGCTCCCTGTCTATTGCTAGCCTTCACATGTACTGAGTATGAGCTCTACTCGTGCATCGAACTCCCAAAAACCAAAGTTTTCCAAATGTGTCCACCATACCTACCTATTTGTGGTATTTAACCGCCACTTCAAGTAAATTGCTCATGTGCTACCTTTAAAACCTTCTAAAATATATTCATGTTTTTGCCCCTGTTTTAGCTCATGAGGACGTAAATAGAGAATCTTTATCTCACTTGTTGATTGGATTTCACACCCTGGACTAGTGGCTTCATCCTCTTATCCAATTGATAGAAGAGCTGGCAGCGGGGTGCCCAGCCCCAAATAACAATACAAATTCTCTTCACTATTTTTGCCCCTGATTTATCAGTCAAAGCATAATTGTGTAAACAAAAAAGAAAGAGGGGCGACCTTCTACACAAGTTGCGTCCTTCAAATGGGAGCCTCTCTTGTGAAATCTAGTTGGCTTGTGACGTACTATATTTTCTGTTTACCATTCGTTGACATAAGCATACACCTCTCTAAAAAATGTGTTTCCAATACCCCTGTTTAATAAAATAAAAGCTCTAGCACATGAGTGATCCATGCTTCCCTCTGCGAAGGGCCTTTCTTTTACTTTTATGTTGATTCTTCATGTTCTCACTTTATGCACCTTCTTGTGAGCAATGTTTGTTATTCTTAGTGTAATGTGCTTGTCCCAGAACACGGTTAATTGTGGTATAAGTTTGATACTTGTATCTTTGATATCTTTACTTCTAGTCTTCCCTTGAACTTCAGAGGTGCCCTGGCATTTTTGTTTTTCCCCACACATAAGGGCAAGCGAGATACCACTTTATCAGATCCTATTATGAATAAATCTTGCAAATAGTTATGCTTACGATTGTTTATTATTAATATGTTGTTATCTCTTCATGGTTTGCATAGCTATTAAGTGACAGTATATTGCATGTATCTTATCATGAGCATAATTAAGTATTTGATCATTTAGTGAGTATATTTACATCATATGAAGCAAATGTGTTCGTAAAATTTCTTTTATCGCACTCAGTTGTTAACTGAATTGCTTGAGGACAAGCAATAAGCTAAGCTTGGGGGGAGTTGATACGTCAAAAACGTATATACTTTTCCGAACACTTTGCTGATGTTTTCCCTCTAAATTTGTGTGTTTTGAATGCAACTAACACGGACTAACGTTGTTTTCAGCAGAATTACTTTGGTGTCTCGTTTTAGCGCAGAAAAATAATTTTTAGGAAAATACCCGGAAACGAAGGGAAAGTCCATATTTTACCCGAAGACTCTCGGAGCCAGAAGATGAGTCGGAGAGGGGCAAGGGGGTGCCCTCACCACCCCCAGGCGCGGTCAGGGTGGGCCCGCGCCTGGGCATGGTGAGCCCACCTCGGGCACCCCCTCGGACCCCCTTTCGACTATAAATGCCCCGAAACCTAAAATCCGAGGGGGTTTGATCATTTTTCCAGAAAGAAGTTCGTAGCTCCGCCGCCATCGCAAATCCTTTTTCGGGGTTCAGAAACTCCGTTCTGGCATCCTGCCGGGACGGGGAATTGGAGGAGATCATCGCCATCGTCATCACCAACGTCTCTCCATCGACCATCCATGTTTCCCCCATCCATATGTGAGTAATTCCCCCGATGTAGGCTGAAGGGGATGGTAGGGATTGGATGAGATTGTTCATGTAATAATGTCGTGATTGTTAGGGCATAGTGCCTAGTATCCTCTATTAGTGCTATTGACATTGTTGCAACTTGTTATGCTTAATGCTTGTCACTTTGGGCCCGAGTGCCATGATCTTAGATATGAATATGTTATTGAATCACGATGATAATTACTATTTCTTGATCATACCTGCAAGTTGTTTACACATATCGTTGTCCGGAACCCGAGGCCCCGAAGTGACAGAAATTGGGACAACCGGAGGGGATGGCTGTGATGTGAGGATCACATTGTTGGGAATATGCCCTAGAGGCAATCATGTATGATGTAATGCCCAATGTATTCATAAAGTTATTAAGTCGTCCTTGTTTTGAACATCTGATACATGTCATTGAATATGTGATTCGATTGTGGAACTATGTATTCATGTTGTTCATACTAGATTGTCCTTGGTCATTTAGGTTGTGCTGGACACACACCCTAGACTAATGTGAGTGTTGGCTGATGACACGGTTCCACTTGTTATGGGCATGGTGATGCCATTCCAACGTTCACAGACTTGGCTAAAGAGTTTAGCAAGTCGGACTGACCCATATTGAGATGCAACGAGTATGTCATCATTTGCATGTCTCAATCAATGTAATCCTTAGACCCCTGAGATTGTCGCACAATCCGAGTTGTGGATCACCGACTTAGGTTCTGTCAAACGCTGTTCCGTGACAAGGCAGTTATAAAGGCAGAGTTCGGGTCGAATAAGAAGCAAGCTGCATGATGTGGATAATCAAGATGGTATTTTGCCCCTCCGAATGGAGAGATATTCTCTGGCCCCCTCGAGTGATATGATTCCGGAAGCATGGCCATGCGCAACTCGGTTAAGTGTTGACTGAGTCTGTTGACTAAGAGTTAGTCAGATGAATCATATATCACGGACCGAGAAGAGAGTTGAGCTATTAAGGGATGCCGATAAATCGCCTATAGTTCGACAAGGTATATCGTGAGGAAAAAGGGACTAAGATGAAAGTCACATTGGAAGGTATGTCGTCATGACTCAATGGGACTTGGGAGTCGGCACGTTCTGCTAGGAGCCGCTACCTATTGATCGATTGAGAGTCGGACTCCAATCGTGTCCAAGTCGCCATGAGCCTGCAGGGTCGCACACTTAAGAGCGGGAGCAAATGTATTGGTCGGGTTGGACCCGAACCGGAAATGGACTGATTTTGTGAGTCGGACTCACAGATGGAATGGGCCACCAGTGTTGTGAAGCCCACTACCATTCGCTATATAAAGAGGGGGCGCAGGTTGCCCAACGGGCACGTTACTCCACTCCCATGCGTTGGGAACCCTAGCCCCACTCAGTCCAGCCGTCGCACCGGACCTAGCAGTCCACCGTCGGAGCTCCTCCTCGCACGTGTGGATACCGGCAGAGGTGCTGTACGTTCAGCACTTCGACGTTCGTGGGATTGGATCGGCTGGATCGGATCGTGGGACTACACTGCATCGACGCGCTGCATCGATAATCCACACCTGCGCATCTAGTGGTAATCCTCGTGGCCTTCTACCTCGGCTAGATCTTGGAAGTACCGCGTAGAAAAGTTTTCGTTTATCTCTACGCGTTCCAACACACATGTGTTCACGGAGTATTAATGCTTTGCTCCAGTGTTCTATTAAAAAGAACAACTTAATTACCAGTAGTTCCCTTGAGGCCCCGCTGAAAACGGGCTTGTAGGACAAAAGATGTTGTGCAATTTCTCATTGCGAGCACGTATGACTATTTACGGAACACATGCCTATGGTTACTTAGTGCTTGAATGCTTTATCTTATTTATCTGCAATGCCCATGTCTTGATAATTGCATGAACTATCTTATCCATGCAACGCCCGTTCATCTGTCCCTATGCCTACATTATTTAATCCAGCTGTTTACTTCAAACACTACTGCTGCTGTTTTCATTTCACTGCTGCTATTATTTCACTACTACTGCTACTCTAAAACTGGTACTACTGATAAACCACTGCGAACAAGTCCACTTTCAGGTGCAGGAGAATTGACAACTCACTTGTTAAGGCTCACAAATATTCTTTGGCTCCCTTTTTGTTGAATCAATAAATTTGGGTTTTACTTCCCTCGAAGACTGCTGCGATCCCCTATACTTGTGGGTCATCAGGGTGGTGTGGGCCCCTCGGGCGTCCACCGCCATCGCCCATTCGGCTATTTATATCCCCCGATACGTCAACCCTAAAAATATACCAATTCGTCCCGAGAAACACCCGAGGTCGCCGTCATCGTCATCCCGAGATTGGGAGGATTCTGGAGCTCTCCCCGGCACCCTGCCGGGAGGGGAATTCATCACCGGAGGGGTCTACACCACCATGCCCTCCTCCGAAGTGATGCATGAGTAGTTCATCCCTGGACTATGGGTCCATACCAGTAGCTAGATGGTTGTCTTCTCCACTTTGTACCTCATGTTTATATCTTGTGAGGTGCCCTACATGATCGAGATCATCTTTATGTAATGCTACATGTTGTGTTTGCTGGGATCTGATGAATGTTAAATGCTATGTTTTTTTATTATCAATCTATCATGTTATCTTCATGCATATGTTATTTATGATATTGCATGCTCTTTGTTATTAGTAGATGCTCGGGCCAAATAGATGCTAGTAACTCCAAGAGGGAGTATTTATGCTCGATAGTGGGTTCATGCCTCCTTTGCATCTGTGCTCGAGTGACAGAAACGTGACGGATGGAGGATGTGTTGTTGCCATTAGGGAGAAAACAACGGTGTTTACTTAGTTTACATTGTTTACATTACACACTTTGCTTACTGCGATAATCTGTTGCTTGCAATTTAATACCCAACGTTTGTTCGGATGATATTTGGAGGGTGGATTATTAGTCATAGATGTATTTGTTCACCACACATGTTATTTATCTTTCACGGAGAGACACCAATAGTGAACTGTGGACCCCGGTCCATTTTCTCATTCTGATAATACACACACTGCTTCCACTGCTTTCAGACTGCTTCCACTCTTTTTCACACTGCTGCTACTGCTTTCATACTGTTCTCATACCGTTTTCCACACCATACGTTTATCCTCTTTGTGTTCAGCAAAACCGGTGAGATTGACAACCTCACTGCTTCGTTGGGGCAAAGTGATTTGATTGTGTTGTGTAGGTTCCACGTTTCTGCTGAACCGGTAGTGCACCCTGCCATCTCAGCTGCTTCAACCTTCTGAAGTTACTCCTTCCTTCTACTGGTCGATTAAACCTTGGTTTCTTACTGAGGGAAAACTACTGTTGTGCTCATCATACCTTCCTCTTGGGGTTTCCCAATGAGTGCAAGATCTGCACCATCAAGCTACTTTTCTGGGGCCGTTGCCGGCGAGGAAGAGAATTTCTGCAAGGTGAGTCTCTCACTTCCAATCTCTTTACTTTGTCTTAGTTTTGCTTAGTTTATTTTATTTTATTTTGTCTTGTTTTCTTCTCTTTATCAAGAACACAAAAAAATAGTTCCTATTCTACTTGTTACCTTGTTGTTATTTTTCATCATGTTGTTCCCTAAGTTTACCCTGAAATACCTTCCAGTTGGCAGTGGTTATATACTTGGAAATGATACCATTAAAGAATTCTTTAATCATGTTAGTAAGCATGATAATTTTGAGAAAAAATCCATAGTAGAACTTGCTCCAAATTATGAAACTGATGCAACTTCTTTAATTCACATGTTAGAAGCTAGGTTTGTTAACCTTCATCCCATACTGCATCATATGTTCCTCAACTTGAATAATATTGAAGATATTGAGAAAAGGAATTTTATCTTAGAAACCATGCTTAAAGAATTTGGAGATGTTGCTATAGAAGGTAGAAAAGTCTTTGATCGTTTCAATATGCTAGGCTCATGTGTAGATATTTTTGGGGCTCTTGAAAAAACTGAATCTAATAATGAAAAGGAGGATAAAATACCAATCCCCTTTAAATTGGTAGCACTGCATGAAGCCCAAGAAAAGAATTTTGATTGGATTGTTCCTGAAATTTATTTGATGAAAATAGTAAGCATAAAACTTCTAAGATAGGATCCTATGAAACTCACTTAGATAAAATACAATTCATTATTAAAGAATTGCCTTCTCTTGATTCGAATGCCTCTCCACTTGAAAACACTTGATTCCACTTTTCTGGGCCTAGCTAAAATGCGTTAAAGAAAAGCACTTCTTGGGAGATAACCCATGGTTTTATTTTTGCTTTGTTTTTATCTGTTTTCTTTGAGTCAAGGGGTTGTATACTTCTGTAGCAACTTCTTTCTATGTTTATTTTCCTGTTCTAGTTGTGCCAAGTAAAGTTTCTGACAAGAGTTGGAGTTGGTTTTGGATTTCTGCGCAGGAAACAGATTTCTGCTGTCCACCGTAAAAAATCGTATAATTCACAGGAAAATCAGAATGACCTGAAATTTCTTGTGCTTATTCCTCAGCTAATTCCTCAACGTTTTAGTTCTTTAAGTTTTTCGAGCTGAGCAACGCAAGTGCCCCGAAAAAATTCTTATTTACAGACTGTTCTGGTTTTGGCAGATTCTGCCATTTTTCTTGCATTTGCTCTTTTATGATGTCGAGTGGATTTATTTGCTTCACGAAACATCAGTGGATATAGCTAATTTTTAAAAGTATCAATAGAAATTGTGCCGATACATAAACCATGTATGTTCGATTGTTGCACTAACCCTAATGTGAATTACTCTTTGAGTGTGGTGTGAAGGAAGTTTTCAAGGGTCAAGAGAAGAGGGTGATATATGTGATCAAGAAAAGTGCAAGGTCAAAGCTTGGGGATGCCCCTGGGGTTCATCCTAGCAAATTCTAAGAAGATTCAAGCATCTAAGCTTTGTGATGCCCAAGGCATCCCCTTCTTCATCAACAATCTATTAGGTTTTTTAGGTTTTTTCTAGTGAAACTATATTTTTATTCAGTCACATCATATGAAGTTTACTTGGAGCGTCTGTTTGTTTTTCTTTTGTTTTATCTTGTTCTATTTTGTTTTACTTGCTTCAATAATATATTTGGACCCTAGAATTACTTGTTTGGGAGAGAGACACGCTCCGCTTTTTTCGTTTGAATACTCGTTATGTTCGTATTTTTAGTTTTTCTTCTAGCTGCTGCAAAATTCCTGTTTAGCTCTTGTTTTCTTTGCATCTCTTATCCAGAGATTTTAGTTTTAGTAGAGTTGTGTGAGTACTCTCATGTTTTCTTGCTGTATCTTTTAGAGAGTTTTTGTTAAAGCATACCTTTTATGGTGCTTGTTGGGAAAAGAAACTGCCACTTGAAGTAGAATTTATAACGGCACAAGTAGAAGCTTGTATAGACTATGGATAGAATTTTTCATATCATGCTAGATGTTATTTTAATTCTAAATCCTAGTGGTTATTTAGTAGCATGATTAGTCCAAAATATCTGAGAGTGTTTAATGTTCCATTGAAAGAATCATGAGTTGTTCTTGTCATATTGAAGCATAAATTTGTGCTGTTCTCCTTTGAATGTTTCATCTCGTTGAGTTGGCGAATGCTCACACCATGTTTATGACTATGAACCAATCACTTATAGCCTCTATGATCATTTAGTTTGTGAACTTGTGGTACCACTTATGCTTTGATTAATGATGTTTATGTCGTTATGCATGATTATGTCTCTTATGCTCTCTTGAATTGTCGCTCCCAGTATTTTGCTAGCCTCCACCTGTACTAAGTATGAGCTCTACTCGTGCATCCAAATCCCAAAAACCAAAGTTTTCCCAATGTGTCCACCATACCTACCTACATGTGGTATTTAACCACCACTCCAAAGTAAATTGCTCATGTGTTACCTTTAAAACTTTCAAAATTACTCCTGTTTTGTGCTCTTGTTTTAGCTCATGAGGACGTAATAGAGAATCTTTATCTCACTTGTGGATTGAACTTTCACACCCTGGACTAGTGGATTCATCCGCTTATCCAATTGATAGAAGAGCTGGCAGCGAGGTGCCCAACCCCAAATTAATAACAACAAATTCTCTTCACTATTTTTGCCCCTCATTAATCAGTCAAAGCATAATTGTGTAAACAAAAGAGAAAGATGGATGACCTTCTATCCAAATGCGTCCTTCTATGGGAGCCACTCTTGTGAAGTCTAGTTGGCTTGTGACGTACTGTATTTTCTGTTTACCATTCGTTGACATAAGCATATACCTCTCTTAAAAATTATATCAAAACCTCTGTTTAATAAAATAAAAACTCTACCACATGAGTGATCCATGCTTCCCTTTGCAAAGGGCCTTTCTTTTATTTTTATGTCGAGTCTCCATATTCTAACTTTATGCAAAGTTGAGAGAGCATGGTTGCCATTCTAAGTTTAATGTGCATTTGTCCCAGAAACATTATTAATTGATTCATGATGTGTTATTGTTTGTTCTCTAATTATTTGTTCTAGTCTTCCTCATAACTTTGAAGGTGTCCTGACATTTATGTTTTTCCCCACTCTTAAGGACTAGCGAAATATCACTGTGCCATATTTTCTCTATACTTGAAACAAATGTATAACTTTTGATGCATTGTTATTCATGATCTTTTATTTGTGTTACTTCTCATGATGCAAGGTGATTGCTATGATTTATTGTTAAAATTTTATTTATCATGCTTGTGTTGAAGTTCTATGATCTCAGCTTACATATGCTTTTACATTATTGATGATCAAGTTTATGTTGGTAGCATTTCACCTCAGAAATTATGTGTTTTTATCGTTTACCTACTCGAGGACGAGTAGGAACTAAGCTTGGGGATGTTGATACGTCATAAACGTATCCTTAATTTATGATGTTCCATGTTGTTTCCTACATGTTTTCTATACACTTTATGTCATTTTTATCGACTTTCTGGACTAACCTATTGACAGGATGCCACAGAGCCAGTTCCCTGTTTTATGCAGTTTTTAGTTTCAGAAAAGTTGTTCTGGAAATATTCTCGGAATTGGAAAATTCGAAGCCCGAAAGTCTTAGAATTCCCGAAGGTTCCACGGAGTCCCGAAGAGGCCCGGAGGGGGCTACACCATAGGGCGGCGCGCCCCCTGGCCGCGCCTGGGGGTGGTGTGGGCCCCTCGGGCGTCCACCGCCATCGCCCTTTCGGCTATTTATACCCTCCCGATACGTCAAAAAATATACTACTTCTTACCAAGAAATACCCGAGGCCGCCGTCATCGTCATCCCGAGATCGGGAGGGTTCTGGAGCTCTCCCCAGCACCCTGCCGGGAGGGGAATTCATCACCGGAGGGGTCTACACAACCATGCCCTCCTCCAAAGTGATGCGTGAGTAGTTCATCCCTGGACTACGGGTCCATAGTAGTAGCTAGATGGTTTTCTTCTCCACTTTGTACCTCATGTTTAGATCTCGTGAGGTGCCCTGCATGATCGAGATCATCTTTATGTAATACTACAAGTTGTGTTTGCTGGGTTCTGATGAATGTTGAATGCTATGTCTTATGATTATCAATCTATCATGTTATCTTCATGCATATGTTATTTATGATCTTGCATGCTCTCCGTTATTAGTAGATGTTATGGCCAAGTAGATGCTAGCAACTCAAAAAGGGAGTATTTATGCTCGATAGTGGGTTCATGCCTCCTTTGCATCCGCGCTCGAGTGACAGAAACATGACAGATGGAGGATGCGCTGTTGCCATTAGGGAGAAAACAACAGTGTTTACTTAGTTTACATTCTTTACATTACACACTTTGCTTACTGCGATAATCTGTTGCTTGCAACTTAATACCCAACGTTTGTTTAGATGATATTCAGAGGGTGGATTATTAGTCATAGATGCAGTTGGATGACGGTCTATGTATTTTGTTGTAATGCCCGCATGAATCACATAGTAATCTTTATGTCTTGCATATGCACTACGTTGCAGCCTCCATTTTTGTCAATTGCCCAGCTTTAATTTGTTCACCACACATGTTATTTATCTTTCACGGAGAGACACCACTAGTAAACTGTGGACCCCGGTACATTTTCTCATTCTGATAACACACACACTGCTTTCACTGCTTTCACACTGCTTTCACTGCTTTCACACTGCTGCTACTGCTTTCATACTGTTCTCATACTGTTTTCCACACCATACGTTTAACCTCTTTGTGTTCAGCAAAACCGGTGAGATTGACAACCTCACTGCTTCGTTGGGGCAAAGTGATTTGATTGTGTTGTTAGGTTCCACGTTGTTGCTGAACCGGTAGTGCGTCCTACCATCTCAGCTGCTTCAAACTTCTGAAGTTACTCATTCCTCTTACTAGTAGATTAAACCTTGGTTTCTTACTGAGGGAAAACTGTTGTTGTGTTCATCATACCTTCCTCTTGGGGTTTCCCAACGAGTGCAAGATCTGCAACATCAGAAATATGGTTATGTATCGCTTTAATTTTGGTGTGATTACCCTGATCCCCAAGGTAGTGGAATCCAAGAACATCCGCCGATTTAGACCGATCATAGTCCTAAATGTCATCCATATGATCTTCTCGAAGGTGTGCGCTAATAGGCTCGCCCCTATCTTGGAGCGTCTGACACACCCTTACCAGTTCACATTCCTTAAGGGGCGGCATATCCATCACGAGATACTATGACTCCATGAAATTATTCATGAGGTTATGTCATGTTGAGAGAAAGGTGTGTTTTTTAAGATGGACTTCCAAAAGGCCTATGACCGCCTGGAATGTGCATTTCTCCGCCTAGTTCTGGAATGAAAGGAGGTAGATAATAGGATGATTTACTGGATTATGCAGATTATCATGAGAGGTAATACTTCCATTAACATAAATGGGGAGGTGGGTCCCCATTTTAGATCGACTTGTGGTGTTAGACAGGGGGTTCCTATTTCCCCCCTTGTTTTTAACGCTGCAGTGAATGCCCTTTGCAAAGGTTTTAGAGCGGCCTAAGACCTCCGGCCACATAGTTGGTGTGGTTGGACACCATGTCCCAAGGGGCGGGGTGACGCACCTTCAATATGCGGATGACACCATGATCATGGTAGAGGGGTCAGAACTGGATATTATAAATCTCAAGTTCCCGCTCCTTTGCTTTGAGGCCATTTCGGGCCTTAAGATCAACTTTGATAAGAGTGATATCGTGATCCTAGGGTACTCCGTTGAGGAGCAACAATGGATTGTGGATAGCCTGAACTACAGGCTTGCCACATTCCCAGTTAATTATCTAGGCATGTCGCACCGTGACTCTCGGATTTTAGTTAAGGACCTTGACCCAAGGCGAAATCCGAACCTTGGCAGGGGAGGTTCACCTCCAAGGAGAGTAAGACTATCCTCAATGACACCTGCCTCTCTAGTCTCCCCATGTATATCATTGGGTTATATTTATTGCCAGAAGGGGTGCATGCCAGCTTTGATAAAGAAGTTTCCCGCTTTTTCTGGCAAGCGTCCAACAGCCATCAGAAATATCATATGGTCAAATGGGCGCATATTTGCGCCCCAAGGATCTTGGGGGGGGGGGGGAGGGGCATAGGGATTATGGACTCTAGGCGCATGAACAAAGCCTTTATCCTAAAGTGGGTATGGAAGATTTTGCGAGAGGATGGGGGCCTTTGGTTCCAACTCATGAAGGCCAAATACTTGAAAGGTTGTCCGCTCTTGGCGTGCAAGCGAAAGCAGGGATCACAGTTTTGGAGATCGATCCAAGCCATCAAGCATGAGATCCGTCTTGGGGCTACCTCTTCCGTAGGCGACGAACGAGGTACCATGTTTGCGCTAGATTCATGGCTAGGGGGACATCCCCTCTGACATGAATTCCTGGAACTTTTTGCGATTTTCTTGATCACAAAGATTTTGGTTGCCAGGGCGGTCCAACAGGGAGGTGGAACATTGGTTTCCGTCGCACCTTTGGACCAGTGGAGACCGCTAAATGGGAGGTGCTACTTGCGTCCCTCCCTCCATCTCTCTTTGACTCCCCGGATAGCATCTCCTGGACACTCTCGTCATCGGAGTGCTTTACCGTGGGATCAGCATATCGGGCCATGTTTAGAGGGAATGTTATACCTTGGACCTCCCATTTGTGGAAGACTCCTATGTCGTTGAAGATTAAAATCTTCAGCTGGCAGCTACTACGGGATCACCTTCCGTCTGGTGTGGAGGTGTCCAAACGTCTTGGACCTGGGGACGATATTTCTCCCTTATGTGCGGTCCCTGGATTGGGGACCCACATCTTGTTTTCTTGTTCCACAGCTCGCTTTCTTTGGAACTTCTTGGCTGAGGCGCTTGGGACTGAGTGGCAGGCCCAAGACCTCGGCGAGTTCCTAGAAGTGCAGGCGAACCGTACCGGTAGGAGGAGATGCCTCTTTTGGTTACTCTTCTCTGTGATGACTGAACGTTATGAATTATTCGCAATAAAATGGGTATCGAGCGCGTCTTTCTTAGAAGGGGCTCTAACTCTGTGTTTAAATTCTTGACATTCTTGCAGCAATGGCATCCGCTATATAGACAACGGGACAAGGAGCGACTGGATGGCATGATCGAGTACCTACAGACGGTGGCTCGCCGACTTTCTATTCCGTCCAGCCGTTGAGTTTTACAGCTGGCGGAGTTGTATCCCCCCCCTTTTTTTTTTCATTTTTCTCATTTTTATCTTTGGGCATGTTTGTATTGTTGCCCCAACGGACTTATGTTTCGGTTTGCACTTGATACCGGTGAATGTACTGAACTATGGTTGGTTGGTTTATTTATAAAGCGGGATGTAAAGCCTATTTTAAGGAACATCACCTCAAAAGTACTAAGAAGGTAAATGAATTTCGAAGAACATGAGGATTACCTCTCAAAAGACCAGAGCAAGATTTCTCAAAGAAGTAAAGAAACATTCCAAAGCATACAGATGAGTGTCTATTAATTTCCAAAGTACATAAAATATATGGATTGCCAAGAATACATCGTAGCATATCATGGCCGGCTGCAAGTCCCAACTAGAGGAAAACATGGCAGCCATCTTCTGTATACTAAAGAATAATGACTTGGTTCAACTGACCAAGCCGCGTTATCAAATCGAAGCACCCAGATCAGACATAAATTGCATGGCTGCGTGGACTGCGCCTACGGAATTGGAGCGGTCTGCTGGCACGAGACATGCTTTAATCCAAATCCAACTCCTTAACACAACCGTATAGGATCCATAGTTAAACAACTCAGTAGATCTCTCCGGCAGACAAAAGAAAACAACAACTCGATTTGTGCTTATAAATAGTATACTCATACATAGCTTGATGTGCCGGTATATATAGCTCGTCCCTCGCCGGCGGCAAGCAACGATGGGTTCAGAGGATAGGATCAGTAGCCTCCCCGACCATCTGCTTCACCACATTCTGAGCTTCCTGCATACGCAGAAATCCGTGAGCACGAGCGTGCTCTCGCGGCGGTGGCAGCGCGTCTGGATCGGTCTCCCGACCTTCGCGTTCGACGACAAGCATGGATCGACTGCAGGGTTCGCCGACTTGGTGGACGAGGTGCTCGCGCACAGGCATCAGGGCACGGTGGACAGACTCGAGATATCCGTCAGGCATCCTCCACACATCTCCCGTGCCAACGAGTGGCTTCAGCTCGCCGCTGACCGTGTCCGTGAAAATATCAGTATCATCTTCCATGATGATTTGCCCGAAAAAAGAACTCTCCAGGACATTGACAATGATTATGACCAGATCGTCTTGGACTTGCCGTGCCGCGGAACGACCACAACTATGACGATCGACTTCCACGTAATCGGCATCGCTACCCTTGGAATCCCGCCAGCGGTGCCGAGCTCGCTGACCCAGCTGGAGCTCAAATCCCTGCGGGTGGATGCAAGAAGCCTCTCCAACTTTGTGTCCTTGTGCTGCCCTCATTTGAGAAAGCTTGTTGTACACACCTTCGGCGACGAGGATGTCCTCAAACTCTCCAATAATGTCCTTGAAGACCTTGAAATTCACTTCGACTTCGGCGGTCTCCGGCGACTTGAGGTGTGTTCTCGCAACCTCCGTCGCCTCCGCATTATCCGAGTCTTCCCGCCGGAGGTTATGGCCCACGAAGTGCACGACGGCAGCAAGTTGGCCAGCTTCTTCACTCCCCGGCTGGAGGACCTCAGTTGGAAAATGAGCGCAATGATACATCCGAGCAGGATCGACTTCGCCCACAGTTTATCCACCGTTCGCCAGCTTGAGGTCGGGCTCGCAACCCACGCTAGGGTCCATCACACCCGGAACCGCAACAAACTCACTCTATGGCTCCTTCGGCGCTGCAGACGTATCAGCTGCCTTAAAGTCCAGCTCTGCAATTTACAACCCAATGTAAGTACGCACCCGTACGTATACATACAAACACAATCCACTTCGGGTCATAGGTGCATATGCTCTCACTGCCCAAAAAACGAATTTTAAAATTTCAGAAAAAAATGAAGAAAATCCGAGCGGTGCATTTGGACATGCTATGTTCGCATGACAAGTCATTCTGAAGCACACAATTTTGTCTTTTTTATGCAAGCCAATTTTTTTCTTTATTCTGTAAAAATTGGTGTGTGCATATAAAATATCCGGATGTACATCTGGAATATTTTTGTCAGAATTTTTAACAATTTTAAAATATTTTAAAAATGTATTTTCCAATATTACTATTTAGATTAGTAATGTGCAACTATTAGATTCATAATGAACTACATTTTTGTATGATTAAATGTTTGTATTTCTACCAATATATACAACTCATGTCAACATTGTAAGTTGGAGGCCACACTATTACACACAAACCCATCAAATCTACTTCAGAACGGGATTGACTACTAGGTGTGCGTATTTACCAAAATATATTGTCTCGGTACAACTAACTGTAAGTTAGTACCAAAATTTATTTTAATTTACATAGTGAAAACAGTTAGTATAATTTCTAAAACTTGAACTAATATGCATCATATTTTGGGAGGGAGGAAGTAGTTATCTGGCGTCACGCTTTCCTATCTCTAGAGAATCAAACAGAAAGTAATCTACTTAAATTTTGCCCTTTGATAAGAATACTCTTATTACTCAGATATATACTTAGATTGCTCATAGTGAGACATAACATAGGCTAATATCATGCATGGTCTATATTGTTATCAGGATAATAAGGTATAATGTGAAGTTTCATTTATTAGGTTGTAGACTCATTTTGTCCTGAGATGGTTTATGTTATGATAACATAGTATATTTCTATAAACCGATATCTCATTAAATATTTGCCGCAACAAACTTTTTACATACATAGAATACATGTTATCATCCATGGAACTTCCACTACAAGAGGTCTTAGTGGTAGAGATAAACAAATCCTAACTAATATGACATCGTGTGATTACAAAAAAGAGACCAGTCCATTTGTGGTGGCTCAAAAACTTGTTGGCGCATTAGAGGAACAACATGTGTAACATGTTTCTATTTGGATGAAAATAAATGAATATACATCAATATTAGTCGATATTGATCATTACCAACTTAGCATGAAAGAGATCACAGTTTCGAAATTGTTAATTTTTTAATTACCTGTTAATTTTTTGAGACGAAATTACCTGTTAATTGGACATGTACATGAGTATTTAACTGACAACTGTCTTAGCGAAAGCCAATCTAGAACATAGGTAAGCATTGCTTAGGATTGTGTACGTGCAGGTCAGATCAAAACTCAATTTTGCTTTTGTTGTTTTGTTTTGCTTGCTTTATGTAGGTCATTATACGTGTTGTTCTCATGCCATTAATATATATGCCCACAACTAATTTCTGTGTTTGGTGTGCAGAATAAGGCTTGGTTGGCCCAATACGAGGATCTGATGGTGATGATACCCCATCTTAGCACAGTCACTAATCTGACTGTATCGACCCTCTTGTCTCATCATGCATACGGATCCAGCATAACAACACTGCTCTCTAGGTGCAGCCACATAGAGACACTTACCATCCTTGTCCAAGATAAGGTAAGTTGTTCGCCAGGTCTCACGAGCATAGAACTAAGCATGTGGCTGAATACACAACTAAGATCCACATATTTGAACGCAGAGGTACGAGGATACGTACACTTGTGGGCTCACAACGGCATGCTGGTGCAAATTTCCTACCGATTGGAAGGACAAGACGCTTTGCCTGGATTTTCTCCGGAAAGTTGACCTCAAGGGCTTCACTATGGCGTACTGGCTGCCTGACCTCGTTAGTGTTTTGTGCCGGTCAAGACCAACTGTTCTCATTAATTATTCTGACTAAACTTGTAATCTCCCGGTTAAAGTTGGATCTGTTGTATACCTGGATTTTGGAGTTAAGGGAATTCAATAAGTGAACTATCATTATTCCAATGCCTCAAACATTTTCAATCGTATGACTATATTTTTTACAAGGGAAATATATTAATATCAAGACGATACCCAATACATCCGGCCTCTACACAAACATAATCAGCAAAAAAAAAACGAAAAAAGACCCCGCCAAAGTGATTAACATCTTGCAGCATTCGGACCCAAATTACCAAGACAACTCTTAGAACTAATAGAAAAGGTTCTCCCGGAGTGACACCTTCATGAAGGTAACATTGCACAAGCGCCGTCACCGCCCAATTCTAGACTGTAGATTTTCACCAAAGAGAAGGACCGAAGTCTCCACAAAGCAGCGCTTCGCCGTCTAGAACTAGGAACTGCAGGTGCAGATTGAGGTGGAGAGATTCTAACACATGGGGGGGGGGGAGAGATTATAGCTAGATTTAATCGGGAGAGGACACCTCAAAACCCAATTAGAAGAAACTATAATTCAATTAGAGGGGCTATAATTAGATCCTCTAATTCAACTAGAAGAGAGATAATCACGACACCAATTGTGTGTCTCCAATGAAGGAGAGGGTGGGTTTATATAGTGGGAGGAGGGGGAGGACTTGCCTTGGGGGCTAAGTCGGCTGAGAGGAGGCCTAGTTAGCCGTACCCCTCCCCCTTGTCCAATTCGGATTGGACTCTCCCAATTGGGAGAGTCCCTTCCGTTTAGGACTCCTCCTCCCATTTCTTATCCCTTTAATTTTTAGCCTTCATTTATTTCTCCAGAAATCAATTATGGAAAGTTCTGGGTATGGTGTTCCGCCTTGCTTAGTGTCCCTAGGCCCTACTTGGAAGCCCAATATTTGGGTGCAACCCTGGGACATTTCTGCCCCCCTCCGTCACATCCCACCTTATCGGGTTTTCTCCGAAATTCTTCCGAAACCCTATAAACCCATAGGACAAAATCATCAACCTTATCTATTGATGTCTTCTTGTTGACGTGGACCACATGTTCATTGGGAGACCCCAAGAGGAAGGTATGATGCAGCGTAACCGTATCCCCCCGGTTATGGAACCAGGGTTATTAGTCTAGTAGGACTTCGAAGTCTCTCGGTAGGTTGCTTGTTATTTGGCGCTTCAACAAGCATGGACCTGCACACACGCACAAACTTTCTTTTGCTCCCAGCTTTCCGAGAAGGTTGTCAATCTTCCCGTGTTTCTTAAAACTAGACAATTAATTATATCGAATGGTTGGTCAAGATTAAATGAAAACGTAACAACGAGCAAGTGTTGATGAAAATCATGTAAAATAAGGTTGTAACCAATGAGGAAAATAGGACCGGGGGCCATAGTTTCACTAGTGGTGTCTCTCCCAAGAACAACAAACATGATGGGTGGACAAATTACATCTGGAAAATTTACAAATCATGAACGTATAACAATAATATTATGAAGACATATATTTCACGGGTTCTAACATTGTAGGCATTACATCAAGATAAATACACCGCCATCCGACGACATCTATCACTAATAGTCCACCTAGAGATAGCTATCCAGGACATCTCTGCCCATATCTACTCCTTCTATAAGGAGCTCTATACGGCGGGACCCCGCTTAGGGGTCACACTGTCAGACAATCTGTGGCTAGGTGGGGCCAGGGTTTTTGAGGTGGAGCATGCGGAGCTGACGCTCCCATTTCTTACCAGAAGAGGTGGGGCGTGTGATTATGGAGATGAGACCCAATTTGGCACCGGGGCCTGATGGGTTGCCGGTTATCTTCTTCCAGAAATTCTGGGAGACTCTGAAGGCGGTTATTATGCCAATGTTCCAAGAATTTTATATTGGAACCCTTGTTATGTCTCGGCTTAATTTCGGGGTGATTACCTTGATCCCCAAGATTGTGGGGTCCATGGACATTCACCAATTTAGACCTATCATTGTTCTGAACGTTATCCATCAGATCTTCTCGAAGGTGTGCGCATCTAGGCTTGCTCCTATCCTGGATCGCCTTACACACCCTAACCAGTTCGCCTTTCTTAAGGGGAGGCATATCCATGATGGAGTACTAGCACTTCATGAAATTATTCATGAGGTTAAGACTACACGCCAGAAGGGCATATTTCTTAAGCTAGATTTCCAGAAAGCATATGACCGATTGGACTGGGCCTTTCTTCGGCTAGTGCTAGAGCGAAGGGGGGTAGATAATCGGATGATAGTGTGGATTATGCAGATAGTGATGAGTGGTAACACTGCTATCAATATAAATGGGGAAGTAGGTACCTATTTTAAGCCTATGTGTGGAGTGAGGCAAGGGGATCCTACATCCCCTTTGCTTTTCAATGCTGCTGTTGACGCCCTTGCAGAGGTCTCAGAGAGAGCTAAGACCTCTGGCCACATCACTGGTGTGGTTGGACACCTTATCCCGGGTGGTGGGGTGAACCATCTCCAATACGCGGATGACACCATGATCATGGTGGAGGGATCATAACTGGATATTATTAACCTAAAGTTCCTTCTCCTCTGCTTTGAGGCCATGTCGGGGCTTAAGATCAACTTTGATAAAAGTGAGGTCATGATTCTTGGATACTCCGATACAGAGAGGCTACGGATTGCGGATAACCTGAGCTATCGGCTAGCCGAATTCCTGTAAAATACTTGGGATTGCCGATCCGGGATACTCGGATCTTGATTAAGGACCTAGACCCGCTAGTAGAGTAGGTCAAGGGTAGATCGGAGCCCTGGCAGGGGAGATGTACTTCCAAGGGGAGTAAGTCTATTCTGATCGACGCCTGTCTATCTAGTATCCCCATGTATGCCATGGGACTTTATATGCCAGAGGGTGTCCATGCCAGCTTTGACAGAGAGTTGTATCGCTTCTTCTGGTAGGTGTCCAATGGACGCCAAAATTACCAATGGTTAAATGGGCAGATATTTGTGCCCCTAAGTAGTTGGGGGGCATAGGGATTAAGGCTTCTTGGCGCATGAACAAGGCGTTGATGCTGAAGTGGGTGTGGAGGATCCTTAGTGAGGATGGAAGGCTATGGCTGCAGTTGTTAAGGGCCAAATATCTGAGGGGTGGCCCTCTTCTGGCTTGCGAGCGCAAGGAGGGATCTTAGTTCTGGAGATCCATCCAAGCCATCAAGCAGAATATCCGGGTAGGGGTTACTTTCTCCGTAGGCAATGGTCGAGGTACCCTCTTCTGGTTGGATCATTGGCGAGGGTCTTCCCCCTTACGTCAGTATTTCCCGGATCTGTTTGCGATCTGCTCAGACCCAGATCTTTTGGTTGTTGGGGCGTTCCAGCAGGGGCCCTGGAACATTGGGTTCCACCGCACATTTGGCCAGGTAGAGGCCAATAGGTGGGAGCAACTAGTGTCTAGCCTCCCATTAAACCTGCTTGACTCACTAGATACTGTCTCTTGGTCCCTATCGATCTTAGGCAGCTTCACTGTTGGTTCCGCCTATCGGGCCCTATTTAGGGGGCCTATGTTACCTTGGACTACACACCTTTGGAAAGCCCCGTAGCCCTTGAAGATTAAGATCTTCACTTGGAAACTACTGAGAGACCGCCTCCCATCGGGGGTGGAGGTGGCGAAGGGGCTAGGTCTAGGGGACGGGTTGTGTCCCCTTTGCGTGGTCCCTAAATAGGGGACCCACATTTTGTTTTCTTGTCCCACAGCTCGCTTTCTGTGGAGCTTCATTGCTGAGGTCCTTGGGCCTGAGTGGCAGGCACGGGATCTTGGCGAGTTCCTTGAAGTGCAGGCAAAACAGACTGGGAAGAGGAGGCGCCTCTTCTGGTTGCTGTTTGCCACAATTACCTGGACCTTATGGAATATTCGTAATAAATTGGTGATTGAGCAGGTCTTCCTGAGACGTGCCTCTGACGCTGTGTTTAAATTCTTGGCATTTTTGCAGCAGTGGTGCCCTCTCTGTAGACAGCGGGACAAGGCTCGGCTGGATGGCATGCTAGAGGATCTTCTGAGTGCAGCTCGCCATCTTGCTGTGACATCCAACCGCTGACCCTTACCCCAGGCGGGAATTCTATCTTTGTTTTTCGTTGCTTTTTTCTTTCGTGTTGGGCTTATTGTGCTATTGCCCCCGCGTTTGTTTCTGTTTGCTACTTGGAACTTGTACGGTGTGACGCTATGGTTGGTTGCTTTATTTATAAAGTGGGGGCATAAAGCCTGTTTTAAGTCTATCTAGCAAATCTCGTTGGTATTAAGTTGTACCAACGAAGTGATTGATTGTGTGCAACAACAACTGCATTAAGAATAGTATGTAATGTAAGCAATAATTCCCATCCGTAGACAAGAAAACTGTTGTTTTTTGTCCCTAGTGGCAACAACATATCCCTCACCCGTCATGTTTCTGTCACTCGAGTACAGATGAGAAGGAGGCATGAACCCACTATCTAGCATATAAACCCTCTTTTGGAGGTAATACACACCGGAGAGAATTTCCAGACAAGATTAAAACTCCCTAAAGATATAAGTGGAGCATCTCAATAGGACATGAACAAAATAATCATAATCTCATGGTTCATCGGATCCCAGCAAACACAGCATGTAGCAATTGCATAACGGTGATCTTGATCATGTTAGCCAAATCACAAGATCTAAAGCTGGTGGCACAAAGTGGAGAGAACACTATGGACCAGTAGTGTTGGGAATATGCCCTAGAGGCAATCATGTATGATGTAATTCCCACTGTATTCATAAAGTTATTAAGTTGTCCTTGTTTTGAACATCTGATACATGTCATTGAATATGTGATTCGATTGTGGAACCATGTATTCATGTTGTTCATACTAGATTGTCCTTGGTCATTTAGGTTGTGCTGGACACACACCCTAGACTAATGTAAGTGTTGGCTGATGACACAGTTCCACTTGTCATGGGCATGGTGATGCCATTCCAACGTTCACGGACTTGGCTAAAGAGTTTAGCAAGTCGGACTGACCCATATTGAGATGCAACGATCAAGTCGTCATTTGCACGTCTCAATCAATGTAATCCTTAGACCTGAGGTTGTCGCACAATCCGAGTTGTGGATCACCGACTTAGGTTCTGTCAAACGTTGTTCTGTGACAAGGCAACTATAAAGGCATAGTTCGGGTCGAATGAGAAGCAAGCTGCGTGATGTGGATAATCAAGATGGGATTTTGCCCCTCCGAATGGAGAGATATTCTCTGGGCCCTCTCGAGTGATATGATTCAGTAAGCATGGCCATGCGCAACTCAGTTAAGTGTTAACTGTGTCTGTTGGCTAAGAGTTAGTCAGGTGAATCACATATCACGGATCGAGAAGAGAGTTGAGCTATTTAAGGGATGACGATAAATCGCCTATAGCTCGACAAGGTATATCGTGAGGCAAAAGGGACTAAGATGAATATCACATTGAAAGGTATGTCGTCATGACTCAATGGGACTTCGGAGTCGGCACGTTCTGCTAGGAGCCGCTACCGATTGATCGATTGGGAGTCGGACTCCAATCGTGTCCAAGTCGCCATGAGCCTGCAGGGTCGCACACTTAAGAGCGGGAGCAAATATTGGTTGGGTTGGACCCGAACCGGAAATGGACTGAATTAGTGAGTCGGACTCACAGAGGGAATGGGCCACAAGTGTTGTGCAGCCCATTACCATACGCTATATAAAGAGGGGCGCAGGTTGCCCAGCGGGCACGTTAGTCCACTCTCCCATGCGTTGGGAACCCTAGCCCCACTCAGTCCAGCCGCCGCACCGGACCTAGCAGTCCGCCGTCGGAGCTCCTCCTCGTACGTGTGGATACCGGCAGAGGTGCTGTACGTTCAGCACTTCGACGTTCGAGGGATTGGATCGGCTGGACCGGATCGTGGGACTGCACTGCCCCGACCAGACGCGCTACATCGATAATCCGCACCTGCGCGTCTAGTGGTAATACTCGTGGCCTTCTACCTCGGCTAGATCTTGGTAGTATCGCGTAGGAAAAAGTTTTCGTTTATCTCTACGCGTCCCAACAAGTAGAACCGAGATGAACTACTCACAGATCTCTTTGGAGGCAATCATGGCGATGTAGAGGCCTCCAGTGAGGACTTTCCTCTCCGGCAGGGTGCCAGAGCAGGGATCTAGAAACCATAGATTGAACTTTCGAGGTGATAGCGTCTCTGTATTTGTTTCGTAGAATATTTCTCTGTCCCCGACATTTTTAGGGTTAATGTGATTTTATAGGCGAAGAGACGACGGGAGAGGGTGACAGGGGACACCAGATAACCCCCAAGTGTGGCCTATGGCTAGCTCGCACCTGGCACACCTCTGGTGGCCCCAGGAAACCTCTCCGGCCCTCTTTTGGACTCAGTCTTCATTCCGGTAAAAATAATTCCTCGTAAATTTTCAGCCCATTCTGAGAATATTTCCTTTAGAACTTTTCTGAAATACAAAAAGGGAGAAAACATGAACTTGTTCTAGGCATCTTGTTAATAGGTTAGTCCATGAAAACATCCATAAAACGAAGAAAAACATATGGAAAACATGGGAAAACATTTAGAAAACATAGCATGGAGCATAAAAAATTATAGATACGTTTGGGACGTATCAATGTCAAAAACATATTTTACTATAAGTAAAGGGCCTACTACCGGCGACAAAGTGGCACGCCGGTGGTGTTGCAAAAGTGGTATTTTCTACCACTGACGATGTATTATGCTACGCTAGTAATATTATGGGTTGTACTGGCGTGGTACTCACACTCGACAGTGCTTTTTTTAATTGTGACTACAACAACACTAATTATCTATTAGTAAATAAATCAACAAACACATCAAATAACATTTAAAATTGATTCCATTATAAAAGAAAAATTACCTTCCTTTTACACATACACATAGCACAACTAAAAACAGAAAAACTACGTGGGATATTCTCGACAGTAGTGGCAGACCTCGCCACACACGATACATAGATAGTAGCTACGTCTCAGCAGTGTACACCGATCTGGTTCAGCCGCGACACCATCTGCTTCCGGTGCCGCACCATGTGCTTGCACTGGCGCTACATCTACTTCCGCCGCCGCTCTATTTCCAACGGGTGCATCGCCGCTGAGTTGCATTTCTAGCCACTGCTGGTAATCAGGGTCGAAGACCTGTCCGGCTTGATCTCTCACGACCACTGCCATTGCTTGGCCAGCTCCCACCACTTCCTGGCCAACTCTGGCCACACGACCACCCCTCGTCGGCTGCATCTGTGCCCATCGAATGTAGTTGGTTTAGATCTACTCACCGACCTCCCTCGAGCAGTCAACAATGAGAGCAACCCCTGGTGAAGGAACGCCGTCCCTCCCGCCGCCGGAGCCATGGCTGATCCACGCCCTACGCCACCGCCACTTCCGTCCCGCCCGCCGCCACCGTAACCCGGACCACCACCAGCATCAACGTCGCGGCCACGAAGTGACATGGGCGCCATCGAGGGAAGTGTAGCAAACGCGACCACTGCGGGAGAAAAGATAGAAGAGAATATTGCTTTGCAAGTTGCCGCGGCACATAAATAGGGGTGGGGAATTTATCCTGTGGCGAAACCCTACCTTGGTATCACTGGCGTGTTGCAACTAACCCATGCCACTATTAATACGTTTTCATTGGTGTGGTACACAAATGCCTCGCCACTATAAACTTTACCCGGGGTGGACTCTTCGATCTCACTTACCAATGGCGTGGGCGTTGCAAAAGCATGCCAGTGGAACTGTATTAGAACTAGCGGATTAAATTCTTCATGCCGGTGATATGTTACGAAAATCGGCCCCAGGCTACCACTGGGGTGGGTTTGTAGTGCCCTTCCACTGGTACGGTTTCAGCTATAAGTTGTACTCTGTAATCTCTCATACTATTAATTCTATCACGCTGGAATTACCCGGATGATACCCGCTCTCTTCTCCAGACCATCCAATGTGAACAATTGACTTTGACGCCTTAAGTGTGTGACCCCTAAAGGTTCGATAACCAATAGCCATGATTGGAAAACATTTTCCTAATCAATAATCAACATTGGGACCGTCGATGTCCATATTGAATCCTACAAGTTATACGAAGAAACTCTGTTGAATCTGTTGGTCATTAAGTAATTTCCCATTAATTCGTGATACCAATCAATACCTCGAGAAGAGATAAATGATAAGACCGTGATTCAACTCTTTAATCACTATAGCACATTATTTTTTATGTCTTTTGTGATTCCTTTTACTCGTTACCATCTTATAGTATCACCATGACTAATGCTACGCCTTTGTCTGTGCAGACTTATTAACAGATACCATTACACCGAGTGGATCCTGGATGTATCTCTCTGTTGACTAGAGGAGCAATTCCAAGTTTTGAACTATCACGATGAAATGAACCCTTTTTATCACCCACTTTGCGGTGTGATACTTGCCTATACCAAAGCAAACTTTCCAACGAACACCATCGTATATTCTCATGGTCAAAGGAAGCAAAAAATTAACCATACTGTGACAATACTATTTATAGCAATGCTAGAATCGCATCTCTTAGTATCTCAACTACTTGGGTCTGCCTAGACATAGTGTTGAAAAAACAATATGCTCCCATTACTATTGACATAAAAAATGTCCATGACCAGTAAAACGTGGTCGTCTAACATTAACGAGTTTGTCTATGAGACATGAAAAAGGGTTGTGTGTTTATGTCTCTACACGTGGCTTATGGGTTTTTCTCTGAATCTCATATTTAGTGACCATAGTAGTTATAGCATAAAACATAATACATTAATCATGAAACTCATGTATTTTATTGTCTCTTGGGTATATATCCAACAGTCTCCCTCTTGCAGAAGATACAACAATCTAGTTTCTTAGCTCATCCCCAATGACATTGCGGTGTTGATTTTGGTGTAGACTCCCTCCTTCGATCTAAAACATCTGGTCCATGTGTATTTTCATATATTGGTGAATCACTTGTCCCCTTGATCTCAAATGATCCTTGCTATTTAAATGTTTGGTGCTTTAACCAAGAAGACAGTCTGTTGTTCACAAAATTGCTACATCTTTTTAAAGTACCCTATTGATGACCCACAAGTATAGTGGGTGTATCATAGTAATTTCGATAAATAAGAGTGTTGATCCCAGCAAGGAGCACAAGGTGTTGACAAGCAGGTTGGATAGATGATTCATTGTAAAAACACTAGCAAACAGGTTTTGCTGGTTTTTGATATAGCATATAAATAAAGTGCGAGTAAATAAAAGACAGTAATAATAATTGCAGAGAGTGGCCCAATCCTTTTTAGAGAAAAGGACAAGCCGGTTGGTTTACTTATGATGACTAAATGTTCTCGAGGACATATGGGAACTTTGTCAAGCGCTTTCGTTTCATTCAGTTGATTAATATTTATTGTTTTGATAGGTGTTGTGTGGGTGATCCTATGGTAATGCACCGCCCAACTAGGACTAATACATACTTGTGATTACACCCCTTGCAAGCATCCGCCACTACAAGAAGTAATTAAGATAAATCTAACCATAGCCTTAAACTCTGGGATCCTACACTCCCTCGTGCATCGGTTTCCTAACGGGGGTTTAGGTTTCTGTCACAGCGGCAACCCCACAATTAGTAGCCAAATACACAATGCATCTCTCTAGGCCCATAAAGGTGAAGTGCCATGTAGTCGACGTTCACATGACACCACTAGAAGAATAGCACCACAACTTAAATATCAAACCATTGGATATTACTTCAACATAATTCCACTACTAACATCTTGACTTCTCCCATGTCCTCAAGATAAACGAACCACTCACAAGACATCATATGGATCATGATCAGAAGTTATATAATGATTAATAACAATCTGGTCATAAAGTGCAAACACCGATAAATCTCGTAAGCATCAACTAGTAACAAGTAATTCACACCGGGAGAGAGATCTAGTGGAAAACAACAATATAGAACCCTAAATGTTACAGCGGGACGGAGGTGGATGGTTAGGATGATGGTGCTGGTGGTGAGGATGATGACGGTGATGATCTTGATGATGCCCGGAGTGATGACGGTGACGATGGCGATGATTTCCCCTCTCCGGGGAAGACTTTCCCCGGAAGATTTCTCCCTGCCGGAGAGCTTTTCTCTCTGTGTTGTTTTCCGCCCCGAGGAGGCGGCGGAATATTTCCTTGATGGTTATGTAGGTCTTAGGGTTCCCTGGGGATAGAGTACGCGAAAGGGGGCTGCCAGTGGTGGGCCAGGGTGGCCACACCACGTGGCGGCGCGACCAAGGGGGCGCCACCAGGTGGTGTGGGCCCCTTGTGGCCCCCCTCTGGCTCCCCTCGTAGTTGGCTCCCTCATATGGTCTTCTAAGACTCCTCCGATGCCCCCTTCTTCTTCTGGTCTTTAGAAATAGGGTATCTTGACTGTGCTTTTTCTAGCCGATTTCTGGTCGCGGTGATTATTCTCCAATAATTATCAAACATGCAAAATAAGATGAAATAACATAAGTAATGTATCATAATATGAAATATGTCGATGAATAACAAAAAATTATGATATAAAGTAGTGATGCAAAGTGGACGTATCACCTATCCAATTATATTAAGAACTTAGATCAAAAGATATTATCCTTACACTTCCATAGTGTATCCAATGTTATCGCTATTTTTAAAGATTCTATCATAGTGTTTACTTCAGAATTTTCCTCCAAGTGTAACATGGAATTTCTTCCATACCACTATGCCACCTTATTAAGACTAAGTTGATTGGTTTTTCTGATTATGCAACAAACCCTTTATTAGTGTAATAGTTTACACTAAGTTATTTTTGCATTTATCATAACTGTGAAGTGTACCTTATATTCCTCATAAGGTTGCCTTCTCCTTGATCATCAACATGATCATGTTCATAAAACTTAGAACATAAGGCATATCTTATTTGTGTATATAATATGGCATACATGATTGATCTAATCATTCATACGTAACACCCGTCATATTTCTGTTTTCTATTCATTCATAATGAAGTAGATATGATTTGTATACGTATTTTGATTCATAAAGAAATATTTCCCTTGGTTTGCACCAGGATGCTAATTGTTTTTTCCAACAATTTAGCTCCACAATTTTAACACGTTTGATCCAACATAGATACGTAATGGAAAACGAGAACCATACTCTATTCCGTGTAGGCAAGTTCTATCATGAACTTTCCACCCAAACCTTATCACCCTTCCACTTCCAAAGTGGAAATACTTATATTGCATTGTCCTTAGTCATTTTTGAAATATTATTGTAGATAAGTAAAATAATCCACCACTCACAACTCTACTAATTGCGCAACCATGGGTATGATTTCCAATAAGTCAGTTGACTGTTCATCATGGCGTGTGAACCGAGTTTTAGTCATTCTCATTTGGAATTTTTTTTGCATGTGTCAAAAATCTCATGATCAAATGACTTCAACAACCCACTAAAGTGGATGCATCACTTTCCAATATTACTTAACTAGTAGTGCCTCAACTCGTGGAATTCTAATCATTTGTCTCTTAGAGTTTTAATGTTATTGATGTGGAGTTGCAGGATTCATTTATCATATCCATATGGTCACAAGTCAAGCTTTGGTCCCATCAAGGCAACAAGTGCCAATTTTCACAATAAATCCCTAAGGAAAATATGGTGAATGCAGTCATTTTAATCCATCGCCCATTTATTCCCTTTTCGTTTTGTTAATCCCTTTAAGCCATTTTAATTCATGTATTATGTTGCACATAAGAGCAACTATCTGGTATTCCTATGAATAAATCACTATACCCAAGAACTACACTGACTAGCAAATTCGGACATAAATAATTTTGTATAACACTTATACCCGAGATGGATTTACCAAACTTCTAATTTTATGCCTTAAACATTCACTAGTCCGTATTTCGGTGTTTCCTCTCATAGAGAAGAAACACTCAACATCAAGAATGACACCAGTTGTATTGGGATACTTTATCAGTGTGCCAATCATGAGACCCTTGACTTCTTAAGTTGAACCCTTTACTCACCATTAACTTACTGTAAGTTTTATTTTAGATTCCAAAGTGTAATGAATAAATTCATTCACAATCATGCCTCCCTTTCATTCACGCTCGAGTGATAGAAACGTAATGGATGGGGGATGTGTTGTTGCCATTAGGGAGAAAACAATAATGTTTTCATTGTTTAGATTACACACTTTACTTAAGGGAATAATTTGTTGCTTGCAACTTAATACCCGAGGTTTGATTGGATTACGTCTAGAGGGTGGATTATTTGTCATAGATGTAGTTGGATAACTGTCTATGAATTATGGTGTAATGCCCGCATGAATCACATAGTAATGATCATGTCATGCATATGCACTATAGTGCAACCTTTATATCTGTCAATTGCCCAGCTGTAGTTTGTTTACCCATCATGTTATCTATCTGTTTTGGAGAGACACCACTAGTGAACTGTGGACCCCGGTCCATTCTTTTACACTGATAATACAACCACTGCAAACATTGTTTTCTTTACTGCAATCATCGTTTTTTTTTTCATTCACTGCCATCACTGTTCTCTTTTCATTTACTACAAACAAGTACTATTTTCCACACTATACATCTAATCCTTTGGGTTAGCAAAACCGGTGAGATTGACAACCTCACTATTTCGTTGGGGCAAAGTATCTTGATTGTGTTGATACAGATTCCACGTTGCTGCCGAGCCTGGTAGTGTGCCCTGCCAACATCAGCCGTCTTCAACCTTTAGAAGTGATTTCTTTCTCCTACTGGTCAATTAAACCTTGTTTTCTTTCTTAGGGAAAACTTGCCGTTGTGCTCTTCATACCTTCCTCTTGGGGTCTCCCAACGAGCGTACATCTACGCGCATCAAGCCTGTTTTTTGGCGCCGTTGCCTCAGAGGAAGAGGATTTCTACAAGGGGAGTCTCTCACTTCCAATCTCTTTACTTTGTTTTAGTTTTTCTTAGTTTATTTTATTTTATCGTGTTTGTTTCTTTATATTAAAAACACAAAAAATTAGTTCATATTCTAGTTGTTATTTTTATCATGTTTTTAATCTTTCTAAAATGAGTACTCCTGAGAACACTAAGTTATGTGAATTTAATAGCACAAAAATCAATGATTTTATTAGTACACCTATTGGTCCACTTGATCCTACTGCTGATTTTTATGAAACTAAGCCTGCAATGTTAAATTTTGTTATGGGAGAGCAATTTTCTGGTGTTAGTTCTGATGATGCTAGTGCTTGCCTTAATAATTTTGTTGAACTCTGTAAGATGCAAAATATATAAGGATGTAGATATTATTAAAATGAAATTGTTTCCTTTCTCTTTGAGAGGAAGAGCTAAAGAATGGTTTCTATCTTGCCTAGAAATAATATTGATTCATAGACTAAATGTAAAGATGCTTTCAATAGAAAATATTATCCTTCTGCTAAGATTATATATTTAAGAAGTAGCATTATAAATTTTAAGCAACTTGATAATGAGAATGTTGCTAAAGCTTGGGAAAGAATAAAATCTTTGGTAAAGAATTGTCCCACTCATGGAGTGACTACTTGGATGATCATCCAAACCTTTTATGCAGGTCTAAACTTTTCTTCAAGAAACCTTATAGATTCAGCTACTGGAGGTACCTTTATGTCCATTACTTTGGGCTCAACAACAAAGCTTCTTGATGATAAATTATTCAGAATGGCACACTGAGAGAGCTCCACTAGGTAAGAAGGTCAATTCTGTTGAAGAAAATTCTTCCTTGAGTGATAGGCTTGATGCTATTATGTCTATGCTCGTGAATGGTAAAACTTATGTTGGTCCAAATAATGTCCCTTTAGCCTCTTTGGTTGCTCAAGAAGATCATGTTGATGTGAAATTTATTAAAAACAACAATTTCAACAACAATGCTTATAGGAATAATTTTGGTAGCAATAAGTATAGGCCATATCCTTCTAACAATGGTAATGGTTATGCCAATTATTTTGGTAATTCCTACAACAAAAATAGAAGTGTACCCTCTAATCTTGAAAACACGCTTAAGAACTTTATTAGTACACTAACTGCTTTTAATAAATCTGTTGAGGAAAAGTTTGGCAAAATTGATGTTCTTGATTCTAAAGTTGGTAGCCTTGCTCTTGATGTTGATCTTCTTAAAATAAAGGTTATGCCTCATGATGTTAAATAAAGCAAAACTTTGAATTCCATTCAAGTTAGAATTGTTAACAATGTTAGGATGTTAGCTGAATTGCATGCTAGATGGGAAAGATAAGATGGAATTGATAGAAAGAATAATATAGCTAAACTTTGCACTATTACCACCACTAGTAAAACTGAAGTTTGTAATGCTAGTAAACCTCCTACTATTAATGGTAAAGTAATTGGTGTTAACAATCTCTCCGCTTCTGTTAAACGTTTAAAATTGCCTGAAACCACTGAAACTGTTCCTGATAAAAGTGCTAATTTTTTTTGAAATATGGGAGACAATGGTCCAATTACCTTTGATAAAAATGATCTTGATTTTGATGATTGCAATATCTCTAAAGTAATTATGTTCTTACAACAACTTTCTCGTAGTCCTAATGCTAGTGCTATGAATTTGGATTTCACAAAACATATTACAAATGCTCTCATGACAATTAGAGAAGAAGAATTAAAACGTGAAGCCTCTATCCCTAGGAAGTTAGATGATGGTTGGGAACCCATCATTAAAATGAAGATGAATGATTTTTATTGTAATTCTTTATGTGATCTTGGTGCTAGTATCTCTGTTATGCCTAAGAAACTTTATGATATGGTTGATTTACCACCTATGGAACACAGTTATTTGGATGTTCGTCTTGCTGATAATGCTAGAAAGAAACCTTTGGTTGAGAGTTGACAATGTTTTTATTATGGTTAACAATAACCTTGTCCCAGTTGATTTTATTGTTATGAATATTGTATGTAATGCTTCTTGTCCTATTGTTTTGGGAAGACCTTTTCTTAGAATTGTTGGTGCTATTATTGATATGAAAGAGGGGAATATTAAATATCAATTCCCACTCAAGAACGGTATGGAACACTTCCCTAGGAAGAGACTGAAGTTGCCTTTTGATTCTATTATTATAACAAGTTACAATTTGGATGCGTCTTCACTTGAAAATACTTTACTCTTGTTTTCTGGGCCTAGCTAAAAGGCGTTAAAGAAAAGTATTTCTTGGGAGATAACCCATGTTTTTATTTTTGCAATGTTTTCTTCTATTTTCTTTGAGTAAATGTGTTGTTTAGTTTTGTAGTAACTCCTTTGTATCTTTATTTTCTCATATTTGTTGCGCCAAGTAAAGCCTCTAGTGAAAAGTTGAGATTAGATTTGGATTTCTGCGCAGAAACAGATTTCTGCCGTCCACTGTCAAATTCATATAAAATTACAGAAAGATCAAAATGACCTAGAATTTTTTGTGATTAATCCTCAGCTATTTCCAAAACTTTTTCAAGTTTTCAGTTTATCGATTTGAGCAACGTAAGTGCCTAAAAAAATTCGTCTTTACAGACTGTTCTGGTTTTGAAAGATTCTGCCTTTTTTAGTTTGCAAGTGGCTATATCTAATGTTTAAAAATTATTAATAATGCTTGTGTCCATGGATAAAATGTGAATTTTTTATTATGCACTAACCCTCTAATGAGAATTACTTTGAGTTTGGTGTGAAGGAAGTTTTCAAGAGTCAAGAGAAGAGGGTGATATAATGTGATCGAGAAGAGCGAAAAGCCTAAGCTTGGGGATGCCCCCGTGGTTCATCCAAGAAAATTTCAAGAAGACTCAAGCGTTTAAGCTTGGGGATGCCCAAGGCATCCCCTTCTTCGTCATCAACTTATCAGGTCACTTCTAGTGAAACTACATTTTTATTCGGTCACATCATATGCATGTTACTTGGAGCGTCTGTTTGTTCTTGTTTTGTTTTCTTTTATTTTCCTTGCTGCAATAAACTTAGTTGGAACCCAACATTCTTATGTGCGAGAGAGACACGCTTCGCTTTTTCATATGAATACTCGTATTCTTCATCATACTTGTATTCTTCGTTTTTCTTCTAGCTACTGCAAGTCCTTTTAGCTCATGTTTTTCATGCATCTCTTATTCAGAGTTGTTAGTTCTTGTAGAGTAGTAGTACTCTCTTGTTTCATTGATATATCATATGGAGAGTTTTTATTTAGATAAAATGATTGGTGTTGGAAAGCAATAAGATATTTCATGCTTATAACGGCACAAAAAGAAGCTTTTTTAGATTGTGGCTAGACTTTATCATGTCATGTTGGATATTATTCTAATTCTATGCTTAGTAGTTATTCTTGTAGCATGACTTGTCTCAAATATCTGAGAGCGCTTAATGTGCCATTGAAGGAATCATGAGTTCTTTTTATCACATCGAAGCATAATATTGTGGTATTCTCCTTTGAATGCTTTGTTTGGTTGACTTGGCGCATTCTTATACTCCTCTGGTCCGAATTAGTGGTCGCAGCCTATACATCCAATTGCACTATGTCCAGTTAAAATCCGCGTCTATTAAATGGGGTCGGAGGAAGTACCATGTTATGATTACAAACCAGTCACCTATAGCCTCTATGATCAATTAATATTTGACTTGTAATACCGTTTATGCTTTGATTAATAATTTTCTTGTCTTTGTGCATGATTATGGCCATTATTTCTCTCTTAATTTGTCGCTCCTAGTCTTCTGCTAGCCTCCACCTGTACTGAGTATGAGCTCTACTCGTGCATCCAACTCCCAAAAACCAAAGTTTGCCAAATGTGTCCACCATACCTACCTACACGTGGTATTTAACCGCCACTCCAAGTAAATTTCTCATGTGCTACTTTTAAAACCTTCAAAATTATACCTGTTTTGTGCCCCTGTTTTAGCTCATGAGGACGTAAATAGAGAATCTTTATCTCACTTGTTGATTGGACTTTACACACCTGGACTAGTGGCACATCCGCTTATCCAAATTGATAGAAGAGCTGGCAGCGAGGTGCTGATACGTCATAAACGTATCCTTAATTTCTGATGTTCCATGTTGTTCCCACATGTTTGCTATACACTTTATGTCATTTTTATCGATTTTCCAGACTAACCTATTGGCAAGATGCCATAGAGCTAGTTCCCTGTTTTCTGTTGTTTTTAGTTTCAGAAAAGTTATTCTAGAAATATTCTCGGAATTGGAAAAATTCGTAGTCCGGAGGTCCCGATAAACACCCGAGGCCGCCGTCATCATCAACCTGTGATCGGGAGGGGAATTCATCACCGGAGGGGTCTACACCACAATGCCCTCCTTCGAAGTGATGCGTGAGTAGTTCATCCCTGGACTGCAGGTCCATAGCAGTAGGTAAATGGTTGTTCTCTCCACTTTGTACCTCATGTTTAGATCTCATGAGCTGCCTCACATGATCGGGATCATGTTTATGTAATGCTACATGTCGTGTTTGCTGGGATCTGATGAATGTTGAATGCTATGTCTTTTGATTATCAATCTATCATGTTATCTTCATGCATATGTTATTTATGATCTTGCACGCTCTCTGTTATTAGTAGATGCTCTGGCCAAGTAGATGCTAGTAACTCCAAGAGGGAGTATTTATGCTCGATAGTGGGTTCATGTCTCCTTTGCATCTGTGCTCGAGTGACAGAAACGTGACAGATGGAGGATGTGATGTTGCCATTAGGGAAAAAACAACGGTGTCTACATAGTTTACATTGTTTACATTACACACTTTGCTTACTGTGATGATCTGTTGCTTGCAACTTAATACCCAACGTTTGTTCGGATGATATTCGGAGGGTAGATTATTAGACATAGATGCAGTTGGATGACGGTCTATATATTTTTGTTGTAATGCCCGCATGAATCACATAGTAATCTTTATGTCTTGCATATGCACTACGGTGCAACCTTCATTTCTGTCAATTGCCCAGCTGTAATTTGTTCACCACGCATGTTATTTATCTTTAACGGAGAGACACACTACCAAATTCCGCGAGGTCTGGGACGTTTCAATACCGTTGCGGATGGGCTCCAAACCGTCGCTAAGGGCCATCTGCGACGGTTTATGCGACGGAGTGAGAACATCCCTGATCGACTGTCACGGATGATTCTGCGACGATTAAATGAACACTAATCCGTCGCGAGCTACTGGCCGGCCCAGCACAAGGCCCAACAAGGAGCGATGTTTTTTTCGTCGCAGTGTCGGTACACGTGGCATCGTTTTTTTCCGTTACCCGTTACGGGCGTCGCTGACGTCACCTCTACCGTTCCTGACGTCATCATTGTCTTGACATTTTAAAAACGTCGCGATTGGAACTACCGTTACGTCCGTTAATGGCTTCATAACATGTGTGACGTTTATTTTCTCATCGCGCGTTCAAGCAGTATAAGGTGCCAGGTGTCGCTCTCATAATGTTCCATGTATACGCTTATTCTAGACGAATTTATAACTTTGTCCGACGGTGCGACGTTTTAGTTTGTCGTAAGACGTCGCGAATCATGATTCAGCACGTGTACCATGTTGTATTTGTGCCGAATATTGTGTACGTGTTAGGTTACGTTTGGACTTGGAGTTGTAATAGGTGTGGATAGGTTACGAGTAGTGGTAGAGTCAAACTCTTGTAGCCTGGGTCTCCCATATAATATGGGGGGTGCCACACAATGTAATCATGACGACTTGATAGCAGCAGGCGCGCAAGGGAAGCTGGCGACCAAGGCGGCCGGTGCAGCGGTATCAATGGGGAGGTGCTCCCGTAGTCATGCCCCGCAGATGTAGGCGAGTTCCTGCGTTAACAAATCTCGGTGTCGTCATCATTGCTGTGATTGCTTATCCTCGGTAGATTGATTGTGCGCCTACGATTTGTAACAAGTGGTATCAGAGCGCAAGGTTGGAGGTTGCAGATTGTCGATCTAGAGGTTTCGCAAAGATTCGTCCACAAGGCTGTTGTATTCGCTGAGATATGGCGATGGAAGAGTCAGCTAGCGGTTGAAGGCGGCATGAAGCGATCAGAAAACAATATACGTGTGCGGCAGGGAGATCACATCGATTTGAGCGTCGAGTACGCGTGCAGATCGGCAGCAATGCAGACGTGCTACGGACTGCATGCAGTCCAGGCAAGTTTGGCTTGGGCGTTGGGATCGAGGGCCACCGGGCGCATTGGGCCAGCGGCAGATAGGCGCGCGCGTGCGCAAGGCTGAAGGCAGGCGCTAGGCTCAAGCACATTTAGGATGCGATCGATGAGATATCCAGAAGCCATGTGCGTGAGATCTGGTTAAAGAAAAAAAAGGCCAATTAGGACTATATGGTGGTATCGGTACATGGATGGCAATATAAGGAAAAAGATTTGGCAGTTTGGGGCACACACGGTGCACCTGTGAAAGCTACCAAGATAACTTGTTTTTCTTCTGGATATGTTGCTAATTGCACAAAAGATACTATCGAGGTTGTCAGATTGGCGACATGCGCATAAAGGTTCGGAGTAGCCTACAGAGCGGCGTGTAGGGATCATGTTCTACAAAGGCGTCGAGCAATGCACATGTGCTAGGATGATACAGCGCAAGGTGGAGCATGGTTACATTCGGATGTATTCGGCTGGGTTGGACTGGTCAGTCTGACGAGACAGAAGACGGTGAAGATCGGCGACGACGACTTTGGAGCGTGACGGCTGATGGTGTCCGAATTCTGTGGCGTGGCTACACGTGGCGCATGGTTATGCGTGCTTCGACATGCAATGGCGCAGGGTTGATTCAAGATGGAGCGCAATAGAGATCTTGAAGTCGACAGGGCGCAGGGTGGACTGATCATCTACCATGGAGGCATGTTGAAGATGGAGCTGGAGTCTAACGATTCCACTCAGCTGATGGGGGGCTACGGCGTAAGAGCTCGGAGAGTCGAAGCCTATTTCAGCGGGAAGACGAGAAGCACGTTGTTTCGGACTGGAGCTCAGGGTTCGGAGAGATGCGTGGAACTCGGCATTGGTCAGGTATGACCGATGGTTATCTGCAGTGGGGCCTGAGGTGGTGTGGGTTAGCGACCCTGAAGATCTTGGCCAAGATTGTGGATACTCGACGCGGTAATAGCGGCGAGGCGTGCGGTAAGCACGTGACACGGCGACGGACCAGGGCACGGGCGGTCGGACATGTGGTTTGACATGTGTCCAGGGGCTCTGAAGCAGTGTTGACGAGTACCGGATTCATGTTGGTGACTAGGTCTATGGAGATTGACGTCAGGTGATAGACATGGGTCAGCCATGGGGAATCTGAGAAAGTGTTGGACAATTTATAATGCCCTAAGCTTGAAGAGTACATGGCCTTATATTCTGTGATGTTGAATGCACATGGCAAAGTGCGGGTTGACAAGATACAGAAGGAGGCAGAGTGCTATAGCTGAGGGACATGTAGAAGACTATCCAAGAAAAAGATGAGACCGCTGTGAATTTGATTCAAGGTGACTAAAAAGCAACGGTGAAATTCCTTTAAGTTGGAACTTCGTCGCTTGGACTATGGTCGGTACGTGATGGCGTTAAACATGAAGAAGGGACTACAGTTGCAGGTGGAGTCACGTGGAGTCTAAGAGTAGCGGTGGAGCTCATGGAAGACAGCTCAAGTACGGAGTACATGGAGGTTTGACACATTGACGAATTCAAGGTGGTGGAGAATATTCGCCAAGGTGGAGTTTGTTGTATTTGTGTCGAATATTGTGTACGTGTTAGGTTACGTTTGGACTTGGAGTTGTAATAGGTGTGGATAGGTTATGAGTAGTGGTAGAGTCGAACTCTTGTAGCCTGGGTCTCCCATATAATGTGGGGGGTGCCACACAATGTAACCATGACGACTTGATAGCAGCAGGCGCGCAAGGGAAGCCGGCGACCAAGGCGGCCGGTGCAGCGGTATCAATGGGGAGGTGCGCCCGTAGTCATGCCCCGCAGATGCAGGCGAGTTCGCCGAACCGCGTTAACAAATCTCGGTGTCGTCATCATTGCTGTGATTGCTTATCCTCGGTAGATCGATTGTGCGCCTACGATTTGTAACATACCGACACGGCATGTCCACGTCGAAACGTTTCCATGACGTGTTTTTTTCTTCGCGATTTCCATCCAATAAGGTGCCGCCTCATGGACCTACCATATAGTACCACGTGTCCTCGTATTCATAAGCATGGAAAATACTATACTAGTTTTAACAGCAAAGAAAACACAACAAATACATAAATTCCGAATAAGGTCACAACATAGCTCGCCAGCAAAGACAGTCTAATACAGTTCAACAGACAACAAGCGGTTTCACAAAGGGATACTCAGTTCCATATCTCGGATGAACTTGAGCCAACATGCCACCAATAAGGGTTTTGTACATTTCTTGACTCTTCTTCATACCTTTGTGTTCCTCCATCATACGCAGCAATTCTTGTTGATGCTTCATCCTATCTGCATCAGCTTGTTCCTCGGCCTGCTTCAACTCATCAACTACAGACTGCAGGTCCTGCCTCTGTTTTCTCTCATGATCAAGTTGAAGGTGAAGCTGACACTTTGTTGCTCTTGCACGGGTTGTGACCCCACCTATGGTATTCAGGAATGAAGACTTTAGAAGGTTCTTGGTCAGCACGTCATCGACAGCTTCGGTGGCAGAAAGAGGTTCCTTGACAGCGCCATCTACTGAAGTAGGTTCTAGCATATGATATTGCATTTCTTCCTATAAAGTATGTAAAAGCTTTAGATGAAATAGAAGCTGAACTAGCTTGTAAGGAACATTGATATCATGACAGGCATGTAGGTAACATGTATGAAAAATAACATGCAACAAGCTTGTACATAACAAAGATGCAAATAGGAGATGACAAGCAATTAAGCACGCATGACAAGCTTGTAAGGAACATAAATGAAAAAAATCACATGAAAGGCATGTAAGTAAACATGGCTGAAAATAGCAGACAACAAGCATGTACATAACATAGATGAAAATAGCAGCTCACAAGGATAGATGAACTAGCAGATGACAAGCAAGCAGCATGCATGTGCATGAACTATGAGATGACAAGCATAGGTGAAATAGCTGACTACAGGAGTTTGCATCAGAATTCACAAAGGGAAGCATCAGTACGTATCTAGAAGAATCTATTGAGGTAATTGTTGATCCGAGAGATAAACAGAATTCTGAGGGACTTACAATTGCTCTTTTCACGAGCGAAGAGAATCCCCGTGTCTTGCTGTTGTGCGTAGCTTTGAACAATTCAAAGGCATCTTCCCCCATGTCGCAGCAAACCTCGTAGCTATGAGAATCTGTGCCACTATGGAACTGGACGGCCTGTCTGCTTTGCCTGGCTTTCATACAAGCCATCTACATAAACAAAGTATGAACTGATTAGACACAGTCCAGGTTATGGAATAGAAAAGTGGCAAGGTAGAGTGAACAAAGATAGTACTTATTTCCTGACTGAGGACTAGTTATCGACTAGCCTTTACCATTATGCTTCGCTCATGTGTCCAACTGCATCAGGAGGCGTTCGTACAACCCTACTCTTGCCTCTAACACTGTCAAAAAATTCTTGCTTCAGAATATGGCGTCCTTGTCTTGTACAGTTCTTGAGATGCATCAGAAGAGATTGACGAATAACAGGGTCTCTGGGGTTCAGATGAAACTTTGACTGAAACAAAAAGAAAGAGCACTTCTCAGTTATATGAACAACAATGGAATGAACTGGAAGGTTGGGTTCCAAAAATTACAGACACATGGCCGTGGTAGGACAAAAATATATCTTCCTTTCCCTTGTACTCTTTCCAATGGGGGAAGATAGGGACAGTGTGCTTCACAGCTAATGAACACACAGTAGCATACATGGCAGCAACCTTTGGGTCCACTGGCCTTGTCTTTCCCAGAGGAATAACAATTCTGATCCTGTTTCCTTTGGACATGTTTCTTCTCCTCCCAGCCGCACCACTCGAAACAATGTCTTCACATGGGTAATCTACATAAATTGTGGCATTGCTAGAGTTGGTATTCTGCATTTTGGATTTCCCTCCGCAGATGGCCCCTCGTAGAGCATGCAATCTCTCTGATATGTCATCTTGCTCTTCATTGCAGGCACCTTGCTCCTTGACTTGGGAACCTTGCCCCTCGCCTAGGAATGGTGGCAGCTCGCCTTGCACACCTGGCAGCTCACCGTAGGGAGGTACCTGCTCGCATTGGGCGGCTACCTCCTCACGGTGGTCAGCCTCCTCCTTTTGTTGGGCAGCTTCCAGCTGGCCATGGGCAAGTGCATGCTCGCCTTGGGCAGCTTCCTGCTGGCCTCGGGGAGTTGCCTCCTCGTCTTGGACCACTGGTCGCTTGAGTTCGTCATCTGCATACGGGTGGACATGGGCAACTGCATGCTCGCAATGGGCCTTGACGCGCTTGCGTTTACAACCATGTCCACCAGGAGGCATCTTTGTCCTACCAGATGTACTCTTGACTTTAATGTTCCTAAGCTGCACGATTCATATGTACCAAATAAACTAGGATAGTAGCACAAAATACATGGCAGAACAGTAATTAAGCCAGCAGTTCCACACAACATAAGTACCTTTATTGTTGATCTATCATGGAAGGAATGCCTTATCTAGATGGTGGACATGGTATAAATGGAAATAAATATCTTACACTATAAGTCTAGAATTGATTATTTATGCTCATAAATGAAAATAAATAGCGCATACATGTTCTTTACAAATAGCCTTATCTTTCATTGAGATGTGAAAACATAGAGTTAGAAAATCTTAGTGATGTAATTCGTTGTTTGACCATATCATATCAGTAATCTAATTTGTGGACCTAAGTATGATAGGATCGCAGGAGAAGTGATCTTAAGCTTTATACAATCTCGAAAATAAGCAAACTCTGACCAAAGGAACTTGACAGCTACCAGGCAGGCGAGGTGGCAGATCTTCAGGACGACCTGGACGACAAGGTGGCAGATCTTGACGGCGACCTGGACGGCGAGGTATCAAATCTGGACGGCGAGGTGGCAGATCTGGATGGTGTCCTAGACAGCGAGGTGGAAGCCCGGGAAGACGAGCTGAGCGGCGGGGTGGACGAACGGGGACGGCAAGGTGGAAGCCCGGGAAGGCAAGCTGCACGGCGAGGTGGAAGACCGGGGACAGCCAGATGGAAGCCCGGGAAGGCGAGCTACAGGGCGAGGTGGAAGGCCGGGGCGGAGTAGTTGGGGTTTAGGAGGAAAGGGGGATTTTGGACAAGAAGAGGAGGGGAAATTTAGGCGAGGGGGCAGATAAGAGGGAGAGGTTCGAAATTTGGGGCAGCATAGGAGGCAAAATTTTTGGTCGATAATTTGGGTGGGCGGCGCGAAATTTCCTGTGCCCGCCAGATTTTGGTACATTGGCTGGAGAACATTGCTGGCCGTTGGATACATGATGGATGGCCTAAAAATATAACCATTATTGAAATATGTTATTTAAGAATAATGGGAAGACATCTATAAATTACTCACATAAACTATTACTAATAAATAAATTACCCTACCATTGTCTTGGGTGCTCCTTGAGCCTAACCTAACACAACCAAACAATTGGTTCCACTTTTCTACCCCTTTTCCGGCTTACGAAGAGGGGCCAAAACGCCAGTTCCATCTTTTTCCCAGCGGGGCTATGGTTTCTCTGGAGAGGGGGCTCTGGAACGTCTGAATGCCACCACAACACATGGTATGCCATAACATGTGTGTTAGAGTGTGGCATGGGTCTTGGATGCCCAATATTCCCTCGCTCTTTGTGCTAGGGTTTCATCGGCGTCGTATTCTCTCTCGCGGGTTCCAGGACTGCTTAATGAGAGCCCGAAACTCCCCGATCTAATGGAACTGGCGGAATCTTGACAAGAGGTGAGCCCTACCATTTGTCTAGGGTATTCCTTAATCCTAACATAACACGACCAAGCAATTGGTTACACTTTGGTACCCCCTTTCGGCTCACGTAGAGGGGCCAGAACGATAGTTTCGTCTTTTTCCCCAGCGGGACTATGGTTTCTCCGTAGTGGGGGGGAGGGGGCTCCGGATCGTCTGAATGCCACCAAATACCATGGTATGCCATACCATATGTGTTAGATTGTGGAATGGGTCTTGGATGCCCAAGATTCCCTCGCTCTCTGTGTTAGGGCTTCACCGGCGTCGGATTCTCTCTAGCGGGTTCCAAGTCTACTTAGAGCCGGAAACTCCCGTATTTGATGGAACTAGGGGAATCTTGCCAAGAGGTGGACCCTAACATTTTCTTTGGTGTTCCTTGGGCCTAACCTAACACAACCAAACAATTGGTTCCACTTTTCTACCCCCTTCCGGCTCACGTAGAGGGGACAGAACGGTTGTTCCGCCTTTTTCCCCAGCGGGGCTATGATTTCTCCGGAGGGGGGCTCCGGATTGTATGAATGCCACCAAATCCCATCGTATGACATACCATGTGTGTTAGAGTGTTTCATGGTTGATGCCCGAAATTACCTCGCTCTCTTTGTTAGGGCTTCACCGACGTCGGATTCTCTCTGGCTTGTTCCATGACTACTTAGAGCCCGAAACTCCCGGATCTGGCGGAACTGGGGGAATATTTCCAAGTGGTGGGCCCTTCCATTTTCTTGGGTGTACCTTGGGCCTAACCTAACACAACCAAGGAGTTAGTTCAATTTTCCTACCCCCTTCCAGCTCACGTAGATGGGGCAGTACGACAGTTCCGTCTTTTTCCCCAGCGGGGCTATGGTTTATCCGGAGAGGGGGATCCAAATCGTCTGAATGCCACCAAATCCCATTGCACACCATATCATGTGTGCTAGAGTGTTGCATGGGTCTTGTATGCCCACTATTCCCTCGCTCTCTGTGTTAAGGTTTCACCGGTTGTCAGATTCTCTCTCGCGGGTTCCAGGACTAATTAATGAGAGCCCGAAACTCCCTGATGTGACTAAACAAGAGGAATCTTGCCAAGAGGTGGGCCCTACCATTCTCTTGGGTGTTCCGTGGGCCTAACCTAACACAAACAAACATTTAGTTCCACTTTTATACCCCCTTCCAGCTCACATAGATGGGGCAGAACGACAGTTCCGTCTTTTTCCCTAGCGGGGCTATGGTTTCTCCGGAGAGGTGGCTCCAGATCGTCTGAATGCCACCAAATCCCATTTCACGCCATACCATGGGTGTTAGAGTGTGGCATGTGTCTTGTATGGCCAAGATTCCCTCGCTCTTTGTGCTGGGGTTTCACCGGCGTCGGATTCTCTCTGGCGGGTTCCACGCCTAAATAACGAGAGCCCGAAACTCCCGGGTGTGACGGAACTGGGGGAATCTTCCGAAGAGGTGGGCCCTACCATTCTCTTGGGTGTTCCTTAGGACTAACCTAACACAACCAAGCAGTTAGTTCCACTTTGCTACCCCCTTCCGGCTCTCGTAGAAGGGGCAGAACGACAGTTCCGTCTTTTTTCCCATCGGGGCTATGGTTTCTCCAAAGGGGGCTCCGGATCTCGTCTGAATGCCACCAAATCCCATGGTATACCATACCATGTGTGTTAGTGTGTGTCATGGGCCTGGGATTCCCAAGATTCCCTCGATCTCCGTGTTAGGGCTTCACCGGCATCGGATTCTCTCTAGCGGGTTCCAGGACTACTTAGAGCCCGAAACTCCCGGATTTGACGGAACTAGGGGAATTTTGCCAATAGGTGGACCCTAACATTTTATTTATTGTTCCTTGGTCCTAACCTAACACAAAAAATAGTTGGTTCCACTTTGCTACCCCCTTTCGGCTCACGTAGAGGGGCCAGAACGGCAGTTCCGCCTTTTCCCCCAGCGGGGCTATGGTTTCTCCGGATGGGGCTCCGGATCGTATGAATGCCACCAAATCCCATGGTATGAAATACCATGTGTGTTAGATTGTACCATGGTCTTGGATACCCGAGATTACCTCACTCTCCGTGTTAGGGTTTCACCGGTGTCGGATTTCTCTCTTGTGGGTTCCAGGATTAATTAATGAGAGCCCGAAAATACCGGGTGTGACAGAACTGGGGGAATCTTTCCACGTGTGCCCCACCATTCTCTTGGGTGTTCCTTGGGCCTAACCTAACATAACCAAACAGTTAGTTCCACTTTGCTACCCCCTTCGGGCTCACGTAGATGGGGCAGGACGACAGTTCCGTCTTTTTCCCGAGCCGGGCTATGGTTTCTCCGGAGAGGTGGCTCCAGATCGTCTGAATGCCACCAAATCCCATGGTATATCATAACATGTGTGTTAGATTGTGTCATGGGTATTGGATGCCCAAGATTCTCTCTCTCTGTGTAAGGGCTTCACCGGCGTCAGATTCTCTCTTGCGGGTTCCAGGACTACTTAGAGCCCGAAACTCCCGGATTTGACGGAACTAGGAGAATCTTGCCAATAGGTGGACCCTAAAATTTTCTTTGTAGTTCCTTGGTCCTAACCTAACACAAAAAAACAGTTGGTTCTACTTTGCTACCCCCTTTCGGCTCACGTAGAGGGCCCTGGCAATTCCGCCTTATCCCCCAGCGGGGCTATGGTTTCTCCGGAGGGGGCTCCGGATCGTATGAATGGCACCAAATCCCATGGTATGACATACCATGTATGTTAGAGTGTGCCATGGTATTGGATACACGAGATTACCTCGCTCTATGTGTTAGGGTTTCACCGCTGTAAGATTTCTCTCTCGCGGGTTCCAGGATTAATTAATGAGAGCCCGAAACTCCCGGGTGTGACAGAACTGGGGGAATATTTCTAGGTGGGACCTAACATTCTCTTGCGTGTTCCTTGGGCCTAGCCTAACAAAACCAAACATTTAGTTCCACTTTTCTACCCCATTCCGGCTCACGTAGATGGGGCAGAACGACAGTTCCGTCTTTTTCCCCAGCCGGGCTATGGTTTCTCCGGAAAGGTGGCTCTAGATCGTCTGAATGCCACCAAATCCCATGGTATACCATACCATGTGTGTTAGAGTGTGTCATGGGTCTTTGATGCCTAAGAGGCCCTCGCTCTCTATGTAAGGGCTTCACCTGCGTCAGATTTTCTCTAGCGGGTTCCAAGACTACTTAGAGCTCGAAACTCCTGGATTGGACGAAACTAAGGGAATATTGCCAAGAGGTGAACCCTAACATTTTCTTTGGTGATCCTTGGGCCTAACCTAACACAACCAAACAGTTTGTTCCACTTCTCTACCCCCTTTCGGCTCACTTAGAGGGGCCAGAACGGCAGTTCCGCAATTTTCCCCAGCGGGGCTATGCATGGTTTCTCCGGAGGTGGGATCCGGATCGTATGAATGCCACCAAATCCCATGGTATGACATACCATGTGTGTTAAGAGTGTCATGGTCTTGGATAACCGAGATTACCTCGCTCTCTGTGTTAGGGTTACACCGGTGTCGAATTCTCTCTCGCGGGTTCGAGGACTAATTAATGAGAGCCCGAAACTCTCGGGTGTGACGGAACTGGGGGAATCTTGCCAAGAGGTGTGCCCTAACGTTATCTTGGGTTTTCCTTGGGCCTAACGTAACACAACCAAACAGTTAGTTCCACTTTTCTACCCCTTCCGGCTCACGTAGATGGGGATGAACGACAGTTCCGTCTTTTCCCCCAGCGGGGCTATGGTTTCTCCGTAGAGGTGGCTCCAGACCGTTTGAATGCCACCAAATCCCATTTGCACGCCATATCATGTGTGTTAGAGTGTGACATGGTCTTGGATACCCGAGATTACCTCGCTCTCTGTGTTAGGGTTTCACCGGTGTCAGATTTCTCTCTCGTAGGTTCCAGGATTAATTAATGAGAGCCCGAAACTCCCGTGTGTGACGGAACTGGGGGAATAGTTCCAGGTGTGCCCTACCATTCTCTTGGGTGTTCCTTGGGCTTAAACTAACACAACCGAACAGTTAGTTCCACTTTGCTACCCCCTTCCGGCTCACGTAGATGGGGCAGAACGACAGTTCCGTCTTTTTCCCCATGCTATGGTTTCTCCGGAGAGGTGGCTCCAGATCGTCTGAATGCCACCAAATCCCATGGTATACCGTACCATGTGTGTTAGAGTGTGTCATGGGTCTCGGATGCCCAAGATTCCCTCGCTCTCTGTGTAAGGGCTTCACCGGCGTCAGATTCTCTCGAGCGGGTTACAAGACTACTTAGAGCCCGAAACTCCCAGATTGGACGGAACTAGGTGAATATTGCCAAGAGGTGGACCCTAACATTTCCTTTGGTGTTCCTTGGTCCTAAAATAACAAAACAAAACAGTTTATTCCACTTTGCTACCCTTTTTTGGCTCATGTAGAGGGGCCAGAACGGTAGTTCCGCCTTTTCCCCAGCGGGGCTATGCATGGTTTCTCCGGAGGGGGGATCCGGATCGTATGAATGCCACCAAATCCCATGTTATGAAATATCATGTGTGTTAGAGTGTCATGGTCTTGGATCCCCGAGATTAGGTCGCTCTCTGTGTTAGGGTTTCACCGGTGTCGAATTTTCTCTCGCGGGTTCGAGGACTAATTAATGAGAGCCCGAAACTCCCGGGTGTGACGGAACTGGGGGAATCTTGCCAAGAGGTGTGCCCTAACATTATCTTGGGTTTTCCTTGGGCCTAACCTAACACAACCAAACAGTTAGTTCCACTTTTCTACCCCTTCCGGCTCACGTAGATGGGGCAGAACGACAGTTCCATCTTTTCCCCCAGCGGGGCTATGGTTTCTCCGTAGAGGTGGCTCCAGACCGTTTGAATGCCACCAAATCCCATTTGCACGCCATATCATGTGTGTTAGAGTGTGCCATGGTCTTGGATACCCGAGATTACCTCTCTCTCTGAGTTAGGGTTTCGCCGGTTTCAGATTTCTCTCTCGCGGGTTCCAGGATTAATTAATGAGAGCCCGAAACTCCCGTGTGTGACGGAACTGGGGGAATATTTCCAGGTGTGCCCTACCATTCTCTTGGGTGTTCCTTGGGCTTAACCTAACACAACCAAACAGTTAGTTCCACTTTTCTACCCCCTTCCAGCTCACGTATATGGGGCAGAACGACAGTTTCGTCTTTTTCCCCATCCGGGCTATGGTTTCTCCGGAGAGGTGGCTCCATATTGTCTGAATGCCACCAAATCCCATGGTATACCATACCATGTGTGTTAGAGTGTGTCATGGGTCTTGGATGCCCAAGATTCCCTCGCTCTCTGTGTAAGGGCTTCACAGGCGTCGGATTCTCTCGAGCGGGTTCCAAGACTACTTAGAGCCCGAAACTCCCAGATTGGACGGAACTAGGTGAATATTGCCAAGAGGTGGACCCTAACATTTTATTTGGTGTTCCTTGGGCCTAACCTAACAAAACCAAACAGTTTGTTCCACTTTTCTACCCTCTTTTGGCTCATGTAGAGGGGCCAGAACGGTAGTTCCGCCTTTTTCCCCAGCGGGGCTATGCATGGTTTCTCCGGAGGGGTGATCCGGATCGTATGAATGCCATCAAATCCCATGTTATGGCATATCATGTGTGTTAGAGTGTCATGGTATTGGATACCCGAGATTACCTCGCTCTCTGTGTTAGGGTTTCACCGGTGTTGGATTCTCTCTCGCGGGTTCCAGGACTAATTAATGAGAGCCCGAAACTCCCGGGTGTGACGGAACTGGGGGAATCTTGCCATGAGGTGTGCCCTACCATTATCTTGTGTGTTACTTGGGCCTAACCTAACACAACCAAACAGTTAGTTCCACTTTTCTACCCCTTCCGGCTCACGTAGATGGGGCAGAATGACAGTTCCGTCTTTTTCCCAGCGAGGCTATGGTTTCTCTGTAGAGGCGGCTCCAGGCTGTTTGAATGCCACCAAATCCCATTTTCATGCCATACCATGTGTGCTAGAGTGTGGCATGGGTCTTGGATGCCCAATATTCCCTCGCTCTCTGTGTTAGGGTTTCACCGGTGTCGTATTCTCTCTCGCGGGTTCCAGGACTAATTAATGAGAGCCCGAAACTCCCGGGTGTGACAGAACTGGAGGAATCTTGCCAAGAGGTGGGACCTACAGTTCTCTTGGGTGTTCCTTGGGACTTACCTAATACAACCAACAAGTTAGTTCCACTTTGCTACCCCCTTCCGACTCTCATAGATGGGGCAGAACGACGGTTCCGTCTTTTTCCCCATCGGAGCTATGGTTTCTCCGGAGGGGGATCCGGATCGTCAGAATGCCACCAAATACCATGGTATACCATACCATGTGTGTTATAGTGTGTGATGGGTCTGGGATGCCCAAAAGCCCCTCGCTCTTTGTGTTAGGGCTTCACCGGCGTTAGATTCTCTCTAACGGGTTCCAGGACTACTTAGAGTCCGAAACTCCCGGATTTGACGGAACTAGGGGAATCTTGCCAAGAGGTGGACCCTAACATTTTCTTTGGCATTCCTTGTGCCTAACCTAACACAACCAAACAGTTGGTTCAACTTTGCTACCCCTTCCAGCTCATGTAGAGGGGCCAGAACGGCAGTTCCGCCTTTTCCCCCAGCAGGGCTATGGTTTCTCCGGAGGGGGCTCCGGATGGTATGAATGCCACCAAATCGCATGGTATGACATAAAATGTGTGTTAGAGTGTGTCATGGTCTTGTATACCCGAGATTACCTTGATCTCTGTGTTAGGGCTTCACCGGTGTCGGATTCTCTCTCGCGGGTTCCAGGACTAATTAATGAGAGCCCGAAACTCCCGGGTCTGACGGAACTGGGGGGAATATTGCCAAGAGGTGTGACCTACGATTCTCTTGGGTGTTCCTTGGGCCTAACCTAACACAACCAAACAGTTAGTTCCACTTTGCTACCCCCTTCCGGCTCACGTAGATGGGACAGAACGACAGTTCCGTCTTTTCCCCCAGCGGGGCTATGGTTTCTCCGGAGAGGTAGCTCCAGATAGTTTGAATGCCACCAAATCCCATTTGCACGCCATACCATGTGTGCTAGAGTGTGGCATGGGTCTTGGACGCCCAAGATTCCCTCGCTCTCTGTGTTAGGGTTTCACCGGTGTCGTATTCTCTCTCGCGGATTCCAGGACTAATTACTTAGAGCCCGAAACTCCTGGGTATGACGGAACTGGGGGAATCTTGCCAAGAGGTGGGCCCTAACATTCTCTTGGGTGTTCCTTGGGCCTAACCTAACATAACCAAGAAGTTAGTTCCACTTTGCTACCCCCTTCCGACTCTCGTAGATGGGGTAGAACGGCAGTTCCATCTTTTTCCCCAACGGGGCTTTGGTTTCTCCGGAGGGGGATCCGGATCGTTTGAATGCCACAAAAATCCCATGGTATACCATACCATGTGTGTTAGAGTGTGTCATGGGTCTTGGATGCCCAAGAGTCCCTCGCTCTCTGTGTTAGGGCTTCACCGGCGTCGGATTCTTTCTAGCGGGTTCCAGGACTACTTAGAGCCCGAAGCTCCCGGATTTGAAGGAACTAGGAGAATCTTGCAAAGACGTGAACCCTAACATTTTCTTTGGAGTTCGTTTTTCCTAACCTCGCTCTCTGTGTTAGGGTTTCACCGGTGTCGGATTCTCTCTCGCGGGTTCCAGGACTAATTAATGAGAGCCCGAAACTCCCGGGTGTGACGGAACTCGGGGAGTCTCGCCAAGAGGTGTGCCCTACCATTATCTTGGGTGTTCCTTGGGCCTAACCTGACACAACCAAACAGTTAGTTCCACTTTTCTACCCCCTTCTGGCTCACTTAGATGGGCAGAACAACAGTTCCGTCTTTTTCCCCAGCGGGGCTATGGTTTCTCCGGAGAGGTGGCTCCAGATCAATTGAATGCCACCAAATCCCATTTGCACGCCATACCATGTGTGCTAGAGTGTGGCATGGGTCTCGGATGCCCAAGATTCCCTCGCTCTCTGTGTTAGGATTTCACAAGTGTCGTATTCTCTCTCGCGGATTCCATGACTAATTAATGAGAGCCCGAAACTCCTGGGTGTGAAGGAACTGGGGGAATCTTACCAAGAGGCGTGACCTACCATTCTCTTGGGTGTTCCTTGGGCCTAACCTAACACAACCAAGCAGTTAGTTCCACTTTTCTACCCTCTTCCGACTCTCGTAGATGGGGCAGAATGACAGTTCCGTCTTTTTCCCCAGCGAGCCTAGCTATGGTTTCTCCGGAGGGGGCACCGGACCGTCTGAATGCCACCAATTCCCATGGTATACCATAACATGTGTGTTAGAGTGTGTCATGGGTCTTGGATGCCCAAGAGTCCCTCGCTCTCTGTGTTAGGGCTTCACCGGGGTCGGATTCTTTCTAGCGGGTTCCAGGACTACTTAGTGCCCGAAACTCCTGGATTTGACGGAACTAGGGGAGTCTTGCCAAGAAGTGGACCCTAACTTTTCTTTGGTGTTCCTTGGGCCTAACCTAACACTTTGCTACCCCCTTTCGGCTCATGTAGAGGGGCCAGAACGGCAGTTCCAACTTTTTCCCCAGCGGGGCTATGCATGGTTTCTCCGGAGGGGGCTCCGGATCGTATGAATGCCATCAAATCCCATGGTATGACATACCATGTGTGTTAGAGATTCATGGTCTTGGATACCCAAGATTACCTCACTCTCTGTGTTAGGGTTTCACCGGTGTCGGATTCTCTCTCGCGGGTTCCAGGACTAATTAATGAGAGCCCGAAACTCCCGGGTGTGACGGAACTGGGGGAATCTTGCCAAGAGGTGTGCCCTACCATTATACTGGGTGTTCCTTTGGCCTAACCTAACACAACCAAACAGTTAGTGCCACTTTTCTACCCCTTCCGGCTCACGTAGATGGGCAGAACGACAGTTCCGTCTTTTTCCCCAGCGGGGCTATGGTTTCTCCATAGAGGAGGCTCCAGATCGTTTGAATGCCACCAAATCCCATTTGCATGCCATACCATGTGTTCTAGAGTGTGGCATGGGTCTTGGATGCCCAAGATTCCCTCGCTCTCTGTGTTAGGGTTTCACCGGTGTCGTATTCTCTCTCGCGGGTTCCATGACTAATTAATGAGAGCCCGAAACTCCAGGGTGTGACGGAACTGGGGGAATCTTGCCAAGAGGTGGGCCATACAGTTATGGGCCTAACCTAACATAGCCAAGAAGTTAGTTCCACTTTTCTACCCCCTTCCGACTCTCGTAGATGGGGCAGAACGATAGTTCCGTCTTTTTCCCCATCGGGGCTACGGTTTCTCCGGAGGGGGCTCCGGATCGTATGAATGCCACCAAATCCCATGGTATATCATACCATGTGTGTTAGAGTGTGTCATGGGTCTGGGATGCCCAAGAGTCCCTCGCTCTCTGTGTTAGAGCTTCACCGGCGTCAGATTCTCTCTAGCGGGTTCCAAGATTACTTAGAGCCCAAAACTCCCGGATTTGACGGAACTAGGGGAATCTTGCCAAGAGGTGGACCCTAACATTTTCTTTGGTGTTACTTGTGCCTAACCTAGCACAACCAAACAGTTGGTTCCACTTTTCTACCCCCTTCAGGCTCACGTAGTGGGGCCAGAACAGCAGTTCCGCCTTTTTCCCCAGCGGGGCTAGCTATGCACGATTTTTCCGGAGGGGGGCTCCGGATCGTATGAATGCCACCAAATCCCATGGTATGACATACCATGTGTGTTAGAATGTGTCATGTGTGTTAGGGCTCCACCGGCGTCAAATTCTCTTTGGCGGGTTCCAGGACTACTTAGAGCCCGACTTCTTTCTCTCTGTGTTTCTCTCTCGAATTTACATGCCCTATTGGCCCGAAACTCCCGAAACGGAGAAACGGGAGCGAATCTTGTGAAGAGTTGGGTCATACCATTGTCTTGGGACTTTCTAGTGTCCACCCTAACACATCCAAGCAAGTAGATGATATCACTAAATAATCAACACAATTCAGATAAGCTTGGTTTTCAAAAATTGAATCTGCATTTTGTCTTTCAAAAAAATCGAGGAAATTGTTTTTATTCTGTCAGATCAAAGGGATGGAGTATTTTGTGGTTAAGTTATTATTATTCTGTATTAATTGTTTTTATTTCCATTTCAAATTATTTTTCTTCTCTTTTGTGAAATGTTTTCGGCAACTGGCGCCAGGCTGGCCCTTTATTGCGCAGGAGACGCAGCGTCAACCCCTTCGGGAAGGCGCGCCCTTTAATTGCGCTCACCTCCCCCTCTCTCTTCTAGTCATATCACTCGCTCTATCTCTCTCACCGCCTTCCTGAGCTTCCCCTCTCTCCGTCGGTGGGTTTTCTTCGGCCGGGACATCGACAGCACCACGACGACCATCCTCGGCGGGAAACGAAGGCCAAGCCTCCTCTTCCTCCCTGGGCAGGCAGAATCTTCATCGGCTTTTTTTCAGATCACCGCGTGCGTCGTCCCGTCCTCTTCGAGGGCTTTGGCAATGGTGGTAAGATGATATCTAAACCTCTTACCCCTTGTATGTATCGTAGATCTGTAGATTGAGCTCGATTTTTCTGCGTAGCCCGACATGCACGGTAGATCTACATGTTTTTACCGTTCATTCTATGTCTCTGCTTCGTATTTTCTCCCGTAGACGTGGTTTTGTTCTATGGCTTAAGTTTGGGATATCCGGCACGCTTAGTTCATCTATTTACACCATGATTTCGATAGGTTATGGTTTAATTCCATACCCGATTTGGGTGCTTTAGTTAGATTAGGCTTAGATTTAGTTTTTTTGGGGTTCACGGCTTAGATTTGGTGTTTTTGCAAGGTTATTTCAATTTTGGCCAATTATTAACACTTTGGCTAATGATTTACCGAAGCCAGGTGCTAGTAGTGACTATACATGTTGTACTTAGAAATTCTGAGGTCAGATTCATTTTTTCTGTGCATTTTCCATTGTTCCACCTGTTTTTCTTTTGTGTATCCGAATTTATCAACATGATGAATGTCCTCCTAGTTATATGTCGATGATTAAACTAGGCCATGGTAAAGGCAAAGAGAGTGTCTAAAATACCTTGTAGTGTATACAGTTTGAGTATTTGTATTCGTATATGCTATTTTAGGCACTCTCTTGGCCTTGGTTTGTCTGGCAATGATATATGAGGCTCGTATTACATTTGTTTCTATTGTTCCACTTTTCTTTGCCTTGAATGTCCTCCTAGTTATATGCCGATGATTAAACTAGGCCATGGTAAAGGCAAAGAGAGTGTCTATAATACCTTGTAGTGTATACAATTTGAGTATTTGTATTCGTATATGCTATTATAGGCACTCGCCCGGCCTTGGTTTGCATGGAAATGATATATGTGTCTCGTATTACATTTGTTTCTATTGTTCCACTTTTCTTTGCCATGAATGTCCTCCTTGTTATATGCCAATGATATAAACTAGGACATGGTAACGGCAAACAGAGGGCTACAATACCTTGTAGTATCTGTATTCGTACATGCTATTATAAGCACTCATTTTGCCCTTGGTTTGCATGGCAATGATATATGAGGCTCGTATTACATTTATTTCCATTGTTCCATTTTTCTTTGCCTTGAATGGCCTCGTTATATCCCGATGATTTAAACTAGGCCATAGTAAAGGCAAAGAGAGTGTATATAGTATCTTGTAGTGTATACAATTTGAGTATTTGTATTTGTACATGCTATTATAAGCACTCTTTTTTCCCTTGGTTTGCATGCCATGATAATTGCTAGGAGATCAGTTCCAATACGTGGCAGTGATACAAGGCCACGTCTTGTATTACTTCATGGTATCGGGTTCGTTCTTCTAGCAAGTGTTGGCAATGTGTTTATGAGCCTTGTTTTACATTTTTTTTTTGCATTGTTCCATATGTGTTTATTCTGACTGCATGTTACAATGAATTCTAGGGATGCCCTTTAGTGCATGATCACCTATGTGTTTACGAGGCTTGTTATCACTATGCACAATTTATGAGCTGATTTGGTCAATGATGATGATTTTGACACATGTATATTTGGCTGATGCCTCACTGTCTCCTCCACATGGCAAGCAAAAGTAAGAACCAGACATAAATATATGTGCCATGTCTTTGCTTTTGCTGGCCCACCTGGTGTAGCAAAGTTGTGTCTGCTTGCTGTGTCTCTATGTTCGTTGAGGCCAATGAGTACAGAGTTGTGGCTATAGATGTTGTTTTGAATGTGCATGATCCCTTTAAGTCGATGATTAAAATGTGTCACCATATCATTGCAATGAGGGTTCCATACTATCTTGTGCAATGTACAAGCACATTCATTGTGCATTGATTTTGGTGCTGTAGAATTACTTCTTGGATAAACATGGTCGTGCTTTTATTATGAGGCATTACTAGTTGTTCGTAGTTTGGCCGCAGTTTTACATAAATGTCTTCATTAAAGAATTGTTCATTTTTAGAACCAATCTGCTTATATGCACATTTTGTAATTTCTGCTTCTTTTTTGCTTGATTAACAAGGTATTCCATGCCCTGTATGCAAGAATAATTGCCCAAATGTTGATCCTTCTGCATCCAAGTTCGGTGTTGCTGTACAAGAGTGTCACCTCAAGTCATTGTAAGAAAAAAATTCTCCTTCATACACTTGTATTATGTTTTGTGTTTTTATTACAATATCTAATTTCCACGTTTGTTTTTATTTCTGATGCACAGGTTGTACCGTGCACTGCTCGGATAGCATTCAACAAGTTAGTAGGCGAGCGTGTGATGTTTAGTTCCCATGGCAGGAAGTACACCTTTCGTGTGTCAAAAGAACATAGCAAGACCCGTTTGCACGGGACACAATGGGATCGGTTCATCTAGGAAAAGAACATCTCCGTGGGAGACATACTAGTGTTTTCCATGATACCAAGGCCCACTATCTACGTTGTTATTATTGGCGACTCCCAAGATGACTCACTTTGCATTTCAAGCGAAGATGACTCAATTTGCAGAGTAGATGGCAGTTCTGATGATGAGATGCATGATGAGGATTCTAGCAATTCTGATGATGAGGTCTATGATGAGGATTCTGACAATTCTGCTGATGAGAGGCATGATGATGCCAACATCGTATATGCCCAAAGAGCCAATCTCGACAATCACGAGAAGAACCGCTTGGCCCGGCTTCTACCCCTTGGACCCTATGTTGGCCTTCCTTTTGTGACTCGTTTCACGGTCACAAACTTGCAACACTATATTATGGTATGTATCTATAAGACACCCTCCTCTCTTTTCTAGTAAATTTTCAAGAACCATGAGAAGGTCTGCTAATATGGTATGTTATATTTCATGCTTAGAAACTACCGAAGTTGATAGGGGAACACGCTGGCATGGGGAATCATGGTAGGGTTGGCCTACGACTTAGAGCAGAAGAGCATGTCACCACCGTTACTTACAACAAGAAAACCGACAGCCGCATTATCCTCGACAAGCTGGTGTGGAAGGTTTTCGTCCAATGCAATAATTTTCATAATCGGCAACCTGTTTTGATCATTGTGAGGGAGACCGATGACCCCAGGTTGGAGGCGGTCATTGAGATGGTGGTGATATAGAACCGGAGCAAATGATAGGCCTTGGGGGTGAAGAGACTAGGCTGCTGCTGAGCTAGGCCTATTAACTTCTTATTTTGTCTGGCTGGATTGTAATTTCGTTTGTTTCCTGGACTTGTTAAGGTTTAGTTTTTCTGGGGGAGAAGAGACTTATTATTTTGTCTGGCTGCTAAAACCTTGAGTTTAGATCAAATCCCTCGTGCTGGTAGATCGTGCAACTCATCACTGCAGAACTCAACAAAAGCCTGGCAAGCCAACGGTCTCTAAACTTCTCGACCTCTTCGCTATCGCATAATATGACCGAGCACGGACCACGCAACCTACCTTCTACATCGCCGCCACAGCCCCCCGACCCCCCCTCACTCTCGTCACTGATCCACCCGATGGCGCCGCGCGTGAGAAGCAGCACCGGCTTCCGAGGTGTGCAGCTGCGGCCGTACGGGCGCTGGTCCGCGGAGATCACACACAACAGCGTGCGGTGGTGGATGGGCACATTCGACACGCCCGAGCTCGCTTCCCGTGCGTTCGACGTGGCGGTGTGGCGGTTCGGCCGCCCGCGCGCCGAGCTCAACTTTCGGGACGTCAAGAGCAGGGAAGTTGCCGAGTTCCTCGCCCCGGATCTGAGGATTGTGACCCGCAAGGAGGAGCAGGAGAACCGCCGCACGTTCGTGCAGCGGCGCATCCGCCGGGACGACGAGGTCAAGATGGAGAGGTTCCACCGTGATCACCCAGATCAGGTACATGCCCAGTTGCGGCTCGACGCTCAGAGGGACGCGAAGATGCGAGCTTGTACATCCCGGGGGGATGCTGGCCCCTCCACCATCGTCGTCTCATCGTCGGATGAGGAGATGGACGGAGCATTCTGGGAGAGCCTTATGCAGGACTCTGATGACGACGAACTTGACAACGCATTCTGCGATGATGTGTAGTGTTTTAGAGTGTGGAAGATGTTGAAATGTGTCAAAATAATCAAAATTTCGACGTTTTATGTGTTTGTTGAAGTTTCAACATTTCTTGCTTCTTATTTTGGGCTGCAAATGTAGTAGGATAATTATGGGCTACAGAGTGCTATAAGGCCCAATAAAAAGGGCCAGACAGGAGAGGGCCCAAGAAAGTGTCATCATGGCCCAAGTCTGGAAACAACCGCTCTTCCACTCACCGCAGTAACCCTGGCATGCAGAACGCCACGCGTTCGTCGCGATATTGTGAACGTGAAACGTGTCGCTTTAGTTCCGGCAGCCAGTTATTGCTCCGTCGTGCATGCGGTTCCTTCGTTCCACTTCCCCGGCCTCCCGGTGTATAAATAGACGCACTCTTCAGTTCATCCTCTATCTGCCTCACCGCCTCCCCTCAAGCGAAAACCCTTTGACGTAGTAGCTGCTCGAGCGTTCCTCCAGGCGGCCATGGCTCCACCGGCGAAGCGGTCTTCTGCCATCATGTAGGTTCCATTTTCGTTCACGTACTTCTGATCCGTTTCTGGATTCCTCATGATTTCTTATTTCTTAGATCCTTTTCAGAATTCCTCGTGCTTTCATCTTTCTTAGATCCGTTTCTGAATTCCTCGTGATTTCATCTTTCTCAGATCCATTTTTCCTTTTAGAGTAACATCAAATTCCTATCATGCAACTATCTACAGGGCACATGAAGCCGAGCAGAGGGTCATCTTCGCCGCTCTGGCGGAGAGGGTAACCATCCTAGAAGCTGGCTTCAGAAGGCCTTGAAACTCGCCTACGACAATCTCAAGAAGGCACGCGATGCCAGGTTGGAGCAGGTGGAGCAGGGCGAAGCTTCCCTCGTAGTGTATCGGAAGTTGATGGATGATATGTCCAAGATGATGGCCAACAACCTCGAACTGACCTTGCAGGTTGGGGAACTGAAGATCGGTTTAGCCCTGGCAGAGCAGAAAACTCGGATCGCTCTCCTCGCAGCTGTGAGGCCCCAGGCAAGGGAGGATCCAGTGCCATCGGAGGATCCAGTGCCGTTGGAGGATCCAGTGCCATCGGAGGATCCAGTCCCATCGGAGGAGCTGTCGGCCCCCTACTGATGCTCTTTTAGCCCCCTACTGATGCTCTTTTAGCCCCCTACTGCTGCCCCCGTGCTTCTGATGTCCTGTTTAGATCGACAATCTCGTTGGTTGTATTGGGTGGTTTCTATTAATATGTAGTCTATGTTTATTTTCTTAAGATAGATATAATTTGAGTTCACAATATGGAGAAATAGATGAATGAAGTTTCGATGGATCTAAGTGACAGAAGTTAAAATGGTTACATTAGACTAATGCCGATGCAAACACATATACCAAACAGATAATTCGATTTCACAATATGGACAAATAAATGACAGAAATGGAAAGGGATATATTCGACTAATCTGCGACGTTCTCGTGGAACGAAACTCGCCTCAAACTCGACCTATTGGGCCAGGAACAAAAATCCGCGATGGAAAATATAAGAAACGTCGAGATGGACCGCAAAGTCGAGAGAAAATTCCACTTTTCAGCCATCCGCGACGGAAACCACACGACGTTATCAAAACGTTCCGCTCAAAACATTCCGGATCGCACGGAATTTGGTAGTGACACCACTAGTGAACTGTGGACCCTGGTCCATTTTCTCATACTTATAATACACACACTACATTCACAATTCTTTCATACTGTTGCTACTGTTTTCCACACCATACATTTAACCTCTTTGTGTTCAGCAAAACCGATGAGATTGACAACCTCACTGCTACGTTGGGACAAAGTGATTTGATTGTGTTGTGTAGGTTCCACATTGCTGCTGAACCGGTAGTACGCCCTGCCACCTCAGCTGCATCAACCTTCAGAGATCGCTTGTCCTCCTACTGGTCGATTCAACCTTGGTTTCTTTTCTGACGGAAAACTTGCTGCTGCACTCTTCACACCTTGCACTTGGGGTCTACCAACGTTAGTCATCAACAAAGTTTTCTGGCGCCTTTGCCGGGGAGGAAGAGAATTTCTACAAGGGGATTCTCTCACTTCCAACCTCTTTACTTTGTTTTTGTTTTGCTTAGTTTATTTTATTTTTTCTTGTTTACTTCTCTTTATCAAAAAGACAAAATAAATTAGTTCTTATTCTAGCGGTAGTTTTATTCCTGTTTTTAGTCCTGTTAAAATGAGTACTCCTGAGAACACTAAGTTATGTGACTTTACTAGCACCAACAACAACGATTTCATTAGCAAACCTAATGCTCCATCTGCTCCTACTGCTAATTTTTATGAGATAAAGCCTGCCCTGTTAAACCTTGTTATGAGAGAGCAATTTTCTGGTGTTAGTACTGATGATGTTGCTTCCCATCTTAATAATTTTGTTGAACTATGTGAGATGCAAAAATATAAATATGTAGATGGCGATATTATTAAACTGAAATTGTTTCCTTCCTCTTTGAGAGGAAGAGCTAAAGAATGGTTGTTGTCTTTGCCTAGAAATAGTATTGATTCTTGGACTAAGTGTAAAGATGATTTCACTGGAAAATATTATCCTCCTGCTAAGATTATATCTTTAAGAAGTAGCATTAAGAATTTTAAGCAACTTGATAATGAGCATGTTGCTAAAGCTTGGGAAAGAATGAAATCTTTAGTAAATAGTTGTCCCACTCATGGACTGACTACTTGAATGATCATCCAAAACTTTTATGAAGGTATGAATTTTTCTTCAAGAAACCATCTGGATTCAGCTGCTGGAGGAACCTTTATGTCCATTACCTTGGGGTCAGCAACAAAGCTTCTTGATGATATGATGTTAAATTATTTTGAATGGCACACTGACAGAGCTACAACTAGTAAGAAGGTAAATTCTTTTGAAGAAACCTCCTCTTTGAGTGATTGACTTGATGCTATTATGTCTATGCTTGTGAATGGTCATGCTCTTATTGATCCAAATAATGTTTCTTTAGCCTCTTTGGTTGCTCAAGAAGAGCATGTTGATGTCAACTTCATTAAAAATAATAATTTTAACACTAATGCTTATAGGAATAATTTTGGTAGCAACAATTATAGGCCATACCTTTCCAATAATAGCAATGCTTATGGTAATTCCTACAACAACAATACAAGTGTACCCTCTGATCTTGACAACATGCTTAAGAATTTTATCAGTACACAAACTGCTTTCAATAAATATGTTGAGGAAAAATTTGGCAAAATTCATGTTCTTGATTCTAAAGTTGATAGCCTTGCTCTTGATATTGATTTTATGAAACTAAAGGTTATGCCTCGTGATGTTAAAGAAAGCAAAACTTTGAATCCTATCCAAATTTGAATTGATGATAATGTTAGGATGTTAGCTGAATTGGATGCTAGATGGGAAAGAGAAGATGAAATAGCTAGAAAGAATAATATAGCTAATGTTTGCACTATTACCACCACTAGTAAAACTTAAGCTTCTCATGCTATTAAACCTTCTACTATCAATGGTAAAGTAATTTGTGTTGGAAATACTCCCACTTCTGCTATTAAAATGCAAAACTGCCTGAAACTGCTAAAAATGGTCCTGATAAAAGTGCTGAAATTTTTATAAACATGGGAGACAATGGTCGCATTATATTTTTTTAAAATGATCTTGATTTTAATGATTGCAACATAACTGAAGTGATTAAGCTCTTACAAAAACTTGCTAGTTGTCCTAATGCTAGTGCTATGAATATGGCTTTCACAAAACATATTACAAATGCTCTCATGCAAATTAGAGAGGATGAATTAAGATGTGAAGCCTCTATCACTAGGTAGCTAGATGATGGTTGGGAACCCATTATTAAAATGAAAGTGAATGGTTTTGATTGCAATGCTCTATGTGATCATGGTGCTAGTATCTCTATTATGCCTAAGAAACTCTATGATATTCTTGATTTACCGCCATTGAAACCTTGTTATTTGGATATTCGTCTTATTGATAATGTTAGAAAGAAGCCTTTGGGCAGAGTTGATGATGTTATTATCATGATTAATAATAATCTTGTCCCTGTTGATTTTGTTGTCTTGAATATTGAATGCAATGCTTCCTGTCCAATTGTTTTGGGAAGACCTTTTCTTAGAACTATTGGTGCTGTTATTGATATGAAAGAGGGGAATATTAAATTTCAGTTCCCACTCAAGAAAGGTATGGAACACTTTCCTAGAAAGAGAATGAAGTTGACTTTTGGTTCTATTGTTTGAACAAGTCACAATTTGGATGCCTCTTCACTTGGAAACAATTGATTCCCCTTTTCTTGGCCTAGCTAAAAGGCGTTAAAGAAAATCATTTCTTGGGAGATAACCCATGGTTTTATTTTTTTCTTTGTTTTTCTCTGTTTTCTTTGAGTCAAGGGTTGTATACTTATTTAGAACCTCCTTTGTATCTTTATTTTCATGTTTTATTAGTGCCAAGTAAGGTTTCTAACGAGAGTTGGAGTTGGTTTTTGGATTTCTGCGCAGGAAACAGATTTCTGCTGCCCACCATAAAAATCCTTATAAATCACAGAAAAACCAGAATGACCTGAAATTTCTTGTGCTTATTCCTCGGCTAATTCCACAAATTTATTGTGCTTTAATTTTTTTCGATCTGAGCAACGTAAGTGCCTCGAAAAAATTCATCTTCACAGATTTTTCTGGTTTTGACAGATTCTGCCATTTTTCTTGCATTTGCTCTTTTACGATGTCAAGTGGATATCTTTGCTTCATGAAACATCCGTGGGTGTTGCTAATGTTTAAAAGTATCAATAGAACTTGTGACCATACAGAAACCCATGGATATTTGATTGTTGCACTAACCCTCTAATGCGAATTACTCTTTGAGTGTGGTGTGAAGGAAGTTTTCAAGGGTCAAGAGAAGAGGGTGATATATGTGATCAAGAAGAGTGCAAGGTAAAAGCTTGGATATTCCCCCATGATTCATACAAGCATATTTTAAGAAGTCTCAAGCATATAAGCTTGGGGATACCCAAGGCATCCCCTTCTTCGTCAACAATCTATTAGGTCACTTATAGTGAAACTATATTTTTATTCGGTCACATCATATGAAGTTTCCTTGGAGCGTCTGTTTGTTTTTGTTTTGTTTTCTTTTGTTTTCCTTGCTGAAATAATATAGTTGGACCCTAGCAATTCTTTTTTGGGAGAGATACACGCTCCACTTTTTCGTTTGAATACTTGCTATGCTAGTATTTTTAGTTTTTCTTATAGCTGCTGCAAAAATTCCTGTTTAGCTTTTGTTTTCATTGCATCTCTTGTTCAGAGCTGTTAGTTTATTAGTTTTATGTGAGTGATCTCATGTTTTCTTGCTGTAGCATTTAGAAAGTTTTTTTTTAAATCATGTTTTGTATGGTGCTTGTTGGGAAAAGAAACTGCTGCTTTTAGTAGAAGTTATAATGGTGCAAGTAGAAGCTTGTATAGACTGTGGCTAGAATTTTTCATATCATGCTAGATTTTATTTTAATTCTAAAGCCTTGTGGTTATTTAGTAGCATGATTATCCTCAAATAGATGAGATTGTTTAATGTGCCATTGAAAAAAATGATGAGTTGTTCTTGTCATATTGAAGCATAAATTTATGGTGTTCTCCTTTGAATGTTTTATTTGGTTGACTTGCCGCATAATCACGCCATGTTTATGAATATGAACAAGTCGCTTATAGCCTCCATGATCATTTAATTTTTGAAATTATGGTACCACTTATGCTTTTATTAATGATGTTTATGTTGCTATGCATGATTATGGCTCTTATGCTCTCTTGATTTGTCGCTCCCAGTATTTTGCTAGCCTCCACCTGTACTGAGTATGAGCTCTAATCGTGCATCCAACTCCCAAAAACCAAAGTTCTCCAATTGTGTCCACCATACCTACCTGGGTGTGGTATTTAACCGTCACTCCAAAGTAAATTTCTCATGTGTTACCTTTAAAACTTTCAAAATTACTCCTGTTTTGTGCTCATGAGGACGTAAGTAGAGAATCTTTATCTCACTTGTTGATTGGACTTTCACACCCTGGGCTAGTGGCTTCATCTGCTTATCCAATGATAGAAGAGTTGGCAGCAGGGTGCCCAGCCCCAAATTAATAACAACAAATTCTCTTCACTATTTTTCCAGTCAAAGCATAATCGTGTAAACAAAAGAGAAAGAAGGATGACCTTCTACCTAGATGCGTCCTTCTATGGGAGCCGCTCTTGTGAAGTCTAGTTGCCTTGTGACGTACTGTATTTTCTGTTTACCATTCGTTGACATAAGCATACACCTCTCTTCATAAAGCTTTCAATACCTCTATTTAATAAAATAAAAGCTCTAGACATGAGTTGATCCCTGCTTTCCGTTGCGAAGGGCCTTTGTTTTACTTTTATGTTGAGTCTCAATCTTCTAACTTTATGCACAGTTGAGAGAGCATAGTTGCCATTCTGAGTTTTATGTGCATTTGTCCCAGAAATTATTAATTGATTCATGATGTGTTATTGCTTGTTCTCTAATTATTTGTTCTAGTCTTCCTCATGAACTTTGAAGGTGTCCTGGCATTTATGTTTTTCCCCACTCTTAAGGACTGGCAAAATATCACTTTGCCATGTTATCTCTACGCTTGAAACAAACATATATCTTTCATTGCATTGTTATTCATGATCTTTTATTTGTGTTACTTCTCATGATGCAAGGTGATTGCTATGCTTTATTGTTCAAATTCTAGTTATCATGCTTGCGTTCAAGTTCTATGATCTCAGCTTACTTATGCTTTTACATTATTGATGATCATGTTTATGTTGGTAGCATGTCACCTCAGAAATTATGTGTTTTTATCGTTTACTACTCGAGGACGAGTAGGAACTAAGATAGGGGATGTTGATACGTCATAAACGTATACTTAATTTCTGATGTTCCATATTGTTCCCCACATGTTTTCTATAAACTTTATGTCATTTTTATCGATTTTACGGACTAACCTATTGACAAGATGCCACAAAGTCAGTTCCATGTTTTCTGTTGTTTTTAGTTTCAGAAAAGTTGTTCTAGAAATTTTCTCGGAATTGGAAAATTTGAAGTCCGAAGGTCCTAGAATTCCCGAAGGTTCCACGGAGTCCCGAAGAGACCCGGAGGGGGGCCACAGAGGCCCCACACCATCGGGTGACGCGCCCCCTGGCCGTGCCATGGGGTGGTGTGGGGCCCCCAGGCCTCCACCGCCTTTGCCCTTTCGCCTATTTATACTCCCGACATATTAACCCTAAAAATATACTACTTCGTCCTGAGAAACACCTGAGGCCGCCGTCATCGTCATCCCGAGATCGGGAGGGTTCTGGAGCTCTCCCCGGCACCCTGCCGGGAGGGGAATTCATCGCCGGAGGGGTCTACACCACCATTCCCTCCTCTGAAGTGATGCATGAGTTGTTCATCCCTAGACTACGGGTCCATAGCAGTAGCTAGATGGTTGTTCTCTCCACTTTGTACCTCATGTTTAGATCTCGTGAGCTGCCTCACATGATCGAGATCATCTTTATCTAATGCTACATGTTGTGTTTGCTGGGAACTGATGAATGTTGAATTTTATGTCTTCTGATTATCAATCTATCATGTTATATTCATGCATATGTTATGTATGATCTTGCATTCTCTCCGTTATTAGTAGATTCTTTGGACAAGTAGATTCTAGTAACTCCAAGAGGAGTATTTATGCTCGATAGTGGGTTCATGCCTCCTTTGCATCTGTGCTCGAGTGACAGAAACGTCACGGATGGAGGATGTGCTGGTGCCATTAGGGAGAAAACAACGGTGTTTACCTAGTTTACATTGTTTACATTACACACTTTTCTTACTACGACAATCTGTTGCTTGCAACTTAATACCGAACGTTTGTTCGGATGATATTCGGATCTCCGGGTTTTTCCGTAAAGCCTTTGTTTTGTAGAATCACAATTTTAATGTGTCCACTTAGGGACTAGTATATTTGATGGTAATATATACCATATGGTGGCTTATGGGCTTGGTATTACCAAGTTTAACTACTGGCATAATAGTAACCTATATACCAGTATAGTAGTAATAGCCACATCAAAAATAGTTTTGATAATCAAGTTTTTGGTAAAACTTCATAGGTAAAACATGCATGATAGGTAATGATAAGTATTGTATCAGCAAGCATCAGGATGGCTTGCCTGGTATCTCCTTGTGTCCCTGGTTTTGGAGTGACTGGAACTTGAAACAGAGCTTCACGACACTTCCTTCCTCTTCGTTTTCTAACGTCGTAAAAAGGAATAAAGGACACACATTCAGAACCAAACAAGGCAAGCAACAAGGCATAACAATACATACAGCAAGGAAACTAATAATAACCAATCACACAATTATTAATTTAGGCAAACAATCAAACAAACACACTTGGCAGAAATGCCATTTAATAAGACAGCTTATGGTTGGAGGAACATATCTCACAACCTTAATATCATGGATTCAGTGAGTGTGCCACTCTCATACCAAGATATTAATAGACCCAAAATACACTTAGTTTCACATAGGTGAGACTACTAAAAGTATATAAAACATGCACAATAATAAGCATGGCAATGGGTCTATCAACCAAACCACAAAAAGAAAAAGGTAGCTATCCTACTAAGTCTAAACTCACATCAAGAATAAATAAAACACATGATTTGCAAAAGTTACTTTTACAAGTCAGTGAGCCTACACAAGTGCAACAAGGCAATGGACTCACCACAAAACACACAATTCTCATAGTGAGAACAATAGAAACAAAGAATAAAAAGGAGGAATCCTATAGACATGCTTCTACTAAGGGTTTGCTATGCAAGCAAGCATAATAAGTAAAGTACTAAAATGCAGACAAGGAACCATGTTATCATAATGGGAATGAAAACATGTCCTCATGCAAGGATACACAAATATTTACCAAACATAAGTTGGCAGGAAAAATAATTCAATACAAAAACTGCTAAGGAAAACTAGTACTACTCACACATGAAGAATCAATGGATGTATTTTCAATCAAGTAATTGAAATACAACCAGAGGGTCCATGTCATAAAAACAGGAGTGAAAAACATCTATACTTGCTATAACAAAAATATCCCATTTAACAAAACAATGCATCAATTTGCAGGGCAACTCCTACATACTAGTGGTAATAAAAAGGGCATTACTAGAGGAATCAAACAACACTCCAAAGATGGATTTTTCCTAGAAATCCACACATGATTACAACCACTTACAAACAGAAGCATACACATTTTCATTTAGCACTCAAAATCTCAAGGCAAAAATACTAGGCACTCATTAGTTAGAGAACTATATAAAAGAAATACATCTAGTGTGGGGGAAATAATGTTTCCACCAAAAATGCAATGACACCAGTGGGTGTTCCACTAGCAGAACAAAGCATTAAGAGGTCACAAAGCCTCTGGTCACACTTGCTAAAAATTAACAAAAACCTATACTAGCATCTAGTGCAATAACAATACTAGTAGAAAATAATAGGGTGCAAAAATAAGCAAGGTAATGATACTCATGCAATTATTTTCACACAAGTGAAAACTCTAGGGGTCAAGTGCTCATCAAAGCATAACCAAAATGCTACTGGTCCTATGAATACAACACAAAAATATGTGGCTACACATCCACAAATGCTTATGTCAAAAATTCCACACATGAGGGAATTTTTCCATAACATTCCCATAGTCATGACAAGCTACTCATGCTTTTCTACCCACTCAAATGCAAGCTAGCAGAGGTGATAACAACACAAACTAAGTACCAACATGGTACTGGATCCAATAAAAAATCCAAGTGCTTGCACATAAATTTAATCACTCAAAAATACTATGCAAGTATTAGCTAGAGATAAAACATATGCTATTAACATAAATCCTATTTCTTCTCCACTCAAGTCCACACAATCTAACATGCTAAAATAGCTAAGTAACACTTAGAAAACAAGTTCACACAACTTGTACATGCTAGAAAACAATATTGCAACACAAAAATATAATCACACAAATTAATTTCCTAAAATGCCAAAATGGCAGAAACAAGCAATTTAAAGATCTGTCCACCAAATTTCCTAGGATGCTCTAAAAATTAAACCAAGCTAGGTTTGGATAGTCCTAAACATATACAAGACCATCCAGTTGAGTTTGCATAAAAATTCAGTTTTAATAATTTTATAAAAATCACCAAAGTGCTCTCTGGTGTTTTACCAAATTGCATGCCATTTAAAAAATACTATGAATTTGGAAGCAAGGTTAATTTCTCCTGTTAGGAAATTTCAAGGGCTTTCCAATTCAATTGGATACACCTCAAATGGAGTTGTGAAATTAAAATGGTGCTCATTTTGGTGTTTCTGGTACCTGTTGCCAAAACATTTTTCATTTCTAAACCATTCATCCAAATGTAGATCTACAAATTGGAGATGGTTTAGATTTTGTTGTTGTACCACTGTGAATTTTAGTTTGGTAAAATTCATCTTTTAGATTTCCTTTTAGATCCAAAAGTAACAAGGTACATTCTGTAAAATAAATAAATGGAAAAGCAACTGAGGGAGGGCCAGATCCACTTATTGGGCCGGCCTGGATCTAGCTTCACCGCGCGCAGATCTAGCTATAGTCGCTGACTCGCGGGCCAGCCGCCACGCGGGCAGCCACGCGGCAGAGGCGAGGCCCACGCGTAGTTTGACTGGTTCTGCGCGGGGTCAAGGCAACATGACGCGAGCATGACGTCGTGGGCGCGTCACCCGCCGGCGGGAGGATCTCCGGCGAGGTCCCAACGGTGATTTCGTCCATCGTTTCTCAAATCGAAGATACCTACGCGCTGCTCTCGGCTTGGGGATGCGAATAGGGTCAGTTTCGTTTCCTTGGATGCACCGGAGGGGCGGCGGCAACGGGCGGCGCACGGCGGCCGGACGCGTCCACGGCGCAGCCACGATTAAGGGCGAGAGGGAGAGGGGAAAACGGTCGGGGAGGACCGCGTGCTCACCATGGACTCGAGGAGATGCTCGGGTAAGGCAGAGGGGGAGCGAGGCGGCGGCAATGCCTCGCCGGAGCTCCGCCGGGCTCGGAGAGGGAAATGGACGGCGCGGCCTCCTCGATGCGCTTTGGCTTGATTCCTTCTGCAGGGAGGATCACCACCTCGAGGCGGAGGAGATGAGCCACTCGGTGGCCGGCGGCGAGCTCCGCAACTGCCGAATCGCCGGCGACCTAGTAGCTAGGGTTCGGTTTTGGGGGAAAATATCTAAGAGAGAGTGTGCTCGAGGGGGGAAGAGAGAGGGGGTAGATAGGAGGTGCACATGGGGGTTTTAATCACCTAGAAGGCTTCCCTTCGAAGCAATGGATCATGGGCTTCCATGCCTTCCACTGCTGCTACAGGAAGAAGAAGGACACAATGACTAGGATTGCAATTTGGTCCGTGGGTATTTACAAGAAGGTCCTTTTCCTCTCTGAAAATGCTGTTTTCACCAATCAAACAAAGTCAAAAATTTAAATTCCTTTTGCCCAAAATTCTTATTAGTTGAGTTGCACAACATATGTGAAAATTGGCTCAATTGGAGAAACTTGATAATTCAAAGTTGTTCAAATTTGAATTCTTACATAAATGGACATTGAATTTATTAACCTACTTAGGAGCTTCCAAAAATGATAATTTTTGGCACACATTACTTATTTGAAGTGTTCCTTATGTGGTCGAAAATTCAAGTCACTTTGAGTTACTTCATAGAACAAACTTGTTCAAATTCAAAAAGGTGATGTCAAGAAAATAGGGGTTTTTGGCAACTTAATCAATTCAAAAACTTGTTCCCTTTTGGTTTTCATCCTTATTTATGATATAGAGCATTTGGTATTTATTTCATGGCATTTTGAAAAAGTTTGTAGAACAAACTTGTTCAAAATTCCAAATGTTGCTGTGGAGAAAAATCATGTTTTCAGGACTTTAATGGATTCAATTTTTGGTCTCCTCTTGTGTGTGTTCCTTATTTGATATAAGGAATAACTGGTATTAGTTTCAGATCATTTGAAGAAAGTTTCCAATAGTAACTTGTTTGAGTTTTCTGTTTCTGAAAATATTGGAAATTCAATTTAATAAGGCACTTGGCTTTTCCTTAACAATGCTTTGCCAAAATATTTATGTGACTAGATATAGCAAGTCAATGCTCTCCAATACCTTTGTTTTTAAGCTTGCAAGGTTGGAAAAACATTTGATAAGATTTTGGTGAAGCATTTAAGAATGCCTCTTTTTCTGATAATCTTTTAGGGAAATTTATTTAGTGTTTCCTCTTTCTTAATTTAGACCTTGGAATTATATTCAACAAGTACTAGGTTCATAAGATAGATTTGGAAAACTCTTTGATAAATATTTACTTTAGAAAATATTGTCAAGGTCATTGGAACAATATGTTGAATATTTTTAGTTTACTGCTTTGCTATCTTTTTAAGTTTGCAAGTTTATAATTAGTTTGTTTAGTTGCACTTAAACAAATACAACCAAAGTTTAATTGTGAAGCAATTAGCAAAACAACTGTGCTTATCAGGTATTCCAAAATTGGGATGTGACAGGTCTTCCCCCCTTAAAAAGAATCTCGTCCCCGAGATTCGCAAGCGAGGACTAAGGGAGGGCCAACAAACACAATGTTAGTGTTGGAGTGCAGGTGCTTCCCCCCTTTGACTTTTCTTGGGAGGTGGGGTACTCCCTTAAATTTAGAAAATTCATTTTAAAAATTACACCAACACTGTGTTAGGTCCAAAACTTTTGTTTCCTAGTTTGAACAAAAATTAAGGTTAGTGCAGAACTACCTGGAAATGTACCGTCAATTAATACATGAGTTCTTAGCTATATCCCACATATTACATACCACATATGGAGTGGTGTACCACTCTCATAACAAGTATATAATAAGCTAAAAATATAGCTTGTGGGTGCAAAGGTTAGGTTGCCAAGGTAAAACAAACAGACAGAACAAATACCCATGGCAGTGGATGTTACTCCCTACAAGCAACTATCACTTAATATGTTCATGATTTTAGTTGGATGTTTTAGTTTCATAAGATACCCTTAAGCACAATCATAACACAAGTATAAACTCATGCTAAGGTAAAACATTTAAACAAAATCCAATAAGCAAGCAAACAACACCACAGATGAATAGACTATTTATTCACTAGGTTATTGTTTACGAGAGGTTTTGGAATCCATCAATCATGAACAATTAGCAAACAACCAGTTAAACCAATTAATCCAATCATAAAGATACTCTAAAACACCATCTTTACACAAGATAAAACTCCTACTACCCAGGCATCAAAAAAAAAAATCAGGACTGCACAAATAACACACTAGTATGAGAAATCTACACCAGCATGCTATAGAGATAATCATATCCTATAACCATAGAACCTGCAACTAAATAATTCATGGCATTATAACATAAGTAATAACTTCCTAAACATGCTATATCAACACATATACTCATAAAATAAAAAGAGGGTAATACTAGAGCAAAAATCACCATTTCTAGTGGTGAAACTTGTTTCACTCTAGAGGAGCAAACAATTGCTATCATGATGTTTAAACTTAAACAAGAAAGTCATGACTATAAGTGTACCTAATAACAGTACACAAAACTTACTCATGTTAGTAAGCACAAACATCGAAACAATCCCATGATACAACTATTAAACATGCATAAATTAATTCTAGCAATTTATGTTTTTCTTAAAACAATTACTAGCAAACAAGAAAGGTATAACTCACACAACCAGTAGCTATGCAATTAATGAAAATTTATCTAAACCTTTTCAAAAATCCATACACTCAATTTAAAATTATTCACAAACAATCTACCAATCAAGAGGAATTTATTTTATTTGCGAACAATTTAATTTTAGCACACGATAGTGAAACATTTCTTAACATGATACCCCTAAGGAATATTATGCTAACAAAAGGATCACACCTAAACATATTAGTATTTAATAGTAAGAATTAAACTTCTCACTTGCATAAGTGAAAAGAAACAATTATATTTTCCATGGTGGAAAATGGAAATCAATCACATAGTGAAACATGCTATTTTCACACATGTGTATGGTTGGGGATTTTCATCCTCAAGCCAAAATGCAATGGGACCAGTGGGATATGGCCTACTAATACCAAGTAAAAATAGGTACTAAGCCTCTGGTTACTCATGAAAAACTTTGCATACAAGATAAAAATATAAGGCTATTTAATCTAGTGAAATAATACTAGTGCATAATGATAGCAATGCTTACACATGCTTTACTATTAAGAGACATGCAAGCTAACATAGGTACAAGGATCAAAATAACAGTACCTAAATGGTACTGGACTCAAAGAAAACATAGCACAAAATCTACTAAGAAAGTATACACAGATCTAGTTCTCACAATACTTTCAAATAATAAACTAGAAGGTAACAAATGCTATTTCATTTTTATTCGAGTTTCCAATCATGCACACACTTTCTAGGGTAGATTTATTGTAAGAAAACAATATAATAACAAGTCCTAACAACTCCATATAAGTTAGGAAGTAAGACTGAATAAAACACAAATTCATTTCAATCAAGAGCACACAAAGAAACAAAAACAGGAAAACTGTTGTTTCCTAGATCTATCATAAACATTCCATCGTTCACTTAATTTCTAAACCCCGAATCTCATAGTACCTACAATGTCTACTAAGATTTGGTTTCCAAAGTAGATACACCTGATATCCTATTGACTAGTAAACGAATAGGTCATCATCTTATTTTCCCGTGATTTCTCCTTTTTACCAACTACATTAAGAGGTGTCGTAAGTCACTTAATTCCTTGGTTTAGAAAGAGTTGTCAGTAGTTTGCATGCTTTGGTTAGGTGTCAACCTAAGATTAGACAAAGCATGTTAGTCTTGTTAGCTTTCTATTTAATCATGTTTGTCCGACAAGATACGACTAGCGTCATTGTACGTCAAATATTGAATTGTGCTCTTTTGATTGGCATTCTGAGGGGGTTGCGCATCATGGCATGTGAAGACTTCTTTTGCACCTTTATCCAGAGGAGGGAGGTATATAACTTTTAAAAATGGGATTTCTCTTGTTTGGTCTTTTAAAAAGGGGGCATAAAAGGGTGCAACGTTTAGCCAACAGGGTAAAAAGAGTCTTTTGCAAACAGACAAAACACAGAGGTTTTGGTCAGTATTGGTTGGTTTTCTTCACGCCTTTTTTTTTCTTTGAAGGATGTCGTTGTTGTAGCTTTATCTGCTGGAGTGCATCACTGGTATCAATGCTATCTGCTCGTGTGGCTTGATGGTCCTCTATTATTAGGCCCAACGGTGCTTTCATTGATTGTGGGGGAGATGGTGGTGGTTCACGACGGGTCGCATTATGAAGCAAAAACAAGTATAAGTCTAAGCAACAAATTCTTGTTTTTGAATACTATACAAACATTTTTGCTTGCAAAAACTTAACAAGAGCTGATTCAAAAACAAGAGCGGGGCAAGCACAAATCTGTAAATTTTGAGCACCCCACAAACATATAGAAGCCTAGATGAACCAAATTCTACACCACACAATAGCACAAAGTCCTACGGACACACATAAGCAAGCCATAACACACAAGCAATGCTCCATTGGAGCTACGTCGGGGGAGGCGACTCATGGAGTTATCGCTAAATTACTCCAAACTAGACTGATCCAAAATCCTAGAAGTGGCTGAAGAACTATATCTACTTCTGACCATCATCACTGTAGAGCTAGGCAATTATTTTGGTCTTCTCGGGACATCGGCAAGTATAATTTTTTTTGGATGGAAACAAGATAATAGAAGTAAAGTTTTGATAAAACTTTTAACAGAGAGAGGTAAGACTATGCAACAATTTGTTTTTGAAACCCCAACTATTTTCTGAACAGAAAACTTCAAAGACGAGAGATGTTTCAAAAACAGAGCGGAGCAGTTGCAAACAAGTAAGAAATAAACTCTTAACCGAGAGAGATACCAACTCTGTAAGGCCCGGCCTTCGAACCACTGTTCAAGGACGCCCTTGATATGCATTTAGAATCTTTTGAAAAGATAATAAGGAGGGAAAATATACTAAAATTCCCTTAGATAAAAATAATGTAGATAGTAAATAGGTTTTTACTCAAAATACTTTTCTTTCCTATCTGACGTCCATGCTAACTAAGGTCTCCTAAGGTCAGGATGGCTCTGATACCAACTCTGTAAGGACCCCAGACCGGCAGTCTGAAACCCTCCGTATGCATACATTCACGATCCCAGAAAGATCAGTCGTGAACGACATACAAAGTTGGCACACAGAAATACATCATCCTTTACACGAATACATAAAGGTATTACATAAAAGATCACATGATCAAGCTTACACAACTGCCACCTAGGGCAGGCAACTTATCAAACACATCGGAAGACAATCAAAACACAACGTAGATGAGCCCAAGTCACGCCTTAACCTACAGGCTGCTGACCCGGAGACGATCCTAGTTCGCAAAGCCGTCAACTCTGTACTTCTCTTCATAGATCTCCTTCAGAGGCGCCTTCTCAAAGTCTGGCAAGTAGATACCCGGGGCGAAACCATAATCAGTACATTTGAATGTACTCAGCAAGACATCCATCATGTCACTTACCAAACATGCAAATATGCTTATATGGTGGAATAGGTAGGATATAAATAGGGTTCACTACCAATGGTGTTCATATATGATGACACCATAGTTGCAGTCAGGTTAATCTGTATCTTCGTTGAAGAAGATACTTCAGAAGAAAATAAAATAATATAGTTTTATTTCTCTTGTAGATATCACATGTACAAGAGATTTTGTAAAGCTTTGTTACAGAATATTTTCTCTTTGCAAAACTTCTTGGAATCAGTTTCCAGAATTCTTGCTTAGAGTAGAAAAGGTTTTCTTTGCAAAACATTTTTGTTTTGTATATCAGCATCTGGCTTTTCATCATCGACGATACCTCCACGGTATAAGTTTCCATTACTTTCCGAACTTCACAAGTTCAACACTTCCTTTCCAAAAATTCCTTTTCAAAAACTTCCTCTTTTGAAAACATTGACACAATGCTAGCTACATGGCCATTCAACTGTCCATATCCGAGGACGCGGCTTCTTCGAAAAAGTTGTACTCTGCAGAGGTGTACACATCCACCAGATCCACTACACCTCCCGTGAACAATCACGGACTGTAACAACAGTATGTAAACATCAGGTATCTGATCATAACCATCCACTATGTTCAAGCTAGAATGTGTCTATCTCTCAGTTGAGTTTTACCGGTCACCCCCGGCACCGAGCTAATCCCTGCCAGCCAGGATGCCTCAACTGATGCGACCGGAGGGAAACTCAATCCCACACTTTTTATGTCTCAACTCTTGACAACAATCGGTTCAAGGGATTCCGTCCCTTATAGCGTTTGAGATAGAACACACACTAACAAGGACAAACTTCCAGTTAAGCCCCGTGCCCATGTTGGGGTAGGGTGGTAGTACGGTAAAGGTTGTCCGGCGAAGACTAGGTTATGTGTCATTTTTGAAAACACCACTTTCTCAAAAATGACCACTTCCACATTCCTCCGGAGAATAAGGATCCGCCATTTCTCTGGGTTTTTCCGTAAAGCCTTTGTTTTGTAGAATCACAATTTTAAGGTGTCCACTTAGGGACTAGTATATTTGATGGTAATAGATACCATATGGTGGCTTATGGGCTTGGTATTACCAAGTTTAACTACTGGCATAATAGTAACCTATATACTAGTATAGTAGTAATAGCCACATCAAAAATAGTTTTGATAATCAAGTTTTTGGTAAAACTTCAGAGGTAAAACATGCATGATAGGTAATGATAAGTATTGTATCAGCAAGCATCAGGATGGCTTGCCTGGTATCTCCTTGTGTCCCTGGTTTTGGAGTGATTGGAACTTGAAACAGAGCTTCACGACACTTCCTTCCTCTTCGTTTTCTAACATCGTAAAAAGGAATAAAGGACACACATTCAGAACCAAACAAGGCAAGCAACAAGGCATAACCATACATACAGCAAGGAAACTAATAATAACCAATCACACAATTATTAATTTAGGCAAACAATCAAACAAACACACTTGGCAGAAATGCCATTTAATAAGACAGCTTATGGTTGGAGGAACATATCTCACAACCTTAATATCATGGATTCAGTGGGTGTGCCACTCTCATACCAAGATATTAATAAACCCAAAATACACTTAGTTTCACATAGGTGAGACTACTAAAAGTATATAAAACATGCACAATAATAAGCATGGCAATGGGTCTATCAACCAAACCACCAAAAGAAAAAGGTAGCTATCCTACTAAGTCTAAACTCACATCAAGAATAAATAAAACACATGATTTGCAAAAGTTACTTTTACAAATCAGTGAGCCTACACAAGTGCAACAAGGCAATAGACTCACCACAAAACACACAATTCTCATAGTGAGAACAATAGAAACAATGAATAAAAAGGAGGAATCCTATAGACATGCTTCTACTAAGGGTTTGCTATGCAAGCAAGCATAATAAGTAAAGTACTAAAATGCAAACAAGGAACCATGTTATCATAATGGGAATGAAAACATGTCCTCATGCAAGGATACACAAATATTTACCAAACATAAGTTGGCAGGAAAAATAATTCAATACAAAAACTGATAAGGAAAACTAGTACTACTCACACATGAAGAATCAATGGATGTATTTTCAATCAAGTAATTGAAATACAACCAGAGGGTACATGTCATAAAAACAGGAGTGAAAAACATCTATACTTGCTATAACAAAAATATCCCATTTAACAAAATAATGCATCAATTTGCAGGGCAACTCCTACATACTAGTGGTAATAAAAAGGGCATTACTAGAGGAATCAAACAACACTCCAAAGATGGATTTTTCCTAGAAAGCCACACATTATTACAACCACTTACAAACAGAAGCATACACATTTTCATTTAGCACTCAAAATCTCAAGGCAAAAATACTAGGCACTCATTAGTTAGAGAACTATATAAAAGAAATACATCTAGTGTGGGGGAAATAATGTTTCCACCAAAAATGCAATGACACCAGTGGGCGTTCCACTAGCATAACAAAGCATTAAGAGGTCACAAAGCCTCTGGTCACACTTGCTAAAAATTAACAAAAACCTATACTAGCATCTAGTGCAATAACAATACTAGTAGAAAATAATAGGGTGCAAAAATAAGCAAGGTAATGATACTCATGCAATTATTTTCACACAAGTGAAAACTCTAGGGGTCAAGTGCTCATCAAAGCATAACCAAAATTCTACTGGTCCTATGAATACAACACAAAAATATGTGGCTACACATCCACAAATGCTTATGTAAAAAATTCCACACATGAGGGAATTTTTCCATAACATTCCCATAGTCATGACAAAGCTACTCATGCTTTTCTACCCACTCAAATGCAAGCTAGCAGAGGTGATAACAACACAAACTAAGTACCAACATGGTACTGGATCCAATCAAAAATCCAAGTGCTTGCACATAAATTTAATCACTCAAAAATACTATGCAAGTATTAGCTAGAGATAAAACATATGCTATTAACATAAATCCTATTTCTTCTCCAATCAAGTCCACACAATCTAACATGCTAAAATAGCTAAGTAACACTTAGAAAACAAGTTCACACAACTTGTACATGCTAGAAAACAATATTGCAACACAAAAATATAATCACACAAATTAATTTCCTAAAATGCCAAAATGGCAGAAACAAGCAATTTAAAGATCTGTCCACCAAATTTCCTAGGATGCTCTAAAAATTAAACCAAGCTAGGTTTGGATAGTCCTAAACATATACAAGACCATCCAGTTGAGTTTGCATAAAAATTCATTTTTAATAATTTTATAAATATCACCAAAGTGCTCTCTGGTGTTTTACCAAATTGCATGCTATTTCAAAAATACTATGAATTTGGAAGCAAGGTTAATTTCTACTGTTAGGAAATTTCAAGGGCTTTCCAATGCAATTGGATACACCTCAAATGGAGTTGTGAAATTAAAATGGTGCTCATTTTGGTGTTTCTGGTACCTGTTACCAAAACATTTTTAATTTCTAAACCGTTCATCCAAATGTAGATCTACAAATTGGAGATGGTTTAGATTTTGTTGATGTACCACTATGAATTTTAGTTTGGTCAAATTCATCTTTTAGATCCAAAAGTAACAAGGTACATTCTGTAAAAAAAAATGGAAAAGCAACTGAGGGAGGGCCAGATCCACTTATTGGGCCGGCCTGGATCTAGCTTCACCGCGCGCAGATCTAGCTATAGTCGCTGACTCGCGGGCCAGCCGCCACGCGGGCAGCCACGCGGCGGAGGCGAGGCCCACGCGCAGTTTGACTGGTTCTGCGCGGGGTCAAGGCAACATGACGCGAGCATGACGTCGTGGGCGCGTCACCCGCCGGCGGGAGGATCTCCGGCGAGGTCCCAACGGCGATTTCGTCCATCGTTTCTCAAATCGAAGATACCTACGTGCTGCTCTCGGCTTGGGGATGCGAATAGGGTCGGTTTCGTTTCCTTGGAGGCACCGGAGGGGCGGCGGCAACGGGCGGCGCACGGCGGCCGGACGCGTCCACGGCGCAGCCACGATTAAGGGCGAGAGGGAGAGGGGAAAACGGTCGGGGAGGACCGCGTGCTCACCATGGACTCGAGGAGATACTCGGGTAAGGCAGAGGAGGAGCGAGGCGGCGGCAATGCCTCGCCGGAGCTCCGCCGGGCTCGGAGAGGGAAATGGACGGCGCGGCCTCCTCGATGCGCTTTGGCTCAATTCCTTCTGCAGGGAGGATCACCACCTCGAGGCGGAGGAGATGAGCCACTCGGTGGCTGGCGGCGAGCTCTGCAACTGCCGAATCGCCGGCGACCTAGTAGCTAGGGTTCGATTTTGGGGGAAAATATCTAAGAGAGTGAGTGTGCTCGAGGGGGAGAGAGAGGGGGTAGATAGGAGGTGCACATGGGGGTTTTAATCACCTAGAAGGCTTCCCTTCGAAGCAATGGAGCATGGGCTTCCATGCCTTCCACTGCTGCTACAGGAAGAAGAAGGACACAATGACTAGGATTGCAATTTGGTCCCTGGGTATTTACAAGAAGGTCCTTTTCCTCTCTGAAAATGCTGTTTTCACCAATCAAACAAAGTCAAAAATTTAAATTCCTTTTGCCCAAAATTCTTATTAGTTGAGTTGCACAACATATGTGAAAATTGGCTCAATTGGAGAAACTTGATAATTCAAAGTTGTTCAAATTTGAATTCTTACATAAATGGACATTGAATTTATTAACCTACTTAGGAGCTTCCAAAAATGATAATTTTTGGCATATTTGAAGTGTTACTTATGTGGTAGAAAATTCAAGTCACTTTGAGTTACTTCATAGAACAAACTTGTTCAAATTTCAAAAAGGTGCTGTCAAGAAAACAGGGGTTTTTGGCAACTTAATCAATTCAAAAACTTGTGCCCTTTTGGTTTTCATCCTTATTTATGATATAGAGCATGTGGTATTTATTTCATGGCATTTTGAAAAAGTTTGTAGAACAAACTTGTTCAAAATTCCAAATGTTGCTGTGGAGAAAAATCATGTTTTCAGGACTTTAATGGATTCAATTTTTGGTCTCCTGTTGTGTGTGTTCCTTATTTGATATAAGGAAGAACTGGTATTAATTTCAGATCATTTGAAGAAAGTTTCCAATAGTAACTTGTTTGAGTTTTCTGTTTCTGAAAATATTGGAAATTCAATTTAATAAGGCACTTGGCTTTTCCTTAACAATGCTTTGCCAAAATATTTATGTGACTAGAGATAGCAAGTCAATGCTCTCCAATACCTTTGTTTTTAAGCTTGCAAGGTTGGAAAAACATTTGATAAGATTTTGGTGAAGCATTTAAGAATGCCTCTTTTTCTGATAATCTTTTAGGGAAATTTATTTAGTGTTTCCTCTTTCTTAATTTAGACCTTGGAATTATATTCAACAAGTACTAGGTTCATAAGATAGATTTGGAAAACTCTTTGATAAATATTTACTTTAGAAAATATTGTCAAGGTCATTGGAACAATATGTTGAATATTTTTAGTTTACTGCTTTGCTCTCTTTTTAAGTTTGCAAGTTTATAATTAGTTTGTTTAGTTGCACTTAAACAAATACAACCAAAGTTTAATTGTGAAGCAATTAGCAAAACAACTGTGCTTATCAGGTATTCCAAAATTGGGATGTGACAGTCTATGTATTTTGTTGTAATGCCCGCATGAATCACATAGTAATCTTCATGTCTTGCATATGCACTACTGTGCAACCTTCATTTCTATCAATTGCCCAACTGTAATTTGTTCACCATGCATGTTATTTATCTTTCACGGAGATACACCACTAGTGAACTGTAGACCCCGGTCCATTTTCTCATACTGATAATACACACACTGCTTTCACACTGCATTCATACTGTTTTCCTACTGTTTTCCACACCATACGTTTAACCTCTTTGTGTTCAGAAAAACGGTGAGATTGACAACCTCACTGCTACGTTGGGACAAAGTGATTTTATGGTGTTGTGTAGGTTTCACGTTGCTACTGAACCGGTAGTGCGCCCTGCCACCTCAGCTGCATCAACCTTCAGAGAGTGCTTGTCCTCCTACTGGTCGATTCAACCTTGGTTTCTTTTCTGAGGGAAAACTTGCTGTTGCACTCTTCACACCTTGCACTTGGGGTCTACCAACGTTAGTCATCATGTGCCCAACCCCAAAATTGGTTACTACAAAATTCTCTTCACTCTTTTCCCCTGATTTATCTGTCAAAGCATAATTGTGTAAACAAAGAGAAGAAGGATGATCTACTACCCTAGTAGCGTCCTTCAATGGGAGCCGCTCTTGTAAAGTCTAGTTGGCTTGTGACGTACTGTATTGTCTGTTTACCATTCGATGACATAAGCATACACCTCTCTAAAAATATTGTTTTCAATACCTCTGTTTAATAAAATAAAAAACTCTAGCACATGAGATAATCCCTACTTTCCCTCTGTGAAGGGACTTTCTTTTACTTTTATGTTGAGTCTTGATCTTCTAACTTTATGCACAATTAAGAGAGCATAGTTGTCATTCTGAATATAATGTACATGAGTCCCAAATATTATTATAGATTGATTCATGATATGTTATTACTTGCTCTCAAATTATTTGTTTCTAGTCATCCACTTGAACTTTGAAGGTGTCATGGCATTTATATTTTTCTCCACTTTTAAGGACAAGCAAAATACCGCTTTGCTATGTTTTCTTTATGCTCGAAACAAATGTATAACTTTCAAGCGCATTATTATTCATGATATTTTTTGTGTTACTTTTCATGTTGCAACGTGGTTGCTAAGTTTCATTGTTAGAATTATGCATATCATGCATGTGTTTAGAGTACTATGATCTCAGCTTACATATGCTTTTACAAATATGATGATCAATATTATCTTGGTAGCATGTCACCTCAGAAATTATTTTGTTTTTATCGTTTTACCTACTCGAGGACGATTAGAACTAAGCTTGGGGATACTTGATACGTCTCAAATGTATCTCTAATTTCTGATGTTCCATGGTGTTTCAATGACATATGCTACATGTTTTCTACACACTTTATGTCATTTTATGGATTTCCTAGGACTATCCTATTAACAAGATGCCACAGAGCCAGTTCCTATTTTCTGTTGTTTTTGGTTCAGAAAAATTGTTCTCGAAATATTCTCGGAATTGGACGAAAAAAATCCCAGGGTCTTAGAAATATGTGACGTACACAGAGTCCGGAGGGGGGCCCTGGAGCCACCACACCATAGGGTGGCGTGACCCCCCTGGCCGCGCCATCGAGGTTGCCCTTTCGCCTATTTAAGCTCCTCCTCAGGTTAAACCTAAAGACCAGAGCCCCCATCCATGAAAAGTTCCGTAGCCGCCATCATCGTCAGCCCTAGTTTGGGAGGGTTCTGAAGCTCTCCTCAGCACCCTGCCGGGAGGGGAATTCATCACCGGAGGGCTCTACACCACCATGCCTGCCTCCGGAGTGATGCGTGAGTAGTTCATCCTTGGACTACGGGTCCATAGAAGTAGCTAGATGGTTGTGTTCTCCTCTTTATGCCTCATGTTTAGATCTTGTGAGCTGCCTAACATGATCAAGATCATATGTTTGTAATGCTACATATTGTGTTTGCTGGGATCCGATGAATATTGAATCCTATGTCAAGTGATTATCAATCTGTCATGTTTATGTTATTTATGATGTTGCATGGTCTCCGTTACTTGTAGATGCTCTAGCCAATTTGATGCTTGTAACTCCAAGAGGGAGTATTTATGCTCGATAGTGGGTTCATGCCTCCCTTTCATTAACGCTCGAGTGACAGAAACGTAACAGATGGGGGATGTTTTGTTGCCATTAGGGAGAAAACAACAATGTTTTCATTGGTTACATTACACACTTTACTTAAGGCAATAATTTGTTGCTTGCAACTTAATACCCGAAGTTTGATTGGATTACGACCTGAGGGTGGATTATTAGTCATAGATGCAGTTGGATAACTGTCTATGAATTATGCTGTAATGCCCGCATGAATCACATAGTAATGATCATGTCATGCATATGCACTACGGTACAGCCTTTATATATGTCAATTGCCCAGTTGTAATTTGTTTACCCAACATGTTATCTATCTATTTTGGAGAGACATCACTAGTGAACTGTGGATCCCGGTCCATTCTTTTACAGTGATAATACAACCACTGCAAACACTATTTTCTTGACTGCAATCATCGTTTTCCTTTCATTCACTGCCATCACTGTTCTCTTTTCATTTACTGCAAACAATCACTATTTTCCACACTATACATCTAATCCTTTGTGTTAGCGAAACCAGTGAGATTGACAACCTCACTGTTTCGTTGGGGCAAAGTATCTTGATTGTGTTGGTGCAGATTCCCCGTTGCTGCTGAGCCTGGTAGTGCGCCCTGCCAACAACAGCTGTCATCAACCTTCAGAAGTGATTTATTTCTCCTACTGGTCGATTAAACCTTGGTTTATTTGTGAGCAAAAACTTGCTATTTTGCTCTTCATACCTTCCTCTTGGGGTCTCCCAACGAGTGTACATCTACGCGCATCATCTATCCAATAGAATATCTATCAATTGCATGCATGTGTGTATAATACTATGCAATCCATCCTTATGTCAACAAGTGCATGTCACACTTTGAAACATTGACATCTTTACGGTGCTTCAATTGGATATTCTTAAAGAGACAAGCTTAAGGAATCAATGCTCTTTGGATTACATCTGTGCATGTCATGAATCTCATTCATTCACATACGTTGAGAAATTGTACCGGATTATTGCAATAGGACTTTTCCTTGACATTTAAAGGAACTCCTTAAATTACGAAACAAGTAACGTGTTTTTTAACTAGATATCTATTTAACTCAATCAACCAAAATAAATATATATGTGTGAAATAGATGCAAATTCTATAAAAATTTATCAAAAATGCACGAATTACTATCATGATTAATTGCACTTAGTTAAAACCAAATATTTAACTAAATGTGTGCTCCCAGTGAAATTGATATTCCTCGAAATAAATATTCAATTACTCGAGATCCATATTAGAATTATGATCAGAAGGATGGATACATCTCGACGACTAATCATAATCCCTAAGGGTAGGTCAGATAGCCCATCACATCTCATGTGACTGTCATTCATCTTTCAATGTATGTGCTCCGAGCTCGAGACTATCATGCAAGGACGTCAAGACAACCAACCATTGATCCTGCCTGTATGGCATTGACCCTTGGATACAAATGATCATTCCATGCCCGCCTATAATGTTCTAAGAACATGTTGACCCTTGGATACAAGTGATGAACGCGAACCTAAACCAGTTCGACAATGCACAGTTTGGAAGAGCATGATTACCTTGATATTTTCAGTTGAGGAATCACCCTAATAATCATGATTACGGACAACCAAAAGAGTGCATAAAAAGGATTAACCATCACATGCAATTAATAGTGATGTAGTATAGTCCACTTTGTCTTATGGGCTCAGAACTCCTTCTTTTCTCCATGGATCATTATCGAGGTCTATGGCATTTGATCACCATCTCCATGTTCTTCTCCTATCTCTAAGATACTTAATGAAAGCATGGGGCACACACAAAAAAAAATCAATCACATCATTTCCAACCATCATGCTTTAAATTTACTCGTAGGTCAAAATAAATACAGTGGATAGTATTTCATACTACTCTTGAATGAAAACGGACTATACCACATCACATCACATGCTCTGCAAAAACAAGTTATATGGATCTAACGCTTGACTTTGCAAATTTTGCGCGATTGTAGGTTCTACGTGAGCCGTCACTACATACGAACAACATCATGCATGATTTTTCACGTTGCTAGATTGACATTGCGGTGTGATTGAAACACACACATTACAAAAACGTCTAGAGCCTCAATCTAAACTTATTCATAACCATGACCCCATGTGGATCCAATCCACATGCCCCATCCATTATGCCGTCCACGAATCCAACTATAGCAAGACCCAAAGCTACTGATGAAGCACTTCTTTGGAGTAGACGAGACATGCCAGGGGAAACTTGAACGCCATAGGATTTCCATAAGTTTGTGAAAATCTTACTATGTCATTAAAACAAAACAACACCACTTATTGGGAAGAAATGCTAAATAATTTGAATATTAGAAAACTCTAATATACATGCATAGACTTATGCAATACCCACACACATCGGTGCTCTAGATCGTACTTGTAGCTACGCATAGACCGATCTGATACCACTATTGGGTCCCATGCAGGAATTTAAAATTTTCCGTATTACACAACACACATGATCTACTATGAAGGTAAAGGCGAAGATATATCTGAATCGTTACCGACATGGAGCATGGAAGATGTGTTGATGACGATGTCGGTGGTGCCTGATGAAGAGTCCCACTACTAAGCCTAGCGGTTGGACTATTGTCGTTTTCCCTTATTGAGCCTTCCACATCCAGCCTTCTAGATCCAGTCGAGTGAGGGTCTTATGTTTTATCCCTCTAAGAGTTCGCACACATACATTCGTCAAAGTTTTGCAGCGCTTCGCGGTTCAGAACTAGGAACCGCAGGTTCATATTGAGGTGGAGAGATCCCAACACATGGGGGAGAGAGGGAGATAATAACTAGATCTAATTGGAAAAAACCCTTAAAATCCAATTAGAAGAAGTTCTAATTCAATTAGAGGGGGTCTAATTAGACCCTCTAATTCAACTATAAAGAGAGAGAGGAACGAGGCCAATTGTGTGTCTCCATTGAAGGACATGTGGGTTTATGTAGTGGGAGGAGCAGGGGGATTTCCTTGGGGGCTAAGTCAGTTGGGAGGAGGACTAGTTGGCTGCAGCCCTCCCCCTTGTCCAATTCGAATTGGACTCTCCCTAGGGATCTCGGGCCCGCTTGGAAGCCAACCAATATTTGGGTGCAACCCTGGGATATTTCTACCCCCTCCATCACATCCCCCCTTATTAGGTTTTTTCCGAAACTCTTCCAGAACCCTATAAACCCTTAAGATAAATTATCAACCTTATCTACCAATGTCAGAAACACATTTCCGACATCCCAGGACATCTCATGTACTTCGTAATCTCTATAAATATTAAGTCTATTACGCCGACATTACCCGGATGATACCCAATCTCTTCTCTGGACCATCCAATGTGAACAACTGACTTTGACGTGTTAAGTGTGTGACCCCTACAGGTTCAATAACCAGTTGACATGATTGGAAAACCATTTTCCTAATTAATAATCAACATCAGGACCGTGGACGTCCATATTGACTCCTACAAGTTATACGGAGGAACTATGCTGAACATGTTGGTTATTAAGTAAGTTCCCATTACTTCACGATACCAATTAATACCTCAAGACGAGATGAATGATAATATTGTTATTAAACTCTTTAAACACTATATCAAATTATTCTCGATGTTATGTATGATTCCTTTTATTATTTACCGTGTTATAGTACCACCATTACCAATGTCATGTCTTTGTATGCGCATACTTATTAACTGATACCATTACACCGAGTGGATCCTGGATGTATCTCTCTATTGACAAGAGGAGTAATTATCAGTCTTGAACTACCACGATGAAATGAACACTTTTGAGAATACCCAGTAATAGCCTTTTTTTATCACCCAATTTACGGTGTGATACTTCACTGTACGAAAGCAAACTTTTCAGCGAACACCACCATATATTCTCATGGTCAAAGGAAGAAACCAAATTAACCATACTGTGATGATGCCATTTATAGAAATGCTATGATCATATCTTGCAGTATCTCAACTACTTGGGTCTATCCAGCCACAATGTTGAAACAACAATGTGATCCCATTAATATTGACATAAAAATGTCCATGAACATGAAAACATGGTCATCTAATATTAACGAATTTGCCTATGAGACATGAAAAAGGTTTATAATGTTGTGTTTATGTCTCTACACGTGCGTATGGGGTTTCCTCTCAATTCCATATTCAGTGACCATAGAAGTTATAGCATAAAAACATGATACATTAATAATGAAACTGATTTATTTTATTGTCTATTGGGCATCCAATAGGAAATTCCAGAGCCCTAGGCCTTGTACTATAACCAAAAATTTTAATCACATTCTTGCTCACTGAGCTTCCTTCTGCCATTTGACATGACCATGGTGTCTTTGTTATCTCATAATGCAGAGTTCTAGCCTGAGTATGATATATGGCTCTGAGTGCAACGATCATATTGTACGTGGACGTACGGTCAAATCGTTTCTGCAACTTAGAATCGATACCTGTCAGCATTATACATTGAACAACTATTACATCATCACTATTCAAGGTATGAGTGTAATTTTTAGAATCAAAAGCACTTTCATAGATATCCTATGGAGGAGGAGAATTAAGGACATACTCTTTCTTGGTACCCCTCCCCCCCCCGAGAAAATTTCTCAGGGCACGAACCCAATCCGCATAGTCACTTCCATTGGCAGCAAGTGGTTTCTTCTTAGGTAGTAAACCAAGGTTAATAGCGGGTGCATTATGAGCCAGTGATCTACACCAATTTATAGTTCACTTAGACATGTTAATAATTATATACAAGCACTTGTTAAAAATAAATTAACTATGTGCTCCCACTAAAATTGATATTCCTCGTGATCGGAATTTAGTGTATTACAGAATCCGTGCTGAACTCATAACCCAAGGATGGATACATCTCAATGATTACAAGCTTACAACGGGTAGGTCAAATTGTCAGTCACTTCCATCATGATTTCCGCTTCATATTTCGATGTGTGTGCTCTGAGCTCATGACTTTCATGCCTGAACGATAAGACAACCAACTGATGCTACCGCATCAAGTGATGACATGTTGACCCTTGGATACAAGTGACCAACATTGTCGCACCCGGACTTCTAGGGGATACTCGCAGTTCCGTTGAACAGTAGTTGATTGGATTACGGGGCTTACCTGCACCCGCATCTCTTACGAGTAGGCCAACACACGTATGTGTGACAACCAACCCCTACTGTTCATCGTCTACGCAAACCATCCCGTAGAAATCAGGATACTTCCATTGACGTACTTCAAAACATACACACATGGTACGTCAACGGCATTTGAACAAGTGATATCACAACAGATCTCTAAGACACAAAGGATGGAAATAAGTTGCAAATAGCTCTCATTAGAGCAGAGATAGCAAATACAATCATCCAGAGGACACATGTCCCAACATAACATCATTACATCACAGCGGAAGCATTCAACATGTCTGAGTACAGACAAGATCCAAATAGGCCTAAGAGGCCGGAAACGAAAAGACGGAGCCCATCCACGAAGTCTCGGATCCTGCCCGGGTCCGCTATCTACTCGTCAGCAGTCTCGTCATACTCCACGTAGTAGCCACCATGGTGATCCTCGGAAACGTAGTCTGCGGAAACCACAGCCCCAAAGGGGTCAGTACATAAACGTACTGGCAAGCAAGACTCACAGTTCACCAAAGTGTAACCCGTCAACACCAAGCACAGATGCTTTGGGTTCAACGGAAGAAAGGGGATATAAAAGATGTTGCAACTGGCTGCTCTAACCAACTACAGAAACATACTACAACTTCCGGCTAACAGAAAGGAGATAAGATAGCGTATCGTAACCAACTATAGCTAACTCCAAACAAAACCATCCTGGATCTCGCCCCTTATCCAAAGAAGCAATCCGAGGATAACTCACACAGTTGGATTAGTGAGGGTTCAGATTATGTGTCATTAAGACTATTACTAGTCAGATTGTTAATCCTTAGGTTTAAGTTGTCCTGAGTACTTGTTAGCCAGTACTTTCACCAAGTAGTCCATAACCGCGGAAAACACGGCTTCTCGAGAAGATTTACCCTGCAGGGGTGCACCAATTTGGCCGTACACGTAAGAATAACCCGCCAGATGGGAAGGCCTTTCCCACCAAGCGGGGCACTCAACACAACTCAACTCTTCTTCGCATCAAGCCCAAAGAACCCCGTGCAGTGAGCGCACGGCTAATCAAGCCCCACGAAGAAAAGGGGACCCTCATAGCACTCTAAGAACGTGTCTCCCTAAATGCCGACTACAAAAGTTCCACCCTGGCCTGGGCTCGCAAAAACATGCATGCGGCAAATGGAACACCCGAACTAAATGAGGCGATTTGGACGAGATGCGAATCGAATCAAATTGAGGGGGGCGCCCATACACGCTTCCCACATGCGGTTAGTGCGCTCATCATGGATCAGTAGACAAGACCCTTTTCCTAATTAGGGTCGACACTAGCAGGCCTCAAAACCACGCAGGGCCTCCTGCCGGTGCCTTATCATCAAATTATTATTATCCACAATATTAACAGGTTGATTGATTAAACCTCGAGCCCCAGAACATAATAGAAATAGTAACAGAAAGTAACGGGTAACAGACTCGAGCAAAACAACCCTAAGCATGCTAGTAAGACACGGGCAACAAGCAATGGGGTTATAGGTGTGGAGGTGAGGCTATATCAGGGTTAAAGGATAACATGTGATAGGATCGAACAGAAGCAACTATTCATAGGGGTAGCAGAATAGACAACAGAAAGGAACACGGTGGTTCATGTGAGTGAATACTTGCCTGCAAACCCAGCAGCCTGGTACTGAGCTAAATCCTTAGAAGGGGTGTCGTAAGTATCGTCGGTCTCAACGTCGTCGTATATCCGAGAAGAAGCAAACAAACAACGCAAAGAGACAAACAATCAATAACATGGCATAGTGCACAAACATGGGATGATGCATGTCAATTTAGTTGATGCATCAGAAATAAACTAGTTCACAAGATAATATGTTTAAATGGACCCATATGCAATTTGGATTGCATATGGAAAGCCCATGACTTATGGTTGAATTAATTGTTTTACAACTAACCAATAGGTGAAAGTGGGTTAGCATGATGCATGAATGAGGAAAACAGAAAGAAAACAACATTAGAAACAATTTGAAATAAGGTTTACCAAGTTTGGAATTTCATTTATTAAGTTATGGAATTTTGGTTCCTTAAGGGTGTCACACAAGCATTTGTTGTTTTCACCAATTTAAATTGTCCAAAATAGATAACAAAGTTCATATTTGAAAAGAACATACAATTTTGGGTGGAGTACATGTTTCAATTATTGAAAAAGGAATTAAGATGAATTACTTATGAATTAAACAAGTTAAACAAGATTTAATTGAATTTAATCCAAGAATGAACTTATTTGAAGTTTTATTTGTGCAAAACATTAAATGAAATTCATAGTTGAAAAGGTTATACTTTTATGGTTTGAAAACATATTTTATATGTTCAAAAAGAAATTAATTTGGTCAAGTTATGAATTTAGCAATATTAAATGAATTAAACAAGGTTTAAATTGTTTAACCAATTTTAATTATTCAAAACATGAAACAAATTTTATATTTGGAAAGAGGGTTTAATTTAGCATGGAAAACATATTTTATTTGTTGAAAATGGATTTTAAATGAGCAAGTTATTATTTTGGCCATGTTAAATGCAATAATTAAGAAACAGTTTTTTTCAGCAATTTAAATTATTCAAAACAGCAAAATAAGTTGATATTTGCAAAGTACATGAAAAATTGAATGGAAAACATGTTTAGTTTGTTGAATTTGGAATTTTTATGCCCAAGTTATGAATTTTGCAAATTTAAGTGAATTGAACAAGAATTCAAATATTTCACCAATTTAAATTATTCAAAACAGTAAACAAATTTTATATTTGGGTAGACAATTCAATTTGGTACAAGATACATGTTTAAAAAGTTGAATTTGGAGTTGGAATGATTTATTTATGCAATTTACAAGTTTAAGGTGTAATTCTGCCATTTTTTATTAACTAGGGACTTAGGAAAAATATTCCAGGGGCTAGAAAATAGTTAGCAGGGACCTGGGTGTGATTTCTATGAAGGTGCTGTATCAAAACAAAAGGAAATAAAAGTTTGGTTTAATTTTGCGGGAGGGGGACTCGAACCCCTGCCCTCTGCTGCGCGCACAGAGAGCAGAACCACTGCGGTGGCTGTTCGGATGGTGATAGGAAGGGGCAGCGGGGAAGGTTAAGGTGTTGCGCGCGGCTATACTGCTAACTGAACTTCGCTGCAGTTTCAGGGGACAGAGGAAGCGGCCGCCGGTGGACAGCGACCAGCTGCTGCTGCGACTCGCCGGAGAGGAGGCAGGGAGGCGCGCTCGTGGGGGTTGCGCGCGGTGTGCTGCGGGCTAGAGGAAGGAGGGAGGAAGTCGAGGGGCGATGCTCACCTTGGGCTGAAGGAAAAGCACGGGCGGAGCAGGTGGCCGGTGGCGACAAAGGGTGGATGGCGGCGGCGCTCCGAGGCTTCCCGGCCCGCGCCGAGTGGTCGAGGAGGGAGCTGGGGGCCGGGTGTTTCCATTCCCGCCGTTTGCCCGGGCGGAGGGGAGCTCTAACATCGGTGATCGCCGGAGGGGATGGAGGTTTCGGTGGCGTTTGGTGCAGGTTCAGTTACAGAGGGAGAAAGGCAGCAAGCAGAGAGGTAAGAGAGGAAGAAAGAAGAGAATGGAGGCGGGGGAAGAGAGAGGAGAGGAAGAAGGAGGGTAGGGCAGGGGCTAGGGCATCGGGTAGGGTTTATAGGAGAGGGGGAGGGCTCGCAGCCGTTGCTGCTCTGCTCTGTCAACGTGGACAGGGCAGATGCCCTTCCGTACAGGGAAGAAGAAGATGCGAGGGGGGGTATTGGGCCTGGGAGTTGGTGGGCTGGGCCTGCTGCCCCTCTCTCTCTTTGTTTCCTTTTATTTTTTTGTTTCTGTTTTAATTTTTTATTTTTTTTGCAGATTGGAATAAGAGAGAAAGGGAGGTTTTTAGGAGTAGAAAATTAGGTAAAATTTGGTAACAATTATTTATATTGTGACAGCAACATTGCAAGCTTTGGTCCTTCAAAAGTTCAAAATATTTTGTTGTTTGGAATTTGTTTGAAATTTGATGGGATTTTAATATTAATTGATTAATTTGAATAAACAACTTAATAGTTTTAAATCAAGGTTATTTGAATCAAGAGGGGGCTTTGTTTTGATAATTTTCATAAAGTTCAAAAGGGGTTGATGTTTGGAATATGTAATTGAATTTGAAAGGCATTTGAATTAAGTGAATTTGCTATTAAATGAATTGTGGCAACTTAAGCAATTTGATGGTTTGAGAGTTATAGTTTAATGGAATCAATTGATTGTTTTGATTTGAAATATTCATTTGGAAATTGTAGCATCACAAGGATGAAACAAAAGGTTTAAAATTTGGTTTGAAATTCAAATAGAAAACAAAGGAAAACAAATGAAAATAGAGGAAAACAAAAGGAAAACAAGAAAAACAAATGCAATGAACATGATGCCATGATGCAAAACATAAAATAACAGAGACCAAACATTCTAATGGCTATTTTTCATACTTGGGATGTTACAAAACGCCCCCTTGAAGGAATCGCGCCCCGAGATTCCTACTGAGAAAAGAAAAGGTCCGGATACTTCTTGCGAAGATCCTCTTGAGCTGTGACACGTGAAACACATCGTGCACCTTGGATAGTTTTTCTAGAAGTTCAATACGATAGGCATTCCTGGCAACTCTTCTGGAAAGACGTCAGGGAATTTGCAAACCACCGGAACATTTTCAATTGAAGGAAGAGGTTTTGTATCGAGGGTGAATAGCTGAAATGGAACTTGATTCATTTGTAGAATAGATTATCTGGTGAGAAGGGTGGAACAGCGTTATTGATTAGACGTCGGTAGAAGAATTTAAGTGGGAAGCAACAACAAGATTTCAACAGACGAAAAGTTTGTTGAGAAGAACAGGATATCAACATCGGGAAAACACGAGAACAAAACACTCCTGGGGTACTACGGAAAACCCATCCGGGCTTCTAAAGGATTAATATCTACTGCTTAAGGAATAGAGGATCTGCTTCCGGGGCTTACACGCCTCCGTTCTCAATCATGAGTAGGCAACATGATAAATCATGTCACAACCACCTCCATTCCTATGGTCTAGTAGATATAACCATCCTAGAGAAGCCAGAATTCGTGAAACCCTAACTTGAAAGTTTAGATTAGAAGGGAAAACAACGTTGCACTTCCTTACCAGAAAAGGGAGGGTGGGTGGGGAAAGAAGAAAAAGAACAGAATTCCTACTCTCACGTTTCATTTTTCCTATATAGCTACAAAATAGTTTCTAGACTCAACTGCGACCAGTAAAAGGGATCCTACAGGCAGACAGGCTCTGATACCATTTGTCGCACCCGGACTTCTAGGGGATACTCGCAGTTCCGTTGAACAGTAGTTGATTGGATTACGGGGCTTACCTGCACCCGCATCTCTTACGAGTAGGCCAACACACGTATGTGTGACAACCAACCCCTACTGTTCATCGTCTACGCAAACCATCCCGTAGAAATCAGGATACTTCCATTGACGTACTTCAAAACATACACACATGGTACGTCAACGGCATTTGAACAAGTGATATCACAACAGATCTCTAAGACACAAAAGATGGAAATAAGTTGCAAATAGCTCTCATTAGAGCAGAGATAGCAAATACAATCATCCAGAGGACACATGTCCCAACATAACATCATTACATCACAGCGGAAGCATTCAACATGTCTGAGTACAGACAAGATCCAAATAGGCCTAAGAGGCCGGAAACGAAAAGACGGAGCCCATCCACGAAGTCTCGGATCCTGCCCGGGTCCGCTATCTACTCGTCAGCAGTCTCGTCATACTCCACGTAGTAGCCACCATGGTGATCCTCGGAAACGTAGTCTGCGGAAACCACAGCCCCAAAGGGGTCAGTACATAAACGTACTGGCAAGCAAGACTCACAGTTCACCAAAGTGTAACCTGTCAACACCAAGCACAGATGCTTTGGGTTCAACGGAAGAAAGGGGATATAAAAGATGTTGCAACTGGCTGCTCTAACCAACTACAGAAACATACTACAACTTCCGGCTAACAGAAAGGAGATAAGATAGCGTATCGTAACCAACTATAGCTAACTCCAAACAAACCCATCCTGGATCTCGCCCCTTATCCAAAGAAGCAATCCGAGGATAACTCACACAGTTGGATTAGTGAGGGTTCAGATTATGTGTCATTAAGCCTATTACTAGTCAGATTGTTAATCCTTAGGTTTAAGTTGTCCTGAGTACTTGTTAGACAGTACTTTCACCAAGTAGTCCATAACCGCGGAAAACACGGCTTCTCGAGAAGATTTACCCTGCAGGGGTGCACCAATTTGGCCGTACACGTAAGAATAACCCGCCAGATGTGAAGGCCTTTCCCACCAAGCGGGGCACTCAACACAACTCAACTCTTCTTCGCATCAAGCCCAAAGAACCCCATGCAGTGAGCGCACGGCTAATCAAGCCCCACGAAGAAAAGGGGACCCTCATAGCACTCTAAGAACGTGTCTCCCTAAATGCCGACTACAAAAGTTCCACCCTGGCCTGGGCTCGCAAAAACATGCATGCGGCAAATGGAACACCCGAACTAAATGAGGCGATTTGGACGAGATGCGAATCGAATCAAATTGAGGGGGGCGCCCATACACGCTTCCCACATGCGGTTAGTGCGCTCATCATGGATCAGTAGACAAGACCCTTTTCCTAATTAGGGTCGACACTAGCAGGCCTCAAAACCACGTAGGGCCTCCTGCCGGTGCCTTATCATCAAATTATTATTATCCACAATATTAACAGGTTGATTGATTAAACCTCGAGCCCCAGAACATAATAGAAATAGTAACAGAAAGTAACGGGTAACAGACTCGAGCAAAACAACCCTAAGCATGCTAGTAAGACACGGGCAACAAGCAATGGGGTTATAGGTGTGGAGGTGAGGCTATATTAGGGTTAAAGGATAACATGTGATAGGATCGAACAGAAGCAACTATTCATAGGGCTAGCAGAATAGACAACGGAAAGTATCGGTAACCAATGTTGAAAGGAACACAGTGGTTCATGTGAGTGAATACTTGCCTGCAAACCCAGCAGCCTGGTACTGAGCTAAATCCTTAGAAGGGGTGTTGTAAGTATCGTCGGTCTCAACGTCGTCGTATATCCGAGAAGAAGCAAACAAACAACGCAAAGAGACAAACATTCAATAACATGGCATAGTGCACAAACATGGGATGATGCATGTCAATTTAATTGATGCATCAGAAATAAACTAGTTGACAAGATAATATGTTTAAATGGACCCATATGCAATTTGGATTGCATATGGAAAGCCCATGACTTATGGTTGAATTAATTGTTTTACAACTAACCAATAGGTGAAAGTGGGTTAGCATGATGCATGAATGAGGAAAACAGAAAGAAAACAACATTAGAAATAATTTGAAATAAGGTTTACCAAGTTTGGGATTTCATTTATTAAGTTATGGAATTTTGGTTCCTTAAGGGTGTCACACAAGCATTTGTTGTTTTCACCAATTTAAATTTTCCAAAATAGATAACAAAGTTCATATTTGAAAAGAACATACAATTTTGGGTGGAGTACATGTTTCAATTATTGAAAAAGGAATTAAGATGAATTACTTATGAATTAAACAAGTTAAACAAGATTTAATTGAATTTAATCCAAGCATGAACTTATTTGAAGTTTTATTTGTGCAAAACATTAAATGAAATTCATAGTTGAAAAGGTTATACTTTTATGGTTTGAAAACATATTTTATATGTTCAAAAAGAAATTAATTTGATCAAGTTATGAATTTAGCAATATTAAATGAATAAAACAAGGTTTAAATTGTTTAACCAATTTTAATTATTCAAAACATGAAAAAAAAATTATATTTGGAAAGAGGGTTTAATTTAGCATGGAAAACATATTTTATTTGTTGAAAATGGATTTTAAATGAGCAAGTTATTATTTTGGCAATGTTAAATGCAATAATTAAGAAACAGTTGTTTTCAGCAATTTAAATTATTCAAAACAGCAAACAAAGTTGATATTTGCAAAGTACATGAAAAATTGAATGGAAAACATGTTTAGTTTGTTGAATTTGGAATTTTTATGCCCAAGTTATGAATTTTGCAAATTTAAGTGATTGAACAAGAATTCAAATATTTCACCAATTTAAAATATTCAAAACAGTAAACAAATTTTATATTTGGGTAGACAATTCAATTTGGTACAAGATACATGTTTAAAAAGTTGAATTTGGAGTTGGAATGATTTATTTATGCAATTTACAAGTTTAAGGTGTAATTCTGCCATTTTTTATTAACTAGGGACTTAGGAAAAATATTCCAGGGGCTAGAAAATAGTTAGCAGGGACCTGGGTGTGATTTCTGTGAAGGTGTTGTATCAAAACAAAAGGAAATAAAAGTTTGGTTTAATTTTGCGGGAGGGGGACTCGAACCCCTGGCCTCTGCTGCGCGCCCAGAGAGCAGAACCACTGCGGTGGTGGTTCGGATGGTGATAGGAAGGGGCAGCGGGGAAGGTTAAGGTGTTGCGCGCGGCTATACTGCTAACTGAACTTCGCTGCAGTTTCAGGGGACAGAGGAAGAACCCGCCAGTGGACAGCGACCAGCTGCTGCTGCGACTCGCCGGAGAGGAGGCAGGGAGGCGCGCTCGTGGGGGTTGCGCGCGGTGTGCTGCGGGCTAGAGGAAGGAGGGAGGGAGGAAGTCGAGGGGCGATGCTCACCTTGGGCTGAAGGAAAAGCACCTCGGGGCGGAGCAGGTGGCCGGCGGCGACAAAGGGTGGATGGCGGCGGCGCTCCGAGGCTTCCCGGCCCGCGCCGAGTGGTCGAGGAGGGAGCTGGGGGCCGGGTGTTTCCATTCCCGCCGTTTGCCCGGGCGGAGGGGAGCTCTAACATCGGTGATCGCCGGAGGGGATGGAGGTTTCGGTGGCGTTTGGTGCAGGTTCAGTTACAGAGGGAGAAAGGCAGCGAGCAGAGAGGGAAGAGAGGAAGAAAGAAGAGAATGGAGGCGGGGGAAGAGAGAGGAGAGGAAGAAGGAGGGTAGGGCAGGGGCTAGGGCATCGGGTAGGGTTTATAGGAGAGGGGGAGGGCTCGCAGCCGTTGCTGCTCTGCTCTGTCAATGTGGACAGGGCAGATGCCCTGCCGTACAGGGAAGAAGAAGATGCGAGGGGGGGTATTGGGCCTGGGAGTTGGTGGGCTGGGCCTGCTGCCCCTCTCTCTCTCTTTGTTTCCTTTTATTTTTTTTGTTTCTGTTTTATTTTTTTATTTTTTTGCAGATTGGAATAAGAGAGAAAGGGAGGTTTTTAGGAGTAGAAAATTAGGTAAAATTTGGTAACAATTATTTATATTGTGACAGCAACATTGCAAGCTTTGGTCCTTCAAAAGTTCAAAATGTTTTGTTGTTTGGAATTTGTTTGAAATTTGATGGGATTTTAATATTAATTGATTAATTTGAATTAAGCAACTTAATAGTTTTAAATCAAGGTTATTTGAATCAAGAGGGGGCTTTGTTTTTATAATTTTCATAAAGTTCAAAAGGGGTTGATGTTTGGAATATGTAATTGAATTTGAAAGGCATTTGAATTAAGTGAATTTGCTATTAAATGAATTGTGGCAACTTAAGCAATTTGATGGTTTGAGAGTTATAGTTTAATGGAAACAATTGATTGTTTTGATTTGAAATATTCATTTGGAAATTGTAACATCACAAGGATGAAACAAAAGGTTTAAAATTTGGTTTGAAATTCAAATAGAAAACAAAGGAAAACAGAGGAAAACAAAAGGAAAACAAGCAAAACAAATGCAATGAACATGATGCCATGATGCAAAATATAAAATAACAGAGAGCAAACATTCTAATGGCTATTTTTCATACTTGGGATGTTGCAAACATGGGCCGGATTGATACTCGTCTCCCAATTATAAGAACACGTTGACCCTTGGATACAAGTGATGAATGCAAACAAGAATTGGTTTGACGGTGCTACATTTTGAAGGGAACGATCTACCTTGATATTTTTATGAGAAATCATCCTAATAATCATGACTACTGAGCAATCAAAGGACATCAAGAAAACAAACATAAATTGCACAAGTAAAAGAACTAGTGATGTAGTATAGTATTCTTCCATGTCCAATGGATTCTTTGTTTGTGGTGCCATGTCAAGGTTCACGACATGTGCAATCCTTCTCCTACCCATCATCGCCATGAACAGGTGAGGATGGTTTGCTGGCTACAAAAAAACGGTTAGGTAAATCATCTCAAAATTCAAATCTTGAGACTATACCACATCAGTTTCCTGCAAAAGAGATTTAGACGCATCTAACGTTTGTTTGCAAATTTTATGGTGGTTGTAGGATCTATGAAACAAATAGGCTTCAAGAGGCGTGATTATTCACCTTGCTAGATTGATATCATGGGGTGATTGAAACACATATATTACGAAAATATGTATAGCCTCAGTGTAAACGTATTCATAACAATCACCCCCATGTGGATCAAATCCATGTCCCCCTTCCACAATTCTATTAATAGAGCAACTATAAAGAGACCCAAAACTATTGAAGCACTTCTTCGGACTAGATCAAAGATGCCAAGAGCACTCGAACGTCCTAGGATAGCAAGAAGTTTTTAAAAATCTCGATATACCGTCGAAAACAAAATAACAAAGCTTGTTGGAAGGAATCATAAATAATCTTAATGTTTGAGAGCTTTCCAACATATTTGCACAAACTTTTGCAATGCCCGCACATCATGTGGTCTAGATAAAATCTTGTATCTACGCATAGACCGCTCAGATACCAGCACTGGCTTGCATGTATGGGAATTTAAATAATTTTCCACGCATGCTACACAACTGTGGACCCACAAGTGTAGGGTATCGCAACACTCTTCGAGGGTAAGCGTAACCCAATTTATTGATTCGACACAAGGGAAGCCAAATAATATCTAGATGAGTTGTCAATTTAGCCACACCTGAGAAGCACTTAGCAAAATATATTAGTAACACAAGGTGCAAGGAAATAATTGATGGAGTGGTGATGTGATGATTCTCCTGCGTCCTCAACACACCTGATACAATGGTAATTGTATAGATGCACTGGTTCGGCGAAGAGACAATGTAAATGGTGTAATATAGAGTGGAATAGGTGATTTGTGTGATCTAGAATAATAATGGCAGCAAGGTAACAAGTGACAAAAGCATGTGAAAATAGTATCAATAATAGTAAAATATGGACCGGGGTTCATAGTTTCACTAGTGGTAACTCTCAAAAGAAAAGAACAAGTGTTGGGTAAAGAAATTACAACTAGGCAATTAAGAAATCATGAGCGCATAACAATGCTATTATGACGAGATATAGTTCACGGGTTCTAACATGGCAGGCATTACGTCAAGACATATGGACCGCTATCCGGCTGCATCCATATCTAAAAGTACACCTCGAGAAATCTATCCAACAAATCCCTTGGCATTAAGTTGCAGCAACGAAGTGATTTCTTTGTCTGCAATAGACAAATGCATTAAGAACAATACGTAATGTAAGAAATAATCCTCATATGTAGACAAGAACACCGTTGTTTTCTCCTTAGTGGCAATAGAACATCCCCCACCCGTCACGTTTCTGTCACTCGAGAACAGATGAAAAGAGGCATGAACCCACTATCTAGAATATAAACCCCCTCTTGGAGATTTATATGTCCATTTTGCATTGCTATTTTATATGTTAATTTTCCCATATCCATTGACATTTTCCATTTTAGAGCACCATACTTATATTATTTCGTTGTTTTATCTATGTTTTACAGTTTTACGGAATTATTTATTAGAGTCAGAAATCAGCTAGAAAAAGCACCTCTTAGAGGGGATACCTGATATGTCATAAACGTATCCTTAATTTCGGATGTTCCATGTTGTTTTATTTTTTTTACCACTTGTTTGCTATACACTTTATGTCATTTTTGTCGATTTTCCGGACTAACCTATTGACAAGATGCCACAGAGCCAGTTCCCTGTTTTCTGTTGTTTTTAGTTTCGGAAAAGTTGTTCTGGAAATATTCTCGGAATTGGAAAATTCGAAGCCCAGAAGTCTTAGAATTCCGAAGGTTCCACGGAGTCCCGAAGAGACCCGGAGGGGGGCCTCAAGGGGCCCACACCATAGGGCGGTGCCCCTGGCCGCGCCATGGGGTGGTGTGGGGCTCCCTTGCCTCCACCGCCTTTGCCCTTTCGCCTATTTATACCCCCTGAGAAGAAAACCCTAAAGATATATCACTTCGTCCCGAAAAACACCTCGTCATGCCGAGATCGGGAGGGTTCTAGAGCTCTCCCTGGCACCCTGACGGGAAGGGAATTCATCACTGGAGGGGTCTACACCACCATGCCCTCCTCCGAAGTGATGCGTGAGTAGTTCATCCCTGGACTATGGGTCCATAGCAGTAGCTAGATGGTTGTTCTCTCCACTTTGTACCTCATGTTTAGATCTTGTGAGTTCCCTAACATGATCAAGATCATCTTTATGTAATGATACATGTTGTGTTTCCTGGGATCTGATGAATGTTGAATGTTATGTCTTACGATTATCAATCTATCATGTTATTTTCATTCATATGTTATTTATGATATTGCATTCCCACCGTTATTAGTAGATGTTATGGCCAAGTAGATGCTAGTAACTCCAAGAGGGAGTATTTATGCTCGATAGTGGGTTCATGCCTCCTTTGCATCTGTCCTCGAGTGACAGAAACGTGACAGATGGAGGATGTGTTGTTGCCATTAGGGAGAAACGACGGTGTTTACCTAGTTTACATTGTTTACATTACACACTTTGCTTACGGCGATAATCTGTTGATTGCAACTTAATACCCAACGTTTGTTTGGATGATATTCGGAGGGTGGATTATTAGACATAGATGCAGTTCGATGACGGTCTATGTATTTTGTTGTAATTCCCGCATGAATCACATAGTAATATTTATGTCTTGCATATGCACTACGGTGTAGTCTTTATTTCTGTCAGTTGCCCAGGTGTAATTTGTTCACCACACATGTTATTTATCTTTCACGGAGAGAAACCACTAGTGAACTGTGGACCCCGGTCCTTTTTCCTCATACTGATAAAACACCTAATGCTTTCATAGTCCTTTCCTACTGTTTTCCACACCATACGTTTAACCTCTTTGTGTTCAGCAAAACCGGTGAGATTGACAACCTCACTGCTTCGTTGGGGGCAAAGTGATTTGATTGTGTTGTGTAGGTTCCACGTTGCTCCTGTACCGGTAGTGCGCCCTGTCATCTCAGCTCCATACCTTCTGAAGTTACTCCTTCCTCCTACTGGTCGATTCAACCTTGGTTTATTTCGGAGGGAAACTTGCTGCTGCACTCTTCATACCTTCCTCTTGGGGTCTCGCAACGAACGTGTGTTCACACGCATCAAGCACTTTTTTGGTGCCGTTGCCGGGGAGGAAGAGAATTTCTTCAAGGGGAGTCTCTCACTTCCAATCTCTTTACTTTGTTTTTGTTTTGCTTAGTTTATTTTATTTTGTCTTGTTTTCTTCTTTAATAAAAAACACACACAAAAAATTAGTTCCTATTCTAGTTGTAGTTTTATTCCTGTTTTTAGTCTTGTTAAAATAACTACTCCTGAGAACACTAAGTTGTGTGACTTTACTAGCACCAACAACAATGATTTCATTAGCACACCTATTGCTCCACCTGCTCCTACTACTGATTTTTATGAGATAAAACCTGCCCTGTTAAACCTTGTTATGAGAGAGCAATTTTCTGGTGTAAGTACTGATGATGATGTTGCCCATCTTAATAATTTTGTTGAACAATGTGAGATGCAAAAATATAAAGATGTAGATGGAGATATTATTAAACTAAAATTGTTTCCTTTATCTTTGAGAGGAAGAGATAAAGAATGGTTGTTTTCTTTGCCTAGAAATAGTATTGATTCTTGGACTAAGTGTAAAGATGATTTCATTAAAAAATATTATCCTCCTGCTAAGATTATATCTTTAAGAAGTAGCATTATGAATTTTAAGAAACTTGATAATGGGCATGTTGCTAAAGCTTGGGAAAGAATGGAATCTTTAGTAAAGAATTGTCCCACTCATGGACTGACTACTTGGATGATCATCCAAACCTTTTATGCAGGTCTAAATTTGTATTCAAGAAATCTTCTGGATTTAGCTGTTGTACCTTTATGTCCATGACGTTGGGGGCAGCAACAAAGTTCTTGATGATATGATGGTAAATTTTTCTGAGTGGCACACTCAGAGAGCTACAACTGGTAAGAAGGTAAATTCTGTTGAAGAAACCTCCTCTTTGAATGAAAGACTTGATGCTATTATGTCTATGCTTTTGAATGTCCATTCTCCTATTGATCCAAATAATGTTCCTTTAGCCTCTTTGGTTTCTCAAGAAGAGCATGTTGATGTGAATTTCATTAAAAATGATAATTTCAACAACAATGCTTCTAGGTATAATTTTGGTAGCAACAATTATAGGCCATATCCTCCCAATAATAGCAATGCTTATGGTAATTCTTATGGTAATTCCTACAACAACAATAAAAGTGTACCCTCTAATCTTGAGAACATGCTTAAGAATTTTATTAGTACACAAACTGCTTTTAATAAATATGTTGAGGAAAATTTTGGCAAAATTGATGTTCTAGCTTCTAAAGTTGATAGTCTTGCTCTTGATGTTGATTTTCTGAAACTAAAGGTTATGCATCATGATGTTAAAGAAAGTAAAACTTTAAATGCTATTCAAATTCGAATTGATGATAATGTTAGGATGTTAGCTGAATTGCATGCTAGATGGGAAAACTAAGATGAAATAGATAGAAACAGTAATATAGCTAATGTTTGCACCATTACCACCACTAGTAAAAATGAAGCTTCTCATGCTAGAAAACCTTCTACTATCAATGGTAAAGTAATTGTGTTGGAAACACTCCCACTTCTGCTAGTAAAAATGCAAAACTGCCTAAAACTGCTAAAATGTTCCTGATAAAAGTGCTAATTTTTTTAGAAACATGAGAGACAATGGTCCCATTATCTTTGATAAAAATGATCTTGACTTTGATGATTGCAACATAAATGAAGTGATTACGTTCTTACAAAAGCTTGCTAGTTGTCCTAATGCTAGTGCTATGAATATGGCTTTCACAAAACATATTACAAATGTTCCATGCAAATTAGAGGGGATGAATTAAGATGTGAGGCCTCTATCCCTAGGAAGCTAGATGATGGTTGGGAACCCATTATTAAAATGAAAGTAGATGATTTTGATTGCAATTATCTATGTGATCCTGGTGCTAGTGTCTCTGTTATGCCCAAGAAACTCTATGATATTCTTGATTTACCACCATTAGAACCTTGTTATTTGGATATTCGTCTTATTGATAATGTTCGAAAGAAACTTTGGGAAGAGTTGATGATGTTATTATCATTGTTAATAATACTCTTGTCCCCGTTGATTTTGTTATGTTGAGTATTGAATGCAATGCTTCTTATCCAATTGTTTTGGGAAGACCTTTTATTAGGCTTGTTGGTTCTATTATTGATATGAAAGAGGGGAATATTAAATTTCAGTTCTCACTCAAGAAAGGTATGGAACACTTTCCTAGAAAGAGAATTAAGTTTCATTTTGATTCTATTATCCGAACGAGTTACAATTTGGATGCTTCTTCACTCGAAAATACTTGATTCCACTTTTCCGGGCCTAGCAAAAAGGCGTTAAAGAAAAGCACTTCTTGGGAGATAACCCGTGGTTTTATTTTTGCTTTGTTTTTCTCTATTTTCTTTGAGTCAAGGGGTTGTATACTTATGTAGAAACTCCTTTGTATCTTTCTTTTCATGTTTTGGTAGTGCCAAGTAAGATTTCTGACAAGAGTTGGAGTTGGTTTTCGGAATTCTGCGCAGGAAACAGATTTCTGCTGTCCACCGTAAAAAACGTATAAATCATAGAAAAACCAGAATGACCTAAAACTTCTTGTGCTTATTACTCGGCTAATTCCACAACTTTTTTGTTCTTTAAGTTTTTCTATATGATAAACATAAGTGCCTCGATTTTTTTTGTCTTTACAGACTGTTCTGGTTTTGACAAATTCTGCCATTTTTCTTGCATTTACTCTTTTCCGATGTCAAGTGGATTTCTTTGCTTCACGAAACATCAGTGGCTGTAGCTAATGTTTAAAAGTGCTTTTTACTTGTTCCATTTACAGAACCCATGGGTTTTTAATTGTTGCACGAACCCTCTAATGCGAATTACTGTTTGAGTGTGGTGTGAAGGAAGTTTTCAAGGGTCAAGAGAAGAGGTGATATATGTGATCAAGAAGAGTGCAAGGTCAAAGCTTGGTGTCGTGGGATAATCACGGCAGACGTTACCTGGGGTAACTTACTTTGGGGAAAATTGACTCTGGTGTTTGGGAGAGGGTTCAGCTCAGGGGAAATCATGATATCTGGCGCTCTGGTAGCTCGGGCTGCAATGCCGCCGAGTCTCCAATCTAGGGTTACAACTATCAGCTCTCGTACTACAAGGATACTCGAATATCTGGCAAAACTCTTGTCTTTCCTGACCTAGGGACCGGTTTATATATTACCCGGCCCCCCTGGCTTCCTATACAAGGCATACCCGGAATCCTACCCGGAAACCGCACACAACCCTAAGTATCCTAATCTTGACTCCCAAGGTACGGGCTACAAGGCCTACGTTTCCTCTTGGGCCTTCTAGAAACTCCTCCACCTTGAGCCGGGTCTTGTGCGAATCCCTTCGGGCCGGGTTTCACCTAGGCAGGAGCCTACCGGGTTATCATCCCCCATCAGTAGTCCCCAGAATAGCTTGGGCTTCTCGGAGCCAACCATGAAGCGCACGCTATTCCCTGCAAAACAATAAACATTCAAATACATGAAATACCGGGTTAGAGTGCTTTGATAATAGCTAGGCCTGTTGTTTGGGCGGTCCATATAATAACCCGGTTTTTCCCGAGCCAAAGCACCATTTCCCGGGTTAACACTCCGAGAAAAAGTGATAAGAACCGGCCTCCATACCGTTATCAATCAGTCCGAATATCACGCCCACAATCTATCTTGATCTCACTCCGGATATCTCGCAACGGGTATCTTGATGATTATCCCCAAATATCCGGGCCGGATCTTTTTTCCTCCGAATTTTTTTCGCTTACCGCCCAAATCCAGGGGTTCTTCCCCCCGCGCCTATAAATAGGGACCAAGGGGTAACCCTAGATCCCACCAGCCATTTCCCATCTCTTCCTCTTCCTCTCACTTCACCTCCGCGCCCGCGAACCCCGACCCGAGGTCGCGCCACCGGAGCTGCTCTACCGCCTGCTGGGTCACCACCGGAGTTGCGCCGCCGCCGCCAGGTCGCCATCGATCGCGCCTGCAACGCCGCCGCCAGTCACCGCCGTAACGCCCGCGAGTAAGCCTCCAATCGGGCCTCCGGAGATCTTGAGACGCCGCCGCCGTCGAGCTAATCGCCGCCGCCGCGCATCTCTCCCCTCGATTCATCCGGTAAGCCTTTCCACCCCTTAGATCTAGATTTCAATTTCACACGAGTAATTTGGATCAAACCTCACCACTGGTTATCCGTTTTATTTCCCTTAGCTAGGCACACCTCTACAACCCCTAGCCTCATGTTCTTCCACAGCTTGTACTTAGCTAGATCCATTTCTATGCCTTTTAACATACTTTTTCTACTTCGCAATCCCACATTTTTCCACCACGTGCCTTTGACTAGATCTATTTGCCAAATCTCGCAAATACTTAGTGGTCTTGCTTTTTCCTCTTCTTATTGTATCGAATAGCTGCATTGTCCGGGTTTCTTGACATTTACACACTTGCATTTTACTCCTTTTAGATCTACACTCCATGGCTCCTAAGGCCAGCGCCAATGCAAAGGGCAAAAACCCGGCCGACAAGCAAAAGTCGGGTCAGTCGATTTTGGCCAACTCGGCGAAATCGACTGTCACGAAGGCCAAGCTGGACGAGCTCGCCGAGTCGGGTGTCCTTCCCTCCCGGTCTGAGATCCACTGGAGGATACCCGGCGAGGAGACCCGGACTTCACCAGGCCTAGATGAAGTGGTGGTTTTCGTCGAGCACGTGATCCGGGGTTTCCGACCCCGGGTCATCCTTTCTTCCGGGAACTCCTGGACCACTACAAACTCCGGGTATTCGACATCAGCACCAATTCCATGCTTAACATCTGCCACTTTATAGTCCTTTGTGAATACTATTTATGCATTCCTCCCAACCTAGCTTTATTCCTCGAACTCTTTCAATTTAAACCATGCCGAGCGAGTGGCGACGGGGCCCTCCTAGTTTGTGGGGGAGTCTCAATGCAGAGACGTAAAAACTCTCTGATGCCGACTCTTATCCTCCATACACACGTTAAACACTGGCAAAAAACTTATTTTTACTGCCAAGATACCTCCTTACCCGACGAGAAGCCATTGCTGGGTTTCTCTGATAACACCCTCACCTTGTCCGACAATTTAAACTCCTTTTCATCTGAGGCCGACAGGCAATCTATCGAGCCTTTTCTTCATAAGCTTGCTGTACTTTTTGCCCAAGGTCTCCTTGGGCTTAATCTGGTGAAGACCTGGGTAAGTTGCCGGATCCAGCCTAACAGCACTCGATCCAAACTCATGTGCGAATATTCTGGGCACGTGACCGATTCTCTCCGATATTCGGAGAAGAACTACCAGGCTGGTGATATGAATAAGGTTATGAAGACCTTCTTGGCCGAAAAACTTGACGTTATCAAGAACATAGCCGGGCTCAACCCCTTCACTCGATCTAACCCGGCTCCTCCAGTAAGAACAGGCTTAATTTCTTTACCCGACTGATATCTCTTATGCTCATATACTAACCTTTGTCTCTACATTCCTTACACAGGAAGACGATGCATTCTGGAAGATAGTCACCCTCCCCCTTCAGAAAACTAGGAGGAGGACGAGGAGCCGGCTGATAGTGATGAAGGTACAGCCGAGTCTTGCATTTACATTTACCTCGTTAATTTATTAGACCAAATCTTTCCCTTTTTCAACGATGCTCCTTATTTACCAGAGCTAGAGGACAAGGAGGACACCCAGTCGGAAGAAAGTGAGGCTGAGCCGGAGGAGGAGATTGGGGCAAAAAGAAAGACCCGGAGTGTCGTTTTCAAGGTGCCCTATTCCTCCATGACCTCCAAGCCGTACTAATATGCCAATATGTGCAAACTTAACCAGCGTCTAATCAATTCGTCATACTTGAAGGAACCTGCCCCGACCAAACGGAAGGTAACCCGGAATTTCCCGGGTGACGATCCTCTTCACTCGGGTATCCCTTCATCACCCGCTCACCGAGCCGGTACTCCCCAAACTCATACATCCCATATTCCTCGAAGATATCCTTCTCCGAATCACCCATTAGCCGGACAACTTAGGGTCTCACTTGTCGATTCTTTGTCAGCATCTTCCGGGTCCAGCAACGATCTCCCACCAGATTTCTTCGTGAATACCGGGTAATTTGTTTTCCTTGTTAATCAATACACTACTATTTTCCACATCTTTCGTTTATTATCTACTAACTGCTTATTTTTCTTTATCAGGGCCAAGGTTACAGTTAGTGACCATGAAGACATGAACATTGATAACCCGGCTATTGAAAACCCGGAAAATGTTGTGCAGCCCACAGCTGGTGGTGAAGAAGAAGAAGAACAGCTGGACAACCCTGTTGACCAGGAGGCCGAGTTTCCCCTGCCCACGCATCAACTGGCCGATGACGATGTCGAGTATCTGGGATCACAAAGGGGTGTCCCTGCTCCCAACACTCAGGCTACCAGAGTCGATCCACTGAAACAGGAAAGGACCCCGCCACCGGGTAACCAGAACCCCAGCTCCTCCAGGCCAAAGTTAAGTGGCCTTGACTTCGAAGGGATGCTAGATGAGATTTTCTCCCTGAAAACCAATGAGAGAGACATCCTCGAGTCCCTAGCTGCTGAGCACCAGGTAAATCTACTGATATTATTTCCATACTCACCTATTCCCCAAGTTCCGGGTGAACAATGCACAGCTTACTCGTTACTTCCATAGCTGTATGTCCATCCATACTCGGCTTTTATACCGGAACCGACTAACTTATCCTTGTCTTATTTTTCAGGCCTATGTAACCCGGTCGGAGGAGATCTTGGCAAAAACCAGCGAACTCCTCCGAGTCGAGACCAAACTACGAGAGGAGCTGGAGTTCGAGCTGAAGGATCTTTCCAAAGACTGTAAGAAATACAAGAAAAGGCACGACCGAGCTGAGGACTTACTAAAGAACTGTCAGCCTCTGTTGCCGACACTTACCGCTCCTTACTTGGTAAAGATCTTAACTTTTTGACTAAGACTCGGATTCCTCATTTAATATGATCTAATACCCGGATCTTACCCCTTTGCCTTTCATTTTACTCTACAGCTCCGGGTGATAAAGGTGATTATGAAGACGACATAGAGAAATTGAAGACCCTTAAGGCCGTGATCCGGAAATTTTCTGCGGGCACCAAGCGGACCCTTGAGGCCATAAAGTGGCCTGGTGGTTAAGGCGGCGTTTCCCACATGCTTGAAGCATATTCCACGGTCCCTGCTTGGATCGATCACTGGAAGCGCTCAGCATGCCGGGTTGGGGTAACCCGCGGCCTTGCCTTGGCCAAAGCTTATTTTCCTAAGCCTGAGCCGGCAACGCTCGTGAATGGGTTCCCCGAGTTTAACAATGAAGGCTCAAGATTCTCGGCTAAGGACTACAAGTCTATCCACCCTCAGGTACGTCACTCGGAAAGCCTAATAGCCGATAAGCTGGACGTGAACAGGCTCACCCCACCATACAATGCTCAAGACAAGCCGGTCCCATCTGATCTCCCAAAGCCCTTTGACATGCTGGCCCAGTGGTTGGAGGAGGCTGCCAAGAGGAAGGCCGCGGCCGAGAATGCACCATCCACATCTACTCCGGGTGTTCCTCCTCCAGGTCGTGCTGATGCCACAACTGACCCGGACATGGAGGCTGGGAAGAACACAGAAGAACATGGTGAAGACCCGACCGCCAAGGACACTGGTGATGACTCGTCTATGGGTGCCGAGTGAGGTTTTACTGTTTCTCGCCCCAAAACACTTATTCGGCAAATGGGCATTATGTAATATGCCTGATACAATTATTCTTTTCATAGTGCGTCTGTGCACTTTTGGTACTATTTCCCTGGTTTGTAATACGTTTAAACTTTAATAGCTTTCGGTGGCCCTTTTGGCCATCCACCTCGATATGCTTTTTCCCAGTCTTATGCTTTTTGCCGCTTTTCTGATATTTTATCTTTTTCCCAATCCATGAGACTCGGTTTCCGGGTCTCAGGTTCTTTGGCTGGTTGAACTTTTTAGCTTTTCAAGTCCCCAAGCCTCCACATCACTAAGACTCGGGTTTTTGGGTTTCAAGCTTGACGGCTAACAATTTGTTGCTTTTCTCAAATTCCCAAGTCCCCAAGTCCCCAAGACTCGGATTTTTGGGTTTCAAGCTCAATAGCTAAACAGTTTGTTGCTTTTCTCAAATTCCCAAGTCCCCAAGACCCAAATTTTCGAGTCTAGGGATTAGTGGTTTTTAAGAAAAACTACCTGTTTTTACCAGGGCCCAAAATATGTAGCTACCCATATAAATTTTGAAGCTATGCTTAATACATCGTGAGTTTCCGGCAATAGCCTTTTTACTCCGCATAACTTGTGGTTTGGATGACGCTTTTGATCCTCTTTGTTGTAAGCTGGTTTTCGCGTGGATATTCAGTGCTGCTATAACTGTATAAAAACAGGGTCAGGCAAGTCCCAAGGGGCATCATGACTGATTGTGATTACACGTTAGCAAGTCACGCCACATTATTGCGAGTCACATCAAGCTTAAACAAGAGAAATCAAGAAAGTTTGGCTCTATTGTCCAGTTATAAGATCGTAACCGTACTTATTACAAGTAATCGGTCCTCATAACTTAATGGCATCATGGCCGGGTCTTGAGATTATAGCTGTGCTATTCAAGCAATCAGCCCCCAAGGCCTATGTATGCGATTTATAAAAAAATTAAGCCTAGTGCATCATGACTAACCAATAAATACTTACCTGATATGAAACAAAGTAGAACATAAACAATAAGAACAAACTAACAGAAAATAAATAAGAAACAATATCATAGTTTAACCATCTCTTTATTGATATGAGAAAGGTTAGGTCAGCAAGCCGCCTCATTAAAAACCCTCCAGTCCCCTTAGGTACCCTGGATAGGAAAAGAGTGCGTCTGAAACCTGCTGCCTGTTACATCGTGTAATTCAACTTGTAAACCCAGCCTATGCTAAGTGTAGTAGGGACGTAGCTGAGCCACGTTCCATGGTCTTTCCCGCTCTTGCATAGATGAAGTGGTACGTGCGGTATCATTAACAGTATCCGACTCTTCCCTTGCATCTATCAAGTAGTATGATCCATTGTGCAAATTCCGGCTGATGACGAAAGGACCTTCCCATGGTGGAGATAATTTGTGCTTTCTTTCTTTTGACTGCACGACGCGTAATACCAGGTCTCCTTCCTGGAAGACCTGGGTTTTGACTCGCCGACTATGATATCTCCTCAGATCCTGTTGATATATGGCTGATCTTTCCAAGGCTTGCTCCCTGTGCTCCTCTAACATGTCCACGGCATCCTGCCGGGTCTTCTCATTCTCCACCTCAACATAAGCCGCCACCCGGGGCGAGTCATGAATTATATCACTCGGCAGGACTGCCTCTGCACCATAAACCATGAAAAACAGAGTCATCTGGGTAGATCTGTTGGGTGTAGTATTAATCCCCCAAACCACTGATGGTAATTCCTCAACCCACGCTCCCACAGCTCTGAGGCACGAGACTCGTAGTCGTGGTTTCAATCCATGAAGCAACTCCTGATTTGCCCTCTCCACCTGTCCATTAGCTTGTGGATGGGCCACAGAGGCTACGTCAAGGCGGATGCCATTGTTTCCACAAAATTTCTCCATCTCACCTAGGGGCAGGTTGATTCCGTTGTCTGTTATTATACTATGAGGGTATCCAAACCGATAGATGATCCTTTTCAGGAACTTGACTGCTATGACTGCCTCACAATTGGTGACTGGCATAACTTCAACCCACTTGGTAAACTTGTCAATGGCCACCAAAAGATGAGTCTTTTTCCAAGGCGACATGTGAAAGGGGTCTACCATATCCATACCCCAAACTGCAAACGGCCAGGTTAGCGGGATTGTTCGCAGCTCCATAGCCGGCACATGGGTTTGGCGAGCATACCTTTGACATCCATCACACCGTGCTACCAAGCGCTCCGCGTCTGCCAAAGCCGTGAGCCAGAAGAAACCGTGTCGATATGCTTTAGCCACAAGGGACCTTGTGGAGGCATGATGCCCACAATCACCTTCATGGATCTCCCTTAAAATCTGCCGGCCCTCCTCTGGTGTTACACATCGCAAAAAGACTCATGCGTCACTTCTCTTATACAACTCACCATTGATGATAGAATAACCTTTTGCTCGTCTCAGAATTTGCCTGGCTTAAACTTCCTGTGGTGGTAACTCGCCCCGTGACAGGTAGGCCAGAAACGGTTATGTCCACTCGGGGATAGCGTGCACGGCGGCTACGAGCTCCAAATCCGGGTCTTGGTTGGCCACCTCTTCCTCAGACTCGGTTTTTACGGAAGGCCGCCATAACTCGTCCAGAAAAATGTTAGGCGGAACCGGCTCTCGGCGCGAGCCGAGTCTTGCGAGTGCATCTGCTGCCTCGTTCTTTCGCCCGTCAACGTGTTCCACCTCATACCCGGAAAAAGACCCGGCCACCTTGTCTACCTCCCTGCGATATGCTGCCATTGTTGCATCCTTCCTATCCCAAGTTCAAGAGACCTACTGTACCACAAGATCCAAGTCTCCATAACACCTTATTCGTCTGATATTCATCTCCTTTGCTACTCGCAGTCCGTGTAATAGGGCCTCATACTCGGCCACATTATTGGAGCAATCAAAGTGAATTTGCAACACGTAACTTAACTTATCTCCTTTGGGCGATGTAAGCACCACCCCAGATCCTGATCCCTCGTATTGCTTGGAACCATCAAAGTGCATCACCCAAGACTCGGAACTTGGCATCATTGTGGGCATGCTTGTGTGAGTCCAATCATTGATGAAATCAGCTAACGCCTGGGACTTAATTGCGGACCGAGGCTCGTAGTTGATGTGATAATCTCCCATCTCAATGGCCCACTTGGCTATTCTACCTGTCGCGTCTGAATTTCTGATAATATCTGCCATGGGTATAGAGCTAACCACCGTTATGGGGTGTTCCTGAAAATACGGCTTCAGTTTCCGGCTGGCCATGAAGACTCCAAAAACTAGCTTTTGCCAATGCGGGTAACGCTGCTTTGCTTCCGATAAAACCTCACTCACGTAGTAAACCGGCCTTTGCACCGGGTGATCTTTTCCATCCTCCTTGCGCTCAACCACAACCACTGCGCTAACCGCCCGAGGCCCGGTCGCGATGTATAATAACATGGGCTCTTTGGGACCCGGTGCTGCCAGGATTGGTGCCTCAGATAACTGCTTTTTCAGAGCTTCAAACGCCTCGTCCGCCTCTTGGTCCCATACGAATTTGTCGGTTTTCCTCAAGAGTCGGTATAGAGGTATTGCTTTTTCCCCAAACCTAGATATAAACCGGCTCAATGCTGCCACACACCCCGTGAGTTTCTGAACGTGCTTCAGGCCTTCCGGCTTTTTCAGGCTTTGGATGGCCTTGATTTTTTCCGGGTTTGCCTCAATTCCTCTTTCAGAAATGATAAAGCCGAGTAACTTTCCTGCAGGCACCCCGAATACGCACTTAGTCGGGTTAAGCTTCATCTGGTATCTCCTCAAGTTCTTGAAGGTCTCCTTTAGATCATCTATGAAGGTTTCAGCTTTCCTTGTTTTAATCACCACATCGTCCACATAGGCGTGAACATTGCACCCGATTTGATCCTCAAAACACTTCTGGATGCACCGCTGATACGTTGCGCCTGCATTTTTCAGCCCGAAGGTCATAGTTTTATAACAAAAAGCACCAAAGGGGGTTATAAACGAAGTTTTCTCCCAATCCTCTTTTTTGAGCTTGATTTGATGATACCCGGAATAAGCATCCAGGAAACATAATAAATCACAACCTGCTACTGCATCAATGATCTGGTCTATTCTTGGAAGAGCAAATGGATCCTTTGGGCAATGTTTGTTGAGACTTGTGTAGTCTATGCACATCCTCCACTCATTGTTCTTTTTAGCACTAGAACCGGATTTGCCAACCATTTCGGATGAAAAACTTCCATGATAAAGCCGGCTGCAAGGAGCCGAGCTATCTCCGCTCCTATACACTTTCTCCGTTCTTCATTCATTTTTCTCAGGCCTTGCTTCACAGGCAAAGACTTGGGATCAACATACAAACTGTGCTCAGCTAACTCGGTCGGGATACCCGGCATATCGCTGTGCGTTCAAGCAAAAACGTCCTGATTCTCACGAATGAACTCGATAAGGGCTTCTTCCTGCTTGTTGTCTAGGTTAGAACCAATGGCAAATTGTTTGGAGGGATCACCCTCGACAAAGGCCACCATCTTGGTATCCTGGGCCGCCTTAAACTTTGCTCTCTCATCCTCCGTATTCGGCCTTTACAAAGCAGTTCTATCTTCTGGGTCTACTTGAGACCAGTAATACTTGAGCTCTTCCTTCCTGCAAGCCTGTTCTGCCATTGCCGCATCTCCTTCATCACACTCCGCTGCCATGGCCCGGTTCCCATGTATGGTGATGGTCTGCTTGGGACCCGGGATCTTTAGCTGTAAATACACGTAGCATGGCCTGGCCATGAACTTAGCATAAGCCGGCCTTCCGAACAGCGCGTGATAAGGACTGTGCAATTTTACCCCCTCGAATGTGAGCCATTCCACTCGGAAATTGTCCTTGGATTCTCCAAAAGCAACTTCTAGTGTTATCTTTCCCTCAGGGCACGCCGAGTGACCCGGCACAATTCCATGAAAAACTATGGAACTTTTCTGTAGCTGAGACTCCTTGAGCCCCATGCGTAGGAAGGTTTCCCAATACAAGATATTAATGCTGCTTCCACCATCCATCAAAACCTTTTTCAGCTCGTAACCATTGACCTGTGGTGCGACCACCAAAGCTAACACACCCGGATGTTCTATTTTTTCCGGGTGATCCCTTCTGCTCCATGTTACTTCTTGATCCGACCATCTCAAATATCTCGGAACACCTGAGGAAACCGAGTTTACGACCCTTTTAAGTATCTTTTTATCTCTATTGGAAGTCCCGGTAGTGTGAACGTGGTACTGTCCTAACTGCTTTGGGTTGGCCTGGAAACCCCCAGCACCTCCTTGATTATTACCCGGATTGCCACCTCCTGCGTTGCCAGCGGGGGGTGGCCCGTTGCCCGGGTTTCCACCCGGACCCGGTCCTCCTCCCCGGCATGCACCTCGCAGGGCTTTATGTATTTCCTCGTTCTTCCATCTCTGTAAGTCCACGCACTGCTCTAATGAATGATTAGCCGGCCTGCCATTCCTGCTATGACGCGGACAGAGCATCCTGAATGCCTCTATATGGTTAGCCGGTCTCGGTGGTCCTTGGTAGTTTCCTCCATTAAAGTTTCCTCCGTTGAAATTTGCCTCTGCCCTGGGTCTTGCAAACCCGGCTTCTGTATTAGCAACAAACTCAGAATTTCCTTCGTATGGGCGCTTGTGCTGGTTATTTCCATTATTTCCTCCATTGTTACCCGGTGCAGTTCCATTGCCGGGTCTTCCATTGTTGGGTTTCGCTTTTTTGTCATCAACATCCTCCTCTGTTGTGTCCGTAGGGGCGTACTTATTGCAAGCGTCCATCAGTTCTCCCATTGTAACCTCCGAGGCGTGCCGACTAGATTTCATGCGTGTCAACTTTTGCACCAGGGGTAAGTATTTGCACGTTTTTGCCATAGCCTGCAATGCATCTTTTGGCTGGATATTAGTGGAAGAGTGGAGAATTTTCATAACCCGGCGCACCCAGCTGCGTGCCGACTCTCCCTTCTTCTGGACGCAGCGCTCTAAATCGTCAATCGTGAATAACTTTCGGCACGTCCCATGAAAATGTTTGATAAAGGCGTCTTTCAGCTCACTCCATGAATTGATGGATCTTTCAGGCAGGTTATTGAATCATAACTTCGCTGCTCCTTCGGACATCATAAGACACATAAACTTAGCTTGGAGATTCTCGGATGCGTTGCGAATTGACATAGCCATCTCGTAACTGCTCAGCCAGGTTTCTGGGTCCATGGTCGGCTCATAGTTAACCACCTTACCCGGCTCCTTGAATTTATCCGGGTAGGGCTCAGCTCTGATGACATCCGATAAACACTTAGGCCCGGCGAGGTTCGCCAGTACCGGCCTTACTCGGGAAACGTGCGATCCTACAGCTGGTGCGGCGGGGGGTGCAACCGCTATCGGCCCTCTTACCGCAGACCCGGCTGCTGCGCGCCTGGCTCGAGAACTGTCCACAATGGCCTGTGCTGCTGATGCTGCAGGTGTTGCCGGTCTATGGGGAGGAGGCGGCATGTGCTTCTACTCTGCCCTCTGCCTTGCCGAACTTGACTGAATATACCCGGTATTCCCGGGCTGCCGGCTGACATACGGTGTCTCGTGCAAACCACTTCTATGATCCAGGTAATTTGCTTGCTGGGCCACTGCGGTGCGTAGCATCTCTATGGCCTGCCGAGTTTCAATTTCTCGACGCGTCTCTCCCAGTGGGATACGGTCGAGCGCTATAGTAGCGGCGTACACGTTATCCATGGGATTGTTGAAGTGACCTGGTGGAGTATGAAATTACGGTGGTGGTGGTGGTGGTGCGATCCCAGTTTGTAGCGTGGGTAACCCGGCTTGCACGTTTGCCGGCTGTCCTCCCAGGGTCACAGCTCGATATCCGGTTTCTTGATTTACAGCCGAAATTGGTTGGTCCTGAGGGGTAACAAACAATGTGGCTGGCTGTAAATTTCCTCTGGTTGCCGGTAATCTCGTCTGGTGTCTCTGATTGTAAATCCTGGTTGACTGAGTTTGAAAGCGATTCTCCAGCTCTTCCAACTCGCGCTGGCGCGCGGCCATCCCTTGTTTCTCGGCTTCGATATCTCTCCTTTGTTGATCCAATGCGCGGCGAGCCACATCCAGATCTCGAGCACGTGCCGCTGCGTTTTCTGGGGTTATCACCATCGCTAGCACTATGGGATCCAAGATTAGGTTGTTACTGAACAGAGCCGGATTTCCCGGAGCCGAGGTTCCCGCACCCGGCGTTCTGTTTGCTGTGAACCCGAACATATTCCTTTGTCGTTCACTTTCTCCAGTATGACTGGTGACAGAAGCCGACTCTCCATCGACCCGGGCTATAACCAGGTTTCCATCAATCGGTGCCTGCTGTTGGGCCAGTGATCGCGCCGCTCCAGCCGCGGCCGTCGTCACATCCCCCTGATTAAGATTGATTGCAGGGGCTGTATAGACCGCAACCCGGCGCGCGATGCCTGGTGATGATTCGTATTCCTCTTCTTCACAGCTATCTTCCTCGTACCAGTCTTCAAGCAGGTGCAGGATAGACTCGGTGTCATATTCCCTTATGACCCAGCCACGCGGGGTCCATGCCGGCTCCTCCGGTTGTTCCCTCTTCGTGGTGGGCTCTTCTTCCGGATCGGCTGTCCCAACCGATTCTTCTCCAACCGACTGAACGCAAGTTGCTTCTCCTGACACAGAATCATATCCAATATTATCAGGAACAGAACCGGATGTACGTACCATGTCGACGAAGACGTTGACCCGGCCGATCATAACGATAGACCCGGTTTCCAGCAGATCCGACTCTGGTCCCCAACCAAAGTCGTCCACCATCTTCTCTCCTTCAGGGTTGGTGATGACTTCGCCGATGACGAGGTTTTTCATGTTTTCCTGAGCTTCTCCCGTGATGTAAACACCCTTGGACGTAGGCCCCACGGTGGGCGCCAACTGTCGTGAGATAATCACGGCAGACGTTACCTGGGGTAACTTACTTTGGGGCAAATCGACTCTGGTGTTTGGGAGAGGGTTTAGCTCACGGGAAATCATGATATCTGGCGATCTGGTAGCTCGGGCTGCAATGACGCCGAGTCTCCGATCTAGGGTTACAACTATCAGCTCTCGTACTACAAGGATACTCGAATATCTGGCAAAACTCTTGTCTATCCTGACCTAGGGACCGGTTTATATATTACCCGCCCCCTGGCTTCCTATACAAGGCATACCCGGAATCCTACCCGGAAACCGCACACAACCCTAAGTATCCTAATCTTGACTCCCAAGGTACGGGCTACAAGGCCTACGTTTCCTCTTGGGCCTTCTAGAAACTCCTCCACCTTGAGCCGGGTCTTGTGCGAATCCCTTCGGGCCGGGTTTTACCTAGGCAGGAGCCTACCGGGTTATCATCCCCCCATCACTTGGGGATGCCCCCGTGTTTCATCCAAGCATATTTTTAGAAGACTCAAGCATTTAAGCTTGGGGATGCCCAAGGCATCCCCTTCTTCATCAACTATCTATCAGGTCACTTCTCGTGAAACTATATTTTTATTCGGTCACATCATATGAATTTTACTTGGAGCGTCTATTTGTTTTTATTTTGTTTTACTTTGTTTTCCTTGCTGCAGTAATATATTTGGACCCTATAATTCATTTTTTGGGAGAGAGACAGGCTCCGCTTTTTCGTTTGAATACTTGCTATGCTAGTATTCTTAGTTTTTCTTCTAGTTGCTGCAAAACTTCCTGTTTAGCTCTCGTTTTCATTGCATCTCTTGTTCAGAGCTGTTATTTTTATTAGTGTTATGTGAGTCCTCTCATGTTTTCTTGCTGTAGCATTTAGATAGTTTTTGTTAAAGCATGTTTTGTATGGTGCTTGTTGGGAAAAGAAACTATTGCCTGAGGTCGAATTTTTAACGGTGCAAGTAGAAGCTTGTATAGACTGTGGCTAGACTTTTTCATATCATGCTAGATGTTATTTTACTTATAAATCCTTGTGGTTATTTAGTAGCATGATTATCCTAAAATATCTGAGAGTGTTTAATGTGCCATTGAAAGAATCATGAGTTGTTTTTGTCATATTGAAGCATAAATTTGTGGTGTTCTCCTTTGAATGTTTTATTTGGTTGACTTGGCGCATCCTCACACCATGTTTATGACTATGAACCAGTCACGAATAGCCTCCATGATAATTTAGTTTTTGAACTTGTGGTACCACTTATGCTTTGATTAATGATGTTTATGTCGCTATGCATGATTATGGCTCTTATGCTCTCTTGATTTGTCGCTCCCAATCTTTTGCTAGCCTCCACCTGTACTGAGTATGAGATCTACTCGTGCATCCAACTCCCAAAAACCAAAGTTTTACCATTGTGTCCACCATACCTACCTACATGTGGTAATAATTAACTGCCACTGCAAAGTAAATTGCTCATGTGTTACCTTTAAAACTTTCAAAATTACTCATGTTTTGTGCTCCTGGTTTAGCTCATGAGGGTGTTAATAGAGAATCTGTATCTCACTTTTTGATTGGACTTTCACACCATGGACTAGTGGCTTCATCCTATTATCCAATGATAGAAGACCTGTCAGTGGGGTGCCCAGCCCCACATTAATAACACAAATTCCCTTCACTATTTTTGCCCCTCGTTTATCGGTCAAAGCATAATTGTGTAAACAAAAGAGAAAGAGGGATGACTTTATACCCAGATGCATCCTTCTATGGGAGCCTCTCTTGTGAAGTCTAGTTGTCTTGTGACGTACCGTATTTTCTATTTACCATTCGTTGACATAAGCATACACCTCTCTTAAAATATAGACACTCCTCCACGGTATGTGATTGTTGGCAGGCACCCGAGGATTTGGTTAGCCATTGTTTGTGTAAGATGGCTGGGAGGAGTGTCAATCTGTTTATTTTGAGTGATCCATGCTTCCATCTGCGAAGGGCCTTTGTTTTACTTTTATTTTGAGTCTCCGTCTTCTAACTTTATGCACACTTGAGAGAGCATAGTTGCAATTCTGAGTTTTATGTGCGTTTGTCCCACAAACATTATTAATTGGTTCATGATGTGTTATTGCTTGTTCTCTAATTATTTGTTCTAGTATTCCTCATGAACTTTCAAGGAGTCCTAGCAATTATGTTTTGCCCCACTCTTAAGGACTAGCAAAATATCACTTTGACATGTTTCCTCTATACTTCAAACAAATGTATATCTTTTGTTGCATTGTTATTCATGATCTTTTATTTGTGTTACTTCTCATGATGCAAGGTGATTGATATGCTTTATTATTAAAATTCTATTTATCATGCTTGTGTTTAAGTTCTATGATGTCTCTAAGGGCGCGCCACCCTATGGTGTGGCCCCCCTACTACCCCTCTTCGACTCCTCTTCGGTCTTCTGGATGCTTCCGGGGAAAATAGGTCTTCTGGGCTTCGAACTTTCCAATTCCGGGGAAACTAAAAAACAGCAGAAAACAGGGAACCGGCTCTGTGGCTTCTTGTTAATAGGTTAGTCCGGAAAATCGATTAAAATGACATAAAGAAGGGAGAAAACATGTAGCAACTGGCAAAATATCATCATGGAGCATCAGAAATTAGGGATACGTTTATGACGTATCAAGCATGAGATGACATGCTACTAACATAACTTGATCAATCTAATGTAAAAGCATATGCACGCTGAGATCATAAAACTTTAAACACAGGCATGATAAATAAAACTTTAATAATAAAGCATAGCAATTACTTTGCATCATGAAGAGTAACTCAAATAAAGGATCATGAATAATAATGCAAAGAAAGGTAGACGTTTGTTTCAGGTATAGAGAAAGCATGGCAAAGTGATATTTCGGTAGTCCTTAAGAGTGGGGCAAAACATAAATGCCAGGACACCTTCAAAGTTCAAGAGGAATACTAGAACAAATAATTTAAGAACAAATGATATCACATCATGATGTAATTATTGATGCTTATGGGACAAATGCACATGGAACTTAGAATGGAAAAAATGCTATCTCAACTGTGCATAAAGTTAGAAGATGGAGACTCGACATAAAAGTAAAAGAAAGGCCCTTCGCAAAGGGAAGCAGGGATCACTCATGTGCTAGAGCTTTTTAAACGGAGGTATTAAAAGTTTGACACTCCTCCCATCCATCTTTGACAAACCATGGCTAACCGAATCCTCGGGTGCCTGCCAACAATCACATACCGTGGAGGAGTGTCTATATTTTGGGAGATGTATGCTAATGTCAACGAATGGTAAACAGAAAATACAGTACGTCACAAGCCAACTGGATTCACAAGAGAGGCTCCCATGGTGAAGGATGCAACTGGTGTAGAAGGTCATCCCTCTTTCTCTTTTGTTTACACAATTATGCTTTGACTGATAAATCAGGGGCAAAATAGTGAAGAGAATTTGTTTGTATTAATTTAGGGCTGGGCACCCCGCTGCCAGCTCTTCTATCATTTGGATAAGCGGATGAAGCCTGTTGGGGGAATAGGTAATGGGGAGCCTTACCGACCACCAATATAAGTCGGAGATCGTCCCATCTGGTCTATGGTGATTAACACGGGTCATATTAAGCAGAGCCGGGTTAAGACAAGAAGAACCGGGTTACGGTGAGTGTAACCCGGACTAAATGAAGGAGCCGGCCCAAGGCCTTGGTTAGAAGACAAGGAAGCCCAGGAGCCCGGAGGGCAGTTCAGGGCCGACAAGGAGTGGCCGGGTCATGAGGAGAACCGTACCGAGATGGCCAAGAGCCGGAGGGAGCTAGGACTCCGAGGACGGGCGTGACCCGGATTTCCTTGTGAGGCGAGACCCTGGGACATAGAAAGACAAGTTCTAAGTCGATAGCAAAGTAACTCGAGCCATCGAGAGCCGGAATCGCCCTTTGTAATCTAGACCTTGTTTCCTAATAGTAAGAAAGCAGGAGTAGGTTTTACCTTCAATAGAGGGGACAAACCTGGGTAAACTCGCGTCTCTTGTTTCCACCTTAACCCTTTCGAAGTTTCTCTTAGTAGAAATGGCCTCGAAATCTAGTTCTCGTATGAGGACACTTGCCGTGACAACACCACGACAGTTGGCCCCACCGTGGGGCCTGCTCGCGAAAGCGTCATCTTTTCGGAAGGAGCCTTGCCAGGGATCGAGAAGCTCGCGATAGGCCAGCTCAGGAGGAGCCGGCGTGGAAACTACTACAACCATGACACATGGGGTCTAGAGTTCGCATCAGTGGAGTCAGGGTTTCGAGTCCCCTTCGGTGGTATCGACGTCTCTGTTGGTTTCGTGGGAACACAGGACCCTGACCAGCAGTCACACTCAGTCTCGGAGGAAGCTATGGTGATTTACTCCGATGGTGAATCCTCAGTTGGGAACAATGACCATGATGAAACAGGGTCCATCCACCAGCTTTTTGAAGACAGGTTAGGAGGAGACCTTGAGCCAGATCTGCAGAGTCTAAAGGAAGCAACTCATCACGCAACTGTTTACATGGCTGCACCAACGCGACCCACGGAGGCCAGGTATGATACTAGTGGCAATCTAATTACCGATACTGTTTCAACTTCGAATCCAGTTCCAGGAGGACCAGGAGACATAGGAACAGCATCAACGGGCCCAACAAGCAGTGATAGCATTGGAAAGAAATTGTAGGTTTGACCCTTTGAAACATAAGCTGGGACATATTAAGCGATACGTAAGTGATATGAGTGAGTTGATGGACGCTATGACCAAATATGCGGAGTCGGACAAAACAATGGACGCAGACTCAGATGATGATAAGTCCCCAAAGGGAAAGAAAGCTGGAACAAAGGGTAGCCAGAACCCTAGTCAGAGCAACAGCAACCCTTAGAACCAAAACAATAACAAGCGTACAAACGGAGATGGGACTTCGGATTTGGTGGCAAACACGAATACAAGTTACAGAAACAAATGTCAGGGCAACAATTTCAGGGGAAATCAAAATTTTCGGCCAAACAGCTTTGCACAGGATCAGCAGGCCCTAAAGGGTCCATGCCCTCGACATAGCAAAAATGGAAAGTTAGCAAATCATTCTTGGGAAAATTGTTTCATCATGCAAAGTTTTAGACCTAGCGGAAGTAATAACTATGGACCAGGAAACAGCGGAGGAGGCAGCCCAGGAAATATGGGAGGTGGACATCCGAGACCTGGAAGCTCGGGACCCGGCAATCATAATCCGAGTCATCACAGTCACGGTCACCAGGGAACTAACCCGGGCAATAGTCACCAAGGAGGAGATTCCGGTTTTCAAACAAATCTGAAGTAGTTAAGCTCAGGCCAATATCATGTATTCACCACCAGTTCATGCAGGAGAGAGCGCAAGGTATAGAAGCGCGCTGTCAATGCCATGGCTCCCGCTGTTCCTAGATGGCTTAACTGGTCAGAACAACCCATAACCTGGAGTCGGGCTGATCATCCTCCGTGAGTTGATAATCTAGGGGGAGTGGCTCTGGGCGTGGCTCCACAAGTTGGAGGATATAAGTTAGACAAAGTATTGATGGATGGAGGAAGCAGTATAAACATACTTTACTACAACACGTTCAAGAGGATGAACCTGCAAGAGAAACAGCTTCAGCCATCATCGACTGTGTTTCATGGGATCGTACCCGGTAAGTCTGCACATCCTATCGGAAAAATATTCCTTGAAGTTGCTTTTGGGGTATTTGAAAATTACAGGACAGAGATGCTAGCATTTGAAGTGGTCAAGTTCAAAAGTCCATACCATGCTCTGTTCGGACGGCCAGCTTATGCCAAATTCATGGCCAGACCCTGCTATGTTTACCTCAAGCTGAAGATGCCAGGTCCTAATGGAAATATTACTGTCAATGGTGACAAAGACATAGCTTTGGAATGTGAGGAAGGTGATGCAACCTATGCAGAGACTGCTTGTGCAGAAGAGGAGTTAAAGTTGAATAAATTGCAAATTGATCCGAAAGACATGACCTCACTCAAAAAGCCATCAGCTGAGTCCAAGTTAAAATTTAAGTCTGCTCAAGACACCAAGCTGGTGGACTTTACCCCTGGTGACTCATCTAAGCAGTTTAGCGTGGGGGCCCACATGACCGAAAAATAGGAAAGCGCGCTCATCAACTTCCTCCGTGAGAATTGGGATATCTTTGCATGGAAACCTTCTGACATGCCAGGTGTCCCAAGGGAACTTGCTTAGCACAGTTTAAATGTGTAACCTAAACTGAAACCTATTCATCAGGTCCTCCGTCGCTTCAATGATGAGAGAAGGAAAGCAATTGGAGAAGAGATTTCCACGTTGCTTGCAGCAGGGTTTATAGTAGAAGTGTTTCATCCAAAGTGGTTAGCTAATCCAGTTCTCGTTCTCAATAAAAACGGAACCTGGAGAATGTGCATAGACTATACAGATTTGAACAAAGCATGTCCTAAAGACCCGTTCATGTTACCCCGTATTGACCAAATTATAGACTCTACGGCTGGTTGTGAACTGCTATGTTTTTTGGATGCCTACTCAGGTTATCATCAAATAAAAATGAAGGAAGAGGATCAAGAGAAGACGTCATTCATTACTCCCTTTGGAGCATTTTGTTATACGTCAATGCCTTTCGGTTTGAAAAGTGCAGGGGCAACTTATCAAAGGTGTATCCAGAATTTCTTGGAGAGTCAGATTGGGCGAAACGTGTACGCTTATGTGGATGACATAGTAGTCAAAAACCAAAAAGGCGACACTTTGATCTCAGACTTGGAAGAGACGTTCGCCAATTTGCGCAAGTACCAAATGAAGCTTAACCCAACAAAGTGTGTCTTTGGCGTACCAGCTGGGAAATTATTGGGTTTCATTATCTCAGAGAGAGGCATTGAAGAAAACACGGAAAATATTCAAGCCATACATAACCTGAAAAAGCCGGTTTGCCTGAAGGACGTTCAGAAGATGACAGGTTGTGTTGCTGCCTTGAGCCGGTTTATAAGCAGACTAGGCGAAAAGGCTATACCCTTATACCGGTTGTTGAAGAAAACTGACACCTTCGTGTGGAATCAAGAGGATTATGAGGCATTGGAGGCCCTGAAAAAAACAACTTTCCAACGCAACTATATTAGCTGCGCCTGAGAAGAAAGAACCCATGTTACTATATATAGCGGCAAATAATAGGTTAGTGAGTGCGGTGGTAGTTGTGGAGCGTAATCTGGAAGATAAAGAAGGTCTTGTTCAACGGCCAGTTTACTACTTAAGCGAGGTCTTGACAGAGTCTAAACTGCGTTACTCACATTGGCAGAAGTTTGTTTTGGGGGTATTGATGGCCAGTCGTAAACTGAATACTATTTTCAGGAACATCCTATCACCGTGGTTAGTTCAGCACCTTTGTCTGATATTATTCAAAACAGAGAAGCGACATTAAGAGTTGCCAAGTGGGCTATTGAGATGGGGCCTTATCATATCAAATATAAGCCCAGGACCGCAATAAAATCCCAAGCCTTTATCGAGTTTATAAATGACTGGACACAGTTACAGGTTCCACCGGATAAACCAGATACCAGATATTGGACTATGCATTTCGACGGGTCTCGACAACTGGAAGGTTCAGGAGCTAGTGTGGTGTTAACATCCCCACGAGGAGATAAGTTTCGCTATGTCTTGCAAATTTCATTCAAATGCGCTAATAATGCAGCAGAGTATGAAGCTTTGCTCCATGTGCTCCGAACTGCGAAAGAAATGAGCATAACCCAGATCCGATGTCTGGATGATTCTGATCTAGCATCTCAGCAAGTTACAGGAACCTGGGATTCTAAAAACCCAGTTATGGCAGCTTCTAGATGGGAAGTTACCCAGCTGGCTGGACATTTTCAAGGATGTCAGGTGGATCATATCGATCGGCGTCTCAATGAAGAAGCTGATGCACTGGCTCGTCTAGGTTCCCAGAAAAAGCAAGTTCCACCAGATGTTTTTCTGGATGAAATTCATAGCCCATCTGTTAAAATCCCAACAGAGGAAGACCCAGCAAATCTAGATCCAGAATCAGAATTGGTAGCTCCCTGCATATAATCCGAGAGTGGACTGAGCCATATTTGGCATACCTTATGAGAGGCGAGCTCCCGCAGGACGAGATTATCGCTCGCCAAGTTACAAGAAGATCCAAGTCATATACAATTATAAGTGGTGAGTTACACAAGAGAAGTGCGACTGGAATTTTTCAAAGATGTGTTTCTCAAGAAGAAGGATGTCAAATTCTAAGAGAAATCCATTCAGGAGATTGCGGCCATCACGCAAGTTCTAGATCTTTGGTCAATAAAGCTTTCAGACATGGATTTTTCTGGGTTTTTTTTTGACTTTTTCTACTGTAGGGCAAAAAGCCCCACAGCCTTTTATTAAAAAAAAACTTATAAAGGATTCATAATGTACAAAAGGGCAAGGACCTAGGGAAGACTATCTATCCAACTCTTTACAGACAAAGATTTGTCCTTATAGAACCTATGTACATGAATATACATGTCATTAACAAATATATTCCTCCAAATAGAAAACTTGTGTCTTTCCAGTCTAAAAATTGCATCATTTCTTATCTTCCAAATGTTCCAGCAAGCAATAAAGGCCACTTCCAAGAAGAAATGTTTATCAAAACTTTTTCTGGCAAACTTAGCCTTTGAAAGCAGATCATCTCCCTGAGACCAGTCAATGCCCAGAAAATTCCACACTCTGTTGCTAAAATTGCATTGAAAAAAATAGATGATCTCTATCTTCATAGCAATCTCCAATACAAAGTACACAACTATCATTTTCAGTTACATTCCAGTGTCTCCTCTTCAGTAGATCTTTGGTATTTAGCCTGTCATTTATCAACAGCCATGAAAACATCTTAATTCTCATAATGCATTTGCTTCTCCAGGGCCACTGTACAACAGGACAGACAACAATGTCCTTATGGACATGAGCATAATACTGTGCAGCTGTGTATACTCCACCCTTCCAATTACAGTGCCATTCATCATTTTTGGAGACATCAAGCAGAACAGAGTCCATCCAATCCGAGAGAACAAGCAATTCATCAAAAGCTTGTGGTGACAATGGCAGGTGGAATCCCTCCTCTCTATTCACCAAGTTCATCAGAGTCCGAACAGATGCCTTCTCATCCATGGCAAACGAGAAGAGCCTTGGAAACCTATGCTGTAAAGGCAATGAAGAACCTCCAATCTCCCAGGAATCCATCCAGAAACAGACTGTTTGCCCATTATTTACAACTGGTTTTGTGATTTCCAAGTATTTACACACTAGTTTCAGGTTCTCCTTCCACCAAAAAGAGCCACATGGTTCCTCTTTATGTGGGATGGTCCCTCTATAGTAGTTGTCCCAAATTAGTTTTACCCAAGGCATGTCCATCTTGTTGTAAAATTTATTAACAAATTTGAGCATCAAAGCATCATTCTTGACAGAGAAGTTAGAAATACCTAATCCTCCCTTCATTTTGGGCTTACAAATCATGTCCCAAGAAGCAAGTGACTGTTTAGGAGTATCATCATTCCCTCTCCATAAACACTGTCTAATGATTCTGTTCAACTGTTCCACAATACCCTGTGGAAGATGCAGTGTGGCAAGGAAATGCACAGGTAGTGAAGTGAACACTGAGTTAACCAATTGCAGTCTTGCTCCTTGTGATAAGAAACAAGATGTGGCACACAATCTCCTTTCTAGTCTAGTCACAATTGGTGTTAAATCACTGATCTTAGGTCTAGTAGTCCCCACAGGTAAACCAAGATAAGTAAAAGGCAGAGAACCAACTTGGCAACCAAAACTCTCAGCAAGCAGTAGTAACTCATCTTGGTCCAAGTTAATTGGCAACATGCAAGACTTATGGAAATTGATTTTTAGCCCTGTGGTGATTGAGAATTTGTGCAACAGGGTTTTTAGGGCCATGATTTGTTCCTGATCAGCAGGAACAATGAGAAGGGTATCATCTGCATACTGAATGATGGGGAAATCAGAATCACCTGTGATAATAGGAAGATTAATATGTCCTGAATCCAAAATATCATTGATGGCTTCTTGAAGCAGATTAGAGCCAATTGTGAACACCAGTGGAGATAATGGGTCACCCTGCCTGACCCCTCTTTTACACAGAAATTGCTTACCAGGCACCCCATTGAGTAGAACTTGAGATGTACCAGAAGATAACAATTCCTTTACCCATCTTATGAAAATGTTGTCAAAACCTTTGCATTGAAGAATTTTAAAGATGGCCTCATGTTCAATAGTATCAAAGGCTTTCTCAAAATCCAGTTGTAAAATAATTATTGGCTTTTTGGAAGAATGACACATATGCATATATTCCAGAGTCCGGGCAATACAGTCCTGTATAGTTCTCCTCCTCAGAAATCCATATTGGTTCTTGTTAAGACATTCCAAGATTCTGTTCTGGAGCCTATTTGCAATCAGCTTGGTAAGGAACTTGAGGCACACATTAGTCAAAGAAATAGGTCTGTAGTCACTCTCAGACTCTGGAGATGAGTTTTTAGGTACTAAAGTGATGAAAGATGTGTTGATGCTAGCAACCCCAGTATGCCCAGCATGGAAATCTTTAGCCAATTGAAAAAAATCCTTTGCAACAACTGACCAACATTTCTTGAGAAAGATACATGTGAACCCATCAGGACCTGGTGCTCTATCACATGGCATATATTTAATAACATCATCCATCTCTTCCTTAGTAAAAGGCTTAGTTAAATCCTGCAAACCATCCACTCTCTTAACAATTCTATCAATATCAAGTCCCATAGTGATACCATTAGTGCAACCCATTCTGCCTTTAAAAACATTCCAAAACCTACCAGCCATTTGACCATGGTCTGTTATTAAATTGCCATCCTCACTTTTAAGGCTAGCAATAGAATTCCTTCTAAATCTGTTGGTTGCCATGGAATGAAAGTATTTTGAATTTTCTTCTCCCACTTTAGCCCAGCGAATTGTGCATCTATCTTTCCAATATTTTTTTTGAGCTGATAAAAGTTTTTGTAAGTGTTGTTTAACTAATCTTCTGAAATTAGTCTCAGGGATAGAGAGAGCTCTATTCTCTTCCAGCTCATCCAAGATAAAAATAGCTTTATTGCATAGTTCAATCAGGAGCTTTATCTTGGATAAACCAGTACACCAACTCTTTAGATCATATCTCAATTTCTTAAAATTGGCAGCCAGTGTTGCAGCACTGGAAGATCTTGACACTTGTTTGCCCCAAGAGTTTTGAACACATTGCATAAATCCAGGTTGATCTGTCCAATAACTTTCAAACCTAAATAACTTTGCCTTGGGAATACAAGTACCAATCACTACCACACATGGTAAGTGATCTGAGGAGGATTTAGCCAATGGTAGAACATAGGTATTAGGATAGGTGATTGTCCAATTAACAGATGTAAAGAACCAGTCCAATTGAACAAGTAAAGGGTCTGCCTGCATATTAGACCATGTGTAAGACCTTCCTTTAATAGGTAATTCCACCAATCCAAGATTTCCAATGATGTCATTGAACAAAAACATATCATTAATGTCACCAGTGCCTCTATTTCTGTTATCACTTGATCTGGAAAAATTGAAGTCTCCTAATATCAACCAGTTATCAATGAAACCAATACCAAAATTATAGAGCCAGGACACAAAGTTGTCTCTTTCTACCCCTTGACAAGGTCCATAAACATTCACAAGTCTCCATTTTTCAGAGTTGTGCACAGAAACAAAATCTATCACAATACCAAATCTTTGTATCTCCACCAAAGAGCCAGCTAAAATAGAGGAATTCCAAATGACAATAAGGCCCCCGGATGCACCTACTGAGGGAGAGTACACAAAGGAGTCAAAGCGTTTGGGACAGAATTTTTTAATTAACCTATGATCAAAATACTCAATTTTAGTCTCTTGCAGACAAATGACTGCACACTGACTTTCTTCAATCTTAGCACGCACATCAGACTGTCTCTCCTCACCATTAAGTCCACGCACATTCAGATCAAACACTTTCCACATACGATTATCAGCACTATTCATTACAACTGATTGAAGATAGATCAAAACCAACTGGTACAGTTGGAGATAACAAAAGCACATAAGTTCTAACATAACAAAAGCAGGCCCCAGCTGACAGATACAGAAAGTATACCACAGGACCCAACACACCCAAAGGACTACAGTTCCAAAGATAAAAGAAAGATACACCCTGCACTGACCACCCAGCCACAAAATCCATGAAGAAAGGGAAACTAAACATCAGAGCTGTCTGAAGACGTTGAAGGAGTCATAGCTGTAAGCTGCTCCTTGGATAGTAGTGCTTTGTCAATCCCCAAACCTAGCCCAATCTGCTGCAGAGTTTTGATGGAAGTGTAGGGTTGTACTTCTTCAGGATCACTGGAGTTGTCCTTGTCAGTATGCTGCTTGTTCTCCCTCGAGATCTTAGCCAAAGTAGTCGAGCCTGAAGCATCACTGTTAATGTTACACTTTTTTGCACGTTTCCTGGAAGAGACATGACCATCCAGCATAGGGGAAGGTTTAAAACCATTCTTAAGCTCCCTTTGCCTGGCACTGCGTCTGACAGAACCCCCCAACAATTCCAACTTTTTAGCCTTGAGCCTTGCAGATTGAGAAATTATGAGTTTGTCAGTGCTAGTGGACTCAAAAACTATATCAGCTTGTTCCAACTGATCAATGAAAGAATTTTGCAAACTGGTGTGCTTAGTCTTATACAGCTTCAGTCTTGGAGAGTGCCCTTGCTTAACAAACATACCAGAAACATCATACATCTTATCAAAGGCTTGAGTCCAGGAACGCTTATTAAGAGTAATCATCCAGAAAGGAGAACAATCCACTGAAGCAGGAACTGATTGAAGAATAATTTGCGGCATAGCATTTTCAAAAAACCTTGTCCAAATCATCACCCAACCTGTAAAACTTGATTGAACTGAAGAGGTGGGTTGTGCCCTGAAGAAACTGAGGCCTCAGAGGGATTTAACACCATAGAAACCTGATCCTCTGCTCCTTCCTGCATCACATTCCATTGCTCTCCCAAATCCTGATGTTGATGATTCCCATCCTCATGCTGTTGTTGAACATGATCCCAACCAATTTCAGGGTACTGAGGTCCCACAAAGATATTACCATTGGGCCCTAATCCACCTGGAAGTGGGTGAGGGTTTCCATCAAGAGGCATCTCATCTTCATCTGCAGGTAGCTGGTCTGCAAACTCAGCCGACAGAATGTAAACATGTGCAGTCCATGATTCTTTAAGAGCTCCCACTGTCGAAAACTTACAGAAAACCACATCACGAGGAACCTTTGCAGCTGAAGGAAATTCCGCAAGAACTAAAATCCGTGACTTAATTGGATCATCAATGTTCCAGGTAAGGTATTTGCCAAAAGTCGAGACAGCATTGATAATGTCAGCCGTGTTTCTGTAATCTGGCGGCACACCTAAGAACATCAGCCAACCTCGCCTAAATCCATGCTCAGCCCGATGATTCAAAGCTCTTTCTGGTTCCACAAACCGTACTAAAGTTCCAGGAAGGTGCATATCAAACGGGCCATGTTGAACCAGCGCGTTTCTAGAATTAACACTAGCCATCTCGAACAAACCAACTCCAAATACAGCAGGCTGATCCTCAACAATGTTTCTATCCAGATCTTCTGTCAGGAATACACGAACCTGCGTTCTCCAGAACTCTTCCGTGCCCGGTGGTGGAACCGGATGAACCATAGCATAGCAGAAGGCACGATGAAGTTCAGGAGGGTCTTGCGCCGGATTGCAGAAAGTGCGAGGGAGCCTAGTAGGACCTCCATCGATGACTTGATGCCCCCATGGCAGCCACGGCAATGGATCCATCTCGAAGTTGGCCATGGTTCCGACAGGGGCTGTAACGCCTAGTGTCAAATCTCGAAAAGGTGGATTTGGGGGTGGAGGCACGGGAGTAGAAGTCGAGGCGAGCACCACCGGAGAAGCCGAGACTATAAGAGAGGAAGCTGTATCGACCAAGGAGACCTTCACGGTCCCGACAGAGCTTGGGCTTGCCTTTTTGGGTGTCCAACGTTTAGATAATTGGACCCTCCCTAAACAGTACTTGGCCTTATGCCCATATCTGGAGCAGAGCTTGCATCGAATTTTATTAGTGCAGTTTGCAGTAGCGTGGCCCATCGATAGGCATCTCCGACAGTCCCACGACTTGAATTCCACGTCTGCCTCAACACTTACCGGCCCTAAATCCACAGTAGGAAGCAACCCATCAACTCCAACAGAAAATTTATTAGCAACATGCGAGAGATCATCCACAACCTTCGTCCCATCCCTTGGAGAATCCACGGTGATTAACTCCTTGTCAATACAATCTGCCTGTGCCAACTTAGAATCAACATGTATAAGTGCATTGTCAATCAAACCAGAATCACGTACAATAGCCACCGAATGTAATTTCTTAGCAGCAACAGGTTTATAAATCTGAGGGACAAAAGGTTTAGGTTTAGACTGCTTTTTCTTCCTCGAGACCAAAGTCCATTCATTCTCACAATCCTTGAGCCAAAAGGTATACTCACGCTGCCAATTAGGGCCACCATTACTCCAAAGGTGAAAATAACATTTGAAATGTAGGCAACTGTAAGATCGTAATTGCAAAATGGAGAAACCAACTTGCTTGCAAGATACCGAGAACCCAAAGACATTATCAGCCAACCTAAAAACTTTCAAGTCACCACAGTAGCCACCAATAGCTGCTTCCAAAGCTAGACTCACAGTATCCGAATCCAGACTGAACGTGTAATGAGCAAAAGACACTACCATGGAGAAGGATCCAATAGATTTATCTGCATGTACTGGAATAGAAAACCTCTTTTGAATTTTGGCAGCAAAATTCTCACCAGGAGTGAAGTCAAACCCTAATGCACGTGCAGCCTGTACCGCAAAAGCTGAAGGATCCACCGGATCAGAGGATAAAACCTCCTCAGGATAATCATTATGGCGTGGGATCTTGGCTCCAACCAGAGCAGCGTGACAAGGAAAATAGATCGTAGATACAGGGTGGATTACCTCATACTTGCGCAGATCCCTCGCGTCAACCCTCACCAGGGCTGCATCCAGCAGATCCAGACGGCGAGTAGCAGGATACAGACGTAGAAAACCATGGCACAGGGTTTTTCGACGGGTAACAAGACCCGTGACAAACTGCACCCTCCACCGCCATAAAGCCACATGAGCCATCACAGAGAACCTACAAGCAGAAGAGGGAAAGTGTACGTCGGGGCCGGAGTAGCCACCGACGGTGAGGAGGGCCGCAGCCCTAGACCGCCGCCAGATCGCCTAGACGTGAGCCCTAGACGTGAGCCCTAGACGTTGGTCGAAAACCGTCATTTGGATTTTTCTGGTTAACCGCGAATGTTGATGCAGAACATATAGTGAAAACATGTGAAGGATGTCAAAGATATGCAAGGCAGAATCACGTGCCAGCTCAGGATTTATGTATGATTCCCATTACCTGGCCTTTTGCAGTTTGGGGACTTGACATGGTGGGACCTTTCAAAAGGTCAACTGATAAAAAGACTCATCTACTGGTGGCAGTTGACAAGTTTACAAAGTGGTAGAAGAGGAACTAATCAGTAAATGTGACGCGGTTACATCAGCCAAGTTCTTAAAAAAGCTGATTTTCAGATTTGGCTACCCACATAGCATTATTGCAGATAATGGGACGAATTTGTCAGAAGGAGCAATGCAGAAGTTTTGTGAACAAAACCATATACGACTAGACCTTGCTTCTGTGGACCATCCACAGTCTAACGGACAGGCAGGGCGGGCTAACCAGGAATTACTTAAAGGTATCAAACCTAGACTCCAGGTTGCATTGGAGAAAACTGCTGGTTGCTGAGTCGAAGAGTTGCCTGCTGTTTTATGGAGTATAAGAACTACCCCAAATAGGTCAACAGGTTATACACCCTTCTTTCTGGTCTATGGAGGAGAGGCAGTTTTGCCAAGTGATATTTGTCACGATTCACCACAAGTGACTGCTTATGTGGAAACCCAGAATGAGATAGATCGTCAAGAGTCAGTAGATGGTTTCGAAGAAGCACGTGACCTTGCAGCATCTAGGTCAGCTATATATCAGGAGGACCTGCGTTGCTATCATAGCCGCTGAGTTAAGACTCGAAGTTTCCAGGAAGGAGACCTGGTTTTGAGACTAATTCATAAAAAGGACGGGATGCACAAGCTAAGTTCTCCATGGGAAGGACCATTTGTGGTAAGTAAAAAACTACACAATGGATCTTATTACCTCATTGATATGCGTGATGCTGATAAATCACGAACATTTGAGCAAGAAACTGGAAGACCATGGAACAATGCCCATCTGAGGCCATATTATACATAGGATCATTGTAATCACTATGTTATTTCGGCAATAAGAAGCAATGTCAACAACATCTAAGTTATTGAGATTTGTTTTCATATCATTATGACAGGAAGTTACAATATTTTTTCTACATGATTACTTGGGGGCTGATGCTAGAGCACAGTCTATATCTCACGAATTTGGCATAAGCCAAGATATATTGGTTATACTTGCCTGCCAGTCAGTGGTTACACGCACTTTTATGACCTAGATGTTTAAACCTAGATGAGTCAATCATGATATAACCCGGCAAAACCGGGTTACTATGACCCTGAACTCACTAGAGTTATAACACTAGAATATGTCATGCGAAAAACCGGCTGAGTTAGAAAGTAAAGAAAAACCAAGTCAAGGAAAACTTTGGATACAAATAAAAGGTGATGCAAAAGCATGTAACCCGGAAATTTTTCGCATAAAAATTGAAGGAAAGCCAGGTTATTACAGACCAAATTGTAGCATAAATGCACATGCGCACTTTCAAAAAATAGAGCTAGAAATAAAGCAGTTTATCTAGCCTATTTCAAACCCATCCGAGCTGACTTATTGTTTTTTGCACGAACCAAACGTTTTTACTCTGCAGCAGATTTTCCTTTCTACTGGGACGGGTCCTGAATTGCCGGATCTTGAGGCGCCAGGTCTTGAATCTCCGGCTTATCAGTGGCTTGGATAGCTTCTTCCACCTCATCAGCAGGGATGTACTTCCACTCTAGCTGAGCCAGAGCATCAGTAACATTCTACGGTTCATATAATGGGCGAGGTGGTGCAGAAACAGATGTAGTGACAGATTGAGGCGCACCAGATCAAGAGGCTATAGAGAGTCGGCTCTTCGGTGGGGCTTGGCGAACAGCAGCCATAGCTAGAGGAGTAAAGGGCATTTTACGCTCACCCGACGAAGTATAACCCGAGCACATGTCCTTGAGCTTGACCTTTTCAGCAATGGTACAAGCCTGAAACCGGCACTCCCTCTCTATCCTGGCGAAGTCCTTTTTGTCATACTTTGACATATCTGCTTTATACTCTGGCAAGCCACCCGCCAGAAGATCCAGATTCAATTCTGGGTGATAGGCTTTCGTCAGGGACATGACCTTGATGGCTCCACGGCGGCAGTACGATAGCTTATGCTCTTCTATCCACTGAGGGGCCTGAGTTAGCTCCACAAGCATTTCACTAAGCCTTTTAGGAGGAGTGTCCCAGTTCCGTACGGCTTTAATACATTCTCCACCTCCAATGTATAGCTGCCGGATCAGGGTGAACAAGGCCTTAAGTTTCAGGTCTGGATGTTTCAGGTTATGCCATGCATTCTGCCTACAGGTTACAAAAAGTTATTTCTGATCAGAACCAAGCTATTTGGTAATAAGACAAAGGGAATGTAGCATTGGAAACGTAGTACATTGACAGGGGATAATAAACTGGACAAACTTACCAAAAACACTGCAAGTGATATCTCTCAGTAGATCTGTGACCTTCGTAAAGCTGGTCCGGGTTTCCTCTAGCTCCTTCTCAGCAACCTCCTCTCTAGTTACAAGAGCCTTCTCCCGGTTTTCAAAGTCCTGCTACAGAACAGACCAAGTCTTGGCTGCATTAGTTATTTGATCTTCTAGCTCTTTCTGTCGGGTCCTGGCTTCCTTAGTTTTCTTGGCCTCATGGGCGAGAAGGTTCTTCAAATTTGAAACCTCCTTTTGCGAGGAAGATTCAAGACTCTACGAGTTCATTGGTCACAAAAGATTCAAGTTATTCAAAGGTTTAGTCGTAACTTGATAAATATCCGGCTTACAATATCATAACCCGGAAACTGGTGAACTTATTGCAGTTTCAATAAAAAGTTAAGTCCCGAGTAGCTGCAGGCTTGCAACCCGGCACTTGGGGGCTACAGTATTTCAGTTTCAAGCATTGGGTTATAACCTATGTCTAAGTCCCGACTAGCTACAGTCTTGCAACCCGGCACTTGGGGGCTACAGTACTTCAATCTTACTTAAAATAATTGAGAACAAAAGTACAGTAAGTCCCGGTTTATAATTCAATTATAAACCGGCCCTTGGGGGTTACAGCTATTCAGGTTATAGTTATTCAGGTTACAGCTATTCACTCTACAGCTATTCAGTAACAAATCTCCAAGTATATATTACGAATATAAACTAGAAAATTGAGGGCTACAGGTTATGAATATCGAGGTTGCCTCATATTTCTGTTTCAGAAACTCTATAATACCATCAGCGCGGCGCCGGTTCTCAGAGAGTTCTTGAGCATGCGTGTCAAAGCTCTGGCCCTCAATGTTCAGGCTAGGAGTAGCTCTCTTGTCTTCCGGCTTCACTTTGAGGTCTTCAATGACTTTGGAGAGCACGGTGGATGGTCCAGTAGCCTCGACAGCCTGAGATCCGGTTATGACTACATCCGGGTCCTGAACATTCGCCTCTTCAACCGGAGGATCATTACCCGGGATATCATCAACCGGGTTCACCTCTTCTTCATGCTCTTCAGCCATAACATCCATACGACCCAGCGATGGAGCAGCCGGTTCATCGTCCTCTTTCCCAACGGTTTTCTCTTCAACGTTTATGGAGGGAGCAGCGGAGGAAACGGGGTTTACTTTCAGTACATCCTGAGCTTTGTGGTAAAAGGAAAAACTCTAAGTTATATTGCAAAATTAAGATATTAGCAGTGGAAAAACTAGGGAAGGAAAGTTAACTTACCCAGAGTTGATGGAATATTCACTAGCCCCGCTAAAATGGGACGAGTCTGAGTTCGGAGAATCTGAATGAAAAGGACGACTCAGTTCTGGCCTCATTTGTCCGGCTAAGGGTTGTGAAGCAGTTGATGAAACCCGAACTTTGGAGACCCGGCGAAGAGGAGTTTTCTCAGGCAAACCTGTTTCTAACTCGCTTGAGCCAGAGCTCCGGGTCCTTCTTCTCTTGCTGCCCTCCTCATCATCCTGCGTTTTTTCTGTGTGTGAGGATGGTTTCAAAGGATTTTTTGACAGTCTAGAGATAGAAACCTTTGCAACGGCATGCCGGGTCCTCTTCTGGCCTGCGGGGGACTCCTTCTCATTCACCAGGTTGGAATCGGTGATGGGGGTAGAGGGGTTGAGATCCGGCATGGTCTGATCCGGAACTTCACGACCCGTTTCTTCCTCACTAGCTTGTCTGCCGCCTAATCTGGCAACTTCCTGTTCTGCATGTTCGTCCTGCGAGTAATCATCGTCAGCAAATTGGTTATGCAACTGACCGAGAGAATCAAATTCAGAAACCTCTTCCTCGGCGTTGCTTTTCTCTTCTGACTCTTCATCTTCAGGTGGAGAAGTCGGTTCTTCTGTGGTAACCCAGAAAGGGTCTGTAGCCTGTGAATCTGAACAACGTCGAGGTTAGAACTTGCACAGTCAAAGGAATGAAAGTTACTTATAACATAAAATATATGGAGACTTACGGGAGGAGCCGGGTTAGAGGAGCTAAAGGGATCCAGACCAACATCTAAGAACTTATCTTGCTTCACTCTAACCAGGAGTTTCAAGGAGGTTGTCATCTCAGACTTAGAAACTATAGACTCAGAATATCGCATGGAATCTGTTGAACCGGTATACTCATGGAATAACCGGTCCCTGATACTGAGGGGTTGGATACGCCAATCTACCCAGGTTTTGGTTAAATCTAAACCCGTAAGCCCGTGAACTATCAGCGAGGTTATGCGTTTCAGGAGAGGCCGGATCTTGATTCGATCGGCAGACTTGGCATAGGAATTCATGGTGCTAGTGTAGACTAAGCGTTCAGGACGGTAACCCGGAAGAGCCGGTTCACCTTCAGGAGTGGTGCTTTTAATGTAGAAATAGGATTTTTGCCACAGCTTGGGGTGACTAGCCATAGGAATACCCGAGTAGGCAATATCCTTTCGTCTCTGGAACGAGACCTCCCCAAAGTGTATGAGTTCACCCCCAGCTACCTATGGGTGCTTGTTGAAATAGAAGTATTCGACAAAAAGGTCTAAGTTTTGCTCTACTTGGAGGTAGTCCTCACAGAGGACTACGAAGTTGCTAACGTTTAAAATGGAATTTGGTGGAAGGTATTGAGGATGGAGGCCATAATAACTCAAGAGTCGACGAAAAAAGAGAGAACCGGGTGGGCGAAACCCGCGGAGAATATGGGCTTCAAAGATTATTACCTCGCCCGGCTCAGGTTCGGCCCAAATCTCATTTCCTGGAGCTCGCCAAGATAAACCCTTGGGTAGTAGCCCGGAGTCTTCCATCTACGTGAGCCGGCCTAGGGTCATCTCGGATTTGCACCAGTTCACTTGCATCTTGCTTCTCCCTGAACCGGCAGTACCAGAGCCGGAAGCCCCTCTGGTCTTCCTATTTTTTCCTGCTCCTCCGACCTTGGACGCCAAGGTTTTCTTTTTCCCCATCTTGAGGTGGACGCCGGCGAAGCTCCGGCCGCGACGGCGCAGGAAGAAAAGTAGAGCTCTCGAGCTTAGATCGGAGGTGGAAGATGAAGTGGGGAGCGTAGGGTACGAATGAGCCCGGGGGGGCGTACTCCTGCTATTTATAGGCGAGGTCAAAACCCTAGGGTTAAGTGGTAACTTTTTTCACAAAGACCCTTCAAGATTATATTATTTACGGAAAGATACAGCAAGATCGGATCACAGGAAGAGATTTCTTCCGAAGAAATGGAATAATTACATGGAGAAGAATCCGGGCTAGGTTAAGATTTTTCTGGTTCCGGAGATCTGGGAGATAAAAATGTGAGAGTTATCTTTACAAGAAATGGAAAGATATGATCCTGGAGATAAAGAGCTTAGCCCATGAAATCCGGAACAGATATTCCGAGAGGTTATTTTTCTTGGACTAAAAGATTAGCATTAAAAGTTTTCGGAGAAAGCTTAACGTGAACTTTCTTAAGTTCAAACTTAGACGTTCATGTTAACCTGGGGGCTAATGTCGGGGGAATAGGTAAGGGGGAGCCTTACCAGCCACCAATATAAGTCGGAGATCGTCCCATTTGGTCTAAGGTGATTAACCCGGGTCATATTAAGAAGAGTCGGGTTAAGACAAGAAGAACCGGGTTACGGTGAGTGTAACCCGGACTGAACGAAGGAGCTAGCCCAAGGCCCGGGTTAGAAGACAAGGAAGGCCGGGAGCCCGGAGGGCAGTTCAGGGCCGGCAAGGAGTGGTCGGGTCATGAGGAGAACCGGACCGAGATGGCGAAGATCCGGAGGGAACTAGGACTCCGAGGACGGACGTGACCTGGATTTCCTTGTGACCCGGAGGTCTCGTCCACTATATAAGGCGAGACCCTGGGTCGTAGAAAGAAAAGTTCTAAGTCGATAGCAAAGTAACTCGAGACATCAAGAGCCGAAATCGCCCTTTGTAATTGAGACCTTGTTCCCTGATAGTAAGAAAGCAGGAGCAGGTTTTACCCTCAATAGAGGGGCCGAACCTGGGTAAACTCGCGTCTCTCGTTTCCACCTTAACCCTTTCAAAGTTTCTCTTAGTAGAAATGGCCTCGCAATCTAGTTCTCGTATGAGGACACTTGCCGTGACAACACCACGACAAAGCCACTGGTCCAGGGTGTGAAATCCAATCAACAAGTGAGATAAAGATTCTCTATTTACGTCCTCATGAGCAAAAACAGGAACATAAAGCAGGAGTAATTTTGAAGGTTTTAAAGGTAACACATGAGCAATTTACTTTGGAATGGCAATTAAATACCACATGTAGGTAGGTATGGTGGAAACAATGGGAAAAACTTTGGTTTAAGGGAGTTTGGATGCACGAGTAGAGCTCATACTCAGTATAGGTGGAGGCTAGCAAAAGACTGGGAGCGACAAATCAAGAGAGCATAAGAGCCATAATCATGCATAGTGACATAAGCATCATTAATTAAAACATAAGCAATATCACAAGTTCAAAAACTAAGTGGTCATGGAGGCTATTCGTGACTGTTTTGTAGTCATAAACATGGTGTGAGCATGCGCCAAGTCAACCAAATAAAACATTCGAAAGAGAATACCATATATTGATGCTTTACTATGACAAGAACAACTCATGAATCTTTCAATACATATTAAACACTCTCAGCTATTTGAGGCTAATCATGCTAATCAATAACCACAAGTCTTTAAAACTAAAATAACATTTAGGATGGCATGAAAAATTCCTAGCCACAGTCTATACAAGCTTCTACTAGTACCGTTATAAATTCTACTTCAAGCAGCAGTTTTCTTTTTCCCAACAAGCACCATACAAAACATGCTTTAACAAAAATACTATTTATGATAAAGCAATCAAACATGAGAGTACTCAAATAATACTACTAAAACTAACAGCTCTGATAAGAGATGCATGCAAACAGGAGCTGAATAAATGCAGCAGCCAAACAGAGACTAAGAATACAACGTATTCTCATGAAAAAGTGGAGCATGTCACTCTCCAATAAAAGAATGCTGGGGTCCAACCAAGATTATTATGAAAGTAAAAACAAACTGAAAGCAAAATCAAACTGAAAACAAAAATAAAATACGCTCCAACTAAAGCACATAAGATGCGACCGAATAAAAATATAATTTCACTAGAAGTGACCTGATAATTTGTTGATGAAGAAGTGGATGCCTTGGGCATCCCCAAGCTTAGAAGCTTGAGTATTATTATAATTTGCTTGGATGTACCAATGGGGAATCCCCAAGCTTAGGCTTTTCACTCTTTTGGATCACATCATATCATCCTCATCTCTTGAGCCTTGAAACCTTCCTTGACATCAAAATTCTCACAATCTTCATTAGCAACGTTAGTGCAATTGAAATAATAAATTCACATGGTTCAGTTTCAACACAAGTCTAACACTCAAAAACACATTAGCTACAGTCACAAATTCTTTCAAAACTCTCTTTCTCAAAAGAACACTAAAAGAAAGAGATTAAGATGCAAATGCGATAAATGGCAGAAATCTGTCAAAACAGAAGAGCAGACAAAGATCGATTTTTTCAAAATTCTTATGTTGATCAAATAAAAAAGTGGTATGCTAAGAAAAGTTGCGTATATAACTCAGGATTAATCACAAAAAAGCTCAGGTCATTTTGGATTTTTTGTGATTTTTAACAGAATTAACAGTGGACAACAGAAATCTGTTTCCTGCGCAGAAATCCGAAATATAGGCTCAACTTTCCACTAGAGGCTTTACTTGGCTCAACAAAAACACAAAAGAAAAGATACATAATGGTTTCTAAGGAAATAAAAAACACCCAGGTGCAAAGCACACCAAAGAAAACAAAGGAAAACTGAATGAAAACAGAGAAATAAAACGGTTTGTATCCCGGTTGCGCTTTTCTTTAACGCCTTTCAGCTAGGCCTAAAAGATCAACTCAAGTATTTTCAAGTGAGGCATTAAAATAAAGATTTGGAAACTCTTTAATAATGCATTTTATTTTATCTAAGTGAGTTTCAGAGGCTCCTCTCTTAGTACTTTTAGGCTTACTATCTTCATAAAATAAATTCTCAGGAACAATCCAATCAAAATTATTTTCTTGGGCTTCGTGCAGAGCTACTTGTTTAAAGGGGATTGGTATTTTATCATTGTTTTCATTATTAGATTCAGTTTTTTTCTAGAGCACCAAAAATGTCTACACATGAGCCAAGCATATTAAAACGATCAAAAACTTTTCTAGCTTCTATAGCAACATCTCCAAATTCTTTAAGCATAGTTTCTAAGATGAAGTTTATTTTCTCAACATCTTCAATGTTATTCAAGTTGAGGAACATATGTTGCATTATGGGATGTAGGTTAACAAACCTAGCTTCTAGCATGTGAACTAAAGAAGTTACATCAGTCTCGTAATTGGGAACAAGTTCTACTATGGATTTTTTTCTCAAAGTTAGCATGTTTACTAACATGATCAAAGAATTTTTTAACAGTGTACTTTCCAAGTATAGAACCACTTCCTACCGGCAAATCTTTCAAGGTAAACTTAGGGAACAACATGATGAGAAATAACAACGTAGACAAAAATAACAACTATGAAGTAAACTAATTTTCCTTGTGTTTTTTATATAGAGAAGAAAAACAAGACAAAAATAAAAACAAGACAATAAACAAAATAAAGAGGTTGAGAGCGAGAGACTCCCCTTGCCAGAAGACTTCCTTCTCCCTGGCAACGGCGCTTGAAAAATTCCTTGATGGTGCATATCTTGCACTCGTTGGGAAACCCCAAGAGGAGGGTGTGATAAGCACATCGGTAGGAGTTTTCCCCTTAGTTAAGAACCAAGGTTATCAACCCAATAGGAGAAGGAGGACCTTCAGAAGGTTGATGCCACTGACAGTGGTGGTGGCGCTTCAACGGTGTCAGCAACAACGTGGAACCTGCACACAACACAAAAAAAATACTTTGCCCGAACGGTACAGTGAGGTTGTCAATCTCACCAGTCTTGCTGAAAACAAAGATTAGACGTATAGTGTGGAAAAATAGTGTATGCTTGCAGTAAGTAAAGAAGGAAGGAAATTGTAGTGGTTTGTTTAACAGTGTGGAAAAATGGACCGGGGTTCATAGTTTCACTAGTGGTGTCTCTCCATAAAAGATAGCATGCTAGGTGAACAAATTCACGTTTCTGTCACTCGAGCAAGGCAACAAGGAGGCATGAACCCACTATCGAGCATAAATACTCCCTCTTGGAGTCACTAGCAACCACTTGGCCAGAATAACCACTAGCAACAGAGAGCATGCAAGATCACAAATAGCATATGCAAATAAAGACTATAATCAACTTGGCATAAGGTCAATATTCATCGGATCCCAGCAAACACAGCATAGAGAATTACATAAGATCAATCTCGATCATGATAGGCAGCTCACGAGATCTAAACATGGAGGCATATGAGGAGAAGACAACCATCTAGCTACAGCTACGAACCCGTAGTCCAACGATGAACTACTCACGCGTCACTCCGGAGGAAGGCATGGTGATGTAGAAGCCTCCGGTGATGATCTCCTCTCCGGCAGGGTGAGAGAAACAACTTCAGGACCCCCCCCCTGATCTGGGGTTGACGGTGACGGCGGGTGCGGAACTTTTTCGGGGATATTGATCAGGTGCCTAGGGTTTTCCATCCGGGGGGCTTAAATAGGCGAAAGGGCAAAGGCGATGGAGGCCAGGGGGGCCCACACCCATAGCTGGCGCGGCCAAGGGGGGCCGCGCCACCCTAAGTGTGGCCCCCCTGCTGCCCCTCTTCGAGTCCTCTTCGGTCTTCTTGATGCTTCCGGGGAAAATAGGACTTCCGGGCTTCAAACTTTCTAATTCCGAGAATATTTCCAGAACAACTTTTCTGAAACTAAAAAACAGCAGAAAATAGGGAACTGGCTCTGTGGCATCTTGTTAATAGGTTAGTCCAGAAAATCGATAAAAATGACATAAAGAAGGGACAATACATGTAGCAATTGGCAAAATATCATCATGGAGCATCAGAAATTAGGGATACGTTTATGACCTATCAGATGGGTACTCTTGCTTCAAGAGTTTGATTTGCATATTGTTGATAGGAAAGGAGCTGATAATCATGTTGCTAATAATTTATCTAGAATGGAAAACATTCTTGATGATTCTATTCCTGTAAATGCCAGTTTTCCTGATGAACCACTTGTTTATATTAAGGTTAACTCACGTGAAAATCCTTGGCATGCTGATTATTCTAACTTTATTGTTTCTAAGTTTTTGCCTCAAAATTTTACTTATCAACAGAAGAAGAAATCCTTTTATGATTTGAGGCATTACTTTTGGGATGACCCATATTTATATAAATAAGGTGTAGATGTAATTTTAAGAAGATACATACCTAAGCACGAGCAAGAAGATATATTGAGGAAATGGCATAATACTCCTTATGGAGGGCATCATGATGGTGAAAAAACTGCACACAAGGTTTTACACTCAGGTTTTTACTGGCCTACTCTCTTTGAAGATGCAACAAAATTTATTTCTACTTGTGATGAATGTCAAAGGGTTGGCAATATTAGTAGACGTAATGAAATGCCTATGAACTATTCTCTAGTTATTGAACTTTTTGATTGCTGGGGATTTGACTTTATGGGTCCTTTTCCCTCCTCACATGACTATACTCATATTCTTGTTGCTGTTGATTATGTAACTAAATGGGTAGAAACTATTCCAACTAAAAGTGTTGATCATAAAACCTCTATGAAAATGCTTAAAGACATTATCTTCCCTAGATTTGGTGTACCTAGATACCTTATGACTGATGGAGGGTCTCATTTCATTCAAGGTGCTTTTAGAAAAACGCTTGCTAAATATGATGTTAATCATAGAATTGCTTAATTGTATCATCCCCAAACTACTGGCCAAGTAGAACTATCAAATAAGGGGGTCAAATTAATTTTGCAAAAGACTGCTAACAAATCTTGGAAGAATTGGTCTAAGAAACTTAGTGATGCTTTGTGGGCTTATAGAACTACTTATAAAAATCCCATGGGCATGTATACTTATAAAATGGTTTATGAAAAAGCTTTTCATTTACACCTTGATCTATAACACAAAGCCTATTGGGCTGTTAGAGAACTTAATTGTGATTTTAAATTAGCTGGTGAGAAAAGATTGTTAGATATGAGTTATTTAGACGAGTGGAGATGTGAAGCTTATGAAAATGCCAAGTTGTTAAAATAGAAATTTAAAAGATGCCTTGATAAAATGATTCTCAAAAGAGAATTTAACGTAGGTGATAAAGTATTATTGTATAGGTCGCGTCTCAAATTTTTTGCAGGAAAATTACTCTCTATATGGGAGGGACCATTTGTCGTGGAAGAAGTTTATCAGCATGGTTCTATCAAGATTAATAATTTCCAAGGCACCAATCACAAGTTGTGAATGGCCAAAGACACAAGCATTATTTATTTGGTGATCCATACAACATGGAAGATGATATTGTTCGGGCGCTCACTACGGAAGATCATATTAGAGCTAAATACATGAGCAGACCAGAGTCAGAACTTGAGTAGGTATCTGTTTTGGTAACAAAACTTTCGCGAAACACCATAGAAATTTTATAATTACTGTTTTTGGAAAATAAGAAAAATTTGGGCACAAAAAAGAGTCGAAGCCAGGGCCGGAGGCCACTAGGTTAGCCCCAGACGCGGGCTCCTTCTTGGTCGCACCTGGTGGTCCCCTAGGGGGGCCATTGCCCGACTCCGACTCTGCTTTTATTTTTTACCTTCCTTTCGTTCCATAACTTTTTTCTAGATAATCCCCCGGATCGTCCCGGGATCATATCTTGTGTTTTTGACGAGTTTTTTTTCCGAGCTGTTTTTGCCAGGAAGCCGGAGATTTTAGGCCATGATGTTTCCCTTTCAAGCTAGCCATGGTGGAGATGATGATTGCGAGAAGGATCAACACCTAGCTAAGGACAAAGAAGAAACACTAGAGAAGATGCTTGATGTTGGGGATGAAGAGATAGAAGATGATCCACGTCAATACCCCTATGCCACCATAGCAAGAATTGATGTAACTCCAAACTCTTTTCCTCAGAAGAAAGGGACGAGGATCTCTACAGGGGTAAGCTCCCTTGTGAAAATTTAGCTGAAAGAGTTCCCCTTCCACGTACCACCAATCCCTTCCACACATTACTCCACCATATCAACTTGAAAACACTCATGTGGAAGAATTACCTTCTTTTTGGAATATGGATTGTGTTGAGCATGCTGGAAGAGGAAGTTTTGGTCCTGAAGCCAAAGAAGAGTGGGGAACTTCAAGCAAGAGTTAGAATTCAACTATGGACAAGCTCATGAGCCGTGTTGAGAGAAACACTGATATGATTCCTAACCTGAGTTTTCAAATTGAAGATCTCAAGGAAATGATTGAGAAACTTACTGAGGTCATCCATGGGTCATCAAAGAATCAGTCTTAATTGCCATGGATAACAGGCACTCCCTTGGCTTGTTCCAAGCTTGGGGGATTCGCCTCGGTATCATTATCTTTACTTTTATTATTTGAGTCGTGTATCTTATCATGGTTAGGGAGGTTATCATATAGTATGGTTGTTTGCAAGTCGGGCTATCACTACTTTATAAGTGAAGCTTTGTATCTGTTGGTGTGAGTTTTCCTATGATGAAATATTGATATGAAGTCTTCTTCTTACTTAGTTGCACTATATGTTTTATTTATGGAAATTATTCTCGCATACTTGTCTTGTGATTAGTAGTGATCTCATGTTATATATAGTAGAAGAAATTATTGAGTATTGGAAAACATAGCATTGGTCATAGCCGCAACATTTAGTGACTTAGAACAAAGAAGAGAGATTTTACATGCAGATATATTACCTCATAGATATTTTATGCCCGCAAAACCTTCATGTTTATCTTCTTATGATTGATGTGTTATGCCTACAAGGAAGACAATTGCAATACTTCATGTATTATATCATTGCATGGTTTGCATCTCTCAACATCGTATGTTTGCTACAAGCCTTTGCTAGCCAAACATCCTATATTGAGTATGATCACTACTCGTGCATCCAAACCTGAACCAAAAACCTTCCACAAGTATCCACCATACCATCATCACTACCAAATTCCGCGCGGTCTGTGAAGTTTCAATACCGTTGCGGATGGGCTCCAAACCGTCGCTAAGGGCAATCCGCGACGGTTTACGCGACGGAGTGAGAACGTTCCTGATCGACTGTCACGGATGATTCTGCGACGATTAAATGAACACTAATCCGTCGCGAGCTACTGGCCGGCCCAGTACAAGGCCCAACAAGGAGTGACGTTTTTTTTGTCGCAATGTGTGTACACGTGGCAGCGTTTTCCCGTTACCTGTTACTGACGTCACTTCCACCGTTTCTGACGTCATCATCGTCTTGACATTTTAAAAACGTCGCGATTGGAACTACCGTTACCTCCGTTAATGACGTCATAATATGTGCGACGTTTATTTTCTCGTCGCGGGTACAAGCAGTATAAGGTGCCACGTGTCGCTCTCATAATGTTCCACGTATACGCTTATTCCCGAAGAATTTATAACGTTGACCGACGGTGCGACGTTTTAGTTCGTCGTAAGACGTCGCGAATCATGAGTCAGCACGTGTACCAACACGGCATGTCCACGTCGAAACGTTTCTGTGACGTGTTTATTTTGTCGCGATTTCCATCCAATAAGGTGCCGCCTCATGGACCTACCATATAGTACCACGTGTCCTCGTATTCATAAGCATGGAAAATAGTATACTAGTTTTCACAGCAAAGCAAACACAACAAATACATAAATTCGGAATAAGGTCACAACATAGCTCGCCAGCAAAGGCAGTCTAATACAGTTCAACTGACAACAAGCGGTTTCACAAAGGGCTACTCAGTTCCATATCTCGGATGAACTTGAGCCAACATGCCACCAATAAGGGTTTTTTACATTTCTTGACTCTTCTGCATACCTTTGTGTTCCTCCGTCATACGCAGCAATTCTTGTCGATGCTTCATCCTATCTGCATCAGCTTGTTCCTTGGCCTGCTTCAACTCATCAACTACAAACTGCAGGTCCAGCCTCTGTTTTCTCTCAGAATCAAGTTGAAGGTGAAGCTGAGACGTTGTTGCTCTTGCACTGGTTGTGACCCCACCTATGGTATTCAGGAACGAAGACTTTAGACGGTTCTTGGTCAACACGGCAGCGACAGCTTCGGTGGCAGAAAGAGGTTCCTTGACAGCGCCATCTACTGAAGTACGTTCTAGCATATGATATTGCATTTCTTCCTATAAAGCATGTAAAAGCTTTAGATGAAATAGAAGCTGAACTAGCTTGTAAGGAACATTGGTATCATGACAAGCTTGTACATAACAAAGATGCAAATAGCAGATGACAAGCAATTAAGCACGCATGACAAACTTGTAAGGAACATAAATGAAAAACATCACATGACAGGCATGTAAGTAAACATGGCTGAAAATAGCAGACGACAAGCATGTACAGAACATAGATGAAAATAGAAGCTCACAAGGATAGATCAACTAGCAGATGAAAAGCAAGCAGCATGCATGTGCATGAACTATGAGATGACAAGCATAGGTGAAATAGCAGGAGTTTGCATCAGAATTCACAAAGGGAAGCATTAGTACGTATCTAGAAGAATCTATTGAGGTAATTGTTGATCCCAGAGATAAACAGTATTCTGAGGGACTTACAATTGCTCTTTTCATGGGCGAAGAGAATCCACGTGTCTTGTTGTTGTGCATAGCTTTGAACAATTCAAAGGCATCTTCCCCCATGTCGCAGCAAACCTCGTAGCTACGAGAACCTGTGGCGCTATGGAACTGGATGACATGTCTGCTTTATCTGGCTTTCATACAAGCCATCTACATAAACGAAGTATGAACTGATTAGACACAGTCCAGGTTATGGAATAGAAACAGTGGCAAGGTAGAGTGAACAAAGACAGTACATGTTTCCTGACTGAGGACCAGTTATCGACTAGCCTGCACCATCCTGCTTCGCTCATGTGCCCAACTACATCAGGAGGCGTTCGTACAACTCTACTCTTGTCTCTAACACTGTCAAAAAATTCTTTCTTAAGAATATGGCGTCTTTGTCTTGTACAGTTCTTGAGATGCATCAGAAGAGATTGGCGAATAACAGGGTCTCTGGGGTTCAGATGAAATTTTGACTGAAACAAAAGAAAGAACACTTTTCAGTTATATGAACAGCAATGGAATGAACTGGAAGGTTGGGTTACAGAACTTACAGACACATGGCCGTGGTAGGAGGAAAATATATCTTCCCTTCCCTTGTACTCTTTCCCATGGGGGAAGATAGGGACAGTGTGCTTCACAGCTAATGAACACGCAGTAGCATACATGACAGCAACCTTTGGGTCCACTGGCCTTGTCTTTCCCAGAGGAATAACAATTCTGATCCTGTTTACTTTGGACATGTTTCTTCTCCTCCCAGCCGCACCACTCGAAACAATGTCTTCACATGGGTAATCTACAGAAATTGTGGCATTGCTCGAGTTAATATTCTGCATTTTGGATTTCCCTCCACACATGCCCCCTCGTAGTGCACGCAATCTCTGTGATATGTCATCTTGCTCTTCATTGCAGGCACCTTGCTCCTCGACTTGGGAACCTTGCCCCTCGCCTAGGAATGGTGGCATCTCGCCTTCCACACCTGGCACCTCACCGTAGGGAGGTACCTGCTCGCATTGGGCGGCTACCTCGTCGCCTCCTCCTTCTGTTGGGCAGCTTCCAGCTGGCCATGGGCAAGTGCCTGCTTGCCTTGGGCAGCTTCCTGCTAGCCTTGGGGAGCTGCCTCCTTGTCTTGGACCACTGGTCGCTTGAGTTCGTCATCTGCATATGGATGGACATGGGCAACTTCATGCTCGCGATGGGCCTTGACGCGCTTGCGTTTACAACCATGTCCACCAGGAGGCATCTTTGTTCGACCAGATGTACTCTTGACTTTAATGTTCCTAAGCTGCACGGTTCATATGTACCAAATCAACTAGGATAGTAGCACAAAATACATGGCAGAACAGTAATTAAGCCAGCAGTTCCACACAACATATGTACCTTTATTGTTGAGCTATCATGCAAGGCATGCCTTATCTAGATGGTGGACATGGTATAAATGGAAATAAATAGCTTACAATAAAAGTCTAGAATTGATGATTTATGCGAATAAATGAAAATAAATAGCGCATACATGTTCTTTACAAATAGCCTTATCTTTCATTGGGATGTGACAACATAGAGTTAGAAAATCTTAGTGATGCAATTCGCTGTTTGACCGTATCATATCAGTAATCTAATTTGTGGACCTAAGTATGATAGGATCGCATGAGAAGTGATCTTAAGCTTTATACAAGCTCGAAAATAAGCAAACTCTGACCAAAGAAACTTGACGGCTACCGGGCAGGCGAGGTGGCAGATCTTGAGGACGACCTGGACGGCGAGGTGGCAGATCTTGACGACGACCTGGGCGGCGAGGTATCAAATCTGGACGGCAAGGTGGCAGATATGGATGGCGTCCTGGACGACGAGGTGAAAGCCCGGGAAGGCGAGCTGAGCGGCGGGGTGGACGACCGGGGACGGCAAGGTGGAAGCCCGGGAAGGCAAGCTGCACGACGAGGTGGAAGACCGGGGACAGCCAGGTGGAAGCCCGGGAAGGCGAGCTACAGGGCGAGGTGGAAGGCCGAGGCGGAGTAGATGGGGTTTAGGAGGAAAGGGGGAATTTCGTAAAAGAAGAGGAGGGGAAATTTCGGCGAGGGGGCAGATAAGAGGGAGAGGTTCGAAATTAGGGCGGCATAGGCGGCAAAGTTTTTGGTCGATAATTTGGGTGGACGGCGCGAAATTTTCTGCGCCCGCCAGATTTTGGTACATTGGCTGGAGAACATTGCTGGCTGTTGGATACATGATGGATGGCCTAAAAAGATAAACATTATTGAAATATGTTATTTAAGGATAATGGGAAGACATCTATAAATTACTGACAGAAACTATTACTAATAATAAATATATTACCCTACCATTGTCTTGGGTATTCCTTGAGACTAACCTAACACAACCAAACAATTGGCTCCGATTTGCTATCCCTTTTCTGGCTCACGCAGAGGGGCCAAAACGTCGGTTCCCTCTTTTTTCCCAACGGGGCTATGATTTATCCGGAGAGGGGGCTCTGGAACGTCTGAATGCCACCACAACACATGGTATGCCTGAACATGTGTGTTAGAGTGCGGCATGGGTCTTGGATGCCCAAGATTCCCTCACTCTTTGTGCTAGGGTTTCACCGGCGTCAAATTCTCTCTCGCGGGTTCCAGGACTGCTTAATGAGAGCCCGAAACTCCCGGATCTAACGGAACTGGGGGAATCTTGACAAGAGGTGGGCCCTACCATTTGTCTTGGGTATTCCTTGAACCTAACATAACACGACCAAGAAATTTTTTACACTTTGGTACCCCCTTTCGGCTCACGTAGAGGGGCCAGAACGACAGTTCGGTCTTTTTCCCCAGCGGGGCTATGGTTTCTCCGGAGTGGGGGGGCTCCGGATCGTCTGAATTCCACCAAATCCCATGGTATCCCATACCATATGTGTTAGATTGTGGAATATAATGGGTCTTGGATGCCCAAGATTCCCTCGCTCTCTGTGTTAGGGCTTCACCATCGTTGGATTCTCTCTAGCGGGTTCCAAGACTACTTAGAGCCCGAAACTCCTGGATTTGACAGAACTAGGGGGAATCTTGCCAAGAGATGTGGACCCTAACATTTTCTTTGGTGTTCCTTGGGCCTAAACTAACACAACCAAACAATTGGTTCCACTTTCCTACCCCCTTCCCGCTCACGTAGAGGGGCCGGAATGGTTGTTCCGCCTTTTCCCCATCGTGGCTATGGTTTCTCCGGAGGGGGGCTCCGGATCGTATGAATGCCACCAAATCCCATCATATGACATACCATATGTGTTAGAGTGTGTCATGGTCTTGGATACCCGAGATTACCTCGCTCTTTTTGTTTGGGCTTCACCGACGTCGGATTCTCTCTGGTGTGTTCCATGACTACTTAGAGCCCGAAACTGTCGGATCTGACGGAACTGGGGGAATCTTGCCAAGAGGTGGGCCATGTAATTTTCTTGGATGTTCCTTGGGCCTAACCTAACACAACAAAACAGTTAGTTCAATTTTCCTACCCCCTTCCGGCTCACGTAGCTGGGGCAGAACGACAGTTCCGTCTTTTCCCCAGCGGGGCTATGGTTTATCCAGAGAGGGGGCTCCCGATCGTCTGAATACCACCAAATCCCATTGCACTCCATACCATGTGTTCTAGAGTGTGGCATGGGTCTTGGATGCCCAGGATTCCCTCGCTCTCTGTGTTAGGGTTTCACCGGTGTCGGATTCTCTCTCGCGGGTTCCAGGACTAATTAATGGGAGCCCGAAACTCCCGGGTGTGACATAACAAGGAGTATTTTGCCAAGAGGTGGTCCCTACCATTCTCTTGGGTGTTCCTTAGGCCTAACCTAACAAAACCAAGCAGTTAGTTCCACTTTGCTACCCCCTTCCGGCTCATGTAGATGGGGCCGAACGACTATTTCGTCTTTTTCCCAGCGAGGCTATGGTTTATCCGGAGAGGGGGCTCCGGATCGTCTGAATGCCACCAAATCCCATTACACGCCACACCACGTGTGTTAGAGTGTGTCATGGTCTTGGATACCCGAGATTACCTCTCTCTCTGTGTTAGGGTTTCATCGGTGTCGGATTCTCTCTCGCGGGTTCCATGACTAATTAATGAGAGCCCGAAACTCCTGGGTGTGACGGAACTGGGGGAATCTTGCCAAGAGGTGTGCTCTACCATTCTCTTGGATGTTCCTTGGGCCTAACTAAAACAACTAAATAGTTATTTCCACTTTTTTACCCCGTTCCGGCTCACATAGATGGGGCAGAACGACAATTCCGTCTTTTTCCCCAGCGGGGCTATGGTTTCTCCGGAGAGGTGGCTCCAGATCGTCTGAATGCCACCAAATCCCATGGTATACCATACCATGTGTGTTAGAGTGTGTCATGCGTCTTGGATGCCCAAGACTCCCTCGCTCTCCGTGTAAGGGCTTCACCGGCGTCAGATTCTCTCTAGCGGGTTCCAGGACTACTTAGAGTCCGAAACTCCCGGATTGGACGGAACTAGGGGAATATTGCCAAGATGTGGACCCTAACATTTTCTTTGGTGTTCCTTGTGCCTAACATAACACATCCAAACAGTTGGTTCCACTTTGCTACCCCCTTCCGGCTCACGTAGACGGAACCAATTTTCTTTGGTCGTATGAATGCCACTAAATCCCATGGTATGACATACCATGTGTGTTAGAGTGTGGCATGCTCTTGTATACCCGAGATTACCTCTCTCTCTCTGTGTAAGGGCTTCACCGGCGTCGGAATCTCTCTAGCGTGTTCTAGGACTACTTAGAGCCTGAAACTCCCGGATCAGACATAACTGGGGGAATATTTCCAAGATGTGGGCCCTACCATTGTATTGGGTGTTCCTTCGGACTAACTTAACACACCAAGAAATTGGTTCCACTTTGCTACCCCTTTCCGGCTCACGTAGATGGGGCAGAACGACAGTTCCGTCTTTCTCCCCAGCGGGGCTATGGTTTCTCCGGAGAGGTGGCTCCAGATCGTCTGAATGCCACCTAATCCCATGGTATGCCATACCATGTGTGTTAGAGTGTTTCATGGGTCTTGGATGCCCAAGAGTCCCTCGCTCTCTGTGTAAGGGCATCACTGGCGTCAGATTCTCTCTAGCGGGTTCCAGGACTACTTAGAGCCCGAAACTCCCAGATTGGACGGAACTATGGGAATCTTGCCAAGAGGTAGACCCTAACATTTTATTTGGTGTTCCTTGAGCCTAACCTAACATAGCCAAACAGTTGGTTCCACTTTGCTACCCCCTTCCGGCTCACGTAGAGGGAGCAGAACGACAGTTCCGCCTTTTTCCCCAGCGGGGGGCTATGGTTTCTCCGGAGAGGGGCTCCGGATCGTATGAATGCCACCAAATCCCGTGGTATGACAAACCATGTGTGTTAGAGTGTCATGGTCTAGGATACCCGAGATTACCTCACTCTCTGTGTTAGTGTTTCACCGGTGTCGGATTCTCTCTCGCGGGATCCAGGACTAATTAATGAGAGCCCGAAACTCCCGGGTGTGACGGAACTGGGGGAATCTTGCCAAGAGGTGGGCCCTTCAGTTCTCTTGAGTGTTCCTCGGTCCTAACCTAACACAACCAAGCAGTTAGTTCCACTTTGCTACCCCCTTCCGACTCTCATAGATGGGGCAGCACGACAGTTCCGTCTTTTTCCCCAGCGGGGCTACGGTTTCACCGGAGGGGCTCCGTATCGTCTGAATGCCACCAAATCCCATGGTACGTATAACATACCATGTTAGTTACAATGTGTCACGGGTCTGGGATTCCCAAGAGTCCCTCGCTCTCTGTGTTAGGGCTTCACCGGCGTCATATTCTCTCTAGCGGTTTCCAGGACTACTTAGAGCCCGAAACTCCCGGATTTGACGGAACTAGGGGGAATCTTTCCAAGAGGTGGACCCTAACATTTTATTTTCTGTTCCTTGTGCCTAACCTAACACAACTAAATAGTTGGTTCCACTTTGCTACCCCCTTCCGACTCACGTAGAGGGGCCAGAATGGCAGTTCCGCCTTTTTCCCCAGCGGGGGGCTATGGTTTCTCCCGAGGGAGGCTCCGGATCGTATGAATGCCACCAAATCCCGTGGTATTACATAACATATGTGTTATAGTGTCATGGTCTTGGATACCCGAGATTACCTCACTCACTGTGTTAGGGTTTCACCGGTGTCGGATTCTCTCTCGCGGGTTCCAGGACTAATTAATGAGAGCCCGGAACTCCCGGGTGTGATGGAACTGGGGGAATCTTGCCAAGAGGTGGGCCCTAAAGTTCTCTTGGGTGTTCCTTGAGCCTAACCTAACACAACCAAGCAGTTAGTTCCACTTTGCTACCCCCTTCTGACTCACGTAGATGGGCCAGAACGGCAGTTCCGCCTTTTTCCCTAGCGGGGGGCTATGGTTTCTCCGGAGGGGGGCTCCAGATCGTATGAATACCACCAAATCCCATGGTATGAAATACCATGTGTGTTAGAGTGTCATGGTCTTGGATACCCGAGATTACCTCTCTCTCTGTGTTAGGGTTTCACCGGTGTCGGATTCTCTCTCGCGGATTCCAGGACTAATTAATGAGAGCCCGAAGCTCCCGGATTTGACGGAACTGGGGGAATCTTGTCAAGAGGTGGGCCCTACAGTTATCTTGGGTGTTCCTTGGGCCTAACCTAACACAACCAAGCAGTTAGTTCCACTTTGCTACCCCCTTCCGACTCTCGTAGATGGGGCAGAACGACAGTTCCGTCTTTTTCCCCAGCGGGGCTATGGTTTCTCCGGAGGTGGCTCCGTATCGTCTGAATGCCACCAAATACCATGGTACTTATACCATACCATGTGTGTTAGAGTGTGTCATGGGTCTGGGATGCCCAAGAGTCCCTCACTCTCTGTGTTAGGGCTTCACTGGAGTCAGATTCTCTCTAGCGGGTTCCAGGACTACTTAGAGCCCGAAACTCCCGGATTTGACGGAACTAGGGGAATCTTGCCAAGAGGTGGGTCCTAACATTTCATTTGGTGTTCATTCTTCCTAACCTAACACAACCAAACAGTTGGTTCCATTTTGCTACCCCCTTCCGACTCACGTAGAGGGGCCAGAACCGCAGTTCCGCCTTTTTCCCCAGCGGGGCTATGGTTTCTCCGGAGGGGGGCTCCGGATCGTATGAATGCCACTAAATCTCATGGTATGACATACCATGTGTGTTAGAGTGTGGCATGGTCTTGTATAACCGAGACTACCTCTCTCTCTGTGTGTGTGTGTTAGGGCTTCACCGGCGTCGGATTCTCTTTGGCGTGTTCCAGGACTACTTAGAGCCCAAAACTCCCGGATCTGACAGAACTGGGGGAATATCTCCAAGATGTGGGCCCTACCATTGTATTGGGTGTTCCTTAGGCCTAACTTAACACAACCAAGAAATTGGTTCCACTTTGCTACCCCCTTTCGGCTCATGTAGATGGGGCAGAACGACAATTAATTCCGTCTTTTTCCCAGCGGGGCAATGGTTTATCCAGAGAGGGAGGGGGCTCCGGATCGTCTGAATCCCACCAAATCCCATTACACGCCACACCACGTGTGATAGAGTGTGGCATGGGTCTTGGATGCCCAAGATTCACTCGCTCTGTGTGTTCGGGTTTCACCGATGTCGGATTCTCTCTGGCATGTTCCAAGACTACCTAGAGCCCGAAAGTCCCGGATCTGACGGAGCTGGGGGAATCTTTCCAAGAGATGGGCCCTACCATTGTATTGGGTGTTACTTCGGCCTAACCTAACACAACCAAACAATTGGTTCCACTTTGCTACCCCCTTTCGTCTCACGTAGAGGGCCAGAACGGCAGTTCCGCCTTTTTCCCCAGCGGGGCTAGCTATTGAATCTGCATTTTGTCATTCAAAAAAATCGGGAAAATTGTTTTTATTCTTTTAGATCAAACGGATGGAGTATCTTGTGGTTAAGTTATTATTATTCTGTATTAATTTTTTTTCTTTCCATTTCAAATTATTTTTCTTCTCTTTTGTGAAATGTTTTGGGCAACTGGCACCAGGCCGGCCCTTTATTGCGTGGGAGACGCAACGTCAAGCCGTCAACCCCTTCGGGAAGGCGCGCCCTTTAATTGTGTTCACCTCACCTCTCTCTCTCTTCTAGTCATATCACTCGCTCTATCTCTCTCACCGCATTCCTTAGCTTCCCCTCTCTCCGTCGGCGGGTTTTCTTCCGTCGGGACATCGACAGCACCGCGGTGACCATCCTCGGCGGGAAACAAAGGCCAGGCCTCCTCTTCCTCCCTTGGCAGGCAGGATCTTCATCGGCTTATTTTCAAATCACCGCGTGCGTCGTCCCGTCCTCTTTGAGGGCTTTGGCAATGGCGGTAAGATGATATCTAACCCTCTTATCCCTTGTATGTATCGTAGATCTGTAGATTGAGCTCGATTTTTCTGCGTGGCACGACATGCACGATAGATCTACATGTTTTGACCGTTCATTCTGCGTCTCTGCTTCGTATTTTCTCTCGTAGACGTGGTTTTGTTCTATGGCTTAAGTTTGGGATATCCGGCACACTTAGTTCATCTATTTCCACCATGATTTCGATAGGATATGGTTTAATTACGTACCCGATTTGGGTGCTTCAGTTAGATTAGGCTTAGATTTGGGGTTTTTTGGGGTTCACGGCTTAGATTTGGTATTTTTGCAAGGTTATTTCAATTTTGACCAAATTATTAACACTTTGGCTAATGATTTACCGAGGCCAGGTGCTAGTAGTGACTATACTTGTTGTACTTAGAAATTCTAAGGTCAGATTCATTTTTCTATGCATTTTCCATTGTTCCACCTGTTTTTCTTTTTTGTATCCTAATTTATAAACATGATGAATGTCCTCCTAGTTATATGCTGATGATTAAACTAGGCCATGGTAAAGGCCGAGAGAGTGTCTATAATACCTTGTAGTATATACAATTTGAGTATTTGTATTCGTATATGCTATTATAGGCTCCCGCTTGGCCTTGGTTTGCATGGCAATGATATCTGAGGCTCGTATTACATTTATTTCTATTGTTCCACATTTCTTTACCTTGAATGTCCTCCTTTTTATATGCCGATGATTTAAACTAGGCCATGGTAAAGGAAAAGAGAGTGTCTATAATACCTTGTAGTGTATACAATTTGAGTATATGTATTCGTACATGCTATTATAACCACTCCTTTTTTCCTTGGTTTGCATGGCAATGATATATGAGGCTCGTATTACACTTGTTTCCATTGTTCCACTTTTCTTTGCCTTGAATGTCCTCCTTGTTATATGCCGATGATTAAACTAGGCCATGGTAAAGGCCGAGAGAGTGTCTAAAATACCTTGTAGTGTATACAATTTGAGTATTTGTATTCGTATATGCTATTTTAGGCACTTTCTCGGCCTTTGGTTTGCATGGCAATGATATATGAGGCTCGTATTACATTCGTTTCCATTGTTCCACTTTCTCTTTGCCTTGAATCTCCTCGTTATATGCCGATGATTTAAACTAGGCCATGGTAAAGGCAAAGAGAGTGTCTATAATACCTTGTGGTGTATACAATTTGAGTATTTGTATTCGTATATGCTATTATAGGCACTCGCCTGGCCTTTGGTTTGCATGGCAATGATATATGAGGCTCGTACTACATTTGTTTCCATTGTTCCACTTTACTTTGCCTTGAATGTCCTCCTTGTTATATGCCGATGATTAAACTTGGCCATGGTAAAGGGACAGAGATTGTCTATAATACCTTGTAGCGTGTACAATTTGAGTATCTGTATTCGTACATGCTATTATAGCCACTTCTTTTTCCCTTTGTTTGCATGGCAATGATATCTGAGGATCGTATTACATTTATTTCTATTGTTCCACATTTCTTTGCCTTGAATGTCCTCCTTGTTATATGCCGATGATTTAAACTAGGCCATGGTAAAGGCAAAGAGAGTGTTTAGAATACCTTGTAGTGTATACAATTTGAGTATTTGTATTTGTACATGCTATTGTAATTACTTCTTTTTGCCTTGGTTTGCATGGCAATGATATATGAGGCTCGTTTTACATTAGTTTCCATTGTTCCACTTTTCTTTGCCTTGAATGTCCTCCTTGTTATATGCCGATGATTTAAACAAGGCCATGGTAAAGGGAAAGAGAGTGTCTATAATACCTTGTAGTGTATACAATTTGACTATTTGTATTCGTACATGCTATTGTACGCACTCTTTTATCCCTTGGTTTGCATGGCAATGATATATGAGGCTCGTATTACATTTGTTTCCATTGTTCCACTTTTCTTTGCCTTGAATGTCCTCCTTGTTATATGTTGATGATTTAAACTAGGCCATGGTAAAGGGAAAGGGAGTGTCTATAATACCTTGTAGTGTATACAATTTGAATATATGTATTCGTACATGCTATTATAAGCACTTCTTTTGCCCTTGGTTTGCATGGCAATGATATATGAGGCTCGTATTACATTTGTTTCCATTGTTCCACTTTTCTTTGCCTTGAATGTCCTCCTTGTTATATGTCGATGATTTAAACGAGGCCATGGTAAAGGGAAAGGGAGTGTCTATAATACCTTGTAGTGTATACGATTTGAGTATATGTATTCGTACATGCTATTATAAGCACTTCTTTTGCCCTTGGTTTGCATGGCAATGATATATGAGGCCCGTATTACATTTGTTTCCATTGTTCCACTTTTCTTTGCCTTGAATGTCCTCCTTGTTATATGTCGATGATTTAAACTAGGCCATGGTAAAGGGAAAGGGAGTGTCTATAATACCTTGTAGTGTATACAATTTGAGTATCTGTATTCGTACATGCTATTATACGCACTTCTTTTGCCCTTGGTTTGCATGGCAATTATATATGAGGCTCGTATTACATTTGTTTCCATTGTTCCACTTTTATTTGCCTTGAATGTCCTCGTTATATGCCGATGATTTAAACTAGGCCATGGTAAAGGCAAAAGAGTGTCTATAGTACTCTTTTTTCCCTTGGTTTGCATGCCATGATAAATGCTAGGATATCAGATCCAATACGTGGCAGTGATACAAGGCCATGTCTTGTATTACTTCTTGGTATTGGGCTCGTTCTTCTAGCAAGTGTTGGCAGTGTGTTTATGAGGCTTGTATTACATTTTTTTTCATTGTTCCATATGTGTTTATTCTGACTGCATGTTACAATGAATTCTAGGGATGCCCTTTATTTCATGATCACCTATGTGTTTATGAGGCTTGTTATCACTATGCACAATTTATGAGCTGATTTGGTCAATGATGATGACTTTGACACATGTATATTTGGATGATGCCTTACTGTCTCCACCAGATGGCCAGCAAAAGTAAGAAGCAGACACAAATAAATGTACCATGTCTTTGCTTTTGCTGGCCCACCTGGCGTAGCAAAGTTGTGTATGCTTGCTTTGTCTCTATGTTCCCTGAGGCCAATGAGTACATAGCTGTGACTATAGATGTTGTTTTGAATTTGCATGATTCCTTTAAGTCGGTGATTAAAATGTGTCACCATATCATTGCAATGAGGGTTCCATACTATCTTGTGCAATGTACAAGCACATTCATTGTGCATTGCTCTTGGTAGTGTAGAATTACTTCTTGGATAAACATGGTTGCTCTTTGTAACTTCTGGTTCTTTTTTGCTTGATTAACAGCGTATTCCATGCCCTGTATGCAAGAATAATTTCCCAAATGTTGATCCTTATGCATCCAAGTTCGGTGTTGCTATACAAGAGTGTCACCTCAAGTCAGTGGTAAGAAAACAATTCTTGTTCTTACACTTGTATTATGTATTGTGTTTTTATTACAATATCGAATTTCCATGTGTTCTTTTTATTTCTGACGCACAGATTGTACCGTGCACTGCTCGGATAGGATTCAACAAGTTAGTAGGCGAGCGTGTGCTGTTTAGTTCCCATGGCAGGAAGTACACCTTTCGTGTGTCAAAAGAACAGAGCAAGACCCGTTTGCACGGGATACAATGGGACTGGTTCATCGAGGAAAAGAACATCTCCGTGGGAGACATACTAGTGTTTTCCATGATACCAAGGCCCAGTATCTACGTTGCTATTATTGGTGACGCCCAAGATGATTCACTTTGCATTCAATCGAAGATGACTCGGTTTCAAGCGAAGATGACTCAGTTTGCAGCGTATGTGGTAGTTCTGATGATGAGATGCATGATGAGGATTCTAGCAATTCTGATGATGAGATGCATGATGAGAATTCTAGCAATTCTAATGATGAGGTCCATGCTGAGGATTCTGACAATTCTGCTAATGAGAGGCATGATGATGCCAACATCGTATATGCCCAAAGAGCCAATCTCGACAATCACGAGAAGAACCGCCTGGCCTGGCTTCTACCCCTTGGACCCTATGTTGGGCTTCCTTTTGTGACTCGTTTCACCGTCACAAACTTGCAGCACTATACTATGGTATGTATCTATAAGACGCCCTCCTCTTTTTCCAAGTAAATTTCCAAGAACCATGAGAAGGTCTGCTAACATGGTATGTTATCTTTCATGCTTAGAAACTACCAAAGTTGATAGGGGAACACGCTGGCCTGAGGAATCATGCCAGGGTTGGCCTACGACTAAGAGCAGAAGAGGATGTCACCACCATTTCTTACAACAAGAAAACCGACGGCCGCATTATCCTCGACAAGCTGGTGTGGATGGTTTTCGTCCAAGGCAATAATTTTCATAATCAGCAACCTGTTTTGATCATCGTGAGGGAGACCGATGACCCTAGGTTGGAGGCAGTCATTGAGATGGGGGTGATATAGAACCGGAGCAAAGGATATGCATTGCTGGTGAAGAGACAAGGCTGCTGCTGAGCTAGGCCAATGAACTTCTTATTTTGTCTGGCTGGATTGTAATTTCGTTTGTTTCCTGGACTTGTTAAGGTTTAGTTTGTTTCGTAAACTTCTAAGGTATATTATCGCTGGTAGATCCCTCGTGCTAAAACCCGAGTAAAGATCAAATCACTAATAGATGCTAAAACCTCGAGTTTAGATCAAATCCCTCGTGCTGGTAGATCGTGCAACTCATCACTCCAGAACTCAACAAAAGCCTGGCAAGCCAACGGTCACTGAACTTCTCGACATCGTCGCTATCGCATAAGTACGACCGAGCACGGACCACGCAACCTACCTTCTACGCATACGCCACAGCCCCCGACCTCTCGGCGCTGATTACTACACGCCGCCACAGCCCCCCCTCTCGACCTCCCCCCTCACTCTCGTCGCTGATCCACCCGATGGCGCCGCGCGTGAGAAGCAGCACCGTCTTCCGAGGTGTGCAGCTGCGTCCGTCCGGGCGCTGGTCCGCGGAGATCACACACAATGGCGTGCGGTGGTGGATGGGCACCTTCGACACGCCCGAGCTCGCCACCCGTGCATTTGACGTGGCGGTGTGGCGGTTCGGCCGCCCGCGCGCCAAGCTCAACTTCCGGGACGTCGAGAGCAGGGAAGTTGCCGAGTTCCTTGCCCCGGATCTGAGGATTGTGACCCGCAAGGAGAAGCAGGAGAACCGCCGCGCATTCGTACAGCTTCGCATCCGCCGGGACGACGAGGACACGATGGAGAGGTTCCGCCGTGATCACCCAGATCTGGTACATGCGCAGTTCCGGCTCGACGCTCAGAGGGACGCGAAGATGCGAGCTCGTACATCCCGGGGGGATGCTGGCCCCTCCACCATCGTCGTCTCATCGTCGGATGAGGAGATGGACGGCGCATTCTGGGAGAGACTTATGCAGGACTCCGATGACGACGAACTTGACGATGCATTCTGGGATGATGTGTAGTGTTTTATAGTTTGGAAGATATTGAAACATCTCAAAATAATCAAAAATTTGATGTTTTATGTGTTCGTTGAAGTTTCAACATTTCTTCCTTCTTATTTTGGGCTGCAACTGTAGTAGGATAATTATGAGCTACGGAGTGCTATACGGCCCAATAAAAAGGGCCTGACAGGAGAGGGCCCAAGAAAGTGCCATCATGGCCCAAGTCTGGAAACAACCGCTCCTCCACTCACCGCAGTAACCCTGGCATGCAGCACGCCACGCGTTCGTCACGATATTGTGAACGTGAAACGTGTCGCTTTAGTTCCGGCGGCCAGTTATTGCTCCGTCGGGCATACGGCTCCTCCATTCCACTCCCCCTCCCGGTGTATAAATAGACGCACTCTTCAGTTCATCCTCTATCTGCCTCACCGCCTCCCCTCAAGCGAAAACCCTTTGACGTAGTAGGTTCCACCGGCGATCGTTCCTCCAGGCGGCCATGGCTCCACCGGCGAAGCGGTCTGCTGCCCTCTTGTAGGTTCCATTTCCGTTCATGTACTGCTGATCTGTTTCTGGATTCCTCGTGATTTCGTCTTTCTTAGATCCTTTTCAGAATTCCTGGTGCTTCCATCTTTCTTAGACCCGTTTATGATTTCCTCGTGATTTCATCTTTCTTAGATCCATTTTGACTTTTAGATTAACATCAACTTCCTATCATGCAACTATCTACAGGGCACATGAAGCCGAGCATATGGTCATCTTCAGCGCTCTGGCGAAGAGGGTTGACATCCTAGAAGCTAAGCTTGAGAAGGCCTTGAAGCTCTCCTACGACAATCTCAACAAGGCTCGCGATGCCAGGTCTGAGCAGGTGGCTCAAGGTGAAGCTTCCTTCATAGAGTTTCGGAAGTTGATGGATGATACGTCCAAGTTTAGGCCAGCAACCTCGAACTGACCAAGCAGGTTGGCGAACTGAAGATCGGTTTAGCCCTGGCAGAGCAGAAAAGCCTGATCACTCTCCTCGCAGCTGTGACTCCCCAGGCAAGGGAGGATCCAGTGCCATCGGAGGATCCAGTCCCGACGGAGGATCCAGTGCCATCGGAAGAGCTGTCGGCCCCCTACTGATGCTCTTTATTTAGCCCCCTACTGATGCCCCCGTGCTTCTGATGTCCTGTTTAGATCGACAATCTCGTTTGTATCGTGTGGTTTCTATTAATATGTACGTAGTCTATGTTTATGTTCAACTACTATGTTTATTTTCTTAAGATAGATATAATTCGAGTTCACAATATGGAGAAATAGATGACAGAAGTTTCGATGGATCTAAGTGACAGAAGTTAAAAGGGTTACATTAGACTAACTCCGATGCAAAAAGATATAATTCGATTTCACAATATGGACAAATAAATGACAGAAATGGAAAGGGATATATTCGACTAATCTGCGACGTTCTCGTGGAACGAAACTCGCCTGCAATTGGGCCGAGAACAAATATCCGCGACGGAACATATAAGAAACGTCGATATGGACCGCGTCCTTCGAGAGCAAATTCCACTTTTCAGCCATCCGCGACGGAATCAACACGAAGGCCGCTCAAAATGTTCCGGATCGCGCGGAATTTGGTAGTGCATGTATGTGATATTTCACCGCCACTCCAAGTAAGTGTCTCGTGTGCTACCTTTAAAACCTTCAAAATATTTAACCTGTTTTGTATCCCTATTTTATATCATGAGGAAGTAGTTTAAAGTCTATCATGTCGTATGTGTAGCATAGTTTTTCTCCCTTATTTCATCCCGGTGAGTATAGAATCGTGCTCATCTAAATTTTCAAGAGATCTAGTGCCAAAGAATACAATATAAAAATGCACCTCCCTATGGTTTGATGAAAGTTGGTGGTTACCCGTGGATACAGCTAGCCCTGGTTTGTGAAAGGCAAGGCGGCGGGGCGGGGTGTGTGGAGTGCCAACCTTAAGAAAAAATGGAAATCGCTCTCAAAAGTCTAAACACTTCTCTTGACATGGTTGTGATAAGTTTTTCACTACCATTCGATATAGACACACACACCTCTCAAAATTACATTTTCAATACCTTTGTTTTATTCAATAAAAATCTCTAGAACATGAGTAATCTCTGCTTCCCTGTGCGAAGGGACCTTCTTTACTAACATGATTGAGTAAGTTTCAACTATTCCTTCTACTCTCTACTAGCAAACTTATGATGTTGAACTGAGATGCATTCTTTTGTATGTCCATGATGATATTTAACCGTATTTTATTGCAGTTGACATTACCATCATGGTAAAGAAGTTGAAAGTTCAGCTTTCCTAACTAGCATCTTCATTTGTGTCAGTTGTTTTCACCTCCTATATAAGAACATAATCCCTGAAAGTTTTCTATTCATGAAAAGACCTTGTGATAATTGAAGCATGTTTTATTTTCCTAATAGCTCTGACATAGACTCTTCCGAAAAGATATGATTGATATGATAGTTCTTCTCTGACCAAGAACACAGTTTGCCATAGCTCAATGAATTTACACTCGTTGTACCTTTATATGATTGAATCATTACTTCTCCTTGAGAAGCATTATGGGAAAGATTGTTGTACAAAATTTTCAGTGTTTATTGAGTAATTTCTGATGCTTCTTGCGTGTATTCTTTACTATCGACCCCTCCCATCAGAAAACCTGTGGTCATGTTTCCCCAGTTCAATTTTTGCTTGGGGAGAGGCGGAGTCTAAGCTTGGGGGAGTTCATACGTCCATTTTGCATGACTATTTTATATGTTAATTTTCCCTTAGTCGGTCATATTTTCCATATTAGATAACTATACTTATGTTATCTCGTTGTTTTCTCTGTGTTCTACAGTTTTAATAAATTATTTGTCAGAGTCAGAAATCAGCTGGAAAAAGCACGTGTCAGAGGGGATATCTTCCGGACGTCAGAAAAATTGGGAAAATCAGAAAACAACGTTTCATCAGAAATCATTGGGGAGCCAGAACGGCTGCCAGAGGGGAACCAGGGGGCAGCCAAGTGACCCCTAGGCGCTGATACGTCGAAATGTATCTCCTTTTCCTAACACTTTTCCTATTGTTTGCCTCTAAACTTGTGTGTTTTGAATACAACTAACAAGGACTAACGCTGTTTTCAGCAAAATTACTTTGGTGTCTCGTTTTTGTGCAGAAAAATCAACTTTTGGGAAATTTCCCAGAAAAGACCCTAGGAGCCAGAAGGAGACCCGGAGAGGGGCCAAAAGGTGGCCAAACCACCCCCCGGCGCCTCTCCCCCCTAGGCCGCGCCAGCAGGTGGCGTGGGCCACTCCCACACCCCCCCTTAGTCTCCCCTTTTGACTACAAATAGTCTTTAACCCTAAAACATGAGGGGGTTCGATCGTTTTTCATAAAGAAGTCCGTAGCTCTGCCGCCACCCCGAACCTCGATTCGGGGATCAGAAGTTCCTGTTCTGGCACCCTGCCGGGACGGGGAATTGGAGGAGATCATCGCCATTGTCATCACCAACACCTCTCCATCGACCATCCATGTTTCCCCCATCCATGTGTGACTAATTCACCCGTTGTAAGGTGAAGGGGATGGTAGGTATTGGGTGAGATCGTTCATGTAATAATGTCGTGATTGTTAGGGCATATTGCCTAGTATCTTCTATTAGTGTTATTGCCATTGTTGCAACTAGTTATGCTTAATGCTTGCCACTTTGGGCCCGAGTGCCATGAACTCAGTTTTGAACATGTTATTGAATCACGATGATAATTATTGTTTCTTGATCATAACTGCAAGTTTTTTACACATATTGTTGTCCGGAACCCGAGGCCCCGAAGTGACAGAAATTGGGACAACCGGAGGGGGTGGCTGTGATGTGAGGATCACATGTGTTCACGGAGTGTTAATTCTTGGCTCCGGTGTTCTATTAAAAGGAACATCTTAATTACCAGTAGTTCCCTTGAGGCCCTGCTGAAAACGGGCTCGTAGGACAAAAGATGTTGTGCAAGTTCTCATTGTGAGCATGTATGACTATTTATGGAACACATTCCTATGGTTACTTAGTGCTTGGATGCTTTATCTTATTTATCTACAATGCATATGTCTTGATTATTATATGAACTATCTTATCCATGCAATGCCTTTTCATCTATCCCTATGCCTATAGTATTTAATCCCGTTGTTTATTTTAAACACTGTTGCTGCTGTTTTCATTCCACTGCTGCTGTTATTTCACTACTCCTGCTACTATAAAACTGTTACTACTGATAAACCACTGCGAACAAAAGTACTTTTAGGTGCAGGTGAATTGAGAACTCACTTGTTAGGGCTCATAAATATTCTTTGGCTCCCCTTGTGTCGAATCAATAAATTTGGGTTTTACTTCCCTTGAAGACTGTTGCGATCCCCTATACTTGTGGGTCATCAAGACTATTTTCTGGCGCTGTTGCTGGGGAGCATAGCTTTATTTGCGAGCTCACCGGAGAGTACTATTATCTAATACCATCATTCATCATGGGTAAGACTCGTGATGGAAAGTTTCCTATATTACCATCCACTACAAGAAGAGGTACAACTCTGAACACCTCTGTTGCTCTTGATTCACCATCTGTTATGACTAAGATGCTTACACCACCACATGCTAAACATGCTACTTCTGCTGAATCTGAAAATAATTATGATAATTTTGATGATGCTTCTACTGTGCTTGAGGAGAGTGGTTCTCTCGGTCCTTTATTAGATGCTACTATTGCTAAAGCTAAAAATATTGCAAACACTGAAACTCCTGATAAAAATCCTGTTACTCCTGCTGTTTTACCTGAGCTTATAGAGAATCCTAGTGATGATTTTGATGATTCGTATATTGAACTTAATGATGATATTATTGATGAAATACATGCTATGAAGGATAAAGATGTTTTTGTGAGTCTTATTGAAAGTCGTGTTGTTAAATATAAATTATCTGATATGGAGTTGGACTCCTAGATTGGCCCGATCTTCACGAATCGACGAAGAACGAACGAAGAACACGAAGAACGGTAAGAACACGAGATGGGGAATCGAGGGGGAACGTGGGGGAACGCAGGGCAACACACAAATCGGGATAAATCGCAAGAACCGACAGATCCAACCTCCCGTCAACTAAGCCCCGAGGACCACCTACGGAACAATCGATCCAACTGAACTCACCTTGATACAAACCGTCTCACACCCGTTGCCGGTACCACTACGCCAATAGAACCTCAAGATAACGAGAGGAAGATTGGACAACTCTTGACTGAAACCCGATAGGGAGAGGACAAGTAGTTGGGATGTGCCCCTATACGATCCTCGACGAAGTCGGAGCAGTAGCCTTGATACGTTCCTCGGTACACAACGGAGGAGTAGTTCTTCAAAGAGGGATACAAGAGAGCTGAGCCCCAAATGTTCTAAATTCAACTCTAAAGCCCTAGATCTAGCTCGGGGTCGTCCTTATGTAGCCGGGGGTCGAAGCAGGTGAAAACGGGGTCGAAAAGGCGTCATTTGCGTGCATTTCGTGTCCACCCCGGCCTGGGGCCAGGGTGGGCGCAGGGGCCAGCCTGGAGGGGGAGGCCGGCCTGGGGCCGGGGTGGGGAGGAGGCAGGCCGGCCTGGAGGCCGGCCCCTTCTGTTGGGTGCCTGGCCTGGGGCCGGGGTGGGGAGGGGGCAGGCCGGCCTGGAGGCCGACCCCTTCTGTTGGGTGCCCGGCCTGGGGGGAGAGGAGGCCGGCCTGGCCGGCTCCCGAGGCCGGGGGGCTCTTTCCCACCTATCTTCTCCGCCGGGACTCCGATTGCGATGCCGTTTCTTCCGCCCTCCTTCGTATCTTCTTGCGCATCGTTTTGGGTGCTTTCCGGGGCCTCCGTGATGGGTTTGAACCTGAGCACGCAAAGTGTGGAACCATGAGGTAGCGTACCATCCTCCACATGACCGAAAGTATAGAACGAGAGGAGCGAGTTCACCTTATCCTGGATGGCCTTTGCGCGTGATCTTGTCATCGGTGCACTTGGTGGAGTTGGGTGGGCTACATCATCTCCCCCCCCCCTTGAAAAAGAGTCGACCTCGACTCGGCGTCGTCTTCATCACTTGGGTATCCATGGAAGGGAGAGAGGTCCTTGACATTGAAGGAGTTGTGGACGAGGTACTTGGATTGCAGTAAGTCAAGCTTGTAGGCGTTGTTATTGATGCGTTTGATGACCTTGAAGGGGCCGTCGCCTCTTGGCTTGATCTTGGAGTTGCGCTCTTCGGGAAAATGGTCCTTGCGCAAGTGTAGCCACACGAGGTCACCTTCTTGGAACACCATGGGTTTCTTGTTCTTGTTCATGATAGAGGCTCGGTGCTCGGAATGCTTCTCAAGCGTAGCTCTTGTGGAATCGTGTAGCTTCTTGATGTAGTCGGTGCGCTTGTCGATGTCCATGTTTGCTCGCTCGCGTAGAGGAAAAGGGAGTATGTCGCGGGCGGTGTTGGGGTTGAAGCCGTAGACGATCTTGAAGGGACTCTTCTTGGTAGCTTGATGGAGAGCACGGTTGTAGGCGAACTGGGCGTGTGGGATGCATTCCTCCCAATTCTTCAAGTTGGGCTTGATCAATGCTCGAAGTAGTGAAGAGAGTGTGCGGTTGACGACCTCGGTTTGTCCATCCGTTTGTAGGTGATAGGCGGTGGAGAAGAGTAGCTTGACGCCGAGCTTGGCCATCAACGTCTTCCAAAAGTAGGAGGTGAACTTGACGTCGCGGTCCGAGACAATGGAAGTAGGTACACCATGTAAACGCAGAATTTCCCTGAAAAACAAAGTAGCAACATGTGAAGCATCGTCGGTTCGGTTGCAAGGAATGAAATGTGCCATCTTAGAGAAACGATCCACAACTACAAAGATTGAATCCATGTTGGTTTTAGTTCGTGGGAGGGCTAACACAAAATCCATGCTAATATCACTCCAAGGTGCATGTGGGATAGGTAATGGCATGTAAAGACCATGGGGGTTGGAAGTGGACTTAGCTCGGAGGCATGTAGAACATCTCTTGACGTGTCTCTCAACTTGATGCTTCATCTTGGGCCAATAGTAGTTGGTGGAGAGCATGGCATAGGTCTTGTCACGTCCAAAGTGTCCCATGAGACCTCCTTCATGTGATTCCTTCAATAACAGCAAACGAAGAGAGGACTCAGGGATACACAATTTGTTAGCCTTAAACAAGATAGTAATCATCAAAACCTCGGTTAGGCAAGCATTTCTCAAAGATAGGACCAAATAAAGTATCGGAAGCATATAAGTCTTTGATCTCATCCAAAACAATCACATTGATGTCAAGACGTGTAAGAAGGCACTCTTTCCTAGACAAGGCATCGGCTACCACATTCTCTTTACCTTTCTTGTACTTAATGACATAAGGAAAATATTCAATGAATTCTACCCACTTAGCATGCCTCTTGTTCAAATTTGTTTGGCTTTTCAAGTATTTCAATTATTCGTGATCGGAATGAATGACAAATTCTTTGGGCCAAAGGTAGTGTTGCCAAACTTCTAGCACTCTAACCAAAGCAAAAAGTTCCTTATCATAGATTGGGTAATTTAGTTTAGCGCCATCAAGTTTTTCACTATGGTAAGCAACGGGGCGTCCGTTTTGCATGAGAACGCCACCAATTCCTATACCACTAGCATCACATTCAATCTCAAAAGTTTTCTCAAAATCCGGTAAGACAAGCAAAGGAGCTTCGGTTAAGCATTTCTTAAGTGTGTCGAAAGCTTTTTGTTGCGCCTTTCCCAAACAAAAGGTACATTATTTTTGGTAAGTTCATTCAAAGGGCAAGCAATAGTTGAAAAATCTTTGACAAAGCGGCGATAGAAACCGGCAAGGCCATGAAAGCGCCTTATCTCACCCACGGAGGTAGGGTTGGGCCAATTCCTAATTGCCTCAATCTTCTTGTTATCTACTTCAATACCATTGGAAGAGATCACAAAACCCAAGAAAACAAGCTTGTTGGTGCAAAAATTGCATTTGGAAAGATTGGCGAAAAGTTTTGTGTTGCGAAGAGCCAACAATACTTGTGAAACATGATCAAGGTGATCTTCCAAAGACTTGCTATAAATGAGAATATCGTCAAAGTAAACCACAACAAATTTGCCAATGAAAGCACGCAAGACTTCATTCATGAGGCGCATGAAGGTAGATGGGGAATTCGAAAGACCAAAGGGCATAACAAGCCATTCATACAAGCCAAGTTTTGTTTTGAAAGCCGTTTTCCATTCATCACATATACTGATACGAATTTGATGGTAACCACTTTTAAGATCAATTTTGGAAAAGATAGTAGCACCACCCAATTCATCAAGCATGTCATCGAGCCTAGGAATAGGATGTCTATATCTAACGGTGATAGCATTGATAGGGCGACAATCCATACACATGCGGGAAGTAGAATCTTGCTTTGGAACAAGGATAATCGGCACGGCACAAGGGCTAAGAGATTCGCGAATGAAACCTTTTTCGAGTAGTTCTTGGATTTGGCGCTCAATCTCCTTAGTCTCCTCGGGGTTGGTGCGGTAAGGAGCGCGGTTTGGAAGGGGCGCGCCCGGAATGAGGTCAATGCGGTGCTCGATTCCTCGTAGGGGAGGAAGGCCCGGAGGGAGCTCATCGGGAAAGACGTCTTCAAATTCCTGCAACAAAGGCAACAAATATGGAGGAAGATTTGTCATGTCGTTAGTTTCAAGTGCTTCCCCTTTGCACAATAGGACAAAGTGAAGTATGGTTGGGTCATCTCGTAGCTCTCGCATCTCTCTTTTGGTGGCAAGTAAGGCAAGGCCTTTGGCAACACTCAGAATTTTTCCACTCATATTTGGCTTGTGGCTCTCACTCTCTTTTGGGTGGATCACTCTCTCACCACTCATCTCACGAGATTTGAGCTCTTCTTGTTTACGTGCAAGAGTCTTGGCGTTGTCGGCGATCACTTGGCTAGGAGACATGGGACGAAGCACAAATTTCTTGTTATTTCACTTGAAGCTATAGTGATTGGTACGCCCATCATGTATAGCACTCTTGTCGTATTGCCAAGGTCGACCAAGAAGAAGATGACACACGGTCATAGGAATAACGTCACACTCTACTGTGTCTTCATAGGGACCAATCTTGAAATTCACGGAGACCATGTGTTGAATCTTGAAGGTGCCGGAGTCACTAAGCCATTGGACATGGTATGGATGAGGATGTTGCTTGTAAGGTAATTTGAGTTTGCCGCAAAGCTCTTTGCTAGCCAAGTTGTGGCAACTTCCACCATCGATGATGACCTTGATTGACTTGCCATCAATACCGGCTCTTGTTTGAAAGAGATTGCACCGTTGATCATGCTCATCTTGAGGAGAGTTAGTGAGGACTCTTGTTACCACTAGCGATGGATTCTTGTCCTCATCGCAATACACACTTTCTTCATCGTTGTTGGGCACGTCCAGAGAGTTGAGAGCAACTTGATGCAAGGCATAGTATTCGCCTTCGCTCATAGAATCACGTTCACCGTCTTGGTTGACAATCATGATCATCTTGTTGGAACATTCAAAGGACTTGTGTCCACTACCACCACACTTGAAGCAAGTAATAGTGCTTGACTTGACTTGAGGAGCACTTGAGGATGAGTTGGAAGGCACTTGCTTCTTGAATGGTTGGGAAGACTTGTTGGGAGCACTAGAGGCTCGAGTGTTGCTCTTGGCGGTAGTTTGAGGAGGAACTTGTGTCATAGGAGACGAAGATGATGGTCTTGAGTTGAAGAAAGCCTTTTGCTTGTTATACTTGAGATCTTCCGCAATTTGGCGTTCCGCCTTGAGATCTTGGTGGACAAGGGCCACAATGTTGTCATACGGTTGATACTCGACGATCTTCCTTATAGGATAGTTGAGGCCATTGAGGAAGCGGGCCATTGTTTGCTCTTGAGATTCTATCACATGAGCTCGAATCAAGGATGTTTCCATTTCCTTGTAATACTCATCAACGGACTTCACACCTTGACGAAGTTCTTGGAGCTTCTTGAAGAGGTCACGCTTGTAGGGAGGAGGAACGAATCTAGCATGCATGAATTGCTTCATCTCATTCCAAGTGGCAATAGGAGCAATGCGATTGCGGACTCGTTCGGCTTGTAGACGATCCCACCATAAGAGTGCATAGCCTTCGAATTCCAAGGATGCTAGAGCAACCATCTTCTTGTCGGTGAAGTTGTGAATGCCGAAGATCTTGTCAAATTTGAGAGCCCAAGCAAGATAGTCTTCGGGATCATTCTCACCATTGAACTTGGGGACATTGAAACGAAGAGCACTCATGTTGTTGTCCTCTTGTGGACGATGGGGACGCTCATGTTGGCGCTCATGGGGGTCTTCATCATAAATGGGAGGTGAATCATCATAGGGGTCATCCTCATTGTCTTGGCGGTGGCGATCATGATGGGGAGGATGACGCCGGTGGTCATTAGGTGGTGGTTGTTGGTGGTGACGGAGCCTAGCTTCACGGCGTTCACTATCATCATGGCCATTGTGTTGTTGTCGAGGACGTTCTTGTTCTTGGCGAGGATGTTGCGGAAGCACTTGTTCATCTCGAGGGTGTTGAGGATGATCATGTTCTTGGAGGTCATTGTTGTTGGGACGCGCATGGCGCCTAGGTGGCCTTTGATGTTGACGAGCATCTTCCACGAAATCATTGTGGCCATAGTCTTGAGCGTGGTCTTGTGGAGGTGGAGGATGATGGTGTTGTCGAAGGTCCGGGCGTTGCGGTTGTTGAAGAGGGTCACCACGGCCTTGGCGATGTCGAGGTGGTGGTGATGGCGAGCTATCCTCATACCAATTTCGTCGCGGAGGTTGTTGAGGTTGTGGAGGAGGTGGTGGTGGTTGTTGAGGTTTTCCACCCTCCTCCACGTTGTGGCGATCATGGCGATCATGGCGACGATGTTGGTGAGGATCTTGATTGCGGTGGCTTGAGCAACGAGACCTTGAGGACGATGATGAATGACGGCGACTGGCAAGATTAGCCAAGTTGATGTTGATGCGTGTCATTTGATCATTCAATCGAGCCTCTTGCTCTTGGAGTCGACGCTCATAGCGTTGCAACCCGTCCTTGACGAGTTCGCGGAGTTGAAAGTGGTCATTGTGGGTGACGAAGTTGGCGTAAGCATTGTCGTTGTAGAATGGATTGCCTTCGTCTTCCGAGCTCGGACTTGTGAATACTCCTTCCCTAGCCATCTCAAAAACACACACAAGGGTGATATTGAAGAAATGGACGCCTCACTTACCCAACGTTAGCTTTCTTGGTCGTATTGAGGCTAGTGGACGAGCCTAGGTGTAGCACGTTATGTCAAGAGCGAATCCAAAAAGATCGAAAGAAACCGCAAACGACAACACACACACTTTATATGGAAGGCAAATAGGTTAGGAAAGTGGCGAGGAAAAATCGACAAAACCGAAGAAAAGTTTGTTGTCAATCATGGAAAAGATTCAAAGAAAAGTTAGCACAAAAACCAAACCTATAGGATGGAAATATGGTGGAACACACACACGCAAGGGAAAAATGGGGTTAGTGCGACCAATGGACGAGCGAAGAACAAAATGGACCTAACGTAGACTAATGTGTCGCACCCGGACTTCTAAAGGATACTCGCCGTTCCGTTGAACAGTAGTAGATTGGATTACGGGGCTTACCGGCACCCGCGTCCTCTTACGAGTAGGCCAACACACGTATGTGTGAGAACCAACCCCTATCTGTTCAGCGTCGACGTAAACTATCCCATAGAAATCAGGATACTACCATTGACGTACTTCATACCATACACACATGGTACGTCAACGGCGTTGAACAAAATTATAGCACAACATATCCCTAAGACACAAAAGATGGAAATAAGTTGCAAATGGCTCTCACTAGAGCAGAGATAGCAAATACAATCATCCAGAGGACACATGTCCCAACAATTCACCATTACATCACAGCGGAAGCATTCAACAGGTCTGAGTACAAACAAGATCCAGATAGGCTTAAGAATCCGGAAACAAAAAGACGGAGCCCATCCACGAAGTCTCGGATCCTGCCCGGGTCCGCTATCTACTCGTCAGCAGCCTCGTCGTACTCCACGTAGTAGCCACCATGGGGATCCTCGGAATCGTCGTCTGCGGAAACCACAGCCCCAAAGGGGTCAGTACATAAACGTACTGGCAAGCAAGACTCATAGTTCACCAAAGTGTAACCCGTCAACACCAAGCACAGATGCTTTGGGTTCAACGGAAGAAGGGGTGATACAAAAGATGCGGCAGCGGCTGCACTAACCAACTACAGAACATACTACAACTTCCGGCTATCAGAAAGGAGATAAGATAGCGTATCGTAACCAACTACAACTAACTCCAAACAAACCATCCTGGATCTTGCCCTTATCCAAAGAAGCAATCCGAGGATAACTCACACAGTTGGATTAATGATGGTTCAGGTTATTGTGTCAATAAACCTATTACTAGTCAAGTTATCATTAGTTAGGTGTAAGTTGTCTGAGTACTTGTTAGCCAGTACTTTCACCAAGTCGTCACATAACCGCGGACAACACGGCTTCTCGAGAAGATTCATCCCTGCAGGGTGTGCTCCAGTACCCGTACACACTCAAGTCACCAACTAAAACTCAGGTTGGCTTGACACGACTCGAACCATCTCTACAGTCTGTCCTAGGAGCCACGGAGCTATAAGGTCCCAGCCACGCAGCCGAATACTCAGCGCAAGTGTGCAAAACTCCCGCAGGACGCAACACCCCGGCAATACAGGCCTCGCCCTATATGTGTGCGTCATCATCATCATTAGTAACCATGGGAGCGACCCATTTATGCGTATGAGCCAAATGGAACACCCGAACTAAGTGTGGCTCTTCGGACAAACCGCGGATCAGATCAAAGCCGAGGGGGGTTCCATACCACCACCCGGATGCGGTGAGCACGCTCATCATGGATCAGTAGACAAGACCCTTTTCCTAATTAGGGTCGACACTAGCAGGCCTCAAAACCACGCCGAGCCTCCTGCCGGTGCCTTAACATCAAATTATTAATATTACCCAAGCATTAACAGGTTGTTGTTTAAACATCGAGCCCATAGAACATAAAAGAAATATAGTAACAGCAGTAACGGGTAACAGACTCGAGCAGAAACAACCCTAAGCATGCTAGTAAGACACAGGCTCAAACAACGGGGTTATATGAGTGGAGGTGAGGCAATATCAGGGTTAAAGGATTCATGTGATAGGTTCGTAACAGAAGCAACTACTCATATGGCTAGCAGAATAGACAACGGAAAGTATCGGTATCCAATGTTGAAAGGAACACGATGGTTCATGTGAGTGAATACTTTCCTGCAAACTCAGTAGCCTGGTACTGAGCTAAAATCCTCAGAAGGGGGGTCGTAAGATCGTCTGTCTCAACGTCGTCGTCTATTCGAGAAGAAGAAAACAAACAACGCAAGGAGACAAACAATCAATAACATGGCATAATGCACAATCATGGGATGATGCATGACAATTTAATTGATGCATCAAAAATAAACTAGTTGACATGGTAACACAATTTAAATGGACCCATATGCAATTTGGGGTTGCATATGGAAAGCCCATGAATTTAGGTTGAAATAATTGTTTTACAACTAATCAACGGGTGAAAGTGAATTAGTATGATGCATGGGTGAGGAAAACAACAAAATAACAACAATAGAACCAATTGAAAATAGGGTTTACCAATTTAGAAATTTATTTATTAATTTAGGGGATTTTTGGTTCCTTAAAGGGATTACACAAATAGTTGTTGTTTTCACCAATTTAAATTGTGCAGAACAAATAACAAAATTCATATTTGAAAAGAATACAAAATTTTAGTTGGATTACATGTTTCAAATATTGAAAAAGGAGTTAGGATGAATTTATTATGATTGAAATAATATTAAACAAGTTTTAAATGAATTTAAAACAAGCGTGAATTTTATTTGAATTTTATTTGTTCAAAACATAAATTCAAATTCATATTTGAAAAGTTTATACTTTTCTAGGTTGAAAACATATTTTGCATGTTCAAAAATAATTTAATTTGAGCAAGTTATGATTTTATCAATTTTAAATGATTTAAACAAGGTTTAAATTATTTAGGCAATTTTAATTATTCAAATCATGAAACAAAATTTATATTTGGTTAGGTGGTTTGAAATGGCATGGAAAACATATTTTATTTGTGTTATTTGGATTAATATTGAATTAGTTATGGAATTTAGCAAATGTGAAAGGAATAGTTTGAATTTGAAATTCGAAAACATTTGCAATGCTCAAAACAGAAAACAAATGGCTTAATTAGATAGAGAATTAAATTTGGTATTGAAAACATATTAAAAATGTTAAATTTGGAGTTGTAATTAATTAGTTAGGCATTTTTAAAGTTTGGTGGTTAATCTGCCATTTTCTTCCACAGCTAGGGACTTAAAAAAAACTGCAGGGACCTAAAAGAAATGTACAAGGACTTGTGTGTGAAAAACAGTGCTGTGTTGGATCTGAAAATAAAACAGGAAAAGGTGTGGCTAATGCGCGGGGGGGGGGGGAGCTCGAACCCGCGACCCCTTGGTTGCGCGCACAAGGCGCTGGATACTGCGGCTGTGAGCGATTCTTGTCAGGTACAGGCACTGGTGGGAGGTTAAGGTGTGTTCGCGGTAGGTTTTTTTTTTAACTGAACTTTTCTCCTTGCAGGTACAGGTTACGGGACTGAATTTTTCTCTGCAGCGTTCAGGTACAGGCACGAGGGCGGACAGAGAGTGCGGCCGGCCGGCGGCGGCTGCTGTCCGCGCGGCCGCGGCGCGAGGGGCGGGCGCGTGCTTGCGGGCCGGTGCTGCCGTGTGGCCCGTGTGCCCGTGCGAGAGGAGGAGGGAACGAGGAGAGGCGACGAGGGGCTCACATCGAGGAGGAGGTCGGGGCGAACGGTGGGGTGCGGCCGGCGGCGATGAGGTTGGCGGCGGTGGTTCCGGTGGCCCACGGGAGAAGCGGAGGGGATGGCGAGGACGAGGGGGACGCGACGTTTCCGTTCCCAGCCTTAGCGCGGCCGGGCGGACACCGTGGCGGCGGCGACTCACCGGAGAGGGAGGCGGTGATGAATGAGCTCGGTGAGCTTCAGAGCAACAGAGAGCAGGAGGGGTGGAGAGAGAGGAAAGGGATGGCGGCGCTAAGGGAGAAAAGGGGAGAGAAGTTAGGGCAAGGAGGGGAGGAGCTCGAGGTCTTAAGGGCCAGTGGAGGAGCTCGATCACCGTCTGATCCCTGAACTGCTAACGTGGGCACCATGGATGCCTCTCCGTACGAGAGGTAGGAGATACAGAGGGGGTACCAGGCCTGGGGCACTTGGGCTAGCCCAATTGGGCTGCATGCCCTATTCCCCCTCTCCCTCTCTTTAATCTTTTCTGTTATTTTTTTTTTGCAGATTTGGGAAAGAGAGAAAAACCATTGGTGTTAGGGTTTAGCAAAATTTTTGGGGCAATGTTTTTATTGATTAAGTTTTGTAATAGCATCAAGTACCCACTTTGGTTTTTCCAAAAAAAAAATTTAAATAGGTTGCTTGTTGAAAAAATTAAATGAATTGAGCCATTTGTGGTATCAAAATAAATAAATGAAACTTAGCCAAATTAAAGATTTTGATTCCAAGTTTTAGTGGAACAATTTGTTTGTTTGTTTGTAGTTTTTATTTGACACAATGTAACATAACAAGTATGAACCACAATTGAATTTTTGTTTTGGAATTCAAATAGAAATCAGATGGAAACAATTGAAATCAAATGCAAAACAAATGCAACCAAAAGGCAATGACTAAGATGACATGATGCAAAGCAAAACTTAACAAGAAACAAACATCTAGGGGGAGATTTTCATACTTGGGATGTTACAAAACGCCCCCCCCTTGAAGGAATCGCGCCCCGAGATTCCTACTGAGAAAGGAAAAGGTCCGGATACTTCTTGCGAAGATCCTCTTCGGTCTCCCACGTTGCCTCTTTATCGGAATGATGGGACCACTGCACCTTCAAGAACTTGGTGCTCTTGTTGCGAGTCTTACGCTCGGTCTCATCGAGAATACGAACAGGGTGCTCCTCATAAGATAGATCATCTTGCAGTTCAATGGAATCATGATCAACTGCACGATCTGGATCTTTGAAACACTTATTGAGCTGTGACACGTGAAACACATCGTGCACCTTGGATAGTTTTTCTGGAAGTTCAAGACGATAGGCATTTTCCGCACGCCTTGAGAGAATGTTGAACGGACCAATGTATCTCGGTGCTAGCTTTCCTTTGACACCAAAACGATGAGTGCCTCTGAGGGGAGTTACACGGAGATATGCCTTGTCACCAGGTGTATAGATCATATCCCTGTGCTTGCTGTCATAATAGCTTTTCTGACGAGACTGAGCAATCTTGAGATTGTCACGAATGATGCGAACTTTCTCTTCCTCTTCGTTAACAATGTCAGGGCCTAAGAGTGAACGTTCACCAGCTCCAGACCAATTGATTGGACTCCTGCATCTGCGGCCATAGAGTGCCTCAAACGGTGCCATGCCTAGGCTTGCCTGGAAGCTGTTGTTGTAGGAGAATTCAGCATATGGAAGACATTCCTCCCATTTCATGCCAAAGGATAGACCACATGCTCTGAGCATATCCTCGAGAATCTGATTGACTCTTTCGACTTGCCCTTGAGACTGAGGGTGATAAGCTGTGCTGAACAGAAGTTTGGTGCCCAATGCTTCTTGAAAACTCTTCCAGAAATGCAAAGTGAATATACTTCCACGGTCTGAGCTTATTTCCAATGGAACACCATGAAGAGGAACAATCTTTGTTGTGTAGAGCTCTGCTAACTGGCTAGCTGAGATTGTTTCTTTGACAGCAAAGAAGTGAGCTACTTTAGTGAGTCGATCAATAACAACGAAGATTGCATCGTTGCCCTTCTTGGACCTTGGAAAACCAGTGACGAAGTCCATTTCAATCATGTCCCACTTCCACTCAGGGATTTTCATAGGTTGGAGAAGACCAGCTATTTTCTGATGAACTGCTTTGACACGTTGACAAACGTCGCATTCAGAAACGTATTGAGCAATTTCACGTTTCATGCCAGACCACCAATACAGCGTTTTGAGATCCTGGTACATCTTTGTACTTCCAGGGTGTATGGAGAGAGGAGTTTCATGAGCCTCCTTGAGAATAGCATCTTTGAGACTTTGAATTTGAGGAACTGTAATGCGTCCTTCGAAGAACACAGTTCCCTTGTCATCAATTGAGAAGCACTCATACTTCACATTGCCTGCTTTGATGTTATTTGCGATCTTCTTGATCTCAGCATCACGAAGTTGTTCAGAACGAATCTTGTCCTCGAGAGTTGGACTGGCTGTCAAGCTCGCAAGATAACCTTGAGGAACAAGACCAAGGTTCAGCTTCTGGAATTCTTCATGAAGTGGAGGTTGGCTTTCCATGATCATGAGATTATTGCAATACGACTTGCGACTGAGAGCATCGGCCATAACATTAGCCTTGCCTGGAGTGTAAGAAATGGTAAGATCGAAGTCTTTGATCTTTTCAATCCATCTCCTTTGCCTGAGGTTTAGATCTGGTTGAGTGAAGATGTATTTCAGACTCTTATGATCAGAAAAGATTTCAGTGCGATTACCCAACAAGTATTGCCTCCATTTCTTGAGGGCAAACACAACTGCTGCAAGTTCTAGATCATGAGTGGGATAATTCAGCTCATGTGCGTTCAACTGACGTGAAGCATAAGCCACAACTTGACGTTCTTGCATAAGAACTGCTCCTAGACCTTGGAGGGAAGCATCACAGAATATCTGGAAAGGTTTGGTAGTATCTGGGCCAACCAGAACTGGTGTAGAAGTGAGTTTAGTCTTCAGGAGATTGAAACTTTCATCACATTGTGGAGACCAAACGAACTTCTTGTCCTTCTTTGTGAGATCAGTGAGAGGTTTGGCAATCTTGGAGAAGTTTTGGACGAAACGACGACAATAGCTAGCCAACCCAAGAAAACTTCTGACTTGCTTCACCGTCTTAGCAGGTTTCCAATCAACAATTGCCTTAACCTTTTCTGGATCAATGGCTATGCCCTTGGCAGAGATGACATGACCAAGGTAAGCAACTTCTGGAATCCAGAACTCACATTTGGAGAACTTGGCATATAGACGATGCTCGCGAAGTTTCATGAGAGTGAGACGAAGATGTTCTCCATGCTCTTCCTCAGATTTTGAGTAGACAAGAATATCATCAAGATATACCACAACGAACTTGTCAAGGTATTCATGGAAGACATAATTCATTAGTCGAGATAATGTCGCCGGTGCATTGGTGAGACCAAAGGACATGACGGTGTATTCATATAGACCGTAGCGAGTGGTGAAAGCTGTCTTTGGAATATCTTCCTTTCTGATCTTTATTTGATGGTAACCCATCCTCAAGTCCGGCTTGGAGAATATTGAGGCTCCAGCAAGTTGATCAAAAAGATCATCGATACGAGGAATTGGATACTTGTTTTTGATGGTTTTCTCGTTAAGAGGACGATAGTCAACAACGAGTCTCTTTGTTTGATCCTTCTTCGCAACGAACAGAGTTGGGCAACCCCAAGCCGAGGAACTAGGTTGAATGTAACCTTTTTCCATGTACATATCGATTTGCTCCTTCAACAACTTCAGTTCAGGAGGAGCTATCTTGTATGGATGCTTGGAGATTGGAGCAGTACCTGGTTCAAGTTCGATCACGAACTCAACTGCTCTGTCAGGAGGCATTCCTGGCAATTCTTCCGGGAAGACATCAGGTAATTCACAAACCACCGGAATAGTTTCAATTGATGGTAGAGGATTTGCATTGAGCGTGTAGAGTTGAGCAACTGGATTTTCAGCATGGAAGTAGACTATCTGGCCAGAAGGGTGTGTGATTTTGACAGACTTAGCAGGACAATCAATGACTGCTTTGTTGGCTACCAGCCAATCCATCCCAAGAATGACATCAATATCTGAAGAGTGGACAGCTATCAGAGATGCCTGGAATGGAAGGTTTCCAATTGTGATCTCGATGTTCTGGCTAACTTTATTGCTTTGCCAGCTAGATCCCGGTGATTTCACTAGGAAAGGGATAGACAACTGTTCGAAGTTGATTCCACTGTTGTTTGCAAAGCATTGAGAGATGGAAGAGTGTGAAGCACCAGAATCGAACAAGACTTTAGCACGAAACGAGTTCACAAGAAGTGTGCCCATTACAACCTCTGGAGATTCTTCTGCTCCCTGGGCCTTGACATGGTTCACCCTTACAGTTCTCAAGACAGACTTGTTCCTGTTGCGGGGCCTAGGCGAAGGAGTGTGTACCACCACATGATTGACCTTAGAGGTAGGTAGTGATGGTAGCTTGTTCTACGGGCACTTGTAAGAGTAGTGTCCTGGTAGACCGCACTTGAAGCATGTACTAGCAGAACGAGGAACTGTTGGACTTGGCTGAGATGGATCACCTCCTGAAGATACCACTGGGGTGGGAGGGAGGGCAAGAAATCCTGTCGGGCTTGGCAAGCAGATGGGCGGTGTTGGAGTGGTATATGGAACCCAAACTCTTCGTTTTTGTGGAGGCATGATAGCTTTTGAGAGATTAGCCTGTTCACGAGAGTGCTTACGAGATTCCTCAACCAACTTGCGCCCCTGCTCTTCATTTAGAGCGATGTTGATGAGGTCCTCAAAATTCTTGGCCTTGACGTTGGTGAGAGCATACTTGAGTTCCGGGTTTAGACCCCTGCGGAACTTTGCCATCTTTCTCGCTTCCGTGGAGATTTCATCTCCGGCGTAGCGAGCCAGACGATTGAACTCTCTTTGGTATTCGAGAACGTCCAGATTGCCTTGTGTGAAAGAATAGAATTCCTCACTCATTTTCTCCATGAGCCCATCGGGAATGTGATGGCGCACGAAGGCTTGCTTGAAATCCTCCCATGTGATTGCCACACTAGGACCTCTCATTTCTTGGAAATTCTCCCACCAAGACATGGATTGTCCACGGAGAAGGTAGGTCACGTAAGGAACACGGTCCTCGTCAGCCACATGAGCTACCATAAGAGTACGGTTCATTTCACGGAGCCAGTCATCAGCATCCAATGGATCAGAGGAGTTATCAAACGTGCGCGGATTGAGCTCAAGGAACTCCCGAATAGACACCCGGGTGTTGCCATTACTCCCAAGGTCTTGGTTCTGCTGCATCTGCTTTATAACTTGTGTCATCTGAGACAGCACTTTCCCCATCTCAGGTGGCAGTGTGGGTTCTTCGTCACCACTTTCCATCCTGAAGAGGATACCAAGATTAACACACTAACCGGATAACAAAATCCAATATAAGTGCTTAAAAGGATTACTTCATACGGTAAGTCGACAACATAGAACAAGGATGGAGGTTAACAACGGATTAACAGATAAGTTGTTACAACGGAAGAGAAAGATTTGTGAAGGACGATATCGAAGCAACAACTGGGAAACAGGAGACCACAAACACCTGAGGTACTACGGAGAAAGCCATCCGGGTTTCTAAAGGATCAATATCTACTGCTTAAGGAACAGAGGATCTGCTTCCGGGGCTTATGTGCCTCCGTTCTCAATCGTGAGTAGGCAACATGATAAATCATGTCACAACCACCTCCATTCCTATGGTCTAGTAGATATAACCATCCTCGAGAAACCAGGATACGTGAAAACCTAACTTGAAAGTTTAGATGAGAAGGGAAAAACAACGTTGCACTTCCTTACCAGAAAAGGGAGGGTGGGTGGGGAAAGAAATAAAATGGCAGAATTCCTACTCTCACGTTTCATTTTTCCTATATAGCTACAAAATAGTTTCTAGACTCAACTGCGACTAGTAAAAGGGGTCCTACAGGCAGACAGGCTCTGATACCATTTGTCGCACCGGGACTTCTAAAGGATACTCGCCGTTCCGTTGACTAGTAGTAGATTGGATTACGGGGCTTACCGGCACCCGCGTCCTCTTACGAGTAGGCCAACACACGTATGTGTGACAACCAACCCCTATCTGTTCAGCGTCGACGTAAACTATCCCATAGAAATCAGGATACTACCATTGACGTACTTCATACCATACACACATGGTACGTCAACGGCGTTGAACAAAATGATAGCACAACATATCCCTAAGACACAAAAGATGGAAATAAGTTGCAAATGGCTCTCACTAGAGCAGAGATAGCAAATACAATCATCCAGAGGACACATGTCCCAACAATTCACCATTACAACACAGCGGAAGCATTCAACAGGTCTGAGTACAGACAAGATCCAGATAGGCTTAAGAAGCCGGAAACGAAAAAACGGCGCCCATCCACGAAGTCTCGGATCCTGCCTGGGTCCGCTATCTACTCGTCAGCAGCCTCGTCGTACTCCACGTAGTAGCCACCATGGGGATCCTCGGAATCATCGTCTGCGGAAACCACAGCCCCAAAGGGGTCAGTACATAAACGTACTGGCAAGCAAGACTCACAGTTCACCAAAGTGTAACCCGTCAACACCAAGCACAGATGCTTTGGGTTCAACGGAAGAAGGGGTGATACAAAAGATGCGACAGCGGCTGCACTAACCAACTACAGATCATACTACAACTTCCGGCTATCAGAAAGGAGATAAGATAGCGTATCGTAACCAACTACAACTAACTCCAAACAAACCCATCCTGGATCTCGCCCCTTATCCAAAGAAGCAATCCGAGGATAACTCACACAGTTGGATTAATGATGGTTCAGGTTATTGTGTCAATAAACCTATTACTAGTCAAGTTATCATTAGTTAGGTGTAAGTTGTCTGAGTACTTGTTAGCCAGTACATTCACCAAGTCGTCACATAACCGCGGACAACACGGCTTCTCGAGAAGATTCATCCCTGCAGGGTGTGCTCCAGTACCCGTACACACTCAAGCCACCAACTAAAACTCAGGTTGGCTTGACATGACTCGAACCATCTATACAGTCTGTCCTAGGAGCCACGGAGCTATAAGGTCCCAGCCACGCAGCCGAATACTCAGCGCAAGTGTGCAAAACTCCCGCAGGACGCAACACCCCGGCAATACAGGCCTCGCCCTATATGTGTGCGTCATCATCATCATTAGTAACCATGGGAGCGACCCATTTATGCGTATGAGCCAAATGGAACACCCGAACTAAGTGTGGCTCTTCGGACAAACTGCGGATCAGATCAAAGCCGAGGGGGGTTCCATACCACCACCCGGATGCGGTGAGCACGCTCATGATGGATCAGTAGACAAGACCCTTTTCCTAATTAGGGTCGACACTAGCAGGCCTCAAAACCACGCCGGGCCTCCTGCCGGTGCCTTAACATCAAATTATTATTATTACCCAAGCATTAACAGGTTGTTGTTTAAACATCGAGCCCATAGAACATAAAAGAAATATAGTAACAGCAGTAACGGGTAACAGACTCGAGCAGAAACAACCCTAAGCATGCTAGTAAGACACAGGCTCAAACAACGGGGTTATAGGAGTGGAGGTGAGGCAATATCAGGGTTAAAGGATTCATGTGATAGGTTCGTAACAGAAGCAACTACTCATATGGCTAGCAGAATAGACAACGGAAAGTATCGGTATCCAATGTTGAAAGGAACACGATGGTTCATGTGAGTGAATACTTGCCTGCAAACTCAGTAGCCTGGTACTGAGCTAAAATCCTCAGAAGGGGGGTCGTAAGATCGTCTGTCTCAACGTCATCGTCTATTCGAGAAGAAGCAAACAAACAACGCAAGGAGACAAACAATCAATAACATGGCATAATGCACAATCATGGGATGATGCATGACAATTTAATTGATGCATCAAAAATAAACTAGTTGACATGGTAACACAATTTAAATGGACCCATATGCAATTTGGGGTTGCATATGGAAAGCCCATGAATTTAGGTTGAAATAATTGTTTTACAACTAATCAACGGGTGAAAGTGAATTAGTATGATGCATGGGTGAGGAAAACAACAAAATAACAACAATAGAACCAATTTAAAATAAGGTTTACCAATTTAGAAATTTATTTATTAATTTAGGGGATTTTTGGTTCCTTAAAGGGATTACACAAATAGTTGTTGTTTTCACCAATTTAAATTGTGCAGAACAAATAACAAAATTCATATTTGAAAAGAATACAAAATTTTAGTTGGATTACATGTTTCAAATATTGAAAAAGGAGTTAGGATGAATTTATTATGATTGAAATAATATTAAACAAGTTTTAAATGAATTTAAAACAAGCGTGAATTTTATTTGAATTTTATTTGTTCAAAACATAAATTCAAATTCATATTTGAAAAGTTTATACTTTTCTAGGTTGAAAACATATTTTGCATGTTCAAAAATAATTTAATTTGAGCAAGTTATGATTTTATCAATTTTAAATGATTTAAACAAGGTTTAAATTATTTAGGCAATTTTAATTATTCAAATCATGAAACAAAATTTATATTTGGTTAGGTGGTTTGAAATGGCATGGAAAACATATTTTATTTGTGTTATTTGGATTAATATTGAATTAGTTATGGAATTTAGCAAATGTGAAAGGAATAGTTTGAATTTGAAATTCGAAAACATTTGCAATGCTCAAAACAGAAAACAAATGGCTTAATTAGATAGATAATTAAATTTGGTATTGAAAACATATTAAAAATGTTAAATTTGGAGTTGTAATTAATTAGTTAGGCATTTTTAAAGTTTGGTGGTTAATTTGCCATTTTCTTCCACAGCTAGGGACTTAAAAAAACTGCAGGGACCTAAAAGAAATGTACAAGGACTTGTGTGTGAAAAACAGTGCTGTGTTGGATCTGAAAATAAAACAGGAAAAGGTGTGGCTAATGCGCGGGGGGGGGGGGGGGGAGCTCGAACCCGCGACCCCTTGGTTGCGCGCACAAGGCGCTGGCCACTGCGGCTGTGAGCGATTCTTGTCAGGTACAGGCACTGGTGGGAGGTTAAGGTGTGTTCGCGGTAGGTTTTTTTTTTAACTGAACTTTTCTCCTTGCAGGTACAGGTTACGGGACTGAATTTTTCTCTCCAGCGTTCAGGTAGAGGCACGAGGGCGGACAGAGAGTGCGGCCGGCCGCCGGCGGCTGCTGTCCGCGCGGCCGCGGCGCGAGGGGCGGGCGCGTGCTTGCGGGCCGGTGCTGCCGTGTGGCCCGTGTGCCCGTGCGAGAGGAGGAGGGAACGAGGAGAGGCGACGAGGGGCTCACATCGAGGAGGAGGTCGGGGCGAACGGTGGGGTGCGGCCGGCGGCGACGAGGTTGGCGGCGGTGGTTCCGGTGGCCCACGGGAGAAGCGGAGGGGATGGCGAGGACGAGGGGGACGCGACGTTTCCGTTCCCGGCCTTAGCGCGGCCGGGCGGACACCGTGGCGGCGGCGACTAGCCGGAGAGGGAGGCGGTGATGAATGAGCTCGGTGAGCTTCAGAGCAACATAGAGCAGGAGGGGTGGAGAGAGAGGAAAGGGATGGCGGCGCTCAGGGAGAAAAGGGGAGAGAAGTTAGGGCAAGGAGGGGAGGAGCTCGAGGTCTTAAGGGCCAGGGGAGGAGCTCGATCACCGTCTGATCCCTGAACTGCTAACGTGGGCACCATGGATGCCTCTCCGTACGAGAGGTAGGAGATACAGAGGGGGTACCAGGCCTGGGGCACTTGGGCTAGCCCAATTGGGCTGCATGCCCTATTCCCCCTCTCCCTCTCTTTAATCTTTTCTGTTATTTTTTTTGCAGATTTGGGAAAGAGAGAAAAACCATAGGTGTTAGGGTTTAGCAAAATTTTTGGGGCAATGTTTTTATTGATCAAGTTTTGTAATAGCATCAAGTACCCACTTTGGTTTTTCCAAAAAAAAAATTAAATAGGTTGCTTGTTGAAAAAATTAAATGAATTGAGCCATTTGTGGTATCAAAATAAATAAATGAAACTTAGCCAAATTAAAGATTTTGATTCCAAGTTTTAGTGGAACAATTTGTTTGTTTGTTTGTAGTTTTTATTTGACACAATGTAACATAACAAGTATGAACCACAATTGAATTTTTGTTTTGGAATTCAAATAGAAATCAGATGGAAACAATTGAAATCAAATGCAAAACAAATGCAACCAAAAGGCAATGACTAAGATGACATGATGCGAAGCAAAACTTAACAAGAAACAAACATCTAGGGGGAGATTTTCATACTTCTAGGGGATACTCACAGTCCGTTAAACAGTAGATAAATGGCTTACGGGGCATACCGGCACCCGCATCTCAATATGAGCAGGCCAACACGTATACGTGTGACAACCATTCTCTTACTATTCATCGTCTGCGCAAACCATCCCGTAGAAATTCAGATACTTCCATTGACGTACTTCAAAAACATACACACATGGTACGTCAACGGCATTGGAACAATTGATATCACAGCAGATCTCTACGACACAAAAGATTGAAATAAGTTGCAAATGGCTCTCATTAGAGCAGAGATAGCAAATACAATCATCCAGAGGACACATGTCCCAACAATTCATCATTACATCACAGCGGAAGCATTCAACATGTCTGAGTACAGACAAGATCCAAATAGGCCTAAGAGGCCGGAAACGAAAAGACGGAGCCCATCCACGAAGTCTCGGATCCTGCCCGGGGTCCGCTATCTACTCGTCAGCAGTCTCGTCATAATCCGCGTAGTAGCCACCATGTAGATCCTCGGAAACGTAGGTCTGCGGAAACCACAGCCCCAAAGGGGTCAGTACATAAACGTACTGGCAAGCAAGACTCACAGTTCACCAAAGTGTAACCCGTCAACACCAAACACAGATGCTTTGGGTTCAACGGAAGGAAGGGGTTATAAAAGATGCTGCAACTGGCTGCTCTAACCAACTACAGAGTTACTACCACTTCCGGCTAACAGAAAGGAGATAAGATCGTGTATCGTAACCAACTATAGCTAACCACCAAACAAACCCATCCTGGATCTCTCCCCTTATCCAAAGAAGCAATCCGAGGATAACTCACACAGTTGAAATAGTGATGGTTCATATTATTGTGTCAATAAGCCTATTACTAGTCAAGTTGTTAATCATTGGGTGTAAGGTTGTTAATCATTAGGTTTAAGTTGTCCTGAGTACTTGTTAGCCAGTACTTTCACCAAGTAGTCAATAACCGCGAAAAACACGGCTTCTCGAGAAGATTTATCCCTGCAGGGTTGCACCAATTTGGCCGTACACGTATGAATAACCCGCCAGATGGAAAGGCCCTTCCACCAAGCGGGGCACTCAACACAACTCAACTCTTCTTCGCATCAAGCCCAAAGCACCTTGGGCGCACGGCTAATCGAGCCCAGAAGAAAATGGACCCTCATAGCACTCTAAGAATGTGTCCCCCTATATGCCGACTACGAAAGTTCCACCCGGGTACCAAGGGCTCGCAAGATCATGCATGCAGCAAATGGAAAACCCGAACTAAATGAGGCGATTTGGACGAGATGCGAATCGAGTCAAATTGAGGGGGGGCGCCCATACTCGCTTCCCACATGCGGGTAGTGCGCTCATCATGGATCAGTAGACAAGACCCTTTTCCTATTAGGGTCGACACTAGCAGGCCTCAAAACCACAAAGGGCCTCCTGCCGGTGCCTTATCATCAAATTTAATATTGATAATAACATTAGCATGATTGATTGATTAAACATCGAGCCCCCAGAACATAATGAAATAGTAACAGAAAGTAACGGGTAACAGACTCGAGCAAAACAACCTAAGCATGCTAGTAAGACACTGGCTCAAACAACGGGGTTATAGGAATGGAGGTGAGGCAATATCAGGGTTAAAGGATACATGTGATAGGTTCGTAACAGAAGCAACTTAATCATAGGGCTATCAGAATAGACAACAGAAAGTATCGGTAACCAATGTTGAAAGGAACACGATGGTTCATGTGAGTGATAACTTGCCTGCAAATCCAGTAGCCTGGTACTGAGCTAAATCCTTAGAAGGGGTGTCGTAAGTATCGTCGGTCTCAACGTCATCGTTTATCCGAGAAGAAGCAAACAAACAAGACAGAATTATAAACAATCAATATCATGGCATAGTGCACAATCATGGGATGATGCATGACAATTTAATAGATGCATCATAATAACTAGTGGACTTGGTAACACAATTTAAATGGACCCATATGCAATTGGATTGCATATGGAAAGCCCATCAATTATGGTTGAATTAATTGTTTTACAACTAATCGAATGGTGTAAGTGAGTTAGCATGATGCATGGATGAGGAAAACAGCAAAATAACAACAATAGAATCAAATAGAAATAAGGTTTACCAAGTTTAGAAATTCTTATTAAGTTAGGAAATTTTGGTTACTTAAAGGTGTCACACAAGCATTTGTTGTTTTCATCAAGTTAAATTGTTCAAAACAGATAACAAAGTTTATATTTGAAGAGAACACCAAATTTTAGGTGGATTACATGTTTCACTTATTGAAAAAGGATTTCAAATAAATTATTTAGGAATTAAACAAGTTTAAGCAAGAATTAAATGAATTTAATTCAAACATGAACTTATTTGAATTTTTATTTGTTCAAAACATTGAGTGAAGTTCATATTTGAAAATGTTATGCTTTTATGGTTTGAAAACATATTTTATATGTCCCAAAAGAATTTGTTTTGATCAAGTTATGAATTTAACAATATTAAATGATTTAAACAAGGTTTAAATCATTTAACCAATTTTAATTATTCAAAACATGAAACAAATTTTATATTTGGAAAGGTGGTTTAATTTTGCATGGAAAACATATTTCATTTGTTGAAATTGGATTTAAAATGAGCAAGTTATTATTTTGGCAATTTTAAATGCAGTAATTAAGAAACAGTTGTTTTCAGCAATTTAAATTATTCAAAACAGCAAACAAAATTTATATTTGGAAAGTACATGAAAAATTGATTGGAAAACATATTTAGTTTGTGAAATTTGGAATTTTTATGCCCAAGTTATGATTTTTGCAAGTTTAAGTGAATTCCACAAGTTTTCAAATATTGCACCAATTTAAAATATTCAAAACAGTAAACAAATTTTATATTTGGGTAGAACATTTAATTTGGTACAAAAAACATACTAAAAATGTTGAATTTGGAGTGAAAATGATTTAGTTATGCAATTTACAAAATTGAGGTGCAATCTGCCATTTTTAGGGAACCAGGGACTTGGAAAAAATATTTTACAGGGCTAGAAATGATTACAAGGACCTATTGGTGATTACCAGGAAGTTTCTGTACCAAACAATTGGGAAATAAAAAGATGGTGTTAATTGAGGGAGGGGGGATTCGATCCCCTCACCTCCTGCTGTGAGCACAGGGAGCTAACCAGTGGGGTGGGTGCGGCTGGTGTTGACAGAGAAGGGGCTTGGGGGGGTTATGCTGTTGTTGCGCGCTGTAACTGAATTTAACTGAACCCGAACAAGTACTGCACCTGTTCAGATCGAGCGGGAGGTTGGCCGCCGGCAGGGCACGCCGTGGCTGTGGGGTGCTGTGGCGTGGGGGAGCTTCGAGGGGAGGGAGATAGAGGGAGGCGAGCGAGGGGGGGAGATGGGAAGCAATCGGGGGGGAGGCCTCACCTCACTGCAGTACAGGCGGAGGCGACCGACTCGGGGCGGACAGCAGGGAGGCCGGTGGCGAGAGTGGACGGCGCCGGCGGTCCGGTGCCTCTCCGGGCCGGCTGAGGCAGCGAGGACGGAGAGGGAACCTCCCTAGTTCCATTCCCGGCCTCGGCACGGTCCGACGGTGACCAGGGCGGCGGCGCTACTAGCTGCAAGTGGCCGGCCATGGCATCTTGGTGGTGGCAGAGAATTATTCAGAGAGAGAGGGAGGGAGGTGGAGGCGATGGGAAGGTGGCGGCGGCGTGGAGAAGAGAGGGTTAGGGTTAGCAGTGGGGAGAGGAGGTGGTCGTTTTATGGGGAAGAGGAGCTAGTACGGCCAGCCATCAGAGAGGGGAGGGAGAGATCGAGTGGTGGAGCTTCAGTCGTACAGGGAATGACGTCTGGGGGAGGTAGACGACAAGCGCTTGGTGGGTTGTGGGCTGCGCTTCTCCCCCCTCTGTGAACCGTTTTTCTGTTTAGTATTTTTGTTCTCTTTTTTTTTTGCAGCAAAACAAATTGGAAGAGAAAGGTAGGTTTTAGGTTAGTAAAAATTTGGAAAAAAATATGGTTAGGTTAGTTTTTGACATAGCAACTAAATGCTAACCTTGCTTTCCAAAAAGTTTCAAATTTAAATATTGTTTATGATTTAAACCAAACTTGGATGATTTTTTATATTAAGTGAACCCTAATGAAAACAACACCTTTTAATAGGTGAACCCTATGTTATTTTAGAACAAAAAGAGTTGATTTGTTTAGATAATTTCATAATTCCAATTGAGTGCTGTTTGAGATTTGTATTTGAATTTTTTGAATGTGACTTGGGATCAATTGATTGATTAAAACCATTAATTTAATAAGTGGGCATTATGGAATAACATGGAAACAAAAGAGCACAAAATGTTTTGGTTATTTTTATAATTTTCAAATTGGTGTGCTGTTTGAAATTTGATTCCAATTTAAATGATTTTGGAGATTAAGTGATTATTATTAAAAACAACATTTTTAATAGGGTGAACCCTATTGATTAAATAGAACAAATGATCAAAGTTGTTTTGGTGATTTTCATAATTTGAAATTGGGTGCTGTTTGATGTTTTGGATTTGAATTTGAAATAACAATTGAATTAAGTTTGGATTAATTAAATTATTGAAATCCATAATTTTAATGGTTGAACCTTATGGAAACAAATGATTGTTTTATTTTGCAATTTTCATAACTTTCAACATGGTTGTTGTTTGGAAGAAAGTCATAATTGAATTTGAAAAGGGTTTGATATTAAATGAATTTTTGATAGAAACAAAACAATAGTTTGGAAATCACACTTTAATGGAAACAATTGGTTGTTTTTATTTGAAATATGATTTTGGAAATTGTAACATCACAAGGATGAAACAAAAGGTTTGAATTTTTGGTTTGAAATTCAAATAGAAAACAAGGGAAAACAAATGAAAACAGTTGGAAAACAAATGAAAACAGAGGAAAACAAAAGGAAAACAAGCAAAACAATTGCAATCAACATGATGCCATGATGCAAAACATAAAATAACAGAGAGCAAACATTCTAAAGGCTTATTTTTCATCCTTGGGATGTTACAAAACGCCCCCCTTGAAGGAATCGCGCCCGAGATTCCTACTGAGAAAAGAAAGGTCCGGAAACTTCTTGGGAAGATCCTCTTGAGCTGTAACACGTGAAACACATCGTGCACCTTGGATAGTTTTCTGGAAGTTCAAAACGATAGGTATTCCTGGCAACTCTTCCGGAAAGATGTCAGGGAATTTGGAAACCACCGGAACATTTTCAAGTAAAGGGAGAGGTTTTGCATTGAGGGTGTATAGCTGGATAGACTTTGATTCATTTGTAGAATAGACTATCTGGAATGTGGTGCTTCAGGAATGCTTCATCGAAACAACCCCAGGTGATAGGAATGCCAGCTCGCATAGCCTGGAATCAACAACAACAACAACAACCTTTCTGGCTAGATAGACTTGATATTTGGGAAGTTTTGATTAGACGCCGGTAGAAGAATTGAAGTGGAAAACAACAACAAGATTTCAACGGACGAAAAGGATGTTGAGAAGAACAGGATATCAACATCGGGAAAACACGAGATCAAAGCACTCCTGAGGTACTACGGAAAACCCATCCGGGCTTCTAAAGGATCAATATCTACTGCTTAAGGAACAGAGGATCTGCTTCCGGGGCTTATACGCCTCCGTTCTCAATCGTGAGTAGGCAACATGATAAATCATGTCACAACCACCTCCATTCCTATGGTCTAGTAGATATAACCATCCTAGAGAAACCAGGATTCGTGAAATCCTAACTTGAAAGTTTAGATAAGAAGGGAAAACAACGTTGCACTTCCTTACCAGAAAAGGGAGGGTGGGTGGGGAAAGAAGAAAAAGAACAGAATTCCTACTCTCACGTTTCATTTTACCTATATAGCTACAAAATAGTTTCTAGACTCAACTGCGACCAGTAAAAAGGGATCCTACAGGCAGACAGGCTCTGATACCATTTGTCGCACCCGGACTTCTAGGGGATACTCACAGTCCGTTAAACAGTAGATAAATGGCTTACGGGGCATACCGGCACCCGCATCTCAATATGAGCAGGCCAACACGTATACGTGTGACAACCATTCTCTTACTATTCATCGTCTGCGCAAACCATCCCGTAGAAATCCAGATACTTCCGTTGACGTACTTCAAAAACATACACACATGGTACGTCAACGGCATTGGAACAATTGATATCACAAAATATCTCTACGACACAAAAGATTGAAATAAGTTGCAAATGGCTCTCATTAGAGCAGAGATAGCAAATACAATCATCCAGAGGACACATGTCCCAACAATTCATCATTACATCACAGCGGAAGCATTCAACATGTCTGAGTACAGACAGGATCCAAATAGGCCTAAGAGGCCGGAAACGAAAAGACGGAGCCCATCCACGAAGTCTCGGATCCTGCCCGGGGTCCGCTATCTACTCGTCATACTCCGCGTAGTAGCCACCATGTAGATCCTCGGAAACGTAGGTCTGCGGAAACCACAGCCCCAAAGGGGTCAGTACATAAACATACTGGCAAGCAAGACTCACAGTTCACCAAAGTGTAACCCGTCAACACCAAGCACAGATGCTTTGGGTTCAACGGAAGGAAGGGGTTATAAAAGATGCTGCAACTGGCTGCTCTAACCAACTACAGAGTTACTACCACTTTCGGCTAACAGAAAGGAGATAAGATCGTGTATCGTAACCAACTATAGCTAACCACCAAACAAACCCATCCTGGATCTCGCCCCTTATCCAAAGAAGCAATCCGAGGATAACTCACACAGTTGAAATAGTGATGGTTCATATTATTGTGTCAATAAGCCTATTACTAGTGGTTTAAGTTGTCCTGAGTACTTGTTAGCCAGTACTTTCACCAAGTAGTCCATAACCGCGAAAAACACGGCTTCTCGAGAAGATTTATCCCTGCAGGGTTGCACCAATTTGGCCGTACACGTATGAATAACCCGCCAGATGGAAAGGCCCTTCCACCAAGCGGGGCACTCAACACAACTCAACTCTTCTTCGCATCAAGCCCAAAGCACCTTGGGCGCACGGCTAATCGAGCCCAGAAGAAAATGGACCCTCATAGCACTCTAAGAACGTGTCCCCCTATATGCCGACTACGAAAGTTCCACCCGGGTACCAAGGGCTCGCAAGATCATGCATGCAGCAAATGGAAAACCCGAACTAAATGAGGCGATTTGGACGAGATGCGAATCGAGTTAAATTGAGGGGGGGAGCCCATACTCGCTTCCCACATGCGGGTAGTGCGGTCATCATGGATCAGTAGACAAGACCCTTTTCCTATTAGGGTCGACACTAGCAGGCCTCAAAACCACAAAGGGCCTCCTGCCGGTGCCTTATCATCAAATTTAATATTGATAATAACATTAGCATGATTGATTGATTAAACATCGAGCCCCCAGAACATAATGAAATAGTAACAGAAAGTAACGGGTAACAGACTCGAGCAAAACAACCTAAGCATGCTAGTAAGACACTGGCTCAAACAACGGGGTTGTAGGAATGGAGGTGAGGCAATATCAGGGTTAAAGGATACATGTGATAGGTTCGTAACAGAAGCAACTTAATCATAGGGCTAGCATAATAGACAACGGAAAGTATCGGTAACCAATGTTGAAAGGAACACGATGGTTCATGTGAGTGATAACTTGCCTGCAAATCCAGTAGCCTGGTACTGAGCTAAATCCTTAGAAGGGGTGTCGTAAGTATCGTCGGTCTCAACGTCGTCGTTTATCCGAGAAGAAGCAAACAAACAAGACAGAATTATAAACAATCAATATCATGGCATAGTGCACAATCATGGGATGATGCATGACAATTTAATAGATGCATCATAATAACTAGTGGACTTGGTAACACAATTTAAATGGACCCATATGCAATTGGATTGCATATGGAAAGCCCATGAATTATGGTTGAATTAATTGTTTTACAACTAATCGAATGGTGTAAGTGAGTTAGCATGATGCATGGATGAGGAAAACAGCAAAATAACAACAATAGAATCAAATAGAAATAAGGTTTACCAAGTTTAGAAATTCATTTATTAAGTTAGGAAATTTTGGTTACTTAAAGGTGTCACACAAGCATTTGTTGTTTTCATCAAGTTAAATTGTTCAAAACAGATAACAAAGTTTATATTTGAAGAGAACACCAAATTTTAGGTGGATTACATGTTTCACTTATTGAGAAAGGATTTTAAATAAATTATTTAGGAATTAAACAAGTTTAAGCAAGAATTAAATGAATTTAATTCAAACATGAACTTATTTGAATTTTTATTTGTTCAAAACATTGAGTGAAGTTCATATTTGAAAATGTTATGCTTTTATGGTTTGAAAACATATTTTATATGTCCCAAAAGAATTTGTTTTGATCAAGTTATGAATTTAACAATATTAAATGATTTAAACAAGGTTTAAATCATTTAACCAATTTTAATTATTCAAAACATGAAACAAATTTTATATTTGGAAAGTTGGTTTAATTTTGCATGGAAAACATATTTCATTTGTTGAAATTGGATTTAAAATGAGCAAGTTATTATTTTGGCAATTTTAAATGCAATAATTAAGAAACAGTTGTTTTCAGCAATTTAAATTATTCAAAACAGCAAAGAAAATTTATATTTGGAAAGTACATGAAAAATTGATTGGAAAACATATTTAGTTTGTGGAATTTGGAATTTTTATGCCCAAGTTATGATTTTTGTAAGTTTAAGTGAATTCCACAAGTTTTCAAATATTGCACCAATTTAAAATATTCAAAACAGTAAACAAATTTTATATTTGGGTAGAACATTTAATTTGGTACAAAAAACATACTAAAAATGTTGAATTTGGAGTGAAAATGATTTAGTTATGCAATTTACAAAATTGAGGTGCAATCTGCCATTTTTAGGGAACCAGGGACTTGGAAAAAATATTTTACAGGGCTAGAAATGATTACAAGGACCTATTGGTGATTACCGGGAAGTTTCTGTACCAAACAATTGGGAAATAAAAATATGGTGTTAATTGAGGGAGGGGGGATTCGATCCCCTCACCTCCTGCTGTGAGCACAGGGAGCTAACCAGTGGGGTGGGTGCGGCTGGTGTTGACAGAGAAGGGGCTCGGGGGGGTTATGCTGTTGTTGCGCGCTGTAACGTAATTTAACTGAACCCGAACAGGTACTGCACCTGTTCAGATCGAGCGAGAGGTTGGCCGCCGGCAGGGCTCGCCGTGGCTGTGGGGTGCTGTGGCGTGGGGGAGCTTCGAGGGGAGGGAGATAGAGGGAGGCGAGCGAGGGGGGAGATGGGAAGCGATCGGGGGGGAGGCCTCACCTCGCTGCAGTACAGGCGGAGGCGACCGACTCGGGGCGGACAGCAGGGAGGCCGGCGGCGAGAGTGGACGGCGCCGGCGGTCCGGTGCCTCTCCGGGCCGGCTGAGGCAGCGAGGACGGAGAGGGAACCTCCCTAGTTCCATTCCCGGCCTCGGCACGGTCCGACGGTGACCAGGGCGGCGGCGCTACTAGCTGCAAGTGGCCGGCCATGGCATCTTGGTGGTGGCAGAGAATTATTCAGAGAGAGAGGGAGGGAGGTGGAGGCGATGGGAAGGTGGCGGCGGCGTGGAGAAGAGAGGGTTAGGGTTAGCAGTGGGGAGAGGCGGTGGTCGTTTTATGGGGAAGAGGAGCTAGTACGGCCAGCCATCAGAGAGGGGAGGGAGAGATCGAGTGGTGGAGCTTCAGTCGTACAGGGAATGACGTCTGGGGGAGGTAGACGACAAGCGCTTGGTGGGCTGTGGGCTGCGCTTCTCCCCCCTCTGTGAACCGTTTTTCTGTTTAGTATTTTTGTTCTCTTTTTTTTTTGCAGCAAAACAAATTGGAAGAGAAAGGTAGGTTTTAGGTTAGTAAAAATTTGGAAAAAAATATGGTTAGGTTAGTTTTTGACATAGCAACTAAATGCTAACCTTGCTTTCCAAAAAGTTTCAAATTTAAATATTGTTTATGATTTAAACCAAACTTGGATGATTTTTTATATTAAGTGAACCCTAATGAAAACAACACCTTTTAATAGGTGAACCCTATGTTATTTTAGAACAAAAATAGTTGATTTGTTTAGATAATTTCATAATTCCAATTGAGTGCTGTTTGAGATTTGTATTTGAATTTTTTGAATGTGACTTGGGATCAATTGATTGAATAAAACCATTAATTTAATAAGTGGGCATTATGGAATAACATGGAAACAAAAGAGCACAAAATGTTTTGGTTATTTTTATAATTTTCAAATTGGTGTGCTGTTTGAAATTTGATTCCAATTTAAATGATTTTGGAGATTAAGTGATTATTATTAAAAACAACATTTTTAATAGGGTGAACCCTATTGATTAAATAGAACAAATGATCAAAGTTGTTTTGGTGATTTTCATAATTTGAAATTGGGTGTTGTTTGATGTTTTTGATTTGAATTTGAAATAACAATTGAATTAAGTTTGGATTAATTAAATTATTAAAAGCCATAATTTTAATGGTTGAACCTTATGGAAACAAATGATTGTTTTATTTTCCAATTTTCATAACTTTCAACATGGTTGTTGTTTGGAAGAAAGTCATAATTGAATTTGAAAAGGGTTTGATATTAAATGAATTTTTGATAGAAACAAAACAATAGTTTGGAAATCACACTTTAATGGAAACAATTGGTTGTTTTTATTTGAAATATGATTTTGGAAATTGTAACATCACAAGGATGAAACAAAAGGTTTGAATTTTTGGTTTGAAATTCAAATAGAAAACAAGGGAAAACAAATGAAAACAGTTGGAAAACAAATGAAAACAGAGGAAAACAAAAGGAAAACAAGCAAAACAATTGCAATCAACATGATGCCATGATGCAAAACATAAAATAACAGAGAGCAAACATTCTAAAGGCTTATTTTTCATCCTTGGGATGTTAAATTATTTAGGCAATTTAAATTATTCAAATCATGAAACAAAATTTATATTTGGTTAGGTGGTTTGAAATGGCATGGAAAACATATTTTATTTGTGTTATTTGGATTAATATTGAATTAGTTATGGAATTTAGCAAATGTGAAAGGAATAGTTTGAATTTGAAATTCGAAAACATTTGCAATGCTCAAAACAGAAAACAAATGGCTTAATTAGATAGAGAATTAAATTTGGTATTGAAAACATATTAAAAATGTTAAATTTGGAGTTGTAATTAATTAGTTAGGCATTTTTAAAGTTTGGTGATTAATCTGCCATTTTCTTCCACAGCTAGGGACTTAAAAAAAACTGCAGGGACCTAAAAGAAATGTACAAGGACTTGTGTGTGAAAAACAGTTCTGTGTTGGATCTGAAAATAAAACAGGAAAAGGTGTGGCTAATGCGCGGGGGGGGGGGGGGGGGGAGCTCGAACCCGCGACCCCTTGGTTGCGCGCACAAGGCGCTGGCCACTGCGGCTGTGAGCGATTCTTGTCAGGTACAGGCACTGGTGGGAGGTTAAGGTGTGTTTGCGGTAGGTTTTTTTTTAACTGAACTTTTCTCCTTGCAGGTACAGGTTACGGGACTGAATTTTTCTCTGCAGCGTTCAGGTACAGGCACGAGGGCGGACAGAGAGTGCGGCCGGCCGCCGGCGGCTGCTGTCCGCGCGGCCGCGGCGCGAGGGGCGGGCGCGTGCTTGCGGGCCGGTGCTGCCGTGTGGCCCGTGTGCCCGTGCGAGAGGAGGAGGGAACAAGGAGAGGCGACGAGGGGCTCACATCGAGGAGGAGGTCGGGGCGAACGGTGGGGTGCGGCCGGCGGCGACGAGGTTGGCGGCGGTGGTTCCGGTGGCCCACGGGAGAAGCGGAGGGGATGGCGAGGACGAGGGGGACGCGACGTTTCCGTTCCCGGCCTTAGCGCGGCCGGGCGGACACCATGGCGGCGGCGACTCGTCGGAGAGGGAGGCGGTGATGAATGAGCTCGGTGAGCTTCAGAGCAACAGAGAGCAGGAGGGGTGGAGAGAGAGGAAAGGGATGGCGGCGCTCAGGGAGAGAAGGGGAGAGAAGTTAGGGCAAGGAGGGGAGGAGCTCGAGGTCTTAAGGGCCAGGGGAGGAGCTCGATCACCGTCTGATCCCTGAACTGCTAACGTGGGCACCATGGATGCCTCTCCGTACGAGAGGTAGGAGATACAGAGGGGGGTACCAGGCCTGGGGCACTTGGGCTATCCCAATTGGGCTGCATGCCCTATTCCCCCTCTCCCTCTCTTTAATCTTTTCTGTTATTTTTTTTTTTTGCAGATTTGGGAAAGAGAGAAAAACCATTGGTGTTAGGGTTTAGCAAAATTTTTGGGGCAATGTTTTTATTGATTAAGTTTTGTAATAGCATCAAGTACCCACTTTGGTTTTTCCAAAAAAAAACTTAAATAGGTTGTTTGTTGAAAAAATTAAATGAATTGAGCCATTTGTGGTATCAAAATAAATAAATGAAACTTAGCCAAATTAAAGATTTTGATTCCAAGTTTTAGTGGAACAATTTGTTTGTTTGTTTGTAGTTTTTATTTGACACAATGTAACATAACAAGTATGAACCACAATTGAATTTTTGTTTTGGAATTCAAATAGAAATCAGATGGAAACAATTGAAATCAAATGCAAAACAAATGCAACCAAAAGGCAATGACTAAGATGACATGATGCAAAGCAAAACTTAACAAGAAACAAACATCTAGGGGGAGATTTTCATACTTGGGATGTTACATAATGCTCAATGCCACACTAACTCAAGGAGTACGCTAGCTCAAACCGCAAATTTGAAAAGGCAACAAGATTCGAACCGTGGCAATCGGTCACTCTTTCTCTTTTGCGACGCAATGCTACACGTTCCTACAATGGAAAGCAATTGGCACCGATCCTTTTAATTTTTTTCTATTTTCTCTTTTTTTCTCTTTTTGATGGATTCCAAAGTGCCAATGCCTACTCGTAGCTAATCTCTCACAAGCGCTAACCTCGCACTCTCGATGCCACAAATGCGATGCCAAGCGGTGTAAAAAGAACTAGTCCGAATAGGTAAGTAACACAATGGGGTGGGGTGGTTCAAACGGAAGCAAGTTATACCTCTCTTATTGATGATCACGGACTTGCGACCGTGGGGGAGTCGATGTCGTGGCGATCCGTTGATGTGGAAGCGTAGGTGATGTCGTGGGCGTCGCGTAGCACTTTGTTGCACTCAATTCGGATCAAAAACGACAAAAAAAAACAAGTTTCAAAATCTGTCCGGAAATCGAAGAGCTGAGGTTTTTGCTCAAATTCGAAATTCCTTCAAAATCAAGAAAAAATTTGGCCGAATTTGGGAAAAGTGGCTGAATGGAAAGATGGGGAATGGTATTTGGCAACAAATCTGTGAAGCAAAACCACGAAAAACTCAACAAATCAACAGATCGGTCGAAATCCCTTTGTGGCTATTTTTGTGAAATTTTCGAATTTATGGTGGATAGAAGAAAAATTGGTGGTAGGGGAGGGGATGGGGTGTCGGATTCGTGTCAATCTAGCTCTAGATACCAGATGGTATGGAGTTGGACTCCTAGATTGGCCCGATCTTCACGAATCGACGAAGAACGAACGAAGAACACGAAGAACGGTAAGAACACGAGATGGGGAATCGAGGGGGAACGTGGGGGAACGCGGGGCAACACACAAATCGGGATAAATCGCAAGAACCGAAAGATCCAACCTCCCGTCAACTAAGCCCCGAGGACCGCCTACGGAACAATCGATCCAACTGAACTCACCTTGATACAAACCGTCTCACACCCGTAGCCAATACCACTACGCCAATAGAACCTCAAGATAACGAGAGGAAGATTGGACAACTCTTGACTGAAACCCGATAGGGAGAGGACAAGTAGTTGGGATGAGCCTTGATACGATCCTCGACGAAGTCGGAGGAGTAGCCTTGATACGTTCCTCGGTACACACCGGAGTAGTTCCTCAAAGAGGGATACAAGAGAGCTGAGCCCCAAATGTTCTAAATTCAACTCTAAAGCCCTAGATCTAGCTCGGGGTCGTCCTTATATAGCCGAGGGTCGAAGCAGGTGAAAACGGGGTCGAAAAGGCGTCGTTTGCATGCATTTAGGGTCCACCCTGGCCTGGGGGCCGGCCTGGCCGGCCTGGAGCCCGGCCTGGGGCCAGGGTGGGCGCAGGGGCCGGCCTGGGGCCGGGGTGGGGAGGAGGCAGGTCGGCCCCTTCTGTTGGGTGCCCGGCCTGGGGCCGGGATGGGGAAGGGGTAGGCCGGCCTGGAGGCCGGCCCCTTCTGTTGGGTGCCCGGCCTGGGGGGAGGAGGCCGGCCTGGCCGGCTCCCGAGGCCGAGGGGGCTCTTTCCCCCCTCCCCCTATCTTCTCCGCCGGGACTCCGATTGCGATGTCGTTTCTTCCGCCCTCCTTCGTATCTTCTTGCGCATTGTTTTGGGTGCTTTCCGGGGCCTCCGTGATGGGTTTGAACCTGAGCACGCAAAGTGTGGAACCATGAGGTAGCGCACCATCCTCCACATGACCGAAAGTATAGAACGAGAGGAGCGAGTTCACCTTATCCTGGATGGCCTTTGCGCGTGATCTTGTCATCGGTGCACTTGGTGGAGTTGGGTGGGCTACATCATTATCTCCTCATACTAAGTTTGCCACCTCTCCTATTAATATTAGGGATAAGGATTATGACTTCTCTCTTGATTTATCTTATATATCTATTGTTGAGAAAGAACCTTTTTGTGGTACTAAAAATGAAAGTGTTGTGAAACATATGAATGAGCTCTCCTCTTTGAGTAGTTTATTCTCTGATGATATTAAGAAATGTAGCTACTTTGTTGCCAAAATATTCCCTTTCTCATTAAAAGATGGAGCTAAAACTTGGTTTAATAATTTGTCTCCGGGATCTATTGATAGTCCTATTGGTTTGGTTAATGCTTTCTTTCAGAAATATTTTCCTCCTAGTGCTCAACATGCTGCTTTACAAAATATGTTTAATTTCAAGCAATTGGAAGGAGAGAAAATGCATGTATCTTGGGCAAGGTTATGTTATTTAGTTAGGGCTACACCTGGGCATAAGCTAGAAAATAATAAACTTCTTGATATGTTCTATAATGGACTAACTATTGAATCTAGGACATACCTGGATAGTTGTGTTGGTTGTGTTTTCAGGCAAAGAACTTCAGAAGAAGCTGAGGAATTAATGGCTACAATAAGCCAAAATCATGATGATTGGACTATGGTTGAGCCTGAGCCGACCCCTACTCCAGTACCAACACCAACACCAATACCCAAGAAGAGGGGAATGATTGAATTAAATGACGAAGTGATGAGAGAAGCCAAGAAATCTCTTAAAGAGAGGGGTATTAAATTTGAAGATGTGAAGAATCTTCCACCTATAGAAGAATTATGAAAGCCAATCCCTCACTCATCCACTATTGAGGTACACTCTCTCCAATATTTTGATAGTAGAGATATTCCCTATAATAAACCTCCTGATCAATGTTTAGATGAATTTGATAATTATGTTATCAAGCAAGATAATTTTAATATGAGAGTGCAAAATCACCTAATGGAAAAATCTAGAGCTATTGATAATTTGCATGGTATTATAGAAAGAACCTCTAATGATGTTAAAATTCTTGTTAAACATTTTCAAATGGTTCAAACTCAAATTGATCAAATTGCTAAAGTGCAAAAAAAATTGCTAGTTAATGCTTCTAAAGAAAAACATGCTTATGAAATAAGAACTAGAAGTGGTATTGCTACACACGATCCTTTATATCCTAAGGGACATCCTAAAAGAATTGAACAAGATTCTCTGCAAACTAATGATAATGTTATTCATACTAAGAAGAAAAAGAAGAAGAAACATAAAACTGCTATAGAATCCTCTGAACTTGCTAAAGATCCTAATAGTATATCTATCTATGATGCTGAAACTGAAAGTGGTAATGAAAATAATGATGCTTCTGATAAAGAAGAACCTGTAGGTGAACCTGAAAAGCAAACTAAAACTGCAAAGTATACTAAGGAGGATTTTATTGCTAATAAACATGGTAATGAGAGAGAACCTTGGGTACAAAAACCAATGCCTTTTCCTAATAAGAAACGCAAATCTAAGGAAGAAGAACACTATAACAAGTTTTGTGAATGGATGAAACCTTTGTTCTTGCAAATTCCTTTAACTGATGCTATTAAATTGCCTCCTTAAGCAAAGTATATGAAAGATATTGTCTCTAACAAAAGGAAGATTCCTAATGAGGAAATATCCACTATGCTTGCTAATTACTCTTTTAATGGCAAGGTTCCTGAGAAGCTTGGAGATCCTGGTATACCAACTATTCCCTGTTCTATTAAAAATAATTATGTTAGAACTGCTTTGTGTGATTTAGGAGCTGGAGTTAGTGTCATGCCTTTTACTCTCTATAAAAGACTCCTCCTATAAAAATTGATACCAACTGATATATATTTGAAAATGGCTGATAAGTCTACTTCTATTCCTGTGGGTATATGTGAGGATGTTCCTGTTCAAGTTGCTAATAATTGTCTGATATTAACTGACTTTGTTGTGTTGGAAATGCCTGAAGATGATATTATGTCTATTATTCTTGGGAGAACTTTTGTTAATAATGTAGGGGTTGTTATTGATTGCAATCAAGGAAAAGTTACTTTTAATGTTAATGATAAATAGCACAATGTTTATTTTCCCAAGAAGATTGATAGAAAATATGGTCTAAATTCCATAGACAATATTAAGACCATCAAGATTGGAGAATTTTATTATCCTATTCGAAAGCCACCCAAAGAATATGAAAGTATTATGATTGGGACTATGTCTATCAATGTTGAGTTAACATAAGTATTTAGTGAGAAACAAAGTTTTGTTTCATATAAAATTATTTTGGTAGCAAGACTTGATCACCCTTGTTGACAAAATGATTTTAAATGAAGTGGGCAATGTTTTCACCTTCCCCATTATGTTTTCACTATGTTTACTTCTGTTATCACATTGCTACTTGAGTACAATCATGTTTTCCACCATCCTTATGCATGTTTTCCTGATGTTTTCACCCTGATTACTAAGGTTATGCATGTTTTCACCACCCATACTTTTGTTTTCACCACTACCACCTTTGCTTTCTTTGGATATTTTTCTATTAGAGTGTCATAGAACCTCTGTAGTACTGGTTTTGGTTTTGTTTTCCACCTTATCAATTTCGTTTTCCTGTTTTTTATTAATTATTAAAATTCTGGAAATACCTCAAAAATAAAGTTTCTCGAAAAATTCCAGAAAAATTATAATAAATATTTACGTAAAAAATGAGGCAGAAAGCCACCTGGGAGGCCCCAGGGGGACCCACCAGTCAGGCACACCACAGGGTGGCGCCAGCACATGGTGTGGGCCCCCTGGCCCTCCACTTACTCTCTCCACTGCCAAAGTCTTCTCTCTCACCTCCCAAATTGAAAACATTTCCTGGAACCCGTGTTCTTGCTCTTCTTCCTCTGGATTTCCGATCTCCTTCTTCAGCCCTTCATTTGTGCTAATTTTTGGTGTGTTTGATCTCCAGTATGTGACTCCTCCGATCATCCAAGTAGAATTTTGTTTAGTGAAGTATTTCTTGAGTATTTTGGTACTGTAGGTGACAGCTTATGTGAGTTTGCATCCTTGATTTTAGTAGAAATAACGTATTTTTGATGTATGTTTAGCTCTCACAACTAGGCATGGCTAACCAATACTCACAGGGTTTAGCAAAGCGCGCACAAACAAACCTACGGCTTCTAGGAGCAGTGGATCAGGATATTGAGGCAATGCAACAATTTGTAGGAGAACTCTATCTAAGACCATAAATACTTTGAAACGCATGCAAAGTACGAGATTGAAAACACTTTGAAACGATATATGAGCAGATAAGACGTTATGCTTGCCTTGGTTATAAGAAAACCAATAGATATGTATTCTCGGATAAGAGCTTGACTTGTCGGTTAAGAACAAGTATTCGCCGTTGGAGTTGTTGATCTTCACTTCAGGAATGCATTCTACCGAGAGGGAACAACACTGAAAAGAAGAACAACAATCAACACATGCCATCAATGCAATGCGCAATATGTATGCATGAGCAATTTAATGCACTCAAATAAAGCCATAAACATGTTCAATGGGTTGCTAGGGTTCGTATGGCAATTATGCACTTTTACTCAAATTATCCCGAAATAGACCCCGGAGGGGCACTTCAGGTAATTCTGGAAGTGAGTCTAATTTTAATTTCTCAAATGGGTTCGAAAACATCATAAATGGATTGCATTTGTCATTTTGAGCAATTTGGTATATAACTTGTAATTTTCTGATTTTATTGATTAAAATCTTATTTTCTTTATTTTCAATGAGTTAAATAATATTTAAATAATGGTAAAAAAAAACAACTTTGCCAAACATGTATGAAAATGACATATTTCGGTTGGAAATAATTTTCTGAACAATTCCAAATTTTTATTTTATTTTTCTGATTAACAGAATAAAAGTTGTTCATTAATCAATTTTAATTCATTTTATGTAAACATTAAAGGGGTGGGGCCCACCTGTCAGAGTTTTGTTCATTTAATAAATCATTTTCTAAAAAGATTTAAACCTGACAGCCTGGCCCCATGATGACGTCAGCATGACGTCATCGTGACGTCAACTGCTGGCCTGCAGGGGACAGTGACGGACGTCGGCGGCGAACCACGGCGCTCCGGGGTGCTTAGGTGGGATCTTTGGAAAGGCCTCGATGAGGCGAACCCAGTGGTGGCGGCGGCACCTGCTAAAGGTCGCCGGAGCGACGGCGCCATGCGTGAACTGCGGCGGCCGGCGTTGGTTCACGGTGGAAGCACGACTCGGAGGGGGGAGGGTGCGAGGGGAGGAGTCGTGGAGGACCGGGGGCTCACCCTGAGCACGATGAGTCGATCGGGGAGGCCGGAGGAATCCCGATGGTGGCGAATCGATGGCGGCGGAGCTTCATCGGCTGCGGGAAAGAAGGGGTCGATTCCGGTAGCCGTGGCCTCCTCTGCTTGCGCGCGTTCTTGAGGATGGAGAGAAGAGGACGGAGCATCTCCCGGATGGCTTAGTGGGGCGCGGGAGAGCTCGAGGTGGCCGGAACCGGCGACACAACGCGGCGACCGGAAGCTAGGGTTTGGTCGTCTGCGGGGCCAGAGAGCAAGAGGGAGGGAAGGAGGGGTTCTGCGAGGAGGGAGGCGAGATGGGGACGTCTCCCTCACTTCTTATCCGCGCGGGAGGGGGCGAGCAGGACGTGGCGAGGGCACTGTCGATGACCAGCTCGTCTACAGTCCGTAGGAAGAAGACGTTAAAAAGAATTTTTATGGAAAAACCCCTAGAAATTTTAGAAATCACCAAGAGATCCTTTCTCTTTATAAACATGACAGAAACAGAGTTTTTGAGGGCCTTTTTGCAAACAGAAAAATTTACAAAAATGATATTTGGAAACCTTATAAAATTTCCAATCTCACCATGTTTTGTTTGGTGAAATTGAAATATTTTTCAGTTCAAACTTTTGAAAACCATTTAAGTAGTATTTGTGGGATTTTCTCAGTTTCTATTTAAATTCACAATTTAAATTGGTTCCAACATGATTAAATTTTTGTTTCATGCATGTATGAGATGAACACCACACACCACAACCCTATTTTAGCAAAAGAGGGATGTTACAGAATAAAAACTATGCTCTCCTAATTGGTTCATAAAGTAAGAAGGTGAAGACTCATCCTATATCTAAAAGATAGGCCCTTCACAGAGGTAAGCATGGATCACTCATGTGTTGGAGCTTTTCATTTTATAAAACAGATCATATTGAAAATATAATTTTGAGAGAGGTGTATGTTTATGTAAATAAATGCTAATAAATGTTCTATTATGTTTTCATGTCACGTGTCTTCTAAGAGCGGCTCCCATAGAGGAACGATAACATTCCTATTGTCCTTTGTTTATCACTAACTATTGTTTGACTGATTTTTGAGGAACAATGTGTGAAGGGGATTAATTGTTATTGTTGTAATTTATCTTTTGTGGGATGGGCACCTGTTTTCAGCTCTTTTTGTAGTAACTGGTACAAGCACATTATGCATTCAAGTCATTAGGTGAATCCATGCAACATGAATAAATAATAAAGCATTTAATACTTCCTCATGAGCTAAAAAAGGAACACAAAACAAGGTTTAGTAATTTTGAAGGTTTTAAAAGTAGCACACGAGAAATTTACTTGGAATGGCAGGGAAATACCATATATAGGAAGGTATAGTGGACACATTGGAATAAATTTGGTTTAAGGGAATTGGATGCACGAGTAGAGCTCATACTCAAGACAGGTGAAGGCTAGCAAGAGACTGGGAGCAACCAACTAAGAGAGCAATAACGGCCATAACCATGCATAGCTAAAAAACATCATTGATCAAAGGATAAAGTGATATTACAAATCTAAAAATAAATGATCATCAAGGCTAAAGGTGGATTTGTTTATAGTCATAACATGGTGTGAGCATAAGCGAAGTCAATCCAAATAAATCTTCAAAGGATAATACCACAATAGCATGCTTCATTATGATCAAGAACAACACATGATTTAATTTTGATAGAACATTAAGAACTCTCGGTTATTTAAGACTAGTCATGATACATCATAAATTACTAATCCCATAATTAAAATAAAATCTAACCTGACATTTCAAAGCCTAGCCATAGTTTAAGGAAACTTCCTTTGCACCACCATAGGCATGAAATATTTTTCTCCCATCCAACACCAATAAACTTACTTGAAACAAATATCTTATCAAATAGTCAATAAATACGAGAGAGATAATCATATCTAAACTAAGCAAACTAACAAACTCTGAACAAAATAAACAAGAAAAACAAGAGCTAAAAACTGAAGTAGCAAAAACTGAACACTCACAAACAATAAGAGTGACAGCTAGAGTGTTCTAAACAATATATTGGATTGTGTTTCTCTCCAAACAAGAATTATAGGATCCAACCATTTATTACCGTCAAGCAAACAAAACAAAACTGAAAGAAAAATAAAATGACACTCCAAGAATAACACATAGTATGTGACACCATAAAAATATAGTGTCTTGAAAGATGACCTGATAATTTTGTTGATGAAGAAGGGGATGCCTTGGGCATCCCTAAGATTTTACGCTTGTAATTCTTAGATATTTCTTGTCGGCCACATGAGAATCCCCAAGCTTGAGCTTTTTCCATCCTTCATCTTCTCATATCATCCTCCTCTCCTTACACTTAAAAACTTCCTCCACACAAAACTTTGCACAATCTTCATTACGAGGGTTAGTGCATCAAATAAATACATCCACTTGGTTCAGTTTTGACACAAGAAAAACACTCAATTTAAACATTATCTACTTTCAAAACTTATTTTAAAGATCTTCCCCCCAAGAGAGAAAGCTGGAGGTACGAATTACCCGATTGTGAACTCTTCTTACTCGCAGGAAAACGCCAAAAGAAAAAATAAATAGGAAAATGCAAACAAAGGCAGAAATCTGTCAAAACACAATTGTGTGTAAATATGAATTTTTTCGAGGTACTTCCGTAGCTCAAATAAAAATGTGTTCAACTAATGAAAGTTAGATTATAACCTAGGGCATGCACCCAAAAATTTCAGAATTTTAACATGCTCTTGCTGAGAGCAATGAATTAACGGTGACACAAAAAAATCTACACAGCAAAACAACAACTTGCACTATCTTCCAAAAGAGGAAATTCTTGGCACAAAAACAAAACAAAAGGGATTAGGAGAGGTTGCTACAAAGGTAAAAACTTCCAAGACACAAAGAAAACAAAAGAAACATAAATAAATAAATAAAGGTGGATTGTCTTCCACAAGCGCTTTTCTTTAACGCCTTTTAGCTAGGCATGTAATTATAAGGCACACTATTTTTATAATACAATGGAAGAAGACACAATAAAAACATATCTTTAACTGAGAAGCTTCCATAAGAATATCTACATGGTTTCCATAGGCATGAATACAAGTGTTCAAGGTCGACCCCTACTTCATTAATGTCCACCTTCTTAATCACTTCCCTTTTTTGATAAGTTTTAAGGTAACAAGCACAACTATTTTTTTTTGTAATTTTTGTTGCCTACCAATAAAGAAGATAGAAAATAACTCAAAACTGAAAGCAAAAGCAACTTAAAACTGAAAGCAAGAATAACAAGGGTTGTCTCCCAAGAGCTCTTTCTTTATAGCCATTAAGATAGGCTCAGTAATAATAAAAGATGCTCAACACAAAGAGAGGTGTTTTAGTAACATGAAAAATCTTGTAAATAAATAAATGAAAGAATCTTATGGAAGCTTCCTATGCATGGGAATCTTGTAAAAGAGAATCAAGAAGCAAATATGGAACACATTTAAGAATAAGAATTGAATTAAAAGAGAGAATCAAGAAGCAAATATGGAACACATTTAAGTCTAACTCACTTCCTATGCATGGGAATCTTGTAAATAAATAAATGAAATAATCACATAGTCGCAAGCATAGGAAGGTAAACCAAGAGAAATTTTAGAACTTTCAACACAAAGAGAGGTGTTTTAGTAACATGAAAAATCCTACAAACATATTTTCCTCTCTCATAATATTTTTTCTTAGCATCATGAAGAAACTCAACAATATAAGTATCACACAAAGCATGTTTTTCATGATCTGCAAGCACATAATTCATATCAAACTCCAAAATAGCGGGATCAAAATTTAAAATCATGACCTCTCCTAACCCACTTTTAACAATCACAACAAGATGATTGATCACTCTCCAAAGTATGAGACTCCTTATAGCTAAAGTCAAGACCTCTCCAATCCCATTTTCAGTATCATTATAGTTTATATCATCACGAAACATAGGACCATCATATAGAGCATTATCATAGAGATTTTCTAAGCAAACTTCCTCAATAACATGCATATAAATAGTAGGAACACATAGAGGATTATCATAAGATTTATCAAAGTAGCATGGATTATCATAACTAACAGTAGAAAATAATTTTCATAAGCATCATTCATAGAAGAATCATGGTTACAATTATAGCAAATACCAATTTCATCAAAAAGAGGTATTTCAAAAGAATCAATAGGATCACCACATTAATCAGTATAACACTCATACTCCTTTGGACATAATGAGGGGAGATAAAATGTAAGAGTTAAAGAGTTGCTTCCATTAGAAGGTAGACGTGGGTAGCTACTCCATTCTTCCTCCTTTTTTTCGTCACTCTTCTCCTTTTCATCCAATGAGTTTCCAGTTTCAGCAATTTCTCCTTACATAGGTTCCTCAAGGCATTAGTCTCTTCCTTTGTAGGAGAGATTCTATTAATATGTTTACTAATATATTTAATAATATAGCTGAACGGATAGTGACGGCACCTAGAGGGGGGTGAATAGGTGCTACGACCAATTTTAATTTTTTCTTCGAGTTTTAGGCTTGACACAAAGGCAAGTTCTCTAGATAATGCAACTAAGTTGAATTTACCTATATGAAAAGGATAACAACAAACACAATGCAAGCACAAGTAAAGGAGGAAGGGAACGAGGTAACCGATATGAAGCACGCGGAGACACGATGTAATCCCGAGTTCCTCCTTGTTAAGGGAGTACGTCTCGCTGGAGGGGTGTGAGCTCTCCACGAAGGCCTACTCAACGCCACAAAGGCCTCGCCCTATTCTCCGATGAACCCCGCCACAAAGGCCTAGCCCACCTTCCACTATTGATCCCCTTTGAGGCGGAAATCGATTCCTTTACAAACAACTTGGGGCACACACCCACAACCAAATTGGGGGCTCCCAACACCAAGAATCACCAAGAGTAGCAAGAGGTCTAGGTTCTCCACAAATGGAAACCCTAGACTCGAATCCCACAAGTGAATGAGGGGGAAATGAATAATGGCTCGGTGAAGATTTAGATCGGGGCCTTCTCCTTCAATCCTCCAAAGATCAACAAGTATGGTGGGAGGGATTGGGAGTAATTGCGAATTTGGTGAGCTCAATAAATGCTATTGAATGCTAATGGACGAACTAGAGCTCAAGGAGGAAGAGGAGGGGTAATTAGACCCCCTCCTCAAATCTAGTCGCTAGGCTGGAAAAGAAAACCCGGAATATCCGGTCCAAGTTTGCACTGGAATATCCGGTCGGGATATTTCTCTAGATCTGAACGAACTCGTTGACTTCAACCAGAGATTCTAACTGGGGCTGAATAATCTGGTATGAATAATTCGGTTGCCTTCTGTCCCACGCAGGCACCTGAACCGGATATTCCGGTTGGCTCGGAATAATCCGGTTCAAATAATCTGGTTGGCTTCTGTGAGTTGAGGCTTCAGTCCTTAGTCGATTTTGAGCAGAAACTTCCTCAACCGAAATATCCGATACGGTATGAATAATCCGGTACCAATATTCTGGCTCTTCTTTGTCCCGAACTGGAGAAACCATCCTAACCGGTATATCCGGTTTCCCGAAATAATCCGGTTAGAATAATCCGGCTCCTCACTGTCCCAAATCTCTTAGCCCTATCTTCACCGATCTTTTTGGTGATTGATGCCGATGTTAAAGATAACACAAGCACACTTAACACCTAGATAAATAATGTACTTAGTATTGTTAACTAACACACAAAACACCGGGAAAACGAAATGCACTTTCAATCTCCCCCTTTTTTGTGTTAGATGATAATACTAAGATTTGCAATAAAACCTTGACGGGTACATGTTTGAAACAAAATGGAAATGCCTCCCCCTATCTATATGCACATCTTTTGATTGCCTCAAATGTAAAAATGCAATAATACAAGGAGAGCAATTTCCAACAAGTAGCAAACATGTCAAAGTAACCAATATGTTGAGGAAGTGAGAAATATATACCTTGTGCGGAGAGATGACAACAATAATACCCAAGCACAATAATAGATAATATCCTCAACATATATAATAGATAACCAATTATAACCATAGATAACCAAATACCCATAGTAGATAACCATAGTCACCATAGTCTCACAACACATACCACATAGTTTTAAATGAGACAATAACAAGAAAATAGTTCACGAATAAGCCTAAATGGACACAAGCTATCAAGAAATGGTAAAAGCATATGCGTGTGCTCGAAACCCATGCAAATCCCATAGGCCTAATAATACTTCTCCCACTTTGGCATCGAGACACCAAAAAGTATATAGGTAGTGGTGCTAGCATTCCAACAACGATCTAAGCATCGGAATGCTCAGACGACTCTCCAGCTGACGCATCAGAAGCACCCTCAGAAGCCCTCTCAAGATCCTCGTCCATGTCCTCATCTTCCTCATCGAAGTCATCTCCAACATGAGTACTGGAAGAAGAAGATGTGGCACGAAGAGCCTCCTCAATCCGCTCCCAAGGGGTACGGTCTCTGGATGACCACTGAGAATAGGACTCTGGGACAAAAGCAGCAGCAAGATCACCAGTAGAGCCGCTCACGTGATGAATAATTTGACGCTGAGAGCTGGACATGGCAGTGTCCCTGCGGTAGGCCTGGTACTGCTCCTTGTGGATATCCATCTTCATGCATAGCACAGAGCCGGATATTACGGTTCAAAACTGAACCGGATATTCCGATTGCACGACAGAACACAACCGGATATTCCGGTTCAAAACTGAACCGAATATTCCGAGTGCACGAAACAAGCAATAGATTGATCCTTACCTAGATTTGAAAACTAGATTAGTGACATGTGAATCTAACCTAGTGTCTCTAGCATGTATAGGATACCAAGGAAACATTCACTACCAAGCATTTGCAAGAAAAGCACGAATCCATGGAGAGGTAGGGTTATGGCACCAAGATTCAAAATATTAGAACTTTACTGGCGTCCATGGATGAAGATGCTTGGATGGAAATGCTCCCAAGGTTATGGAGAACAAGATCCGGGCAAGAACTCGCAGATCCCGTGGAGGAAGTGGCCCGGGAGGCCAAGAATCGGAGAGGCGGCGCTTTGGTGGAGAAGAGGAGTTGGGGGAGAAAAGGCAAGAAATGCCTCTCTCCTCGTGCCCCTCCGGATAAGTGATGAGCCGGACCGGATATTTCGGTTCAAGTATGAACCGGATATTCCGGTACCACCCGGATATTCCAGTTCAAAACTGACCCGGATTTTCTGGCTGCCTTCTGATTCGAAACTTCCTAGTTTCAATGGAACGACAAGTGTGCTAGATAGAGTTTGTTTTTGGGTAGAAAGGCTTAGGATAGAAGCGCCAAACTGGAAGTAGTACTTATCCCGCTCAATTGCAAGAATCAAACAATCAAAACGATCAATTGAGTGAGATTTTCCCACGAAGATACTTAGCGCGACAGAACAAGAGAAATGCATTGAAATATTGAATAAACCCCAACTAAGATCCAACTCTTCACAAAGAAGAGGTTGGTGGCCTAAGCCACCATGTAAGAGATCATGGTTTGACACCGCGAAGATATATCTTGGGTGCATGGCCAATACTCGACATTGAAGCTCACAATTCAACATTAGAAAAAGAGAGATAACAATGAATTTTTTTTGGGCATAATGGGGGGAGGGAGAACCCAATGTGTTAGGATAACACTCCCCCTATGTCCATGCCTACACCTAAACCCCAAACACGTCACAACTATAGGGATGTGTGCAAGATCTTCAAGTCAAACTCCTAGAATCAATGATATTTAGTTCATTCCTCAAGAACATGAATCTTGCATCATCGAGATGCTTCGTGAAGATGTCCGCGAGATTATCCTTGGTGGGGACATGTGCTAGCTCAATATCACCTCTTGCCACATGATCCCAGATGAAATGATGACGAATATCAATGTGCTTCGTCCTTTTGTGTTGCACGGGGTTGGAGGCGATCTTGATGGCATATTCATTGTCACACATGAGGGGTAACTTCTCCAAGTTAACATCATACTCTTTGAGGGCTTGCCTCATCCATAGCAATTGGGTGCAAGCACTAGCGGTCGCCACATACTCGGCTTCGGTGATGGAGAGAGATATGCAATTATGCTTCTTGGAAGACCAACTCACAAAGGACCTACCAAGAAATTAGCAAGCCCCAGAAGTAGACTTCCTATCATCTTGATCACCGGCCCAATTCGAGTCCGTGTAGCCCTTGAGAGAGAATTTTTTTCCCCTTTGGTTACCACAAACCGAACCTTGAGGTATCAACCAAATACCGAAAGATCCTATGGACCGCCACTAGGTGGCTTTCCTTTGGAGCGGTTTGATACATTGCACACACACCTACACTCAAAACGATAGTGGGCCTAGATGCACAAAGGTAAAGCAAAGAACCAATCATAGAATGATACAACTTTTGGTCCACATCTTGACCATCCGGATTGCGCTTGAGGTGACATTTGACTTGCATAGGTGAAGGCTTCATCTTTTCACCTTGGAAATTAAACCTCTTGAGCATGTATTGGGTGTACTTGGCTTGAGAAATGAAAGTCCCACGAGCCAATTGCTTGATCTCAAAGCCAAGAAAGAATTGAAGCTCTCACATCATGGACATCTCAAACCTGTCAGTCATAAGATTTGAGAACTCAATATTGAAATCTTGGTTAGTTGAGGCAATGATAATATCCTCCACATAGAGTTGGCATATGAAAACCTCTCCCTTTACCCTCTTTGTGAAAAGGGTGGGGGTCAATCTTCCCAACTTCAAACCCAAGGTCTTCCAATAACTCTCTAAGGTGCTCATACCACACACGTGGTGCTTGTTTAAGTCCCTGGAGCGCCTTATCAATCTTGTAGACATGGTTAGGAAAGTTGAGATTCTCGAACCCTGGTGGTTGCTTAACATGTACCTCCTCTTTTAGTGGACCATTCAAGAAAGCACTTTTGACATCTATTTGTTGCAATTTGAAATTATGCGAAGATGCATATTCAAGGAGGATACATATGGACTCAAGGCGAGCCACGGGAGCATAGGTCTCATCAAAGTCAATGCCTTCCACTTGAGTGTAGCCTTGATCCACTAATCTTGCCTTGTTCCTTATGACAATTCCATGCTCATCTTGCTTGTTCTTGAATATCCACTTAGTGCCAATAACATTGTGGCAATCTTTGGGCTTCTCGACTAGCTTCCAAACTTTATTGCGCACAAAGTTATTGAGCTCATCATGCGTAGCTTCAACCCAATCGGAGTCCTCAAGAGCTTCAAACACTTTCTTTGGTTCCACCATAGATATGTGAGCTTGATGCTCACTAAAATGTGCCAATTGTCTTCTTGTGGATCTTCGATCTTGAACATCTTCCAACACTTTGTTGTCTTGAGCATCAATTTGCTTCAAAGCTATTCTTATCCTTCTAGCACGACGAGCTTCGATCTCCTCATTATTGCGAGGAGGAATCACTTGATCACCTTGATCATTTGGGTACCCGTCTTGACCAACTTGTCCTTGATCATCATCATCATCAACATCTTCAACACTAGATTCAACTTGAGGAGAGGAGGATGAGGATGGTTGATCTTGGCCTTGACCTTGACTAGCATGAATGATAGGAGTGGTTGCATCTTGAGTAGTAACTTGGTCAATAAGAGGAGGGTCTTCAACATGTTCTTGGGTAGGTGTATCACTTCGCTCATTAGCTTGTTCTTCTATTGTAGAGGAGGGATCCACTTGAGTAGAGCATAGTCCTTCTCGAGTCGCCATAAGGTGTCCCTCAATGGGGCGGAAAAATCCCACACCCATCTTTCCTATGGCTTCTTGAGGCATTTCAACATCTACATTAGAAACATGAAATTGCGCCACTTGGGAGCCATCATTTTCCTCAAAAACCACAGTACAAGATTCTATGGAAATCCGTGAGGCTTTTTCAAAGACTCTATAAGTGTGGGATTCAGCACCTTCACCAACAAATATACCCTCAATAGTTTTGGATTGAAATTTAGACAACCTAACACCCTTGATCAAATAGAAGCACTTACAACCGAATACACAAAAGTAGGAGACGTTGGGCTTGTTGCCGGTGAGGATCTCATATGGAGTCTTGTCCAAGCCCTTGCGGATGTAGAGGAGGTTGGAGGAGTAGCATGCGGTAGAAACAGCCTCCGCCCAAAGATATTGGGGAGAAGAATACTCCGCCAACATTTTCCTTGCCATATCCAATAGAGTTCTATTCTACCGCTCGGCTACACCATTTTGTTGAGGGGTGTAGGTGGCGTAATATTGATGACGAATACCCTCATCACTAAGGAATTCATTCAAAGTGAAGTTCTTGAACTCGGAGCCATTATCACTCCGAATGGCCATGATTTGGACACTATGTTGACGTTGCACTTGGTTTGTGAAGTCGATGATAGTTTTTTGGGTCTCACTCTTGCACTTGAAGAAATAGACCCATGTATATCTTGAGTAGTCATCAACAATCACCAAGCAATACTTCTTTCCTCCAAGAGTTTCCTCGGGCACGGCACCAAAGAGATCAACATCGAGAAGATCCAAGATCCTCTTTGATGATATAATAGTCTTGGCCTTGTGGGTGGCATCATGCATCTTTCCTTCAACAAACGACCTACAAACGGGATCTTTGGAAAAGGAAGCATTTTATTTTAGTCAGAGGATAAGGCCACCTTTGTGAAGACTTTGCAAAGTTCTCATGTTGACGTGGGATAAGCGGCAATGCCACAACCACCCCACGTCCGCCTTTCCGAAAAGACACATTGATTGAGAGTTGGTAGACTTCGAAAATTCAAACACGAACAACTCATTCTCAACATGTCCCACGTATGCGACGTCAAGAGTCTTTCTCCTCAAAAGGACCACAACATTTTCATCAAAGAAGGCGGAGAAACCCATCTTCCGAAGAGAACGAACCGAAAGTAAATTGAAACCAAGGGATTCAACAAGCATGACGTCCACGATAGTAGTATCGGGAGCAATCATAACCTTGCCAAACCCCGATACCTTAGACGAGGACGTGTATCCATAAGTGACGGTTGCATTAATATTATTTGGGCGCAACTCCGTCACAATTTCTTTGCTTCCGGTCATATGACTAGTGCATCCACTATAATTATCCATTCAGACCCACCGAAAGCATAGTCCTGCAAGAGATCATTGAATAGAGTTAGGACCCGAGGAGGGTGCCTTCATGTTAGCAACAAGGGTCTTTGGAACCCAAATGGTATAGTCAATATAACCCTCAATAGGACCAACATATTTAGCTTGCACAACACCATAATAATCAACATATAAGAAATGGTGTGGATTGTTAGTTCCCGCGGAAATGCTACGAGTATTGTTTTCCCTCATTACACCACTACTTTAAGCAACATTGTAAGCTTGTGTGGGAGTGCTACGAGTAGTGTTGTCCCTAATGACAATACCACCCGAAGCACCATTGTTGGCCTTCTTCTTGCTCTTCTTCTTCTTCTTGTTCTTCTTCTTGGCAACATAGCCAAGACCTTTCTTGACCACTTGTTGCCTTGGAGCACTCATTTGTGGTCTACCAATAACCACATGAGGGCTAGGGGCAACCACTTGTGGGTTAGAGGCCACAACCTTCTCAACTTGAGGGTCTTTTCCCTTGAGCCTTGCTAGCTCTTCCTTCAGTCTAGAATTTTCCTCAATAATATTTGCATGATCACAATAAGAAGTAGAGGTGCTAGGGTTTTTAAGTTGATCAAGTTGAGTTTGAAGTTGTTCATGCAACTCTTTGAGGGAAGAATGTTGACTCTCCAGGCCTTGTGAGCCTTGGTTAGCTTTTCAAACTCCTCGGTTAGTTTACCATGACCAACACCAAACTCAATCTTATCCTTTTTAGCCTTCTTATATTTAGCAATAGCAAGGTCATGTTCCTTAGTGATATTAGAAACAAGTTCATTATGTGACTTTTCAATAGATCAAGTTCCTCCTCAAGAGAAACTCTACCATCACGCTCTTCCTCAAGAGTCATAGAGAGAGATGTTATCTCATATGTATCCCTTCTTTCAATCTCACCTTTCTTCTCAAGAGCTTGATGGGCCTCTCCCAATTGGCTCATGAGATGATCAAAGTACTTCTGGGTCTCCCCTTTTATGTTAGACATAAAACATTCCAAAGAGAGCATTTAATTTTCTACTCTAAGACTAGCATGATTTTCTAGTTCACTTGGGGTCTTAGAGTTGGGAGAAGGTGATTCCTCCGAGGCCTTAGCCATGAAGCACTTGGCATTTGGGTGCGGATGATTCTCATTGGGGGATTCAAAGAAGGATTAATATTATAGAGTAGAAGCAATAGCAAGAGCGTCCACTTCACTTGTGGTTTCTTCTTCTTCATCACTTCCCGAATCATACTCCTCTTGAGTCACAAGCACAAACTTGGTGGGGGACTTCTTGTTGAATGGTTTCTTCTTGAAGTGAGGTTTCTTGTAAGCAACCTTGGACTTGTCCTTGCGAATGAGCTTGCCACCATGGAGTTCTCTATTTTCATAGGGACACTATGCAATGAAGTGGTTCTTATCTTGACAATTGAAGCAAGACCTCACTTGTTGAGTCCCATCATTGCCATAGCGAGACTTGGTCTTCTCCTCAACATATGCCTTGGTCTTGGGGGATTCTTCCAAAACTTTTGCACGGTAAGAGCAATGATATCTTTGAGCACACGATCATATTCTTGATCCTTCAATGGAGCCAACTCCTCATGGCACTCTTCTTCATACTCAACCTCCCTTGACACAACCTTGGCCTTCAAAGCAACTGATTCCCCTTTCTGCATTCCTATGGCTCTAGCACGGTTGTCAAGAGCATTCTTGGTTTGCACTTGATAGGTTCACATCTCTTGCATAACTTGGGTCGAGGTCAAAGAAGCAAAGTCATGTCTTCCTTGAATGCTCTTCAAATCCGCGGGCTCAAATGGCATGAGATCAATCATGTACTTCCTCTTGATCCAAGCATCATTAATGTACTTGGCACCAACATTGGAGAATGCGGTGGCAAGAGTCTTGAGCCTCTGGTACATGTCTTCATGGCTTTCTCCATCATGCATATAGAAACCTTCGGCCTCATTGATCAAAGTATCATACCTATTCCTTTGCATGCTTTCATTGCCCACAAACATGACGACAAGAGTGTCACATGTTTCCTTGGCGGTGGAATATTGTTGAAGATTAGGCATGTGGTTAGGACCCAAGGCTTGTTGAAGAATCGACAAGGCGGTGTAGTTGAGTTGACAATCTACGACTTCTCTTATTGTCAAGTTCTTGGGGTCATGAGGCTTGTATCCATCACGAGCGACCCTCCAAAGTTCTATCAAGAAGAGTTCAAGTGAGTTTCCATGTAATATTGCCATTCACGAAAAGAAAATGCATCAATTTTAGGTGATCTCCTCTAGGAATTATATGGGGATGTGGGACGGGAGGATCGGGAGAGTAGCGTCCTTCAACGGCATGGAAATCTCCTTTTCCTTCCAAACCCTTATCGGTGTTGTTCTTAGCGGAAGCATCTTTAAGTGTTTCACCACCTTCCCCAACCTCGGCATCCTCCGGTGGTTCAACCGTATGAGATGTAGTGGAGATTGTCGGTTCCTTGGCTTTCATGAATTCCAACATGAGTGTTTGCAATTCATCGATTTTGCTCTCCATGGATGTGGTCAATGAATTTTTCAACTCATTGAGATCATCCATCGAGACACTCGCCACGGAACCGGCAACATCCGGAACATCGATCATATTAAACTCTTAGGCGGTTAAGCCCAAAACAAGAGTCGAGGCTATAATACCAATTGAACGGATAGTGAGGGAACCTAGAGGGGGGGTGAATAGGTGCTACGACCAATTTTAATTTTTCTTCGAGTTTTAGGCTTGACACAAAGGTAAATTATCTAGATAATGCAACTAAGGTGAATTTACCTATATGACAAGGATAACAACAAACACAATGCAAGCACAAGTAAAGGAGGAAGGGAACGAGGTAACCAATATGAAGCACGTGGAGACACGATGTAATCCCGAGTTCCTCCTTGTTAAGGGAGTAAGTCTCGTTGGAGGGGTGTGAGATCGCCACAAAGGCCTACTCAACGCCACAAAGGCCTCACCCTATTCTCCGATGAACCCCAACACAAAGGCCTAGTCCACCTTCCACTATTGACCCCCTTTGAGGCGGGAATCGAATCCTTTACAAACAACTTGGGGCACACACACACAACCAAATTGGGGGCTTCCAACACCAAGAATCACCAAGAGTAGCAAGAGGTCTAGGTTCTCCACAAATGGAAACCCTAGACTCGAATCCCTCAAGTGAATGAGGGGGAAATGAAGAACGACTCGTTGAAGATGTTGATCGGGGCCTTCTCCTTCAATCCTCCAAAAATCAACAAGTATGGTGGGAGGGATTGGGAGTAATTGCAAATTTGGTGAGCTCAATAAATGCTATTGAATGCTAATGGACGAACTAGAGCTCCATGAGGAAGGGGAGGGGTATTTATACCCCCTCAAATCTAGCCGTTTGGCTGGAAAAGAGGTATCGGAATATCTAGTCCAAGTTTGGACCGGAATATCCGGTCGGGATATTTCTCCAGATCTGAACGAACTCGTTGACTTCAACCGGATATTCTGACTGGGGCTGAATAATCCGGTATGAATAATCCGGTTGCCTTATATCCCACGCATGCACCTGAACCGGATATTCCGGTTGGCACGGAATAATCCGGTTCAAATAATCCGGTTGGCTTCTGTGAGTTGAGGCTTCAGTCCTTAGTCGATTTTGAGCAGAAACTTCCTCAACCGGAATATCCGGTACGGTATGAATAATCCGGTACCAATATTCCGGCTCTTCTCTGTCCTGAACTAGACAGAAACCATCCTAACCGGAATATCCGGTTTCCCGGAATTATCTGGTTAGAATAATTCGGCTCCTCACTGTCCCAAATCTTATAGCCCAATCTTCACCGATCTTTTTGGTGATCGATGCTGATGTTAAAGATAACACCGGCACACTTAACACCTAGATAAATAATGTACTTAGTATTGTTAACTAACGCACAAAAGACCAGGAAAACGAAATGCACTTTCAATAGCCATTGTGCCCTTAATCATCATGGAAATATTTAAGTATAGCAAAAATTTCATATTTGTAAGGAGCATCATTTTTATTTTTAAGCAAAGAATCAATTTCAATAGCACCCATCCAATCAATAAATTCTTCAATCTGTTCCACATCATAAAAATCGTAGTTTCGTAAAACATAAAGGGGTATAATTTTATTATCATTACAACCACATTGGAAAGGAAGGTGTTTAAAGTCCACATAGTAGCAAGATTTATCACATTAATAAGATATATCATATATAGAGCATAAGTATCTAGCATAGTTGTCCAATTTATTTTTAAGTATCCATAAGTGTTTCCTTTTTTGAGACAGGCGGTATTCCTTATAATATTTTTGTTGATTTTCTGTGAACCCACCTTTCCAATAAGATCTAGTTTCAAAGAAAGTAACCATTGATAGCAAGAACGATGAAGCAAGAGTGTACTTCCCAAGTGAGCTTATAGATAAAGCTATGCTCCCCAACAAAAGCGCCAAAAATAGTCTTGATGATCCACAAGTGTAGGGGATCACAATAGTCTTCGAGGGTAAGTGTAACCCAATTTATTGATTCGACACAAGGGGAGCCAAACAATACCTATAAGCCTTATTAGATGAGTTTTCAATTCGACCACACCTGAGAAGCGCTTAGCAAAAGATATTAGTAACACAAGGTGCAAGTAAATAGTGGACGGAGTGGTGATGTGATGATTCTCACGTGTCCTCAACACACCTAATACAATGGTAATTGTATAGATGCACTGGTTCGGCAAAGAGACAGTGGAAATGGTGTAATATGGAGTGGAATAGGTGATTTGTGTGATCTAAAATAATAATGGCAGCAAGATAACAAGTGAAAAAAGCATGTGAAAACAGTAGCAATAATACTAAAAGATAGACCGGGGTTCATAGTTTCACTAGTGGTAATTCTCCAAAGAAAACAACAAGTGTTGGGTAAACAAATTACATCTAGGAAATTGACAAATCATGAGCGCATAACAATGCTATTATGACGAGATATAGTTCACGGGTTCTATCATGGTAGGCAATATGTCAATGCATATGGACTGCTATCCGGCTGCATCCATATCTAAAAGTCCACCTCAAGAAAGTTATCCAACAAATCCCTTGGTATTAAGTTGTAGCAACGAAGTGATTTCTTTGTGTGCAACAGACGAATGCATTAAGAACAATACGTAATGTAAGCAATAATCCTCATCTATAGACAAGAACATCGATGTTTTCTCCCTAGTGGCAACAACACATCCCCAGGTGTCACGTTTATGTGACTCGAGCACAGATGAAAAGGAGGCATGAACCCACTATCTAGAATATAAACCCCCTCTTGGGGATGTATATAGTTACGTGATCAAGATAACCACACAAATCGGAGAGTATTGCAGTAACACATTAAAACACTCTAAATATATAAGTGAAGCTTCTCATATAATTATATGAACAAAATAATCATAATTCCATGGTTCATCAGATTTCAGCAAACACAACACATAGCATTACATCAGATGGATCTCAATCATATATGGAAACTCATGAGAATATTGTATTGATAATAAATGTGGGGAGAGAGTACAAACCAGCTATAGCTATGAACCCGTAGTCCATGGGGGAACTACTCACGAATCATCATAGAGGAAGAACGGTCGATGGAGATGGAGCTGGGGCACCTCCCCGTCCCGGCATAGTGCCAGAACAGAGACTTCTATCACTTGAATTAGGGTTTTGGATGGCAGCGGATCTCGGACGCTTTTATGAAAAAAAAACCTCTAGTATGCATCCATTTTAGGTCAAGGGGTATTTATGGGCGAAGAGGCGACATGAGGCGGTGCCCGAGGGCGCGGGATGAACCCCAGGCGCGAGACAAGGCAGGTCACAGCTGGCACCCCTTCGTGGCTCTAGGGCCTACCTAGGGCTCTCCTTCTATCTTTGGGAGTCTTCCGCTGAATAAAAAATCCTCATAAGTTTTCATCTCATTCCGAGCACTTTCATTTTTGGACCTTTTCCACAATACACAGATAAAATAAAATAAAAACTGCCACTGGGCACTGGATTAATAGGTTAGTCCAATAAATGATAGTGAACATAGCAAAACATAGGGAAAACATGTAGAAAACAAATCATGGAGCATCAAATATTATAAATACGTTTGAGACGTATCAGCAACCGCCAAGGTCTATCTATGAAGATACAAGTGAATAACGATTTCATGATCTAGCTTGAGACCGTTTACCAACACCGTAGTTGTGGAAGAGATGTCGATTAAGCATGTTGAAGATCCTCTGGCACAAGCCTGTGGGTGATGATTTTGCCGAATCCCCGTATCCAGCACCACGATCCAACAGAGTGAGGGTATCATGTGTTACCCTTCTAAGAGCTTGCACACATACGCCGGATCCAATTCTCCAGAGCTTCGCCGTCCAGGACTAGGCACTGCATGTGTATAAGAAGTTGGAGTTATAAACACATGAGACGGAGAGAGAGAATAATTAGAAGTTAGATCTATTTGGGAGAGGACACCTCAAAACCCCAATTAGAAGAAGCTATAATTCAATCAGAGGGGCTGTAATTAGATGTTCCAATTAGAGGCTCTAATCAGAGAGAGAGAGAGAGAGAGAGAGAGAGAGAGAGAGAGAGAGAGAGAGAGAAATAGAGAAGGCATGAGGCCAGTTAATGTGTGAAATCCCATGTGGTTGGGGGTCCTTCAAATAAGTAGAGGAGGGGAGGGACTTGCCTTGACTGGGCGGGGGAGGAGGGTTCCTTCCCTCAATCCGCACCCACCAAGAGGTGGCTGCATTAGGCTCCTCCCCCAATCAGATTGGAGTCCTAGTCCATCTATGACTCCTTTAATTTTGGGTGGAGTCCTTCCCCCTTCCTTTTCTCTACGAAACCAAATAGGAAGGTGCAAGGGGATGTGGTGCGGCTATGACTGTGGCCACCCATGGGGTAATTCTGTCCCCCCTCCCATGCTCCCCCTTCTCGTGGTTTGCCCGAAATTCTTCCGGAACCCCATAAACCTTATAGATAAAATCACCAACCTTATATAAAGATGTAAGAAACATATTTCCAACATCCCGGGACATCTCATGTCTCCCTGCACATGCTTCGGCAAGTATGCAACTTAATTTTCTCTCTGAGAAATTCTCCATAATAAATTCTTGTAGTAATAGAAACTGTTTATATTACTACGGGACATCCAATGCCCTCTTCATAAATTCTCTGTGATATATATAATATATCCATCACGTGGAAACACCATTCGGATGGTACTTCCTGTTGATCTGGACCTACCAATATACACATAAAACCATACCTAACGTAAGTGTGTTACCCCTACAAGTTCGACAGTGTGTGGACATGATATTGGAAACTTTTTCCATCTCAATAATCAACAAAGGATCCATGGATTACTATACTGACTCACACTAACTTTGCCAAAGAGACTATTGAACCTGTTGGTTACTAAAAAATATTCCCATTACCCGCGATACTGAACTTACCCGAGATTATGGATTTTGGTATTGCCCTGAAACAATATTTGGTTCACTATACCTTTGTTTATATCGTTAACTAGTAAGATTCATTTTACTCATTACTATATTATGAAATCCCACATGATGTATCATCACCATGCATTGTCTCGAAATAGTAATTCCCATCTCAGACCACCGAGGTAATATACTCCCTTAGAATTATCCAGTGGCTACCATTTTGTTCACCCAGTTTATGGTGTGACACTTGATGAAGGATCGAGAGGTTACCTAGAGGGGGGGTGAATAGGTTAACTACAAATTTTAACTTCTTTTTCAAGTTAACAAGGTAATGCTCAAATATAGATTATCTAGAATATGCAACTAGGTGAACAATCCTATATGTTGAGCAAGTACAACTAGCACAAGGTAAGTATATGACTAAGCTAGTAGTAACTAGTAAAGGTAAGTTGAGGAATAACCGAACATAATGACACGGAGATTTATCCCGAAGTTCACTTCCCAATGGAAGCTAATCTCCGTTGGAGCGGTGCGGTGCCACCAAAGTGGAACACCGAGTAGGCCTCAAATGCCACACCGTGTCTCCTTCGAGACCTTCCACCGATGTGGATAGGTTCGAATCACTATGTTGCCGTTGAGGTTGACAACTAGAACCTTTACAAGGATGAGGCACACTCCACAAGATTGGAGGGTCCTCACCAAATCCCAAGAGCCTCCAAGACTCCGAGAAGCAAGATCCACGGGCACAAAAGCACCAGGGATATCAACAAGGCTCCGAGCTCCGATGAACTAAGATCAACAAGATTCCTAGCTCCAATGAACTAAGAATGACAAGATCCCTAAGGGATGAGTGGGTGGATTTCTAATCGACTCGGTGGAGTTGTAGATCGGGGGTGTCTCCTTCAAATCCCAAAGTATCACGAGCTTTGGTTGGGGATTTGTGGAGATCTTGTTCTTGAGCTTGAGCTTGGTCAATCAATGGTGGTGTGAGAAAGTGTGGGTGAGATTGACAAAGCAAGGAGGTAGGTGGAGACACCCTTTTTATACCCGTACGAAATACGGTCGTTGGGGGGCAGTTTTCACCTTACAGCGCCCCCCCCCCCCCCCCGCGGCCTGGGGGCCGGCCTGGCCGGCCTGGGGCAGCCAGGGCCGGGCTCAATCCCACCCCGGCCTAGCACCCAGCCTGGGGCCGGCGTGGACGGGAGAGGGAGGCCGGCGTGGGGCGGCGAGCCGGCCAGCCAGCCTGGCCTGGGGCTGGCGTGGGAGCAGGGCGGGGCCGGACCCCCACCCGAAGTGCCCGGCCTGGGGCCGGCGGGGGCGGTGGGGTGAGGCCGGACCCCCACCCGAGCAGCCCGGCCTGGCACCCGGCCTGGGTCCGGCGTGGGGCACAGCGAGGCTGGCGCCAGCCCGGCCTAGAGCCCGGCCAGGCCGGCCACCCCTTTTCTTCTTCTCTCTTTTTCCTTTCTTCTTCGTTTCTTCTTCTTTCTTCCGCATCTTTTTCCGTAAGCTTTTCTCTCTTATTGCTGCAACTTGTATGATGTTTACGGGTAGATCTTTTCTGAGTACACTTAGCAAAACACATTAGTCCATCTATATGTTGTAGTCAAACACTCAAAATAGGATTTAGGAACTATGTTCTTTCAATCTCCCCCTTTTTGATGTTTGATGACAACATACGGATTTGCGTAAGAAATAATTTTGCATGGCTATTTGTGAGAGAATTAGCATATAGTCGTACTCCCCCTATTTGTGTGCCCAAAACAATTGACATGTATATTTGATAATCATGTTGAGTGCACCTAACATAATCTCATCTTCATACTATGTTTTATAAGATAATGTAGTATATGATGTGACTACAATATACTTATGTGAAGTGCGAGAATTTATCCAATCATGATTTTAACATTGAAGATACACATGTATGAACACAAAGATGATCAATAGTATTTACCACTAGAATGATCTTACCATAGCAACACATCAAATAGTGAGTAGATGAAATAACATAATAGCCTTGCTATGATCTTCAATATATCAACTATCACACGCATAATATATAGATAGAAAGTACGATAGATAAATAAAGACATAGTCTTACAATAACACCAAAGTTCACCAAACCACACAAATAGTCTCAACTAAGAATGACGAAAGCAAATAGCGAAGATAAGACGCAAATGGATGCATGAAATGCAATGCAATGCGTGAGTGTTTCTCCCCCTTGGCATCATACACCAAAAAGGGAGAAAAATGCAATCCCAATCACTCGTCGCCCATCTCATCATCTTCCTCAATGAAGTCCTCTGGAGGAGCCTGACTGGAGCTGGCAGTGGTAGTGTAGGGCGCCGCAAACGAGCCGAGTGAGCTAGCATCATCTCCACACCAATAAGTATGCTGAGATTTCCACAGATCCTCTGAAATCTCTTCTGAGATGGGAGGACTAAGGGGAATCTGAAGAGCAGTCTGGATGGAACGCTGACGGCGACTAGAGGCCTTGCCCTTGCGATAGGCCTCATAATCCTGATGCTGCTTATCAATGAAAAAGCAGTTCATCTTCTGGAGAATCTTCTTAAGGTTGAAAGTTTCAGGAGGAGGACTAGGAGAAGGAGAGCGGCGCACCCCCTGAGATGTACTAGGAGCAAAGGACTCGGTGCGGGTGCGCTTAGGCCGTGGATCATCAGCTGACTCAGGCGCAGCATCAAGCATAAGAATAGACTTCTTGGGAGTCACCTTGTCATAGTTGTTGATGAGACCAGCTGGGATCTTGGTCTCAATAAGGCGCTGAATATACGAGCCATAGATGGGAACCCTCTTTTCACGAACCGCAGTCTGCATCTCATGCCACATGTAATGCAGAACATCCAATTGCTTCTTGGCTCATTTGAGACTCAATGTGATATAGAAGGTTGATCATCCACTTGCGGACCTCGCCCTTCTCACCAAATTTGGCATTGATGGTATTGCGAAGAATAGCGTGCACCATATACCAATGTTCGGAAAAGAACTTGACTTTAGAATATGCATGGAGCCGGTACCTTCGGGATAGCAATGGCGAATACCCTCCTTGGCTTTCATAACATTCTTGGAATCACCTGAAACATATTATGCATGGATATGGAGCATGATAATGAGTGCACATGGTCGTGGTTTGAGAGAAAAAAGAATTAATTAATCCATGAATATATGTGATAGCGCCAAGGTGATAAAACAAACATGAGCACAATATTAATGAGGACAAGGCACATTATTATTAGTGTGAGCACATTATCATAGCATGTGTATAGGATTGTGTTGGTGTTCGTAGTGAAAATAGGCATGAAAATATATATTGGGCATGATACTCTAAACACCATTATTATGAAAAAAATGAGGGCATAGCATACACATCATGGCATAATGAACATAATGAACATAATAAGTTAGGTAAAACATAGTATCATACGGCTAGAACATGAGGAGCATATTACATCAACATAGCATGGCATAGGAATAGATGGAGCATATGACATCAACAAATCATAACATAGCATAGCGGTATGAACCCTAGCATTAATAGATGGAAAAAAATCCTAGCACATGAACTCTAGCACTAGCACACCAATAGATAGCACTCACATACACTTAATCCATAGAAAAACCCAAATAAAATTATCCGAGTTCGAAGCCATCTTCAAACAAAAAGCACTAGGCGATAAGGTGAACCGATCTCCTCCAATAAGGGGTCAACGAGAAATCCGTGTGGAGGAGGGGCGGAGAAGGTCGAGGGCTTGCGGATCCGTGAATTTGGGCGGTAGGGATGGGCTAGGGAGGTGGGGGGAGGGGTAGGGAAGAGCACCAAGGGGCTCTAATGGAGGAGGAGGCAGGAGGAAGAAGGGGTATGGGGTGGTTGGGGTTCGGGTGTAGGCAGTGTGTGCGTGCGTGTTAGGCGTGTGTGGGTGAGGGCAGCACCCACCCCGGCCTGGGGCCGGGCGTGAGGCCGGCCTGGCCGACGTGTCGTGCGGGTGGGGCGCGAGGCCGGCCTGGGGCCGGCGTGCGTGTAAGGCGAGGCCGGCACGGTGGCCGAGCCCCCCGGCCCGGGGCCAGCGCGGCGGCAGCGCGAGGCCGGGCAGGTGCCCGAGCGCCCCGGCCCGGGGCCGGCTCGGCGGTGGCTGGGGCCGGGGTGGGAGCGAGCGCGCGCGTGTTTTTTTTTGTTTTTTTTTTTGGCTGTTGGGTTGGGTTGGTTTTGTGTGTGTGTGTGTTTTTTTTTGTAAAAAAATTCCTAAAGCAAAGTGAACCTACACAACTACCAAGTCACAACACGCAACAAAAAACAAAAAATTCCAATTCAAGGATTTTCATGACATATACTCTAATAAACAAAAACGACAAGGTGAAGCTAGTGTCTTAATAGCACATTTTCGTGAGTTTGTTTCTTAGAGCAATTTTATTTGACCATGTGCACGAATGAAATAAGGATGATGACATGCATATGATGTTTTCATTTGTATCCAACAGAGAGAGAAAAAATGAGAAACGAAATGAGCAACATTGGATACGAATGAAATATGAAAACACGTGGAAAGGCAAATGAGTGAACACTCGAACACAAATGTCTCATTGATATAAACACCAACCAAAAATTGGGCGGTGGCCGTAGCCACCATGTATGAGTATGTTCGATATGTCACCGCGAAGATGTGTCTTGGGTGCATTGTCGAAACTCATCATTGAAGCACATGATGTCATTAAAAATGATCATTAGGCATGATTTGTTTATTTATGCATTATAAAGGTAGTGTTGGCTCATTGATTGAGCTACACTCCCCCTATGTCTATGCGTGCATCTAGAATCGAAATAAGAGCCTAGTAAGGGTGTGTATGCAAGATTTTCAATCAACTAAAATTGCTTGCACATACGATGTTGAGCTCACTCCTCAATTCCTTGAATCTCTTCACATCTAGAGGCTTGGTAAGGATGTCGGCAAGTTGATCTTTAGTGTTGACATAAGAAAGTGAGATATCACCATTGGCCACATGATCCCGAATAAAATGATACCGAATCTCAATATGCTTGGTCTTGCCATGAAGTACCGGATTGTGACCAATCTTTATAGCACTCTCATTGTCACATAAAATAGGCATTGTCTTAATCTTAATTCCAAAATCCTTAAGACAATGCCTCATCCATAAGAGTTGAGAGCAACAACTTGCGGCGGAAATATACTCCGCTTCCGTGGAGGAGGTGGCAATACAATTTTTCTTCTTGGAAGACCAACACAAGGGACCTACCAAGGAATTGGCAAGCACCCAAGGTTGATTTTCTATCCACTTTGTCACCTCCCCAATCCGCATCCGAGTATCCCACAAGATCAAAAGTTGTGTTTGATGGATACCAAAGCCCATGTGTGGGAGTGTCAACCAAGTACCTAAGAATCCTCTTGACCGCAATCATATGGCTTTCCTTGGGGTTAGATTGAAATCTTGCACACAAACCCACACTAAACATAATGTCCGGTCTAGATGCACAAAGGTAAAGCAAAGATCCAATGATAGATCGATAAAGTTTGGGGTCTACCGGTATACCTTCATGATCCATAGTAAGATTCATGGTTGTTGGCATTGGATAAGGTAATGGTTTGGCATTGTTCATATCAAATTTCTTGAGCATGTCTTGAATATATTTGGCTTGACAAATAAAAGTCCCTTCATAATATTGCTTTATCTCAAAGCCTAGAAAGAACTCTAATTTTCCCATCATAGACATCTCAAATTCACTTGTCATTAGTTTTGCAAATTGATCTACAAAACTCACGTTAGTGGATCCAAATATAATATCATCAACATATACTTGGCATACAAAGAAATGTCCATCTACACTTTTGGTAAAGAGAGTGGGATCAATTACCCCCGAAACCACGATCCACTAAGAACTTTTTTAAATGATCATACCAAGCACGTGGAGCTTGTTTGAGGCCATACAAAGCCTTATGGAGGAAGTAGACGTGGTTAGGATACTTGGGATCCTCAAACCCCGGAGGTTGTTTAACATATACCATTTCATTTAGAGGTCCATTTAGAAAAGCACTTTTAACATCCATTTGATGCAAGATGAAGTTATGAATAGTGGCAAATGCAAGTAATATACGAATGGATTCAAGCCTAGCTACGGGAGCGAAAGTTTCACCGTAGTCAAGTCCTTCGACTTGAGAGTAGCCTTGAGCAACCAATCGAGCCTTGTTGCGAATCACTTGCCCATGAGAATCTTGCTTTTTTTTAACACCCATTTAGTTCCAATGATATTATGATCCTTGGGTCTTTCCACTAGTGACCATACTTTGTTTCTTTCAAAATTATGGAGCTCTTCATGCATAGCTTGAACCCAATCTTCATCTTCAAGAGCATCATAAACTTTGATGGGTTCAACATGAGAGACATATAAATGAAAACCACAAAACTTGAGTACTTGTCCACGAGTGGAGACACTTCTCCCCAAGCCACCAATGATGTTCTTTTGGTATAGTGACTTTTGTTGCAATCTTGATGCTTGACGAGTCATGATACGAACAAGTGCATCATCGGGATTTTCATTGGGGGGAATATCCTCATCATTTCCTTCATCAAGACCATTGTCCACTCGTATTGGAGTTCTTGGTGACGAAGCACCAAAATCATTTCCACCATTATCATTGGGTGGATCTTGATCACTTTCTTGATGAGAGGTATCCACATGAGGGTCTTCTTCTTGCTCTTGGTCTACCATTTGATTGGTGGTTAATGTAGAGGTCTCCACTTGCGTGGAGCTAGTTCCATCCTCATTTGCCACAAGGTGTCCCTCAACGGGTATAAGTGAACCTACACCCATTCTTCCTATGGCTATGGAGGACGGTTCATCACCTACAACATCACAATCAATTTTCTCCACTTGGGAGCCATTATCCTCATGAAATTCCACATTCATAGATTCTTCAACACACCCGGTGGATATGTTGTAGACTCTATAAGTGTGGGAGTTCGTGGCATAACCAACAAAAATGCCTTCAAAAGTTCTAGCATCAAACTTAGACAATCTAGTTCCCTTTATGTAGACTTGGCATTTGCACCAAAAAACTCGAAGATATTTGAGGTTGGGTTTGTTACCGGTTAGGAGCTCATATGGAGTCATGCCAATCATCGGACGAAGGAAGAGTCGGTTAGATAGATGACAAGCGGTGTTGATGGCTTCGACCCAAAAGTTATATGGGGATTTGAATTCGGCCATCATAGTTCTTGCCATATCAATAAGTGTGCGATTCTTCCTCCCCGCTACACCATTTTGTTGAGGGGTGTACGCGGCGGAATATTGATGTCTTATCCCCTCTTCACTCAAGAATTCATCCATGGTGTAGTTCTTGAACTCGGACCCATTGTCACTCCTAATGTACAAGATCTTGGTGTCATATTGGCGTTGCACTTCGGTGGCCCAAGTTATGAATCTTTCTTGAGTTTCACTCTTCTTCTTGATATAGAAAACCCAAGTGTATCTTGTATAATCATCAACAATAACCAAACAATACTTCTTGCCACCAAGACTATCATATGTGGGAGGCCCAAATAAATCAAGTGAATGCGCTCAAAGGGTCTTGTTGTGGCGATGATTGATGTCTTGGGATGATTCTTCTCATGCATCTTTCCGGCAATACAAGAGCTACAAGGACGATCTTTGGAAAAATTCACACTTGTTAGTCCTAGCACATGCTCACCCTTCACAAGAGTTTGTAAATTTCTCATACCGACGTGGCCTAGGCGGCGATGCCAAAGCCACCCCACGTCGGATTTAGCCATTAGACATGTGGCGATATGTGTAGTTTCTTTCGAGAAATCCACTATTTACATACTGTTTTCCACAAATCCAACAAAGGCTACTTTAAGAGAAATAGTGTGAAGGACAAGCACATGATGACGCCCAAATACACATGTAAAATTGCACTCACAAAGTTGCAAGACGTAAAGAAGATTATAGCCAAGGGACTCAACAAGGAGGACTTTCTCAATGGATGAATCCGGAGAAATGACCACCTTGCCATGTCCCAATACCTTAAGTTGTGAGCGATCACCAATAGTTACATGAGCAAATTTGAGAAGTTTGAGCTTCAAGTCTTCTAATACTTCTTTGCTTCCGGTCATGTGTGCGGAACAACCACTATCAATCATCCATGATGTTCCACCGGAGATACAACCCTACAATGAATCAACTTCTTGTCTTAGGTACCCATTTTTGGATGGGTCCTTTTTTGTTAGTCACAAGGGTCTTGGGAACCCAAATAGAATGCTTGTAATCATCACCATATGAGGTGCCTACATACTTTGCATAAACATGACCATTAATAGATTTAAGAAGCACATAAGATGGGTTATATTTTCCCGCAAAGTTGTTGTGAGTAGTAGTGTTCCTAGGAACAATACTTTTAGCAATAATATCAAACTCATCTTCCTCATTAGCTAACTCCCCCTCCTTCACAAAAACAATAGAGTTAGTGGAGGGAGTTGACTTCTTCTTGTAAGCCACCTTCGATGTGGAACCAAAACCAAGGCCTTCTTTACCAATAACTCTCTTATGATTACTCAAAAGATCATTGAGGTTCTTTTGGCCTTGGATGCATGTGGCAAGACCTTTGTTGAGTTGTGCCTTCAACCTATTGTTCTCCTCAATGAGAGTTGCCTTGACACACAAAGGGTTAGTAGCACAAGAGTTTTCATTCACAACTCTTACTCCTTTTAAGGTTTTGAGCTCATTTGAGATAGTACGATGATCAATTTTAAGCTTATCAAAATCCTTAATGAGTTCATTATAACCTTGGTTAGTTTCATCATTTAAACTCATGAATTCCGTTACCTTAGCAAAAGCATGTTGACAATCAAGTTTTACTTTAGCTATGTCAATTGCAAAGGTTTCTTCTATGCTTTCTCTAAAGCAATGTGATTCATCTAGAGCTTTCTCAAGCTCCTCAATTTTAATAGCATCATCACGAGCAAACTTTTCAATTAACATTATTCTCTCCTCATGTTCATCAATGAGGCCATGTTCCTCACTTAATTGATCCATGAGAGAGACAAAGATAGATTTAGTTTCTCCTTCTAGTTTTTCAACAAAGTTTGTCAAAGGGTCTTCCTCGACACAATTTAGTAGTGAAGGAATAGAGGAGTTAGCAAGTTTAAGTGTAGGAGTCACCTTTGGGGGTATACCCTTGGCCATGAAGCACTTGTGACTCTAAGGACCCTTGTGGTCATTTGGGTTGGAGAAGAGAGAGCTTAAGTTAGGAGGTACGACGCCCCTAGCCATGGCCGCCATACCTACTTGTTCGCCTTCACCATCACTCTCTTCACCACCGGATGTGTACTCAACTTCTTTTGCAATCAATGCCCTAGGAGGGCCTCTCTTGATGAAGTTCTTGGACTTGGGAGTGAAAGTGGATTTCTTGATGAGTCTTCCTCCATTCTCAATTCTACTCTTGAAGGGGCACTCGGCAACGAAGTGCTCGGAATCTCCACAATTGAAGCAAGTTCTTGCTTTCTTCGTGCTTGAGGATTCCTTCCCTTTATTCTTGGTGGCATTGGATCTAAAGTCTCCTTTCTTCCACCACTTGTGTTGAGCAAGAGCCAAGCATTCTTCATGTGATGTCCTCATTTCTTTCTCGGAGAACTCATGAGTGGATCCACCATCATCACTTGAGTCATTATGTTCATGGGGAATGACCTTGGCCTTCAAGGCAAGAGATGATTTCTTTGCTCCGTTTAGACGGGCCATGAAATCATCGGAGGTTTGCTTCATGACCTTTAGAGTGATAAAAAGACCTAAGACATCATTGGGGGATAGGTCCAAGTAGTCGGCCCTTGCTTGTACATTCATCACCATGTTTTCATTGTATGGCATCAAGGTGAGTAGAAATTTCTCCTTGACCCAATTCTCCGTACAATCCGTGAATCCACTATCTCTCATATCATTTACAAGAGCCTTGAGTCTTCTAAACATGTCTTCTATGTTCTCTCCATCACCCAAATGAAAGTGTTCAACTTTTCTTTGAATGATTGACCTCTTGGACCTTTGGAGGTTGACATTGTCGTCAAACATATCGACAAGACCATCATAAGCTTTCTTTGCACTAGTTAAGGACCGGATGTGCTCAACTCCTTCCTTTTCCATTGCCCTCTCCAACATGTGCAAAGCATGAGCGTTGAGTTTCTCATCTATGATGTCACTTGAGCTTAGATTTGCGGGGTCCTTTGGCTCATACCCTTTTTCAACAATTCTCCATATTTGCATTGAAGAGCTGCACATGTAAGACTTCATGGAAGCTTTCCAATTAGTAAAACGATGCCGGTCCACCAAAGGAGGTGGACCAAGATGAGAAACATGTGGATGTTGAACATTAGGAGCATTGTTATAAGCAAAGCCAAAAGAATTTCCATCACTACCATTTAATGGTGAAGATGATGCGGATGCTTCTTTAGTTGGAATGGGTTTTCCATGTTCATCTAAAATAATCTTTTCACTAGATTGTCTAGATGGAGATGTCAATTCTTTTATTAGTCCCTCCATCTTTTTCTCGGAACTATCAATCATAGCTTGGATTAGCTTTTGAATCCCATCCATGGTGACGGGATCATCGGCCATCCTTACCTCCTCTTCTAGGTGGTAAAGCCTATATAAAGAGACGAGGCTCTGATACCAATTGAAGGATCGAGAGGTTAACTAGAGGGGGGGTGAATAGGTTAACTACAAATTTTAACTTCTTTTTCAAGTTAACAAGGTAATGCTCAAATATAGATTATCTAGAATATGCAACTAGGTGAACAATCCTATATGTTGAGCAAGTACAACTAGCACAAGGTAAGTATATGACTAAGCTAGTAGTAACTAGTAAAGGTAAGTTGAGGAATAACCAAACATAATGACGCGGAGATTTATCCCGAAGTTCACTTCCCAATGGAAGCTAATCTCCGTTGGAGCGGTGCGGTGCCACCAAAGTGGAACACCGAGTAGGCCTCAAATGCCACACCGTATCTCCTTCGAGACCTTCCACCGATGTGGATAGGCTCGAATCACTATGTTGCCGTTGAGGTTGACAACTAGAACCTCTACAAGGATGAGGCACACTCCACAAGATTGGAGGGTCCTCACCAAATCCCAAGAGCCTCCAAGACTCCGAGAAGCAAGATCCACGGGCACAAAAGCACCAGGGATATCAACAAGGCTCCGAGCTCCGATGAACTAAGAGCAACAAGATTCCTAGCTCCAATGAACTAAGAATGACAAGATCCCTAAGGGATGAGTGGGTGGATTTCTAATCGACTCGGTGGAGTTGTAGATCGGGGGTGTCTCCTTCAAATCCCAAAGTATCACGAGCTTTGTTGGGGATTTGTGGAGATCTTGTTCTTGAGCTTGAGCTTGGTCAATCAATGGTGGTGTGAGAAAGTGTGGGTGAGATTGACAAAGCAAGGAGGTAGGTGGAGACACCCTTTTTATACCCGTACGAAATACGGTCGTTGGGGGGGGGGGCAGTTTTCACCTTACAGCGCCCCCCCCCCCTCGGCCTGGGGGCCGGCCTGGGGCAGCCAGGGCCGGGCTCAATCCCACCCCGGCCTAGCACCCGGCCTGGGGCCGGCGTGGACAGGAGAGGGAGGCCGGCGTGGGGCGGCGAGCCGGCCAGCCAGCCCGGCCTGGGACCGGCGTGGGAGCAGGGCGGGGCCGGACCCCCACCCGAAGTGCCCGGCCTGGCACCCGACCTGGGGCCGGCGTGGGGCACGGCGAGGCTGGCGCCAGCCCGGCCTAGAGCCCGGCCAGGCCGGCCAGGCAGGCCGGCCACCCCTTTTCTTCTTCTCTCTTTTTCCTTTCTTCTTCGTTTCTTCTTCTTTCTTCCGCATCTTTTTCCGTAAGCTTTTCTCTCTTATTGTTGCAACTTGTATGATGTTTACGGGTAGATCTTTTCTGAGTACACTTAGCAAAACACATTAGTCCATCTATATGTTGTAATCAAACACTCAAAATAGGATTTAGGAACTATGTTCTTTCACTTGATATTACCAAAGTAAAAGCTCTAGAATATAAAACCCTGATACCCTCATGGTCAAAGGAAATGTCGTAATATAACCTTGCCATGATATGTCACTAAGGACAAAAGACATCGCAATGGAATCTCTTAGAATATCAACTACTAGGGTATAGCCATTGTTCCCTTCCAACAATATGATATCCATTGATGTCGACATAAACTATGTCCATGACCAGGAAAACACGGTCATCAAGCATACAACAAATTAGTCTGAAAAGGAAAGACTAGGGTTTGTAATATTTGTTTATGTCACTACACGTGAGCGTGAGTTTTCCTCTTAAATCTCATATTCAGGAGCCACGTCAGTTATAGCATAGAAACATGAATCATAATTATAAAATAGATGTACAAATATTATTACTTTCTATACATACATCCAACAATTTTGACCTCCATTTCTTACCTTCATAAGTTTCCACCAATCATTCTCTCCTCTTTGTTAGGGATACCTATTGGATATAGATCCTAGGATTCATTTGTTGTTTTCCCTTTTCTTATTGCTCTCTTCTGGGCGCATAGAATTAGTTGTCTTAGTAGGATTTGAGAGTGAAATAATTTTAAAATTTCGTGTGTTATTGACATTGCATTAGATGCATCAATATGAATTCGCCACGAGATTCGTGTAAGTGAAAGTTTGAGAAGTTTTTTTTACTCTTGAGTGCATTGTGTGTTCTAGAAGGTTGGTGCTCGGAGCTTCACGTTGGTGCAAAAAAGTTTAAGGAGTTTATTGCGATCCTCCAATTAAGTTGTGGAGTTGTGTCCCAACATTTTGTAAAGGTTTCATTAACACTTTCAAGTTGACCTCATAGTTGACTGAGCTCTTCTCGCATGAAGAGGCTCGAGAAGAATAGGGTGAGCACATCCGTGCATTGAAGTGCCTTGGTGGCTTCACAGCCTCCAACAAATATGTACTCCCATCGGGATGGAACTTCAAAAATTACCTCTTTGTCTCCTTGTGTCACGATTATCTCTATATACCCAAGATTTTTTACTTATGAACTCTACTTTTTGATAGCCATCGAGCTTAAAATTATTTATCTTGATATCTCATAGTTGTTTATCTTGCTTATCATATGTTGTTGATGCACATGGACGTTGAAGTGTTCGTTAACATGCAACATTTCGTTGAAGTCACTCATGCACAACCATCATGTTGGATCCCAAGGTTCGGAGTTACTCCCAACTATGATGTTTTTTCTCTAAATAGGGTTCGCCATAGAAACCCATAAAACGCCAGGGTGGAACTTTATGATCCTTCCACCTAACACAAGCGTCAATATGCTCATTGCTAAAGTTTTTAAGATCAAGCATGATGGCATTTCTCTAAAACAACCCAATGTCACCACTCAACCATCGATATCTCCATGAAAAAAGAGAAGGGTGGGACTTTTTTTTGCTTCACTATCTTACGAAGCTCTAAAACAATCGACGAGTTCCCAAGCCCTCGAAAGTAATTCATAGTATTCACTGGGACCAGACAACACTGCGTTCCGATGCAGCTGCTCCCAAATTTTCTCAGCCTATGGGAGTAGAGAGATTCTTCTTTGGATATCTTGCACCGGTGAACTCTTCCTCACATGTTGAATGATCTTGTCGACTTCCAAATCATGATGAGTCACCACCAAAATGTCATCCACTTGATTATGCAGAGGATCACCAATCAGGAGAGGCATATTTATATTCTTGTAGATGTTGTTCCGGGACCCACTTTATGTTTAGGTGTTCTTTCTTGATTGGGCATGTAACATCAGTACCTTTCTCAACATGTGTATTCGACTGCCTTGTCTCGCGATTGTTGTTCTAGTAAGAAGGCCGCTCCTTCATCAAGGTATCACTACATGCTAAGGCTCATCTCATACTCTCCTCTACCGGTCTCAACCCTGGACCAAACAGCTAGTTGCAATTCGCATCCGGGGATCCTAGGGCAGAACGTATCACCGTGACGAATACGGCCGCGAGAGAAGCATAAGTGGGGGAATGCGGTCATACTGAATGCCATAAAAATCCATACTCTAGAGAGGTTTATCCACGTCAATGGTAACCTTTGCTCTCCGATATCCACCTGCATGATCAAACTGTAGTATCATATTCACCCCTTCCACAGACGCTCTAGTCGACATCCTTAAGCCTTCACTAATGAATATGCCAATTGATTCCGTCCATGTGAATTCAAATTATCAAGTGGAATATTAATGAAATGACCATATATAATTTATTAAGTCAGAGTATAATCTTTTAGTATGAACGCTCTCTTTACATGAATCAATAAACCACTTGATCATCATAGATTTCCTTCAACGGCGAAGAAGGCGAGGTGGTGGACGAAGTTCTCCGGTCCGTGGCTCGTTGGGATTTTTTGGGATTCAACGGCGGCCTCCCGCTTTTTCTTCCTCCGCATAGATTTTCTAGAATTTACTCCCGCAATGACGCCTTCCTTTGGAGAAGAATTACCCTGCATTTGACAAACAGTAACAAATAAACTGTATTCTCCACTTTGCAACAAGCTTGTACATGGAACTAAGCTTGTACATGGAACTAAGAAAAGAAATTGCTCTAGTCTGAAGCACCGTAGATCAAAATGGTACTAAGACCACTTCATACGAAGAAATTCTTCTCATGAATGGACATGTGTATGTTTGAATTAGAAATCCCTCCAATGTGAAGCACAAGCACCCATCATGCTCATTGTTTCTTGTATTTCACTCGACTGGTTTTTATTTGGTCATGGATCATTTAGTACGAAAGAGCGGAGATGGTAGTTTAGTTATTCGGTTTGTTCTGCAACCGTCTTCAACCTTTACATTTTGTAAGTTGGCACTTCGCAGCTATGGCGGTTACGTGCCAGTGCCAACCTGGCAATGATCCCAGGCCAGCAGATGCTCTTCGCCCATCTTCCTCCTTCCCCGTCGCCTATAAAGTGCGCCGCCTCTTGCTTCCTCTTCTTCTTCCTCCTCATTCTGCTCCTCTCTACTTCGCCTCCTCCTCCTCTTCTAGTCTTCTTCCTATAGCGTCCACCGACCCATCGCTACCATGCCGCGCCCAGTGGGAGCTCCATTTCCGCTGCCGCGTACTCTCCCACCACCTACAGAGCCCGTCAGCTTCCCTCGCGCCACCGTCTACGAGTCCGTCAGTCTGCATGCGCCGCGGCCGCTTCTGCATGTGATGTCCTCATCCGCCGCCGCGGGACCTGCGCACGTCGAGGCGCCCCTCCCCGACGCCCTCCGCCCCATCCTCGGCGCCCTCCTCGCCGTGCTGGTCCGCGCCCAGGCCCCCGCTCTCCTCGTCGCGCAGGCGCCCTCCTCGCTCCCCGCACCGGCGCAGCACCGACCCGCAGCGGCCCTCCTCGGCGCGCCCGCACCCGACTAGCAGAGCTGTAATGTGTGAAATTGCCGCCCCAGAAATGCTGCTAAGTTTGAACCAAAACAGAGTTGTACATCGGGAGAAACAAAATAACAAATCACGTGCACAGTGTCTCTTCCTTTTACTTTTTATTGTTTGGATATATTTTTCAACATATTTTGTCTTTCTTGATTCTCGCTACTTAGATTGAATTTTGCTGTTAACTTTTATCACATAGTACATTGATTTTGTTTCAATGTCGTGAAACAAATGTAGAGTGTTTTATGATCATTTGCACTGTTTTTTTCAAGTCGATGTCAAGGTAAGATTGGTATCACTAGAGACTAGAGTGGTCAACTGACTGACAGCATCGTGTGAACTTAGAAATGAGCAAGGTTGCATAATAAAAGACCATCCACTGGATATTATACCAGAGCGTACAGTAGCTTAGTGTCCACTGGATAAGAACCCAGCGGATGTAAGTGGAATAGCAGTTCTGGTACCGCAACACAATTGCCATTTTTCAGTTCACATTTGTAGTGTTGATAAGTACATAAGACACAATATAAGTCGTGAGCTTAAATGCTCACGTATTGTTCAAAAACATTACCGAAATGCCAGCTATGCTGTTAAAGCCAGTTACATGATACCTAACTAGCTAATATTTACCTATGCTTCTTTGACCACAAGAGGTGGGCTGACTCTGAAACAGCCAATCAAACTATAAGGCTCCAGGTTCCCCTCCAGCCAAAAACTTGTGGGCCCATGCCTCCAGGTACTCCTTACCCATACTCATGAAAAAACTTCGATGCACTTCGGACTCTGGCCGACAAAGATGAATCCCAACTGAGAGCCTATCAGCGGGTGTCAACGGAATTTCCTTTAGCATGTTCCACAGGGGAGTATTTGGGTCTGACGATGGTTGTGCTGTCCGTATTGGTGTGGCGAGACTGTCATGGATCCCTATTAAGTTCCTGTTCAATGCGACCGTTTTCCTGCTATCATGTTGTGGAAGGGCCTGCGGCTTTGGATTTGCTTTTGCTTTGCTGATTATCTTGCACTTCTTCAAGCTGGGTTTGAGGGCAGCCATTGTGCTTTCAGCCGATCCAGATGGTTCGGCAGATGGTGCACTAGTGCCTGTCATAGCTTCACAAGGCACTGTACCAGTGCCACTGCTAACTGCAGCCTCATGACAGCCATCTTCACCCTCCGAAACAACTTTGTGCAGGCCTGCCTCGTTCGGGTCAACTGTGCCTGCATGAACGACCATCATGTTCAATGGATCCGGGGTTTCCAACTGATCATCCTTCAAGTCAGCATCTGTACACAGGTCTGTCATAGAGGCACCATCAACTGGGTAATCGCTGAAGAGAGCTTGCAAATGGTCGAAGAACGGAATGGGTTTAACGAGAATTGCACGTTCTGCAAACTATACAAGAAAACTATCCATTAGTGCACTGGGAAAATGATAAAATATTACTTTCTAGCAATGCAATGCAATACTTACAGGCAGAGCATCCATGGTTGCAGAAGGTAGTATTAACATCTTTTCTTTCTTGTCAAACCTGCTCCCTTTCTCGTTCAAATAGCGTGCCACAATATTCCAAACCTCCTTGAAACGCCTTAAATGGCGATGGACCTGATCAACAGTGTAAGCTGACCCGAATCTAGCATTTAGTTCAGATTGGCAATAATGGTGGTGTGTCTTCTTGAATTTGGTCTTAGGAGGCATCGCCTTTTTCTTCTCAAGGTACCAATCAAGTAGAAATTTCGACATTACTTTAGGCCAATTTGTAGCTCTTGACCTTTTGGTTTTGAAGTTATTCTGTTCTTCGCCTAGGTCCATTATGTGATCTGCAGGAAGTATGTCAGCCACAGAATTAAGATGATTTTGCTGCATTACTTGAGTAATGCCATTAATACAAGGTAAACCATACTTATGATCATGCCAAAAATTAGTGGAAGTTACACAAGTGACGATAGTGACAGCAAGCAGCGTAAAAGTGCGAACACCACCAGATAGTTCCATTCAGCACTAAGTAATACAGCACAAGAATGAAAAACAATGTTCTCCCCAAATCCATTATGCAGATTCACATGTGATCAATACAGAAGTTCTTAGACTAACTTTATTCTTCCAAATCCATGTGGGAGATCGATGTACTTCCATGTAGTTGACTTCTCGCTGATCTATAACTAATATAAGAATTTAGGAACTTCTTATAGAAATTTTCGTGAGAGTACACGATTATTCTGTACTTTACAGATATCTCACTGTGCACAACGGAACATGGCATTACAAACTTCACTTGGGTCCTATATGAAATAAAGGTTCTGCGAGTAAGAATAAAGCAGTTGTTTAGAGTTCAAATGCTCACTTCATCTTCATGCAAAGAAAATTCTGTAGGTGATTGGACAATTCTTGGTGGTGTGCTAGGATATATAAAATGATATTGATGGTAGTATTAGGCCTAACTGCATATTTATATCTGCTAAGTATTCCCTCCGTCCATTTTTATAAGGCATTTTAATTTTGGCCACATACATTCTAAAATGAGTGAATCTAGACTTATTTTGTACATAGATTCACTCATTTTACTATGTATGTGGTCAAAATTGAAATGCTAAGTAGTGTGCCTTATAAAAGTGGACGGAGGGAGTATAAGATTTGTTAACGTTTTCTAGACTCCTAGTATCTAGACAAGTTTTAGTGTAAGATGCACATGTATCTACACACTAAAATGTGTCCAGATACGTGTAGTCTAGAAAATGCTAAAACATCTTATATTTTGATATGGAGGTAGTAGTAATTAGCTACAAAACGTACAATGTTATCACGTTATGAACACTTATTACGATGCTATTGAGATTCACATTCTATACCTTCAGATATTCGAGACCACTTTTGTTCAACCAATGCTACCACTAGTCATTACAAGTAAGCTTGGTTTGGCTACTGTACAAGTGAAGTGCCTTGATATAACTGTATTAAACACCCATGGGCCTTTCTTATTCTTTCTGTTTTCGGGCCTAGGTTAAGCAACACCAAGGTTGGTCAATGTGGTAGTAACTAAAGTAGCACATGTAGGAACAAAACGAAGAACATTTAAACCATATTCACTGGATTGTCAATCCAAATTGATTAAAGTTCGATAACTCAAAGCAAATCTGATGCAGCTATGTTTTACTTTCATTCAACTAACAACAAAACTTCGTCAGAACAACATCTGGTTCCAGAACTTACAACTTGAACAATGAACCACGCTAGAGTACAACATAATGAAATATTTGAATGCATCTTTGAACAATAAAGCACACTTGTATTTGCCTGTATATATTTTGTAGAGTGAAAATGACATATTTGAAGTTGAAAGTATGGAAGAATTGTAATGACATATTTCCAAGACTCGTCTTTTGTAGTGGCATATCTCCAATAGTCCAAAGTTGTAGTGGCATAAAACGGATTTACCGTAATGAGTAACCATCTCTACTTCCACACATGTTCATTTCATCATTTAGTCAGATATGCATTCAAACAAACATCCTTTAGTTGATAAATGGACTTTATACAAGATGTTGGACATCATTTAACACTGATCATAGTAAAGATACTACAACTGTGCGGCACAAAAAAGTTATGTTTATTCGACGGATCAGCTAAGAGCTTTTGCATGAACAGACGAAAGTAAACCATGTAACCAAGGCTCTCGTCGATTATTTGAAGATCAAGACGCGCCTCTTCATGCCTTTCGGTAGCTCAGAGAGAATCAAATTACCTGACCCCTCGGCGCCTTCTTGGTCCCCTGACATCGACTCCGGCGCCGCCCACCAGTCCAACAATACGAGAAATTGATGGGGAAAACCTGGGCGTACGTGTCTGGTGGTGCGGGGGGGGGGGGGGGGGGGGGGGGGAGAGGGGGGCTACTGTCTGGCCGCGCGCCGGGGGAGAGTGAAGGCGGAGCGTCTCCCGGCGGCGAGATGGGCGCGCGCCCGCGGGATGTGACCAGCGGCTGGATTGGGGATTTTTGGTCTGCTGTGACAGGTGGGCCCGACAAGTACCATATGCATGACCTAACAAATTTAGTGTTACTCGGACCCGGGTTGACATGTGGGTTCCACCCAAAATTTATACTCCTAAGTCTTAAATTAATTGTCTCTCTTTTTTTAGACGGAGGGAGTATTATTTTGCTCTCTCTTTCTTTGCAAATGATCCGGCTTTATGAATAAGTTTGCTATAACTATACTCCCTCCATTTCTCAAAATAAGTCGTATAGATTTAGTTAAAAGTTAACATATATTATGGTTAACCAATCATATAGTTAAAAATAGAAACATTTTAAATACCAAATTAATATCAATAGACTGAAGACCGAATATATTTTTATTATATGTTTAGTAAATCTTGTAAATGTTCATATTTTATCTAAAAGATTGGTCAAAGTTTATATGCCTTATTTTAGAAAAGGAGATAATATCAAATTCGAACATACTATTTTGCTTTGTTGTAGTTAAATCTATTGTACTATTATGCCATAGTTGGTATAAAAAAAACAATAACTCTCTCTACTGCACTATAAACTAGATTTTCTTAGTTAACAGAAATCCAACTTGGTTCACTCACGTAATTGTGCATGTCAAAGCATATTTTGGTCTCTTGTTGCCATATGCCCTAGTTTGTTTTTTCGAGGCTTACACGGGAGGAAATAATCCCCACCGTCTATTACGTATAATTCAATCGTTCCAACGGTACAACAAAGGACCTACAAAACCAGGCATAGAGAAAACACAAGGGTGTTGGCCATGCCACCGGAGGACAACATAGAGTCGAGTCTCGCGGTTGGCAGAAATCAACCAATTCCACAACCAAGACTCCACCTGAAGAACCTTGAGTCAACCGCTAAATGAGAAGATTTAGTGATAAACCTCACAACACCGAGGGCAAGCATACTATCCGAAGAACTTGGGCTGAAATATGTGGAAACCAAGCACATGCACATCGAGGAGCATCACGAAAGTCATGTGTTGCTGGTGAAGCCGAAATGTTGTGCAAAGCTTAGACCATGCAACACCAGTGTGTCACCACCATGGTCAAAGGGAAACACACTATCAAGGCCACCCCAAGAGGTCCAGATGGCTCCTCCTGCGCCACCATGAAAACGAAACTACCTTGCTGGCATCCGACCTCCAGGGCTGGTGAAAAGGTCGAAGGTATAACCGTCTAACATAGATCTGTCTTGAAGATGACTCTAGGAGAATAGACCGAGAAAACAATTGAAACATGTCACCAAAATGATGCTTTCGAGGAGGAGCATTGTGGCCGTGACCACCATCGACGATATGGATTTCACTCAACAAAGTCTCCTCCGTCTATCAAGGCAAAGGGAGGTGAGCCACTAGTGAAACAAGCGGCCCCGAGATGTGATGTGCCTTACCGGAACCGCCCCATGCCGAATCAAATGAAGTAGAGCCTCTGAAGCAACTCCATGATGACTCACCGACAAAGAGGCTTCGACCGTTTCCTTGCACCAACACCATTAGCGCAGTCGTGCGTCCCAACAGCTAAGACATGCCATTTTCACAAGCCACCTTCTGCCCCCACACAACCTCTCCGCTCTTCTCGGGCCATCGTCGGTCGCCATCACGTTCCTAGGGTCATTTCCCTAGCATCCAGACGCGACCCTTCCCTATAGCGACATACTGCAACGACAGAAATTTTCCTCACCGAGGATCGATAAGGTTGCTCCAGATTTGGTGAGCCGACACGCACACCGAAGTCCAGGGAAGTCGGGTGGTCACATAAAACCCTCCCTCCATGGATTCACTGCAGGAGAGCCACCGCCGAGCAGAGCTCCTCCAATTGAATAGTGCCACCACAAAATAATGATGCCCATACGAGCTCCGATAGCAGCGACAAGGGAAGCTGGTTGCATGTGCCACTAGTCGCCCACATTGAGTGGCACATGGGGAGGGGGTGTCCATGCCATACCTTTTCACCTTGAAAGTCCATGCATCTAGTTTTCGGTACACCTATCTTGTAGTGGAATATGTTTATTGCAAGCAATAGGTGAATTATTTTTGTGACCGAGCAACATGTTGAACATTGATGTAACACAACAAAAATTCAAAACAGCTCATGAGAACATATATATCCGAAAAATAAAACAATTTAAAAAAAATCTGAAAAAATAGCCACATATATATATCCGAGTGCTCTATAGACATGCAGAACTTCGTGAAGAAATGACATTTTGGGGTGCGCCGTGCGAAAAAATAAAATCAGTGTCCAACATGAGATTTTAAAAATATCATTTCTTCGTGAAACTCCGCACGCATGTACTGGTACGTTTGTTATTTGTTAACGTGGATTTTGCGAATTATTTTCTGATGGCACGTTGGTTGGGAGTAGTATTCAACAGGTTTAATTATATTGACTAATGGGCGGAGCACATGCCGTTGAACTGAGTCCAGCACCACGAAAAGTCAAACAGGGACACCGGACACATAAAGAGAAACTTAATTCCCCCTCAAAAAAAATAAAAAGGAGAAACTTAATTTGAGGGGAACAGAAAGAGGAACTTGTCCAGCAAGAGGAACAAAAATCACCGATTGAAATTTCAAAGATCGCCCTTGTATGTATTCATGGTTGATAATTTCAGACCACATTAGCACTCAGGCTGCAAATTAATCAATAGCAGTACATGTACATGTTATGCAGGGCCCCTGTTATGCATGCAAGAAGCCAAGAACACGAACTCAAACCAAAAGTTCTACTGTCGTACTGCGAGAGGAGCAGAACGGAATTAGTAGCAAGCATGTCTCAGAAGTACAGTGGGCCAGCGGCGGAATAAGCTGCGGGCGGCGAGCCAGCGCTGCCTCGCGCCGGGCTGTAGCAGTAGTACTCCGCCATGGCGGCGCCGGGGGTTGCGTGGTTGTGGACGCCCTCGTAGGTGGTGACGACGTAGCGGGGGTCGTCTTGTTCCCTCTGCACGCGCTTCTTGACGCCGCAGCCCTCCGCCGAGCACCGGTAGTAGTTCCTCGGGTTGGGGCTGTTCTTCACCGCCTTCTTCCCGTACTTCCTCCACTTGAACCCGTCGTCCAGGATCTCCACCGCCTCCGACCTCGTCCTGAACCCGATCCTCCCCGCGCTCACCGTTGCCTTCATCGTTTTCCCGCCGCCGCTATGTTCGTCTTCACCGGCGGCGGTGAAGGAAATCGGTGGCGGCGCCGTGGGCGGCGAGTCGAACTGGTCATCGAAGCGGTACTGCTTCTGGTGCTCGTCGTGGAGGTTGAACGTCTGGGCAGAGAAATCACCGTCGCAGGCGGGCGGCGCGTAGTGATCGGCCAGGAAGTGGGAGGAGTAGGCGTAGGAGGAGCTGAAGAGAGATTCGGGGTTCAGTCCCAACGAAGCCGCCATTGCTGTAGCGAGCTACTTGCAGTTGCACCACTGGCTACTGGGTTAGTTGCCTACTTGCCTTGTGAATGAATGATCTTGTGCCGTGCGAGCTTTGCCATTTATACGTCTGATTCTACGGCCCCAGCATGCTTCCCGGATGTTTCCCAAAGCTGGCCTGAAGGTTCTCAGCTGCGTCATGTGTCGATTTCAATGGACTGTTTTTGCTTTGAGAGATATGTCACATGTCGATTCTAGCATGATATGATGTGACACCACATTAAGCTGCACTCGGCAGGCATTTAAACGCTAAAGTTTGAGCGAATATCTACAACCATATAGTAATAATTAAATAAGTTCCCGGAGGCTTTTTTTTATGGTACCACTCAGAAACGGCTCGATTTCTACTACATTTCTTTTTTGGACTTATATTCCGTCTCCAACCACGGGCGTTTGCAGGTTAGCAGAAATTTCCCTCAAGTGGGTGATTTAAAATTATCTTTTTATAGCAAAGCTAAAAGGTTTGTGTTATCCATTAATTAAGAAGAATATACCTAATTAGTTTATGAAAAACCATGCAATAAACCATGATTTATACAATTATAAACTCACAAGAAGCTCGAAATCAATGGAAAATGTTCTCCCGTTAATCAACCTTGCAATAAGGATACAAAGTATCTCTTATTTCCCCCACAATTCTAGAACCATTGTCGGTGTAAGGACTAGATCAGCAAATAGGTTGACAATATAGATGATAAATGCATTGATGTATTTTTGGAGTAAATAAAATATCCCCTAAGATCCAGAAAAATTGCCGGAAGCAAATTTTCACTAGCGCAACACACTAGCCACGACATTTATTTCAGACCGGAGTTAGTAGTAAATAGAAATAGTGTAACCGTGGCAATTGGCAAACAGAGCCCAAATTAGTTCATAGGTTCGCTATGGTAAGTATTCTCAACATCAATAATAGTACTTTTTTCTTCAATGAACTCCTGGCTCTGTATCAAAATAATGCACACAATTGTTTCTATTATTAATAATAGAAAAAAGAAACAACATACCTTACAAAGAAATACAACGATCTGCCGGAAGCAACCATCTTGGCGATAACTCGCTACACATACAAACTTGATGAAGGGATGGACCTAACAGGAGCCAAGTGCTTTGACCTAACACGCCTATGCACATCATCTAAATTCGAAAGCCTCGACAAAGCCTCCCAGCAACGAGTTAAGGGGAACAAACGATGTTTTTTTTTCCTTTGTGATGTTTAAATATTGCTTACATATGTATTGAGTTTAAGGAAATACTCTATTGTTTACAACTTAATACCTTGAAATGCATGTAGGATAGTGGTATCTAAGTGGGGTATTAATTATAGATACATTTGGATGACAATCTACATGTGTTTGACTTAATGTCTATATGAGTGTGGCAATGAATGTGATTACCATGATTGCTTGTTTTCAATTTTGTCAATTACCAGCTCTAATTTGTTCACCTAACAATTGTTTTATCCTTATGGAGAGATTCCTCTAGTGAGATTATGGCACCTGGTCTATTATTTTACGTTGACTACCACCTTATTTAGTTGCTTTTAACTATTGTTAACTTATTGGTTTCCTTTTATTTTAATAACTTTTAGCCATATTTTTCATACTATATGTTTAATATTCTATGTTTAGCGAGAAGATAAGCTTGACAATCTTCCTGAAATGTTAGTTACAAAGAGCTTTGTGTTTTGTGTGCAAGTACCATTATACTTTGTCGAGGATTTAGTATTCCTACTTGTTAGATAAACATTGGTTCCTAACTGTCGTGGTGGTATCACGGCAGATGCCATGGGATGGCTAAAGTTGGGGCCGATGGACGCTGGAGATGCTCGGGGAGGGATCACACGGCGAGTGGCCGCGTGTGGTAGATCACGAACAGTGCAAACAACACGATCTTACCCAGGTTCAGGGCCCTCGTGTGGAGGTAACACCCCTACTCCTACCTCTCTCTTTATATGGTGTTTACCGAGTAGCCACAGCACAGTTCAGGCCTTCAGCCGAGTAGCCACTCTACGCTCTAGTTCTCTCTGTGAGTAGTGAAGCAATACAGAGTGTCGACCCTCGCATAGGAGGAGGCAGGGCACCTTATATACTGGTGCTCAGCCGGATAGAATAATACTAAAAGGTACAGCTCGATGGAACAGGAGCACTGCAGAACCGCGCACGCCTCCGGGTTCCCGCTGACGCTTGCCCCGTAAGTCGTCGCGCCGTTCGGAGATGGGACCTGTCCACCCTTGTCAGTGAGATAGGGTAGGCCCCTAGCCCTGTCCTGTCCCCTCTGTCAGTGACATGACTAGACAGGCGCCTACCGCCCTGTAGCCACGCCGAAGCGCGGATAATCACGCACTCTGTAAGTTGAACCGCACGCCGTACGGACGCAGGATACGCGGGATCATTTGTCAGAACGGCTCCATTGACTTCTGGCCCGAGTAGGAATCAACTCCCTCTACTCGGACCACTTCCTCTACTCGGAAGAATACAACTTCCTTGATTCTTCCTCCTGGCCATTGGTGGGCACGACCGGTTAGCAGTCTACCGGGTAGCAAGTACCGGGTAGCCGGCCTACTCAGTCAAACAACCTCTTTGCTTTTGCCTTTAGCACTGGCCTTACCCCTACTTGGGGGTAACCCCCCGACATTAGTCCCCGAAGCTGGTAGAGTCCTGCGAACTTGTTCACTGGGCTCTGCCAGCTTAAGAACAAATCTTGTCTTCATACTGTAAAGGGCCGAGTAGCCTCTCCAAGTAGCCTTTAATTCTTGTCTGAATCTCTTCTTCTCCGAGTAGCACTGTCTTTCTCCTCTGATGCCGAGTAAAAGGACTTAGCGAAATCTCGAAACACAATCCCGCTTCAACGGTGCGAATCCGCCTCCGCGTGTCGCTACGGGGCACGTGTCATGCCACCGTACCCCCGACGCCTCGGTGCCCGGGACGCTGCAGGCCACGCGCCAATAACTGCACCTCGGGCCCACCAGCCTGTAAAGTCACTTCAACCGCAGTAAATTGTCGCACCCGGACTTCTAGGGGATACTCACAGTCCGCTAAACAGTAGATAGAATGGCTTACGGGGCATACCGGCACCCGCATCTCAATATGAGCAGGCCAACACGTAAACGTGTGACAACCATTCCCTACTATTCATCGTCTGTGCAAACCATCGCATAGAAATCCAGACACTTCCGTTGACGTACTTCAAAACATACACACATGGTACGTCAACGACGTTTGAACAAGTGATATCACAACAGATCTCTACGACACAAAAGATGGAAATAAGGTGCAAATAGCTCTCATTAGAGCAGAGATAGCCAATACAATCATTCAGAGGACACATGTCCCAACAATTCATCAGTACATCACAGCGGAAGCATTCAAAATGACTGAGTACAGACAAGAACCAAATAGGCCTAAGAGGCCGGAAACGAAAAGACGGAGCCCATCCACGAAGTCTCGGATCCTGCCCGGGTCCGCTATCTACTCGTCAGCAGTCTCGTCATACTCCACGTAGTAGCCACCATGGGGATCCTCGGAAACGTAGTCTGCGGAAACCACAGCCCCAAAGGGGTCAGTACATAAACGTACTGGCAAGCAAGACTCACAATTCACCAAAGTGTAACCCGTCAACACCAAGCACAGATGCTTTGGGTTCAACGGAAGAAAGGGGATATAAAAGATGCGGCAACTGGCTGCTCTAACCAACTACAGAGTTACTACCACTTCCGGCTAACAGAAAGGAGATAAGATCGTGTATCGTAACCAACCTACCAACTAACTCCAAACAAACCCATCCTGGATCTCGCCCCTTATCCAAAGAAGCAATCCGAGGATAACTCACACAGTTGGATTAATGATGGTTCAGATTATTGTGTCAATAAGCCTATTACTAGTCAAGTTGTTAATCATTGGGTGTAAGGTTGTTAATCATTAGGTTTAAGTTGTCCTGAGTACTTGTTAGCCAGTACTTTCACCAAGTAGTCCATAACCGCGGAAAACACGGCTTCTCGAGAAGATTTAACCCTGCAGAGATGCACCAATTTAGCCGTACACGTAAGAATACCCCGCCAGATAGGAAATGCACTTCCACCAAGCGAGGCACTCAACACAACCCAACTCTTCTTCGCATCAAGCCCAAAGCACCTTGGGCGCACGGCTAATCGAGCCCCGAAGAAAAGGGACCCTCATAGCACTCTAAGAACGTGTCCCCCTATATGCCGACTACAAAAGTTCCACCCTGGCCTGGGCTCGCAAAAACATGCATGCGGCAAATGGAAAACATGAACTAAATGAGGCAATTTGGACGAGATGCGAATCGAATCAAATTGAGGGGGGCGCCCATACACGCTTCCCACATGCGGATAGTGCGCTCATCATGGATCAGTAGACAAGACCCTTTTCCTATTAGGGTCGACACTAGCAGGCCTCAAAACCACACAGGGCCTCCTGCCAGTGCCTTATCAGCATATTATTATTAACAGGTTGATTGATTAACATCGAGCCCCCAGAACATGATAGAAATATAGTAACAGAAAGTAACGGGTAACAGACTCGAGCAAAACAACCTAAGCATGCTAGTAAGACACTGGCTCAAACAATGGGGTTGTAGGAGTGGAGGTGAGGCAATATCAGGGTTAAGGGATTCATGTGATAGGTTCGTAACAGAAACAACTACTACTAAGGCTAGCAGAAATAGACAACGGAGAGTATCGGTAACCAATGTTGAAAGGAACACAATGGTTCATGTGAGTGATAACTTGCCTGCAAACCCAGTAGCCTGGTACTGAGCTAACTCCTTAGAAGGGGTGTCGTAAGTATCGTCGGTCTCAACGTCGTCGTTTATCCGAGAAGAAGCAAACAAACAACACAGAGAGATAAACAATCAATAACATGGCATAGTGCACAAACATGGGATGATGCATGACCATTTAATTGATGCATCAGAAATAAACTAGTTGACAGGATAACAACATGATTAAATGGACCCACATGCAATTTGGATTGCACATGAAAAGCCCATGAATTATGGTTGAATTAATTGTTTTACAACTAAGCAACATGTGAAAGTGGATTAGCATGATGCATGGATGAGGAAAACAGAAAAATAACAACAATAGAACCAATTGGAAATAAGGTTTACCAAGTTTGGAAATTTATTCATTAAGTTAGGAAATTTTGGTTCCTTAAAGGTGTCACACAAGCATTTGTTGTTTTCACCAATTTTAATTGTTCAAAATAGATAACAAAGTTCATACTTGAAAAGAACACAAGATTTTAGTTGGAATACATGTTTCACTTGTTGAAAAAGGATTTCAAATAAATTATTTATGAATTAAACAAGTTTAAGCAAGAATTAAATGAATTTAATTCAAACATGAACTTATTTGAATTTTTATTTGTTCAAAGCATTAAACCAAATTCATATTTGAAAATTTATACTTTTAGGGTTGGAGAACATATTTTATATGTCCCAAAAGAATTTAATTTGATCAAGTTATGAATTTAGCAATATTAAATGATTTAAACAAGGTTTAAATCATTTAACCAATTTTAATTATTCAAAACATGGAACAAATTTTATATTTGAAAAGGTGGTTTAATTTTGCATGGAAAACATATTTCATTTGTTGAAATTGGATTTAAAATGAGCAAGTTATTATTTTGGCAATTTTAAATGCATTAAAAATGAAACAGTTGTTTTCAGCAATTTAAATTATTCAAAACAGCAAACAAAATTTATATTTGGAAAGTACATGAAAAGTTGATTGGAAAACATATTTAGTTTGTGGAATTTGGAATTTTTATGCCCAAGTTATGATTTTTGCAAAATTAGGTGAATTAGACAAGAATTCAAATGTTGCACCAATTTGAAATATTCAAAACAGTAAACAAATTTTATATTTGGATAGAAAATTCAATTTGGCACAGAAAACATATTAAAAATGTTGAATTTGGAGTTGGGATGAATTACTTATGCATTTTACAAGTTAAGGTGCAAATCTGCCATTTTTATCACCTCTAGGGACTTGGAAATAATTTTACAGGGCTAGAAAAGAAACTGCAGGGACCTAATGGTGATTTCTGGTGAATTTCTGTATCAAAACAATTAGAAATAAAACTTTGGTTTTATTGAGGGAGGGGGGATTCGAACCCCCCACCTCCTGCTGCGCGCGCTGGGGACAGCACCACTAGGGTGATGTTCGGTTTGTTGCTAGAAGGGGTACGGGGGGTGGATAAGCTGTTGGTGCGCTGTGTAACTGAATTTTTCTGCACGTTTACTGAACCTGGGCGGACAGCAACGGGGGATGGTCGCCGGCAGCGATCGCTGCTCGCGGCCGTGGGGCGTCGTGTGCGCGGGGGTGGGGTGCGGTGTGCCGTGGGAGGAGGAGGGAGGCGAGAGGGAAGGAGGGGAAGGGCTCACCTCGAGGGCCCTCGAGCGGATGGAGGCGCGGGGGTCGGAGCAGGTGCAGCAGCAGGGAGCGATGGCCGGCGACTTGGGGACGGCGGCGGAGCTGTGGAGCCTCCCGGCCCCTGGCGTGAGGTGGAGGAGGAAGAGGGTGCCGTGGGGGCTCCATTCCCGGCCCTAGCACGGCCGGAGGAGGGCCCGGGCTCCGATGATCGCCGGAGGGAGAGAGGTTTTCGGGTGAGGAGGTTTAGGTTCAGTTAAATACAGAGAATTGGAGCAGAGAGAAGAAGGTGGGAGAGGAGAAGGAAGAGGACGGCGGGGAGAGGAAGAAGGAGGGAGAAAGCTAGGGTTGAGGGGAACCCTAGGGCACCGGGGTAGAGTTATAGGGAGGAGGAGTGAGCTTGGCCGTTGCTTGTTCTCTCTGTATATGTGGGTAGCCTGGATGTTCTTCCGTACGAAGAAGACGACTCGGGAAAGGGTACCGGGCTAAAAGAGGTGGGCTGGCCACTAGATGGGCTGAGGAAAAAGGGAAAAGGGTCTGCTATGTGTGCTCCTCTCTCCTCTCTTCTTTTATTCTTTTTGCTTTGTTTTTTTTTTTGCAGAAATAGCAATAGGAAGAATTTTATGGGTTTTTGAGTTAAGAAGGATTTGGAAAAAAATTTGGTTAGGTTAGTTAGGTCAACAACAAACAAATGCCAAGTTCTGTTTTACAAAAATTTCAAAATAACTTGCTGTTTGCAAATTGGTTTAAATTTGAATTAATTTGAGTATTGATTGAATTATTGAAAACAAGAATTTAATTATTTGGAACCCTATTGTTTAATTAGAAACAATGGATTAGGATTGTTGTGTAATTTTCATAATTTGAAATTGGGTGCTGTTTGTGGTTTGATTTGAATTTTGAATAACATTGGAAATAATTGATTGATTAAAAGCCACCATTTTTTAAATAGTTGAACCTTAGGGATTTAATGGAAACAAATGATTGATTTGTTTTGCAATTTTCATAACTTTCAAAAGGGTTGTTGTTTTGGAAATTAATTGAATTTGAAAAGGGTTTGGTATTAAATGAATTTTTGATAGAAACAAAACAACAGTTTGGAATCACAACTTTAACGGAAACAATTGATTGTTTTGATTTGAAATATCATTTTGGAAATTGTAACATCACAAGTATGAAACAAAGGTTTGAAATTTTGGTTTGAAATTCAAATAGAAAACAAAGGAAAACAAATGAAAACAATTGGAAAACAAAAGGAAAACAAGCAAAACAATTGCAATCAACATGATGTCATGATGCAAAACATAAAATAACAGAGAGCAAACATTCTAATGGCTATTTTTCATACTTGGGATGTTACATAAATCACCCACGATCTCGAGTGGGATTAACTGCGCCCGTTACGCGCGCAATATGCGCTCTGTGTGTTTCTAACCGGTACGCATCCCATGCCGCATGATTTCTGCGCACGATCGATCCCACTTACTCCGCTGGTAACGACAACTCGAGGGGAGAGATAAATACCCCCTCGGTGCCCTTTTCTTCGATTTCCTGCTCACTTCAATCCCCTGCCTCCTCATCTCTCCGCCGCCGTCGAGCACTCCGCCACCGCAAATCACTGTTGCGCTGCTGCTCTACGCGCCGCCAGAGAGATCCCGAGAGAAAAATCCTCCAATCAATCCGCCACTCCAATCTCACGCCTTTCCGCCTCCATGGCTCACGGAGAAGATGATGCTGCCGCCCGCGCCGGATGGGAGGGTTCCGATGTCACGGCGGAGGACTGCCAATGGCTGGTCAACACCCGTCGTGTCCCTCCCGGCGTGAGGTGCAGGCAGCGGGATAACGAGATTATCCCCACGCCGGAGAAGGACGAGTTCGTCGTCTTCCTCGCGCATTTCAAGCGTGGATTTGGCCTCCCCATCTCCGACTTCTTCTCCGAGTTTCTCAAGAACTTCGGACTCCAGCCTCATCACCTCCCCCCAACGCCATGGTGATGCTCGCCTTCCACGCGGTGGTCTGCGAGGCCTTTCTCGGCGTGTACCCAACTATCCATAGTTGGGCGCGCTATTTCTTCTTCCGCAAGCAGAGCATCCCCAACCCGGGACACACGGAGAGCGCCCGCTCGATGACGCAGACGGGGTGCGCCATGATGCTGCAGAGAACCACTGGTAGCCACCCGTGCGTCAAGGGATTGGAGACAGTGCGCAAGTGGCAGCGCAGATTTCTCTATGTCAAGAACGTCGCCACCGAAGAAGGGAAGCCAATCCAGGATCGGATAGGGCTCCCTAAGTGGAAGAACGCGAGACCAACCCAGCAGAACTGGGGTTACAACCCGAAGAACAAGATCGAAGATATTGTCCAAATCGAGGCGCGCCTCGCCGAGTTGAAGGAAGAAGGATTCCGCCGCGATGATCCCCTCGCGTGCTAGATCTCGCGCCGAGTGCTCCCGCTCCAGCGTCGCTCCCACAAGACTACATGGGAGGAAGCCGGGACTTCACGAGGACCACCACCTTTGAGCTGAGCACTGCTGACGTAGCCATCTGGGCGAGATCCATCGCGCAGACGACGCTCTCCGACACCTGGCAGTACGGCTTCGTGCCGTACAGTCGCCTCAAGCGAATCGAACAGGTTAGTCTTTTGTGCTTTATCTTTGCACTCTGATAACGAGTAGGTGGCTTTCCAGCTTAGTATGCTTAATCTTTGCATGCTGCACCGAGTAGAACATTACAAACATCCGGTTGGCTTTATGTGCTTTGTATTTGCACGCCGCGTCGAGTAGAAAACCTTAGCAGAATATGCTTTGTGTTTGCATGCTAAGCCGAGTAGAACTCCTTAGGCTAATATGCTTTGTGTTTGCATGCCATGCCGAGTAGGATATCTTAGCCTTAAATGCTTTGTGTTTCATGCTACACCGGGTAGAACTCCTTAGTTTAGAACTCAACTTACTCATGCCATCTATTTTCCTTTCCAGCACATCGATCGCCAGGCAGAGGAGGATGTCGAGGTCTATGAGGGCAATTGGTCAGACGACCGAGAAGAGGATGACGAGACCACCTACGACACCCAGGACACCCTCTGCATCCCTCACGCCCACCAGCCTGGTAAGCACCAAGTTGATGCGTCTATCCGGGACTGGTCCGAGGACGACGAAGGTGACCCAGTTCGCCTCTCTGACCGCGAGTAGCGCAATCACACTTCCTTTTCTGCTTCTCAATCTCTTTTTCTCTTCTACCCTGCAGAGGATCCTAAGCTGAGCGAGGAGGATGAGGAGCCCATGGACATCCAGCCTCTATCCGTGGCCGCTCCCACAACTCGGAAGCGGACGGGCAGTGGTGCCCAAGAGCCCGCCGCCAAGAAGCCGAAGAAAGTGGCAAGCAAGAAGCCCACCACCAACAGAAGGCCACCCCCTACCCGCAAAGGGTAAGTTGTTTCATCCGGACATCAATTTGCTACTGCTTCTCGCCGTTCTGCTTCTTTTTATGCTTTTTCTCCTTCTCCTTTTCTGAACTCTTTCTTTCTTTTCACCCAGCGATCCATTGGACGCTGATGCGGCCGCGGCCCCCACGCGTACCAAGAGAAAATCTGTCATAGACATCGAGAAACTCGTCGATCTCTCCGAGGACGAGGACGAGCCAGCACCGCGGGCTAGGGCGCGTGCGCCCTCCCCGGTGAAGTTAGAAGAAGAAGATGCCGGCGCCGGTGACCAAGATGCCCAAGACCTGGAGCAGCCGACCCACGCGTACCAGAGTACGCAGGACGCTGCCCAGGATGAGACGCCTCCCTCTCCCCCGGCTACCGCAGCTGGGGAGAATGTTGAACAAGACCCCGAGAACCAGGACCGTGCCGCCCTTGAGCGGCAAGACGAGAACCCCGAGCAGCAGGGAGAACAAGCTGCAGCCCATGAAGACCCCGCGGCCAGGCCACGGGTAGAAGAAGTGATCGTGACAACACCTGTTCCCGCTGCCAAGCAGCGGGTTGAGAAGACTGTGGTGGAGCCTGCGCTCCAGAGCCAAGCGCAGCCAGATGCTGCGCAGGGTAGCCGACCCCTTGTGCCGCCTACCCAGCAGGCTACTCCACCAACCGCACCAAGCCCTCCCCCAAAACAGAAGAGGACCAAGACCGCATCCCAGCTGATGCCTCCTCCTACATCACGCCAAGCGCCTCCGTCCGCTTCTCGGGCGGACACCGGCAAGAAGGCTGTCAAGACTGAAGCCACAACTGTCCGCAAGAATCCGCCACGCCATGCTGCGCAGGATGCCAGTCTGATGCCACCGCCCAAAGCACCTATTGCGTCCACCGGGAAACCGGCAGCGAAGAGCGCGCAACTCACCACTGGCGTTGCTGGTGGATCTGCTGGTGCAGGCGCGGGGTCAAGTGCACAAGGCAGCTGGCCATCATACGTGCTGTCTGGGTCCAGTCAATACAGCATTTCCTTGTCCAAAGGCGAGCAGCGGATCTCCGCTCTGAAGGACGGCCAGGCCAAGGCAGTGGACGCCAAGCTCAAGGCCAAGAAACCCATCGAGATCTACTCGCGCGAAGTTGGTGAGGATGGGATCCAATCAGAAGGGCTGATGCAGGTCGTGGACCGGGTAGGCTTCATCGACAGGGTTTGGGAGAGTGACGCCCACGGTGTCGAGAAGTGGAACGACAGCATGCTGGGCGACGTTGACCATTATCGCGTCGACTGGAACAAGGCCGATCTCGGCACTAATCCAATGACCATCGCCTCCGACACCACCACGCTGGCCGCAAAGCTGTTCGTCCTCCGCAAAGCCACCGAGGACGTCGAGCAGACATACGCTGTAAGTTTTTCTTGCTTTTTCCGAGTTGCGGTATCTCTTCTCTTCTGTTCTTCTTTTTCTTCTTAGCCACTACCCAGTCCCCGAGATTCGGGCCGAGTAGATGGGTACTAACCGAGTTGTTGTCTTCTCGGGCCAAATCTTCCGAAAATTTTCTAACTCCTTTTCTTCTCCTTCACAAAATAGCCTCCTGAAGAGGACCAACCTGTTCCGGCGGCTGCTCTGGAATCACGGCATCGCCAAGAAGCGCATTGCGGCTCTTGAAGCCGAACACAAGGATGATTCCGCGTTGGAGCAAGCGGCACTGGACCGCGCTCTTCAGCTCTCTGCGATCGAAGGTAAGCTTTTAGCTATTCGGTTTGTGAGTTTTGTGTTTACGCCCGTGTTTGCTTTTTGCTATAACTCTGTTTACTCTGCAGGCAAATTCAAGGAACTGCAGGAGAAGCATGAGCACTGCCACGTCTTCTCTTCCTCTGCCGAGAGCAAGATCAAGCACTTGGAAGGTGAGTTGCCAGCTTCTCGGTTATTGCATCTTCCTTTACTTGGTTTCTCTGCTAACTTTGCTGTTATCTCTGCAGAAGAATATAAGAAATTCCGGGAGGAGCATCTCAACTGCCTGATGCCTGCCGAGGTGCAGCAGCAGCTGGCCACCCGAGACGCAGAGCTCAAGAAGGAACGCGACGCCGAGCGCGCCGAGTTCGAGGCGATGCAGGTGAAGTTGAAAACAGCTCTTGAGGGTGCCTTGGAGACCGAGACCTCAGCCAAAGCCACCAAGAAGGCGCTCGAGTCAGAGATCGAGGAGCTGAAGAAGCACAACTCAAAACTAATGCTCCAGCTCGCCACTGCATGCCAGGTTGAGGAGCGGCATATTGTTGACGAAAAGGATCGGAAGATTAAGCTTGACGCGCTGCTTGTGGATCTTAGGCGTAAGTCTTCTCTTCCCGGCACTTAACTGTTTCTCTTCTTCTCTACCTGGCTTGCTTTTCCTCCCACTCTTTCTTCTCGGTTTCATCTCTTTTCTTCCTTCATTTCTAACTTTTACCGGTTTCCCTCTAGAAATCTTCCCTGCTCTCCGCGCTGCCAGCACTCCTGCTCTTGAAAAAGCACAGCAACTTCGAGCCGCATCTGGGATGCCCGTCGACACCAAGTCAAGCGTCAACGACAACCTCCTGAACATCAAGACCCAGCTTCGCCAACTCAGAGGCTTGGGCACCACCATGGTGTCCACTTCCTACAAGCTCCACGACCTGTTCTGGCCTGATCAAGTTGCGCCGAACAACTTCAGCGCGCTTGTCGAGAAGCTGGACAGCGTGAAGGCCGAGTTTAAAAAGTGGCGCGGCTCGGCAGCTCGGGCAGGAGCGGACGAACTTCTTCACTTCATCACGAGCTGGTATGAGAACCTCGATCTTGCCAGGATTGTGGAGATGCGCCAAGACTCCAAGTGGTCCAAGGATCCCGATTGCATCGCTCGCCGGAAGGCAGCAGCCTACGAGGTAGCCTCCTACGCGGACACCGCAACCTTCATCGAGGGCCTCCCTGAGCCAGACACTGAAGCTGAGGGAGAGGAGGACGATGAAGACGAAGACACCGAGTCAGATGACTTGAGCTTCTTCGAAGATGGTGCCGCGGGGGGAGCTGCCGAGAAGGGAAAGGGCAAGGCCAAGGTCGATGCCGAAATCGAGAAGCCGGAAACCCACGTCGAGGAGCCCACCATCACCACCGAGATGGTGATCCAACAGGCGGCTCCCGAGTTGGGCGCGACCACCAGCAGCTTCGAGGCCGCCGCATCGACCTCGGCCACGGATTTCATTTCCGTCGCCAACGCCAACACTGAAGCTGATGCCGAGAGCACCGACGCCGAGAAGACTGTCGCGGACAACACTGCCACGGACGACACTGCTGCTGCCTGAAAAACTTACCTTAACTTTTTATCAGATCCCCGGGATGCCGGGTGCACATGTATCAAACAATTAAGTCTTTTGCTGCTACTTTTTATCTCTGTTGAAGTTTTTAGCAACTCTGGCTCAATGTCGGGTTGCGTTAATATGCAAGTCCCCGAGTTGCATTTTTTATCCTCTCTTCCTTTTTATCTCAGCTCTTACCTGCAACTTGTTGCTTTGTTGGTAGTCGAGTCACAAGAGTTCAAAGTAGGAGTTTCAAATACTTAGCCACTTAGAAAAATTCATAGTAACGCTGCCCACCACTTAGCCGAAAAGGAAAAAATGTAAAAAAAAACACTCTACTCGGTTGCCACACGCTTCCTTTCCTTGCAATTTTTCATGTGTTCATTGACTCTTTGGCTTGTTCTCTGACTTGCCATGAAGCCGGGTTGCGGACAGCAGCAGAGTCGCAGAGTGTCCGGTGAGTTTAAACACACTACTTTGTATGCTTTGAAATTCTAAGTGGTTCAACCGAATAGACAAAGTAAGACAGAGTAAAACACAAGGAACAATTTGGACGAGGGCAGTCCCCGAGCTCAATTTCAGATTGCCGATTAGGAGTTTTAACTCGGATAAGAAGATACATACATATTTTGCTCATGAGTGAAAACGTCGAAGTAGAGCTACATTCCAAGGGCGCTTGGATTCTTCTCCAGCCCTATCCGGCCTATTCTTCTGGGGCGGCTGTGCGTCGATAAGATAATATGCATCATTGTGCAATGCCTTGCTCACAATGAATGGCCCTTCCCATGGAGGAGAAAGCTTGTGCATCCCGGCTGTGCGCTGCACGAGGCTAAGCACCATGTCTCCTTCTCGGAAAACCCTTGGGTTCACTTTCCGGCTATGATAACGCCTCAAGTTTTGCTGGTAAACAGCTGAACGTGACAGAGTTAGCTCTCTTGCTTCTTCTAGCAGGTCAACGTCATTTTCTCGAGCTTCTCTAGCCTCTGCCTCCGTGTAGAGCGTTACACGGGGTGAGTCATGCTCTAGGTCAGTGGGCAGCATGGCCTCAGCTCCATAAACCAGGAAGAATGGCGTGTAGCTGGTTGACCGGTTAGGAGTAGTCCTTAGACTCCACAACACCGCTGGCAACTCGTCTAGCCAACACCCAGGTGTTTTCAGCAGCGACTCAATCTTCCTTGGCTTTATGCCTGATAGCACCATGCCGTTTTCTCTTTCCACTTGCCCATTGGAGGCGGGATGCGCAACAGATGCAACATCTAGCCGAATATGCTTATCTCTGCAGAACCTCGCGAACACACCCTCAGCAAAGTTTGTGCCATTGTCAGTGATAATGCTGTGCGGGTAGCCATACCTCGGGATCACATCCTTCAGGAAACTCACAGCAGTGACTCCATCACATTTCCGAATAGGCTTCACCTCGATCCACTTTGTGAACTTGTCAACCATGACCAAGATGTGAGTCATGTTGCCTCTAGCTGGCTTGGAAGGACCCACCATATCCAAGCACCAAAAAGCAAATGGCCAAGTAATGGGAATGGTCTTCAACTCGGAAGCTGGCATATGAATCTTACTTGCAAACCTTTGGCAGCCATTGCACTTTCTCACAATATCTCCAGCTTGCTTCAAGGCAGTGAGCCAAAAGAAGCCATGCCGAAAAGCCTTGTTGACCAGAGCCCGAGAAGAGGCGTGATGTCCGCATTCTCCTTGGTGTATCTCCACCAAAATTTCCTCTCCTTCTTCTGGCTCTACACAGCACTGCAGCACACCAGTAGGACTTCTTCTATGCAGCACATCTCTGAAGATTGTATAGCCCTTGGATCTTCTCTGAATTTGCCTCGAGGTAACCTCATCACTCGGCAAGGTGCCGTCCTTTAGAAAGGATAATATGGGCAAAGCCCAACTCGGTGTCCCCCGGATGGGAAACACTGGTTCGTCCACTTCCATTGGATCAACCACCACTTCTTCTTCTGAGGCGGGGGCGAGTCCCTGAGATCTCGTGCACGCAGCGAGGACCCCCTCAATGAATGCGAAAGTCCCCGAGTAAGGAGGGACAGTCCCCGGGTTGCAGGCGCCAGTCCCCGGGATGGAGACGGCAGTCCCCGGGTTCTCTTTTGCAACCTCCCAGTCAATCTCCATGGGAACAGCTTCCTCACCGGGCAGAGAAGGAACGAATATAGACTCCGAGTTGGGGGATGGCTTGATAGATGGCTTTCTCAAATGCTGCAAGGCAATCCCAGCCGGGATGTATTGCCGAGAAGACCCCAACTTGGACAGTTCATCAGCTGCCTCATTCTCTGCTCGGTGGATATGCTTGAACTCGCACCCTTCAAAGAATCCAGTCATGGTTTGCACCAAAAACCGATACGAAGCCATGTTGGCATCCAGAGCATCCCAAGTGCCTGAAACTTGCTGCACAACCAGATCCGAGTCGCCATAGCACACGATGCTTTGCACGCCAACCTCCTTGGCCACCTTCAAGCCGTGTACCACGGCCTCGTACTCTGCTACATTGTTGGATGCCTTGAAGTGAATTTGCAGCACGTACTTGAGTTGATCACACTTGGGTGACGTGAGCACCACGCCAGCACCCAAGCCTTCCTTTACCTTGGAGCCATCAAAATGCATCTTCCAGTAGTTGGCTACCGGAGTAGGCGGCTCATACTGCACCTCAGCCCAATCCACCAGAAAATCTGCCAGGATCTGAGACTTGATGGCTTCTCTTCTCGCATACGCGGGAGCGTACGCGGCTAGCTCAATTGCCCACTTGGCTACTCTGCCACTTGCCTCCTTGTTGCCCATCATGTCCGAGATGGGAGCAGAACTCACCACAGTGATGGGATGCTCTTGGAAATAGTGCTTCAGCTTCTTGGCGCCCAGGTACACGCCGTAAGTCATCTTCTGTTAATGAGGGTAGTTCTGCTTGGAGCTGGACAGCACTTCGCTGAGATAGTATACTGGCCGCTGCACAGTCTTGCCTTCCTCTTCTCTCTCCACCACAATCACAACACTGACCACTCGGTTAGTCGCAGCAATGTACAGCAGCATTGGTTCTTTGGGTAGCGGACTAGCCAAGATGGGAGCGCTACCCAGCATGGCTTTCAGCTCCTTGAATGCCACATCAGCTTGCGGTGTCCAGACGAACTTGTCGCTCTTCTTCATCAACTGATACAGAGGCAAGGCCTTCTCGCCCATCCTGCCCAGGAAGCGGCTCAGAGAAGCGAAGCAGCTAGTGAACTTTTGCACATCCTTCAGGGATCTCGGCAAAGACATGCTCTCAATAGCTTTTATCTTTGAAGGATTGGCCTCAATGCCCCGGCTGGATACCAAGAAGCCGAGTAGCTTGCCAGCCGAGACGCCAAAGGTGCATTTAGTCGGATTCAACTTCATCTTGTACTTGCGCAAGTTGGCAAATGTTTCCTCAATGTCACTAAGCAGAGTATGTGTTTTATTCGTTTTGATGACAATGTCATCTACGTACACCTGCACATTTTTGCCAATTTGATCATGCAAGCATTTCTGCATGTATCTCTGATAGGTAGCCCCAGCATTCCGCAACCCAAAGCACATGACACGATAGCAATAAGCCCCGTACGGGGTAACAAAGGCAGTCTTTATTTGATCAGCAGGGTTGAGAGCTATCTGATGAAAACCAGAGTAGGCATCTATGAATAACAAAAGCTCACAACCAGCAGTGGAATCGATCACCTGATCTATGCGGGGTAGCGGAAAGGGATCCTTGGGGCAGGCCTTGTTCAGGTCGGTGTAGTCCACGCACATGCGCCAAGCGGTATCCGCCTTGGGGTTCTCCTTCTTCTTCTCAACCATAACCGGGTTGGCTAGCCAATCCGGATGCAAAACCTCCATGATAAAGTTGCTTATCAGCAACTTGGTGATCTGATCACCGATAGCCTTCCTTCTCTCATCGTCAAAGCGGCGCATCGCCTGCTTCACTGGCTTGGCATCATGCCACACATGTAGCGAGTGCTCAACCAACTCCCTCGGGACACCTGGCAGATCCTCATTGGACCAGGCAAACACATCCTGATTCTCACGGAGGAAGTGGATGAGCTCGCTTTCCTATTTCTCTCCCAACCCGGCGCCAATGATGGCAACACGGTCTGGGAACTAAGGATCGACCTGGACCTTCTTTGTCTCCTGGGACGCCTGGAACGCAGTCCCGTACTGGGAACTCGGCATGCCAGGCGCACCACCTTGCGCTGCTTGCGCCATAGCCACCACCTCATACATCTTCTTCTTCTCGGCAGCAATGACCATGGATTCCGCATTGGCTTCAACCGAGTCAAGCAGCCGTAGTCACAGCATTCACCTCCTCGGGATCATACCGAGTATCAATCCGGTCACCCCTGCGCTTGTTGCGGAAATCATTGCGTTTGTTGCTGTTGTAGTTCCTTCTCGGCTCGGGGGAGTCCATCAGAGGCTGAGTTGGGTCGCCAAGTGCATACATGTCCACGATCTTGATGGTCTCTGGGAGAGTACTCGGCATCTCGCGCTGCAGCTTCTGCCACAACATGCTGCCATGCCTGCAACCCTGCGCAAACCAAGTGATGCCTGGGCCTCATTCACACCTTCACAGGTGTTCCTCAAGGTGCTCCACCGAGTAAGGTACTCGCGATCGGTCTCGTCTTCCCGCTGCTTGCACGCGGACAACTGCTGCGGCTTATTCGGCCTCTTGTAAGTGCTGGTGAAGTTGCTGATGAAGGCCTCCGAGAAGTCCAGCCAGCAATTGATACTGTCCTTGGGCAGGTTGTTGAGCCAAGTCCGAGCTGGACCCTCAAGCATTTGCGGAACATACCGCACAGCCCATCTCCGGTTTCCGCCTGCAATGTGCACGGCTGTGACATAATCACTCAACCAGTCTTCTGGCTTGGTGCTGCCATTGTAACACTTGGTCCCCCTGGCCAGCTAGAAGTGGTTCACTGACGGCTCGTTCATGATGCGAGGGCCAAAGCACTCTGGGCCAGGCGGCCCCCTGTTCTCGAGTTGCACGGACAGATTAATCCGGTCCAGCTTGAACCTGGCATCACTGGGCTCCAACATGCGCTCACCCAGGCGATCAGCAACATTCCTTGGGTCAGCATAGCCGGCTAGCCCCATCGCCGAGTAGCCATCGTCATACATGTTCTCCTGTACAACAGCGGGTTGCGCCACAGGGTTGGTTGCTGGTGCAGCCGCACACGGTTGTGCTGCAGCAGCCTGCTGCGTCCTCTGCCGCGTAGGCTGAGCAGCAGGACGCCGAGAAGGCCCCGCGTTGTCTCCGTCATTCCCCTTGCTCTGAGCTTTATGGGCTTGATAGCCTGCTCCTGCAGTAGTGTGTTTCTGACTGGATTCTCGCGGCACAGCGCGCTGTTTCGCGGCGAGAACCGGGTCGTACACCTGCATCTGTCTGCTCTTCCCAGAGTGCACACTCTAGTCCCTCTCGCGGCTGGGATGCGGCGATGAGGCCTGATCCGTAGATCTGACCGCATGCGAGTGCACGACCTGAGAAGCACCGGCACCCGGATTGGCTTTCCGGAACTCCTCATTCTGCCTAGCATCCTCTAGCACTAGCTCATTGAGCCTCTCTTGCTGCCTAGCGCGCGCGTCGCCGGCAAGGTTTGGCAACTCAGCAGCTACAGCCTCAGCAGCTCTAAGTGTTTTGGCGGGGGTGCTGTATCTAGGCCTGGTAGTGGTGTTTGCGGTGGCAGATTGGCTAGGAGCCTCTACAACTGTCGCCATCTCGGCGCCTAGGTTGCGACGCGTAGCGCCTACCTTGCTAGACTTCCTAACAATAGGCGTAAAGCCGTGGGCCTTGTTGTACTCGTTCTGGTCTAGGCTAAGCTCAAGCCTAACCTTCTCAAGCTCCAGGTGCTCAGCGAGCAGCTCCTGGCGCTGTCGGTCGAGCTGCGCCCTCATGGTCAGGAGCTAGAGCTCGGTGGGAGGCGGCATGCCCATCCGCGCAGCGGATGCCGGTATCGTTGGTGTAATGGAGAGAGGGATGTTGGAATCCTTCTCGTAGGGCTTGTGGGTCCTCCCGCCAGCACTCGGGCCAGCGAGATCCTCGATGACCTCCGCGGCAGCAGCCGCGCCCTTCCCGGCATTGGTAGCCAGGCCGGTCACCATCACCTCCACGCTGTCCGCGGAGCAGCCCACGGCCTTCCGCGGGCAGCAAGCAGGGCAAGAGGATCCTCCGCGACCAGCACCTCCTCTAGAAACTCGCGGACGACGGCGGTGGCGACGTAGACGAGGTGCGAGCCGAAGGAGAGCACCGAGCCGCCTGCCGGAATGGGCCTCCCGCCGAAATCTCCGGCGTTGTCGGTGACGAAGTATAAGGAGCCGAATCTGTGGACAAGGCCACAAACCACGCGCTCCCCAGTAGCAGAAATGAGTCCCGTCCGAACATGGACTCCAGCCAGCGCCTCTGTCTGCCCCACGGTGGGCGCCAACTGTCGTGGTGGTATCACGGCAGATGCCATGGGATGGCTAAAGTTGGGGCCGATGGACGCTGGAGGTGCTCGGGGAGGGATCACACGGCGAGTGGCCGCGTGTGGTAGATCACGATCACTGTAAACAACACGGTCTTACCCAGGTTCAGGGCCCTCGTGTGGAGGTAACACCCCTACTCCTGCCTCTCTCTTTATATGGTGTTTACCGAGTAGCCACAGCACAGTTCAGTCCTTCAGCCGAGTAGCCACTCTACGCTCTAGTTCTCTCTGTGAGTAGTGAAGCAATACAGAGTGTCGACCCTCGCACAGGAGGAGGCAGGGCACCATATATACTGGTGCCCAGCCGGATAGAATAATACTAAAAGGTACAGCTCGATGGAACAGGAGCACTGTAGAACCGCGCACGCCTCCGGGTTCCCGCTGACGCTTGCCCCGTAAGTCGTCGCGCCGTTCGGAGATGGGACCTGTCCACCCTTGTCAGTGAGATAGGGTAGGCCCCTAGCCCTGTCCTGTCCCCTCTGTCAGTGACAGGACTAGACAGGCGCCTACCGCCCTGTAGCCACCCCGGAGCGCGGATAATCACGCACTCCGTAAGTTGAACCGCACGCCGTACGGACGCAGGATACGCAGGATCCTATGTCAGAACGGCTCCATTGACTTCTGGCCCGAGTAGGAATCCACTCCCTCTACTCGGACCACTTCCTCTACTCGGAAGAATACAACTTCCTTGATTCTTCCTCCTGGCCATTGGTGGGCACGACCGGTTAGCAGTCTACCGGGTAGCCGGCCTACTCAGTCAAACAGGCTCTTTGCTCTTGCCTTTAGCACTGGCGTTACCCCTACTCGGGGGTAACCCCCCGACACTAACTAAAAGAAATTCGTTGTTTTCCTTTATCACCCCTTCCACTTGGGGTTGAGGGCTCCCAACATCATCAAAGGGCGGTGGCGGATCCTGATTCGGCATGGCCCATAGGGCTGGAGCCACGTCCAGATTGGCGGGAATGGGCGTCTGAGTCGGGGGCTGAAGTGAACGCGGATGGCGGAGCAATGACGGTGGTGTTGGTGACCAAGATTCCATTAGCAACGGGTGGTATCCAACTTTTTATTCATGAGTTCCCTGCCGTAGAGGAAAAAATTGGGCAGTTTGTGAAGGGGTCTGTTGGAGAGGGCATGCAGCGGGATGCGGAGGGGGGGTGCGAATTTTCCTGCTTGCGGTTGGGCTGCGTGCATGGTTACCCCAATTTTTTTGCAGAACAATATAGAGATAGGGCATCTGTCGGAGCACTAAATTTTAGTCCAAATACCCTAGAAAACATTTTTTTGACAATTTTCCTATTTTACATATCGGTTGGAAATGATCTAATTGTAGAACTTTTTTAATCATCACCTTTAGATAAAGTGGAGGGCAAACATATAAAAAAAACTGCCTATTGAGGCTATTTTTTTAGTATCACGTATGTCTATATAGATAAGTAGAGTATTAATTATAGATGAAGTTGGATGATAATCTATGTCTATATAAATATTGCAATGAATGTGATTATCGTGATTGCTTGTTTTCAATTCTCTCAATTACGCAATTTTAATTTGTTCACCTAACAATTGTTTTATTCATATAAGGAGATACCTCTAGTGAAACTATGACCTAGGTCTATTCTTTTACGTTTACTATGACCTTATTAACTTACTTTTATTATTATTGATAACTTGCTTGTTCACTTTTATTGTAATAACTTTCAGCCATATTTTTCACACTATACGTTTAATATTTTATGTTTAGCGAGATGAGGAGCTTGACAATCTTCCTGAAATGTTAGTGACGAAGATTTTTGTGTCTTGTGTGCACTACCCTTATAGTTTGTTGAGTATTTAGTATTCCTACTGTTTCGATAAACATTGGTTCTTAAATGAGAGAAATTTGTTATTGTTCTACATCCACCCTTTCACTTCAGGGCTCCCAACATCATCACAGGGTTGTGGCGGATAGGGATGCAGAAGTGGGATCCCACTTATAGTTAGCGTGTTCGCGGGGTTGGAGCGGCGTACCGATCGGCGGGAATGGGCGGCCGAGTCGGGGCTGAGGTGGACGCGGACGGCGGACCGACGACAGTGACGTTGGCGGCCAAGATTCCACCAGCAATGGTCGGTTGGCGAGGGCATGCGGCAGGGCAAAATTTAGGGTTGCCCCATATTTTTTACAGGACAACGTAGAGATAAGGTATCTGCTGGAGCACTATTTTTTGTCCAAATACCCTAGAAAATATTTTTTGGCAATTATAGAACTTGTTTAATCATGGCCTTTAGATAAAGTGGAGGGCAAACAAATATAAAAACTACCTTCACATGCTATTTTTGAAGTATCACCTACCCGTCCTCGCATGCACTTATTTCGAAATTTATTTGCAACGATGTCAATTTTTATTGAATTTGTAGCTCAAATACATCATTAACTGGATGCTGAGTCCACTAAGAAAACAATATGGTACTTATCTTGATTCGCTAGAGAGCGTCATCAAGTCCATGGCGATCGTCACGATGGATCAGCTCGTGGCGTCATCCTCTGGCCTCTGCCGTGGCTTCTCCGTAGCAACTGAGCCCGAACAGGACAAGCGCGAGGTCGCCACAGGTCGTCTCGTCGCCGTCTCTGTCTGTCCCACTATCTAGAATGGCGACTGACGGGCGGGCGGTACCCACGACAAAGCTGTGTGGTGATTTTGTTCAAAAAAAAAAAAAAAAAAAAAAAAAAAAAACTTTGTGGTGATAGTTTGGCAACTCGGCATGCTACAAATCTATAATTTCACATTTTCCCTGGCCGTCGCTCTCCATATAGGATCATGAGCCCGTAGCTTCACATCGAGCCTCCTCCCTCTTCCCCCGCAAAAAAGAAAAAGAAAAAAGAGTCGCTTCCCTCTTGCTCCAAATTATTACCAACGGTCAAGCCTAACTATGTTTGACCGGAACAGAATTTGAGAAATATTCTTATCCGTCTACTCGAGATAAAAACTTATCACTAGCAAGTCGCAATTATTTAGTTGAAGGTGTACACATATTGTACTATTTGTTTTTTTGAACAATATTGTACTACTACTTGCTTGTGGCTTAGGGCATCTCCAGTCGCCCCCCCCGAGCCCCCCCCTCCCCTCCCGGCGGCCATTTTCGCGCCGAAAGCGGCGAATATCGCCGTTTCTTCACCACTCGCCCCCCCAGAAGCCTAAATAGCGCCGTTTCGGCGCTATTTAGCGTCGCGGCACCCTAGCCCGCTGGGTTCGGCCTGGGGGGCGAAACTGCGCGGCCGCGCGCGCGGGCCAGCGCTGTCAGTGACGCGACGAGAAAGCGCGGGAACAGAACCGCCCCGTGATCATCTTCTCGGCTTCCGCGTCGGTCAAAAGGCTGCCGGCGTTTATGGCGTGGCGGCCGCCCAGTGCATGCGCCCGTTCAAAGGTTGCCGGCGTAATGGCGTGGCGGGCGGCGGCAAGGGACGCGCGCGCAGTAAATGCCCGACCACCTATAAAATCCCACTCGCCGCGCTCGCCATTCTTCCACCGGCGCTCTTCCTCTCTTCTTCCCCCTCGGCATTCTCCTCTCCTCTCCCCCGTTCTCCATGCAGCAGCAATGGCCAGCTTCAAGGACGACGCCGCGGCGAACTTCCCACGCCGCCACCTTCGCCGAAGCGAGGCGATGGCGCTGTACCGCGCGGGCTACCCATGCCCGCCGGACAGCCGCCTCCCGAGCTCTGCCGCTGGGCAGAACCGCTGGGCGCTCAGCGGCGGCGGGGTGCCCGTGCCTCCGCTCCCCAACACGGACCCCGAGTTACGGCGCGCAATCCACGAGATGCGCGCCCCCATGGCGGAGCCCGACCGCTTCCCGGAGACGGGATTCGACGAATTTTGGTGGCAGACGCTGGCGACGCGCCGCGACAGGGAGCTCGCCTCCCTGAACGACAACGGGCCTGTCGACGGCCGCTTCAACGCCAACGGGCGCCGCCACTGGTGGAGTGGCCCCAACCGCACTACTGAGTGGGTTGTGGACCACATCAACGCCGGCAACGAGCCGCGCTTGGAGATGCCGCCCCGGCAGAACCAGGCGTGGGAAGCTCGCCGGACGGGCGCCTCATCTTCGTCGGCGACGTCGAGCTCCTCCGGCGCCTCCTCCCTCTCTGTTTCCCCCCCCTCCCTGAACTCCGGCGCACCAGCCCGCAGGCGTAGCGGCGGCGCCCTTCGCATCGGCGAGCCACGCTTTGAACGCGTGGTTCGCCCGAAGACCGAGGACGCCGGCGACGACGAGGAGGAGGAGTGGCCCGACCAGAAGGTCACGGAGCAGCTGTCCTTGGACACGCTCCAGCCGCTCGACGCCGACGCCGCCGCGTCTTGGAGCCTGCGGGAGAGCACCGCGGCGGAGCTGTAGCTCCAGCGCCGCCTCCTAGCGGAGGCCGAGAAGCTGAAGGCGGCGCGCGACAAGGAGGCCGCCGCCAACGCGGCCCGCCGCCGCGTCCCTCCCCTGCCGCCGCCGCAGGAGGCCGTCTACGTCGTCCTCGACCTAGACTCCGACGATGAGGACGAGATCCAGCAAGCCCTCGCGGCGAGCAGGTGGGATGGCTGCGGCGACGCCGGACAGGGGTCGAGCAAGCGCCCCGGCGACGGCCCCGACGACGGCGACGACGTCGACTATAGCCAGGCCATCGCCGCGAGCCTCGGCCTTCAGTAGATTAGTTTTAGTTTAAATTTCCGTTCTAGTTTTTAAATTCGCGTCGAATATGTACGAACTTCGCCTAAATTCAATAAAATTCGCCTAGTTTTTATATTGTGTTTGTTTGGGCCGAATCTTGGGCTCGGGAGCGACTGGGAAGCCTGCCCCCCAGGTTCCAGATTAGCGCCGTTTGGCGCCGCGGCGGCCCCAAAACGGCGGCGTTTTGGGCCCTGGGGGGCGCAACGACTGGAGATGCCCTTAGGCACCACCAGGGTCGTCGGATTTGCCGCGCCCGATACACCCGACTAAGGGCAAAAAAAACACGCTCAACAAGTATCAAACAAGTATCCGCGCAGCAGCCAACCACGGGACCCTCGGCATATAATAGGTTTTTAAGCCTTAGGCTTTTTTTTTCTGCATTTATATCATGAAATAATATAAAGTTGTTGACCCTTACAAGCACGGTGTAACACAAACACAGAGGACCCAAAAACCCTAGAACACCCTAAGACAACCAAGACACAAGAAGATCGTCCATCCCAGAATCTTGAGAGAAGACCCCTGTAACAGAAAGATTTGCAACCAAGCGCAAGCGGGTCATCATCTTCGACCACGGTATAATTGCCGCCACGCTGCTTCCTCCTCCCTTGACACCAGCGCCGAGAGGGCATGAACACCAATCCAACACACTTGCAACAGCCGTCACCATCTTTGGCTTTGAGTACCGCGAACAGTGTCCCTTCCGGATAGAAGAGAACTCGAGTCACTAGTACAGATAGCCTCATCTGTGGCGCACCAAATATCGATTCTGTGGCGCACCACGGGGCCACAGGGGTGCGCCACAGAATACACGCCAGTAAAATATTTTTCTGTGGCGCACCCCACCCGTGCGCCACAGAAATAATTGATTCTATGGCGCACCCCCAACATGCGCCACAGAAAGGTGATTTCTATTGCGCACCAGTGACATGCACCACAGAATAAATAGTTGATTCTGTGGCGCACCAAGAGGTGATGCGCCACAGAAAGTTTTATTGGTGCGCCACAGAAAAGAATGCAGTATTACATAATTTAATTTGTTTCTGGTATATACAGTTTGAATACACAAGAATTATATAGTTTGAATACACAGCAGTGATATTTGACAATATATAACATACTACTGATATTTGACAAAGATATAAGTCACACATTACTTAATTACAATAGTGATACATAGTGCAAAGTATCGAATTTGGCTCAAAGTGATAGTCAAACATCATCGAACAATTATCACCACATAGTTACTCGAGTTGTCAAGTTACAAATGCCTAAGCTAAGATGAAATAGACTACAAGCACAGCGACGATGGTGAGCAAGAACGGTAGCTTGATGGAGCTCTTCATCTTGTTCTTCTGTTTCGACTAGTGGTCCCTCCACTTCGCAACCGCCTCATGTCTAGTCTCGTATCCTTTATAGCAGTTGCCGTTGAATATGTCCACCTGTGCTTTACAGTCCTTTCACTCGTCATAGACTCCTGGAACCCGACCCTCGAACGCCACGTAGTACGTCATCTATATAGATAGACACAAGGCATATTAGTAAGTAATGCAAAAAAACAACTAAGACATATATGTTCAGAAAAAGTAGAGCAAAGAAACAAAAATAAACATCAAAAATATCTTCTATATCTAAATAGTAGCCCCCCACTAAAGGTAATTCTCTCAACATGCAAGGTGTCCACCTCATCAACAATTCATGAGCAATCCTATGCTGCCACCTAAGCAAATATGCCACCTATTGAAAAGAAAAAAATTCACCACTAACATGCAATTAAGAGCTAAATATTCACATGCAAAAATCTACTTATCTTCCTACAGTGCACTAGATTAATGCACGTACGGCCAGTTATAAAAAATCACGAATCGGTAACTGACAAAATAAATCACTTTGGAGGCGCTTCAGTTAGGCTTCCTACATTATTGCGGCTTCTCTTTTCTCTATAACGGACCATGATACTTCCGGCCGGCTCCGATAAATATTTACTAGGGACTGCTCCGACCTCTCAGATGGACACACCATCTACTGCTTCGTCTCCCTCTATACTAACACGGCTTCCTCTGTTCATGCCTTCCTGAACTAAATAAATCTCAATCAGCCTCTAGAGTATAGGGTTCATCATGTGGGAGCAGATTGCAGGTCATATGAAGGCCCCCTACATTAGCGCTGGATGGAGTTCTTCTTCTCTCTTCTGGGATGTCTGCGCTGACCGGCCCGAGTGCAGTAATCTGGTACACGGTATTCCTGATGATATATAGAACCAGCACGTTGTTGCTGTTGCTACTGAAAACGATTGGATGTGCTGCCTTTTTATTGCAGATGGGAGTCCGGAGTCGCATCGGTTCAGCTGCCCTTCTTGACAAAAGATATATCCCACTATCACATATGCAACATGCGTAAATTGATATATATTTACTCTTTTCATTTGAACTTTTTCATTACCATATTTTATCCCATGTGGAATATAAGCACGGTTGGTGTTTTGTATGCTGCGGGAACTAAATACATCGATCTGCTCATTATACAGATCCTCTGTTGCAAAGTGCTAGCTAGGAACTATCTTGAGTGAACCCTTTCTTATACTTGGATTGTTCGAGAAAAGGAGAAATAGAAATTTATTCGTCACTCTTTCCGGACTCTTTTTCCTTCCACAAAATTTAGTGCCCCAAAAAGATTCAATTTTACCTATCTTGAGTTCTGATTCTAATATGTATTTTTTCTTCCTCTCTTTTATGTAATTATGTATGCTTACAAATAAGGAATCACGACTGAATTCAATGAACCTTGAATTATATTGATCAAAGTCTCACATATATGATGATACGTTCGTTGGCGGTATGCCGCGTCCATTGACATATCACTATTTTACATAAGCAGGTACGAGCTCCCTACTTTCCTCCCTATACTTCCTTATTTACTTTTCTTGACATTCTCTCATTTGTAGGTTATCCGATATTAGTTTTTATTTCTATATCTATTGACGGGTATAACGCGCACCGGTTGGCCCGGCATTCACACACATGGATCTCAATCTCTCCTCCATGCCGGTCACCTCTCCCTGATTGTATGACCGTTCTACTTGATGTTATGAGTTTTATGGATTTTTGCATGATATTTGTGGTGCCTGAATGGAAATTCAGGTCACTAAATACAGAACCTGTGACAGCCGGAGATGAACCCATATGACTACAGTACGCTAGAATGTCTACTGTTCGGGGTTGGCTCACCATCTTCTACGCTACATGATGTGCATTAGTTATGAGGTCTGTCAATGATTCGCCATGATGCACAGAACATTTTCCTTGGCCTATCAGTATCATCTTTGTCGGCCTCTCTATGTCAGGCATGATGCAAGTTCAGTGAGAGCATATCTGATTTGGCGAACAAGACATTCAACATGCAATAATCCAGAATGGTTAACATGCAGAATTAGAGGAAGTACTTTGTTCATCTTTTCAGATTTTTTATCAGCACAAAAACTTGGATTATTCTTATTTGGGATCATCAATTCATTTTTATACAAGATACTTATTTGTTGTGCTTCATCACACTGTTATCCAAAATTATACGATATTTGAAATAACCTTTGATGTTATGCTACGCTATTTTCATTTGGGCTTTCAATATTTTATGTGTTGCATTATTTGTTTATAAAAGGTCCCGCCGCAACGCGCGGGGTATCATCTAGTACAACATAAAGCTAGGCCTAAGTTTAGAGCTAACTAAGCTATACAAGTTCAAACTAACTAAGCATAAACAAACTAGACCTAAAGCTATATAAGTACAAACAAACTAGGCCTAAAGCATAAACAAACAAGTACAAAAGGTACAAACAAACTAGCCCTAAAGCTATACAAGTACAAACAAACTAAGCATAAACAAACTAGGCCTAAAGCATAAACAAACAAGTACAAAAAGTAGAGCAAGGAAACAAAAATAAACATCAAAGATATACAAGTTCAAGCTAACGAAGCATAACGCTAGGTCTAAGTTTAGAGCTAATTAAGGAAATTTTGTTAAACAAACTAATAGTAGCTAGCTAGGCACACCTCGATCAACGATACCTCTTCTAGAGCGGCGCCGGAAACGGCTTATATAAGTCTTTAGTCATCCATGTCCTGCGATCAACCTGCCGCTCTAGGCGTTCCTGGATATCCCTCTGGCATAACCCAATGGGATGGTTTAAGGACCCTCCCTTTTCGGTGACATCTTCAATGATTATCTCCGACAACTTGACTTTGATGCGATGAAAATCTTGCATAAGATCATCCTGTGAGATTTCCCCCGCCATTTTGTTGGACCAATCTCGGAGTTTAGCAGGATGATTCATATTATTTGCATCGCGGACAATCCCTTTGAGGTGATGGAGGGCATAGAAGGCCTCCTTCGTGCTCCAAGCCAGCTTCTTGATGCAGGGGAACTCGGTCACGTGCTTGAACCCGTATTTGCCAGTAGCCGGCCTGATACATTCTTGTTTCTTTTCGAATATGTATCCATTTTGGGTGTAGCCATTGATAGCCTCATCGAGAACACCCCTTATTCTGGTGTAGTCTTTCCTCTTCGTCTTATTCGACGAGTCGAAGTACTGGGCAAGTGACCACTTTATAGTCCAGCCGTCTCGAGTGAAACAGATTGAAGATATCCTCGTACGCTATGAAGAACAGTCCCGCGGGTTCTTCATGTCGAAGTGCTTGTCGAACTCCGCCTCGATCTTCGGATCACCGTTCTTGTCCAAGTCTTCCTCGTTGGCGTCTCCTTCCATTCCGATGATGCTCCTCTTGCGTTTCCTCACGACAACACGGCTAGGCCTTGATGGGTCGGTGATGAAGAAGCATTGGTCAACTTGGCTAGCGAGTACCCATGGCTCATTTTTCGCGGATGCGTTCTTCGATTTGGCATCGGGTATAACCATTGTGGTAAAATACCGTCCTTCTTTCTTGACATTCTTGGCCCATCTCACACGGAACATTGCCACCACGGTCTCTCCGCAGTAGTTGAGATACCATATCTCCTCGATCTTTCCAAAGTATCTTTCCTTGACATTAGTCTCGTCATCGCCATATGATAGCATAGTTACTCCTGAGTTTTGATTTTCGCTACTCATGTCCTTGTCCTCGGTGGAGAATCTGTAACCGGAGATGTCGTACCCCTGATAGGTCCTTACGTTCTGCCCGGGGCCCTGTCATAAGATGTATATGAGTTTTCATCTTCCGTAGAAGGCATTTTTCTCCGTGCTTCAATCAGTTGACTTTTCTTGAACCAGCGCGTGAAGCCGGAGTTGTGCTCTTTGGTTACGTCTCCCATCTTCCTCGGCCCGCCCATTTTGATATAATTCTGGTTGATTAAGCTTTTGTGCTCTTCCACGAAAGGGTCGATCAACTTTAAGTGTTGTAGCGCGACCCGGTGAGCCCTTTCAAAGTCGTCGCGTCGTTTTTGAATGTTGACATGGACGTCGCGGCAGCCCTCGCGGTGACCGACTCCGGTGAGCCTGTCGAGGTGCGTCCTGGTGGACAGACCGATATCCTGGTCGTCTTCGGTGCTTAGGTAATTGTTGCAGAAAGAGATGCACTCGTTGGTTAGAAATCCTTTGGCCATGCTTGCGTCTGGACAGGCCCTATTGCGAATGTATCCTTTCAGGACACCTTTCTGCCTTTACATCGGCATCATGTAGTGCAGAAACGTCAGGCCGAGATGCCTGATGTCATCAACGACATGGAGAAGGAGATGGACACATATATCATAGAATGCCGGCGGGAAGTAAATCTCGAGCTCGCATAGTATCACCACGATCTCATCCTGTAGCATCTTGAGATGCCTCACGCCGATCGATTTCGGGTGATAACGTCGAAAAAGTTGCAAAGGCCAAACAACGTATCACGGACATGCTCGTCCATTATCCCTCGGATCGCAACGGGAAGTATCTGCGTCATGAGCACGTGACAATCGTGAGACTTTATCCCGGTGAACCTCTTCTTCGCTAAGTCCAGATATCTGCTTATACTCCCTGAGTATCCGTGAGGAACTTTGAATTCTTGGAGGCACCTAAAAAACTGCTCAAGCTCCGGCGGACTCAATGTGAAGCAGGCAGCGGGAAGCACCACGGTGTTCTTCTTAGCCTTTTTGCGGGGACGTTGAGTCCCTTCCGTCTTATCCTCATCGTCATCATCATCACTATCGGCGGGGACCTGTAGATTTTTCCTAATGCCAAAATGTTTCAGATCGTATCTTGCTTTCGGCCCATCCTTGGACTTTTCCGAATTGCAAATAGTGCCAAACAGAATCTCCGTAACGTTCTTCGTAATGTGCATCACATCAAGGCTATGAGGCGTGTGGAGGACCGGCCAGTACTCCAAGTCGTGGAAAACAGACCTCGCTTTCCATACACCCAGCAGCGGCTCTGGCTTGGATCGCTTCTTTCCCGGCGAATGGCACTCATCCCAATTTTTCAGAAGCTCGTCCATTTCTGCGCCGCTCCTCGTGCGTGGGGCTCCATCGGGCTCGTCTTTACCATTGAACAACTCACCGCGTTTTCTCCATGGGTGATCCAGGCGAAGCCACCTTCGAGCCCCTGGGTACACGGTTTTTGAAGACCCAGGATTCCTTGGTAGCTGGAGATGCGGGGTACCGTCCATGCACTTCACGCAGCCGCAGAATCCGTGGCCGACCTGGGAAGATACATACGCGTAACCAGGATAGTCTGTGACCGTCGTGAGCAACGCGGCTCTCGTATGGAAATAATCTCTAGTGTACGCGTCCCACGTACGGGGTGGCGGTCTTCCACAACGTGTCTAACTCGTCTTTCAGCAGCCCGAGATACAAATGCATGTCGACACCTGATTGTTTCGGCCCCTGGATGAGAATACTCAAGTGTATGTACTTTTGCTTGGTGCACAGCCACGGGGGTAGGTTATAAGGCCATACAAACACGGGCCAGCTGCTATGTGTGCTACTCTGGTTGCCGAACGGATTGAGTCCATCGGTGCTCATACCCAGCCTGACGTTCCTCGCGTCGCCCTCGAAACTCGGGAAAGCTATGTCCAATGCTTCCCACTGGGCAGCGTCTGCAGGATGTGTCATGATATAGCCCTTCTCCGGATCTTTTTCCGGCTTCTCTCTTTCCACGTGCCATTGCATGAGCTTTGCTTCCTTAGGGTCCACGTAGTACCGCTGAAGACGGGGAGTGATAGGAAAGTACCATACCACTTTTCGAGGAATTTTCTTGTTGTTGGTTCCACTCTTGTATCGTCCGTGGACGCACTTCGGACATGTGGTTGTGTCCTTGTACTCCCCACGATAAATTACACAATCATTGATGCAGGCGTGGAATTTTTCGTGAGGTAGGTCAAGAGGGCACACGACTTTCTTAGCCTCGTTGATACTGCTTGGCAATGTGTTTCCCTCGGGAAGGCGATCGTGCCAGATTTTGTGTTCTTGTTGAAACTCGAGTCGGTCCATTTGTTTTGCGTCTTCATCTTCAGAGCAGCAAGCGTTACATGCAAGCGCGTATCCTCGGGGCGGCACCCAGGAAACAACGGAGTCACCCCGTCTATCTCCATTTGCGCCAGCTTGGCTTTCTCCTTAGCTGCAGCTATGTCGTTGCTCGTCTCCTTAAGCAGCTAATCCTGAACATGAGAGTCCCGCAAGGCCGAAATTAGCGGGGTCTCCGTGTTCACGCCTTCATCGTCATGTCGATCTTCTCTGCCGACATATCCTTCTTCATGATGATCTTCTTCACCGTCATTTCCTTCGTCATCTCGCTCGCCCTCTTCTTCGTGCACACCTTTTGCGGCCGGCGGTGCCACATGGTTGTGGTCGTCAAAGAAACCGCGTCTGAGAAGGTGCTCCTCCAATTGTCCGGAATCAGGGTCAATCCAGCGCACGAGTTTGCATGATCGACACAGACATCTTATCTGCCGCCTGTTGCACCGAATCATGTTCGTCTTCGCGTCTTTCTTGTATCTAGCGATTCGAGCAGAGCTCATTTTTAGTACCATGGTTGCCTGCACACACACATAGAGAGTAGAAAATTAGAAGCACAACATGCATAGTCGCCGGAAAAATTCGGCATGACATCTCCTATAAGTAGGACATATGGGGTGCAAAAGTTTGCCGAAATGGAAGTGAATCAACATTTCGGCAAACATCCATGCACCATGGCCGCCCGCGCGCGACAATCGGTCCACCTGCACATGCATGACAAGCACCCATACACATCGATCGATAGCCACACGAGACACATGCACCTCCAACTATACTCACCTAGTAGATTCGATACCGAGACGCGAAAAAAGCGAGGAGAGGGAGGGACCGGAGTATAAATGGAGGTAATTAGGCCCCCTCAACAACAAGAAACTCCACCAACAATTATACAAAAAAAAAAAAGGTTCATCTACCAAAAAGAAGAATTAAATGTGTAAAATTGGAGTGGAGAGAAGGGGGAGACGAGTGAGCAACATCCACTTGGAATGAAATGAGTGGGGGGGAGAGAGAGGGGGGCTACCATCTTTGTGTGCACAGGGCACCTATTCTGTGGCGCACCTGTACAATGTTCTGTGGAGCACTGCTGGGCTGCGCCACAGAATGTGTATTTTCTGTGGCGCAGCACAGCAGTGCGCCACAATGCCATATTCTGTGGCGCACCAGGTAGCCCGCGCCATAAAAATAGGTGTATTGACAGCCAGTCCAATGATTGGGGTGGGCCCCACCGATTTTTTGTAGCGCACCAGGCAGACATGCGCCACAGAATTAGAAATTTCTGTGGCGCACCAGGAAGACATGCGCCACAGAATTAGAAATTTCTGTGGCGCACCAGAGGCCATGCGCCACAAAATTTTATTTCTATGGCGCACGCCTTCTAGGTGCGCCACAGATGCTGTTCCATAGAAAGGCACTTCTCTACTAGTGAGTCAACCGACCGGTCTAGCACCGCGGTCGGGCCATCCGCCCGGGCAAAGCAGGATCTCCCTCTAGTATCAGCGCCGTGAGAAGACAACAGCAGCAACAACAAATCATACTAACAAGGAGGAAGAAGGGTCATCGTCTCCATGCATCCATCGCCCATCTGAGGACCCAACTGGCCAGTGCCGATGGATCTCTAGAAACCATAGCCCGCGACCTCGATGAGATCCGGGGATCCCTCACCCCGCTGGCTCCTAGACGAAGGAAAAAGCCTCGCCTGACCGCGAACGGAGCCCGGAGAAATTTATTCCGATGCGACACCACCGCAACGGCCTCGGCAGCGTGTCCCTCGACCCTAACCCTACCACGCACCGCCTAGCGGACAGACCCAAGGTTCCCCCTCCCTCTCGCCGCCAAAGCGGCCGATGGAGAGAGAGGGAACCGACGTCGTCGCTGGCGGCACGCAAGGGAAACACTCGTCGCGTCCTTGATCGCCTCGTGCGATCCAACTTTTCCGGGAGCGAAATAGTTCTATGTTGTAGTCCTGATCCTTGGCCTTTTATTTGACATAGGAGAAGCAAGCACCCGAAATAAGGCTTAGACCGAAAATAAAAAAAGGATTACATCACTAGAACCTGACCCGGCAACAAAATTATCAAGTGATTTCTGCCAATTTCTTGGCCCCGTGAGGATCCAATACTTCTCTCTCCCTTGATGCGTTGGAAGAGGATTGATGGCATTGCGAATTTGTTATTGAAGACCCTCACATTCTGCTTCTTCTAGATTTCCCAAGAGGTAAGGATGATTGCCATCTTAAGGCCCTCGGAATATGTGACGAGGCGGGCCGCCAAGTCCTTCCAATATTAAAAAATTATAGGTTTGGTGGACCCAAGCCGAAGCACAAGCGTGGGGCATTTGAGCCAGATGGTCGTCCCAGTCCAGTTTCGAGTGGAGTAGCAGACACTCGAACATAATATGTCTTCCACTCTTAGGGTGACATCTGCGAAGTTGGCAAATCGGTTGATGAGACCATCCCCCATAGCCAGGCGATCCAAGATCCATAGCCTATTATGCACAACCAGCCAAGCAAAAAAAGGAGTATTTTGGGAGGGCCCATGTTTTTCGAACGATGCTCATGAACAGACAGTAAGATGCACCAATGAACTGTGTCTTATAAGCATATTTGGCCGAATAGATCCCTGAGCTTGCGAGGGTCCAGGAAATACGGTCCTCGATCTTAGGAGACACGGAGATCTCTTAAATGAGGTCCAAAAGATGCACGAACCGAGAGATGTGCTCGGCGGTGAAATTTTCCACGGAGAGGTCGGAGATCCACTACACACTTTGTGAAACTTGTTGCGTAAAACACAAAAACAAAGTTTCTTTTGCAACTGATCGTATAGTTTTATCTACTTAGTTGCATCTAGTCTAAAAAAAGCAATTAATTTTGATTTTTTTTGGTAATTATTTGCAGCTAACACGAGGCTTTTGGCACCTGTTGCACAAAAGACAAAAGACATAAATAAAATCTCTTTTACATCATGCCATATTTTTTTTGTCTTAGACTAGTCATAGTGGGGAGTATCATATACTAGTATCATGTATATGATACTAGTCTATGTTACTACCTCCATAATGCATAGTAACATATATGTGGTATCATATACTAGTATATTTATGAAGCTATAAACACATCTTGTATTGGAATGCGTTATGTTACGGTATCTACCTATGATACCACTACCACCTCTCTCCTCATTAAATGAGTATCACATCATCTTTTTTGCCTATATGGCACTTATGTTACTACCTATGTTAATCCCACTATGAGTAGTCTTATTAGTCGCATCACCCCGCCGTGGGGCGTCGTCTGCGTGTACGGGCACGCGCTGGAGGCCGGGATGTTGTCTCCATTCAAGGGGACTTGGCTCTCCAGGTGAAAACCTGTACTTCAGATTTTCTAGAGTTAGCGACAACGTCGCCTATGTCGTGACCTCCCCGATGAACTACCTCGGCCAGGAGCTCTACTCCAGGGACGTGCACTTCTCCCGAGAGCGGGTTCGCGTAGCGGTCCCGGCTGATCCTCTGCACGGGCTGCCGGTCTGCCGCCCCCGGTTCCTGGCTGAGCTAGTTCACCGCATGGTGCATGTCTTCGGCCAGCTGGTTCTGTTCGACGCTGTCAATGTAGTAGTGGTCCCGCCTGATCCTCTGCACCTCCCCCAGATAAAATAGTTAGTCTCGATTTTTAGATAATTACTAGCAGCTAACAGATATTACACCAAGCATAGAAATGTAACTTCTGAATTTGTAGTGAATAATGAATTTTTTAATCTAATTAGTTGTATTTGGTTGCAACAACTAACACAAGCTGGGGTGTTAGCTCTAAAATTTAACCCAAACCAAGACTAAACGTTATATTTGGACTAGATACAACTAATTAGTTCTATGCAACAAATCCAATAAAGGGTGGTTTTTGCTGCAATTTTCTCTCGGCAAGTCGGCATACATGCGCGGACAGCGACAGACATTTGACGACGTCGTATCGCATCGTATATGACGAGCGACACTTGGCATACAAAGTTAACTTTGTATGTCGAATGGGTGTCACTCGGCATACTTCTATCTTAATAATGATTTTGTATCGCCTAAATCACATATTAAGAGAGTAATTATTGGTCCAATATTTGTCTTAACAAAAAAAAACTCACTGCGCCATAAAATAACTCTAATCTGACGTGTTTTAGTTCATACATTACACTGATGTTTACACAGGCTGAGTCTTTTTTTTTTTTTTGAAATGGAAAGGCCAGCCTCTGCATCAGATTGATGCACACAGCTTAACCGAGTCGATTATCTTGGGACGATGGGAGTACCCCTTACACATAATCCACGGAGAATTGAATTAGCAACGCGAAATGATAAAGTAACGGACATGGCGCGGAAGAGATCAACGCAGAATCAGGCTGAACGCAGAATGAGACGAAGCAAAATTGTCAGACGTGCGAGCCTGTCATAGGAGCATCGCCGTTGGAATTTGTATGCAGGCAGGGTGGCATGAATAGCATAGTCCGTCCGCTTTGTCAGAAAGCGATCATCCACCGCAAAGCTTTCTTTTAGCATAGTACTACTACTCTATACCTGGGTGGCATCGCCGGCCCGGCCAGACGATTTTATCACGGCTTGTGTCATCGCGTGCATCCGTGCGCTATAAATCCGTTCCAGAGTTGGAGGCTTTCTGTGCATCCGCTTTGTCTTTTGCTTGTGCCGGATCGAGTCATCTGACTGAAGTAGAGTAGTACAGCCGCCATGCGCTCTGCGAAGACATCATGGCCGGAGTTGCTGGGCATGCCACTGCTGGCGGTGGTGGAGACGATCCAAAGCCAGAGGCCCGACATCACGGTGGAGGCGCTCTCGGCGGGCGCCAAAAAGATCCCGCCGGGTTTCCTCCCGTCGCGCGTGTGCGCCTTCTTCGACCCGCGGGATGAGCTCAAGCGCGTCATCGTCGTTCCAAGAATCGGCTAGCTGCGTAGCTAGAGTCTGTGTCGCTTTCGTGTGATGCTGTACTTTGGAATAAGTGGTTACCACGTACGAAAACAAACTCGAAAAGGAGCAAGTGCGTCGCCGGTGCTCCCTGTAGTGTCGCCTCCCAGAAGGCCAGAACGCCGTATGTCGTCGTTTGGATATGCTGGTTTAGAGTGCAGGCGCGCAGACGGCAAACAGATGCGTGCTCTGAGCTTACAAGAAACTCACCCTAGCTGCAACCCAAATTACACACCTACGTAACGTTTGTATATATACACCACGGATGAGCACCTTTACCGTAGCAGCGTAGCTAGCCGCATATCTCTCTTTCTTCTTCTCGTCAGGTTTGGATCGCAGATGTGCTGCAAAGGCCGGACATCCTTGAGGTATTAGAGAATTGGATTGATCCTGAGAGATCCCAGCCTTAGGGCTCCTTTGATTCAAAGGAATAGCATAGAAATTTTGTAGGATCGGTTCCTACAGGAAATTTTCCTACATAACTTGTTTGATTCATAGGATTGTATCCTATAGGAATAATTCCCATAGGAATCCAACCTCATGGAAAAAATTCGTTCACCAGAATCAAAAGAATCTCTCTCCCCATAAAATTCAATTAGACATGCCATGTCAATCCTATACTATTTCTATTCCTACACATTTCCTAGAGCCCTTAAGATATTTTCGCTGCCGACGGTTAAGATGATGCCGAGACTCAAGATGTCGTGGCCGGAGGTGGTGGGATGGGCTTCCTTGCTGGCGATAAGCAAGATCCATGCAGACAGGCCATACATCCTCGAGGTTGAGATCTGCCGTAACTGCGAACACCTGCCGGTGGGTCACAACCATAGGCGTGTCCGCCACTCAACCATCTCCGGAGATCACGAAGGGACCGTCACTTCAACGCCCGTCGTGGACTAGCTTCCTGCATCCATGCTTGCACGCTCGCTCTACCGTCTAGAATTCCTGGTACTCCAATTTCTTTTTTTTCATTACAGCAAGGTAAGGTAAACTAGCACGTTCGAATGTGTGACAGTAGTACGATTGTGTACTCCGCATTATTTTTCAAGAATTGTTTATGCTCCATGCATGTACATCAGTACACTCAATTCTTTGTTGTCGGGTTTATTTTTCACATTCAGATGGAGTTGTTCCTTTTCTTCATAGAAGAATAAGGTCAAAAAAAGCCAATTACAACACCTCTGTCACATGCGCACAGAACGCAAACCACTTGTTACAAATCGAGATTACTCGTCAAACCTCCACTTTTCTACCTGTCGAAGACTATCCTGACAAAGACCCGCAGTGCACCACAGGGCGCCCTCAGCTTCAAACATGCTAAGGATCCTATCCACTAGCGGCTGGTGCCCTTCGAATAGCACATTGTTCCGATGTCTTCACAAGCACCAACATGCTAGGGAGACAGCCGTCCACATGTCCTTTTGACCCACCCCTCTCCATTTCCGTGCAGGTAGCCACCGGACAACTACATCTTGCTGACTCGGGATCCACTTCTCTAGACCTCATCTATGTAAAAGCACAGTCAACACCTCTCTAGTCAGGACGCAACCCAACAACAAATGATCAATATCATCGCTCTGCTGATCACATAGGGGGCATGTTGCTGGGTGCGGGAGCCCTCTACGGGTCAATCTATCGGCCATCCAACACCTGTTTCTCAGTACCAGCCATATAAAGAACTTGCATTTATTGGGCGCGCGGGAGCGCCATACTTTCTCAGGGTTGTCTAGTCTTTCTGCCCAGCAAACATGGCCCGGTAAGCAGACTGAACTGAGAATTTGTTATTTGATTCTCAGTTCCAATGTAGCTTGTCATCCACGCCCACCTTGAGGGTAAAACAACCGCTATCAGATCGGCCAGCTTCAGCAGTTCCCGCAGCTCCGTGTCATCCAAGTCGGGGGGGGGGGGGGGAGGGGGGTCATCTAACGAGCCTCCGGCTAGGCCTTCTTTTACCCGGCGGGTTGCCCTTGCACGCTTAGGTACTTTCTTCCACAAGTCCTTTTGGCCCTTACCCGACATAGTTGTTTCTCATTTCTCGCTATAGTTAGTGTGCACGTGCACACATGTCGCGACGATAAAAAAAACTTTTTCAAACCTTTTACTATGTTGTCTTTTCTATAGCTTTTGTTCACGCCTATATTTTGTTAGGAGGGCGGCCATAATCCCCCCAAAGACTCCCATCTAGGGTTTTCGTGCCGCTCCGGAGCCCTCCTTCCGCCGCCTCCTACTAGGCCCACCCCTACCTCTCTCCATCTCTTCGCCGCCGTCGGGGTGCGTCGTCGGGTGCAACCTGGTCGGCGTCAGCGGTGGCAGGGCCCCCACCCCTCCTCGCTCAGCGGTTGGCGGGCGGGATGCGATGGCCGGCGGTGATGCGACTCTCGGCGAGGCATGGCAATGTGGTCTATGGAGGCGCCGTGGGAGCCCGTATTCTTCATCGACGGCGCAGTGGTGGTCACATCGTCGGCGTGCTCGTGGTCTTGGCGACATCTTGGCGCTGACTGTGGGCGGCCGGGCCACCATCTCCTCTACTGATCGTGGAAACTATGCGGCCGGCGAGGGAGATCAGGGTGGTCGGTCCCGTTGGGAGGCAGATGGCGGTGCGGGGGGGCCTGCTTGTCTCCATCGAATAAGGGTGGAGGCCCTAATGGTCTTCTTCCATCCAAACCGTAGTCCGCTTGCCGCCGGTTGTACGTAATCTGCCTGTCGATGAGTTCCGGATTTCGCTGAAGTCGGAGCTCAGGGATTGGCACATGATGCTCCTAGAGCTCTGGATTGGATGTGCTACGGTCGTGGGTACCCGGAGCTATCAGCGTATAGGGCTTCAAGGGGGCGTGTCACGAAGCCCTGGTTTCCATTGACACCGTGGGATATGCGACCTGCGATTTTCATGGTGCTAGTGGTGTCAGGGAATGTCAATACGTCTACGAGTTGAAGAACATAAGGGCGTTGTGGGTCTCGGATGTGTTGAAGACATTTCTTCACAAGAAGTTATGCGAACATGGCCGAGGGACTGTGTTCATGTCCGAGTCCCATTCTTGTAAGCCCGGTGATTGTCATTTTGTAGGAGCGACCACGGAAAGTGGGGGCGGCAGCACAGAGAGACTTCAATTTTGATGGTGCTCCTCGAGTACCGAGTCGTGTTTTCCATGGGAAAACTCAAGTTTTAGACTTTATTGGTTGTATCTAGCAATGACCTTGTTGAAAACATTGTTTTGGAAACTCGGTCTTTCTCCAGGGTGAACTTAAGATCTTCAATCAGATGACGACAATGCTTGTGCATTGTTTCCTTCTTTGAGGCATTGCTTTTGGAGAAACTCTATTGTAGTCTGGGTGCTGTATTTGGTGGTGGTTTGAGTGTTGCTGCTTGATCACCCTCGCGACGTTTCTTTTTTTCTTTTTTCTAATGTTTTTTCGACTATGTGCATCATAGATGTCTTTGGGCATCTTGTTGATGCAGAGTCCGGATGTAATTGACATCTTCGTGATATTAATATATTCCGTTTAATCGAAAAAAATATTTTGTAAGGCTAAAATGCTAAATTTGGGCCTAAAAGTATGTCGATATTTTGTCAATAAAATCAACCTTCATATACCGCATCCTGAACTCCAATACTTTCATACCGATCATAAGCAATGACCATAAAAATAATCATGCAATTGTGCACGGTCTCAAACATGAAAAACTTGAAGTCATCAATCACTATACAATCCCATTCAAACATAGAGAACATTTCTTGGAATACCTTGCATATCATAAAAACAACATGTCTCTCGCACAATGTTTTTGTAGTTCCATATGGACGTCTCAAGCATTCAAATATGCGCCTATATGATAAATAAGAGCAACCATATGATCCATTATTCACATTAGCACAAAGAGATCCCCAAACCGCAAGGCCTTGAGCTTTTTAACAATGCTTATTAGTTAGACGGTTTGGAAAGAGGGCAATGTGAGGGTTTTCAACAACAACAAATCCGCCCCGCTGCCTATTCTCCTTGGGATCATGAAAGACGAAGCAAAACTTGCGGTTACCGCAGGGCAAAGAAGTTGAGTTTTATAATGCCGGGATAGAACTTCGCTTTTGTAAATATTGTTCTACTACTTGTAGTTACTCCTCTCCATGAATGGTGGCAAATCTTTTGCCACCCTTATCAAAAAAAAACTTAGGTCTATACTTCCTCCATCACCTTGCTAACAACAACCAAGAAAAACTTGTTACGCCGCAACCGCTCAATTCTATTTCTCCACTGATTATACTTCTCATTGATTGTTTACTGAATAGGAGAGCACGGCTTGACAAGGGGTTCCATCACCAATTCTTGTCACATTTGTAGGCAAAGGGAGCAGCGAACTATGTAGTTTACAAAAACATGTAAGGTGGAAAAGACTTGTTTTAGGGGGACTTGTGCTAGCGTTTCCTAGGCCCCCTGCACATGGCTCCCTGAAGCTAGCGAACTTCCAACTTTTGGACTAGATTCTTTACATGTACGAAGGCCCGATTAGCTCATGTTTGATATTTTTGGGCCTATTTTCAGACTATTTTTTTCATCACCCATCATAATAAATACGTCTAGTCATATGTACGCTAAGTATTTTCGCCATTTCGATCAACGTTGCGTACGTGTCTAAAATTTGTAACAATTTCGCACGCGATTTGTTGAGAAAACCCAAACTGATTGTTGAAATGTTTTTTGGATTATTTTTCTATAAAATACATGTGTTTATTTTAGAATTTATTTTGGACTGATATGTATGCGCTCATTCACATGTTGCAAACATGTGATTTTATTGTTACTATCGATTTACTTTTTTCTTGAAATAAGTGATGATTTTTGTTACAACTGAAACGGTGACAAATTATTTTGTTGATTACCAACTTTTTAATTGATGCAATTTTTTTTTGTTGCAATAGGTTGTGATTTTTGTTGAATTGTTTGAACTTTTTTTGTTGCAATGCAATAACATATTTGTATATTTGTTTAACTATTCTTTGTAACATTACTTATTTTTCGAATATTTTTGGAACAATTTGTTGCAATACTCTTTTTTGTACACGGGGCGATATTTTTTGTTGGGATACCAGTGAATTTGTTGTGATGGCAGTTTTGCTGTAATTATCGAGATGACCGGGGACAACACAATATACCACTTCGTTTAAGTTGGGCTGCAGTGAAGTGCGGGTTTTATATACGAAAAGTAGAGGGGCTAAAGTGCAAAAACGCGAAACGTTGTTTGTGGCCGTAAGATGGCGATCCAATGGGCAACGAGGGGACCTAGATCTGAAAAAACTAGGGCGACCTGCGCCTAGCGTTTCCCATGTAAGTTTCATCAAATAAGAGGCTTCCGAACGCGTGGAGTCACGAGTTGAGGTGTTGTGTCAGGTGTAAATATACAAAGATTCAACGATGGAATGAGGTGCTAAGGAATATTACACATTAATAAATTAGGTAAGACCATAACGTGCATACATATCCAATGTGGCCTCAATTGTGGAAGTGATGCTAGAGCCAACAATCTAAAAACATGCCATGTGCTATAGTGGACACGGATCCTCTGACGTGGAAATCCCTACAGTGTCCTGACTTTCTCTCTGACATGCAGGTCCCACATCTTGTGGCCCCACTTGTCATTCACCCAAAGGTGGAATTGGGTACGTCAGAGGATCTCCTTCCGTGCTATAGTTCCTTCAAGAATTCAAGCATTTGAAATAGTGAGGAGTCCTTAGGATCTCCCGGCCTCTGGCAAATAGATGGCGTTGAAGAGACATGGATCGATGAACTAGACCAGTCAAACGAATTACTTTCACTCGGCGTCGACAACTTACACTTCCACAACGACAAGCTTCGGCATCCAGAAGCACTATAGGCTATTGTCAATGTCATGGGACTCAGATCCCCTCATTGCGCGGGGGGGGGGGGGGGGGGGGGGGGGAGGTGTGGCACACGAGTGTCAAAGCCCGAGGACTCATCATACGTGGAAGATCGGGACACCTCATCAAGTTACAGCATGAAAGAAGTATGACTGCTAGCTAGAGAATGCCCGGGATATCATTGTGATTCAGGTCAAATCTACCGTGTTGTACCATAAGCTATAATCTTCAATGGTCATCATCTACCACCACCATAACCCCATGCTGAGTTCACACTTGAGCATAAGAAGTAGATATAGGCACAAACATGAGTAGAGTCTTTACCAGATTCTCTGTGATTGAATATATATAATATGTGTTCGAATGCTACATTAGTGATCCTTTAATTAAGCGCATCACCTCCTATTATTTATTATCCATGAAATGACTCAATACGAAGAATTGGCCAACTATTAGCAGACACAAATTCACCATGTAAATGTTAGACCTTCTAACTAACATGGCCTACATCATTGAAAATTGTGTCATCAGATCCATTCCCTAACCTAGAATTCTTATCCAAGATCATAGATTTGTTCGTACAACCTATAACACACATTTTAAAAAGAAGCTAAGAGAATGACTTAGCGGAGCTGCCAGCGCGAGTTCATCCCATCGACAACCATGCTCGTTCTCGGTTGCTTCTCCTTTAGCCGCTTCTCTCGCCCAACACTTTCACCCTAGTTTTCGCCTCCCCGGGCGTGTCCCTCCCCGAGACCTGTCTCCTCGTTGTCGTCATGCTGGTATGCCATTCCTATATCTCGACTCCTAGCTCCACATATGCAGGGAGATGTCGTTTCTGCATCCCGAATTCGAATGCACTTGTAGTGACGTTCTAGGTCGAGCTCATCCTCTCGAGGTCTAGTCTAGGTAAGGTATTGGAAGCGGAGTCGCGGCTCGAGGTCTTGGTCAGCCACAATGGTGGTGGCGGGAGGTCCATGACGCAGTATGATTCACATAGACCGTAACAGTAGTGATGGAATAGCGGCGGGACACTAGGGTCCACCTAGTGTGCTATAAAAGAGATCGGAGAATCATGAAGGAGAAGAGGCTAAGGCATCTCCAGTCGTTGAGCCCCCCCAGGACGCAAAAACCCGGCCTTTTTTCGCGCCGCGGCGCGAAACGGTGCTATTCTGGAAACTGGGGGGCGCGTTTCCCAGCCGTGAACCCAGGCCGCCCCCCCAGCCGGCGATTCGGCCCAATTTGGACAGGTAGGGATTTGGCACACAAATAATTGAACTTTTGCCACCAAATAAATAGAGTTTTGCCACACAAATAAAATAGTTCAACAATTTAAACAAAATAAATAAATTACACTAGGCATCGTCATCGTCCTCAACATTGCCATTCCCCTTTCGCGCCCACAAATGCTGCACCAGGTCATCCTGCAGAGCTTGGTGTGTTGCAGCGTGTCGAATCTCCTGTCGCTTGGTGAGGAAGTATGTCCATGATGTCGGCACCTGGTGATCAACATCTGCAAGAGGGCCCTGCCGGTAGTATGGTGTGCTTGCCTCACTGTCAGGCACCGGGTCATCCCGCTCACTCTCAATGATCATGTTGTGCAAGATCACACAACACTGCATCACCTCCCACATGTTGGACTTCGACCAAGTCATAGCTGGGTACCGGACAACAGCAAATCGAGATTGCAGCGCACCAAATGCCCGCTCAATATCCTTCCTGCAAGCCTCCTGGCACTTGGAAAACCAAGCTTTTGCGCTTCCTGGGATAGGGTTGGAGATGCTCTTCACAAATGTTGCCCACTTCGGGTAGATGCCATCTGCAAGATAGTACTCCTTTGTATACTGGTGTCCATTGATCTCATAGTTCACAGGGGGGGCATGGCCTTGGACAAGCTCGGCAAAGACATTCGAGCACTGCAAGACATTGATGTCGTTGTGACTTCCAGGCATACCAAAGAATGAATGCCAAATCCATAGATCGTACGAAGCCACGGCCTCGAGAACCACCGAGCACTCTCCTTCCTTTCCCTTGTACATCCCCTGCCAGTCAAATGGGCAGTTCTTCCATGCCCAATGCATACAGTCGATGCTTCCAAGAATCCCAGGAAACCCTCTTGCTTCATTCTCTGCGAGGAGACGAGCAGTGTCTTGCGCATTGGGTGATCGCAGGTATATTGGGCCAAAAACTGCAACCACTGCCCGGCAGAACTTGTTCAAGCACTCGAGGGCCGTGGACTCGCTCATGCGCAGGTAGTCATCTTGTGCATCTGCGGGAGCACCGTATATAAGCAACCTCATGGCCATCGTGCACTTCTGGATAGAGGTAAAGCCTACCGTGCCGGTGCAGTCCTTCTTCAACTTGAAGTAGGTGTCGAACTCCCGGATGGCATGCATGATCTTGAGGAAGAGCGTGCGTTTCATCCTGAAACGACGCCGGAACACCTTCTCGTCGTTGGTGGGAATCCTCGGCGAAGTAGTCGGAGTAGAGTATGCAGTAGCCCTCGTACCGCTGCCTCGGCCTGCTCTTGCGGCGACCGGGCTTCGATCCAGTGCGGCGCGGCGCGGCGTCCTGGGCCAGCAATCCGGCCAGGCAGCTCAGGACGAGCAGGTGTTCCTCATCGTCGATGGCGGCCTGGTCTTCCTCGTCGAAGAGCTCGGCGAGCATCTCCTCGGCGTCAAAGTCCATGCCTCGGGCAGAACGTCGAACACCTTGCGGGTGGTGGACGCGGTTCACCGGGCGCAACCCCTCCGCGGCGGAGACGCGAGCAAACGGCGGCGGCGATGTGGCGGAGAGGCCTGCGGTGGTTCTGCCTCACCGCTGGTGCGTGATGGCAGCCGGCGGCGGCGACGTGGGGTGTGATCGGCGGGGTGGCGACGGCGAGGCGAGAGAGTGGAAAAGCCGAGCGGGGGATGGGGAAAGTGGGTCAAATAGCCCTCCCTCGCCGACAGCGCTGGCCCACGCGCGCTTTTCGTTCCGCCGCCCCCCAGGCCGAACCCAACGGGCTGGGTTCCGCCTGGGTGCGACGGCGCTAAATTCCGCCGAAACGGCGCCATTTCGGGTCCTGGGGGGGGCGACTGGTAAAAAAACGGCGCTTTTCGAGCAAAACGGCGCTATTTTGCGTCCTGGGGGGGCGCTGGGGGGGGGGGGACGACTGGAGATGCCCTAAGTGAGAGAGACATAGAGACACCTATTCTTTTCCATGCATCTTCGATAGGAACTCATACCCAATTGGGTTTTAGCGGGGCGTTTAAGGCCAAGTTAATCAAAAAGTCCAATTTTCCCTTGAGAGTAGCTGCCCTTATGGACATGCGACCCAATGTAGGAGCAAACCCAACCGCCAAAAGCGAGTAGTGATGGCGACCGTAAGGCTGAAAATTCCATGTGCATGAGAGAGGCCCTAGAGTTCCTAGTTATAATGTCACTAATAATGGTTACATGGGGATGACACAACACTTGTTCGTTATTCAATCCGGAAAGCCTTTTTGACGATTAGAGGGATGGCCTGCCAGATGCTGGCTAAGAAAGACTCGACGAGCCGATGACTAGCGTCAGGGCAATGGTGCCTTGGGGGTCGCGGTTGAGGAAAAGACGGACGCGCTTGTCGTCAAATCCCCGCAGCACGCTTTCACCGACGTAGTGGAGTTCGAAGGCAACGTCCAACCTGTCGGCATGGATCTTGCCCATCGCCTGTAGAAGCGTCGAGCCCACCACCTCCGGCCACGACAACTTCACGTCGTACGTCATAGGTCTCACCATGTCCGACTCTTAATTCCGGTAAACACCTTACACACCGACTTTTATGTATACCAATAAGCAAGGGGTAGTTCTACGAAGTAGTTCAAGTGCACGCGAAAAATATGCAACAATGTACACAATGTTCATACGTGAGGCACCGGGGAGAAGAATAATTGGGAAGTCCCTTATGCTTATGGTGCTTATACTTGGGGCATATATATTTAAGTATGGGAGAATGGAAGTAGCTAGGCTCACATCGGGTGTACCGCCCTCGCTGGGATTAACGACCATCGGTAAACTTGCATTGTTGCAGAAACTAAGAAATTTTGCTAATTTGTTTCAACTTCTTGATAAGTTCGAGGTGTAACTATCTTCTTCTAATCTAGTTTTCTGGAAACCGCCATGTTTGAGGGAAGATCTGCAAAGCCAGGCCTGCACTACACAAATGAGAGGGCCGTCGTGGCAGACCTCAAATTTAGCCCACAGGGCAATGGGCAACACTGTGCTGGTGATCCAAATATTTCTTCTTTTGACAGGTTAATCTTTTGCTTCCAAAAAATGCTCCATTTCGTTAATTCGGTTGCCTCGCAAAAGAGTTTGCTAGTTAAGCCGCAACCCACTTGACTGTACAATGCACTTCAGGGAGAGACGGCTAGGCATATACTTTTCGAATGTCGCTATTGCAAGCGCATCTGGCAAGTTGCAGCCTCCTAGCTCAGTTGTCCTCCCCTTTGCAGGACATGGGCTCCGACCATCCAACTGTTTTTCACCATTGGCACTTCATGGCCAAATCATCGACCGGTTGCCAAAAAAGACTCAAATCAGCAACCATTTTGATCACATAGGAAATTTGGAAAGAAAGAAACGTTAGGGTCTTCAACAATGTGGCCTCAATGTCATTGCTTCTTTTTCAGAGATTAAGAACGAGATATAAAAAAAACTGGATCTTAACTGGCACTAAGCATTTAGCAGAAATTATTATGTAAGCATGGTTATGTACCCTTGTTTTTTTTTTCCTTTTGATGGCCTAAGTCACTACGTATATCAATATAATAGACAAATATTTTGAAACCCGAGTGATGGGGAGCAAGGGACAGGTGGGCCGACCCGTGTTGTATTCCCAGCTCCAGGCATCAGCGCAGTGTGCAAATTTCCGCAAATTTGGTCTGCAATCTTATATACATACATGTGTTGGCCTATTTGAAAATGCAGGGCCCTCTACAGCCGGCACAGTCGACAATGCTGGAGGCCCGGCCCTGATGCCCTTGTTAGGCCAATGTTTCACACTAGTGCAGAACAGGGCATTTGCCCCGGTTGGTAAGGGCCTAATGCCCCGACTGCCCAACCGGGTTCCTCAAACCCGGGCTAAAGGCCCCCCTTATGCCCCGGTGGGGTTACCAACCGGGGTAAAAGGCGTGCCCCACGTGAGCTCTGCGTAGCGTGTAGGCCGGCACCCTTTTACCCCGGTTGGTAACACCAACCGGGGCAAAAGGTTATTTTTTTATAGTTGTTTTTGTGTTCTCTACGCTAGATTAGAAATTCTATTTTCTTTTCTGTTTTCCTGTTCTCTGCACTAAACATTTATAGTAAGAAAGATGAAAAATTATCGCACAAAAACACAGATGAAAACGAACAATAACATAAACATATAGTCTGTCACAAATACAAATATTGTTCGACACAATGACATAATTTAAGATAGTTCGACATAGACATAGTACGACATATAAATATAGAGCGACATAAGTACGTAAGCATAGATCGATATAAACATATATACTACGCATCGGCGTCGGAGGCAGCCTTGCCCTTGCCCTCGGCGTCGGAGGGAGCCTTGCCCGGGCTAGACTCGCCGGAGTCAGACTCGGAGGCGGAGCTGCTGTCAGACGAGCTATCCTGGCAGCAAAGGGGCGGACTAAGGTGCCTTCGAAGATCTTCACCTCCAGCACGTCCAGCTCCTCGTCCTTGAAGTACCTGAATGTAAGCATGTAGCCCGCATTTAGGTTGTACATGCGCGCGAACTGACCCACCAATAGCGCAGGTAGAGGTCATCGTCACGTCGCTGCAGGACAACGCGCACGGGCCCGTTGTCACAGCCCTCCAACCGGAGGGTGAAACTATAGGGCCCCTTGCGCTCGAGGAGGATCGCCGAAATCTTCTCTGGAAGATGGAGACTGTTCTCCTGTGGGTGGAATGGGTGGACGTAGAACTCCGGTAGCCGGAGACCGTCCTCCTTCTCCTCCGCCGCCGAAGCCTCCTCCTCCGCCACAACCTCCTCCTCCTCTGCAGCAACAGCGCCGCGCCGTTTACAGCGTGTTGACCCCTTTGCACCGCGCTTTGCCCCCCTTACAGCGCTTGATGCCCCCTGTGGTCCGCGTCCGCGTCCACGTCCGCAAGTAGGAGGCGTCGCTTACTCCTCCTTAATGACTATGCCGCCACCACCACGTGCATTTGATGCACGCGATCCACGTGGACGTCCAGGTCGACGTCCACCATGTACAGGGGTTTATTCGACGGGGACAACGCCGCGCCCACCGCCGGTTACACGCGAACCAGGAGGACGTCTCGCCATGGGTAAAAAAATAGCAAATAGCATCAATTTCATCAGTTCGCAACAATTGCATATGATCTAATAAAAATATAGCTAATAGCATCCATTTCATCAAAATTGATTATAGATAATAGCTAATGGTACTAATAGCTAAACAAGTCCGAAAAAAGAGTAACTATATGTTCCAGATCATCGTTTCAATTATAAATGCAACATTGATGAAATATTTAAACGTATGAATACACACCAAGAGTTACATAGCTCGGGTTCATTTTATTTAACCCTAATACATCACGATGTAATAATATCACTTATACATGCATATTCATGAAACATCTCTCAAACTAATTAACTCCGACCGGGTCCTAAGCCGCGGGGTGCTGAGTCGCGGGTGCTACGGGCCCATAGGTAAGGAACCCTCACAGGGTCATAGCTCACGTGGTAAGGAACCCTCCGAATAATCGACCAACTGCTGTTATACTCCCTATCGAGCAAGTACATGTAGCGACGGACGTGCTCGTCCTCCTCCCTGATACGCTGTTGTACCACCTCCTCAGGGGCCGGCTCTCTCCGCACCGACCGTGGCCCACGCGATGGCCACCAAAGAATATCCGGGTCGACCACGTCACCCGGATTTCTCACCAAGCCGCGTGCCCCGGTACTAAGGACCTCCCAGTGCCAGCCCGGCGGGGCCCAGTCCCGGACATCGCCCGGCGGGTCCAACAGAGACATAAACTAAAAACAGATCCGGACTAAGTAAATATTCCGTAATTAAGTAAAATAACTTAGTGTTTCTAACTTAGTAAAAAATAGTAAATGGAGAAATATGATATAAATAAGATGAAAGTTAAACACAAAGGATCAAAAAAAATTCTAAGTGTCCAAGACCTAAATTTTTTCTAAGTCTCCAATACCTAAATTTTTTCCTCTAAACCTCTAACTTATTTGTTCTAAGTATCCAAGACCTAAATTTTTTCTAAGTCTCCAATAACTAAATTTTTTCTCTAAACCTCTAACTTATTTGTTCTAAGTGTCCAAGATCTAAATTTTTTCTAAGTCTCCAATAACTAAATTTTTTCCTCTAAACCTCTAACTTATTTGTTCTAAGTGTCCAAGACCTAATTTTTTTCTAAGTCTCCAATATAAATTTTTTCCTCTAAAAACCTCTAACTAATTTTTTCTAAGTCTTGAAGACCTAATTTTCTAAGTTTCCAATACCTAATTTTTTTCTAAGTATCCAATACGTAATACCTAATACTAATCTAACACTAATACTAATCTAATACCTAATACTAATCTAACACTAATACTAATCTAACACACTAATACTAATCCAATACCTCATTTTTTTCTAAGTTGAGGAGGATGAGGGCACGGCGAGGAGGAGATCTCACCTGAGGAGGAGGGCACGGCCGCGAGGAGGAAGGCTTGGCCGCGGGCGAGGCCGCCGGCGGCGATCTCGGGCGGCGTGAGGACGGGCGGCGGCGCGGGAGGAGGCGACGTAGAGGAGCGGCGGCGACAAGGACCCCCGGCGTCGAAATCGGGCAGCCTCACGGCGTCGCTCTGGATTTCGGCGCCGAGGGACTTAGCGAAAAACTGCGAAACTACTGTGTTGCCCCAGGCGGTTGCGCGGCCCGGTGTTATATAGGCGGGAGCCTTTTGCCTCGGTTGTTAACACGAACCGGGGCAAAAGGGTGCGGCACCCTTTTGCCCCGGTTTGTGTTACCAACCGGGGCAAAAGGGGGAGGTGGGCCCTTACTTGCCCGCCCACCTCGCCCTTTTGCCCCGGTTGGTAATACGCCCCAAATTTCAGTTTTTTTTTCTGCCGCCAATTTTTTCCTTTCGAACATTTCACATATTATTTAAAATACGGTTTCAAATACATTTCAAATGGTTTAGAATTTGGAGAAACTTTCAATATAAAAAGTGTTTAAAATTGCGTAAACATTTCAAATACATTTTCTGTTTTATAAAATAATTATTCTAACTATTTAAACCAGTAACAATTTTTGAATTTTCAAACATTTTTAGAAACCTATTTTATGAATGGTTTAGAATTTGGAGAAACTTTCTATATGAAAAGTGTTTAAAATTGCGTAAACATTTCAAATACATTTTTTGTTTTATAAAATAATTATTCTAACTATTTAAACTAGTAACAATGTTTGAAAAATTTTACATAAAAAAACTAGTTTATGAATGGTTTAATCTACAATGTTTGATACATTATTACAAAATAGTCTAGCAATATTACATGAACCATGAAGGTTTAATACGTTATCACCAACTATTGCCACCATTGTTTACTTCTCTGTCATAGCCATGGAGCATCTTCCTTATTTAACGCGATGCTTGGGTCAGTTTTCACTCTAAAGGGCGAAATTTCTTCAAAGTTATTATAATCTTCTGACATGTCTGTCCTGTCCTCCACTCCCACAATGTTTCTTTTCCCTGAAAGAACTATGTGCCGCTTCGGCTCACCGCATGATGTACTAGAATTCTTATTTTTTTCTTTTCCTCGGTTGGGTAGACATGTCTTTCACATAGAAAACTTGAGCCACATCTTTGGCTAGGATGAATGGTTCGCTTCTGTACCCAAGATTGTTGAGATCCACTATTGTCATTCCGTACTGCTGGTCTACCTTTACTCTTGTCATCTTGATCCATTGGCACCGAAATAGAGGGACCTTAAAATTAGGTCCATAGTCAAGTTTCCATATATCCTCTATGTAACCAGAATATGTGTCCTTTGTCCCATTGTATCCGGTTGCATCGAAACGGACGCCACTATTCTAGTTGGTGCTCTTTTTATCTTATGCGATCGTGTAAAATGTATTCCCATTTATCTCGTACCCTTGGAAAGTCAGTACAGTTGAAGATGGTGACCTGATCAACAAGTAGAGCTCATCTCCAACAATGTTGTTATTCATGAGTTCTGCCTGCAACCAGGCGCCGAAACTATCCATGTGTTCATCATTAATCGAGGATTCAGACAGCCCCGGGTTTTTGGACCGTATAATATTCTTATGTTCCTGGATATAAGGATCCACCAAGGTGGACATTTGTAGAACTCTGTAGTGTGCTTTAGTGAAAGAATGTCCATCCATAAATATCTTTGCTTTCCTTCCTAGCGTGCCTTTTCCACTCATTCTTCCCTCATGCCGCGATTCAGGAACACCAATCGACTTAAGGTCTGGAAAAAAGTCAACACAAAACTCAATTACCTCCTCTGTTCCATAACCCTTGGAGATGCTTCCTTCTGGCCTAGCACGGTTGTGAACATATTTCTTTAAGACTCCCATGAACCTCTCAAAGGGGAACATATTGTGTAGAAACACAGGACCGAGAATGGTAATCTCTTTGACTAGGTGAACTAGAAGGTGTGTCATAATATTGAAGAAGGATGGTGGGTACACCAACTCGAAGCTGACAAGACATTGGACCACATCTGTCTGTAACACTGATAGACTTTCTGGATTGATTACATTCTGAGAAATTGCATTGAGGAATGCGCATAACTTTACAATGGGTAGTCGAACATTTTCTCGTAGAATCCCCCTCAACGCAATCGAAAGCAATTGTGTCATCAACACGTGGCAGTCATGAGACTTCAGGTTTTGGAATTTTTTCTCCGCCATATTTATTATTCCCTTTATATTCGATGAGAAGACAGACGGGACCTTGATACTATTTAGTGCTTCAAAAAAGATTTCCTTCCCTTCCTTGGTAAGAGCGTAGCTGGCAGGACCACCTTGAAACCGCTCAGAGTTCTTGTCGTCTCGTCCTTTCGTGTGTTGCTGGTCCTGTCGTGCTTCAGATGTATCTTTTGACTTCCCATACAAGCTAAAGAAGCCTAGCAGATTCACGCAGAGATTCTTCGTCAGGTGCATCACGTCGATCGCAGAGCGGACATCTAGGATTTTCCAATAGGATAGTTCCCAAAATATAGATTTCTTCTTCGACATGGGTGCGTGTCCATCAGCGTCATTCGGAACAACTTGTCTGCCCGGACCCTTTCCAAATATTACTTTCAAATCCTTCACCATATCAAATATATCATCACCAGGTCGGAGGATAGGTGTCTCCCGGGTATCTGCCTCACCATTGAAATGTTTGCCACCTTTTCTTAAGGGGTGCTTGCGCGGAAGAAAATGACGATACCCGAGGTACACAACCTTCTTACATTTATCTAGATATACACTTTCGGTGTCATCTAAATAGTGTGTGCATGCATTGTATCCCTTGTTTGTATGTCCAGAAATGATACTAAGAGAAGGCCAATCGTTGATGGTTATGAATAACAGCGCTCGTAGGTTAAATTCTTTTTGTACGTGCTCGTCCCACACAGGTACACCTTCTTCACGCCACAACTGTAAAAGTTCATCGACTAATGGCCTTAGGTACACATCAATGTCGTTGCCCGGTTGTCTCGGGCCTTGGATCAGCACTGGCATCATAATGAACTTCCTTTTCATGCACAACCAAGGAGGAAGGTTATAGATACATAGAGTTACATGCCAGGTGCTATGGTTGCAGCTCTGCTCACTAAATGGATTAAATCCATTTGTACTTAGAGCAAACCATAAGTTCATTGTCTCACCTGCAAAGCGCGGGAACTTTCTCTCGATTTTTCTCCACTGCGACCCATCAGCGGGGTGTCTCAACATCTCATGTTTCTTACGATCTTCCATGTGCCATCGCAAAAGTTTGGCATGCTCTTTGTTTCTGAACAAACGTTTCAACCGTGGTATTATAGGAGCATACCACATCACCTTTGCAGGAACCCTCTTCCTGGGTCGCTCACCCTCACATCGCCAGGGTCGTCTGGTCTGATCTTATACCGCAATGCAGTGCATACCGGACATTGTTCCAAATTCTCGTACTTCTCACCCCGGTAGAGTATGCAGTCATTAATGCAGGCATGTATCTTCTCCACGTATAATCGTAGGGGGCATACAAGCTTCTTTGCTTGGTATGTACTGTCGGGCAATTCATTGTTTTTAGGAAGCTGCTTCTTCAGTATTTGCAGCAACTTTGTAAATCCGCTGTCAGTCACACCGTTCTCGGCCTTCCATTGGAGCATTTCCAGTGTGCTGCCCAGTTTTTTCTGCCCGTCTTCGCAAGTTGGATACAACAATGTTTTGTGATCCTTTAACATCTTGTCGAACTTCACCCTCACCTTTTCAATATCTCTTTCTGTCTTTGCATCCATAATAGCCTGTCCAAGATCATCGATGGGCTCATCCGGTGCCTGCAACTCTGATTCCACTTCATTGTTATCTTCCATTCCAGTACCGACACCGTATTCAGGGAACATGTCATGATAGTTGTCATCATTCTCTTCTTCTTTGTTGTCTTCCATCATAACCCCTCTTTCACCGTGCTTGGTCCAACAATTATAGCCGGGCATGAAACCGGATTGAAACAAGTGGAAGTGGATGACTCTGTGAGAAAGTGTTTCTTCTGATTCCGACATACAGCACATGGACAACAGATAAAATTATTCCTCTTGTTTTCCCGGGCCACCTCGAGAAAATAACCCACGCCTTTCATGAACGCGGCAGAGCGTCGGTCAGCGTACATCCATTGCCGGTTCATCTGCATTATATGATTATTAGTTAAGAACTGTTACAGAACACCATGAATAGATAAATGACCAATGTTACATCGACAGATGAAAGGTTAAAGTTGGTACCTCGACCGAGAAGGAAAGAAGGATGAGAAAAGCTTATTTAATTAAGTGTGGCTCGGACAAATTAAATCGTGCTTGTTTTCTGCGAGCTGAGATGGCGCTATTCTACCGGGCATTTCATCAAACACCTCTTGTGCATCGGAGGGAAAAAAAGTGAGCACACACCACACAACTAGAAATATGTCATTCAAAGTGAGTGGCATGGGGAGAAGAGAGGGCTGGCAGGGTTTATATATAGTAGGGGGGTCATTTGCCCCGGTTGGTGGCTCCAACCGGAGCAAAAGACCCCCCACACCACGCGCCTGAACGGGCTCTGCTCGTCGAGGTCCTTTAGCCCCGGTTGGTGGCCCCGGTTGGAGCCACCAACCGGGGCAAATAACCCCCACACCACGCGCCCTGCTCGCCCCGGCCCCACCTCTGCAGTCTTTTGCACCGGGTGGTGGCCGAGCCGGGCCGAAAGGGGTGCTCGCCAGTGGGCAAAAGCCCCGTTTTCCACTAGTGTCAGTACATTACGAACTTGAGATCTCATCAGCTTTCTATTTGATTTTATTAAACTTTTCTATCCACTAAAGATGCTTTAAATTAGTTTTGTTTATAAAATACAAATTTTGTTTCATTATGATATTTTTTTATTTTTCACATATTTTGTTGTGATGCCAATTTTCATATATGTACTTTAGTTTGTATCCATCATTACCATTTTTTATAAGGATTTTTTTCCACAAAATATAAGAAGAGATATAACACACAATATTTCATTTTTTAGCAAGTGATTTGTTTTAGTTCCGCCGGTGATGTTCTCCTTCATCCTAATCATGTTTTCTCGTGAAATTAAATATTTTTGTCTATGGTAATTATTTTGTGTTAATTAAAAAGCACATACACAAACTTGTATTGTGGGGGCACCTTAGTCCCACAATTTTTAAACTGAAATGATCTAGTCTAGTAGCTTCTGTCGAGGGTTAGAACATGTCCAAATCGTCCTCTGTAGTCCTCTATGTAATTTATATTCCCACCATTTAGTGCAACACTGGGCCATTCTGGATCCTTCTATTTGTTAAAACGAACTCATGAATTATATCCTTCCCATATGTGTATCTCTTCCAAAAATTTGAAATCTACACTGACCAAATTATTTGCTAAGATTTTTCCTACTTTTCACTCAACTAACAGATTTATATGTTGATTTTATCTCCTTAATTAATATGTCCCCAATTTTGTAATTAGGTAAAATTTATGTTTTTGAATTTTGCACCTTAATGTCCTCTGAGATGCTTTCACTATGCTTGAGTCAACTAAAAGTGATGCCCTTGATACTTGACCATTACTTTTCTAGAATCTACCCATTTCTCGAAAATAGATTGTCCCAACGGTTTATCTATGTTGGAATTTCACGCTTTCTCAACCATACAAGGAGCACACAAAAAAGGATGCATGGAGTTCCATCAGAAACTTGATAATTCAGATATATATATTTCCTCCCACCTCACTTATTTGCCTGAAATGGGTTGTCATCTTTTCTTCTAAATACTTTAACTTTGTATCCCATACAAAATAACTTATTTTTAAAATAAAAGGTAATATAAATATAATAATATATAAAATGTAGTGAATCGTGCTTATTTTTTGTGGGCTTATAATAAACCCCTAAAACATCTTATATTGCGGAACGGTGGGAGTAGTAATTATTCTCTCTTGGCGTCCCATTGAATAGTCAAACAATGTGTTGCATTGAACTTACAATGAGTTTTCAATTGTTCATGTACATATACTGCATTTTTTCCTTAATAACGTAGTTATAGAAATAAATGTCACTCCACCATAATTATAAGATCTTGCTCGGGCGCCATCAAATTTCTCATGCATATGTACATTTTTGTATTCGAGTTGAATAATTCATGGAGGCTTATCATAATATGAAAAACTGAGACCATGAGTTTCTAGACTTCTACGTCCTCCATTCGTTTACTACATATTGCTACATTGCGAAAAAATGAAAAAAAATCTTTTATATAATACCGAAATGTACAGACTATAGACTTAAATCGGAATGTGCTCAATAATAAAATGAATGGACATTGTTTAAAAAAATGCAAATCATAAATACAAATACTCTAATAGAGAACTACCCGAAGAAATATAAATTTACACCCTTGAAATTGTAGTGCAAGGTATTATATGTTCTAGAAGGTAATCTTTCAGAAGTATATTTATAAGTTCTATCATATTCCTACGTGGAAAACGATCTAAGAAGAAACATTGTCAAATCTTAATATTTGTGTTTTCTATAGCTAGCCTGTGTAGGTGCACATATTAATGACTAGTTACCTATAATTTTTATTTCCACCTACCAATATCATAAATGTGTTTTAGGATTGGTCGAATGTGATCGAAAAAATGTATGGCTAGATTTTGAATAGGAGTTGTAGCTTTATGATGATCAATTTGGAATTGTCGAAATAATAATGTGTTTAACAAGACATGAGCTCTCCTCCTGTCGTAATAATATATTGTGTTTAACAACATGGATGCACACTTTATCAGATATGAGTTTATCTCCTCGTGTTGGATCACCGGGGTCTTATTGAAGGGTACGTTGTATACAAAACAAATTTTTTCCTACGCGAGAGATACCCGAAGGGTGAAGATCTAATCTAAGAGATGAAGTGCAACGGGGAGAAAGATAGTCTTGAGAAAACATGCCCTCGAAGACTCTAAGCGTTACGAGATCAAATCTCGTTGTTGGCGTAGTCGTACTCACGCCGATCCCGAGAGCGAGAAGATGTGCACCGCAATCCGACGGTGCCTCCGTAATCGGTCACATGTTCAACTCGATGAAGACCTACGTTCCCTCGATCCAGCGGGGTAGCGGAAGTAGAGGATCCCCCGGGACTCCAGCAGCACGATGGCGTGGTGGAGGTGAAGAATCCCACGGTCAGGGCTTCGCCAAGCTAGAGACCATGAAATGGAGCAGCGGGTGGATAGAAAGTGAGGCGGGAAAGTGTGTGGAGGAGGGAGAGCTCTCACCCTCCTTTTATAGGGGAGTGGGGAGGCAGCCCAAGGAGGGTGTGGCCAGCCCATGGTGGTGCCCCCACCTCTTCCCTCTTCATGTGAGTGGACACTCCACTCACACCCACTCATGATCCCATAATTTCCCACTTGGAGAATCCAAAGGTTTTTCTTTAATAAATAAATAATTTTTTTTTATTTCTTTATTTCAGCATTTGTTAATTCTATTGACAAACATTTGCATATAGCACCTCGAATCATTTGTTAATTCCATTAACAACCAGTCGACAAAAAACCCCTTGAACTATTTCAATTTTCCCCGAAACAATTTCGGTGTTGTCCAAAACATTCTTCGATATTCCGTATCCTCTCAAATTCTTCATCGAACCTTAAGTGTGTCACCCTACGGTTCGCGAATAACATAGACATGATCGAGACACCTCTCCGATCAATAATCAACAGCGGGATCTGGAGATCCGCGATGACTCCTATATATATTCAACGACGACTCTCGTGACCGTGTGAACCATCAACGTCGTAACTATTCCCTTTGTCTCGCGATATTTTACTTGTCCGAGATCCAATCATTGGTATCAACCATACATAGTTTGATCTCGTTACCGACAAGTACTCTTTTACTCGTTCCGTGATATGACATCCATGTGACCTAGTCACGTGCTTGCAAGAGGTGTCGATGTGATATCACCGAGAGGGCCCAGAGTATATCTCTCCGTCATTTGGATGGAAAATCCCACTCTTGATCCATGAGCCTCAACTAACACTTTTCGAATACCCAACGGCACCTTTATAGTAACCCTATTACGGCGTGACGTTTGATGACATTAAAACACCCTTCCGGTATTAGTGATTGACATGATCTCATGGTCTAAGGAATAAGGTTACTTCGTATGTAAGACATAACAACATAAACTAAATGACTTGATCGTATTGTTATACCTAGTTTGGGTTTATGTTCATCACATCATTCTTGTAATGACATGACCCCGTTATTAACAACATCCAATGTTCATGACCAGGAAACCTTGATCATCAGTTAATCAACGAGCTAGTTAAAAGAGAGACTTTACTAGAAACCATTGTTTGTTTATTAAACACACATGTACCAACGTTTCCGGTTAATACAATTCTAGCATGAGAAATAAACATTTATCATAAATAAGGAATAAGATAATAACCACTTTATTATTGTCTCTCGGCCATATTCCCTTCACTTATGATTACTAGATGCAATAATCTGGTGATGGTCACGTAGTGTATCATCAACCAGGGTGGATGGCTATCTGCTAATAGATTGCATAATACATAGGTGTTGTATTTTAGACCTATTTAGATGGCTATTTTTCGTACCAGCACTATCTGGTCTTTGATATAATAACTTACATGATAAACTATACAGCAAAGATGCCGCATGCATATGCACAGACCATAGACACTGTCGTGGGATAATCACGGCAGACGTTACCGGGGGTAACTTGTCTTGGGGCAATTCGACTCTGGTGTTTGGGAGAGGGTTTAGCTCAAGGGAAACCATGGTGATATGCGATCTGGTAGCCGGCAATCAAGTCGCCGAGTCTCCGATCTGAATATATTATCTCAACTCTCGTGTTACAAAGGATACTCGGGTATCTCGCGATTGTATGATTTCTACTTAATCTAACCCTGGGGGCCGGCTTATATAATATCCGGACCCCCCAGCTTACCGTCCAAGGCATACTCGGAATCCTACCCGGACACTGCTTACAAACCCTAAGTTCCCTATCGGAACCCACACACCGGGTTACGAGGCCTACACTCTTGGGCCTTCTAGAAACTCCTTTTCCTTAAGCCGGATCTTGCGCAGCGCCCTTTGGGCCGAGTTACACCTTGGCGTTAGCCTACCGGGTTATCATCCCTCCATCAGTAATCCCCAGAATAGCTTGGGCTTCACGAGATCCTCCTTGAAGCGCATGCTATTCCCTGCAAAAATAACAAACATACAAGTTCATAGAAGCCGGGTTAGGTTGCTTTGATAAACATCTAGGCCTAACTCCACTGGTGGTCCATATAATAACCCGGCTTTCTCTGAACCGGTTTTTTACTCTTCCGGGTCAATGCTCCGAAGGAAATGCAAGAGACCCGGCTTATTTCGTTCATTTATTGGTCCGGATATCGCGGAAGGGATTTGCTTCCTATCCTTTCCGGATATCACGCACGGGCACTTAACGCATATCCCAAAATTTCTGGACGGGTATTCCTTCCGAAAATTTTGGCTCCCGCCCACTTGACCTAGTTTTCCCCACCCGCACCTATAAATAGGTGCCCTAGGGGGGGGGGTAACCTAGGCTCAACGTTCCATTTCTTCTCCATCTTCCTCCTCACCGGTGCCATCTCACTCGAGCTCGTAGCCGCGCCGCCACGGAGCCCACGGACGTCCTGCCGGAGCCCAGCCGCCGCCATTTGCGCTCGTCCACGGCTCGCGTCGAGCCGCCGTCGTCTTCCGCCGCCGCGCCCCCGAGCTGCCCGCCGGGAGTCCCAAAGGGACACCACGACTGCGCCGTTTGCCTCCGTCGTGCCCTCCTTCAATCCGCACCGGTAAGCCTTCCTCTTCCATGAAATTTTACTTCAAGTTCTTTTCCTCGAGCTAGATTGGATCTAGGTCCGCCCGCGGGCCATTTTCTTGCTCCGCGCCGAATTAAATCGCTCAACCCCATTCTAGCTTGTTCAGTTGCTCAATAGTAGACCCAATAGCACTCTCCTATTACTCGCAATCATTAATTTCCCCGCGAATTTATCTGCAAATTTTCCAATCTAGATGTAGTCTGTCAAAATTTCCGCAGCTGTTCTTCGATACCCGGACAATCCTCTATTTCCGGATCTTCTATTTATACTAGTTAACCAGACAACCAACCCCTTTTCATAATTTCTCATTGATACTTGGATAACCCATAATTTCTGTACTTCTTGTTGATGCTCGGATAGCTCGTAATTTCCGTATTGCTTGTTGACACTCGGATAACTCGTAGTTTCCGGGTCTTAATTACTCATGTTTTGTACTCTTTGCCTTGTGTTCTGCAGACCGAACAAATGGCTCCAAAGAACAAGGGCAAACAGCCGGCAAAGCCAAGGTCAACCCAATCCATCTCCGCCAACTGGGCACGGTCTACCGTGACCCAGGCCAAGCTAGAAGAGCTCGCCGAGTCAGGCGTTCTCCCTCCTCAGAAGGAGATCCATTGGAGAGTACCGGGTGACAAGACCCGGCCTACCCCCAACCCCAACGAGGTAATCTGCTTCGTTGAGCACGTGATCCGGGGGTTTCGCCCCCCGGGTCACTCTTTTTTCCGTGAAGTCCTCAGCCATTACGGCCTCCGGGTATTCGACATAGGGCCTAACTCTATGTTGAACATCACCCATTTCATAGTCCTTTGTGAATCCTACTTGTGCATCCCCCCGAATCTGGCTTTATTTATCGAACTTTTCCAATGCAAACCGTGCCGCGAAAGCGGCGACGGGGCCCTCTTGGCCTGCGGCGGAGTTTCTATCCAACGCCGTAAAAATTCGCCTATGCCGACTCTAAGCCTTAACTCACATGTTAAGCACTGGCAGCAATCTTTCTTCTATTACCGGGACACCTCCCCACCCGGCGAAAGGAAATTGCCGGGTTACTCGGAGGGCCTCCTAGATCTTTCCGACACTTTCAACGCCTTTGCCTCTGAGTCGGACAGGGAGTCCATCCAGCCCCACTGTGGTGACCCAGCACACCACTGCATGTGTAGTGCGCAAGTCGGTGACATAATACTCACAGAAGGACTTATCCGTGAATATTACATCTCTCAGAGTGGTACAACAGAAACACAGCGGGGCCAAGCAAAGCGATAGGATACAAACCTCATTACAAAATCTTGAGAATCTCCCTGATGAATCAAGAAGATGCCCTGCAAATGAAACATCAGAAGAAGCAATTCGAAGCTCCAGGCCGGAGAAGAACTCTAGCTCAGAACTAATCCACTACGGCTGATGTCAGCCCTAAAATATGGCTTGTAATTGCTAAGTCCAAGAATGGACTCTACCTACACCTTGATAGCTTCTCCTCCCTCAGCGTTGCTGGTGATGATGCTTTACTAGCTAAGTAGTATAAGACTCCACCTGGCTTCATAAGGTAAAGATGGCTTCACGATGACGACTTCCATAGGCTTCAACTCTAAGCAAGGGGTCAAACGGGATAGAATGAGTAACGAGCGTTACTCAGCAAGTTCATGATATATAGTGGGTGGTTGATGCACTAACTACCACTTTAGACTCGAAAGAGTCATAAGCTAATGCAAGGTTTTGTAAAACTTTCTTCAAGAGGTTGCTTTTAATTCTGAAAACTATGCCCGCCAGATCTTCACAGGATTAGAACTTTCATGGAGTTGCCTTTCCTGCGGCGTTCGCAGCTCCTTCCCGGAACAAGGGGTAACATGTCACATCCTTTTACACTCTGCAGAGGTGCGTTACTTTACCCATGGACGACCAAGACCATGTTGCACAACCAGGCTCGAGATCCTGTCCACTCCCACTCAGGTGTGGGGCCCGGTAGTTGGTCCAAGCCAAACCGTGCTTCTCCGCACAACGCATGCCCACCCATTTCTGCCAGCAGGTTGAACGCCTGATTCCACCCCTCACGATGGAGATCTACGCGCCCCTGGCAGACACTCATAGACCCCAGAGTCCGTGGGACGTAAGGGCTCCCACCCATGTGCATGTAGTCCCGCAAGACCTACAGCGTACGTCTCTGGCGCATCCGTTGACATGCGAACGAGAGAAGTATCACGGCTGACTTACTTCCCCCACAAAAGATCCATGGTCAACGCGAATTTACGGCGCAAGAATCCTGACGGCAGTTGTTGTTAATTCCTAGGTAATACTTTCCCATGCAGATGGAACCTTCCTTTGACCTATTCATCTTACCATGGTTCCATCCGCCCACCAAACAGAACACTACCACTCGGGTAGTCATTCAATTAGTCATATTATTATAAAAATAGGATCATGCATTCTTTTGAGAGTAAGTGATAAGACGATAGGGTTTTTGTAATTAGTTTGTTATGAAGTACTGCAAAGGATATGAGCAAGTGATGAACTTGCCTGAGATTGAAATAACCATAATAATCCAGGTCTTCGGGTTCGAGGATCGCGTAGAGAAATCCAAATATCTGAAAGATAGCAAAGTAGTCCCGGTAAGGACTACAGAAAACACTGGCAACATGATACATGCAAAGTAATGAGATGCATCGTGAATTACCCTGGAAAATACCCCAGCTTACAAGTGTAAGCCATGTTTGAAACGATAACGCATCCACACCATTGTTAGGTGACTTAGAGTTGTTTATTACTTGTGATGATGTTGTCATTTCTTTTAGTCTTAAATGTGTTTCACTTTTATTGAACAAACACTTGTTATCATGTTTAAGTAGAAGTGTTTATTACTTGGTGAGGTAACAAGACAATAACACATGGAAAACAATTGTTGAAAAGGTAACAAACATGTTTGATTTTATTTTTCCACAAGTGTAAAGCTGATGACAATGGGTTTAGTTGAAAATAATGAAATAGAACAGTAAACTCTATCATCACAACACTTTCTAATTACTTGTGATGATAGGTTTTGTAGGTGTGAAAACATGTGGATTTTATTAATAAGATGAATGATATTAAGGTATTTATTGCAGATTATAATGGAATATTATAGAATTCCATTATACTCTAAGAAACAAGTTTATAAGTTAAACAAAATATTTTGTGTTTGACATTTTTGATTTGAAAATATTTTTCTCTTTAATTTGGTACCTCAGTTGAAGTATTCTGAAAATCTTTGACTAAGATATTAATTTATTAATTTTAAATGAATTAAATGATTAGGCACAATATTGCACACATGCAACATGGTCAAATGACTTTGTAAACATCATAAATGAGTTGCATTTGTTATTTGGAGCATTTTGGTATATAATTTGTATTTTTCTGATTTTATGAATTTATTTATTATTTTTTCTTTATTTTAAATGATTTAATTAATTAAAGAAAATATTAAATTTTAAACTTTATCAAATTTATTTGAAAATGTCATAATCAAATAGATTTTATTTTTCTGATTAATATGATATATTATTTATATTTTTCTGGTTTATGAAATTAAAGTTATTGAATTATCAATTTAATTCTATTTCTGTTTTTATTTGAATTGACATGTGGGGTCCACCTGTTAGTTTAAATTTTAAATCAAAAATAAAAATGGAAAATGCCCCTGACGTCAGGATGACATCACCACAGGAGGGGATTTCTCCTGTCCGAATCCAATCGGAGGACTAACTTCGATTCAATGCAAATTGATGCTACCATGAGCTATAGAATGACTAGTGGAATCGATTGGTAGTAGCGCCGCTAGTTATTGTCCACCGGAGATGCTCCGGCGAGCACAACCCGCGGCGGCGGACGACGGTGATCATCGACGACCTCGGAAACGGACGCAATCGAGCAAACGGAAAGCGCCCGAAGATGCACAAGCTCACCCTGAGCACGATGGTGTGGTCGGTGAGGCATGGTGGGCTCGCTGTCGTCGGCGGCGACGAAATCCGGCCGGCGGCCGTGGTTGAGGAAGACGGCTTGATTCGGCATCTTCGCGACCTCCCAGCAAACGACGTTTGCGGGAGAGGTAGAGCACTCCATGGCGGAGCTCGTGCTGGTCACGGCTTGCTCGGGGATCACCGGAATTGACGACGATTGACGGCGGCCGATGAACTAGGTTTTAGGGTTTCGGTTTCCTCACAGCTCCGAGGGAGAGAGAGGGCAAGATGACTATGGGGAGGAAGCGCTCGATGAGGACGTCTCCCCAGTCTTATCTCCGAAGGCAAGGAAGCACACAGGAGGTGGCACGGCGATGATTCCCGCGCCGACACGCACTGTCCTTCTGTCTCAAGGTTGAAGAAGAAAGAAAGAAAAGAAACCTTTCAATAACCCCCTCGAGTTGCAGGAATTTACAACTAAGTCCTTATGTCTTAAAAACAGAGAAGAAAACATTGTTTTCAGGGTCTTTTTGTGAAGATAAAAATTATTCAAAAATATATTTGGAAAGCTTATTAAATTTGCAATCTCACCATATTTTGTTTTGGTGAATTGGAGAAATATTTGTATTTTTTATTTAGGGTGCAAGACTAAGTGATTTTTGGTTATTTCTCTCCATTTACTTTATTAAATGGCTTCAGAATTTATTTCAGGCATGAATCACATATCTATAAACACATATGGTTCACCAAGTGTTGTGTTCTCATTGGAACATTTAGATACAAATTCTTTTAGAAAATGATTTGGTAACATTTCTTGGTTTTGTTTCTGTGTATGGAAATGAAACTCACTTAATAGAGAATTGTATCCTATGACCTACTAAATTATTTTTCTTAAGTAATAAACTTGTTTTCTCTTATGAGGCTTTGTTATTTCCTGATTGAAACTCATAGCAAGTTTGGTTGACATTTTAATTAGGTGTTTGTAAGAAAGGTTGCTGTTTTTAGTACCTGATCAGGTGGAAAACATGTATGATTTTGGGATCTTATTTTCTTATTTTCCACATAGTTTCAATTGTGGATAATATATAATGTTGTTTTTAAAACATGTAATCATTTGTATGCTTATGTATAGATGAATTCTTGTTATTATACATTGGTCTTATGGTGGAGATTGATCTGGCAAACCAGGTGTTAAGCTTGTTTCCTTTAACCTCCACATATCACAAGACCTGTGGATGCAGTGGTTGGTTATCATTTCATACTTGGTAATTATTTCCATTAAAGATGTTATTCTGAGTTCCTCATCTCTGATGAGCTTGTCAGAGGTTATTGGTTCTCTAAAATATCCTAATGATTTACTGGATATTATTTATGCTCCCTTACTGAGGCAGTGTTGCTTCCTGTGCTCTTCTGTTGCTTGATGTTCTTCTCTCTAGTTGACACTAGCCTTCTGTTTTCACCTTGTGTCAATTGCAAATAATATCATCTCTTGGATTCAATCTTCAACTATCTCACCCTTGTGGTGAGAACAACAGTTATTCCAAGCAAAGATTTTACTTAGATGATTATATTATGGTTTCTTGTTTCCTTAGTGTTATTCTTTCTATTGGTTGATGATGAAAGGAATGTAGGTGTAGTTTATGACATCAGTTAGCCTTATGCATACAAGAAGAATCTGTTAACAAGTGGATCAGACTTGCCTCCAAATTACTAATCATATACAATAGGCTGAGATGTTCTAGGTGATTCAATATTCTGTTTGTTTGTGTATGACACTCAATTGTTTGAGTATACAAAAGTGATCTGTTAACAAGGTCTAGAAACTTGTTACCAAACTACTTCTATATAACACTAACATTGGAGTATCATACTCTTTCAGGAGTGTTAATAAGATCAGATTAATATATAAGAGCTTCCAAGTACTCTTATAGTAGGTTAGAGTAGCACTTCTAGCACACTCCAAATAATCTTCTTGAAGATCTTCATGTGATAGTTCCTTCTGTCTTGTGGTTTCTTCTCTTGCAACATAACTTGGAGAAAATTGGAAGATAACAAGATAAATTGATCTAGATAAAATAACAAGATCTAGATTAAAAGTTAGTTCATACTTTTATCATCCTTATATACTTCTTATTTTATTTCCCAAAGGATAGATACTTATTTCATTCATGATTGGTTTTACTTAGATATCAATTCAATTCTTCTAACAGAGATTATAACTTGTTGTTATCTATGGGTTGTATCCACAGATACTTTAGTTGTTGATTATTGATGTGGATAGAAATATAGAGTGTTTGTGGGATGATGACTTAAGGTAGTAAGTTGATCAAGTAGTTACTTGATGTGTTCAGATTTCATATGTTCACTTGTATAAAATGAATGAGGCAGTGAGCATGTAAAGCTTATTGGGTTTTAATGACTTATGTCCTAATTGTCATTTGTTTTCTCTAGTGTCATGATATTACTTTATATTCTTATCTTTTTTACCTTTGTCATTCATAATGCAGATATAAATATTTGGAAAGACCATATGTAATGATCAAGGTTTAACAGTTGGTTAAGAAGATTTACTTCTTCTTTAAGGTACTTCTTTTATGATTGAGGAGATATGTACATATTCGATAAATGTGTTAATACAATTATTATATCACTTCCCACTTGTGAGGTTTAAGTTAATACTTATTTGTATCACTTGTGTTCTATTGAACCTTTATTATTTACTTGTGAAGGTTCACTTAGTAGTTACTTAATAATTTGGACAGATGTGGTGTGGATGGTTTATAACTTAAGATTTATTGTTTGAGAGAACATAACACCTCTGTTGATGAGATGGTTCAGTTATGCATTACTCATTATTGAAAGTGTGATCATCATTTATGAGATTTGGATTCTCACCCCTCTTTGAGTTCTAGATACCTAGTGAATTATCCCGAGTCACTTATAGACTTGAGGTTTAGGTGGTTGAGAATTTGTGTTGGTCACAACCAATTATGGTTTGTGTAACCAGATGATTTGTTTTCTTAAGATGCTTGTTATAAAGATCATTCCAAATGTACTCTTAACTAGATGAACTAGACCTATTTCATCATGTCAAGTGAAACTTTGGTCACTTTGATTCGTTTAAACTTTCGCGCCAAAATTTCCCGTACTTTTAGATGCATGCTTTGCAAATGCACATATTAAATTTAGATCCTTATAACCTCCCAAACACTGGGATGTTACAGTATCTCCCCCTTAACAAGAACTTCGTCCCGAAGTTCAACCTCTCTCACGTAACGATGAGTAGAGAGAACTTCTGTAGACTGTTGAATCTTCACATCTGTTTCTTGTGTTGACCTTGACATGTGTATCCTCTTGTCTTCATTGTTCACCTTCCACTGTCTTGCACTATGATCTAATACTTTGCCTGTTATTATACCAACTCTGTTCTGTTACTAGGCCTTCCTAATGGTCTTACGAAGAACACGTGGTATTTCCACCATATAGTGGATACTAGGTTTAATTCTCCGATGAATAGGTATGGTTTCCTATCCCTCACAACTTTCTGAAGAACATTTGGTACATTCACTAGGTGATGAATAACCAATAATATTCTTCCGATACCCTGGATATTGTCTATGGTTTGGACTCCATTTGGTTCAGTCTAATGGTCTCAAGATAATTATTTTTCAAAGGAACTTGTACATAGTAGTGTACACTGATTTAGACTCCTCTAATTAGTACAAATATCTTCGAGTTTCCTCGAGTTTTAACTTTTTACTAAAGGTGACTATAACCTATTCCAATGGTTACTTCCTATGGTCCTTCTATATCTTTGGGTTTTGACTTCTATGGGACAATTCTATAAGTTTATTTATCAACTTCTACATGTTTCCTTTTAAGATATAACTACTCATGTTATTTTCTTAGCATCAATTGTGGTAGCTCACCATGTGTTGATGTAGTAGCTCACCAACTTCAGACAGGATGTGGAATATGGTCCATTCCCATCAGTGTCTTGATTGTCATCTTCCTTCTTAACTTTCTGGTCTTCTAGAGCTTGGTGGTTGCTTCGATCAGCTGAGATTTCAGACCGCTCTCATACTAATCCTAAACCCTCTAGACCAGCAACATCAAGATAGAAATCAATGTTTGCACAAGCATTTGCACATCAAGTTCAATCTTCATGTACAGATCTAGTCAATCAAAGATCCAGATAAGAAGCAATAAATCCCAAATGCAGTTATCACACATGCATCAAAAGCCTGTGAAATAACAGTACTTCGAGTAAACATCTCAAGTACCAAGGCTCTTAAATGCTATACACTACAAATAGGTATATATTACCTTGGTATCCTAGTCTACACAACCACCCTTTGCCCGGGTAATTACTCCAATTGCGTTCCTTAGTGCAATGGAATAAACCAAGACAAAATGTTCCTACAGTAGTTATTGTCTAACTTGGTTCCATATAAATCTAAGTACCATGTTAATTGAATTAACTCATCTTGATTATGACCAGCTTCTCATGGCATATGTTGTTCCTTCATAGTGTTGATCACATCTTAGGAGTAGTAATGTAGCTTCCATCAATGCTTATGCCTTCTCCTAATTCCATATTATACTATAGTAATTCACTTCTATACTTGATAACTAAGGATATGGTATATACCCCGTAGTTACCATGGTTTAATGACTCTTCATGATTCTCAAATATCCCTTCTTAATGACTCCTAAACTTAACCTATACAGTGTTCTACTCCATCCTATACATTCATAGAATGGGGTGATCATCATTTTGACTTAATCATCTCTGACTATGTCAAAACTCTCTTTCTCAACAAAACTGATAGATGATAGACTTCTAACTATTCATACCTATGTATATAGAAAATAGATAAGTAGCTTTACTCAAGTTGAGTAAGAATATTCTATACAAGTATGTATGTATCATTCTCAAGTGAATGATCATCATAGTTGTAGGAAATATGGTTTAGATAAGATGGCTTCCAATAGACTTTACCAACCTACAGATCTCCTAAAAGGTTTAAACCTAAGGTCGCTTCGCTCTGATACCACCTGTGGTGACCCAGCACACCACTGCATGTGTAGTGCGCAAGTCGGTGACATAATACTCACAGAAGGACTTATCCGTGAATATTACATCTCTCAGAGTGGTACAACAGAAACACAGCGGGGCCAAGCAAAGCGATAGGATACAAACCTCATTACAAAATCTTGAGAATCTCCCTGATGAATCAAGAAGATGCCCTGCAAATGAAACATCAGAAGAAGCAATTCGAAGCTCCAGGCCGGAGAAGAACTCTAGCTCAGAACTAATCCACTACGGCTGATGTCAGCCCTAAAATATGGCTTGTAATTGCTAAGTCCAAGAATGGACTCTACCTACACCTTGATAGCTTCTCCTCCCTCAGCGTTGCTGGTGATGATGCTTTACTAGCTAAGTAGTATAAGACTCCACCTGGCTTCATAAGGTAAAGATGGCTTCACGATGACGACTTCCATAGGCTTCAACTCTAAGCAAGGGGTCAAACGGGATAGAATGAGTAACGAGCGTTACTCAGCAAGTTCATGATATATAGTGGGTGGTTGATGCACTAACTACCACTTTAGACTCGAAAGAGTCATAAGCTAATGCAAGGTTTTGTAAAACTTTCTTCAAGAGGTTGCTTTTAATTCTGAAAACTATGCCCGCCAGATCTTCACAGGATTAGAACTTTCATGGAGTTGCCTTTCCTGCGGCGTTCGCAGCTCCTTCCCGGAACAAGGGGTAACATGTCACATCCTTTTACACTCTGCAGAGGTGCGTTACTTTACCCATGGACGACCAAGACCATGTTGCACAACCAGGCTCGAGATCCTGTCCACTCCCACTCAGGTGTGGGGCCCGGTAGTTGGTCCAAGCCAAACCGTGCTTCTCCGCACAACGCATGCCCACCCATTTCTGCCAGCAGGTTGAACGCCTGATTCCACCCCTCACGATGGAGATCTACGCGCCCCTGGCAGACACTCATAGACCCCAGAGTCCGTGGGACGTAAGGGCTCCCACCCATGTGCATGTAGTCCCGCAAGACCTACAGCGTACGTCTCTGGCGCATCCGTTGACATGCGAACGAGAGAAGTATCACGGCTGACTTACTTCCCCCACAAAAGATCCATGGTCAACGCGAATTTACGGCGCAAGAATCCTGACAGCAGTTGTTGTTAATTCCTAGGTAATACTTTCCCATGCAGATGGAACCTTCCTTTGACCTATTCATCTTACCATGGTTCCATCCGCCCACCAAACAGAACACTACCACTCGGGTAGTCATTCAATTAGTCATATTATTATAAAAATAGGATCATGCATTCTTTTGAGAGTAAGTGATAAGACGATAGGGTTTTTGTAATTAGTTTGTTATGAAGTACTGCAAAGGATATGAGCAAGTGATGAACTTGCCTGAGATTGAAATAACCATAATAATCCAGGTCTTCGGGTTCGAGGATCGCGTAGAGAAATCCAAATATCTGAAAGATAGCAAAGTAGTCCCGGTAAGGACTACAGAAAACACTGGCAACATGATACATGCAAAGTAATGAGATGCATCGTGAATTACCCTGGAAAATACCCCAGCTTACAAGTGTAAGCCATGTTTGAAACGATAACGCATCCACACCATTGTTAGGTGACTTAGAGTTGTTTATTACTTGTGATGATGTTGTCATTTCTTTTAGTCTTAAATGTGTTTCACTTTTATTGAACAAACACTTGTTATCATGTTTAAGTAGAAGTGTTTATTACTTGGTGAGGTAACAAGACAATAACACATGGAAAACAATTGTTGAAAAGGTAACAAACATGTTTGATTTTATTTTTCCACAAGTGTAAAGCTGATGACAATGGGTTTAGTTGAAAATAATGAAATAGAACAGTAAACTCTATCATCACAACACTTTCTAATTACTTGTGATGATAGGTTTTGTAGGTGTGAAAACATGTGGATTTTATTAATAAGATGAATGATATTAAGGTATTTATTGCAGATTATAATGGAATATTATAGAATTCCATTATACTCTAAGAAACAAGTTTATAAGTTAAACAAAATATTTTGTGTTTGACATTTTTGATTTGAAAATATTTTTCTCTTTAATTTGGTACCTCAGTTGAAGTATTCTGAAAATCTTTGACTAAGATATTAATTTATTAATTTTAAATGAATTAAATGATTAGGCACAATATTGCACACATGCAACATGGTCAAATGACTTTGTAAACATCATAAATGAGTTGCATTTGTTATTTGGAGCATTTTGGTATATAATTTGTATTTTTCTGATTTTATGAATTTATTTATTATTTTTTCTTTATTTTAAATGATTTAATTAATTAAAGAAAATATTAAATTTTAAACTTTATCAAATTTATTTGAAAATGTCATAATCAAATAGATTTTATTTTTCTGATTAATATGATATATTATTTATATTTTTCTGGTTTATGAAATTAAAGTTATTGAATTATCAATTTAATTCTATTTCTGTTTTTATTTGAATTGACATGTGGGGTCCACCTGTTAGTTTAAATTTTAAATCAAAAATGAAATGGAAAATGCCCCTGACGTCATGCTGACGTCAGGATGACATCACCACAGGAGGGGATTTCTCCTGTCCGAATCCAATCGGAGGACTAACTTCGATTCAATGCAAATTGATGCTACCATGAGCTATAGAATGACTAGTGGAATCGATTGGTAGTAGCGCCGCTAGTTATTGTCCACCGGAGATGCTCCGGCGAGCACAGCCCGCGGCGGCGGACGACGGTGATCATCGACGACCTCGGAAACGGACGCAATCGAGCAAACGGAAAGCGCCCGAAGATGCACAAGCTCACCCTGAGCACGATGGTGTGGTCGGTGAGGCATGGTGGGCTCGCTGTCGTCGGCGGCGACGAAATCCGGCCGGCGGCCGTGGTTGAGGAAGACGGCTTGATTCGGCATCTTCGCGACCTCCCAGCAAACGACGTTTGCGGGAGAGGTAGAGCACTCCATGGCGGAGCTCGTGGTGGTCACGGCTTGCTCGGGGATCACCGGAATTGACGACGATTGACGGCGGCCGATGAACTAGGTTTTAGGGTTTCGGTTTCCTCACAGCTCCGAGGGAGAGAGAGGGCAAGATGACTATGGGGAGGAAGCGCTCGATGAGGACGTCTCCCCAGTCTTATCTCCGAAGGCAAGGAAGCACACAGGAGGTGGCACGGCGATGATTCCCGCGCCGACACGCACTGTCCTTCTGTCTCAAGGTTGAAGAAGAAAGAAAGAAAAGAAACCTTTCAATAACCCCCTCGAGTTGCAGGAATTTACAACTAAGTCCTTATGTCTTAAAAACAGAGAAGAAAACATTGTTTTCAGGGTCTTTTTGTGAAGATAAAAATTATTCAAAAATATATTTGGAAAGCTTATTAAATTTGCAATCTCACCATATTTTGTTTTGGTGAATTGGAGAAATATTTGTATTTTTTATTTAGGGTGCAAGACTAAGTGATTTTTGGTTATTTCTCTCCATTTACTTTATTAAATGGCTTCAGAATTTATTTCAGGCATGAATCACATATCTATAAACACATATGGTTCACCAAGTGTTGTGTTCTCATTGGAACATTTAGATACAAATTCTTTTAGAAAATGATTTGGTAACATTTCTTGGTTTTGTTTCTGTGTATGGAAATGAAACTCACTTAATAGAGAATTGTATCCTATGACCTACTAAATTATTTTTCTTAAGTAATAAACTTGTTTTCTCTTATGAGGCTTTGTTATTTCCTGATTGAAACTCATAGCAAGTTTGGTTGACATTTTAATTAGGTGTTTGTAAGAAAGGTTGCTGTTTTTAGTACCTGATCAGGTGGAAAACATGTATGATTTTGGGATCTTATTTTCTTATTTTCCACATAGTTTCAATTGTGGATAATATATAATGTTGTTTTTAAAACATGTAATCATTTGTATGCTTATGTATAGATGAATTCTTGTTATTATACATTGGTCTTATGGTGGAGATTGATCTGGCAAACCAGGTGTTAAGCTTGTTTCCTTTAACCTCCACATATCACAAGACCTGTGGATGCAGTGGTTGGTTATCATTTCATACTTGGTAATTATTTCCATTAAAGATGTTATTCTGAGTTCCTCATCTCTGATGAGCTTGTCAGAGGTTATTGGTTCTCTAAAATATCCTAATGATTTACTGGATATTATTTATGCTCCCTTACTGAGGCAGTGTTGCTTCCTGTGCTCTTCTGTTGCTTGATGTTCTTCTCTCTAGTTGACACTAGCCTTCTGTTTTCACCTTGTGTCAATTGCAAATAATATCATCTCTTGGATTCAATCTTCAACTATCTCACCCTTGTGGTGAGAACAACAGTTATTCCAAGCAAAGATTTTACTTAGATGATTATATTATGGTTTCTTGTTTCCTTAGTGTTATTCTTTCTATTGGTTGATGATGAAAGGAATGTAGGTGTAGTTTATGACATCAGTTAGCCTTATGCATACAAGAAGAATCTGTTAACAAGTGGATCAGACTTGCCTCCAAATTACTAATCATATACAATAGGCTGAGATGTTCTAGGTGATTCAATATTCTGTTTGTTTGTGTATGACACTCAATTGTTTGAGTATACAAAAGTGATCTGTTAACAAGGTCTAGAAACTTGTTACCAAACTACTTCTATATAACACTAACATTGGAGTATCATACTCTTTCAAGAGTGTTAATAAGATCAGATTAATATATAAGAGCTTCCAAGTACTCTTATAGTAGGTTAGAGTAGCACTTCTAGCACACTCCAAATAATCTTCTTGAAGATCTTCATGTGATAGTTCCTTCTGTCTTGTGGTTTCTTCTCTTGCAACATAACTTGGAGAAAATTGGAAGATAACAAGATAAATTGATCTAGATAAAATAACAAGATCTAGATTAAAAGTTAGTTCATACTTTTATCATCCTTATATACTTCTTATTTTATTTCCCAAAGGATAGATACTTATTTCATTCATGATTGGTTTTACTTAGATATCAATTCAATTCTTCTAACAGAGATTATAACTTGTTGTTATCTATGGGTTGTATCCACAGATACTTTAGTTGTTGATTATTGATGTGGATAGAAATATAGAGTGTTTGTGGGATGATGACTTAAGGTAGTAAGTTGATCAAGTAGTTACTTGATGTGTTTAGATTTCATATGTTCACTTGTATAAAATGAATGAGGCAGTGAGCATGTAAAGCTTATTGGGTTTTAATGACTTATGTCCTAATTGTCATTTGTTTTCTCTAGTGTCATGATATTACTTTATATTCTTATCTTTTTTACCTTTGTCATTCATAATGCAGATATAAATATTTGGAAAGACCATATGTAATGATCAAGGTTTAACAGTTGGTTAAGAAGATTTACTTCTTCTTTAAGGTACTTCTTTTATGATTGAGGAGATATGTACATATTCGATAAATGTGTTAATACAATTATTATATCACTTCCCACTTGTGAGGTTTAAGTTAATACTTATTTGTATCACTTGTGTTCTATTGAACCTTTATTATTTACTTGTGAAGGTTCACTTAGTAGTTACTTAATAATTTGGACAGATGTGGTGTGGATGGTTTATAACTTAAGATTTATTGTTTGAGAGAACATAACACCTCTGTTGATGAGATGGTTCAGTTATGCATTACTCATTATTGAAAGTGTGATCATCATTTATGAGATTTGGATTCTCACCCCTCTTTGAGTTCTAGATACCTAGTGAATTATCCCGAGTCACTTATAGACTTGAGGTTTAGGTGGTTGAGAATTTGTGGTGGTCACAACCAATTATGGTTTGTGTAACCAGATGATTTGTTTTCTTAAGATGCTTGTTATAAAGATCATTCCAAATGTACTCTTAACTAGATGAACTAGACCTATTTCATCATGTCAAGTGAAACTTTGGTCACTTTGATTCGTTTAAACTTTCGCGCCAAAATTTCCCGTACTTTTAGATGCATGCTTTGCAAATGCACATATTAAATTTAGATCCTTATAACCTCCCAAACACTGGGATGTTACACCCACCTAGCCAAGATAGCCGTCCTTTTCGCCTAAGGTCTTGTTGGGCTTAATTTGGTTAAGACTTGGGTAGATTTCCGGATTCAGCCCAACTCCATTCGCCCCAAGCTGATGTGCGAGTACTCGGGGCATGTCACGGATGCGCTCCGTTATTCTTCAAGGAATTACCCGGCTGGGGACACGAACAAGATCATCAAGAGCTTCCTGACTGAGAAGGTGGAGGTGATCAAAAATATAGCCGGGTTAGCGCCGTTCACTCGGGATAACCCGGCCCCAGCGGTAAGATCCGACACTTATTCACTTACTCTTGTACTTTTACTTGATACAACTACTAACTCTCACTTTCATGCCTTTATCTCAGGCTGATAATGCTTTCTGGAACATCGAGACCCCTCCCAACTCCGGGAACCCGGAGGAAGAAGAAGAACCGGCTGACACTGATGAAGGTATCATCCGGGTTTCAATCACCTTAAACTCTGTTACTTTGCTTTCCTATTTTTTCTCTGTTTCCGACTATGTATTTGTGACTTTCAGGGGTGGATGATAAGGATGACAAGGATGACCAGGGAGACCCGGAAGAAACTGACAGCGATAAAAGCGAGGCTGAGCCGGAAGTTGAGGTCGGAGCCAAGAGGAAAACCCGAGGGGTCGTCTTCAAGGTTCCCTACTCTTCCATGTCCTCCAAACCCTATTCTTTTGATAATATGCGCGAACTTAACCGACAGTTATCCAATTCGCCACACTTGAAGGATCCGCCTCCGACCAAGCGCAGGGTAACCCGGAATCCCCCGGGTGATGATCCCCTCAACCCGGGTATTCCCACGTCCCCAGCTCGCCGCACTGGTACTCCTCCATCTCATCCCTGCAACTCACCTAAAAGACACCCTTCACCCAATCATCCATTAGCCGGACAGTTCCGGGTCTCACTCTCGGATTCTGTAACAGCCTCATCCGCGTCCAGCAGCGAGCTCCCGGCGGATTTCGTGGTGAATTCCGGGTAAGTCACATTTCCTGCTAAGCGATATACTAGTCCTTTTGATAACCTTCACTTTTTGCCGCTAACCACTTCTCTTTTATTTCCTTAGCGCCCAGGTCTCGATCAGTGACCCGGATAACATGGACATGGATAACCGGGAGACTGAAGGGCCGGTTGATGATATGGACGCCACAACTGGCGGTGCTGGTGAAGAAAATCAAGAACAAGACCCCCTGACAGACTCGGCCCGGCAGGAAGCCGGGTCTCCCAAGCCATCTGAGGAAGCTGAGGACGACGACGTCGAGATCCTGGACACAAGGATGGGCACTCCCAATCCTGACACCCAGGCAGCCCGGGTCTCGACCCCAAAGCCGGAGAAGATTCGTCCTCCGAGTGATCAGGACGCCGTCTCTTCCGGTGTCAAGCCCGAGGATATGACCTTTACCCAGATGCTCGACGCCCTGCACACCTTGAGGGCTGACGAAGAAAATGTCCTAGAAGCCTTGATAGCCAAACATGAGGTAAGTCCGAGTAATATTGCCTATATATTCGTCTAGTCCCCAAGTTCCAAGTGAACTTATTGATAATTTTCTTGGAACTTTCATAGTGTATCCAACTGATAGTTTGCTTTTTATCCGGCTAACCCTTCCTTGTGTTTCCACGCAGGCCTTCGTGACCCACTCTGAGAAAGCATTGGCGAAGGCCACCAAACTCCTCGAGAAGGAGACGATGCTGCGTGAGTCGGCTGAAGCTGACGCCAAGAAGACGGGGAAGATTGCAAGAAAATATAGAAAAAGAGCTCACGCAGCAGAAGATGAATTGACCAAGCTTTCTGTTCAGATCGCCGACACATATCGTGCTTTGACTGGTAACTATTCCTAACTTAATAACTATAACCCGGATTCTCATTCTGATAGATAGTCGGATTTCCTTACTTAAAGCTTTTTTCTATTTTCCGCAGGTTCGGATGATGTAACTCCGGATGAAGATGATATCGCAAAGCTGAAAACCATAAAGAGCACGATCCGGCAGCTCTGTGCCGGAACCAAATGGATTCTTCAGGATCTGAAGTGGCCGGGTGTTGGGCATGGTAGCTTGAAGACACTGCTTGACGCGTGCTCCACTATCCCCGAGTGGATTGAGCACTGGAAACGCTCGTCCTACCGGGTTGGAGTAACCCGAGGGCTTGCACTGGCTAAGGCATATTTTCCAAAACTTGAGCCGGCAAAGCTAGTAGGCGGGTTTCCAGAGTTCAACCACGACGGCTCTAGGTTCTCAGTAAAAAACTTCAAGGCTATCCAGAAGGAGCTTCGTCACTCGGCTAGCATAATTGCCGATAGTCTGGACGTCAGTTCGATTGTCCCACCATATGATGCTGATGATAAGGCAGTTAAGTCGGATCTTCCCAAGCCATACGATATGCTGGCACGATGGAAGGCGGAGGCTGCTCAGGCGAGGGAAGAGGCCGCAAAGAAGAAGGCTGAGGCCGATTCTGCGCTTGCTACCTCCACGCCGGTTGTTCCTCCTCCCGCACGGGCCGGCACTACTGCTGACCCGGGTGCTGCTGCCACCAAGACTGCTGAAGAACAAGGCAAGGAACAAGACCCGGCTGCCAAGGGCAAGGGCAAGATGGACGACTCGGCCCAAGAGGCCGAGTGAACTCTTTATCGGCAACCGTCTCAAGCACTTTATTCGGCCAATGGGCCTTTTTTAAAACAATTATTCTTTTGATAGTGCGCCTGTGCACTTTATGATACTACTATCCTGATTTGTAATACGTTTTAAGACCTTAATATATTTTGTGGCCCTTCTGGCCTTTTGCTTGAATTTGATATTTCTTGACTTTGAGCTTTTTCATCCCTCATTTTCCGACTAACTGCTATGGTTCCTTTTGTGAGACTCGGTTTCCGGGTATCGTGGGTTTTGACTAGTGGGATTTTTTTTTCTAAGTCCCCAAGTCTCCAAGACTCGGATTTTTGGGTTTTTGAGCTGAATAGCTAGATAATTTGTTTCTGTTTTCAAATTCCCAAGTCCCCAAGGCCCGAAATTCCGAGTCTAGGGTGTTTGGGTCTTTCGAAAGGAACAAATTGTTACTGCTAAGCCCAAAACCTAGAGCCATTTCACATAGGATTTGAAGTTATGCTTAATATACCTTGAGTTTCCGGCTATTAACCTTGTACTCTGCATAACTTGTGGTTTAGATGACCCTTTTGACCTTCTTCTACTATAAGCCGGCTTTCGCGTGGATAATCAATGTTGCTACAGCTGTACGAAGACATGGTCAGGCAAGTCCGATTGGGCATCATGACTGATTGTAATCATACGCTAGCAAAGCATGCCACTTAGTGCGAGTCATATCAAGCTTAAGCAAGAAAAGTCAAGAAAGTTTGGCTCCTTTGTCCGGTTATAAGCTTGCAGCCATACTTAGTACAAGTAATCGGCCCTAATAACTCAATGGCATCGTGGCCGGATCTTTGAGTTTGCAACTGTGCTATTCAAGCAATCAACCCCCCAAGACCTAGATATATGCAATTTACTAGAAAAACTAATATACGAAAAGCAATGAATAATACTTACCTGGAAGAAAAATAAGAACACAACAGAAATATAAAAAACTTGATAAAAAAAACATAGGAAAGAAACAAGATACTGTTGAACCATCTCTTTATTGATATGAGAAAAGTTAGGTCAGCAGGCCGCCTCATTTAAAACCCTCAAGTACCCTTAGGTACCCTGGATAGGAAAAGAGTGCGTCTGAAACCTGCTGCCTGTTACATCGTGTAATTCCACTTATGAATCTAGTCTATTCTAGGTATAGTAGGGACGCAGCTGAGCCATGTTCCATGGTCTTTCTCTTTCTTGCATAGATGAAGTGGTACGAGCGGTGTCAGTAACAGTAGCCGACTCTTCCCTTGCATCTACCAAGTAATATGATCCGTTGTGCAGATTCCGGCTTATGATGAACGGTCCTTCCCATGGTGGGGATAGCTTGTGTTTTCCTTCCTTTGACTGTACCAGGCGAAGAACCAGGTTCCCTTCCTGGAAGACCCGGGTTTTGACTCTCCGGCTGTGATATCTCCTCAAGTCCTGCTGGTATATGGTTGATCTCTCCAAAGCTTGTTCCCTGTGTTCTTCTAACATATCCACAGCGTCCTGCCGGGTCTTCTCGTTCTCCACCTCAACGTAAGCCGATACTCGAGGCGAGTCATGGATGATATCACTCGGCAGCACCGCCTCTGCGCCATAAACCATGAAAAACGGTGTCATCTGAGTAGATCTGTTAGGTGTAGTGTTGATACCCCAAACCACTGAAGGTAACTCCTTAACCCATGCGCCCGCAGCTCTGATGCATGGGACTCGTAGCCGTGGCTTTAATCCACGAAGTAACTCCTGATTTTCCCTCTCCACTTGTCCATTGACTTGTGGATGGGCTACGGAAGCTATGTCAAGCCGGATTCCATTGTTACCAAAGAATTTCTCCATCTCACCAAGGGACATGTTGGTTCCATTGTCGGTAATTATGCTGTGAGGATACCAGAACTGGTAGATAATCCTTTTCAGGAACTTGACTGCGGTAATTGCTTCACAATTGGTAACTGGCATAACTTCAACCCACTTGGTAAATTTATCAATAGCCACCAAGAGATGTGTCTTTTTGCAAGGTGACATGTGAAAGGGGCCAACCATGTCCATACCCCAAACGGCAAACGGCAAGGTCAAAGGAATTGTTTGCAACTCCATAGCCGGCACATGGATTTGGCGGGCATACCTTTGACATCCATCGCACCTTGCCACCAAGCGTTCCGCATCTGCTAAGGCTGTGAGCCAGAAGAAACCGTGCCTGTATGCTTTGGCCACAAGGGACCTTGTGGATGCGTGATGCCCACAGTCGCCTTCGTGGATCTCTTTCAGGATTTGCCGGCCTTCTTCTGGTGCCACACAGCGCAAAAATACTCCTGCAACACTCCTTTTATATAACTCCCCATTGATGATGGAATAACCTTTTGCTCGCCTCAGAATTTGCCTTGCTAGTACCTCTTGTTGTGGTAACTCGCCCCGTGATAGGTAAGCCAGAAACGGCTCTGTCCACTCGGGAACAGTGCGTATTGTGGCCACGAGCTCCAAATCCGGGTCTTTGTTAGCCACTTCTTCCTCAGACTCGGTTTTAACTGATGGCCGCCGTAGCTCGTCCAGGAACACATTGGGTGGAACCGGCTCTCTGCGCGAGCCGAGTCTGGCGAGTACATCTGCTGCCTCGTTTTTTCTTCTATCTACATGCTCCACCTCATACCCAGAAAACACCCGGCAACCCTGTCCACCTCTCTGCGGTATGCTGCCATAGTTGCATCTTTTCTATCCCAAGTTCCCGAGACCTGCTGTACCACAAGGTCCGAGTCTCCATAGCATTGTATCCTCTTAATGTTCATCTCCTTGGCTATCTTCAATCCATGCAATAATGCCTCATACTCGGCCACGTTGTTGGAACAATCAAAGTGAATCTGCAACACGTAGCTCAACTTGTCTCCTTTGGGTGATGTGAGTACCACTCCAGCTCCTGATCCCTCGTATTGCTTGGAACCATCAAAGTGCATTATCCAAGACTCGGAACTTGGAGTCATTGTGGGCATGCCTGTGTGAGTCCAATCATTAATGAAATCAACTAGAGCTTGAGATTTGATTGCTGACCTGGGCTCGTAGTTGATGTGATAATCTCCCATTTCGATCGCCCACTTGGCTATTCTACCTGTTGCATCCGAGTTTCTGATGATATCCGACATTGGTATAGAGCTAACCACTGTTATGGGGTGTTCCTGAAAATATGGCTTCAATTTCCGCCTGGCCATGAAGACCCCGAAAACCAGCTTCTGCCAATGTGGGTAGCACTGCTTTGCTTCTGATAACACCTCGCTGACATAATAAACCGGCCTCTGAACCGGGTGATCTTTCCCATCCTCCTTACGCTCAACAACAACCACTGCGCTAACTGCCCGGGGCCCGGCTGCAACGTACAGTAACATGGGCTCTTTAGGACCCGGGGCTGCTAGGACTGGTGCCTCAGATAGCTGCTTCTTTAGTGCCTCGAACGCCTCATCTGCCTCTTGGTCCCAAACGAATTTATCAGATTTCCTCAAGAGCCGGTACAAGGGTATTTCCTTCTCTCCGAGTCTTGATATAAACCGGCTCAGCGCTGCTACGCACCCTGTAAGCTTCTGAACATGCTTCAGGTTTTCCGGCTTTTTCAAACTCTGGATAGCTTTGATTTTATCCGGATTGGCCTCAATCCCTCTCTCTGAAACGATGAAGCCGAGTAATTTCCCTGCTGGTACTCCAAACACACACTTTGTCGGGTTAAGTTTCATCTGGTATCTTCTCAGGTTCTTGAACGTTTCTTGTAGATCGTCAATAAATGTCTCCGATTTTCTGGTCTTGATCACCACATCATCCACATAAGCATGGACGTTGCGTCCGATTTGGTCCTCAAAGCACTTCTGAATACACCGTTGATAGGTTGCGCCAGCGTTCTTCAATCCAAAAGTCATGGTCTTGTAACAAAAGGCCCCAAAAGGGGTTATGAACGACGTTTTCTCCCAGTCTTTCTTTTTGAGCTTGATCTGATGATACCCGGAATACGCATCCAGGAAACACAATAGGTCACTTCCAGCCACTGCGTCTATGATCTGATCTATCCTTGGCAAGTTCAAACGGATCCTTTGGGCAATGCTTGTTGAGACTCGTATAATCAATGCACATCCTTCACTCATTGGTCTTTTTCATCACGAGAACCGGATTTGCCAACCACTCCGGGTGAAATACTTCCATGATAAAGCCGGCTGTCAACAGCCGATCAATTTCTTCGCCTATAGCCCTTCTTCTTTCCTCATTCATCTTTCTCAGGCCCTGCTTCACAGGCCTGGACTTGGGGTCAACATGCAAGCTGTGCTCTGCCAACTCTGTGGGGATGCCCGGCATGTCGCTAGGCGTCCAAGCAAACACATCCTGATTCGAACGAATAAACTCCACAAGTGCTTTTTCCTGCTCATCGTCCAAGTTAGATCCTATAGCAAATTGCTTAGAGGGATCACCCTCGACAAAGGCCACCATCTTGGTATCTTGTGCTGCTTTGAATTTTGCTCTCTCATCCTCAGTGTTTGGCCTTTTTAACGATGTTCTGTCGTCCGGGTCTACTTGAGACCGATAATACTTGAGCTCCTCCTTTCTACATGCTTGTTCCGCCATTGCCGCGTCTCCTTCGTCGCACTCAGCCGCTATATCCCGTCTCCCATGTATGGTGATGGTCTGCTTAGGACCCGGGATTTTTAGCTGTAGGTATACGTAACACGGCCTGGCCATGAACTTGGCGTAAGCCGGCCTCCCAAATAGCGCGTGATAAGGGCTGCGCAACTTTACCACTTCGAACGTGAGCCATTCCACCCGGAAATTATCCTTTGACTCTCCAAAAGCAACCTCCAAGGTAATCTTTCCTTCAGGGCACGCCGAGTGACCCGGCACGATCCCGTGAAAAACTGTTGAACTTTTCTGTAGCTGAGACTCCTTGAGACCCATCCGTAAGAAAGTTTCCCAATATAGGATATTGATGCTGCTTCCGCCGTCCATTAAGATCTTTTTCAACTCATAACCATTAACCTGTGGCGCGACCACCAATGCTAGGACTCCCGGATGTTCTATCCTTTCCGGGTGATCTCTTCTGCTCCATGTTACATCTTGCTCCGACCACCTCAGGTATCTCGGGACAGCCGAGGAGACCGAGTTTACTGCCTTTTTTAGTATCTTTCTATCCTTGTTAGAAGTTCCAGTGGTGTGAACGTGGTATTGGCCCAATTGCTTGGGGTTGGCTTGGAAACCTCCAGCTCCTCCCTGGTTATTACCCGGATTTCCAACTCCCGGGTTACCTGCTGGGGGTGGGCCGTTGCCCGGGTTTCCACCCGGACCCGGTCCTCCTCCCCGGCCTGCACCTCGCATAGCCTTGTTTACTTCCCCGTTCTTCCATCTCTGCAAATCCGCATACTGCTCCAATGAGTGGTTAGCCGGCCTTCCGTTCCTGCTGTGTTTTGGGCATGCCATTCTGAAGATATCCCAGTTGTTACCCGGCCTTGGTGGCCCTTGATAATTTCCTCCGTTATGATTTCCTGCGTTGAAATTTCCTTCTGCTCTGGGCCTCGAAGACCTGACTTCTGTGCTTGATGGGGGGATGCTAACCCGGTATGTCAAGATCCGAGGAATAACCCGGCCCAGAGACAGTGAGCAGGATACGGCTAGGGATAAAGATGTTTGTGGAGGCCCAAGCTCGTGGGCCTAGTGACCCGGATTGTGGGTGTTGTAAAGGAAAGTTAGGGTTAGCACGCCGTGTCTGGGTAGGACCCGGGTGTCCCTTGTAAAGTAAGTTAGGGGGTACGGGAGCTATATAAACCGACCCCCGGGTATAGATTGAGGGAGATATCTAAGAACTCTAGCAATATTGTGTGGTATCGAGTATCCAGTGTAAACCCTAATCGTGTTATTGTATCGAGAATAGAGATCCGGCGACTTCGATTGCCGGCTATCAGATCAAGTTATACCATGTCTTCCCTTGAGCTAAACCCTCTCCAGAACGCCTGTGTCGACTTGCCCCAAGATCAGTTACCCCTGGTAACATCTGCCGTGATTATCCCACGACAGTTGGCGCCCACCGTGGGGCCTGCGTCCAAAGGTGTTTACATCACGGGAGAAGCTCGGAAGGGCATGGAGGATCTTTTCATTGGCGAAATCTACATCGACCACGAAGAAGAAAAGTTGGTGGACGATCCCGGCTGGGGGCCAGAATCGGATCACCTCGAGTCCGGATTTATATTGACGATCGGCCGGATCAATATCTTCGTCGACACGGTACGAACGACTAACTTAAAAGGACAATATCATGTGCATGCTACAGGAACTTCTAGCAGGAACAAAGAGACATCAAAGCAAGCGGCAAATTCGGTTTCATCAGCCGCGCCGGGATATCTTAGATGGGCAGAACAAGAGATAACGTGGAGTAGAAGTGATCATCCGGAAAAGGTGGAGCGTCCAGGAGTCTTGGCGTTGGTGGTTTGCTCCACAGGTTAATGGTTACGAGCTGAAGAAGGTCCTAATGGACGGGGGAAGTAGCATCAACATCCTTTATTGGGAGACCTTCTTACGGATGAGTCTCAAAGAGTCCCAGCTGCAGAAAAGTTCAACAATCTTTCACGGGATCGTACCGGGCCACTCGGCGAGCCCCGAGGGAAGGATCACCTTGGAAGTTGCTTTTGGGGAATCGACGGATAATTATCGAGTGGAGTGGCTCACGTTCGAGGTGGTCAAGTTGCGCAGTCCTTACCACGCGCTGTTGGGGAGGCCGGCTTACGCCCAATTCATGGCTAGGCCGTGCTACGTGTATTTGCAGCTGAAAATCCCGGGTCCTAAACGGACCATCACTATACATGGGAACCGGGATATAGCGGCCGAGTGCGACGAAGGAGATTCAGTTATGGCCGAGCAGGCATGCAGGAAGGAAGAGCTCGAATATTACCGGTCTCAAGTAAACCCGGACGATAGAACAGCCTTGAAAAAGCCGAATACTGAGGATGAGAGAGCAAAATTCAAGGCAGCGCAAGACACCAAGAAGATAGATTTTGTCGAAGGGGATTCTACTAAGCAGTTTACCATAGGGTCTAACCTGGGAAAAGAGCAGGAGGGAGCGCTCGTGGAGTTCATTCGCTCGAATGCAGATGTGTTTGCCTGGACACCCAGCGACATGCCGGGTATCCCTACAGAATTGGCTGAGCACAGTTTGCATGTGGATCCCAAGTCCAGGCCCGTGAAACAAGGTTTGAGGAAAATGAATGAGGAAAGAAGGAAAGCTATAGGCGAAGAGATCGCTCGGCTACTGGCAGCCGGCTTTATCATGGAAGTATTTCACCCGGATTGGTTGGCTAACCCGGTTCTGGTGATGAAAAAGACCAACGAGTGGAGGATGTGCATTGACTTCACTAGTCTTAACAAGCATTGCCCAAAGGATCCGTTCGCGCTCCCAAGGATAGATCAGATTATAGACGCAGTAGCTGGAAGCGACCTGTTATGCTTCCTGGATGCATATTCCGGGTATCATCAGATTAAGCTCAAAAGGGAGGATTGGGAGAAAACATCATTCATAACCCCGTTTGGGGCCTTTTGTTATAAAACTATGACATTTGGGTTGAAGAACGCTGGCGCAACTTACCAACGGTGTATTCAAAAGTGCTTTGAGGACCAAATCGGACGTAACGTCCATGCTTATGTGGATGACGTGGTCATCAAGACCAGGAAGGCGGAGACATTTATCGATGATCTAAAGGAGACATTCAAAAACCTGAGAAGATACCAGATGAAGCTTAATCCAACGAAGTGCGTGTTCGGAGTTCCGGCTGGGAAATTACTCGGCTTCATAGTTTCCGAGAGAGGAATTGAGGCAAATCCAGATAAAATCAAGGCAATCCAGAGTTTGAAAAGGCCGGAGAACTTGAAGCATGTTCAAAAGCTCACGGGGTGTGTAGCAGCCTTAAGCCGGTTCATATCTAGACTCGGAGAAAAAGCAATACCCTTGTATCGGCTCTTGCGAAAATCGGATAAATTCGTATGGGACGAAGAGGCTGATGAAGCGTTTGAAGCACTAAAGAAGCAATTATCTGAAGCACCAGTACTAGCGGCGCCGGGTCCTAAAGAGCCTATGTTGCTATACGTGGCAGCTGGCCCCCGAGCCGTTAGCGCAGTGGTTGTCGTGGAACGCAAAGAGGACGGGAAAGGTTACCCGGTTCAGAGGCCGGTTTATTACGTCAGTGAGGTGTTATCAGAAGCAAAGCAGCGCTATCCGCATTGGCAAAAGCTGGTGTTCGGGGTCTTTATGGCTAGCCGGAAGTTGAAGCCGTATTTCCAAGAGCATCCGATAACAGTGGTTAGTTCAATACCAATGTCGGATATCATCAGAAACTCGGACGCGACGGGAAGAATAGCCAAATGGGCGATAGAGATGGGGGATTATCATATCAACTACGAACCCAGGTCAGCAATCAAGTCTCAGGCTTTAGTTGATTTCGTTAACGATTGGACACATACAGGCGTGACTGCAACGGTTCCAAATTCCGAGTCATGGGTCATGCACTTCGACGGATCAAAGCAGTACGAGGGATCAGGAGCTGGGGTGGTGCTAACATCACCCAAAGGGGACAAATTGAGTTACGTGCTACAAATTCACTTCGACTGTTCCAACAACGTTGCCGAGTATGAGGCCCTATTGCATGGCTTAAAGGTAGCCAAGGAGATGAGCATCAAGAGGATACGGTGCTTCGGAGACTCGGACCTTGTGGTACAGCAGGTGTCGGGAACGTGGGACAGAAAGGACGCAACTATGGCGGCATACCGCAGGGAAGTTGATAGGGTAGCAGGATGTTTTTCCGGGTATGAGGTGGAGCATATAGACAGAAGAAAGAACGAGGCAGCCGACGCCCTCGCCAGACTCGGCTCGCGCAGAGAGCCGGTTCCACCTAACGTTTTCCTGGACGAATTATGGCGACCATCAGTTAAAATCGAGTCAGAGGAGGAATTGGCAAATCAAGACTCGGATTCAGGGCTCGTAGCCACTGTACGTACTATTCCCGACTTGCTGACCTACATTTTAATATCAAGTAAAGAGATGGTTATCAAGAAAAGAGATGGTTGTTATCAGTTTTTCATATCAAGTAAAGAGATGGTTATCAAGAAAAGAGATGGTTGTTACCAGTTTTTCATATCAAGTAAAGAGATGGTTATCAAGAAAAGAGATGGTTGTTATCAGGTTATGTATTCTCAGTACGATGCGTATATCTAGGTCTTGGGGGCTGATCGCTTAAATAGCACAGTTACAAACTCAAAGACCCGGCCATGATGCCTATGAGTTATAAGGGCCGATTACTCGCAAACGAGTACGGCTACAATCTTATAACCGGACAAAGAAGTCCAAATTTCTTGGCTACTCTTACTTAAGCTCGATGTGACTCGCATTAAAGTGGCATGATTTGTTCGCTTACGATGGCAGTTAGTCATGAAACCCAACGGGAATTGGCTGGCTACGTCTTCGTATTGATGTAACAACATGGTATCCACGCGAAAGCCGGCTTACAGTACAAGACAGTCAAAAGGGTCATCTAAACCACAAGTTATGCAGAGTACAAGGCTGAATAGCTGGAAACTCAATGACTATTAAGCATAACTTCAAAACCGATGTGAAACAACTCATGGATCTTTGTGAAAATAGCAATAAGCATTTTGTTGCCTTTTCAAGATCAAGTGTCCTAGGCTCGGCAATCCGGGCCCGGTAGCTTGAAATCTTGAAAAGAACTGGCTTACTTGTATAGTTGCAAAAATCCAAATATCCGAGTCTTGGGGACTTGGGGACTTCGAAGCAAAATCCGCTTGTTAATACCCATGAGACCCGGAAAATGAGTTTTCACAAAAGGAGCAATAAATAAAACCAGATATCGAGAACAGATGAGCTTAAACTTACAAAGGTCGGAACAGACATCGAGTATATCAAGGCCTTAGTGTGCATTACAAAATACTGGTGAAAAAATATCAAAGGTGCACAGGCGCACCGCCTAAAAAATGACTGTTTCAAAAAGTATGTCGACCGACTGACGCTTAAGAAGAGGCATCGGAAACCATATATCACTCGGCGCCCATCTTGGCCTTACCCTTGCCATCATTGGTGGTAGCAGCAACACCCGGATCGGCGGCGCCAGCCCCTGCAGGGGGCGGAACGACTGATGTTGAGGCGGCAGGAGCAGAGCCGGCTTCAGCTTGTTTCTTGGCAGCCTCCGCCCTTATCGCAGCAGCTTCCTCCTTCCACCGGGCCAGCATGTCATAAGGCTCAGGAAGATCCGACTTAATTGCTTGGTCGGCAGAATCATATGCTGGAACAAGTATGTTAACATCCAGTTCATCAGCAATTACGCTGGCCGGGTAACGGACCTCCTGCTGGACGGCCTGGGAATCTTTTACTGAAAACTTGGATCCGTCAAGCTTGAACTCTGGGAAGCCGCCCATAAGCTTCGCTAACTCGAGCTTGGGGAGATAAGCTTTCGCAAGCGCAAGCCCCCGGGTCACTCCAACCCGGCAAGATGAGCGCTTCCAGTGCCGAATCCACTCGGGAACAGTGGATAGGGCGTCCAACAGCCTCCTCAGGTCAACATATCCTCTACCCGGACACCGTAACTCGTCAAGGATCCATCTGGTCCCGGCACATAGCTGCCGGATAACATTCTTCATGGTCTTCAGCTTGGCAATATCATCCTCATCCGGCATGGCTTCATCCGGGCCTGGAGTAAAATGAATATATAAGCTAAGCATTTTTTGCTATTGGTCAAAAGGATAAACCCGGAGAAGGAAGCATACCAAGCAAAGAACGATAGGTATCAGAAATTTCGACAGAAAGGCTTGTCAGGTCGTCTTCGGCTCGGTGAGCCCTTCTTCGGTACTTCTTCATTAATTGCCTATTCCTTCTGGCTTCAGTCTCGGCCGCTTCGCGTAAAGATATCTCTTTTTCAACGAGCTTGGCGGCGTCCGCAAGTTTCTCCTCGTATTGAGTCACGTAAGACTGCATGGATGTTAAGAAAGCATTGGTCAGGTAGAAGAGCACAGTTATCAGTCATTGGTATAATAAAAGTACTGAGCAAGTCATGAATGAACTCCCTCGGAACTTGGGGACTGGACAAAGGTACAAGCAACAGTAATCAAACTTACCTCGTGTTTGGTTATCAAAGACCCCAAGATATTTTCCTCGTTAGCCCTTAAGGCGCGCAGGGTCTCTAGCATCTGGGCAAAAGTTAACTCCTCGGAGCGAGTCCCGGAAGAGCCGGCAGCTTGATCATCTGGTAGGGGGGTTCCCCTTGCATTTGGAGTGGAGACCCGGACAGTCTGAGTGTCTGGGTTGGGAGGGCTCATCTTTGTATCTAGAATTTCTATCTCTTCGTCTACTGGTTCCGATAAGGAAGGAGATCCGACAGTTTGGGAAAGTGGATTGTTCAGAGGGCCTTGTTCCCGGTTAGTGGCCGCATCACCACCAGTTGCGGCGTTTGCGTCGTCAGTCGGCTTCTCCACCTGGAGGTTATCCGTTTCTGTGTTTTCCGGGTCACTGACGGTGACCTGAGCACTGAAAGAAAAATGAAAAAAGGCAGTTATTAACGATGACGGTGGCTTGGATGAAAGTTCGCTAGAGGCAAAAAGAAATAGTAAGGCAAAAACTTACCCGGCATTTACGGTGTAATCCGATGGGAGCTCGCCACTTGAAGTAGATGAGGTATTCGCAGGAACCACTAATGGAACCCGGAATTGCCCGGCACGTGGGTGGTTAGGAGAAGGGTGGCGCTGAGGAGAGTTGGAAGAGCGAGATGGAGGAGCACTGCCACGAGGGACCGAGGGGGCAGAAATGCCCGGGTTAAGTGGATCTTCACCTGGGGAGCTCCGGGTTACCCTGCGCTTGGCTGGGAGGGAATCCTTCAAGCATGATGAATTTGATAATCGATGGTTAAGTCGTCGCATGACGTCAAAGGAGTAAGGTTCAGAGGATAACGAGGAAAAAGGAACCTTGGACACTGTCCCCCTGCCTTTCCTCTTGGCCCCGACTGTTGCCTCGGGGTCAGACTCGGTTCTCTCCGGGTCGTCTTCATTGTTTCCACCCTCGTCTTCTAGCCCTGCGAACCAGATGTGTATTCATTGGGAAAAAGACAGACGAAAGGAAAGTAATACAAGCAAAAGTATGCAGATCCTGGGTGAGTACCTTCGCTGTCGTCAGTCGTCTCGTCCTCCTCTTCCGGGTCTCTGGAGGGGGGGAGTGGGTCCACTCTCCAGAAGGGGTCATCAGCCTAAAGTAAAAAGATAAAGTTAAGGTTTAGAAGCAGTATCGAGCTGAAATGTGAAAACAAGTTATGAGTGCCGGGTATTACCGTTGGAGCTGGATTTTCCCGAGTAAACGGAGGTAACCCGGAGATGCCCTTTATCACCTCCAGCTTCTCTGCCAAGAGGCTCTTGATGGTCTTGATAGTGTCACCGGTCGCAAAGCTTTTGGAGGAATAGCGAAGTGCATCTGTAGTGTGGCCCGAATACTCGCACATCAATTTGGTGCGGATGGAATTAGGTTGGATTCGGAAGTCGACCCATGTCTTTATCAAATTGAGTCCTAGGAGGCCTTGGGCCGAGAGAATGGCTATTTTGGCTAGTGCAGGAAGGATTGCTTCCCTGTCCGAGTCTGGTGCGAAGGCACTGAAAGACTCGGAGGGTTTGAGGGGGGTCTCTGAGTAACCCGGCAGCTTCTTTTCGCTGTCGGAGGAGGTATCGCGGCAATAAAAAAAGGATAACTGCCAATGTTTGGCACAGGATTGCAGGTTGAGGGTTGGCATTAAAGAATTCCTACGGCGTTGGATGGATACCCCGCCGCAAGTGAGAAGCGCCCCGTCGCCGCTTTCGCGGCACGGTTTGCATTGGAATAACTCAGTGAAAAGAGTCAGGTTTGGTGGCATGCACAAATACGACTCAGATAGAACTATGAAGTGGGTGATGTTCAACATAGAGTTAGGCCCTATGTCGAACACCCGGAGTCCGTAGTGATCTAAGACCTCCCTAAAGAAAGGGTGACCCGGATGGCGAAATCCTCGGGTCACGTGCTCTACAAAGCAGATTACCTCGTCTTCTGCGGGAATGGGATGAGTTTCGTTACCCGGCACCCTCCAGTGGATGTCTTTCTGAGAGGGGAGGGTGCCTAACTCGGTTAGTTCGTCCAACTTGGCCTTAGTGGTTGTGGAGCGCCCCCAATTGGCGGATATGGCCTGGGTGGTCCTTGCTTGAGCCGGATGTTTTCCTTGTCGCTTGGGAGCCATGGGGTCAGCCTGCGAAACACAAAAAGAAAAAGATGTATGAAATAAGACCCGGGAATGTTGGAATATCCGAGTATAAGGTACGAAGTTGAGAGCTTTCCGGGTATTGAGCACACTTATGAAAATTGTTGCTCACTTACGTAGGAAAAGGTATTTGGGGACGACGGATGGTTGCCCATATTTATATCGCAAATGAAATAGCTGGAAAAGGAGGGTTTTTCCGGGTGTTAATGCAATAAGCGGAAAACAGCGGAGGAACGGATCTAGATGGAAAAGTTCGCGGATAATTTTTAAGCAAAATTGGTGATCAATAATGATTAGAGGATCATTTGTGACTATCAGGCAGGTGATTGAAGTGTTTGGCAAGCACCAAATCAATCTAATTCGAGGCAATCGGACAAATAGCTTGCGGCTTGACCTGGATCTGATCTTGGATGAACTGAAAATTGCGAAGCTGAATTAATTGGCTGCGAAGAGCTTACCGAGGAGATTGGGGCCAAGTGTGATGGCGACGAGCGGCGTGGCACGAATGGGAGGAATAGAGGTATAAAGATGGCGCTTGGCGGCGGCACGAAACGATTCGAGGACGAGCGCGGCCGCTGTTGATCCTGCGTTGGTAGCAGGCGCGAGTTCCTCACGGTGGTGCTGTGAAGGTGTTAGGAGCAAGGAAGAAAAGGGGGAGTTGTGGCGTGGTGATGGGCTTAGGGTTGCCCTCTAAGCGCTATTTATAAGGCAAGGGTGAGCTTATCTCAACGGCCCGAAACCGGAAATCGCGGGGTAATGGTTATCTACAAAGATTTCGCAAGATATGTGTAGAACATTGGGCAAAGCATTGGGTTAGAAGAAGGAAGGAGTTCGCCCGTGATGACAGGACTGGTTGTCAAGTGTGAGATCTTGGCATTTCTTATTGCGGTCTGGGCCTGGGGATTTGAGCTTAAGTGTTTGGAAGAAAGGTCCGGGTTATTACATGGCCTCCATGGAGTAAGGCCTAGCAGAATATCAAAGCATCTTAACTCGGTTTCCATGTGCCCGCCTGATCGATATCTTCTCAGGGAATAGCAAGCGCTTCAAGGAGGTCCGTGAAGCCCAGGCTATTCTGGGGACTACTGATGGGGGGATGCTAACCCGGTATGTCAAGATCCAAGGAATAACCCGGCCCAGAGACAGTGAGCAGGATACGGCTAGGGGTAAAGATGTTTGTGGAGGCCCAAGCTCGTGGGCCTAGTGACCCGGATTGTGGGTGTTGTAAAGGAAAGTTAGGGTTAGCACGCCGTGTCTGGGTAGGACCCGGGTGTCCCTTGTAAAGTAAGTTAGGGGGTACGGGAGCTATATAAACCGACCCCCGGGTATAGATTGAGGGAGATATCTAAGAACTCTAGCAATATCGTGTGGTATCGAGTATCCAGTGTAAACCCTAATCGTGTTATTGTATCGAGAATAGAGATCCGGCGACTTCGATTGCCGGCTATCAGATCAAGTTATACCATGTCTTCCCTTGAGCTAAACCCTCTCCCGAACGCCTGTGTCGACTTGCCCCAAGATCAGTTACCCCTGGTAACATCTGCCGTGATTATCCCACGACAGTGCTGGCAACAAACTCGGAATTCCCCTCGAACGGGCGCTTATTCTGGTTGTTCCCATTGTTACCTCCATGGTTACCCAGCGTAGATCCATTGCCGGCTCTTCCATTATTACCCGTATTTGCTTTTGCTTTCTTGTCATCAACATCCTCTTCCGTGGTATCCGTTGCAGCGTGTTTGTTGCATGCATCCATTAGATCTCCCATTGAAACCTCTGAAGCATTCCAACTAGATTTCATGCGAGTTAACTTCTGCACTAAAGGCGTGTACTTGCATGTCTTGGCCATAGCTTGCAACGCGTCCTTTGGCTGGATATCTGTAGATGAGTGAAGTATCTCCATAACCCGGCGCACCCAGCTGGGCGCCGATTCTCCCTTCTTCTGGACGCACCGTTCTAGGTCATCAATAGTAAATAGCTTCCTGCACGTTCCATGAAAGTGCTTGATAAAAGCAGTTTTCAACTCACCCCACGATTTGATAGATCCTTCCGGTAAATTGTTGAACCACAACTTTGCTGCTCCTTCCGACATCATTAAGTACATGAACTTGGCTTGAAGATTTTCAGATGCGTTGCGAATCGACATAGCCATCTCGTAACTGCTCAACCATGTTTCTGGGTCCATAGTCGGCTCATAATTCACTACTTTACCCGATTCCTTGAATTTATCCGGGTAAGGCTCAGCCCTGATTTTATCCGACAGACACTTGGGCCCAGCGAGATTAGTCGGTACTGGCCTCACCCGGGAAACATGCGATCCTGCGGGGGGTACGGCTGGGCGTGGCGCTACTGCTGGTCCGTTCACCGCAGACCCGGCCGCGGCTCGCCTGGCTCTAGAACTATCCACAATAGCTTGTGCTGCTGATACTGCTGGTGCTGCTTGAACGCGGGGAGGAGGCGGCATTTGCTGCTGCTCTGCCCTCCGCCGCGCTGAACTTGTTTGAATATTGCCGGCGTTGCCATGTTGCTGGCTGATATAAGGTGTTCCATGCATTTCACTCCTATTATCCGGGTAATTAACCTGCTGAGCCACTGCCGTATGCAGCAAATCGATCGCCCGCCGGGTCTGCTCCGCATGGGGTGACTCTCTTACGGGGATCTGATTCAATGCTAATGTTGCGGCATACACATTATCCATGGGGTTATTGAAGTGACCTGGTGGCGTACGAAATCGTGATGGTGGTGGTGGTGGTGCCGTGTTGCCGACAGGGGCCCCAGTCTGCAATGTGGGTAACCCGGCCTGCACGTTTGCCGGCCGACCTCCTCCGGTCGCCGGCTGATGCACAGTTTCCTGATTCACAGCCGGAATCGGCTGATCCTGGGGTGTGATGAATAGTGCGTTCGGGTTTATGACCCCACCCATCGCTGGTAATCTCGTCTGATATCTTTGATGCATCCTGCTTGTCTCAGCTCGGAGCCGGTTCTCCAGCGCGTCCAGTTCGCGTTGGCGCGTGGCTACCCCTTGCTTTTCTGCTTCCACATCCCTTCTTTGTTGCTCCAGCGCGCGGCGTGCTACCTCCAAGTCCCTGGCACGTGCCGCGGCGTTTTCCGGGGTTATCACAGTAGCTAACACTGTTGGGTCCAAGACCATATTGTTACTGAACAGGGCCGGGTGTTGTGGATTTGAAGGACCCGCCCCTGGCGTCCTGTTAGCCAGGAACCCAAACATATTTGCCTGCAGCTCGCTATCCGCCGCTCGGCTCCGTCAACCCAGGTCAGAACCGGATTTCTGTCAGCCGGATTTTGCTGCTGGGCCAATGCTTCCGCCGCTTCGACCACGGCCGTAGTCACGTTCCCCTGGTTGAGGTTGGTTGCAGGGGCCGTGTAGACCGCGACCTGGCGCGCAATGCTTGGTGAAGATTCATACTCCTCCTCATCACAGCTATCTTCCTCGTACCGGTCCTCCAGCAGGTGCGAGATAGACTTGGTATCATCTTCTCTCATGACCCGGCCACGCGGGGTCCATGCCGGCTCCTCCGGCTGTTCCCTCTTCGTGGTGGGCTCTTCTATCGGATCCACCGTCCCGACCGATTCTTCTCCGTCCGACTGAACGTGGGTGGCCTCTCCTGACACAGAATCAAATCCAAAATCGTCAGGGATTGAACCAAACGCACGTACCATGCCAACGAAGACGTTGACCCGGCCGATCGTGATGACAGATCCGGATTCGAGCAGATCCGACTCTGCCCCCCAGCCAAAATCGTCCACCATCTTCTCTCCTTCGGGGTCGGTGTAGATCTCGCCGATGATGAGGTTCTTCATGTTCTCCCGAGCTTCTCCCGTGATGTAAACACCCTTGGACGTAGGCCCCACGGTGGGCGCCAACTGTCGTGGGATAATCACGGCAGACGTTACCGGGGGTAACTTGTCTTGGGGCAATTCGACTCTGGTGTTTGGGAGAGGGTTTAGCTCAAGGGAAACCATGGTGATATGCGATCTGGTAGCCGGCAATCAAGTCGCCGAGTCTCCGATTTGAATATATTATCTCAACTCTCGTGTTACAAAGGATACTCGGGTATCTCGCGATTGTATGATTTCTACTTAATCTAACCCTAGGGGCCGGCTTATATAATATCCGGACCCCCCAGCTTACCGTCCAAGGCATACTCGGAATCCTACCCGGACACTGCTTACAAACCCTAAGTTTCCGTATCGGAACCCACACACCGGGTTACGAGGCCTACACTCTTGGGCCTTCTAGAAACTCCTTTTCCTTAAGCCGGATCTTGCGCAGCGCCCTTTGGGCCGAGTTACACCTTGGCGTTAGCCTACCGGGTTATCATCCCTCCATCAGACACCCCCCCCGCGCTATAAATAATTTGCAATATGTTTGTTTAATGAAAATGCAATAATGTCTCTTCCCATTCAAAACATAGAGTTTCAATGTTTATTTTGATCCAAATTCATATAAAGATAAAGACAAAGGAAACTTCGGACGGAGCGGAGCGAGGCCCGTCGCTGGAGGCTCAGCTGCAAGTTCTAAATCCCATCGTTTGTAACCATACCCGATAAGTGAATTTCTGTTGGCTGGCGCCCGTGGTTTTTTCTCTTTCTCATTGGATGTGTTTTCCACGTTAAAATCTTATGTCCCCTCTTGTGCTATATCACTTTTATTCGTCGTTTTTTGTGCTATCGTTTATAACATGTTCTATATCTGATTGTATCCGATGTCCTATTAATCTAATATAAACCATATAGTTCCACGGCTACAAATAGCATGGCGTAAAGGTGCCCCAATCAATATTAGCATGTAGTGGTGTATTTGTGACAGGGTCAGAATTCTTGTAAGTATTATTTTTAACTTCTTTGTGCAAGAGCAGAGGTTGAAAAATAGGTATGCATGTGGTAAATTTTCCATGGGCTAAGCCAAACACTAAATAAAATTCACGCAGTTGATCGCCTCAGGCGGTCCACAATTGGCGCGCCCTAACCTCTAGTAGGTTGGCTATTCTCATTGCACGGGCAAGGGATGATGGGCAGGTTGGATCCTTGATACCTCATTTGGTTGAGGGGGGATTTCGATTTTGCAGTATGCCGATGATACGATTCTGTTTCTAGAAGATGATTTAGAAAAGGCTGGCAACATGAAGTTAATTTTGGCTCTTTTTGAACAATTGTCTGGGGTAAAAATTAATTTCCGTAAGAGTGAGCTTTATTGTTTTGGTAATGCCATGGAGAGGCAAGAGGAGTACATATCTTTATTCGGATGTGACATTGGTTCAGCCGTTTATGTACTTAGGTATTCCAATTCATTATCGGAAACTGCTCAACAAAGAATGGAAAATGGTGGAGGATCAGTTTACTAATAAGATGGGTTCTTAGGCCGGAAAGATATTATCTTACGGTGATCGGCTGGTTCTTATTAACTCCGTCCTCACTAGTCTGCCTATGTTTTTACTATCCTTTTTTTCAGTACTAGTTGGGGTAAGGAAGAGGTTAGATTTCTTCCTTAGCAGATTCTTTTGGCAAAGTGATTTGTATAAGAGAAAATTTTGTTTTCCAAATGGGATATTATTTGTATACCTAAATATCAAGGAGCACTAGTGGAAACAACCCCTCTCGTCCAGGGGGCCAGGGGGCACCTGTCCCGGTTGCAACCAGATCTGGGACCTATGCCATGCATTGGTCCCGGTTTGTGTGCCCGGGGCAGCAGAAATCGCCTGGGGGCATTGGTCCCGGTTCGTTGAGAGATATTGGTCCCGGTTCGTGCCAGGGACCGGGACCAATGCCTAGCCACAGGCCACGTGGCACGCGAATGAGAATTTGTCCCGGTTCAGGCCATGAACCGGGACCAATGTCCCCTTCCTCTATATATACTGCCCCAGCCCCCCCTTCCATCTTTTTTTTGCTTAGAGGTGTGAGGGAGGTGGGTGTTAGTGTGTGTTATTTTACTATGCACACGAGGTGTTCGACGAAATTCCCGAGCCACACATAAGCTCACTGAAAATGGTATCTTCGACCGAGGTTAACAAACTTATCTTTTTCATCTGTAACTGATACATAAAAAAGTAGTATTTGTCGATGTACTGTGGTCATTTCTGTATTAATATGTTATTGTAATGTATTTTGATAAACTTAATTATACGATGTAGATGGATGCACGGCAGCGATGGATGTACGGTTACCGACGCACTTCCGAGTATATGGCAGGCCTGAATGCATTTCTTGCTGTAGCTCAGGCGAACAAAGATAATGGCTTCATGTGTTGCCCATGTGTTGATTGTCGGAACGTCAGAGAGCACTCTTCCGAAAGAATCCTTCACGGCCATCTACTTCGGAGAGGTTTCATGCCCAGCTATAATTGCTGGACGAAGCATGGAGAAAGAGGGGTTGTGATGGAAGACGATGAAGAAGAAGAAGATCCTTTGTTCCCTGAATACGACGATACTGCAATGGAAGAGAATGCAGAAGAAGGAGGTGATCAAGAACAAGCCTCAGAAGAGCCCGATGATAATCTTGGCCGAGTTATTGCTGATGCAAGGGAAGACTGTGAAAATAAATTGGAGAGGTTGAAGCTGGACAACATGTTACAGGATCACAAAAAATTGTTGTACCCAAATTGCGAAGATGGTAGCAGAAAGCTCGGTACCACACTGGAGTTTCTGAAATGGAAGGCACAGAACGGTGTGACTGACAAGGCATTTGAGAGTTTACTTCAACTAATGAAGCCAAAACTTCCAAAGGATAACGAATTGCCTGAGAGTACGTACGAAGCAAAGAAAGCTCTCTGCCCTCTAGGATTAGATGTGCAGAAGATACATGCATGCATTAATGACTGCATCCTCTACCGCGGTGAGAAGTACGGGAATTTGGATGAATGTCCGGTATGCACTGCACTGCGGTATAAGATCAGAGCAGATGACCCTGGTGATGTTGACGGCAAGCCCCCCCGTAAGAGGGTTCCTGCTAAGGTGATGTGGTATGCTCCTATAATACCACGGTTGAAACGTCTGTTCAGAAACAAAGAGAATGCTAGGTTGTTGCGATGGCACAGAGAAGACCGTAATAAATACGGAAAGTTGAGGCACCCCACCGATGGATCGCATTGGAGAAAGATCGAGAGAGACTTCCCAGACTTTACAAGAGAGGCGAGAAACTTATGGTTTGGTATAAGTACAGATGGCTTTAATCCTTTTGGAGAGCAGAGCTCCAGCCATAGCACCTGGACTGTAACTCTATGTATGTACAACCTTCCTCCTTGGTTGTGCATGAAGCGCAAGTTCATTATGATGCCAGTTCTCATCCAAGGCCCGAGGCAACCTGGCAACGACATTGATGTGTATCTAAGGCCATTAGTGGAAGAACTCTTACAATTGTGGGGCAAACCAGGTGTACGTGTGTGGGATGAGAACGAACAAAAGCCGTTTGACCTACGGGCGTTGCTTTTCGTAACCATCAATGATTGGCCTGCTCTTAGTAACATTTTTGGACATACAAACAAGGGATACAATGCATGCACACACTGTTTGGATAAGATTGACAGTGTTTTTTTGGATAAATGTAAAAATGTTGTATATCTGGGGCATCGTAGATTTCTTCCGATCAAGCATCCCGTAAGAAAGAAAGGAGGGAAGCATTTCAGAGGTGAGGCAGATAACCGGAAGAAGCCTGACCTCCGTAGTGGTAATGATATATTCGATATGGTCAAGGACCTAGAAGTAATCTTTGGTAAGGTTGCTGGCAGCCAACCAGTTCCGTACGGCCCTGATAAGCGCGCACCCATGTGGAAGAAGAAATCTATATTTGGGAGCTACCCTATTGGAAAGTTTTAGAGGTCCGGTCTTCGATCGACGTGATGCACGTGACAAAGAATCTCTGTGTCAATCTGCTCTCCTTCCTAGGCGTGTATGGGAAGTCAAAAGATACGCCAGAAGCACGGGAGGACCAGCAACGTATGAAAGACCCAAGCAACAAGCACACAGATACAGGGCGCCATTACTTAAGCAGCTACGCTCTTACTAAAGCAGAGAAGGAAATATTCTTTGAAGTCCTTTACAGTATCAAGGTTTCGTCTGGCTTCTCGTCGAATATAAAGGGGATAATAAACATGGCAGAGAAAAAATCCCAAAACCTGAAGTCTCATGACTGCCACGTGATTATGACGCAGTTGCTTCCGATTGCATTGAGGGGGCTTCTACCGGAAAATGTTCGAGTACCCATTGTGAAGCTATGTGCATTCATGAACGCAATATCTCAGAAGGTAATCGATCCAGAAATTCTGAAAAGATTACAGAGGGATGTGGTCCAGTGTCTTGTTAGTTTTGAGTTGGTGTTCCCACCATCCTTCTTCAACGTTATGACTCATCTCCTGGTTCACCTATGTGAAGAGATTCATATTCTCGGTCCGGTATTTCTACACAATATGTTCCCCTTTGAGAGGTTCATGGGAGTCTTGAAGAAATATGTTCATAACCATGCTAGGCCAGAAGGAAGCATCTCGAAGGGCTATGGAACAGAGAAGGTCATTGGGTTCTGTGTTGACTTTATTCCTGAGCTTAAAACGATTGGTGTTCCTGAATCGCGGCATGAGGGGAGACTGAGGGGAAAAGGAACGCTGGAAAAGAAAACAATGATACCCAGGGATGGGCATTCTTTCACTAAAGCACACTACACATTTCTACAAAATTCTATGTGCATGGCTACTTATCTCGAGGAACTCAAGAATATTGTACGCTCCGCAAACCCGGGGAAGGATGACTCATGGATTAAACGCAAACACATGGAGACTTTCGGAAGTTGGTTGCAAACACATCTTATAAATGACACCAATGTTGAAGATCAGCTGTACATGTTGGCAGGGTCACCATCTTCGACTATTGGGAGTTTTCAAGGGTACGAGATAAATGGGAATACATTTTACACGATCTCCCAAGATAAGAAGAGCACCAACCAAAACAGTGGTGTCCGCTTTGATACAACAAACGAGAATGAAAAAATGACACATACTATGGTTACATAGAGGAGATATGGGAACTTGACTATGGACCTTGTTTTAAGGCCCCTTTGTTCAAGTGCAAATAGATCAACCTGAATGGAGAAGGGGTAAAGGTAGACCCGCTTTATGGAATGACAACAGTGGATCTCAACAATATTGGTTACAATGACGAACCATTCGTCCTAGCCAATGATGTGGCTCAGGTCTTCTATGTGAAGGACATGTCCGCCAGACCGAAAAAAGAAAAAATAAGCAAACAAATTCATCATACGATGAGCCGAAGCGTCACATAGTTCTCTCAGGGAAAAGAAACATCGTGGGAATCGAGGACACGACAGACATGTCAGAAGATTATAATAAGTTTGTTGAAATTCCACCCTTCACAGTGAAAGCTGACCCCACCATCCCGTTAAATAATGAGGATGCTCCATGGTTACGGCCGAAGCGATCATAAGTAAGGGAGAATTCAGAAGACTAGATCATTATTATTCCAACCAGCGGCACACCCACCCACTTTGCTGTTTCTCTCTCCTCCGTCTGTTGGCGATGTGTAATAATAAGCGTGGAATACATGATCATATAGTTCTGTTTGATCAGTATTTTGTATTGACCGGTAAAAAGCTGACAACTATGACCAGCCTGATTTCATTATTATTCCAACCAGCGGCACACCCACCCACTTTGCTGTTTCTCTCTCCTTCGTCTGTTGGCAATGTGTAATAATAAGCGTGGAATACATGATCATATAGTTCTGTTTGATCAGTAATTTGTATTGACCGGTAAAAAGCTGACAACTATGACCCATATCCGAGTATGAGATAACTGTAGGCAGATATTCCGTGTTGCCAGGTACTGAAGGTTCTTGAGATCAGAAATATCAAAGAAATTCCACCGCACTATGTTTTGAAAAGATGGCGAAATGATGCTCAGAGTGAACCTTCGAAGGAGAACTATGGTTTTTCTGTTGTAGACGAAGATCCCAAATTCTCCGTGTTAAAAAGGTACAACTCGCTTTGTCGAACTTCATATAAAGTTGCAGCAAAGGCTGGAGAAAATGTTGAAGCTCATGCATTCATGGAGAGCCAATATGATCAGCTCCTAGAGCAAGTGTTGAGCTTATTTTGCAAGCAAAGCTGCATGACAAACCTTCGTTGAGCACTATCCTTGGGTTCATCGACGGAATATAAAACACCCGGATGCCTTGTATGCTCCTAGTAGCAGTAATTGCATGGATTTGGTGGATCTATATTCGGCGGCGAAACGGATCCTCCTAGTAGCATTGCCGAAATTGATTGGCCTTGCCTTAAATAATTCGGCTTAGTGGGTTCATCTATCAATGCATCCGTCGCGGCGATCGCAGTGATTATGAGGAGAAACGCCTTCGATCGGGTCATCATTATTTGGCGACGCAGAATGCCTTGTATACTTGGACTCACTCGGAAGAGAAAACAAAAATTATAAGATATATATTCAAATTATATGCAAAAAGTAAAATAATTAATAGTTTCAATAGTTAGAATAATTATTTAGTTAAACAAAAAATGGATTTGGATTAGTTATGCAAATTGTAGCACTTTTCATTTTGAAATTTTTGTCAAATTCGGAAGTATATAGAAGTTATTAATGTGCAAACTTAAACAATTTTCAAATTTTGGCGCTAAAAAATTTGGGCGCGCAGGGTGCCACCAAATTTCGAAATAAGTTTTGGTCCCGGCCCGTGCTACCAACCGGTACCAAAGGGGGTACCTCTAGTCCCGGTTGGTGGCACGGGCCGGGACTAGAGGACCAGTTGTATAAATATCTCGACCCTCTTTCCAGGCCGAGCCACCACCCAGGACAGCGGACAAGCCTTGGCGAAGCCCTGCCGGCGACGGGAATGGATAGGAAGATCTCGCCGGTGCTGGTTCCGCCGGCGGGGTTGAACTAGGGGACGCATTTTTGGACAGAAAATATATATATTAAAAAGGCCCGGGGGCCATGCTTACATCGGGGGCGCGGCGCGGCCACAGACGGCTGGCCGTGTTTCATATCGGGGGCGGCGGCGCGACCACAGGCGGCCGGCCGTTTCTTGGGGGGTAGCCTAGGGCGCTATATCTATTGGGGGGCGCACCGGCGCCGGCCTAGTCCTCATCGGAGGAGATGCAGTGGTAGTCAGGCGCCTGCCACAGGTGGGCAGGCAGCTGGGGCGGGCCCGCCGGTGGCTGCGGGGGCATCGGGGGCGCGTGCGGCAACGGCAGAGGCAGCTCCTCTGGCGGCGGCGGTGGTGGCAGCTCCTCCGGCTCCGGCGCCCATTGGCCGCCAGTCCATGCCCAGGCCATCCCGTACTCCAGGCTGGGGGCAGCGGCTGTGGCGGCGGCTGGTCCTCCGACGCCTCCATCTGGGCGTTCATGGCCTGCCACCACGGCGTAGGCGCTGGAGGGGGCGGCATCGCATCGTCGTCGGCGGCGGCGCTGGCCAGGATCTGCTCCCACCGCTTGACCTCGTCCTCGATGAGGGTGCGGCGGGAGGCCTCGTAGGCGGCCTCCAAGCCGGCCTGGAGCTCGGGGTCCTCCTCTTCGGGGGGGATGTCCTCCTCGAGCCACAGCTCCGGCTCTCTGTCGGGCGGTGGCGCGGGGTAGTCGTCGACGCTCTGCTCCGGGGCCGTGGGGATGTAGGAGCGGCGGCGCTGGTCGTGCTCCTGCTGGAACCAGACGGCCCAGTTGGGGAGCTCCGCGCGTACGCGCGGTCCCTGAGGAGGTGGGCCGGCAGGAGCGCGCGCCGGCGGTCAATCTCCTCGCGGGCGGCTTCGTTTGTCGGCGGCGACGGCACCGGGATGCGCTGCGGGTTCAGGTGCCAGCCGTCCGGGAGGTGGACGTCCGGCCAGAAGACCGGCGTGGCATGGTCCCAGTGCCACTCGGCCTCCTCGTTCCGCACATAGCGGCGGTACCGCTTGCCCGACGCGGCGCAAGGCGGCGGGCGCGCTGCCGGAGGTGGAGCGGGGACGCGCGGCTGCCCCCTGATCCGGACGCCTCCCGGACCGAAGCCAAAGGCCTCCTGCGGCGCGCGGGGCACGCCTCTCTGGCCGGCGCCGCTCGAGGACCCGGCCTCGTGCTCTTTCTTCGGGCGTTTGAACCAGCGGCGGGGCGACATGGCGGCTAGGGTTGGGTGAGCTGGGACACGGCCTGGGTGAGTGCGGTGTACGGGCGGCGGGGGCCCCTTTAAAAAGGACCCGGGGGGCTGGCATGCCAACCGGCGGCGGGAACGTGGCGGCGGTTGCAGGCGGCCATGAATGCGCGGGGAAGCCGAGGCGTGCCGTTCGTGGCCACGCGCGCGGGGAAGTGGAGGCGCGGGAAGACGAGGCGGCCAGGGGGCCCTTTGACCGCGCGCGGCTGTGGTCTTACTTTAAGGACCGGGCGAGCCAGCCACTAGGTCGCCGGCCAGTGGCCCCTTTGACCGAATGTAGCCAGTGGGCTTAATAAAAGACGCGGGCCAGTCGGCCCTTTGACCAAAATGTGGCCACTGGGCTTAATTAAATACGTGGGTCAGTGGACGCGGTTGGGGAAGGGGAGGCCGGTTGGGGATTGCGAGACATGATCGAAAAATTTGGGAAAAAAACGAAAAGAAACCCCTGCCGCGGCAGAGAAAGTGGCCACAATATAGTTTTTGAGAGGAGCCATTCATCCCGGTTCCTAACACGAACCAGGACGAACTCCCTGGCCAGGTTCGCCACGTGGGCCATCCCTAACCATCCCGGGTCTTGGCACAACCGGGACCAATGTGGGAGGGCCATTTGTCCCGGCTGGCCCATCCCGGTTGCACAACCGGGACAAATGGGTCTTACCAACCGGGACTAATGCCTCTGTTTCCACTAGTGGAGGTTTAGGAATTGAGGTCGTAGAGGTTAAAAATAAATGCTTATTGTCTAAATGGCTCTTTAAGCTGTTGCATGAAAAGGGGGTTTGGCAAGAACCGGTCTATAACAAATATTTATACAATCAAACTTTGTCTCAAGTGGAGGCTAAACCTCATGATTCTCCTTTCTGGAAGGGGGTCATAGCGGTTAAAAATGATTTCTTCCAACGAGGGCATTTTAGGGTAGGCAATGGCCTCTCTACTCGGTTTTGGGAAGATGTTTTGTTAGGTACGACTTCTTTGGCTACTCAATGCCCTTCTTTATTTAGTATTGTGAGTCGTAAAAATGTGTTAGTGGCAGATGTCTTGTCACATAACCCTCTCAATATTCAATTTAGAAGGAATTTGACCGGAGAGCGTTGGGTAGTTTGGTTGCGCTTAGTTCGTGGTCTTATGGGGGTTCGGCTAAATGGGGACGATGATATGTTCATTTGGGGTCTTATTGGGACATGTGTGTTCTCGGTAAAAACTATGTATACTGATCTAATGTATGGTCACACTACTTTTTTGCATTAATACCTTTGGAAATTGAAAGTGCCTCTGAATATAAAAGTATTTATGTGATTTCTTGAGCGCAAAGTCATTCTGACGAAAGATAATTTAGTTCGGAGAAATTGGACGGGTGTACGAAATGCGTGTTATGCGACCATGATGAGACGGTCGATCACCTATTCATACCATGCTCTTTTGCTACACATATTTGGATATTGTTTCATTTTACGTTTAGCATAGCAAAACCTACTAGTGTTGATCATTTGTTTGGACAATGGCTACAAGGGATTGACAACAAAACTAAAGCCCGCATTCAAATTGGAACTTGTGCTTTCGTGTGAGCAATTTGGATTTGTAAAAATGATGTTGTTTTTAACAGATCGAAAGGTGCTCACTTTTTGTAGGTTATTTTTTTAGATACAAGGCGATCAACGCCCAACTTTAAATTAATAAAGCCCTGTGCGGCTAGAGATTTGAGGACCTTATTCACCGGGCCACATACTAGATTCAAATGTGGTCATTCCTTCTGCCGTTGGAACAGCGGGCGCTTATACAGCCTGGTTGTTCTCGACTGATGGCGGTCGTTCGGGCTATTTACAGCCAGGATGGCTGGCAGCATATTAGAAGACTTCATCATACGTAGTCTTAGTTTGTTATCGGTGTTCCTTTGGTTGATTTTGCTGTCCATTCTGGATAATGTTTGAGTTGTATTGAACTGGATGTTACTTTTTTTATCTATAACTAGCACAATGCCCGTGCGTTGCCACGGTCTCGAACAAAAAAGCTTTGGCACACATTATTTTGATGAAACTACACATGTGAAGCGCTGCAACGGTAGAGAACCCGATCTATGACTTTATTTTGTTCTACTAGCACAATGCCCGTGCGTTGCCAAGGTTCAGCAACCCAGCAAATCAAATCAAAATCAAATCAGCAAAAAAGCTCCTAATTGAAGAACACCTATTCTCAAAGAAGTAGCACGGACAGAAAAAAAAAAGTTCGACTGTGTCTGCTCTCTCGTGGAGAGAATATAGCCAACTGAAACAAATCTTTACTTTAGCTCGACCCTCTCTTACCTCAACTAATAGCACCGCACGAACTGTCTTCTCACAAAGTAAATAGCATCTCTCCGTTCTGAAACATCCTGCACCTAAGATAATAAGTAAGCATCAACATTTAATCCGTCCGCTTCGGCTCTTTTGCAAAGAAGCAGTAGCAATGTCATGATTTTTATGAATCCTCCCACATCTTTGGAGACACGCTCGCAGATTCACGGATGCAACCGCACCAATCACCGGACCTCCTCCTTTGCAGAGCTGCTCAACCAAGACCTCCAGATGCAATGGTGGTGCAGTAGAGGAGGCAAGGACGCCGAGACACAAGAACAGAGGTGGTCGCGGAGCCGCGCATTAGCGGAAGCAGACGACACTTGTCGATCTCCTTCTCCGCATACTGCTGGTACTCCCAGCTCTCATCGGCTTTGGCAAACCAAGGACACGCGCCCAGAATCCTCGTTGTTGGCTGGCAGGCAGCAGCTGAGCACCACACAAAGTAAGTGCAAGAAAAGGCAGCGGAGGATTAAGGCCAATGTTGAGCTTATCGATATAGCGGCGGCGAGGCCTGGAGTCACTTATCACGTTGATTCTCGAGCTGCGGAGGTTCCCTGAACCTCGTCGGCGGCCCTGGGCTCTGCCAACTCGGCGCTGATTTTTTTCGTTGCTTGCGGTCAGGAATTCCTAATGATGATTCTTGTCCGATGACCATGGCTGTGAAGACAGGGAGGACGACCGGCGGCAGCTACGAAAACAGGGAAGGACCCGGCCCCGAGCGTCGTACAAGCTCTCTTCCCACGCCGCCGCAGATCTCGCTTGTTAAATTTTATCGCCCTGGCCCAGTTCGACCGGGTGATGTTCGCATTGGAGTCTGACGAGAGACCTTTGACAACACTGTTTCACAACATAATAAAACAATCTTAACGACCGGCATACCGATCCGCAACATAGACCAAGGTTGGACGGACCAAGTAACCAACGAAGGAAACCTTAACGATTTTATTATTAGGTATATAGATATATAAGCAGCAGATGTCTGTATCATCACGATGGCTCTGTTCCCATTTCAAAAAGAAACTGACGGCATGGACAGCTTCATAGCTTATACGTAGAAGATTTCATAGTTTTTATGGAAGACGTGAGCGACTTCCTCTCGTACTGCTATATATTCTACACGTACGCTCAAATAGTCAGAAAAGAAAGAAGAACGAGAGCAAATCACACTCGATCATCGTTGATCCCAAGAAGGTGGCGTCCTCGATGCAGCTTGGGGATGCTCTTGGAGATACTCCAATACAGCCAACTGCTTATGTACAAACATGAAATATCCACCTCCACGTACTACTGCTATATAACCACAGCCAGTTTACAGCTGGTGTTCGTACTACCTGTTAGTCGTTGGATACACCGGGATAACCATGGCCAAGACATCGTGGCCGGAGCTCCTTGGCTCGGATGTTTTCATTGCGTGGGACAGGATCCTTGCCGACCGCCCAGACGTGTCCGTGGAGGTCCACCCTCTGGGCGCCGAGCTGCCACCGGGGTTCAACGACAAGCGTGTCCGCATCTTCTACTTCAGTGCCAGCCACGATGTCGCCCGAACGCCCGCCGTCGGCTAGCCGTACACTTGCCCGCCGGCGATGCTTCATGCATACGCTGTCTCAAAGAGCTTATAATGTTCTGGTAGTTTGGAGATGCTGCTTGTATATAGGCTTGAGCGTGTGATAAAACTATCGTGTACTCCTCTACATATGTATGGCTTGATGAATTGTGTTCTTTTGCTACTATTATTATTATTACACATATTTTATCAAAGTTGAGGATTGTCATAATCTTAATTCGGAGGTCACACGGAACGATCTACGGACTGAATTCAGTACGATTTGGATGCAATTGAGAGAGAAGGCTTAGGGAGGAAGAGGAACATGAGAGGGACCGGAAAGGTAGCGAGGCTACATAAGGGTGGGCATTCGGTTCTTTCGGCCTTTTCGGTTGGGTTTTTCAGGTTTTTTAATAATTCGGTTTTTAGAAAGCGACACCCAAATTAAACTATCATATTTCAGGAACCGACAGTTCGGTTCTTCAAAAATTCGGTTCGGTTTTCGTTTTAAATTGAATTAACCGAGATTGTAATACACGGAAAATTCAAATCAAGAATTAGATAGCAAAAATGAGTGGATAGGGTGTGGGGGGGCTGTTATGAAAATCATTGGCAGAGCGTTGCACTAGCAAATTTAAGATGGTCTCACCTTCATTACTAGCCCGTTAGGATGGAGCAGTCAAGTTCAGCCCGCGAGAATGGAGTTGCGGAGCCTCGTCTGGACGACATGGACGTGTGAACCTAGTGTCGTGGCAGTTAGTATTACACGACATGTAGATGTGTATGTCTTTGTTGTGAACTTTAATTGTGGCTGCATAAGAGAAGCAATAAATAGGATTTGGGTGAAGATCGTGTTGGCATGATAGATATTTTTAATGGGATAAATGATTTATTTTCCTAGATATAGATTGTCGCATGGTCTTAAAATATTTGATTGCATGATGAATCGGTCAGTTCGGTTAACATGGACTTATAACCGAACTAACTGATATAATTTCAGTTTTCTAAAGTTAGGAACCGATATATGGACCAAAAACCAAATTAACCTTATATTTCAGTTAGTCCGGTTTGGTCTTGGTTCTGGTTCGGTTTCTCAATTTTTTATGCATGTACGATTCTTCGATGCCCCACAACTCTCTCTCTCCGCAACAGAGTCGTGGTGCTTGGGACTCGTAGTCTTGGGATGAAATACTCATACATCTGCCTGGACATGATCATGGCTATGTAGAGGCCTCCGATGATGACCCCCCTCTCCGGAAGGATTCCAGAGCAGGACTCCACAAACCCTAGATTGGACTTCCGAGGTGAAGGCGCCTCTATATCTGTTTCTTGCAAAATTTCTCCGTCCCCGATGTTTTTAGGGTTACTGTGATTTTATAGGCGAAGAGGTGACGGGAGGCGGCGGCCATGGCCACGAGTTGACCCCTAGGAGTGGCCTAGGGGGGGGGTGCACCTGGCACCCCTCTTGTGGCCCCTGGCTCCCCTCCGGCTCTCCTTTTGACGATGTCTTCATTCCGGGTAAAAAATAATCTTCGTGATTTTTGAGGACTTTTGTCGAATATTTTCTTTAGAACTTTCTGAAAGATAAAAATAACTAAAAACTTGAACTGGCTCTAGGAATCTTGTTAATAGGTTAGTCCATGAAATCATCTGGGAAACGAAGGAAAAAATAAAGAAAACATGGGAGAACATAAAGAAAGCAAGCATGGAACATAAAAAATTATAGATACGTTTGGGACATATCAATTACTTAATTCAATAAAATAGAAAATAAGATGCTCCCACTGAAACTGATATTCCTCATAACCAAATTTCAGTGAAACGGGATCCCAATAAATAATGACAAAAAGGATGGATGCATCTCAACTAATCACAACCTAAAGGGTAGGTCACCATGTCAACCAGTCAATTCTCGCTCATATTTCGATGAATGTGTTCCGAGCTTATAACTAGTTATGCCTGAACGTCAAGTCAACCATCCCACACCGCATGTACGGACTGATACTTAGATACAAGTCATCAATCCATACCTATGCAGACGATAAGAACTCGTTGACCCTTGGATACAAGTGATGAACTTGAACCCAAGTCTGTTATGACGGTTGCTACAGTATGGGAGAACACGAACAAGCTTGATATTTTAAGTGAGGAATCATCCTAATAAAGGACTATTGAGCAATCAAGGTGCAAACAACCAAGGATAAACATCACATGTAATTTATAATTCGTGTGATTCGGTATAGCTTTTGTTCTTCGGGGATTCTTGACGCATCTCCAACGAGGCCATCATGTCAAAACACAGTAACAATATAGCTATACCCAGTTGCGGATCTAGGATTTCACTATAGGGTATGCCGCACCAAAAAAAATTGACATGCATTTCATTAATATTTGTTATAATTCATTCGGTTACTATGCTTACTCTCAAGTGTTCTCTTCCATCACACTTCCAATCGGAGAAATATTTGAAATCGCGGATTTTCTACCATTTTTTTTTGAGGCCATCATTTGCTTAACTCTTTTGGTTTTCTTCCTTTTTATACTAGTTTAGAAAATTTGGGATTACCTACAGTTAGATTCATGTAACGCTTTGTTTGCAAGTTTTAGCGTGGTTGTAGGTTCTACAATCATCTATCGTCATTACCTACACAATTTGAGGTATGTTTAATCTCATTGGTAGATTAACTTTGCGGGATGATTGAACACAGACATTATAAAAACTTCTAAAGCCTGAATCTAAACTTACTCATAACCATGACCCCGTATGGATCCAATCCACATGGCCTTTCCACCATGTCGTCATATGAGACCAACTATGGTGCGGCCCAAAGCTACTGAAACACTTCTTCGGATCAAGTGTCATATGCCAGGGGCAACTCGAGCGTTCTAGGATTGCCAGAAGTTTGTAAAAAGTCATACCATGCCATCAGAAACAAAACAAACACAACTTATTGGGAAGCAACAAAAATAAACTTAATATTAGATAACTTCCTAATATACTTGCACAAGATTATACAATACATGCACAAAAATATGCTCTAGATCTAGTCGTATCTAAGCATAGTAAGCTCTGATACTGCTCCTGTTCTACGCTACAGAATTTAAAAATTATGCCATACGTAGTCCGCCAAGATCACTATGCAGATAACGAGACATGCCCATACATGCAAGGATCAGAATCACGACTCACAGAGCATCAGAATCGATATAGTCGTAGAAGAGTTGTGAACAATCGTAGATCCTCACAACTAGGCTTAGTTGCAAGGATGTTGCCAAGTTTCTTTCGTCAAGGATCACACGTGTAATCGCTCTTATGGTGTGCACGCATACGCTCGTGTTAACCCGTCAGCGCTCCGCCGTCCAGGTCTCGACACCGATGAAGAGAGAAAACCTTTCGGCGTTGCTAATTGGTAGTATTAACCGACTACGATTAGAGCTATATGATTCTGGAAGTTTCTCAACACATGAGAGAGGATTACTAATTAGATCTAGATCTAATCGGGAGAGGTCATATCAAAAAACCCAATTAGAATAAGCTATAATTCAATTAGAGGGGCGATATGTCTCCGACGTATCTATAATTTCTGATGTTCCATGTTGATATTATGACATTTGCTACATGTTTTATATACACTTTATATCATTTTATGCATTTCCTCGGACTTACCTATTGACAAGATGCCATAGCGCCAATTCCTGTTTTATGATTTTTTTGGTTTCAGAAAAGTTGTTCTGGAAATATTTTCGAAATTGGATGAAACAAAATCCAAGGTTCCTATTTTTCTATCACGTACCCGGAGTCCGAAGGAGACCCCTAGGGGGGGCTCCGAGGTAGCCACACCATAGGGTGACACGCCCCCTGGCCACGTCGCTGATACGTCATAAACATATCCATAATTTCTGATGTTCCATGTTGTTTTCATACTATATGCTACATGTTTCCTTTACACTTTATGTTTTTTTTATCGATTTTCCGGGGCTAACCTATTGACAAGATGCCACAGAGCACGTTCCTGTTTTCTGCTGTTTTTAGTTTCAGAAAATTTGTTCTGGAAATATTCTCGGAATTGGACGATTCGAAGCCCGGAAGTCTTAGAAATCTGTCGCGCACACGGAGTCCGAAGGGGGCCGGGAGGAGGGCCACAGGGGCCCCTACACCATAGGGCGGCGCGCCCCCCATCTGGCCGCACCTGGGGTGGTGTGGGCCCCCTGGCCGCCCATCGGTGTTGCCCTCTCGCCTATTTATACCTCTCGGGAGGTTAACCCTAATTACCCGAGCCTTTTCCACCAAAAACATCCGCAGCCGCTGTCATCATCAACTCTAGTTCGGGAGGGTTCTGGAGCTCTCCCCGGCACCCTGCCGGGAGGCGGAATCATCACCGAAGGACTCTACACCACCATGCCCGCCTCCCGAATGATGTGTGAGTAGTTCATCCTTGGACTACGGGTCCCTAGCAGTAGCTATATGGTTGTTATCTCCACTTGTTTAGATCTTGTGAGCTGCCTAACATGATCAAGATCATCTTATGTAATGCTATATGTTGTGTTTGTTGGGATCCGATGAATATTGAATGTTATGTCCAATTATTATCAATCTATCATGTTCTTTTCATGTGTATGTTATTTATGATCTTGCATGCTCTGTGTTGCTAGTATATGCTCTGGCCAAGTAGAGGCTTGTGACTCCAACAGGGAGTATTTATGCTCTATAGTGGGTTCATGCCTCCCTTTCACTCACGCTCGAGTAACAGAAACATAAACGGGTGGGGGATGTGATGTTTCCATTAGGGAGAAAATAACAATGCTTTGTCTAAGGATGATTTCATTGTTTACATTACACACTTTTCTTAATGCAATTATCCGTTTCTTGCAACTTAATACCCAAGGTTTGCTCGGATGACATTCTGAGGGTGTATTATTAGTCATAGATGAAGTTGGATAACGGTCTATGTATCTTGTTGTAATGCCCGCATGAATCACATAGTAATCATCATGTCATGCATATGCACTACGGTGCAGCCTTGATATCTGTCAATTGCCTAGCTATAATTTGTTTACCCAACATGCCATCTATCTAATTTGGAGATACACCACTAGTGAACTGTGGACCCCGGTCCATTTCCTTTATACTGATAATACAACGACTGCAATCATTGTTCTCATACTTCTCCTACTGTTTTCCTACTGCCATCATTGTTTTCTTTTCATCTACTGCAAACGACTATTGTTTGCCACACCATACGTTTAACCTCTTTGTTTTCAGCAAAACCGGTGAGATTGACAACCTCACTGCTTCGTTGGGGCAAAGTGATTTGATTGATTTGTGTAGGTTCCACGTTGATGCTGAACCGGTAGTGTGCCCTGCCACATCAGCTGCATCAACCTTCGGAAGTGATTTATTTCTCCTACTAATCGATTCAACCTGGATTTCTTTCTGAGGGAAAACTGCTGATGTGCTCTTCATACCTTCCTCTTGGGGTCTCCCAACGAGTGCAAGCCCTACACCATCAAGCTCTTTTCTGGCGCCGTTGCCGGGGAGGAAGAGGAATTCTGCAAGGGGAGTCTCTCACTTCCAATCTATTTACTTTGTTTTTGTTTGGCTTCGTTTATTTTCTTTTGTCATGTTTGCTTCTCTATATCGATAACAAAAAATAAATTAGTTCTTATTCTAGTTTTTATTTTTGCCCTGTTGTTATTTTTCATCATGTTTCTCCCTAAGTTCACGCTGAAAGATCTACCAGTATGTAGTGTTTCTAGACTTGGAAACGATACCATTAAAGAATTCTTTGATCATGTTAGTAAGCATGAAAATTTTGAGGAAAAATCCATAGTAGAGCTTGCTCCAAATTATGAAACTGCTGCAACTTCTTTAATTCACATGTTAGAAGCCAGGTTTGTTAACCTTTACCCCATACTGCAGCAAATGTTCCTCAACTTGAATAATATTGAAGATATTAAAAAAGAAATTTTATCTTAGAAACCATGCTTAAAGAATTTGGAGATGTTCCTATAGAAGCTAGAAAAGTTTTTGATCGATTTAATATGCTAGGCTCATGTGTAAATGTTGTTGGTTCTCTCGAAAAAAGTTGAACCTAAAAATGAAAAGGAGAAGAAAGTACCAATCCCCTTTAAATTAGTAGCACCACATGAAGCCCAAGAAAAGTATTTTGACTGGATTGTTCCTGAAATTTATTTGATGAGAGTAGTGAACCTAAAAGTTCTAAGAGAGGAACATCTAAACCCATATAGATAGAATACAATGCATTGTTGAGGAGTTTTCTTGTCTCAATTTGGATGCTTCTTCACTTGAAAATACTTGATTCTAGTTTTCCAGGCCTAGCTAAAAGGCGATAAAAGAAAAACAGTTCTTGGGAGATAACCCATGGTTTTATTTTTTTGCTTTGTTTTTCTCTGTTTTCTTTGAGTCAAGGTGTTGTATACTTCTGTAGCAACTATTTTGTATATTTATTTTCTCACATTTGTTGTGCCAATTAAAGTCTCTAGTGAAAGTTGAGGTTGGTTTTGGATTTCTGCGCAGGGAAATAGATTTTTGCTGTCCACCTAAAAAAATCGCATAATTCACAGAAAGATCAAAATGACATACAAAATTTTGTGCTGCTTCCTAAGCTAATTCCAAAAGAAATTCTAGCTTTACGTTTTTTCGATCTGAGCAATGTAAGTGCCCCGAAAATATTCGTCTTTACAGACAATTCTGGTTTTGACAGATTCTGCCTTTTCTACTTGCATTCTCTCTTTTACTATGTCGAGTGAATTTATTTGCGTCACGAAACATCAGTGGCTGTAGCTAATGTTTAAAATTATTAATAATGCTTGTGTCCATGCATAACCCGTGAATTTTTGATTGTGCACTAACCCTCTAATGCGAATTACATTGAGTGTGGTGCGAAGGAAGTTTTCAAGGGTCAAGAGAAGAGGGTGACATAATGTGATCAAGAAGAGTGAAAATCCAAAGATTGGGGATTCCCCCGTGGTTCATCCCAGAAAATTTTAAGAAGACTCAAGCATCTAAGCTTGGGGATTCCCAAGGCATCCCCTTCTTCGTCAACAATTTATCAGGTCACTTCTAGTGAAGCTATATTTTTATTCGGTCACATCATATGCATTTTACTTGCAGCGTCTGTTTGTTTTTTCGTTTTGTTTTCTTTGCAACAATAAATATGTTTGGAACCCAAAATTCTTTGTGTGGGAGAGAGACACGCTCCTCTTTTTCTTATGAATACTTTGTTTCTTCCATGCTCGTATTCCTATTTTTTCTTCTAGCTGCTAAAATCCTTTTAGCTCCTGTTTTTCATGCATCTCTTATTGAGAGCTGTTAGTTCTAGTAGAGTTATGTTAGTACTCTATTGTTTCTTTGCTATATCTCTTGGAGAGTTTTTGTTTAGTATAAAATGATTGGTGTTGGAAAGCAGTAGTACAATTTTCGTGCTTCTAACGGTGCAAATACAAGCTTGTATAGGTTGTGGCTAGACTTTTTGATGTCATGCTAGATGTTATTTTAATTATATGCTTAGTGGTTGTAATTGTAGCATGAATTGTCTCAAATAGCTGAGAGTGCTCAATGTGCCATTGAAAGAATCATGAGTTCTTTTTCATCATATTGAAGCATGAGTTTGTGGTGTTATCCTTCCAATGCTTTTTTTGGTTGACTTGGCACATGCTTACACCATGTTTATGACTACAAACTAGTCACTTATAGCCTCTATGATCATTTAGTTTTTGACTGATAATACCCTTTATGCTTTGATTATTAATTTTGTTGTCGCTATGCATGATTATGGCCATTATTGCTCTCTTGGTTTGTCGCTCCCAGTCTTCTGCTAGCTTCTAACTATACTGAGTATGACCTCTACTCGTGCATCCAACTCCCAAAAACCAAAGTTTGCCAAATGTGTCCACTATACCTACCTATATGTGGTATTTAACTGCCACTCCAAGTAAATTTCTTATGTGCTACCTTTAAAACTATCAAAATTATTCCCAATTTGTGCCCCTGTTTTAGCTCGTGATGACATAAATAGAGAATCTTTATCTCACTTGTTGATTGGACTTTACACACCTGGACTAGTGGCTTAATCCGCTTATCCAAATGATAGAAGAGCTGGCAGCGGGGTGACCAGCCCCAAAATTGGTTACTATTAAATTCTCTTCACTATTTTTGCCCCCGATTTATTAGTCAAAACATAATTGTGTAAACAAAAAAGAAAGAGGGATGACCTTCTATATCAGATGCGTCCTTCAATGGGAGACGCTCTTGTGAAGTCTAGTTGGTTTCTGATGTATTGCATTGTCTGTTTACCATTTGTTGACATAAGCATACACCTCTCTAAAAAATGTTTTCAATACCTTTGTTTAATAAAATAAAAAGCTCTAGCACATGAATTAATCCCTGCTTCCCTCTGCGAAGGGCTTTTCTTTTACTTTTATGTTGAGTCTCCATCTTCTAACTTCATGCACAATTGAGAGAGTGTAGTTTTCATTCTGAGTTTAATGTGCATTGGTCCAAGAAATTATTATTAATTGATTCATGATGTGTTATTACTTGCTCTCAAATATATGTTCTAGTCATCATGTTGAACTTTGAAGGTGTCCTGGCATTTATGTTTTGCCCCACTCTTAAGGACAAGAAAAATATCACTTTGATATGTTTTCTTAATACTCGAAACAAACGTATAACTTTCAAGTGCATTATTATTCATGATGTTTTATTTGTGTTACTTTTCATGATGCAAAGTGATTGCTAAGTATCATTGTTAAAATTATATCTATCATGCATGTGTTTAAAGTACTATGATCTCAACGTACATATGCTTTTACAATTTGGATGATCAAGTTTATGTTGGTAGCATGTCACCTTAGAAATTATTTGTTTTTATCGTTTAACTACTCGAGGACGAGTAGGAACTAAGCTTCGGGATGTTGATACGCCATAAACGTATCGATAATTTTTGATGTTCCATGTAGTTTTCATACTATATGCTACATGTTTCCTTTACACTTTATGCCTTTTTAATCGATTTTTCGGGACTAAGCTATTAACAAGATGCCATAGAGCCAGTTCCTGTTTTCTGCTGTTTTCAATGTCAGAAAAGTTGTTCTGAAAATATTCCCGGAATTGGACGATTAAAAGCCCGGAAGTCTTAGAAATCTGTCGCGCACACGTAGTTCGGAGGGAATCCCGGAGGGGGGCCACAGGGGCCCCACACCATAGGGCGGCGCCCCCTCCCCCTCTGGCCGCGCCTGGGGTGTTGTGGGCCCCCTGGCCACCCACCGACGTTGCCCTCTCGCGTATTTATACCTCTCAGGAGGTTAACGCTAAGTACCCGAGCCTTTTCCACCAAAACATCCGCAGCCGCCGTCATCGTCAACCCTAGTTCGGGAGGGTTCCATAGCTCTTTATGGCTGATGTTGGTCCCAAGAGAAAGGTTGCGAAGAGTGCAGCGACAAGTTTTCCCTCGAAAAAGAAACCAAGGTTGAATCGACCAGTAGGAGGACAAGCAATCTCTGAAAGTTGATGCAGCTGAGATAGCAGGGCGCACTACCGGTTCAGCAGCAACGTGGAACCTACACAACACAATGAAATCACTTTGCCCCAACGAAGAAGTGAGGTTGTCAATCTCACCGGTTTTGCTGATAACAAAGAGGTTAAATGTATGGTGTGGAAAACAATATGAGAACAGTATGAAAGCAGTAGCAACAGTGTGAAAACAGCGGGAGCACTATGAAAGCAGTGGAAACAATGTGTGTATTATCAGTATGAGAAAATGGACCGGGGTCCACAGTTCACTAGAGGTGTCTCTCCATAAAAGATAGCTAACATGCGTGGTGAACAAATTACAGCTGGACAATTGACAGATAAAGAACATGCATGACATAAAGATTACTGTGAGATTCATGCAGGCATTACAACAAAATACATAGATAGTCATCCAACTGCATCTATGACTAATAATCCACCCTCCGAATATCATCTGGACAAACATTGGGTATTAAGTTGCAACCAACAAATTATAGCAGTAAGCAAAGTGTGTAATGTAAACAATGTAAATGAAGTAAACATCGTTGTTTTCTCCCTAATGGAAACAACACATCCTCCATCTGTCACGTTTCTGCCACTCGAGCACAGATGCAAAGGAGGCATGGACCCACTATCGAGCATAAATACTCCCTCTTGGAGTCACTAGCATCTACTTTGCCAGAGCATCTACTAACAATGGAGAGCATGCAAGATCATAAATAACATAAACATGAAGATAACATGATAGATTTATAATCAGCAGATATAGCATTCAATAATCATCGGATCCGAGCAAATACAACAGGTAGCATTACAAATAGATGATCTCGATCATGCGAGGCAGCTCACGAGATCTAAACATGAGGCATAAAGTGGAGAGTACAACCATCTAGATACTTCTATGGACCCGTAGTCCAAGGATGAACTACTCACGCATCACTCCGGTGGTGGGCATGGTGGTGTAGACCCCTCCGGTGATGAATTCCCCTCCCGGCAGGGTGTCGGGGAGAGCTCCAGAACCCTCCCGGTCTCGGGTTGACGATGCTGGCGGCCTCAGGTGTTTCTTGGGACAAAGTGGTATATTTTTAGGATTGACGTATCGGGGGAATAAATAGGCGAAAGGGCGATGGCGGTGGATGCCCGAGGGGCCCACTACACCCCCCCGGCATGGCTAGGGTGCGCCGCCCTATGGTGTGGCCTCCCCTCCGGGCCTCTTCGGGACTCCGTGGAACCTTCGGGAATTCTAGTACTTCCGGGATTCGAATTTTCCAATTCCGATAATATTTCCAGAACAAGTTTTCTAAAACTAAAAACAACAGAAAACATGGAACTGACTCTGTGGCATCTTGTCAATAGGTTAGTCCAAAAAATCAATAAAAATGATATAAAGTGTAAGGAAAACATGTATCATATGGGATGAAAACAACATGGAACATCAGAAATTATAGATACGTTTATGATGTATCAGCTCTCCCCGGCACCCTGTCGAGAGAGGGAATGATCACCGGAGGGCTCTACACCACCATGCCCACCTCCGCAATGATGCGTGAATAGTTCATCCTTGGACTACGGGTCCATAGCAGTAGCTAGATGGTTGTTCTCTCCTCTTTATGCCTCGTGTTTAGATCTTGTGAGCTGCCTAACATGATCAAGATCATCTTATTGTAATGCTACATGTTGTGTCTTCTGGGATCCTATGAATATTGAATGCTATGTCCAATGATTATCAATCTATCATGTTCTTTTCATATGTATGTTATTTATGATCTTGCATGCTCTCTGCTGCTACTAGATGCTCTGGCTAAGTAGATGCTTGTTACTCCAAGATTGAGTATTTATGCTCGATAGTGGGTTCATGCCTCCCTTTCACTCACGCTCGAGTGACAGAAACGTAAACGGGTGGAGGATGTGTTGTTGCCATTAGGGAGAAAACAACAATGCTTTGTCTAAGGCTGATTTCATTGTTTACATTACACACTTTGCTTAATGCAATTATCCGTTTCTTCCAACCTAATACCCAAGGTTTGCTCGGATAACACTCTGAGGGTGGATTATTAGTCATAGATGCAGTTGGATAACGGTCTATGTATCCTGTTGTAATGCCCGCATGAATCACATAGTAAACATCATGTCATGCATATGCACTACGGTGCAGCCATTATATCTGTCAATTGCCTAGCTGTAATTTGTTTATCCAACATGCTATCTCTAAGTTTTGGAGAGACACCACTTGTGAACTGTGGACCCCCGGTCCATTTCCTTTATACTTATAATACAACCACTGCAATCACTGTTCTCATACTGCTCTTATTGTTTTCCTACTGCCATCACTGTTCACTTTTCATCTACTCCAAACATGTACTATTTTGCACACCATATGTTTAACCTCTTTGTTTTCAGCAAAACCGGTGAGATTGACAACCTCAGTGCTTCGCTGCGGCAAAGTGATTTGATTGTGTTGTGTAGGTTCCACGTTGCTGCAGAACCGATAGTGTGCCCTGCTACATCAGTTGCATCAACCTCCAGAAGTGATTTCTTTCTCCTACTGGTCAATTCAACCTTGGTTTGTTTCTGACGGAAAACTGTTGTTGTGCTCTTCATACCTTCCTCTTGGGGTCTCCAAACGAGTGCAAGCCCTGCACCATCTGCCGCCACGTGGTGTGGGCCCCTCAGGCGCCCACCAACATCGCCCTTTCGCCTATTGAAAGTCTTCCACGGGAAAACCCGAAACACCCGAGCCTCTATCCATGAAAAGTTCTGTAGCCGCCGTCATCGTCAACCCTAGTTTGGGAGGGTTCTGAAGCTCTCCCCGGCACCCTGCTGGGAGGAGAAATCATCACCGGAGGGCTCTACATCACCATTCCTACCTCCGGGGTGATGCGTGAGTAGTTCATCCTTGGACTACGGGTTCATAGCAGTATCTAGATGGTTGTGTTCTCCTTTTGTGCCATCATGTTTAGATCTTGTGAGCTTCCTAACATGATCAAGATCATCTTATTGTAATGCTACATGTTGCGTTTGCTGGGATCCGATGAATATTGAATGCTATGTCAACTTGTTTATATATCTATCTAGTTTATGTTATTTATCATCTTGCATGCTCTCCGTTTTTATTAGATGCTCTGGCTAATTAGATGCTAGTAACTCCAAGAGGGAGTATTTATGCTCGATAGTGGGTTCATGCCTCCTTTGCATCTATGCTTGAGTGACAGAAACGTGACGGATTTAGGATGTGTTGTTGCCATTAGGGAGAAAACAACGGTGTTTACTTAGTTTACATTGTTTACATTACACACTTTTCTTACTGCGATTTTCTGTTGCTTGCAACTTAATACCCAACATTTGTTCGGATGATATTCGGAGGGTGGATTCTTAGTCATAGATGCAGTTGGCTGACGGTCTATGTATCTTGTTGTAATGCCCGCATGAATCACATAGTAATCTTTATGTCTTACATATGCACTACGGTGCATCCTTCATTTCTGTCAATTGCCCAGCTGTAATTTGTTCACCACACATGTTATTTATCTTTTATGGAGAGACACCTCCAGTGAACTGTGGACCCCGGTCCATTTTCTCATTCTGATAATACACACACTGCTTCCACTGCTTTCACACTGCTTCCACTGTTTTCACACTACTGCTCTTGTTTTCATATTGTTCTCATAACGTTTTCCCCACCATACATTTAACCTCTTTGTTATCAGCAAAACCGGTGAGATTGACAACCTCACTGCTTCTTTGAGGCAAAGTGAATTGTTTGTGTTGTGTAGGTTCCACGTTGGTGCTGAACCGGTAGTGCGCCCTGCCATCTTAGCTGCATCAACCTTCTGAAGTTACTCCTTCCTCCTAATGGTAGATTCAACCTTGGTTTCTTTCTGAGGGAAAACTGTTGCATTTCTCATCATACCTTCCTCTTGGGGTTTCCCAATGAGTGCAAGACCTCCACCATCACTCCTCCCACGCACGCCTCCGCCACTGCGTCGACGGTAGAGGCCTCTTCCTCATCCACTCCGGTGGTTCCTCCGAGCACCACCATGGCAACTCCGAATATCCCCACTGGCACACCGATGGGAGAAAACCGTAGTTCCTCCATCGGTTCTTCTCCTCCACCAACTTCTTCCACTCTGCCTCCTCCCGCCGCCAAATCAGGAGACGGAGAAACTGCTCGTATCGGCAATGACGACTGGCGACGCCACCGGCGGTGGCGAGGAAGACGAAGGAGGAGAAGGCGGAAACTGGAGTCAATGCAACACCACATTGACTCTTCTGAAAACCTTGAGAAGGACGGGTTCCTCCTGAAAGACAAATGGCGGCTGGAGAGCGAAGATGCAGAACCCCAGCCAAAAGACAGAGAAAGTGTAATCCTTGCCTCTCACATCCTACGAGGTATGGGATTTCCATCGTATGCCTTTTTTATCCAAGTCCTCTGGCATACGGGGTTCAACCCCACAATCTTTCCCCAAATTCTATTCTGTATTTATCCGCCTTTCAGGCTTTATTCGAAGGCTATCTAGGAATAGAACCTAGGCTAGACTTCTTCTAGTATTTCTTCTGTGTGAAGCAGAATACTTTCGATGGTCTTCCCACAGTATGTGGGACCATATCTTTCAACCTTCACCGTGGCAGGGAGATATGGTTCCCAAAAATCAAAACCTCGGAATCCTTCAAATTGTGGATGGGTTCCTTCTTCTATTGTCCGGATGTCCCGTATCCTAGAAAGGATATAGGCATTTTACCTTTCGACAATTCTGGCGCCACTCCCAGGGACAACTGGGCTCTGGACATTGTCCAGGTTCTTCATCCAGATCTCCTGCGGATCGCCAAGTTGGTCGTCTCTTCTCCACCGCTCACAGGCATGGACACCGTCCTATGCTGGCTTGGAAGACGGATCCAGCCCCTCGTCTTCCACATTGGCAGCCTTCTCTGCGAGCACACCGGTCCAGAGGACGCCATGTGGGTGACATCGACAACAATGTCGGAAAAAGTCTTCCGGAACCGTGTGAACCATTTGGTGGCTACCCTTGACCAATACATGGAAAGACTCCAAATGTTTCATTCGGAGAACCCTCCTTCCAAGGTATGCATTCTTTTTCCACCTTTGGGAAGGATTTCATACTTTTGCATTTACGAATGTATACTAATAATGTATTCGTATTTTTGCAGCTTGAGACTCTCACAGAGGATCAACTTGTTTCTGTAGAGGAGGAGGAAGAGCTGAAAGCCCGCTTTGCAGTGTCTGGTGGAAGGAAACGCAAGAAGATTGTGGCTCCCACCAAAGTTTTTGATCTTAACAGCGTTGTCGTCGCAACTTCCAGGTAACCTAGTTTTTGCATACTTTCCTCTTTTCTTGCACAAACTTCTCCATCTCTAGTTTTTATTCTTGTCTTTCTTCCTTTGTAGTCTTTCTCCTACTCCACTAAAATGTAAAGGATGAAAGAAGAAAAATATGACCTCTTGTAGGGGCCCAGAGCCTTCCCCTGCCACCGCCCTGGATACCCCAATGAGGGGTGGTGCAGGAGATCATTCTGCTCCCTTGGAGGAATCCAACTTCCCCCTCCAGAGGCAGCCCAGCCAGCCTGATGCATCCACACCGGATGTGCGGGAAAGGGCGGCACAACACGATGAAGGGGGGCCTTATCTCGTCAAGATTGACGAGGAAATTCCATCTTATGACCAGAAGTTCAAGGTAAAGCAAGAAGCATGCTTTGACGTGAACGGCTTTATGCATACATGGGCCAAAAAAAATTGTCCGAGCCCCCTTGATCCTTCCTTAGACACAAGGCGGCTTAATCATTCGGAGTAATTACGCTTTCTCGCCTCGGCAGGTCATCCAAGACGGAATTCACCATATGAGTATCTCCTTTTCAGAATATTTCAAGCAGTTCACCGGGATGCTCTCCGGGCTTCAAAAGACGAGCCATGTATACTTCCAGCCCCAAGTATTAAAACAAAAGTATTCCTTTTCGTTTTAATACTTTTTAGGATTTCATGTTCATCTTTTGGTTTTAACCAACCTTTCTTTTATATGCTTTTAGCAAACTGCCGAGAGCATCAATATGGAAGTTCTTGACAAACTTACGGTGAAGAATAAGGAGGTGAAATCCCTCCTTGCTATCACCGAAAGAAAACGAGTTGGAAATTGCTAAGCTTCACCAACAATTCAAGTAGAATGCCTGTAAGCATACTTATACTTTCCTTGTTTTGATTTTGATCTTGCGAGCTTTTCTTTTGAATACCTTCGCGTTAACAGTTTTTTCCTTCTTTCCTTTCGGCCTTACTTGCTGAAGCTAAGAAAGCAGTTGCAGATGCTGGCAATGCTCACTCTCTCTGCTCTGGAAACTTGGAACTTCATAAAATTAATATGAAAGTTCAAAAGGAGCTGGGCGAAAGCCGAAAAGCGCTGGCATTGTCCGAATCTCGGCTTAAGGCCTAGGCCGAGAAATACAGCACCACCATCGAGGACATGGAAGCTGCTCTCCATCTTTGGCTTGAGGAGGTCTCCGAGATTGATAAGCACATCCTTGGTAAGTTTTTAACTTTTACCAGTTTTATCATTCAGTTTTTAAAGTGCATACTTTTCATTTGAATGATTTCTTATATCTGCCTTTTTGTACTTGGCAGCAGAAGGCGATCCTTCTTCTTCTCAAATCGACCGCATCCGAGCTTTCGGAGTCTTTGTCAAAGAGATGAAGAAAGCCGGAAGGAAGCTTGTTAACAAGTGCCTTCCGGATAAAAAGGACGAATTCTCCAACATTGGACAGCTTCCGGATGCATTCGCGGAGGTCATCTCCCAACGCGAAAGTTGGATGAATTCTGCCACCCGTGGTGGAGTGCGCATGGCCCTGGGGCTCATGAAAATGCACTATCCCACCGCCAAGACCTGGCGCATCGCCTCCGGCATTCTTCAGGGATATACTAAGGCGCAAGGGGCTAAGATTTTTGACTCTATTAAAGGGCATGCCTCCGAAATTGCTCGGATGGTTTCCACCATCACATTTGTAACACCTGGGGTGTTACCCTAGATAGAAAGTTGGTTGTTGCATTGCATCACATGCATCATATGCATTACATCATGTTTGCAAACAAATCAAAGATTCAAACCAAATTAAACTTTCCCACATTAACCAAAATTGCAAACTAAAACAATTCAATTGTTTTTCAATAATTTGAAATTGTTTTAATCCAATTGCTTGTTAATAAAATCTTTCCTTTTACCAAACCTCCTAATGGCAATTAAATTTCAAATCATTTTCCTTCTTAATGGGCATGTTTCAAATTGTGGTTTAAACATTAATTTCTTGCCAACAAATAAATTAAACAATATTTTCATAGTTGCTTGACTTTATTAAGTAAAATTTGTTATTTCCAAAACAAAAAACTCCAAATCAATCCCTAATTGAAAATTCAACTAACAATTTTAAAATTAAATTAACATCTCAAAATTCATGGAAATGTTGGTAACATTGCTTTGATCTACTGTTTGCAAACTAATAAAACAGTTCATAAAAATTAAAACACCCCACCCTATTTCTATCTCTCTCTCTCTTTATCTCTTACAAAAAAAAAATAAGGAAAAATAAATAAAAAGAAAGCAAAGCAAGGAGAGAGGGAGCAGCCCATCTAACCCAGCCCACCACCCATCTAGCCCACTTCCACCTTTTGGCCCATACCCCTTCCTCCATCTTGTCGTCTTCCTCAGCGTGAGGTCATCTCTGTACGAATCCCCTCCCCCACCGTAGATGATCTTCTCCCCCTCCCCGATTCTCTGCCGTACAGGCCTCTCCCCCCCATATAGCTCCCCTCACCCCCTCTGCCCTAGCACGCCCTAGCTCCTTCCCCCTCCTAGCGCCGCCGTCTACCCTTCCTTCCCCCCCAAAGCCTCTGTTTCTGAAAAACCTGAACACCACCGTGAGCTCACCGAGACCACCACCTGCCTCCTCACCGCGGCGACAACCTGGGCACCTCGAGGAGCAGTTGGTGAGGGGAATGGAAACGTGGAGGTCCACTGAGGCTCGCCGTCCCCTCGCCCGCTGCCGGGAGCCCCCGAGGTGGCCGCGCCGTCGCCGGACTTTCTACCTCGCCACTGTCAGTCGACAGCGTCGACAGCCGCTCGACGCCAGCAGGTACTCGCCCTCTGCTCCTTCCTTTCCCCTCTCTCATCGATCGCCTCCACACCCCGTACCCGCACGAGCTTCCTTCGTTCCGTGTCGACCAAGCGAGGCGACGCCCTTGTCCGTTCCAGTCGCAGTTGGTCGCGATCTCTGTCCGCCGCGCGCTGTCGCTATTTTTCCGTCAGGTTCAGAGATGATCGCCTGTCGAGTTTCAGTTAAACCACGTCGCTGTATCGCCTTAACCTGTCGTGCTCCGTATCTGAATCACAACAGCAGCAGTAACACAATGGTTCAGTTCCTTGCATCCGCGCGACAGGTCCTGGGGTCGTATCCCAGGGGCGCAACCCCCTTTTTCGCTATTTTCCACCGCGCGCGCGCAGGCCCACACGTCATAGACCTCTGTTGACACCTCACAGCTCACCCGCCCCGTTGGCACGCCACAGTGGCACGGGCCCGCACGCCAGCGGCTCAGGCTAGGGGGGCACTGGGTGCACAACGCCCCAGGGGCCTCTCTGTGATTCTAAATCTTCCTTTAGGCCCCCTGTTTTTACAGATTAGCCCCCAAACTTAAAATGAACCTAACTTTTATTTTCCAAACTCAAATAATAAAAATAAAATATGTTTTCTGGCCCAAATTTAATACTCTATCTAACTACATCATTTGTTTACTGTTTTGGATTTTCAAAATGCAATTCAAATTTGAATTCAAATAATTCAATTGTAATTTGCAACAATTCATAAATAATTCATACTATTTCCAAATAAGGCAAATAAAATATGTTTTCCATACCATTTTGAATAACCTTTTCAAATATAAATTTTGTTTCATGGTTTGAATAATATAATTTGCCTAAATAATTTAATACTTCTTTAATTCATTTAAATTTGGTAAAATCATAACTTGCTCAAAATAAAATAATTTTGAACATGCAAAATGTGTTTTCAAACCATCAAAGTGTGAACTTTTCAAATGTGAATTTGAATTTATGATTTGAACAAATAAAATTCAAATAATATTCAAACTTGTTTTAAATTCAATTAAAACTTGTCTAATATTGTTTAATTCATAATTAATTCATCCTAACTCCTATTTCAATATTTGAAAGATGTAATCCAACTAAAATTTGATGTTCTTTTCAAATATAAATTTTGCTAATTGTTTTGCACCCTTTAACTTGATGAAAACATCAATTACTTGTGTGACATCAATAAGGAACCAAAAATTCTTAACATGACAAATAAAATCCCACCCTTGGTAATTTCCTTTTCCTTTGCCTCTATTGTTGTTCATTATTGCTTTCATCATGCCTGCATCATGATAAACCACTTACACATGTTAACTAATTGTAGATCATTGCTTCAACCTTAACATGTGCATCCATATGCAACTCACATTGCATATGGGTCCAATTAAAGCTGTTTATCTTGTCAACTAGTTTACCTTGATGCATCTTTAAACCTGTCATGCATCCATATCTAGATCATGCTGGATCTTTTGCCGTAGTAGTAATTGTTGCATCCGGTGTTTGTTCGAGGTTCATTGCTTCTTCCCGGATAGGACGTTGAGATGATGTGAGCAACGACAAGTTCTGCTACCTTGCGGGATCTCAGGCAAGTATACTCACTTGCTGCCAAATGGCTGCCTTTCATCACTTGTTACCGATACTTTCCATTGTTCTGTTCTGCTAGCCTTAGTAGTATTTGTTTCTGTTACGAACCTATCACATGAATCCTTTAACCCTGATATTGCCTCACCTCCACACCTATAACCATTGTTTGTGCCCGTGTCTTACTATTATGCTTAGGGTTGTTTTGCTCGAGTCTGTTACCCGTTACTTTCTGTTGCTACTTCTATTATGTTCTGGGGGCTCGATGTTTAATCAATCAATCATGTTAATGTTATTGTTAATAATAAATTTGATGATAAGGCACCGGCAGGAGGCCCAGGGTGGTTTTGAGGCCTGCTAGTGTCGACCCTAATAGGAAAAGGGTCTTGTCTACTGATCCATGATGAGCGCACTACCCGCATGTGGGAAGCGAGTATGGGCGCCCCCCTCAACTGGACTCGATTCGCATCTCGTCCAAATCGCCACATTTAGTTCGGGTGTTCCATTTGCTGCATGCATGATCTTGCGAGCCCTTGGTACCCGGGTGGAACTTTCGTAGTCGGCATTTAGGGCGGCGTGGTCTTCCAGTGCTATGAGGGTCCCCTTTTCTTCGGGGGCTCGATTAGCCGCGCACGCACAGCACGTGGTGCTTTGGGCTTGATGCGAAGAAGGGTTGGGTTGTGTTGAGTGCCCCGCTTGGTGGAACGGCCGTTCCATCTGGCGGGTTATTCATACGTGTACGGCTAAATTGGTGCAACCCTGCAGGGATAATCTTCTCGAGAAGCCGTGTTTTCCGCGGTTATGGATTACTTGGTGAAAGTACTGGCTAACAAGTACTCAGGACAACTTAAACCTAATGATTAACAATCTTTCACCTAATGATTAACAACTTGACTAGTAATAGGCTTATTGACACAATAATCTGAACCATCATTAATTCAACTGTGTGAGTTATCCTCGGATTGCTTCTTTGGATAAAGGGGCGAGATCCAGGATGGGTTTGTTTGGAGTTATTTTCAGTTGGTTACAATACTCGATCTTATCTTCTTTCTGTTAGCCGGAAGTGGTAGTATCTCTCTGTAGTTGGTTAGTGCAGCCTGCTGTCGCTTATTTGCAAGAACCCCTTCCTTTCCGTTGATCCTAAAGTATTTGTATCTTGTGATGAATGGCTACGCCGGTAAATTGTGAGTATGGGTTTTATCCCCCTTGCCAGTACTTAACCGTACTGACCCACGAATCTCTTTCGTGGCTGCATATTCAACATTGCAGTCAACAGGTATGAAGTCTGACGACGTTAGTTTGGGAATCCCTCCGGCTTGGCCTGGGCAGGGATTGGACGCTCTCGGTTATCTTCAGGACTCTTAGTCCAATTTGTATCTTGTCCGTAGACGGACGATATGTTGTTTCTTCCGCTGTTATTTGGATCTTTGTATTGTATCAGTTGTAACCCTGGCTCGTTTGAGTCATCTTGTATCTATCTGTTTCTGTTGTAAGTGTGGAATATTCGTGAACTATTGTAATGTTATCACAAGTGGCAACCTGGAATCGGTTATTATGTGGATTTTGGCGGGAATGCTGAAATCTGCATAGTGCCCGATCTCGGGGCGTCACAAATGGTATCAGAGCCTTGGTTCCGATTCCCGATATTGTTTCGATACGAATGGTTATCGAAGCAACGGGTCCGCAAAGCCTGTAGGATAACCTCGCTAACGGTCGTTGTTTCTAGAGTGTCAAAAACTATTTTCGCTAAACTATTTTGGAAAAACATCTCAATAGGATTCTTGTTTTCTCCTTATCTCTATTCTATTTCCCCTCCCATCTCATTTGGTTTGGAGTCTCCCCCCTTGTCTATCTTTCAAAGTGTTAGGATCCTACGTGGGTGGACGTTTTCTGAGCCTTTAACCTAATAGGATTCGATCATCGGAAGATTCCTGATGAAAGAACATCGTCGTCATTCCGAGCAAGAATCCCTTGTTAGTGGTGTCGAGGAGATCAACTAGAAGCACGAAGAATCGATAGTCGAACTTCTTTCCCCTCCCGGGTTAGCAGGTGGATTGCGAGGGCGCAATCCCTTGTTAGTGGTGTCGTCTGTAACACCTGGGGTGTTACCCTAGATAGAAAGTTGGTTGTTGCATTGCATCACATGCATCATATGCATTGCATCATGTTTGCAAACAAATCAAAGATTCAAACCAAATTAAACTTTCCCACATTAACCAAAATTGCAAACTAAAACAATTCAATTGTTTTTCAATAATTTGAAATTGTTTTAATCCAATTGCTTGTTAATAAAATCTTTCCTTTTACCAAACCTCCTAATGGCAATTAAATTTCAAATCATTTTCCTTCTTAATGGGCATGTTTCAAATTGTGGTTTAAACATTAATTTCTTGCCAACAAATAAATTAAACAATATTTTCATAGTTGCTTGACTTTATTAAGTAAAATTTGTTATTTCCAAAACAAAAAACTCCAAATCAATCCCTAATTGAAAATTCAACTAACAATATTAAAATTAAATTAACATCTCAAAATTCATGGAAATGTTGGTAACATTGCTTTGATCTACTGTTTGCAAACTAATAAAACAGTTCATAAAAATTAAAACACTCCACCCTATTTCTATCTCTCTCTCTCTTTATCTCTTACAAAAAAAATAATAAGGAAAAATAAATAAAAAGAAAGCAAAGCAAGGAGAGAGGGAGCAGCCCATCTAACCCAGCCCACCACCCATCTAGCCCACTTCCACCTTTTGGCCCATACCCCTTCCTCCATCTTGTCGTCTTCCTCAGCGTGAGGTCATCTCTGTACGAATCCCCTCCCCCACCGTAGATGATCTTCTCCCTCTCCCCGATTCTCTGCCGTACAGGCCTCTCCCCCCCATATAGCTCCCCTCACCCCCTCTGCCCTAGCACGCCCTAGCTCCTTCCCCCTCCTAGCGCCGCCGTCTACCCTTCCTTCCCCCCCAAAGCCTCTGTTTCTGAAACACCTGAACACCACCGTGAGCTCACCGAGACCACCACCTGCCTCCTCACCGCGGCGACAACCTGGGCACCTCGAGGAGCAGTTGGTGAGGGGAATGGAAACGTGGAGGTCCACTGAGGCTCGCCGTCCCCTCGCCCGCTGCCGGGAGCCCCCGAGGTGGCCGCGCCGTCGCCGGACTTTCTACCTCGCCACTGTCAGTCGACAGCGTCGACAGCCGCTCGACGCCAGCAGGTACTCGCCCTCTGCTCCTTCCTTTCCCCTCTCTCATCGATCGCCTCCACACCCCGTACCCGCACGAGCTTCCTTCGTTCCATGTCGACCAAGCGAGGCGACGCCCTGGTCCGTTCCAGTCGCAGTTGGTCGCGATCTCTGTCCGCCGCGCGTTGTCGCTATTTTTCCGTCAGGTTCAGAGATCATCGCCTGTCGAGTTTCAGTTAAACCACGTCGCTGTATCGCCTTCACCTGTCGTGCTCCGTATCTGAATCACAACAGCAGCAGTAACACAATGGTTCAGTTCCTTGCATCCGCGCGACAGGTCCTGGGGTCGAATCCCAGGGGCGCAACCCCCTTTTTCGCTATTTTCCACCGCGCGCGCGCAGGCCCACACGTCATAGACCTCTGTTGACACCTCACAGCTCACCCGCCCCGTTGGCACGCCACAGTGGCACGGCCCCGCACGCCAGCGGCTCAGGCTAGGGGGGCACTGGGTGCACAACGCCCCAGGGGCCTCTCTGTGATTCCAAATCTTCCTTTAGGCCCCCTGTTTTTACAGATTAGCCCCCAAACTTAAAATGAACCTAACTTTTATTTTCCAAACTCAAATAATAAAAATAAAATATGTTTTCTGGCCCAAATTTAATACTCTATCTAACTACATCATTTGTTTACTGTTTTGGATTTTCAAAATGCAATTCAAATTTGAATTCAAATAATTCAATTGTAATTTGCAACAATTCATAAATAATTCATACTATTTCCAAATAAGGCAAATAAAATATGTTTTCCATACCATTTTGAATAACCTTTTCAAATATAAATTTTGTTTCATGGTTTGAATAATTTAATTTGCCTAAATAATTTAATACTTGTTTAATTCATTTAAATTTGATAAAATCATAACTTGCTCAAAATAAAATAATTTTGAACATGCAAAATGTGTTTTCAAACCATCAAAGTGTGAACTTTTCAAATGTGAATTTAAATTTATGATTTGAACAAATAAAATTCAAATAATATTCAAACTTGTTTTAAATTCACTTAAAACTTGTTTAATATTGTTTAATTCATAATTAATTCATCCTAACTCCTATTTCAATATTTGAAACATGTAATCCAACTAAAATTTGATGTTCTTTTCAAATATAAATTTTGCTAATTGTTTTGCACCCTTTAACTTGATGAAAACATCAATTACTTGTGTGACATCAATAAGGAACCAAAAATTCTTAACATGACAAATAAAATCCCACCCTTGGTAATTTCCTTTTCCTTTGCCTCTATTGTTGTTCATTATTGCTTTCATCATGCCTGCATCATGATAAACCACTTACACATGTTAACTAATTGTAGATCATTGCTTCAACCTTAACATGTGCATCCATATGCAACTCACATTGCATATGGGTCCAATTAAAGCTGTTTATCTTGTCAACTAGTTTACCTTGATGCATCTTTAAACCTGTCATGCATCCATATCTAGATCATGCTGGATCTTTTGCCGTAGTAGTAATTGTTGCATCCGGTGTTTGTTCGAGGTTCATTGCTTCTTCCCGGATAGGACGTTGAGATGATGTGAGCAACGACAAGTTCTGCTACCTTGCGGGATCTCAGGCAAGTATACTCACTTGCTGCCAAATGGCTGCCTTTCATCACTTGTTACCGATACTTTCCGTTGTTCTGTTCTGCTAGCCTTAGTAGTATTTGTTTCTGTTACGAACCTATCACATGAATCCTTTAACCCTGATATTGCCTCACCTCCACACCTATAACCATTGTTTGTGCCCGTGTCTTACTATTATGCTTAGGGTTGTTTTGCTCGAGTCTGTTACCCGTTACTTTCTGTTGCTACTTCTATTATGTTCTGGGGGCTCGATGTTTAATCAATCAATCATGTTAATGTTATTGTTAATAATAAATTTGATGATAAGGCACCGGCAGGAGGCCCAGGGTGGTTTTGAGGCCTGCTAGTGTCGACCCTAATAGGAAAAGGGTCTTGTCTACTGATCCATGATGAGCGCACTACCCGCATGTGGGAAGCGAGTATGGGCGCCCCCCTCAACTTGACTCGATTCGCATCTCGTCCAAATCGCCACATTTAGTTCGGGTGTTCCATTTGCTGCATGCATGATCTTGCGAGCCCTTGGTACCCGGGTGGAACTTTCGTAGTCGGCATTTAGGGCGGCGTGGTCTTCCAGTGCTATGAGGGTCCCCTTTTCTTCGGGGGCTCGATTAGCCGCGCACGCACAGCACGTGGTGCTTTGGGCTTGATGCGAAGAAGGGTTGGGTTGTGTTGAGTGCCCCGCTTGGTGGAACGGCCGTTCCATCTGGCGGGTTATTCATACGTGTACGGCTAAATTGGTGCAACCCTGCAGGGATAATCTTCTCGAGAAGCCGTGTTTTCCGCGGTTATGGATTACTTGGTGAAAGTACTGGCTAACAAGTACTCAGGACAACTTAAACCTAATGATTAACAATCTTTCACCCAATGATTAACAACTTGACTAGTAATAGGCTTATTGACACAATAATCTGAACCATCATTAATTCAACTGTGTGAGTTATCCTCGGATTGCTTCTTTGGATAAAGGGGCGAGATCCAGGATGGGTTTGTTTGGAGTTATTTTCAGTTGGTTACAATACTCGATCTTATCTTCTTTCTGTTAGCCGGAAGTGGTAGTATCTCTCTGTAGTTGGTTAGTGCAGCCTGCTGTCGCTTATTTGCAAGAACCCCTTCCTTTCCGTTGATCCTAAAGTATTTGTATCTTGTGATGAATGGCTACGCCGGTAAATTGTGAGTATGGGTTTTATCCCCCTTGCCAGTACTTAACCGTACTGACCCACGAATCTCTTTCGTGGCTGCATATTCAACATTGCAGTCAACAGGTATGAAGTCTGACGACGTTAGTTTGGGAATCCCTCCGGCTTGGCCTGGGCAGGGATTGGACGCTCTCGGTTATCTTCAGGACTCTTAGTCCAATTTGTATCTTGTCCGTAGACGGACGATATGTTGTTTCTTCCGCTGTTATTTGGATCTTTGTATTGTATCAGTTGTAACCCTGGCTCGTTTGAGTCATCTTGTATCTATCTGTTTCTGTTGTAAGTGTGGAATATTCGTGAACTATTGTAATGTTATCACAAGTGGCAACCTGGAATCGGTTATTATGTGGATTTTGGCGGGAATGCTGAAATCTGCATAGTGCCCGATCTCGGGGCGTCACAACATTCTAACCGCAAGAAGAGATCCCTTCAACTCCAAATAATCCGAGCAACAGCGACGAGGACGATGACACCGAAGACTTCGTTGATGTCGTCTAGATCCTTGCCCTATGGATGCTGAAAGGCGAAAAATATATTACTTGTTTTAACAATGTAACACTTATATGTGATGCATTCTGAATGCCTTATTTTGTATGAAAAAGTTATGCTTTTGAAGTATGATTTTATATTTGCAAGTTATTTTTGTCTCCTTTTCAATTAAGTTGTCTGGCCTGTATGCTTTAACCTTTCTTAATGTTTGGGTGAATCCAAAAGTATGGAAACATTCACGCCAAGCGACTGGGTTAAGAAACCAATCAATCTAAACTCGGAATCATGAGACATACGTAGGAATCTTAACTTACTAATCCAGTGACCCAGCAAAGAAGCAATCAGATAATAATTAAGAAAATAAGGAGCTAAAAGTGTGAACTCTAGGCTCGCCGGCACAATCTTGTGTTCAGTAGCCCTTCAAGGCCGAAAGCATTCAGTATTCTTAACTCTGAGCACGCAGGCAAAATCCAGGTTAACATTGAAGCAGATTGAAAGATCATTGGGAAATAGAAAATACAGAACATGCTTTTATGGTAAAAGACAGAAAAATAATTGGCATGCTTTTCCGACAAACTTTATTTCATAATCACAATAATGTTTACATAGAATTGGAGTAGGTATAGAAAGGACGTAATTGTTGGATGCTCCAGGGCCTTTTCGTCTCTCCTAGCTCTACATCTATACTTCTTTTCCTCTTGTGATTCCAATTTTTGGGTCATCTTCATCATCCTGAATATCTACAAGGTAATATGACCCGTTGATGTCGACGCACGCTTCTATTCTTGTAGACAGTGTTGGGCCTCCAGGTGCAGAGGTTTATAGAACATCAGCAAGTTTCCCTTAACTGGATCACCCAAGGTTTATCGAACTCAGGGAGGAAGAGGTCAAAGGTATCTCTCTCAAGCAACGCTGCAATAACAATACAAGAAGTCTCTTGTGTCCCCAACACACCTAATACAATTGTCAGTTGTATAGGTGCACTAGTTCGCCGAAGAGAGAGTGAAATACAAGTAATATGGATGATTATAAGTGACAATATAAATCTATAATAGAAGTGGCAGCAAGCAAACATGTAGCAGAACTGATTGTAAATGGTGTTTCAATGCTTAGAAACAAGGCCTAGGGATCCTACTTTCAATAGTGGACACTCTCAACAATGATAAAATAATTGAATGCATAAATATCTCTCTTCACTACACTACTCCGAACCACTCTCTCCGCTTGAATAACAAACACCAATTCATTGCGTAGGGCTGTAATAGCACTCCTCAAAGTCGCATTCGCATGTCTAGTTAAACCTAACTGTCACTATGAGTGTCCTAGAAGGTACTAGACAAAAACCACAATTTCATAGGGTCATCCAACACAAGATATAAATATCATGCTAAACCACACGGTGCACACACTTTCACCTTTACAGCGTGATCAAAGTGTTTACGGAGATCTCATAACAAAACCACTCGAGTAGAATAACAGATGAAGAGTAACATCTACTAATTCAACTAGATTACAAAGTTCGCGATCACATAAAGATCACACCATGGGAGAGAGATATGAAACGCATAGCTACCGGTAGAGCCCTCAGCCCCGGGGAAGAACTACTCCCTCCTCATCATGGGAGACAGCAACGGCGATGAAGATGGCGGAGGAGTCGATGGAGATGGCTCCGGGGGCACTTCCCCGTCCCGGCAGAGTGTCGGAACAGAGATTTCTGTCCACTGAAACTTCTTAGTGGCGGCGGCGGAGCTATGGATGTTTTTGGTGGAAAATATCGATTTTTACGGTTTATGCATTGGGGGGCATATATAGGCGAAAGGGCGATGCCGGGGGGGTGACCAGGGGGCCCACTCCACCTGGTGGCGCGGCCAGGGGGACCCGCGCCACCCTATGGTGTGGCCACCCCGTGGCCCCCTTCCAGTTCTCTTCGGGACTTCTAAGACTTTTAGCTTTTGAATCGTCCAATTACGAGAATATTTCCAGAACAGCTTTTCTGAAACTAAAAACAGCAGAAAACAGGAAGTGACTCTGAGGCATCTTGTCAATAGGTTAGTCCGGGGAAATCGATGAAAATGACATAGAGTGTAAGGAAAACATGTAGCATATGGCATGAAAACAACATGGAACATCAGAAATTAAGGATACGTTTATCACGTATCAACATCCCCAAGTTTAGTTCCTACTCGTCCTCGCGTAGGTAAACGATAAAAACACATAATTTCTGAGGTGACATGCTACCAACCTAAACTTGATCATCAATAATGTAAAAGCATAAGTAGGATGAGATCATAGAACTTCAACACAAGCATGATAAATAGAATTTTAATAATAAAGCATAGCAATCACCTTGCATCATGAGAAGTAACACAAATTAAAGATCATGAATAACAATGCAACAAAAGATATACGTTTGTTTCAAGTATAGAGAAAACATGGCAAAGTGATATTTCGCTAGTCCTTAAGAGTGGGGCAAAACATAAATGCCAAGACACTTCAAAGTTCATGAGGAAGACTAGAACTAATAATTTGAGAACAAGAAACAACACATCATGAATCAATTAATAATTTTCCTGGGACAAATGCACATAAAACTCAGAATGGCAACTATGCTCTCTCAACTGTGCATAAAGTTAGAAGATGGAGACTCAACATAAAAGTAAAAGAGAGGCCCTTCGCAGAGGGAAGCAGGGATCAACCCATGTGCTAGAGCTTTATCTTATTAAATAGAGGTATTGAAAACATTCTTAAGAGAGGTGTATGCTTATGTCAACCAATGTTAAACATAAAATATAGTACGTCACAAGCCAACTAGACTTCACAAGAGCGGCTCCCATAGAAGGACGCATCTGGGTAGAAGGTCATCCCTCTTTCTCTTTTGTTTACACAATTATGCTTTGACCGATAAATCAGGGGCAAAAATAGTGAAGAGAATTTGTGTTATTAATTTGTTGCTGGGAACCCCGCTGCCAGCTCTTCTATCATTGGATAAGCGGATGAAGCCACTAGTACAGGGTGTGAAAGTGCAATCAACAAGTGAGATAAAGATTCTCTATTTACGTCCTCATGTGCTAAAACAGGAGCATAAAATAGGAGTAATTTTGAAAGTTTTAAAGGTAACACATGAGCAATTTACTTTAGAGTGGCGGTTAATTACCACATGTAGGTAGGTATGATGGAAACAATGGGAAAAATTTGGTTTTGGGGAGTTGGATGCACGAGTAGAGCTCATACTCAGTACAGGTGGACGCTACCAAAAGACTGGGAGCGACAAATCAAGAGAGCATAAGAGCCATAATCATGCATAGCGACATAAACATCATGAATCAAAGCATAAGTGGTACCACAAATTAAAAAAAAAACTAAATGATCATGGAGGTTATTAGTGACTGGTTCATAGTCATAAACATGGTGTGAGCATGCGCCAAGTCAACCAAATAAAACATTCAAAGGAGAATACCACAAATTTATACTTCAATGTGAAAAGAACAACTCATGCTTCTTTCAATGTCACATTAAACACTCTCATATATTTGAGTCTAATGATGCTACTAAATGACCACAATTCTTTAGAACTAAAATAACATCTAGCATGATATGAAAAAGTCTAGCCACAGTCCATACAAGCTTCTACTTGCATCGTTATAAATTCTACCACAAACAACAATTTCTTTTCCCAACAAGAACCATACAAAACATGATTTAAAAAAAAAACTCTCTAAATTCTACAGAAAGCAAACATGAGAGTAATCACATAACACTACTAAAACTAACAGCTTTGAACAAGAGATGCAATGAAAACGAGAGCTAAACAGGAAATTTGCAACAGCTAGGAGAAAAACTAATAATGCTAGGATAGCAAGTATTCTACGAAAAAGCGAAGCGTGTCTCTCTCCCAAAAAAGGAATGCTAGGGTCCAACTATATTATTGCAGAAAGGAAACAAAAGAAAACAAAAGAAAAACAAACAGACACTTCAAGTAAACTTCATATGATGTGACCGAATAAAAATATAGTTTCACTAGAAGTGACCTGATAATTTGTTGGTGAAGAAGGGGATGCCTTGGGCATCCCCAAGCTTAGATGCTTGAGTCTTCTTAAATATCCTTGGATGAACCACGGGGGCATCCCCAACCTTTGACCTTGCACTCTTCTTGATCACATATATCACCCTCTTCTCTTGACCCTTGAAAACTTCCTTCACACCACACTCAAACAGTAATTCGCATTAGAGGGTTAGTGCAACAATTAAAAATACATTGGTTCTGTATAGCCCAAGTTCTATTGATACTTCTAAATATTAGCTACAACCACTGATGTTTTGTGAAGCAAAGAAATCCACTTGACATCACAAAAGAGCAAATGCAAAAAATGGCAGAATCTGCCAGAACCAGAACTATCTCTAAAGACGAATTTGTTCGAGGCACTTATGTTGCTCAGATAAAAAACTCAAAGAACCAAAAAGTTGCGGAATTAGCTGAGGAATAAGAAGAAATTGTTTCATATCATTATGATCTTCCTGGATTTTATACGATTTTTTACCGGTGGACAGCAGAAATCTGTTTCCTGCGCAGAAATCCGAAAACCAACTCCAACTCTCGTCAGAAACCTTAATTGGCACTACTAAAACATGAAAATAAAGATACAAAGGAGTTTCTACATAAGTATAAAACCCCTTTACTCAAAGAAAACAGAGAAAAACAAAGCAAAAATAAAACCATGGGTTATCTCCCAAGAAGTGCTTTTCTTTAAAGCCTTTTAGTTAGGCATGATAATTTGAGAAGATGCTCACATAACAAATATTAATTGAAGCAAAAGAGAGCATCAAGAAGTAAACATAAAACAAATTTAAGTCTAACCCACTTCCTATGAAAAAGAATCTTGTAGAAATACAAGTCATGAAAGCACAAGACAACAAGCATAGGAAAGTAAAACAAGTGCAACTTCCAAATTTCCAACATAAAGAGGGGAAACTTGATATTGTTGAGATGCATAAGATTATGTTTCCCTGTATCATAATAACTTTCAGTAGCATCATGAATGAAATTAACAATATAGCTATCACAAGAAACATTCTTATCATGAGCCACATGCATAAAAGAATTAATACTCTCCACATAAGCATAGTAATTCTCATTAATAGTAGTGGGAGAAAATTCAACAAAATAGCTATCATTATCATTCTCATCACCATAATCATCAAATATAGGAGGCATATTGTAATCATAACTAATTTTCTCCTTAATAGTAGGTGGACTGAAAATATCATATTCATTATAATCATTATATATTGTAATCAAGACCAGCTTCCCCAAGCTTAGATTTTTCCATGGAATTAGCAATAATGGTGTTCAAAGAATTAATGCTAATAAAATTGCTACTAGCATGAAAATAAAGCTACATAGGTTTTTAATTTTCTCTTCAAACAATTCATATCCTAACTCAAGATAAAGACTATAAAGTTCTCTCATATTTTTGTTGTTTTCCATTAAGCCTAACTAGTAAAAATAAAAACAAGAAACAAGTAAAAGTAAGCCTAACTAGTGAAAATAAAAACAAGAAACTAAAAGATATAATTGCAGAATCTAAAGGAAATAACTTCGAGCACTCACCCCCGAGGACGTGAGTACCTTTTACCTTACCTCACCGGCAACAGCGTCAGAAAAGAGCTTGATGTATACGCACGCTTCTATTCTTGTAGACAGTGTTGGGCCTCCAAGTGCAGAGATTTGTAGAACATCAGAAAGTTTCCCTTAAGTGGATCACCGAAGGTTTATCAAACTCAGGGAGGAAGAGGTCAAAGGTATCCCTCTCAAGCAACCCTGCAATCATGATACAAGAAGTCTCTTGTGTCCCCAACACACCTAATACAATTGTCAGTTGTATAGGTGCACTATTTCGGCGAAGAGAGAGTGAAATACAAGTAATATGGATGATAATAAGTGACAATAGCAATCTGAAATAAAAATGGCAGCAAGCAAACATGTAGCAGAACTGATTGTAAACGGTGTTTCAATGCTTAGAAACAAGGCCCATGGATCCTACTTTCACTAGTGGACACTCTCAACAATGATAAAATAATTGAATGCATAAATATCTCTCTTCACTACGCTACTTCGAACCACTCTCTCCGGTTGAATAACAAACACCAATTCATTGCGTAGGGCTGTAATAGCACTCCTCAAAGTCGCATTCCCATGGCTAGTTACCCCATGCTGTCACTATGAGCGCCCTAGAAGGTACTAGACAAAAACCACAATTTCATAGGGCCATCCAACACAAGATATAAATATCATGCTAAACCACACGGTGCACACACTGTCACCTTTACACCGTGATCAAAGTGCTTACGGAGATCTCATAACAAAACCACTCGAGTAGCATAACAGATGAAGAGTAACGTCTACTAATTCAACTAGATTACAAAGCTCACGATCACATAAAGATCACTCCATGGGAGAGAGAGATGAAACACATAGCTACCGGTAGAGCCCTCAGCCCCGGGGGAGAACTACTCCCTCCTCATCATAGGAGACAGCAACGGCGATGAACATGGCGGTGGAGTCGATGGAGATGTCTCCGGGGGCACTTTCCCGCCCCGGCAGAGTGCCGGAACAGAGATTTCTGTCCCCCGAAACTTGTCGGCACCGGCGGCGGAGCTACGGATGTTTTTGGTGGATAAGGCCGATTTTTTTTAGGGTTTATGCATCGAAGGGCATATATTGGCGAAAGGGCGATGCAGGGGTGTGGCCAGGGGGCCCACACCACCTGGTGGCACGGCCGGGGGACCCGTGCCACCCTATGGTGTGGCCACCCTGTGGCCCGCCTCCGGGTCTCTTCGGGACTTCCTTGACCCTCATGGACTTCTAAGACTTTGCTAAGTCACCTTCTTTCATAGCTTATGACGTATCACCCATTTTTCATAGCTTTGCTAATGACAAAAGGTCCCTCCCAGACTAGGGCTAACTTGTTTTTTCTTTCCTGCACCTGTCTTAGCACTAAGTCACCTTCTTTAAAAGAACGATGCTTGATTTTCCGGCTATGATATTGAGGGAGGGATGATAACCCGGTAGGCTAACGCCAAGGAGTAACCCGGCCCAAAGGACGTTGCGCAAGACCCGGCTTAGGATAAAGGAGCTTCTAGAAGGCCCAGGAACATAGGCCCCGCAACCCGGATTGTGGGTTCCGGTAAGGAAGTTTAGGGTTTGTAAGCGGTGTCCGGGTAGGATTTAGAGTACGCCCTGGAGAATAAGCCAGGGGGTCCGGATGCTATATAAGCCGGCCCCTAGGGTTAGGTAGGACAAGCTTTTCAAGTTGTATCGTAAGCAAGAACACAATCGTCAGATCGCGAGATATCGAGTATCGTTTGTAACACGAGAGTTGAGATAATATATTCAGATCGGAGACTCGGCGACTTGATTCCCGGCTACCAGATCGCGTATCACCATGGTTTCCTTCGAGCTAAACCCTCTCCCAAACACCAGAGTCGATTTTCCCCAAGACAAGTTACCCCCGGTAATGTCTGCCGTGATTATCCCACGACAGTTGGCGCCCACCATGGGGCCTACGTCCAAGGGTGTTTACATCACGGGAGAAGCTCGGGAGAACATGAAGAACCTCTTCGTCGGCGAGATCTACACCAACCCCGAAGGAGAGAAGATGGTGGACGATTTTGGCTGGGGGCCAGAGTCGGATCTGCTCGAATCCGGATCTGTCGTGACGATCGGCCGGATCAACATCTTCATTGACATGGTACGTACGTCCGGTTCAGTCCCTGACGATTTTGGATTTGATTCTGTGTCAGGGGAGGCCACCTGCGTTCAGTCCGATGGGGAGGAATCGGTCGGGATGATAGACCCGGCAGAAGAGCCCACCACGAAGAGGGAACAGCCGGAGGAGCCGGCATGGACCCCGCGTGGCCGGGTTATGAGAGAAGATGACACCGAGTCTATCCTGCACCTTCTGGAGGACCGGTACGAGGAAGACAGCGATGATGAAGAAGAATACGAATCTGCGCCAAGCATTGTGCGCCAGGTCACGGTTTACACGGCCCCCGCAACCAATCTTAATCAGGGGAACGTGACCGCGGCCGCTGTCGGGACAGCACAAGCATTGGCCCAGCAGCAAAATCCGGTTGACGGAAACCCGGTCTTAACCCGGGTCGACGGAGAATCGGCATCAGTTACCAGCCATGCGGCGAATAGCGAGTTGCAGGCAAACATGTTCGGGTATCTGGCAAACCGGACACCAAGGGCGGGTCCTTCAAATCCGCAACACCCGGCCCTGTTCAACAACAACCTGATCCTGGATCCCACCGTTCTAGCCACAGTCATAACCCCGGAAAACGCGGCGGAACGTGTTAGGGATCTGGATGTAGCCCGTCGTGCATTGGAACAACAGAGAAGGCAAGTGGAAGCAGAAAAACAAGGGGTAGCTGCGCGCCAGCGCGATCTAGATGCATTGGAGAACCGGCTCCGAGAAGAGACAACCAGGGTGCGTCAAAGGCACCAGACCAGATTACCGGCAACGGGTGGAGTTATAAACCCTGCCACACTATTCATCACACCTCAGGATCAGCCGATTCCAGCGGCGAACCAAGGAACTGTACATCAACCCGCAACTGGAGGAGCACAACCGGTAAACACGCAGGCCGGGTTACCCATATTACAGACTGGAGTTACTACCGGCAATACATTACCACCACCACCACCATCACGGTTTCGCACGCCAGTAGGTCATTACAACAACCCCATGGATAATGTATATGCTGCAACGTTAGCATTGAATCAGATCCCCGTAAGAGAGTCACCCCATGCGGAGCAGACCCAACGGGCGATCGATTTATTGCATACGGCAGTGGCACAGCAAGTTAATTACCCGGACAACAGAAGTGGAATGCATGGGACACCGTATATTAGCCAGCAACGAGCTAATACCGGCAATATTCAGACAAGCTCAGCGCGACGGAGGGCAGAGCAGCAGCAAATGCCGCCTCCTCCCCGCGTTCAAGCAGTACCAGCAGCATCAGCAACGCAAGCTATTGTGGATAGTTCCAGAGCGAGGAGAGCCGCGGCCGGGTCTGCGGTGCATGGACCAGCAGCAGTGCCGCGTCCAGCCGCGCCCCCCGCAGGATCACACGTTTCCCGAGTGAGGCCGGTTCCGACTAATCTCGCTGGGCCTAAATGTCTGTCGGATAACATCAGGGTTGAGCCTTACCCGGATAAATTCAAGGAACCGGGTAAAGTAGTAAATTATGAGCCGACTATGGATCCAGAAACATGGTTGAGCAGTTATGAGATGGCTATGTCAATCCGCAACGCATCCGAAAATCTTCAAGCCAAGTTCATGTATTTGATGATGTCAGAAGGAGCGGCAAAGCTATGGTTCAATAACCTACCGGAAGGATCTATCAAGTCATGGGAGGATTTGAAAACTGCGTTTATCAAGCACTTTCATGGGACGTGCAGAAAACTGTTTACTATTGATGACTTAGAGCGGTGCGTCCAGAAGAAGGGAGAATCGGCGCGCAGCTGGGTGCGCCGAGTTATGGAGATACTTCACTCATCTACAGATATCCAGCCCAAGGATGCGTTACAAGCTATGGCAAAGACGTGCAAGTACATACCTTTGGTGCAAAAGTTAACTCGCATGAAATCTAGTCGGAATGCTTTAGAGGTTACAATGGGAGAGCTAATGGATGCATGCAACAAACACGCCGCAACGGATACCACAGAAGAGGACATCGATGACAAGAAAACAAAAGCGAACACAAGTAACAATGGAAGAACCGGCAATGGATCAACGCCGGGTAACAATGGAGGTAATAATGGAAACAACCAGAACAAACGCCCGTTTGAGGGAAACTCCGAGTTTGTCGCTAGCACAGAGGCCGGGTCTTCGAGACCTAGGGCGGAAGGAAACTTCAATGGAGGAAACCAGAACGGAGGAAATTATCAAGGACCGCCAAGGCCGGGTAACAATTGGGATATCTTCAGAATGGCGTGCCCAAAGCACAGCAGGAACGGTAGGCCGGCTAACCACTCATTGGAGCAATGTGCGGACCTACAGAGATGGAAGAACGAGGAAATAAACAAGGCTATGTGAGGTGCAGGTCGGGGAGGAGGACCGGGTCCGGGTGGAAACCCGGGCCACGGCCCACCCCCAGCCGGCAACCCGGCAGGCAGAAATCCGGGTAATAACCAGGGGGGAGCTGGAGGCTTCCAAGCCAACCCCAAGCAGTTAGGACAATATCACGTGCATACTACAGGAATTTCCAACAAGGATAAGAAGATACTGAAAAAGGCGGTAAACTCAGTTGCCTCGGCCGTTCCGAGATACCTGAGATGGTCGGAGCAGGACGTAACATGGAGCAGAAGGGATCACCCGGAAAGGATAGAACACTCGGGAGTCTTAGCATTGGTGGTTGCACCGCAGGTTAATGGTTATGAGTTGAAAAAGGTCTTAATGGACGGCGGTAGTAGCATCAACATCTTATATTGGGAAACCTTCCTACGCATGGGTCTCAAGGAGTCCCAGCTACAGAAGAGTTCAACAGTTTTTCACGGGATAGTACCGGGTCACTCAGCGTGCCCCGAGGGAAAATGACATTGGAGGTAGCTTTTGGAGAATGGAAGGACAATTTCCGGGTTGAGTGGCTCACCTTCGAGGTGGTCAAGTTGCGCAGCCCTTATCACGCGCTATTCGGAAGGCCGGGTTATGCTAAGTTCATGGCCAGGCCGTGTTATGTGTATCTATAGCTAAAAATCCCGGGTCCCAAGCAGACCATCACCATACATGGGAGCCGGGATATAGCGGCTGAGTGCGATGAAGGAGATGCGGCAATGGCTGAACAAGCTTGCAGAAAAGAGGAACTCAAGTATTACCGGTCTCAAGTAGACCCGGATGACAAAACAGCGTTAAAAAGGCCGAATACTGAAGATGAGATAGCGAAGTTCAAGGCAGCGCAGGACACCAAGATGGTGGCTTTTGTCGAGGGTGATCCCTCTAAGCAATTTGCCATAGGATCTAACTTGGATAGCGAGCAGGAGAAAGCACTTGTGGAGTTCATTCGTTCGAATCAGGATGTGTTCGCCTGGACGCCCAGCGATATGCCGGGTATCCCTACAGAACTGGCAGAGCACAGTTTGCACGTTGATCCCAATTCCAGGCCTGTGAAATAGGGCCTGAGAAAAATAAATGAAGAAAGAAGGAAGGCTATAGGAGAAGAAATCGCACGGCTGCTTACAGCCGGCTTTATCATGGAAGTATTTCACCCGGAGTGGCTAGCAAACCCGGTTCTCGTGATGAAAGTGGAGAATGTGCATCGATTATACAAGTCTCAACAAGCATTGCCCAAAGGATCTGTTTGCACTACCAAGGATAGATCAGATCATAGACGCAGTGGCTGGAAGTGACCTATTATGTTTCCTGGATGCATATTCCGGGTATCATTAGATCAAGCTCAAGAAGTAAGATTGGGAGAAAACATCGTTCATAACCCCTTTTGGGGCCTTTTGTTACAAGACCATGACATTTGGATTGAAGAACGCTGGCGCAACCTATCAACGGTGTATTCAGAAGTGCTTTGAGGACCAAATCGGACGCAATGTCCACGCATACGTGGATGATGTGGTGATCAAGACCAGGAAAGCGGAGACATTTATTGATGATCTAAAGGAAACATTCAAGAACCTGAGAAGGTACCAGATGAAACTTAACCCAACAAAGTGTGTCTTTGGAGTCCCAGCCGGGAAATTACTCGGCTTTTTCGTTTCTGAGAGAGGAATTGAGGCAAATCCGGACAAAATCAAAGCTATCCAGAGTCTGAAAAAGCCGGAAAATTTGAAGCATGTTCAGAAGCTCACAGGGTGCATAGCAGCGCTTAGCCGGTTTATATCCAGACTCGGAGAAAAGGCAATACCCTTGTACCGACTCTTGAAGAAATCTGATAAATTTGTATGGGATCAAGAGGCGGACGAGGCGTTCGAAGCACTAAAGAAGCAGTTATCTGAGGCACCAGTCCTAGCAGCCCCGGGTCCTAAAGAGCCCATGCTATTATACGTTGCAGCCGGGCCCAGGGCGGTTAGCGCAGTGGTTGTTGTCGAGCGTAAGGAGGATGGGAAAGATCACCTGGTCCAGAGGCCAGTTTATTACGTCAGCGAGGTATTGTCAGAGGCAAAACAGCGCTACCCACATTGGCAAAAGCTGGTTTTCGGGGTCTTCATGGCCAGCCGGAAACTGAAGCCGTATTTTCAAGAACACCCCATAACAGTGGTTAGCTCTATACCAATGTCGGATATCATCAGAAACTCGGATGCAACGGGTAGAATAGCCAAGTGGGCGATCGAGATGGGAGATTATCACATCAACTACGAGCCCATGTCAGCAATCAAATCTCAAGCTCTAGTTGATTTCATTAACGATTGGAGTCACACAGGCATGCCCACCATGGCTCCAAATTCCGAGTCTTGGATAATGCACTTTGATGGTTCCAAGCAGTACGAGGGATCAGGAGCTGGAGTGGTGCTAACATCACCCAAAGGAGACAAGTTAAATTACGTGTTGCAGATTCATTTTGATTGTTCCAATAACGTGGCCGAGTATGAGGCCCTATTGCATGGCTTAAAGGTAGCCAAGGAGATGAACATTAAGAGGATACGATGCTTTGGAGATTCGGACCTTGTGGTACAGCAGGTCTCAGGAACTTGGGATAGAAAAGACGCAACTATGGCAGCATACCGCAGAGAGGTGGACAGGGTTGCCGGATGTTTTCCCGGGTATGAGGTGGAACACATAGACAGAAGAAAAAACGAGGCAGCAGACGCACTCGCCAGACTCGGCTAGCGCAGAGAGCCGGTTCCACCTAAAGTTTTCCTGGATGAGCTATGGCGACCATCAGTTAAAACCGAGTCTGAAGAAGAATTGGAAAATCAAGACCCAGATTTGGAGCTCGTGGCCACAGTACGTGTTGTTCCCGAGTGGACAGAGCCGTTCCTGGCCTACCTATCACGGGGCGAGTTACCACAGCAGGAGGTATTAGCAAGACAAATTCTGAGACGAGCAAAAGGATATTCTATCATCAATGGGGAGTTGTACAAAAGAAGTGCAGCAGGAGTCTTTTTGCGCTGTGTAGCACCAGAAGAAGGCCGACAGATCCTCAAGGAGATCCATGAAGGTGATTGTGGGCATCATGCATCCACAAGATCCCTTGTGGCCAAAGCTTATCGACATGGTTTCTTCTGGCTCACGGCCCTAGCAGACGCGGAGCGCTTGGTGGCAAGGTGTGACGGATGTCAAAGGTACGCTCGCCAAACCCATGTGCCTGCTATGGAATTGCGGACTATCCCGTTAACTTGGCCGTTTGCGGTTTGGGGTATGGATATGGTTGGCCCCTTCCACATGTCACCTTGCAAAAAGACACATCTCTTAGTGGCTGTTGATAAGTTTACCAAGTGGGTTGAGGTCATGCCAGTTACCAATTGTGAAGCAATTACAGCAGTCAAGTTCCTGAAAAGGATTATCTATCGGTTCGGATATCCCCACAGTATAATTACCGACAATGGAACCAACATGTCCCTTGGCGAGATGGAGAAGTTTTGTGGAAGCAATGGCATCCGTTTGGACATAGCCTCGGTGGCCCACCCACAGGCTAATGGACAAGTGGAGAGAGCAAATCAGGAGTTGCTTCGTGGACTAAAGCCACAGTTGCGAGTCCCGTGTATCAGAGCTGCTGGTGCATGGGTTGAGGAGTTACCTTCAGTGGTTTGGGGTATCAACACCACACCTAACAGATCTACTCAGATGACACCGTTCTTTATGGTTTATGACGCAGAAGCGGTGTTGCCGAGTGATATTATCCATGATTCGCCTCGAGTATCGGCTTACGTTGAGGTGGAGAACGAGAAGACCCGGCAAGACGCCGTGGATATGCTAGAGGAACACAGGGAACAAGCTTTGGAGAGATCAGCCATATATCAGCAGGATCTGCGGAGGTATCATAGCCGGCGCGTGAAAACCCGGGTCTTCCAGGAAGGAGACTTGGTTCTGCGCCTGGTACAATCAAAGGAAGGAAAACACAAGTTATCACCGCCATGGGAAGGACCGTTCATCATAAGCCGGAATCTGCACAATGGATCATATTACTTGACAGATGCAAGGGAAGAGTCGGCTACAGTTAACGACACCGCTCATACCACTTCATCTATGCAAGAGAAAGAAAGACCATGGAACGTGGCTCAGCTGCGTCCCTACTATACTTAGTATAGGCTATATTCACAAAGTGGAATTGCACGATGTAACAGGCAGCAGGTTTCAGACGCACTCTTTTCCTATCCAGGGTACCTAAGGGGACTGGAAGGTTTTTAATGAGGCGGCCTGCTGACCTAACTTTTCTCATATCAATAAAGAGATGGTTAAACAATATATTATTCCCTTTTCATGTGTTCTTATCAAATTTTTCTGTTATGTTTTTTATTTTTCTTCCAGGTAAGTATTGTTTTCTGTTTTTTAGTACATTAGCTTCTTTAACAGTTTGCATATATTTAGGTCTGGGGGGCTGATTTCTTGAATAGCACAACTACAAACTCAAAGACCCGACCATGATGCCTATGAGTTATAAGGGCCGATTACTCGCAAACGAGTACGGCTGCAAGCTTATAACCGGACAAAGGAGCCAAACTTTCTTGACTTTTCTTACTTAAGATCGATGTGACTCGCACTAAAGTGGCATGATTTGCTCGCATATGATCACAATCAGTCATGATGCCCAATGGGACTTGCCTGACCCTGTTTTCGTATAGATGTAGCAACATGATTATCCACGCGAAAGCCGGCTTACAGTACAAGAGAGCCAAAAGGGTCATCTAAACCACAAGTTATGCAGAGTACAGGGTTAATAACCGGAAACTCACAGTTTATTAAGCATAACTTCAAAACCTATGTGAAACGGCTATAGGTTTTGGGCTCAGTATAAATGATTTGTCCTCTTTGAAAGACCTAACACCCTAGACTCGGAAGTTCGGGCCTTGGGGACTGGGGAATTTGAAACAAGAAACAAATCATCTAACTAGTAAGCTCAAAAACCCAAAAATCCGAGTCTTGGGGACTTGGGGACTTAGAGAAAAGTCCACCTGTCAAAACCCACGAAACCCGGAAACCGAGTCTCACAAAAGGAACCATAAAGTAAGTCGGAATATCAAGAATAAATAAGCTCAAAGGCAGATAGATATCAAATTCATCCAAAGGCCAGAAGAGCCACGAGATATATTAAGGCATTAAAGTGCATTACAAGTCTCGATAGTAGTATCAAAGGTGCACAGGCGCACCGTCAAAAATAATTGTTCAAAGGGCCCATTGGCCGACTGACGCATAGGATATGACAGCGGATAGAAAAGATCACTCGGCATCTTGGGTCGAGGCATCCATCTTGTCCTTGCCCTTGCCAGCCGGGTCCTGGCCAGCGGCCTTCCCAGCATCGTTACCCGGATGGGCAGCATCAGGACGAAGAGGAGGGCGGCTTGCCGGCGTAGAGGAGGAGGGCGTTGACTTAAAGTCGGCTTCCCTCTTTGCAGCTTCCTCCCTCCTCCTGGCTAAGTCAGCATTCCACTTCTCCAGAATATCGAAGGGTAAAGGCATATCGTCCTTCACAGGTTTACCCTTGGCGTCGTATGAAGTCACGAAGTTACTTAGATCTAGAGAATCGGCAATTGTAGTCGCTGAGTGACGCACTTCGCTCTGCACAGCCTTGAAATCCTTGACGCCGAATCTAGAACCATCAGCCTTGAATTCTGGAAACCCGGCCACCAACTTTGCCCGGGTCAAGCTTTGGAAAGTAGGCTTTAGCCAGCATTAGCCCCCGGACCATCCCAACTCGGCATGCCGAGCGTTTCCAGAGCTCAATCCATGCGGGTACAGTGGAACACGCATGGATCAAAGTTTCCATACCCGGATAGCCATCGGTTGTCCACTGTATGGTGTCCAGGATCCATTTAGTGCCGGCGCAGAATCTCCGGAGCACATTCTTCAAGTTTTTTACCTTCTGGATATCATCCTATTCTGAGGGCGCAAGGTTAGCACCTACAATATAAAAAACATGGGTTATATCAAAGCATTACGGGTATCATGGATCAAGAAAACAAAAAACCAAGACACGAACCAGTCAGTAACAAAATCTCACCAAGGAGGACACGATAAGCGTCGGCAACTTGAGCCGATAGTTTCTTCAGCGCAGCTTGAGCAGTGGTGTATTTCTCTTTGCATTCCGTGACATCTTTTTCCAAGTTTTCCACCTCAGCCTCAAGTGCTTTTCTTAGCTTTACCTCGGCGTCCAGGATTTGATTGGTCTTGGCCAAAATTTCCTCAGGCCGGCTCTCCTGCGCCTAAAAGGAATGGAAAGTTAGATGTCAGTCGGATATCAAAATCAGCTGAGTATTAAAAGGAGTACCGAGTGCAACTCCGACAAGTTATACTCGGAACTTGGGGACTAGATGGATAACATGAGATATCAATTAGTGTTACCCGGTGTTCAGCGGCCATGCGCTCTAATATAGTGTTCTCCGTGGCCTTCATGGCAAGGAGGGTGCTCATCATTTGGTCGAAGGAGAGATTGTCCGAGTTGGAAGACCCGGGATCTTGGCAACCCGGAGTTGGAGTCTTTTCCTTGGCAGGGGAAGGCATCCGAGTCGTACGAGTATCGAAGTTTGGCTCGCCTCCCCCCTGCCAAGGACTGTGGCCTTTTCCTCCTCGCGTGCGTGCGAGGCTATAGGATACTCGGCTTCTTGATCAGCCGGATCCTTCGGTGGCGCTTGCCGCCCTTCCTCTCCGCTAGCCGCGGCAGTCATATTATCAATCGGGTTCTCCTTACCCAGGTCTTCGGTTTCCATATTTTCTTGGTCACTGATAGTGACCTTGGCTCTGTGGGTAGTACAAATAAGTAGTTAGCGTGTGACTGGAGAAAGTTGCGGAAAAATGTTAGAACATCAGAAGAAGAGCCTTACCCGGGGTTTACCACGAAGTCCGAGGGGAACTCGCTGCTAGACCCGGACGAAGCTGATAAACGTTGAGAAAGTGAGATATGGAACTGCCCCGCTAAGGGGTGATTCGAAAAAGGAAAACCTCGATATTCGGGAAGAGGTTGAAAAATACCAGCGCGTCGAACCGGGGTTGACGGGATGCCCGGGTTAAGTGTGGATTCACCCGGAAAGTTCCGAGTCATTCTGCGCTTGATCGTGGGTGGGTCCTTCAAGTACGGCCAGTTGGATAACTGTCGGTTAAGCTCGCGCATATTGTCAAAAGAGTAAGGTTTGGAAGATATGGAAGAGTAGGGAACCTTGAAGACGACCCCGCGGGTTCTCCTCTTGGTCCCGACCTCGGCTTCCGGCTCGATTTCTCTTTGGTCACTCTCGGTTTCCTCCGAGTGTCTCTGGTCGTCCTTGTCGTCCTTGTCATCCATCCCTGAAAGGTGCAAGCATATAGTCGGAAAGGTTGAAAATGGGGAAGCAAAGTAATAAAGGGTAAGATGATTGGATTCCGGATGATACCTTCATCGGCGTCGGCCGGTTCTTCTTCTTCTTCCTCCGGGTTCCCGGAGTTGGGAGGGGTCTCGATACTCCAGAAAACGTTATCGGCCTGAGATAAAAGCATGAAAATGGGAGTTAGTGTTTGTATCAAGTCAAAGTATGAGAAAGTGTATAAGTGTCGGATTTTACCGCTGGAGCCGGGTTATCCCGGGTAAACGGCGCTAACCCGGCTATGCTCTTTATCACCTCCAGCTTCTCGGTCAGGAAGCTCTTGATGGTTTTATTGGTATCACCCGCCGGATAGTTCTTCGAGGAGTAACGGAGCGCGTCCGTAACGTGCCCCGAATATTCGCACATCAGTTTTGGGCGAATAGAATTGGGCTGGATGCGGAAATCTACCCAAGTCTTGACCAGGTTGCGCCCAGTGAGACCGTGGGCGAAAAGGACGGCTATTTTTTAGAGGAGGGGCTGGATTGCTTCCCTATCCGACTCAGGGGGGAAAGCGTTGAAGGTGTCGGAGAGATCTAAGAGACCCTCCGAGTAACCCGGCAGTTTCCTCTCGCCGGGTGGGGAGGTGTCTCGGCTGTAGAAAAAAGAGAGTTGCCAATGCTTGACATGAGAATTGAGAGTGAGAGTCGGCATGGGAGAGTTCTTACGGCGCTGGATAGAGACCCCGCCGCAAGCCAAGAGCGCCCCGTCACCGCTTTCGCGACACGGTTTGCACTAGAAAAGTTCTATAAATAGAGCCAAATTTGGCGGAATGCACAAGTAAGACTCGCACAGAACTATAAAGTGGGTTATGTTCAACATAGAGTTAGACCCTATGTCGAACACCCGGAGGCCATAATGGCGGAGGACTTCACGAAAGAAAGAGTGACCCGGGGGGCGAAACCCCCGGATCACATGCTCGACGAAGCATATTACCTCGTCCGGGTTAGGGGAAGGCCGGGTCTCGTCACCCGGCACCCTCCGGTGGATCTCCTCTTGAGGGGGGAGGACGCCCAACTCGGCCAGCTCCTCCAGCTTGGCCTGGGTCACAGAGGATCGCGCCCAGTTGGCGGATATTGATTGAGTCATCCTTGGCTTAGCCGTTTGCTTCCCTTTGGTCTTGGGAGCCATTGGTTCAGTCTACGGAAGCACAAGACAAAGGGATATAAAGTGTGAGATTCGGAAGTTATGGATTTACCGGGTATTGATAAACAGTATGAGAATTATGAATTTGGGCGAGATGAATCTAGATTGGAAAATTTGTGGACGATTTCGCGGAGAAATTGATGATTAAAATTGATAGGGGAGTGATGTGTGACCATCTATTAAGCTATTGGATGAGCTAGCGGGGAGCTATGCGACCTAATCTGGTGCGGAACAAGAAACGGCTCGCGGCGGACCAAGATCCAATCTAGGTCAAATAGTGAAAACAAAAGCTAAATCAGTGGGAGCGAGAAACTTACCGGCGTGGATTGGAGAAGAACGCGGCGGAGGCAGATGGCGCAGTCGTGATGCCACGTGCGACTCCCGGCGGGCAGCTCGGGGGCGCGGCGGCGGAGTTTGGCGACGGCGCGGAGTGGATCGTGGACGAACGCAACCGGCGGCGGCTTTGCTCCGGCGGTGAGCTCGAGGTCTCCGTGGCGGTGTTGTGCGAGTGCAAGTGAGAGAGCGCTGGAGAGAAGGAAGAAGATGGAGGCAATGAACCGTTGGGGTTAGGTCACCCCCTAGGTGCCTATTTATAGGTACGGGTGGGGAAACCTAGGCCAACGGGCGGGAACCAAAATTTTCGGGATAAGGGATACCCGTCCGAGATTTTGGGGATATGCGTTAAGTGCCTGAGAGCAATATCCGGACAAGATGAGAAGGAAATCTTTTCCGCGATATCAGGATCAATTAACGAGTGAAGCAAGCCAGATCTTTGATATTGTTATTAGAGCATTGACCCAGAAAGTTAAGAATGGACTCAGAGAAAGCCGGGTTATTATATGGACCACCAATGGAGTTAGGCCTAGCTGTTTATTAAAGCAACCTAACCCGGCCTCTGTGAACTTGAATGTTTATTATTTTTGCAGGGAATAGCGTGCGCTTCAAGGAGGATCCCGTGAAGCCCAAGCTATTCTGGGGACTACTGATGGAGGGATGATAACCCGGTAGGCTAACGCCAAGGAGTAACCCGGCCCAAAGGACGCTGCGCAAGACCCGGCTTAGGATAAAGGAGCTTCTAGAAGGCCCAGGAACATAGGCCCCGCAACCCGGATTGTGGGTTCCGGTAAGGAAGTTTAGGGTTTGTAAGCGATGTCCGGGTAGGATTCAGAGTACGCCTTGGAGAATAAGCCAGGGGGTCCGGATGCTATATAAGCCGGTCCCTAGGGTTAGGTAGGACAAGCTTTTCAAGTTGTATCGTAAGCAAGAACACAATCGTCAGATCGCGAGATATCGAGTATCCTTTGTAACACGAGAGTTGAGATAATATATTCAGATCGGAGACTCGGCGACTTGATTCCCGGCTACCAGATCGCGTATCACCATGGTTTCCTTCGAGCTAAACCCTCTCCCAAACACCAGAGTCGATTTGCCCCAAGACAAGTTACCCCCGGTAACGTCTGCCGTGATTATCCCACGACAGATATCGCCGTAATCCTTGCTGATAAATGGCGGATCTTTACAACACAAGTTCTCGTTCCTCTTCTAAAAGATCGACAACATCCTGTCGTGCGTTTTCGGCATCCGTCTCATTGTATGCCTGCACTCTAGGGCTATCATGGATCATGGCCGTTGGAAGCACTGCTTCTGCACCATAAACCAGGAAGAAAGGCGTCTGCCCCATTGATCTATTTGGTGTTGTGCGTATGCTCCAAAGCACGGATGGCAATCACCCATGCTCCGGCTGCTCTGTGAAGAGGAGATTCGATTCTTGGGCGTATACCTTGCAGGATTGAACTATTCATACGTTCAATCTAGCCATTGGATTGTGGGTGTACCACTGATGCTAGATCAAGGCGGATTCCCGTTTGCCGGCAATATTTTGCCAGCTCTCCAATTGCAAAGTGTGTCCCCTTATCCGTGATTATGCTATGTGGGACGCCGTATCTCATGACTATGTCTATGATGAAATTTTTGGCAGTCACACCGTCAAGATTTTTGGTGGGTTTAGCTTCCACCCACTTGGTATACTTATCCACTGCAACGAGTAAATGTGTAAGTATGCCTCTTATAGTTTTGAATGGTCCCATCATATGTAGCCCCTAGATCACGAACGACCACGTTATGGGAGTAGTTTTGAGTGCTTGGGCCGGCATATTGGTCTGCTTTGCATAATACTGGCATCTGGCACATGTATTGACTACGTACTCTGCGTCTGTCTTGGCTATGAGCTAGAAAAACCCTGCTCGGAATGCTTTCTTAACTATGCTTTTTGATTGAGCATGATCGATGTCCGCAATCTCCGGCATGAATTTCTTGCAGTATTTGCCGTCCTTCTTCTGACGAAATACAACGCTAGAAAATTTTGGATGTACCGCGTCTGTACAGTTAACCATTAATTACCGTGTATCCTTTGCATCACGTTTTATCTGCCTTTGCAAGACTTCGTCTGCTCCGTCTGGGAATTTCTATTCGACTAAGAAATTTAGGTATGGTACCGTCCAATCCAGGATTACAAGCGATACTTCAATTGACTCGAATAGTAAGGGATAGTCTACATCTTCGCCTTTTATTCATGGTTCGTACAAATGCTGAACGAAAACACCAGGCGGTAATGTTTTGACCCTTTTCTAGCCTATCCGGGCTAAATCATCCGCGTTCCAGTTTCCTTTCTGTTTGACATGGTTTACTTCAAATCCTAGGAAGCATATGGCGAATTCGTCGACAGTTCTCCGATATTTTCGCCATTATGGGGCTTTTGGCATCCCATGTCTGGTTAAACTGGTGATGTACTAAATCCGAGTCTCCATAGCATATTATGCGTTTGACGCCTATTTCCTTTGCAATATGCAAGCCGTGGAGTAGTGCTTCATATTCTTCTACATTCTTATTGGCATTGAATTGAATTTGAAGCACATACTCCATTTTGACGCCTTTTGGAGATTTTAGCACCACACCTGCACTGGCGCCTTCTTTCATTTTGGACTCGTCAAAATGCATGATCCAATATCTCGACTCCGGCATGGGTGTGTTTTCTATTGCTTCTGTCCAATCAGCTAGGAAGTTTGCCAACACCTAGGATTTAATTTTCGTCCGGGGTTGGTACTTAATGTCAAACGCGACAAGCTCAATGCCCCATTGGGCGACCCTGACTATTGCATCCACATTGGTTATAATATTCCCTAGTGGTGCTTTTCTTACCACTCTTATGGAATGTCCTTGGAAATAATTACGGAGTTTTCGTGATGCGAAAAATACGCCATATGCCAGTTTTTGATAATGTGGTTATCTTTGTTTTGACTCTAAGAATACTTCATTAATGTAGTACACCGGGTATTGATCTAGGATACTTTGTTTATCCTTTCGCCTTTCCACAATTATCACTGCGCTAATAACCCTATTTGTTGTTGTTAGATACAACAACATTGGTTTTTCCCCCTTTGGAGATGCCAAAATAGGAGCTTTCATTAAAGTTTCCTTTAGCTGGCCAACGCTTTGTCTGCTTCTTTTGTCCACACAAATTTTTTGGATTTCCTTAACAATTTGTACAATGGCAGAGCTTTCTCACCAAGCCGACTTATAAACCTACTTACGGCGGTTGCGGAACCCGTCAGTCTCTGGACTTTTAGACACGTATGTCTTTTGATGTTAATGATTGATTTGATCTTTTTCGGGTTTACTTCAATTCCTCTATGAAAAACGATGAAACCCATAAGTTTTCCTGAGGGAACCCCAAATACACACTTTAATGGAATTAACTTTATTTTGTAAGTGCGTACATTATCGAATGTTTCTCGAAAATCTTCAAGGAGCATATGCTTTTCCTGGGAAAGACTGCAATGTCATCCATGTAAACATGGACGTTTTTGCCTATTTAGTCATGCAAGCATCTTTGCATGCAACACTGGTATATAGCTCCAGCATTCTTCAGGCCAAAAGGCATGGTTATGTAATAATACGTTCCATAGGAGTTATGAAAGAGGTTTTTATTTGATCTTCTTCTTTCGTGCGTATTTGATGATATCCGGAATAAGCGTCCAAAAAGCATAAAAGCTCAGAGCCAGCAGTGGCATCTATTATTTGATCGATTCGTGGTAAGGCGAACCTATATTTTGGGCACAATTTGTTCAAGCCGGTATAATCTATACACATCGTAAGGACAATAGTATCTTTCTTCGGGACTAATACCAGATTTGCAGACCAATCGGTATGAATAACTTAGCGGATAAAATCAGCTGCTAAAAGCCGGATTATTTCCTTGCCAATAGCCTTCCCTCTTATTTCATCAAAACGTCAAAGACGTTGCTTGACGGGTTTTAATCCTCGAATAACCTTCAATGTGTGCTCAGCAAGCTCCCGGGGTACACCTGGCAAATCAGCAGGACACCAGGCGAAAATATCTACGTTCTCACAGAGGAATTTGATGAGGTCGCTTTCCTATTTGTCAGTCATTCCTGTTCCCACCACGACGTACTTAGTCGGATCTGTGGGATCCAGGATAACCTGCTTTGTATTCTCAGATGCTTTCAAGCTGTCAGCCGGCTTTCAGCTTTCTTTTCCTGCCGACATTTCCATTGGCGATACCTCCTTTGCCAACTCCTTTAGTTCCTCCTTTGCTATAACCTGCTCGGCACAAAGGACGTTTCCCAGCTCTAGCTGGTTTGGAAGCTTAAAGTTTCCTTCAATGGTGATGACTCCTCCTCTTGGTCCAGGTATTTCAGTTTGTTGTAGATGTACCTAGCCATAAATTTGGTGAAAGCCGGACGTCCGAGTATTGCGTCGAATACGCTTTCAAATGGTACTACCTCAACCGAGATCATCTCCTGACGAAAGTGATCCGCCTTTTCGAAGCTTACTTCTAGGGATATTTCTCCTAGGGAAGGTGCTTGCCTTCCAGGAGCAATGTCATGAAACCGTACATTGATGTGCCTGAGCTGAGTTTGTGACAGGTGCAATTTCTTCAGAGTGCTCAAGTACATTATGTTAATGCTTGATCCTCCATCCATCAGCACTCTCCTGAGCCTTGTATTTTGCACAATAGAGCTTACTATCAGGGCATGTGTGCTGGGATCCGGGATATTATAGGGATGATCCGAATGATCCCAAGTAATTAGCATCTTTGCGTACTTAAGGTACTTTATATTTGGAGGAACGACGGCATTAATTTCTCGCCATGACCGCTTCACTTGCTTAGCTCATGGTGTCCCAAGGAAAGTTAAATTGCATTCTCCTTCGACTCTTGGGAACTTGGGTTCACCTTTCCGTTGCTGCTCCTGGATTTTGTTGTCGGTATCAGAATCACTTTCGTCTTTCTTAGCTTCCGGCTTTTTCTTGTTGAATTTCCTCTTGAAATTTTTCCCTTTGTTCCCAGTTCCAGCAATGATCTTCATGTGCTGGTTAAGTCGGCATTGCTGGTTTGTATGGTTTGGCTTTCCAAACTGTGTATGGTTTTCCCACTCTTCCTTAGAGTAGGAGATGTGTTCCTTGCTTTCTCCGCTCTTGCCTTTCCATCTACTGGAGTTGTCTTTTCCAAAGGATGTGTTTACTTATTTGGGCTTTTGCTGGGTTTCTGAAGTGGTTTTCTTATCAGAGCGAGCCATCTTTTTAGCTTGCACAAGTGCGTCTATATTTCCATCTCTTGCTCTGATATCATCTTCGGCCGCTACATACTCATTGGCTATTGTCAGCATAGAAACTAGGTCCTTGTGTGTTTTTTATCCAACCTTGAACAGTACGAGTCCAGGTTTTAGACCATTGACAAAATCATGCATTGCCTAAACATCGCTTACTCTAGAGAAGATATTCTTCATTGCAGTCCATCTTGAGATAAAGTCAACATATGAATCCGCTTCATATTGGACGCAAGGGCTCAACTCGTTAATGCGTTTGGGGCGTTTGTACGTGCCACAGAAATGTTGGGCAAATACCCTAGCCATATCCTCCCAGCTATCCACTGTTCTTGATGGAAGTCCATTGATTCAGTCATGCGCTCCATCCAGCAACATCAGGGGTAAGAACTTTACAGCTTCCAAATCTGTCCCTTTGTTTATTAGATGACAATTTAGTAGTCTAAGAGCCATGGGTTTGTGCTTCTGGTATACTTTTGATAAGTTGGCCTGACTTTGGCAAAGCCAGCATGTAGATTGATGTTGTGGATCCCGTCAGTGAAACACTTTGGACCGAAATACAGATCAAATTTTTTCTCCTTATCGGCGTGTGCGGAATACCTTCCGACTGAATGAACAGAGGGGGGGTCTACTTCTCTCTAGTCCATTATTGCGTGAATACGCTCGTCTAGGTTCATCCTTGTATCTTCCAGCATCCCCTTCTTTGGAATAAGGAGGATTTCTACTCCTCACACGTTCCTTATAATTTGGTGGGGTGCGGGATCTCTCACGCCTATGAGGGTCTTCGTATCTTCCAGCTTTATCGGTCGGGTTTCTCGGAGGTGGCATTAATTTTCCGTCTTTCTGGTTTTTATCTTCCCGATCCTTATAATACTGGGGTTTCGTCTTGTCATCGCCTTTCGGCGGGTGAGACCCTGTCCTGGATGCTGCATCTTTATTCTTAGACATTTTCCTGTCCTTCTTAGGATATTCATTCTTTCCCTTTGAACTTCCTAAATATCCAGGTTCGCTTGGATCAGGCACTGCAGCGGCACACGTGGCATTTTTGCATAAAGCAGAATCATCATATAATTTACCCGAACGTGCTTGGCCTTGCTGATGCTATTGTAATGCTTTTTCTAGGAAAGCATACACTCCCGAAGCTTTTCGTCATTGGAGTAAAGGTCATCATTGAGGATGGCAAGCGGGCTTCTGCATTCTCGGCTGCAATTTTATAGATGTGTTCGCCCTTAGCGTTTGTGCTATTAACATGCCTTTGCCAAGACGGGTTTTCAAACCATTGTTTAGCCGGCAGTTCTTCCGGTTTTGTGATTCCGGGTAATCTCGTGGGTTTAATTCCCGATCTGTTCCGGCGCTCATATTCCTCAATTTCTTCCTGCTTTAGTTTGACGGCAGCCTGGGGTTTGAGGAGATTTCCCGAGTCCGGGAAAGATGTTGGTGTTGCCACATTATAGCTTGTCTCCTGGCTTCCAGTACTTCCGGTGGTTCGTCTATTGCAACCGGGGTTTGAATTAGATCGATTTCGTCCTATTCCGACATTTGGGAATGGGCGCTACTTCGATCTGTTTCTTTTTTCCTTTCCCCTGTCTTTACGCCACTACCTCCTCCGAGTTCTAGGTTCCAGTTGGCTATCTTAGTCCATTTATCCGTATTTTTATTTTGGGCCTTGGAGAATAGCTTTTTGTCAGATTTTTTTTCTTCTTCTTGGAGGATGGAGGCTTTTTCTGGGGTTCATGTTTCGTCAATTCCTTAACATCAGGATAAGACGGCAGCCTGGAATTTGAGGAGATTTTCCCGAGTCCAGAAAATATGTCGCTGTTGCCGCATTATATCTTGTCTCCTGGCTTCCAACACTTCTGGTGGTTCGCCTCTTGCAACCAGGGTTTGAATTAGATCGATTTTGTCTTGTTCCGACATTTGGGGAGCAGGCACTACTTCAATTTGTTTCTTTTTCCTTTATGCCGTATTTACGCCGCTAGCTCCTACGATTTCCAGGTTCTGGTTGGCTATCTTAATCAATTTATCCGTCTTTTTCTTTTGGGCCTTGGAGAACAGCTTTTTGGCGGATTTCTTCTTCTTCTTGGAGGATGGAGGCTTTTTCTAGGGTTCATCTTCCGTCAATTCCTTAACATCACGATAAAACGGGATTTCCTCGCCATGTTCTTCTCCTCCATTCTCATGATCAGACGGCGGAGGTGTTTTGGGATCTTCTTCCTCGACACCCGACTTTATTGTTGATACGTCCCCAACGTATTTATAATTTCTGATGCTCCATGATGATATTATGCCAATTGCTACATGTTTTCTCCCTTCTTTATAGCATTTTTACATGTTTTCCGGGACTAATCTATTAACAAGATGCCAAGTGCCAGTTCCCCGTTTTCCGTTGTTTTTAGTTTCAAAAAAGTTGTTCTGGAAATATTCTCGGAATTGGACAATTCGAAAGCCAGAAGTCTTAGAAGTCCTAGAAGCATCCAGAAGTCCCGAAGAGCCCTGGAGGGGGCCACAGGGTGGCCACACCATAGGGTGGCGCCACCACCCCCTGGCCGTGCCACCAGGTGGTGTAGGCCCCCTGGCCACCCCCTGGCATCGCCCTTTCTCCTATATATACTCCCCGATGCATAAACCCTAGAAGAATCAACCTTTTCCACAAAAATACATCTGTAGCTCCACCGCCGCCGACAAGTTTTGGGGACAAATCTCTGTTTTGGCACCCTGCCGAGACGGGGAAGTGCCCCCGGAACCCATCTCCATCAACTCCACCGCCGTCTCCATCGCCGTCGTTGTCTCATATGATTAGGAGGGAGTAGTTCTCCCCCGGGGCTGAGGGCTCTACCGGTAGCTATGTGGTTCATCTCTCTCACCCATGGTGTGATCTTTATGTGATCATGAGATTTGTATCTAGCTGAATTAGTAGATGTTTCTCCTCATGTATTATGCTACTCAAGTGGTTTTGTTATGAGATCTCTGTAAACACTTTGATCAAGGTGTAAAGGTGACAGTGTGTGAACCGTGTGGTTTAGCATGATATGTATATCTTGTGTTGGATGACCCTATGAAATTGTGGAGTTTGCTTAGTACCTTCTAGGGTGCTCATAGTGACAGCGTGGCGTTAACTACACATGGGAATACAAACTTGAGGAGTGTTGTTGCAACCCTACGCAATGAAGTGGTGTTTGTTATTCGATCGGAGAGTGGTTCGGAGTAGCATAGTGAAGAGAGATGTTTATGCATTCAATTATGTGATCATTGTTGAGAGTGTCCACTAGTGAAAGTAGGATCCCTAGGCCTTATTTCCAAGCATTGAAACACCGTTTTCCGCCTATTCTGCTACATGTTTGCTTGCTGCCATTTTTATTTCAGATTTCTATTATTACTTGTTATCATCCATATTACTTGCATTTTACTCTCTCTTCGCCGAACTAGTGCACCTATATACCTGACAAGTATATTGGGTGTGTTGGGGACACAAGATACTTCTTGTATCTTAATTGCAGGGTTGCTTGAGAGGGATATCTTTGACCTCTACCTCACTGAGTTCGATAAACCTTTGGTGATCCACTTAAGGGAAACGTGTTGCTGTTGTACAAAACTCTACACTTGGAGGCCCAACACTGTCTACAAGAATAGAAGGGTGCGTAGACATCAGTTGTCGGTTTAGCCATGAGAAATTCATAAAAACTTCCCTGCATGGATTTGATCTTTCTTTCAAAAGCATCTTCATCATCATCGGAATCTAAGTTGAAACCTGCAGATCCGGTTTCCGAATCTAGTTTTGCTTCAAGTCTGCTAGAATAGATTCGGCTTCTGAGCCTGTCCCCTGATTGGCGGATTTTGGGTCATCCACCTTTTCAGTGGGATTCATATTTTCTGCCTTTTGCACGGGATCTTTGGCATCCATGTTTCCAGCGATCTCTGATTGCACCACGCGTATAAAGTGTGATCTGGTTGAGGGCACCTCCTGAGAGGCAGCAAATCCAGTCATGCTTTGGCGATATGCGGTTAATGAATATTGGTGTGCCCCAGTGTATGATTAAGGCATATCCGAGAGATATACGGCGTTAAAGCCGTTCTCATATATATGCCAAATGGGGGAACAAAGTCCACTGGGCGGCCCAGTTTGATGACGCACAGGAAGCCGGATTCTAGAAGAACCCGGATCATGGTCCAATACGTGGTCCGACGTGGAGAAGAAGCCGGATGCTTTACTTTGCAATAATGGGATTACTTTTCGTAGTATTTTAGGTTTCCTTCCTGTAGGCCCTAGTTGGGATATCTATATAAAGCCGGATGGGAGCGGTTGAAGAATAAGGGAGAACTGACAAGTTCAAATAGCTAGAAGCCAACTCGCCGGGAAGTACATCCTCGCCGATTTAGCGAAACCCTACACACATTGTACTTTGTATACTTCAGGCTTCAGTCCTGATTTAGTGAGATTGCATGAGTAGGAACGCCGCCTTAGTTGCAACGTACCGAACCTGGGTACATCGTGTCCTCATTTCCACTCTCCCACGTTTCCGCAAATGTTTCTATCAGTAGGCTTTATGGCACTCCCTGCCATGAATCTAACTAAGAACACTTGAAAGTTGGCGCCCACCGTGGGGACAGCAGCGTCGGGAGTCACGTTTTGAGCGGGAATACTCGGCGGAATCGGCAGCACGATTACTGTTGGAAGCATGAATTCGACGGGAACGTCGGATGCTTCATCGACAATGGATCCTTTATACCAGCACGAAATCACCTGGTAAGTTCTTGCGTCCTTCCTATTGGATCTGCTAACATTTTCATAGGTTTAACGATGGAAGCAATGGGTTTCTGTGGTGGAAGCAAATTTATCACACCCGCCCTATGCCCAGTTGAAGACGACTATCTCGGATCTGCCTTACTCATACATTGGGGCCGACCAAGATTCATTAACCGCATATCGCCAAAGCATGACTGGATTTGCTGCCTCTCAGAAGATGCCCGCAACCAAATTGCACTTTGTTTGCATGGTTGATACGTCCATTTTGCATCACTATTTTATATTGTAATTTTCTGTTACTAATCGATATATTTCATATTATGATGCATTATTTATGTTATTTCATATTATTTTTCATGTTTCATAATTATTGGAAAAATAAACACCGGGACCAGAAATCTGATGGAAAAAGCACCGTCTAGAGACCCTATTTCAGAAGACCGGAGGAAGAAGGGGGCATCGAGGAAATACTAGAAGTCCAAAAGAAGGAGCTAGCCATGAGGAGACCCGGAGGGGGGCCACCAGGGTCCCACACCACTAGGGGGCGCCCCTCCCCCTTGGTCGCGTCTAGGGGTGGTGTGGCCACCTTGGCCAACCTCTAGCCGCCTCCTTTTTCCTAGTTGACCCCCCCCCCCCCCCGAAAACCTAAGCCTCACAAAACCATCGAGGAAATATTCCGCCGCCTCCTCAGGGCAGAAAACAACAGAGAGAGAAAATCTCTTCGTCAAGGAGAAATCTGCCGGGGAAATTCCACCCCGAAGAGGAGAAATCATCGCCATCGTCACCGTCATCGCTCCGGGCATCATCAAGATCGTCATCGTCATCATCCTCACCACCAAGACCATCACCATCACCGTCCACCTTCATCCCGCTGTAACAATTAGGGTCAAGCAAGGTTATTCCAGATGTACGTCAAGCAAGGTCTTCGTCGTTTTGATAGAAGAAGATGGAAGGCTATTGGCAAGGAAATAATCCAGGTTTTAGCAACTGATTTTATCTGGGAAGTTACTCGTAACGATTGGTATGCAAATCCGGTATTAGTTCCGAAGAAAGATACTACTGTCCTTAGGATGTGTATAGATTATACCAGCTTGAACAAATTGTGCCCAAAAGATAGGTTCGTCTTACCATGAATCGATCAAATTATAGATGTCACTCCTAGCTCTGAGCTTTTATGTTTTTTGGATGCTTATTCCAAATATCATCAAATACGCATGAAATAAGAAGATCAAATAAAAATCTCTTTCATAAATCCCTATGGAACGTATTATTACATAACCATGCATTTTTGCCTGAAGAATGCTGGAGCTACATACCAGCGTTGCATGCAAAGATGCTTGCATGACCAAATAGGCAAAAACGTCCATGTTTATGTGGATGACAAAGCCGTCGTTTCCAAGGAAAAACATATGCTCTTTGAAGATTTGCGAGAAACTTTTGATGATCTACGCACTTACTAAATGAAGTTAAATCCATTAAAGTTTGTATTCGGGGTTCCCTCAGGAAAACTTCTGGGTTTAATCGTTTCTCATAGAGGAATTGAAGTAATATCAGAAAAGATCAAAGCAATCCTTAACATCAAAAGACCTACGTGTCTAAAAGACGCCCAGGGGCTTGGTTCCGCAACCACCGTAAACAGGTTTATAAGCTGGCTTGGTGACAAAGCTCTGCCATTATACAAATTGTTGAAGAAATCCGACAAATTTGTGTGGACAAAAGAAGCAGACAAAGCGCTGGCCCAGCTAAAGGAAACTTTAATTAAAGCTCTGATTTTGGAATCCCCAAAGGATGAAGAACTAATGATGTTGTATCTAACAGCATTAGCGCAGTGATAATTGTGGAAAGGAGGAAGGACGAACAAAGTATCTCAGATCAATACCCAGTGTACTACATTAGTGAAGTGTTCTCGGAGTCAAAACAAAGATAACCACATTATCAAAAACTGGCATATGGCGTATTTTTCGCATCACAAAAACTCCGTCATTATTTCCAAGGATATTCTATAACAGTGGTAAGCAAAGAACCACTAGGGGATATCATAAACAATGCGGATGCAACAGGTAGAGTTGCCAAATGGGGCATTGAGCTCGCCGCATTCGACATTAAGTACCAACCTGGACGGCAATTAAATCCCAGATGTTGGCGGATTCCGTAGCTGATTGGACAGAAGCAATGAAAAACACACCTGTCGTGGGATAATCACGGCAGACGTTACCGGGGGTAACTTATCTTGGGGCAATTCGACTCTGGCGTTTGGGAGAGGGTTTAGCTCAAGGGAAACCATGCTATCAATCGATCTGGTAGCTCTGGCAATCAAGTCGCCGAGTCTCCGATCTAGGGTTACAATATCAACTCTCGTATTACAGGGAAACTCGAATATCTGGTGAAGCTCGTGTTCTTTCTAACCCTAGGAGCCGGTTTATATCTTACCCGGCCCCCTGGCTTCCTATCCAAGGAATACTCGGAGTCCTACCCGGTAACCGCATAAAAAACCCTAAGTTTCCCAATTGTAACCCCAAAGCCGGGTTACGAGGCCTACACCGCTTCTTGGGCCTTCTAGAAACTCCTCTCCCTTTAACCGGGTCTTGCGTAGTTCCCTTTGGACCGGGTTACACCTTGGCGTTAGCATACCGGGTTTCCATCCCTCCATCAGTAGTCCCCAGCATAGCTTGGGCTTCACGGAATCAACCATGAAGCGCACGCTATTCCCTGCAAAATAAGAAACATACAAGTCTATAAAATACCGGGTTAGAATGCTTTGATAATAGCTAGGCCTAGCTCTGTAGGCGGTCCATATAGTAACCCGGCTTTTCCCCGAGTCTAGCATTGTTTTCCCGGGTCAACACTTCGAGAAAGCACACAAGACCCGGACTCGCATCGCTCGCCAGCCAGTCCGAATATCGCGCTTGTAATCTGTTCCAATCTTTTCTGGATATCTCGTAACAGGAGCCTTCAATGCTTATCCCGAAAATTCCGGTTGAGTATCCTTTTCCCGAAAATTTGGCTCCCGCCGCTTAGACCTAGGGCACCTTCCCGCTCTGTGCTTATAAATAGGCAACCAAACGCCATTTCCAGATCCAGTTCACCATTTGCCATCACCTCTCCTTCTCTTCTCCTCTCTCTGTGCTCTCACCTCCAAGCTCGAGCCCGTACCGCGGCGCCGCCCACGAGCACGTTCGCCGGAGACGGGCCACCGCCATCCATCCGCGCCCGCACTCGCGACGTCGTGAAGCCGCCGTCGCGCCATCTGCCACCACCGCGTTCTCGCCCCCGGTCCCGCCGGTAAGCCACTTTACTCCATGGATTTCCCCTTTAATCTGAACTGTGTTCCTCTTGCGAGTATATTGGATCTAGCTCCATGCCTAGATGCCCCTTTTTATTCCCCCTTGATTTTTCAATCCATACCTCGCACTTTCATATCCAATGCTTGTTCTAGATTCAGTAGCACACCTTATAGCGCATCTCCATTACTTGTAATCCCGATTTTCTCCCTAAATTTTTTCGCCTGGATCCAATCGGTCAACACTTCCCGTTAGTATTATTCTCTAAGTCGGATAGTAGTCATTTTCCGGGTCTCAGTTGTTTATGCCCTGCACTTTGTCTTTTTTCCCAGATTACACCCATGGCACCTAAGGCTAGCGGGAAAGCGAAGGGCAAACAGCCGGCTGGCAAGGCGAAGCCGAGTCAATCGATCTCCGCCAACTAGGCGAGGTCGACAGTGACCAAGGCCAAGCTGGATGAACTTGCCGAATCTGGTGTCTTACCCGCCCGGGAAGAAATCCACTGGCGTGTACCTGGGGACGAGATTCGGCTTTCCCCGGGTCTTGATGAGGCAGTGATCTTTGTAGAGCATGTGATCCGGGGTTTTCGCCCCTCGGGTCACCCTTTCTTCCGCGAATTGCTAGATCATTATAAGCTCCGAATGTTTGATATTGGTCCTAACTCCATGCTGAACATCACTCATTTTATTGTCCTGTGTGAGTCATACTTATGCATCCCTCCAAATCTCGCACTCTTCCTCGAGTTGTTCCAGTGCAAGCCGTGCCGCGAGAGCGGCGACGGAGCCCTCCTGGTTTGTGGTGGGGTTTCTATCCAGAGACGGAAGAATTCCTTAATGCCGACTCTGAGTCTTAACTCCCACGTCAAACACTGGCAAAAGACTTATTTTTATTGCCAGGACACCTCCTCACCCGGTGAAAAGACATTGCCGGGTTTCTCCGAAGGTCTCCTCACTCTCTCCGACAATCTCAGCTCCTTCGCTTCTGAGTCGGGTAGGCAGTCCATCCAACCCCTCCTCACCAAGCTCGCTGTACTCTCGGCCCACGGCCTCCTTGGGCTTAACTTAGTCAAAACTTGGGTAACTTTCCGGATCCAGCCCAACGCTGTCCGGCCCAAACTTATGTGCAACTACTCTGGACACCTCACGGATTCCTTTCGTTACTCACTGAGGAATTACCAGGCCGCGGACGCGAACAAGATAATTAAAAATTTCTTGACAGAGAAAATGGAGGTGATCCGGACTATAGCCGGCCTGGACCCCTACACGCGGGATAACCCGGCTCCAGCAGTAAGATCCGGCCCTTACTTGTTATCCGACTGACATTTTCCTGGTACAATCACTAACTTTTATCACTGTACTTTTACCTCAGGAAAATAGCGCTTTCTGGAAGATCGAGACCCCTCCTCCTTCTGAAAACTCGGAAGAGGACGAGGAGCCGGCTGATACTAATGAGGGTAACATCCGAGTCTTACTCATTTCCTTTTTTGTTAACTTTTATCCCAACTTGCTTCAATTTTCCGACAATACGCTATGTTTTCCAGGATTGGAGGATAAGGAGGAGACCCAATCCGACGAAAGCGAAGCTGAGCCAGAGATTGATGTTGGGACGAAGAGGAAGGCCCGGACAGTTGTATTCAAGGTTCCTTACTCCTCTATTGCCTCCAAACCATATTCATACGCTAACATGTGCGAGCTTAACCAACACTTGATCGCCTCATCGCGCTTGAAGGAACCCGCCCCAGTCAAACGTAGGGTAACTCGGAACTCTCCGGGTGATGATCCCCTCAACCCGGGCATCCCTTCGTCCCCCGTTCGCAGAGCCGGTACTCCCCAAACTCATTCTTCTCACTCTCCTCAAAGATTTCCATCTCCAAACCATCCACTAGCCGGGCAAATCCGGGTCTCACTTTCCCAATCTTTATCAGCCTCGTCCGAGTCTAGCAACGATCTTCCGGTGGATTTCGTCGTGAACACCGGGTAAGTCATCTTTCTTGCTATTCAATACACTAGCTTTTTCCATATCTCTCATTTACCGTGTGCTGACTGTTTCTTGTTCTCTTTTTCCTTAGAGCCAAGGTCACAAACAGTGACCCGGACGATATGGATGTGGATGACCCGGCGATGAAGGATCCGGAAGACATCGTGAAGGCCGCGGCTGGCGGCGTTGAAGAAGAAGATAAAGAGGAAGACCCGCTGAAAGACTCGGCCGAGCAGGAGGCCGAGTATCCTATTCCGTCGCACAGACCCGGAGGTGACGACGTCGAGGTCCTGGGCGCGAGGAGGGGTGATCCCACTCCTGATACCCAGGCGACCCGGGTGTCCCCCCCCCCCAAGCAGGAAAGGACTCCGCCTCCGGGTAACCAGGCCCCCAGCTCCTCCGGGGTGAAACTTGATGATCTAAACTTTGAAGAAATGCTAGGTTCTCTTTATACCTTGAAAACTGATGAAAAGGGCATTCTAGAAGCCATGGCGGCTAAGCACTAGGTAAATTAACCGACACTGCTTGTATATTCACCTAGTCCCCAAGTTCCGAGTGAACTATGCATAGTTTGCTTGGTACTTTGTAACGCTATGATTAATCACACCCGGATATGTCTTTTGTCCGACTAACATTTCCTTTTCCTTTCTCGCAGGCATACGTGGCCCAATCTGAGGAGATGTTGGCTAAAACCAACAAGCTCCTCGAGGTTGAGACAAAGCTGCGTGAATCGCTGGAAGCTGATGTGGAGAAACTTGAGAAAAATGTGAGAAAGTATAGGAAGAGATCCCACACTGCTGAGGGTGAACTGAAGAGGCTTTCGGCTCAAATTGCCGATACTTATCGCACCTTGCTTGGTAATAATTTCTAACTGATTAACTATAACCCAGATTTCTTATTCAGCAAAACACTCGAAATTTCTTGCTTTAACCTTTCTGTTACTCTGCAGGGCCGGGTGAGGCGGTCCCAGATGAAGATGATATCGAGAAGTTGAAGACCTTAAAGGCCGTAATCCGGCAACTATGTGTCGACACCAAATGGATTTTACAAGCTATCAAGTGGCCGGGTACCGGGTATGGTGATTTGAACACCTTGCTTGCCGCATGTTCCACCATCCCCGAGTGGATCGACGACTGGAAGCGCTCGTCGTGCCGGGTTGGAGTAACCCGGGGGCTCGCTCTGTCCAAGGCCCACTTTCCCAAACTTGAGCCGGCAAAGATCGTTGGCGGGTTTCCCGAATTCAACCATGACGGCTCCAAATTTTCTGGTAAGAACTTCAAGGCCATCAATACTGAGGTGCGTCACTCGGCGAGCTTGATCGCCGACAGTCTGGATTTAAGCAAGATTGTTCCGCCTTACAACGCCGAAGACAAGCCAATTCAGTCGGATCTGCCAAAGCCTTACGACATGCTGGCTCGGTGGAAGGCGGAAGCTGCCCAGAGGAAGGAGGAAGCTGCGAAGAAGAAGGCTGAGGCCGATACTGCGCCTACCACCTCCACGCCGGCTGTCCCTCCTCCAGCGCGCGCCGGTACTGCTGCTAACCCGGACGCTGAGGCCGAAAAGACCGCCGACGAGCAAGTCCAAGACCCGGCTGCCTAGGACAACGTTGATGACTCGGCCAAGAATGCCGAGTAAAGTTTCACCTTCTATCGCTCCAAACACTTCATTCGGCCAATGGGCATTTTGTAATATGCCTAAAACCATTTATCCTTTTAATAGTGCGCCTGTGCACTTTTCGATACAACTTCCTTGGTTTGTAATACGCTAAGAACCTTTATAGCCTTTGTGGCCCTTTTGGCCTTTCTCGTGGATTTGTTATTTCCTGGTCTTGGACTTTTTGTTGCTGGTTTTCGCTATTTTTCCTTTTGCGAGACTCGGTTTCCGGGTCTCGGGGATTTTTGACCAGTGGAGTTTATTTCCTAAGTCCCCAAGTCCCCAAGACTCGGATTTTTGTGTTTTAAGCCTGATAGCTAGACAATTTGTTGCTGTTTTCGAAATCCCGAGTCCCCAAGACCCGGATTTCCGAGTCTAAGGGTTTGGTGGTTTCGAAAGAGCAAATTGTGTCTGCTAAGGCCCCAAAACCTAGAGTTACTCACATAGGTTTAAAGTTATGCTTAATATGTTGCGAGTTTCCGGCTGTTAACCATGTACTCTACATAACTTGTGGTTTGGATGACCCTTTTGATTCTCTTTGCTGTAAGCCGGCTTTCGCGTGGATATTCAATGCTGCTATAACTGTATAAAAACAGGGTCAGGCAAGTCCCATTGGGCATCATGACTGATTGTAATTACACGCTAGCAAAGCACGCCACATTTTTGCGAGTCACATCAAGCTTAAACAAGAGAAATCAAGAAAATTTTGGCTCTATTGTCCGGTTATAAGATTGCAACCGTACTTGTTACAAGTAATCGGTCCTTATAACTTCATGGCATCGCGGCCGGGTCTTTGAGTTTGCAACTGTGCTATTCAAGCAATCAGCCCCCAAGACCTATATATATAACCTTTAGAAAACTATTGTACTATAAACAAACAAATAACACTTACCTGACAGAGATAAGAAAACACAAAGAAAAAACAGGGAATATAAATACTTAACAACAAACACATAAGAAAGGAACGACATCATAGTTTAACCATCTCTTTATTGATATGAGAAAAGTTAGGTCAGCAAGCCGCCTCATTAAAAACCCTCCAGTCCCCTTAGGTACCCTGGATAGGAAAAGAGTGCGTCTGAAACCTGCTGCCTGTTACATCGTGTAGTTCCACTTGTAAGCCTAGTCTAGTCTAGGTGTAGTAGGGACGTAGCTGAGCCACGTTCCATGGTGTTTCCCTCTCTTGCATAGACGAAGTTGTGTGAGAGGTGTCATTGACAGTATCCGACTCTTTCCTTGCATCTATCAAGTAATATGATCCGTTCTGCAAATTCCGGCTTACGATGAACGGTCCTTCCCATGGTGGAGACAACTTATGTTTTCCTTCCTTTGATTGTACCAACCGCAATACCAGGTCTCCTTCCTAGAAGACCCGGGTTTTGACTCGCCGACTATGATATCTCCTCAGATCCTGCTGATATATGGCTGATCTCTCCAAGGATTGTTCTCTGTGCTCTTCTAGCATATCCACGGCATCCTGCCGGGTCTTCTCGTTCTCCACCTCAACGTAAGCCGACACTCGGGGAGAGTCGTGAATAATGTCACTCGGCAATACTGCCTCTGCACCATAAACCATGAAAAACGGGGTCATTTGAGTAGATCTGTTAGGTGTAGTGTTAATTCCCCAAACCACTGATGGTAAATCCTCCACCCATGCCCCAGCAGCTCTGATGCACGGGACTCGCAGTCGTGGTTTTAGTCCACGAAGTAACTCCTGATTTGCTCTTTCCACCTGTCCATTAGCTTGCGGATGGGCTACTGAGGCTATGTCAAGCCGGATACCATTGTTCCCACAGAATTTTTCCATCTCACCAAGGGACATGTTGGTTCCATTGTCTGTTATTATGCTGTGAGGATAACCAAACCTGTAGATGATCCTTTTTAAGAACTTGACTGCTGTGATTGCTTCGCAATTGGTAAATGGCATAACTTCAACCCACTTGGTAAACTTATCAATGGCTACCAAAAGATGAGTCTTTTTGCACGGTGACATGTGGAAGGGGCCCACCATGTCCATACCCCAAACGGCGAACGGCCAGGTCAGCGGGATTGTTTGCAACTCCATAGCCGGCACATGGGTTTGGCGAGCGTACCTTTGACATCCATCACACCTTGCCACCAAGCGCTCCGCATCTGCTAAGGCCGTGAGCCAGAAGAAACCGTGTCGATATGCTTTGGCCACAAGGGATCTTGTGGATGCATGATGCCCACAATCACCCTCATGGATCTCCTTCAGAATCTGCCGGCCTTCTTCTGGTGCTACACAGCGTAAAAAGACTCCTCCTGCACTCCTTTTGTATAACTCGCCATTGATGATGGAATAGCCCTTTGCTCGTCTCAGAATTTGCCTTGCTAAAACTTCCTGTGGTGGTAACTCGCCCCGTGATAGATAAGCTAAAAACGGCTCTGTCCACTCGGGAACAACACGTATCATGGACACGAGTTCCAAATCCGGGTCTTGGTTAGCCACCCCTTCCTCAGACTCGGTTTTAACCGATGGCCGCCACAACTCGTCCAGGAAAACATTGGGTGGAACCGGCTCTCTGCGCGAGGCGAGTCTTGCGAGCGCATCTGCTGCCTCGTTCTTTCGCCTGTCAATATGCTCCACCTCATACCCGGAAAAACACCCGGCAACCCTGTCCACCTCTCTGCCATATGCTGCCATAGTTGCATCCTTCCTATCCCAGGTTCCCGAGACCTACTGCACCACAAGATCCGAATCTCCATAGCACCGTATCCGCCTGATGTTCATCTCCTTGGCTATTCTCAATCCGTGTAATAATTCCTCATACTCGGCCACGTTGTTGGAGCAATCAAAGTGAATTTGCAACACGTAGCTCAGTTTATCTCCTTTGGGCGATGTAAGTACCACCCCAGCTCCTGATCCCTCGTACTGCTTAGAACCATCAAAATGCATCACCCAAGACTCGGAACTTGGTGTCATTGTGGGCATGCTCGTGTGAGTCCAATCATTGATAAAATCGACTAAAGCTTGAGATTTGATTGCAGACCTGGGCTCGTAGTTGATGTGATAATCTCCCATCTCAATGGCCCACTTGGCTATTCTACCTGTTGCATCTGAGTTTATGATAATATCCGACATTGGTATGGAGCTAACCACTGTTATGGGGTGTTCCTGAAAATAGGGTTTCAATTTCCGGCTGGCCATGAAGACCCCGAAAACCAACTTCTGCCAATGTGGGTAACGCTGCTTTGCTTTCGATAGTACCTCGCTTACGTAATAAACCGGCCTCTGTACCGGGTGATCTTTTCCATCCTCTTTACGCTCAACGACAACCACTGCGCTAACCGCCCGGGGCCCGGCCGCAATGTATAGTAACATGGGCTCCTTAGGACCCGGAGCTGCTAAGACTGGTGCCTCAGATAACTGCTTTTTTAGTGCCTCGAACGCCTCATCCGCCTCTTGGTCCCAAACGAACTTGTCGGTTTTCCTCAAGAGCCGGTATAAGGGTATTGCCTTTTCTCCAAGCCTTGATATAAACCGGCTTAATGCTGCTACGCACCCTGTAAGCTTTTGAACATTCTTTAAGTTTTCCGGCTTTTTCAGGCTCTGGATAGCTTTGATCTTGTCCGGGTTTGCCTCGATTCCTCTCTCGGAAACAATGAATCCGAGTAATTTTCCTGCTGGGACTCCAAATACACACTTTGTGGGGTTAAGCTTCATCTGATATCTTCTCAGGTTCCTGAATGTTTCCTTTAAGTCGTCAATGAACGTTTCTGCCCTTCTTGTCTTGATCACCACATCATCAACATAGGCGTGAACATTGCGTCCAATCTGATCCTCAAAACACTTCTGAATGCACCGCTGGTAGGTTGCACCAGCGTTCTTTAGTCCAAAAGTCATGGTTTTGTAACAGAAAGCTCCAAAGGGGGTTATGAACGATGTTTTCTCCCAATCTTCCTTCTTGAGCTTGATCTGATGATACCCGGAATATGCATCCAAGAAACATAATAGGTCACTTCCAGCCACTACATCTATGATCTGATCTATCCTTGGAAGAGCAAACGGATCCTTTGGGCAATGCTTGTTGAGACTCGTGTAATCAATGCACGTCCTCCACTCATTACTCTTTTTCATTACTAGAACCGGATTTGCCAACCAATCCGGGTGAAAAACTTCCATGATAAATCCGGCTGCGAGTAGACTGGCTATCTCTGCTCCTATAGCTTCTCTTCTTTCCTCATTCATTTTTCTCAGGCCCTGCTTCACAGGCCGGGACTTGGGATCAACATGCAAACTGTGCTCAGCTAACCCGGTCGGGATACCCGGCATATCACTGGGCGTCCAAGCGAAGACGTCCTGATTTCCGCGAAAGAACTCAATGAGCGCCTCTTCTTGCTTACTGTCTAGGTTAGATCCTATAGCAAATTGCTTGGAGGGATCACCTTCGACAAAATCCACCATCTTTGTGTCCTGTGCTGCTTTGAATTTTGCCCTTTCATCCTCCATATTTAGTCTCTTCAATGTTGTTCTGTCATCCGGGTCTACCTGAGACCGGTAATACTTGAGCTCTTCCTTTCTGCAAGCTTGTTCTGCCATTGCCGCGTCTCCTTCGTCACACTCAGCTGCTATAACCCGGCTCCCATGTATGGTGATGGTTTGCTTGGGACCCGGGATTTTTAGCTGTAGGTATACGTAACACGGCCTGGCCATGAACTTGGCGTAAGCCGGCCTTCCAAACAGCGCGTGATATGGGCTGCGCAACTTTACCACCTCAAATGTGAGCCACTCCACTCGGAAATTATCCTTTGATTCTCCAAAAGCGACCTCCAATGTAATCTTCCCTTCGGGGCACGCCGAATGACCCGGCACAATCCCATGAAAAACTGTAGAACTTTTCTGCAACTGAGACTCCTTGAGCCCCATGCGCAAGAAAGTTTCCCAATATAGGATATTGATGCTACTTCCGCCGTCCATTAGAACCTTTTTCAACTCATAACCATTAACCTGTGGTGCAACCACCAACGCTAAGACACCCGGATGTTCTATTCTTTCCGGGTGATCCCTTCTGCTCCACGTTACCTCTTGATCCGACCATTTCAAGTACCTCGGAACAGCTGAAGAAACCGAGTTTACTGCTTTCTTAAGTATCTTTCTGTCTTTGTTAGAAGTTCCTGTAGTATGAACATGGTACTGTCCCAACTGCTTGGGGTTAGCTTGGAAACCTGCAGCGCCTCCTTGGTTGTTACCCGGATTACCGCCTCCTGGGTTGCCAGCCAGGGGTGGGCCATTGCCCGGGTTTCCACCCGGACCCGGTCCTGCTCCCCGGCCTGCACCTCGCATTGCCTTCTGTATTTCTTCGTTCTTCCATCTCTGTAAATCTACGCATTGTTCCAATGAATGATTAGTCGGCCTACCGTTCCTGCTATGACGCGGACAGGGCATCCTGAAGGCCTCTATATGGTTAGCCGACCGTGGCAGTCCTTGGTAATATCCTCCATTAAAGTTACCTCCGTTGAAATTTCCTTCTGCTCTGGGTCTGGAAAACCCGGCTTCTGTATTGGCGACAAACTCGGAACTTCCCTCATATGGGCGCTTGTTCTGGTTGTTTCCATTATTTCCTACATTGTTACCCGGCGCAGATCCATTGCCGGGTCTTCCGCTGTTGCTGGCGTTACCTTTTGCTTTTTATCATCAACGTCCTCCTCTGTGGTATCTGTGGCGGCGTGCTTGTTGCACGCGTCCATCAACTCTCCCATAGTTACCTCCGAAGCATTCCGACTAGATTTCATGCGCGTCAACTTTTGCACTAAGGGTATATACTTGCATGTTTTTGCCATAGCATGTAATGCATCTTTTGGTTGAATATCCGTGGACGAGTGAAGTATTTCCATAACCCGGCGCACCCAACTGCGCGCCGACTCTCCCTTCTTCTGGACACATCGCTCTAAATCATCAGTTGTAAACAACTTCCTGCATGTTCCATGAAAGTGCTTGACAAAGGCCGTTTTCAGCTCGCTCCATGAATTGACGGACCTTTCGGGTAGATTATTGAACCATAACTTTGCTGCTCCCTCTGACATCATCAGGTACATAAACTTGGCTTGAAGATTTTCAGACGCATTGCGATTCGACATGGCCATCTCATAGCTACTAAACCAGGTTTCTGGATCCATGGTTGACTCGTAATTGACCACTTTACCCGGCTCCTTGAACTTGTCCGGGTAAGGCTCGGCCCTGATGGCGTCCAACAAACACTTGGGCCCGGCTAAATTTGCCGGCACTGGCCTCACCCGGGAAACATGTGATCCTGCTGCAGGTACGGCGGGGGGTGCAACCGCTACCGGCCCTCGTACCGCAGACCCGGCTGCTGCGCGCCTGGCTCGAGAACTGTCCACAATAGCTTGCGCTGCTGATACTGCAGGTGTTGTTGGTCTACGGGGAGGAGGCGGCATTTGCTGCTGCTCTGCCCTCCGCCGTGCTGAGCTTGTCTGAATATTGCCGGTATTTCCATTATACCGGCTAACGTACGGTGTTCCATGCATTCCACTCCTGTTATCCGGGTAATTGGCCTGCTGAGCCACTGCTGTGCGCAACAGATCTATCGCCCGCCGGGTCTCCTCCGCATGGGGTGACTCTCTTACGGGGATGCGATCCAATGCCAAAGTTGCTGCATATACATTGTCCATGGGGTTATTGAAGTGACCTGGTGGAGTGTGAAATCGTGGCGGTGGTGGTGGTGGTGCTGTATTGCCAGTTACGATCCCTGTTTGCAATGTCGGTAACCCGGCTTGTACGTTTGCCGGCTGTCCTCCCAAGGTTGCAGGCTGATATCCGGTTTCCTGATTCACAGCTGGAATTGGTTGATCCTGAGGTGTAATAAACAGTGCGGCCGGGTTTATAGTTCCACCCGTTGTCGGTAATCTCGACTGATATCTCTGATTGTGCATCCTGGTCGACTGAACTTGGAGCCGGTTCTCCAATGCTTCCAGCTCGCGTTGGCGCGCTGCTATCCCCTGTCTTTCAGCTTCCATATCTCTCCTCTGCTGATCCAATGCACGGCGGGCCACATCCAGATCCGCGGCGCGTGCCGCTGCGTTTTCTGGAGTCATCACCGTTGCAAGCACCATAGGATCTAAGATCAGGTTGTTGTTGAACAGAGCCGGATTTCGTGGATTTGAGGGCCCTGCTCCTGGCGTTCTGTTTATCATAAACCCAAAAATGTTTCTTTGCAATTCGCTTTCCGGGGTATGGCTGGTGACTGAAGCCGACTCTCCGTCAACCCGGGCTATGACCGGGTTTCCATCAACCGGATTTTGTTGCTGGGCCAGCGCTCGCGCCGCTCCAACCGTGGCCGTAGTCACGTCCCCCTGATTAAGATTGGTTGCAGGGGCCGTGTAGACCGCGACCTGGCGCACGATGCCTGGTGCAGATTCATATTCTTCCTCATCACAGCTATCATCCTCGTACCGATCCTCTAGTAGGTGCAGGATAGACTCGGTATCATCTTCCCTCGTGACCCGGCCACGCGGGGTCCATGCCGACTCCTCCGGCTGTTCCCTCTTCGTGGTGGGCTCTTCTATCGGATCGATCATCCCGACTGACTCTTCCCCATCCGACTGAACGCAGGTCGCTCCTCCTGACACGGAATCATATTCAACATCATCAGGAATTGAACCGGACGTACGTACCATGCCGACTAAGACGTTGACCCGGCCAATTGTGACGATTGATCCGGCATCCAGCAGATCCGACTCTGGCCCCCAGCCAAAATCGCCCACCATCTTCTCTCCTTAAGGGTTGGTGTAGATCTCGCCAATGACGAGGTTCTTCATGCCTTCCCGAGCTTCTCCCGTGATGTAAACACCCTTGGACGTAGGCCCCACGGTGGGCGCCAACTGTCGTGGGATAATCACGGCAGACGTTACCGGGGGTAACTTATCATGGGGCAATTCGACTCTGGCGTTTGGGAGAGGGTTTAGCTCAAGGGAAACCATGCTATCAATCGATCTGGTAGCTCTAGCAATCAAGTCGCCGAGTCTCCGATCTACGGTTACAATATCAACTCTCGTATTACAGGGAAACTCGAATATCTGGTGAAGCTCGTGTTCTTTCTAACCCTAGGAGCCGGTTTATATCTTACCCGGCCCCCTGGCTTCCTATCCAAGGCATACTCGGAGTCCTACCCGGTAACCACATACAAAACCCTAAGTTTCCTAATTGTAACCCCAAAGCCGGGTTACGAGGCCTACACCGCTTCTTGGGCCTTCTAGAAACTCCTCTCCCTTTAACCTGGTCTTGCGCAGTTCCCTTTGGGCTGGGTTACACCTTGGCGTTAGCATACCGGGTTTCCATCCCTCCATTAACACCAATGCCGGAGTCGGAATATTGTATCATGCATTTTGACAGGTCCAAAATGAATGAAGGCGCCAGTGCAGGTGTGGTGCTAAAATCTCCAAAAGGCGACAAAATGGAGTATGCGCTTCAAATTCACTTCAACGCCAGTAATAACGTGGAAGAATATGAAGCACTACTTCATGGCTTGCATATTGCAAAGGAAATAGACATCAAATGTATACTATGCTATGGAGACTCGGATTTATTACAATAGTAGCTTAACCAGACATGGGATGCCAATATCCGCATAATGCAGAATATCGGAGAACTATCCACAAATTTGCCATATGCTTCCTATGATTTGAAGTAAACCATGTCAAACAGGAAGAAAACTGGAACGCCGATGCTTTAGTCCGTATGGGCTTGGAAAAGGCCAAAACATTAACACTTGGTGTTTTCGTTTAGCATTTGTACGAACCATCAATAAAAGGAGGATATGTAGACTATCCCTTAGTATCCGAGTTAATTGAAGTCTTGCTCGTAATCCCGGATTGGACGGTACCATACCTGCATTTCTTAGTCGATCAGAAATTCCCGGACGGAGCATACGAAGTATTGCAAAGGCAGATAAACTGTTGATGCAAAGGATACACGGTAATTAATGGTTACCTGTAAAAATATAGTACATCCGGAATTTTCCAGCGTCGTATTTCGCCGGAAGAAGAACGGCAAATACTGCAAGAAATTCATGCCGGAGATTGTGGACATCATGCTCAATCAAAAAGAATAGTTAATAAAGCATTCTGAGCAGAGCTTTTCTGGCTCACAGCCAAGATAGACGCAGAGCACATAGTCAATACATGTGCCGGATGCCAGTATTATGCAAAGCATACCAATATGCCGGCCCAAGCACTCAAAACTATTCCCATAACATGGTCGTTTGCAGTCTGGGGTCTAGATATGATGGGACCGTTCAAAACTATAATAGGCGGACTTACACATCTACTTGTTGTAGTGGAGAAGTATACCAAGTGGGTGGAAGCTAAACCCATCAAAAAGCTTGACAGTGTAACTGCCATAAATTTCATCATAGACATAGTCATGAGATATAGCCTCCCACATAGCATAATCACGGATAACGGGACAAACTTTCCAATTGGAGAGCTAGCAAAATATTTCCGGCAAACGGGAATCCGCCTTGATCCATCAGTGGCACACCCACAATCCAATGGACAGATTGAACGTATGAATAGTTCAATCCTGCAAGGTATACGCCCAAGACTCTAATCTCCTCTTCACAGAGCAGCCGGAGCATGGATGGAAGAATTGTCTTTCGTGCTTTGGAGCATACTTATAACACCAAATAGATTAACAGGGCAGACACCTTTCTTCCTAGTTTATGCTGCAGAAGTAGTGCTTCCAACGGACATGATCCATGATAGCCCTAGAGTGTAGGCATACGATGAGAGTGATGCCAAAAATGCACGACAGGATGGCATCGATATGTTAGAAGAAGAACGAAAACTTTTGTTGAATAGATGCACCATTTATCAGCAAGGATTATGGTGATATCATAGCTTGAAAATCAAGCATCATTCTTTTAAAGAAGGTAACTTAGTGCTAAGACGGGTGCGGGAAAGAAAACATAGGTTAGCCCTAGTCTGGGAGGGACCTTTTGTCATTAGGAAAGCTATGAAAACGGGTCATATTACCTTGTAGATATTCGGGATGATGAAGATGACCCAAAAAATTTGAATATCAAGAGGAAAAGAAGCATAGCTGTAGATCTAGGAGAGACGAAAAGGCCCTGGAGCATCCAGCAGTTACGTCCTTTCTATACCTAGTCCAGTTATGTGTAAACATTATTGAGATCATGAAAAAAGTTTTTCAGAAAATCATGCCAATTATTTTTATGTATTTTACCATCAAAGCATGTTGTGTCTTTTCTATTCCCCAATGATCTTTCAATTTGCTTCAATGTTAACCCAAATTTTCCTTGCGTGCTCGGAGTTAAGAATACTAAATGTTTTCGTCCTTAAAGGGCTATTGAACACCAGCTTGTGCCTTCGAGCCTAGAGTTCACACTTTTAGCTCCCTATTTTCTTAAGTATTATCTGATTGCTTGTTTGTTGGGTCACTGGATTAGTAAGTTAAGGTTCATAAGTATGTCTCATGATTCCGAGTTTAGACTGATTGTTTTATTAACCTAGTCGCTTGGCGTAAAAGTTTACATACTTTTGGATTCACTCAAACACTAAGAAAGGTTAAAACATATAGGTCGGAGAACTTGAAAGAAAAGGAGACAACAATAACTTGCAAAGATAAAATCATACGGCAAAAGCATAACTTGTTCATACAAAATAAGGCATTCAGAATGCATTACATATAAGTGTTACATTGTTAAAACAAGTAATTCATTTTTGCGCCTTTCAGCATCCACATGGAAAGGATCTAGACGGCATCAACGAACTCTTCGGTGTCATCTTCCTCGTCGCTTTCGCTCGGATTCTCCGGAGTTGACGGGGTCTCTTCTTCTGGGTATAATGTGATGGTGGAAACCATCCGAGCAATTATGGATTTGTGCCCTTTAATGGAGTAAAAAATCTTTGCCCTTTGCGCCTCAGTATATCCACGAGGAATGTTGGTGGCGACGCGCTAGGTCTTGGCGGTGGGATAGTGCATTTTCATGAGCCCCAGGGCCATGCGCACTCCATCGCGGGTGGCAGATTTCATCCAACTTTTGCGTTGGGTGATGACCTCCGCGAATGCATCCAGAAGCTACCCAATGTCGAAGTATTCGTCCTTTTCATCCGGAAGGCTCTTGTTAACAAGCTTCCTTCCGTCTTTCTTCATCTCTTCGATGAAAACTCCAAAATCTTGGACGCAGTCGATCCAAGAAGAAGATATAAGAAATCATTCAGATGAAAAGTATGCATTTTAAAAACTGAATGATAAAACTGGTAAAAGTTAAAAAAAAACTTACCAAGGATGTGCTTATCAATCTTGGCGACCTCTTCAAGCCGGAGATGGAGAGCAGCTTCCAGGTCCTTGATGGTGGTGCTATCTTTCTCGGTTTGGGCCTTGAGGAGAGATTCGGACAAAGCCAGCGCTTTTCAGCTTTCGTCCAACTCCTTTTGAACCTTCATATTAATTTTATGAAATTCCAAGTTTTCAGAGAAGAGCTGGTGAGCATTGCCAGGATCTGCACCTGCTTGCCTAGCTTCAGCATGTAAGGCTGAAAGGAAAGAAGGAAAAAAGTGTTAACGCGAAGGTATTCAAAAGAAAAGCTCGCAAGACCAAAATCAAAACAAGGAAAGTATAAGTATGCTTACAAGCATTCTCCTTGAATTGCTGGTGAAGCTCAGCAATTTCCGACTCTTTTTCTTTGGTTATAGAAAGGAGGGATTTCACCTCCTTATTCTTCACTGTAAGTTTGTCGAGAACTTCCATATTGATGCTCTCGGCAGTTTGGTTGGGAACATACAAAGGAAAGGTTGGTTAAAACCAAAACATGAAAATGAAATCCAAAAAAGTATTAAAACAAAAGGGAATACTTTCATCTTAACACTTGGGGGCTGGAAGTATACCTGGCTCATCTTTTGAAGCCTAGAGAGCATCTCGGTGAACTCCTTGGAATATTCCGAAAAGGAGATCCACATATGGTGAATTTCGTCTTGGATGACTTGCCGAGGCGACAAAGCGTAATTATTCCGAATGATTAAGACGCCTTGTGGCCAAGGACGAATCAAGGGGGCTCGGACAAATTGTTTTTTGGCCCATGTATGCGTAAAGCCGTTCTTGTCGAAGCATGCTTCTTACTTTACCTTGAACTTATATTCATAAGATGGGCTTTCTTCGTCAATCTTGACGAGAGAAGGCCCCCTTCGTCGTGCTGTGCCGCCCTTTCCTGCACATCCGGTGTGGATGCATCAGGCTGGCTGGGCTGGCTCTGGAGGGGGAATTCGAATTCCTCCAAGGGAGCAGAATGATCTCCTGCACCACCCTCCATTGGGGTATCCGGGGTGGTGGCAAGGGAAGGCTTTGGGCCCCTGCGAGAGGTCACATTTTGCTTCTTCCGTCCATTTCCTTTTAGTGGAGCGGGAGAGAGACTACAAAGGAAGAAAGGCAGGAATACAAACTAGATATGGAGAAGTTTGTGCAAGAAAACAGGAAAGTGTGCAAAAACTAGGTTACCTGGAAGTTGCGACGGCAACACCATCAAGATCAATAACTTTGGTGGGAGCCGCAATCTTCTTGCGTTTCCTTCCACTGGCCGCTGCAAAGCGAGCTTTCAACTATCCATCCTCCTCTGCAGAAACACGTTGATCCTTGAGACGTCATAAATATATCCTTAATTTCTGATGTTCCATGTTGTTTCCTAGATGTTTGCTATAAAATTTATGTCATTTTTATCGATTTTCCGTACAAACCTATTGACAAGATGCCACAGAGCCAGTTCCTTGTTTTCTGTTGTTTTTAGTTTCAGAAAAGTTGTTCTAGAAATATTCTCGGAATTGGAAAATTCAAAGTCCGGAGGTCCTAGAATTCCCGAAGGTTCCACGGAGTCCCAAAGAGGCCCGGAGGGGGGCCACACCATAGGGCGGCGCCCCTGGCCACCCCATGGGGTGGTGTGGGGACCCGGGCCTCCACCGCCTTTGCCCTTTCTCCTATTTATACCACCCAAAATTTTAACCCTAAAAATATACCACTTTATCCCGAAAACACCCGAGGCCGTCATCATCGTCATCCCGAGATCGGGCGGGTTCTGGAGCTCTCCCCGGCACCCTGCCGGGAGGGGAATTCATCACCGGAGAGGTCTACACCACCATGCCCTCCTTCGAAGTGATGTGTGAGTAGTTCATCCCTAGACTACGGGTCCATACCAGTAGTAGATGGTTGTTCTCTCCACTTTGTACCTCATGTTTAGATCTTGTGAGCTGCCTCACATAACCGAGATAATCTTTATGTAATGCTACATGTTGTGTTTGCTAGGATCTAACGAATGTTGAATGCTATGTCTTCTGATTATCAATCTATCTTTTTATCTTCATGATAATGTTATTTATGGTCTTGCATGCTCTCCGTTATTAGTAGATGCTCTGGCAAAGTAGATGCTAGTAACTCCAAGAGGTAGTATTTATGCTCGATAGTGGGTTCATGCCTCCTTTGCATCTGTGCTCGAGTGACAGAAACGTGACGGATGAAGGATGTGCTTTTGCCATTAGGGAGAAAACATCAGTGTTTACCTATTTTACATTGTTTACATTACACACTTTGCTTAGTGCGATAATCTGTTGCTTGCAACTTAATACCCAATGTTTGTTCGGATGATATTCGGAGGGTGGATTATTAGACATAGATGCAGTTGGATGACGGTCTATGTATTTTGTTGTAATGCCCGTATGAATCACATAGTAATCTTTATGTCTTGCATATGCACTATGGTGCAGCCTTCATTTCTGTCAATTGCACAGCTGTAATTTCTTCACCACACATGTTATATATCTTTCACGGAGAGACACCACTAGTGAACTGTGGACCCCGGTCCATTTTCTCATACTGATAATACACACACTGCTTTCACACTGCTTTCATACTGCTGCTACCGCTTTCATATGGTTTTCCTACTGTTTTCCACACCATACGTTTAACCTCTTTGTGTTCAGCAAAACCGGTGAGATTGACAACCTCACTGCTACATTGGGACAAAGTGATTTGATTGTGTTGTGTAGCTTCCACGTTGCTACTGAACCGGTAGTGCGCCCTACCATCTCAGCTGCATCAACCTTTAGAGATTGCTTGTCCTCCTACTGGTCGATTCAACCTTGGTTTCTTTTCTAAGGGAAAACTTGCTGCTGCACTCTTCACACTTTGCACTTGGGTTCTACCAACGTTAGTCATCAATCCTTTGTGAGAGTCTCAAGCTGCAAAAAAAACGAATAAGTTATTAGTATACATTCGTAAAAGCAAAAGTATGAAATCCTTCCCAAAGGCAGAAAAAGAATGCATACCTTGGGAGGAGGGTTCTCCAAATAAAACATTTGGAGGCTTTCCATGTATTGGTAACGGGTAGCCACCAAATGGTTGACGCGCTTCCGGAAGACTTTTCCGACATTGACTTCGAAGTCACCCGCATAGCGTCCTCCGGACCGGTGTACTCATAGAGAAGGCGACCGCTGTGTTAGGCGAGGGGCTGGATCCATCTTCCAAGACAGTAGAGGACGGTGTCCAAGCCTATGAGGGCCAGAGAAGAGACAACCAACTCAACAATCCGCCTTTTGATCCAAAGGAGATATGGAGGAAGAACATGGACAACGTCTAGAGCCCAGTTGTCCCTGGGAGTGGTGGCGGAGTTATCGAAAGGCGGAATTCCCGTATCCTTTCCAGGATACGGGACATCCGGACAATAGAAGATGGAACCTCTCCAAAATTTGACGGATTCCGAGGTTTTGATTTTTGGGAACCATATCTCCCTGCGACGGTGCAGGTTGAAAGATATGATCCCACTGACTGGAGGAAGACCATCGAAAGTATTCCGCTTCACATAGAAGCAATACTGGAAAAAGTCTAGCCTAGGTTCTATTCCTAGATAGCCTTTGAGTAAATCTTGAAAGCCAGCTAAATACAAAATAGAATTTGGGGGAAGATTGTGGGGTTAAACCCCGTAATGCTGGAGGACTTGGGTCAAAAAGGCGGATGCAGGAAATTCAATACCTCGCAGGATGTGAGAGGCAAGGATTACCCTTTCCCCGTCTTTTGGCTGGGGTTCTGCGTCTTCACTCTCCAGCCGCCATTTGTCTTTCGGGAGGAACCCGTCCTTCTCTAGGCTTTTCAGAAGAGTCAATGCGGTGTTGCAGTGACTGCAGTTTCTGGCTTCTCCTCCTTCCTCTTCCTCGCCACCGCCGGCAGCATCGCCTTCCACGCCATCACCGGTACGACCAGTTTTCCGTCTCCCGATTTGGGGACGAGAGGAGGCAGAGTGGAAGAAATTGGTGGAGGCGTAGATCTGGTGCCTTAACTAGGGTTTCCGCCCGCCGGTGTGCCCGTGGGGATCTGCGGAGTTGTCGTGGTGCTGCTCGGAGGAACCACCGGAGCAGATGAGGAACATGCCTCCACGGTCGACGCAGTGGTGGAGGCGTGCATGGGAGGAGCTATGGGGTCAGTGGCAGGCTCCATGAGCAGTGGGTCGACGATGACCTCGGGCGCGCGGGCGTTGTTTCCGGTGTCCATTTGCTGTTGTCGCGGCCGCAAGTTGGAGCTCAAGCTGCCGATGATGAGAACTCCGGCGAGGTTTTTCTTTTCTCTCTTTCTCGGAAGCTGGAGCACGTGGGAGCTGGTGAGTGTTCTCGAGTGAATCGCGTGAATGGGAAGAAGAAGACACTACCAAATTTTGTGCGATCAGGGATGTTTTGAGCGGGACGTTTATGAAAAGTGGATTTTGCTCTCGACGTTTTGGTTTGGTCCATCACAGACTGGTTTTGTGTGACTTTTTGCTAATTTTACGTCGCGGATTTTCGTCTTCGGCCCAGTAGCCCACTAAGAGCCCAGTTTCCTTCGGCGAAACTGGCTTGGTTACGTAGAATGTCGCAAATTTTTGTTGGACTACACATCCTGTCATGTTTGACTGCTTTGAGAGGCAACGACCGCGCTCTCTCACGGTTGTTCCTAATGTTTTTTTTTTTGCTCGGGCCCAACTGTCAGTCTAGTATGACTTTTTTGTTGGATAATATGTCACTTCCTCCAAATATAAGCATGCAAATAATCTTCCAAATCATCACAAAAAATAACAAGCCTTTTTCTGAAACAAATCACAAGTCACCACAATCAATGATTAACAGTCGTACTTAGAAGAGAGACAATGAGGAGATTTATAATAACTAGAATTAACACCAGTTCACATCAGCATCACAAAGTTTCCACGCCATCATCACAACAGGCTCACATCAGGTTCACAACAGGTGCACCTCGGCATCTAAACAGGTGCACATCATCAACTAAATAGTTTCATGTCATCGATAGGGCTCACGTCACTTTTCCTATTGATACGTGCATTCCGAAGCCACATCCACAGGTTCCACGTCATTTTTCCTATTGATCCGTCTATTCCGAAGCCACATCCACAGGTTTGCAAACCCTACAAAAAAGGCATAATACATGTTTAGCACATCATCAACTACAAGGTCAACCATCGGCACCGTCTAATCATCGGCACATGCAATAAAACAGATAAAACCGTAATAGTGTGCCTCATTTCCAACCATGGTACATACAAATGACACGCAATAATTCTAACAGATGTGCCTATCATAGTAAAATGAGGCACAACTGAACTTGTTGTGCATGCTATTTGCTATGGCAGCCAATCTGTTGGATACATTGCTGCATATTAATCATCTCTGCTAGACAGTTTAATCATTGGCACATGTATCAAGCACAGATTTTTAGCAATGGAAAACAAGAAAAGTAGCCTCATACTAATAAGCACAAAACAAAATCAACGAGATTATCGAACATTTACCAAGGAAGATGTTGAACCAATGTGGTTGTACACAACACTAGGTAAATGCTAATAATCTCATCATGATCGAGTGCACAATTTAATCATTGGCACATGTATCAAGCATAGATGCTTAGCAGTGGAAAACAAGAAAAGTATCCTCATGCTAATAAGCACAAAACAAATCAACGATATTATAGAACATTTACCCAGGAAGATGCAGAACCAATGTGGTTATCCACAACACTAGGTAAATACTAATAATCTCATCAAGATCGAGTGCACAGTTTAATCATTAGCACATGTATAAAGCACAAATGTTTAGCAATAGATAACAAAAAAGTAACCTCATACTAATAAGCACAAAACAAAATCAACGAGATTATCGAACATTTACCAAGGAAGATGTAGAACCAATGTGGTTGTACAAAAAACTAGGTAAATGCTAATAATCTCATCAAGATCGAGTACACAGTTTAATCATTGGCACATGTGGCATGGGTCTTGGATGCCCAAGATTCCCTCACTCTCTGTGTTATGGCTTCACCGGCATCGTATTCTCTCTCTCGGGTTCCAGGACTACTCAGAGCCCAAAACTCCCGGATCTGATGGAACGGGGAGAATTTTGCCAAGAGGTGGGCCCTACCATTTTCTTGGGTGTTCCTTGGGCCTAATCTAACACAACCAAGCAATTATTTCCAATTTTCTACCCCCTTCCAGCCCACGTAGAGGGGCCAGAACGACAATTTCGTCTTTTACTCCAGCGGGCCTAGGGTTTCTCCGGAGAGGGGCTCCGGAGCGTCTTAATCCCACCCAAACCAAGGGTTTGCCATACCATGTGTGTTAGAGTGTCGCATGGGCCTTGGATGCCCAAGATTCCCTCACTCTTTGTGTTAGGGCTTCACTGGCGTCGGATTCTCTCTCGCGGGTTCCAGGACTACTTAGAGCTTGAAACTCCCCCTACGGACGAACCAGAGGGAATACTGTGAGAACATGCGGTAGATATTAGGTATCCATGTACCTATAGCCTTCCCTAACACAACCTAACAAAATATTCCATTGGGACACCACCTTCCGACGCCGGTGGAAGGGGTTGACGAAAAAGTTGACTTTTCGGTCAACATGCCAGGGTTTCACTCAACCGGGGACTCCGGAGCATAGGAATCCCTACTAAACCAAGATGGAGTCCAATCATGTCTATAAAAGTGTGTTTGGAGGTGGAGATAGATCCAAGATCCTAATAAGAGGTGTGACCAATTTCACCGGCATCACTTCTAAGGTTCTTCAACTACAGTTCAAAAATCTCCCTTCGGACGAACCCGAGGAAATACTACTACAACTACATGTGGTAGATATTGGTTATCCATGTACCTATGGCCTACCCTAAGACAACCAAATAAAATATTCCACTCGGACACCCCCTTCAGACGCTGGTGGAAGGGTTAGACAGAAAATTTGATTTTTCGGTCAACATGCGAGGGTTTGGCTGAAGCGGGGGCTCTGGAGCATAGGAATCCCTCCTAATCCCAGATGGAGTCAAATAATGTCCATAAAAGTGTGTTGGGAGGTTAAGAGAGCCTAGATTCCAACCCGAGGTGTGACCGGTTTCACCGACATCACTAGCTTGTACAGAGGAATGTTCTCCAGCTACAACTCAAAACTCCCCCTTCGGACGAACCCGAGGGAATACTATGAGAACATGTGGTAGATATTAGTTTTCCATCTACCTATAGCCTACCCTAACACAACCAAACAAAATATTCCATTGGGACACCCCCTTCCGATGCCGGTGGAAGGGGTAGATGAAATGTTGACTTTTCGGTCAACATGCCAGAGTTTCGCTGAAGCGGGTGCTCCGACGCATCGGAATCCCTACAAAACCTAGATGGGGTCCAATAATGTCTATACAAGTGTGTTTGGAGGCGGAGAGAGATCCAAGATCCTAATAAGAGGTGTGACCGGTTTCACCATCACTTGTACAGAGGAAGGTTCTTCCACTACATCTCGAAACTCCCCTTTCGGACGAACCTCAGGGAATCTCTTATCAGAACAAGTGGTAGATATTAGTTATCCATGTACCTATGGCCTACCCTAACAAAACCAAACAAAATATCCCATTGGGACACCCCTTCCGATGCCGGTGGAAGGGGTAGACGAAAAAGTTGACTTTGAGCATCAGAAGCCTACCACAACCAAAGAAAATATACAATCGGGATACCCCCTTCGGAGCATAAATTTAGGGAGTTTCAATCAAACTTCAGTCAAAATAAAGATAATACATTCACACTGAAGGGAACTTAATTAAATTAATAATAATTATTACAGTCAATAAGAGCCTAAACTAGGTGGCGGCACTCCTCGGACCCGCAGCCCGGGCAGGTTCCCGGCTGTGCAAGTGCCCAGCTACAAATGGGGCAGTTACATGGGAGGAAGAAGGCGTTTGCTGGCGTGGCGGCAGGTTCCGGCGGTGCCAAGGGGCGCCACTCTGTCTCGTGCAAGTCCTCTTCCTCCTCCTCCTCGTCGAAATACTCCGTGTCGCTGGAGTTCACGCTGCTGTCGGTGCGGTGGGAGTTGAGCCGCCCTACGTACTCCATCTCCACTTGCTGGTCCCAGTACCATGAAGACATGGCGTCCTGGGGGTGATGATGCGTCGTCTGCCACGACATGTTCTTGTAGCACTAGTTGATGTAATCGACCCGTTCCTGGCCGGAGAGACGCGGCACCACTGGGACGAAGACGGCGTTGGTCTTCCAACCTTCCGGGGGGCGTAAAGCAGCCGGCACGGCTGTGTTCGTGCGGATAAGTGCGCACGCGTCCTCCTTCGTCAGCAGATTCTCGTCAGATGGAGGTGCGTGGGCACCCGCAGTGTTACGGGGAGCTAGTTGGCGGTCCGCGGCGCGTCGGCGTTGGTGCATAGTGGATGCCGAGAGAAGCTAATAGATGAGTGGACTTTAGGAGTGGAGGAGGAGAGAAGCTAATGGAGGAGTGTATTTTAGGAGTGGGGGAGGAGAGAAACTAATGGAGGAGTGGACTTTAGAAGTGGAGGAGGAGAGATGATCGGCCCCTTAAAATTTAACTCCGCCCAAAAAAGCTCTCCATGGTACGTGCATTAACGACTCAGTGGCAAAGACGGGACGTCGCCACAGTTCTTCCTAGATGTGTGCTCTCTTGCCTGAGAGAGCCAACTTTGGGGCTAGCTAGCTGTTACACGCCATGCGTGCAAACTTCAGGCGAGCTAGCTGCATGCTGCGCGAGATGTGCACTCTTTGCCTCTGTGCGTTGCGTGTTGTGCCTGCGTGACCTGTCGCGTCTTGATCTAAATGCGTGACTGAGCGTGTGCCCGGCCATGTGCATGCATGCCCATGCCTCACTTCTGCATGCATGCGTTGCCGGCTAGCTGTGGACTGCTGGGTCGAAGTCGGCACAGTCTATATGCGTATTGGCCCGTGCTGCATGCGTGTTGCTTCGCGCCTGCATGATCCGTCCGTTGTGTGTGCTCATTGTCATCGTTGTGCCTGGACAACAAATTCAATGATAAAGACCGGCCTCGGCACCAATTAATGGTGTTTGGTGATCCGCCGGCTGGCCTCTCCCCACCGCTATCACTACTAGGGAAATGCTTACCTAGGCGAACAGAAAAGGTCTACCACAGGTGCATAACTGTTTGCCTGGGACCATATCGTCAGTGGTAAACACTTACCCCAGGCGAATATAGATATGCGCTCGTGGTAACTCAGAATACCGCAGGCGAATCAGCCTTGTGCGCCTGGGGTAACTGATTTACCTGTGGCGAACAAGCCTGATGCACCTTGGGTACATATGCGCCTGTGGTAACAGTTCTTATTCGCCCGGGGTATGTTTTTCCTGTGTCAAAGAATAAACGAAACCAAAATACTCTCAATTTGCACAAATATATCAAAATGAGAGAAATAACAGGAATAACAGGAAAATGACAGAAATAAGTTTCAATTGGCACTAAGTTAGACATGCAGAAAATAACATCGATCGATCATCACAACTAGTAGTCATTACATAACCTCGATCATCAACACATAATACACAAGTTTATATTACATAGTCTCGAATAGAGATAGTTCAACAGATAGTTTAGCTACACAAGCAGTAGATCAAGTAGCATCAACACAAGGAGTATCAGCACGGCGATGGCGAAGGTGGTCATCCGGGCCCTCGTCGTCTCTGTCTTCTCTCTCGCTAGGTAAGTGGCGTATCGAGTTTCCACCTCCACCATGGTCTTGTACCCCTTGTAGCTGTTGCCGCTGAAACCGTGCACCTGTCTCTGGCATTGTTCCCAATCGTCGTAGATTCCGGGAACCCTACCGATATACACAACATACCATGTCATCTGTGCATAGGAATAAAATACGTGTTTAGCATGGAAAGTGATAATAGACCGCAAATAACTATCAAAGAAATAGAAGCATCAAGGTTTATGAATAAAACACGACAAATAAAGGACTAAAAGTTATATGATGCAAGTGTATACTAATATTTTGTCAATCCTATGGTCTCTGTTACACGCAATAGCAAAACAACGATGAAATTAAGCAAGATCGAACCAACGGGGACACGAGATTTTAACTTGGAAAACCCTTCCAACAAGGAAGAGAAAAAAACCACGGGCGCCAGCCAGCAATACTTCACTATTTCGGGGTGAGGTTACAATCGTGCCGGGATTTACAATCTGTGGCTTATCCCGTGCGGCGGCTTACAAGAGGTATATAAAGGCGGTCCTGACCTAACTAGGTCGGTAACTGTGAATCCAACTCCAACTCGGTATCAACTCGTACCCAGGAAGTTCGGCCTCCGGCTCCACTTCGTCTGAAGTTCGGCCTTTATCAGTATATACGAATACGAATTTGGATCACCATAAAATAACACTCCACCTTGAGACAAATTCCCTCTTGTAGCATAAATGAGAACCTTCACCTGAAACACACAAATAAAACACCTTCGGCGCCACATAGCCTCTTGGGCTAAGTAGTGATACCAACTAAGCTTGAGCAAAGCTCAAACTTAGCAATAGGAACTGGCTTTGTCATCATATCAGCAGGATTATCATGAGTACTAATCTTGCATACCTTCAGCTTACCTTGTGCAACAACATCACGCACATAATGGTACTTGACATCAATGTGCTTTGTTCTCTCATGGAACATCTGATCCTTAGTAAGGTAAATAGCACTCTGACTGTCACAAAACAGGTTAATGCAAGTATCATCTCCACAAAGCTCAGCAAACAGACATTTCAAACAAACTGCCTCTTTGCATGCTTCAGCAATAGCCATATACTCAGCCTCAGTAGTAGATTGTGCAAGAACACCCTGCAAGGTAGCCTTCCAGCTAACGGCACATCCACTAATTGTAAACACATAACCTGTGAGGGATCTCCTCTTATCCAAGTCGGCAGCATAATCTGAATCCACATAGCCTGCGAGTCCCTCACCAGTCTTGCCAAACTTCAAGCAAGCTTTGGATGTGCCGCGAAGGTACCTGAAAATCCACTGAACAGCTTTCCAATGTTCTTTACCAGGATTAGCCATGTATCGACTGACCAAACTCATAGCATAAGACAAATCAGGTCGGGAACACACCATGGCATACATAAAGGAACCAACAGCACTAGCATAGGGAACTCGTGACATATACTCAATATCTTTGTAAGTAGTAGGACATTGCAATGCTGACAACTTGAAGTGTGAAGCAATTGGAGTACTAACAGACTTTGCATCATGCATATTAAAACGATGAAGGACTTTCTTAATGTAATTCTCATGACTAAGAAATAGCAATCTAGATTTTCTGTCTCTTGAAATTTCCATACCTAGAATTTTCTTAGCAGGACCAAGATCCTTCATCTCAAACTCACTACTCAATTGTTTCTTCAATGTAGTGATTTCTTTCATGCTCTTGGCAGCAATTAACATATCATCAACATATAGCAGCAAGTATATAGATGACTCATCAACAAATTTAATGTACACACAGCTATCATATTCAGACCTCTTAAAGCCATGTGACATCATAAAAGAATCAAACCTTTTATACCATTGTCGAGGAGACTGTTTCAAACCGTAAAGGGACTTCTTTAGCTTGCACACGAAATCCTCTTTACCAGGCACTGTGAACCCATCAGGTTGGTCCATGTATATCTCCTCTTCAAGTTCTCCATGCAGAAACGCAGTCTTCACATCTAACTGCTCAAGCTCAAGATCATGCATAGCAACAATACTAAAGAAAGTACGGATAGAACTATGCTTGACAACAGGTGAGAACACATCATTATAATCCACTCCTGGAATCTGGCTGAAACCTTTTGCTACTAACCTTGCCTTAAACCTTGGAGGCTCTCTTGGAGATAAACCCTCCTTTCTCTTGAAGATTCACTTACAGCGTACGGTCTTATTTTGTTTAGGCAAGCGCACGACATCCCACGTGCCATTTTTCTCAAGTGATTGCATCTCCTCGTGCATTGCACCAATCCAGTTGTCACGATCAACCGAAGCAATAGCTTCATTATATGTAGCAGGTTCAGCATCATTCTCCACCTGTTATGCAGAACTTAGAGCAAAATAAACAACATCACATTCCTCAATTAAACGAGTACGAGGCCCTTTATTCCTCTTCTCTCTGCGCTCTGCAATAGACAAATTTTCTTGTTGCACAATAGGAGGTGAGGGTGGCACAATATCCTCCCCATCAATTTCAGTTTCCTCCTCATCCAGGTGTTCTACCTTCACCTGCACACGAACTCGTGGTTCGTCCTCATCAGAAGAATCTGGCACAACATCAGTCGACAAACTGTCCTCATACATAACAGATTCATTAAACACAACACTCCTGCTAAATAAAGTCTTTTTGGTTTCCGGGTTCCACAACTTATATCCTTTTACTCCAGAACCATAACCAAGAAATAAGCACTTAACAGCTCTAGGCTCTAACTTTCCATTATCAACATGAGCATAGGCAGTGCAACCAAAAACTTTTAGTTGTGAATAATCAGCTGACTCACCAGACCATACCTCAATAGGAGTTTTCTTGTCAAGAGGGATGGATGGTGACCTGTTAATCAAGTAGCAGGCAGTGTTGGCAGCCTCAGCCCAAAAACGCCTACTCATGCGGGCGTTAGACAACATGCAGCGAGCTTTGGAGATGATCGTCATGTTCATCCGCTCAGCTACACCATTCTGCTGAGGTGTGTATGGGATGGTGTGATGCCTGACAATGCCTTCCTGCACACAATAATCATCGAAAGCATGCGAACAAAATTCGCCACCATTGTCAGTACGAAGCAACTTCACCTTTCTTTCAGTTTGCTTTTCAATCATAACTTTCCACTCCTTAAAAGCAGCAAAAGTATCATCTTTAGTTTTCAGGAAATAAGGCCAAACTCTTCTAGAGTAATCATCAATGATAGTAAGCATATAACGAGCACCACCATAAGAGGGCTTACGTTAAGGCCCCCACAAATCAGCATGTACATAATCCAATATACCTTTAGTGGTATGAACGGAAACATTGAACTTAACTCTCTTATGCTTACCAAAAATGCAGTGTTCACAGAACGGCAACTTACTCATATTGCAGTTCTTCAGAAGTTCTCTCTTCACCAATTCTGCCATACCATGTTCACTCATGTGTCCAAGTCGCTTATGCCAGAGGTTAGTTGTACTTGGATCATCATTAGTAATAATAGCAGCAGTACCAAACAATGTGCTACCTCTAAGGATATATAACTTGGCAGAATTCATATCACCAATCATAACAATGAGAGAACCTTTTGATACCTTCAGGCGTTTATCCCCTCCGGCGTACTTGTACCCGTCAAAGTCAAGGGTACTCAGCGAGATCAAATTTCTCGCCATGGATGGTATGTGTTTCACTCCCGTCAATGTACGTGTCATCCCACCATGGGTCTTGATCTGAACAGATCCAACGCCAACAATGTGACATTTGTTGTCGTTCCCCACACGCACAAAATCTCAAGTCTGCACAGCCTCATAAGAACTGAACCAATCTTTGTTACAGCAAATATGAAACGAACAAGCAGTATCAAGAATCCATTCATCATCACGGGTAACACATGCAGCAAAAACAGCTAGGCATTCACCATCCGAACTATTATCACCAGCAACAACAGCAGCCTTACCAGTACCATTACCATTACCGTCAGATTTATTTTTCGGTTAGTATGTGCCGTTCCTTTTCACCTTGTTCTGTACCTTCCAGCAATCATCAATGGTATGATTGGTTTTCTTACAGTACCTGCAGAACTTGTCACGTCCTTTGGACTTGGAACGGTCCCTGCTCTTATCTCTGTTGTTGTTGTTGTAGTTGTTATCTCGCTGCTCAGGTCTGCCTTGAACCTGCAATGCATCGCCTTTGGAGGACGATGGGTTAGACTGTACCATAACTTTCATCTTTTCCCTGGTCTGCAGGGCCTCACAAACTTCCGCGAGGGTTAGTTCATCGCGGCTTAACAGTATGGTATCACGCAGGTTTGTAAAAGAGCTAGGCAGCGAACATAACAGCAGAAGAGCTAAGTCTTCATCATCATATTTTACCTCCATCGACACTAGGTCGGACACGATCTCCTTGAAGATCGACAAGTGGCTCATGACAGAACCACCATCTTGCATCTTGAGCGAGAACAACTTCATCTTAACATGCATCTTGCTGGTTAGATCTTTCGACATGCAGATCGATTCCAGCTTGAGCCACAACGCAGCTGCGGATTTCTCCAGCAGCACCTCTTGCAAGATATCATTGGATAGATGAATTGAATCAACGACAAAGCCTTACGATCTTTGCGTTTCTGTTCGGAAGTCCAATCCTTGGCGTCCTTATTCCCGAACTCATCTAGCGCCTCATCAAGATCCGATGCTTGCGATAGAATCGCACGCATCTTTACCTGCCACAGAGAAAACCTCGTCTTGTAGTCCAGCAACGGTAGATCAAACTTCATCGATGCCATCGCGAATCCCTAATCTGAAACAGGGCTCTGATACCACTTGTTACACGCAATAGCAAAACAACGATGAAATTAAGTAAGATCGAACCAACGGGGACACGAGATTTTAACGTGGAAAACCCTTCCAACAAGAAAGAGAAAAAAACCACGGGCGCCAGCCAGCAATACTTCACTATTTCGGGGTGAGGTTACAATCGCGCCGGGATTTACAATCTGTGGCTTATCCCGTGCGGCGGCTTACAAGAGGTATATAAAGGCGGTCCTGACCTAACTAGGTCGGTAACTGTGAATCCAACTCCAACTCGGTATCAACTCGTACCGTACCGCGGGGGGCTACCGCCCCCCGCACCCCCCTCCGTGCGGTCCTCGCTTGTCCTCCGGCTCCACTTCATCTAAAGTTAGGCCTTTATCAGTATATACAAATACGAATTTGGATCACCATAAAATAACAGTCTCGCCGGGAACGGACGAACGCCTTCTAGCGTGTTGAATATCCAGGTGCCACGTTGCTCTCGTAGGTGTGCTTCTATGTCACCGTTGCTCGGTGGTGCATGGCCATAGAAGAACAAGCCACCTCGAGTGATGACATCCGACTTGAGTATCGTGCAATCCTCCGCTGGATCCTCCGTTGACTCAGCTCGCACATATTCATCGGGGATGTTGGCCATCTTTGTGGTCAGGTCTCGAAGATGACTTGGTAACAATACCTCTTGGGCATCCTTTAAGTACTCCCTCATCTGAAAGATGGCATACCAAGCTTCCAACCCAGATTCTTGCTCCGATTGCTTGAGGCAGGGGAAGTTTGTTACGTGGTTGCACACGTAGGGGCTTGCCTAAATCGTAGGCTAAGCCGTTGAGGGCACTATTAAGAATAGCTCTTATGTCGTTGTAGTCCTTCTGCACCGCCCTACCCGCATCGAGATAAGTGCATTGCGACCAATGCGGTTCCATGACGATGAGTGTGCATCCTCCTTTTTTGCGCAGAACATTTCGAACAAGCCATCAATATCATCGGAATACTAAGGATATTCTAGAAAGAATGTAATGACGGGAAGCGGAGAGGACTACTTACAAGGGAAAGTATGGCATGAGAATGGCGTTCTTATCCTTGTTATCTATCAAAAAACCCGTTATATAGTTCGTGATAACAACCCGGTCCGCAGGTGACCGCAAGTAGTCCTCAACCATGTAGTAGGGGTCCATAATCGCGATGTGTTGGGTATTCTCCATGACCATATCGTGCGCCATGTTGAGCGATACCAGGCGGACAATGCTTTGGTCGAGCTTTCCCAAGTGGAAGACCCTGAATACGTCTTCGTATCTGATGAAGAACACCTCTGCGGGATTTGTATCCACAAAGCCCACGGATCGTGGCACCTTGACCACGTATAGCGGGTAGGAGGGATGTTTCTCACGTAGAAGTTCATTCTCTCTCAGCAAAATTCCGTCGTGGATGCTCCTCATGTCACCACCCATGACATTGACAACCTCTGGCGGCAGCATCGGCTGACCTATCTCATGCACCTTCCTCCACGGGACGGCGGGCGGCAAACAGTCCAGGAATCGGGCGGCCGCTGGCTGGCTACTAGAGGAGGCACAACCTTTCTTCTTGTTGGCTGCCGGCCTCTTCCGATGCTTCTTCGTCCTCAAGCACAGGGGAGTGCCGCTTTGTTTTACCGCCTCCTCGGCCGTAGCACGGAGTGTATTCGGGGTAACCACCATAGGTTGTGGAGCCGTAAAGGCCGTATGCTCCTCGGGAGTTTCTTGGGAATATGTTAGCTTCTTCTGGACATTACCAGAATCTGGTTTGAACAAGGACCCTAACTTGCATTTTCGACACGGACACTCTATCTCGGTGCGGTTGTTTCGATGCATCTCGGCCATCGCGCGTTGCACGTATCTATGCACCACGCTTGTCCTCATCGCAATGACCATTGCTACAAAAGGCAAGAGAGGTTTCATTAACTAGATCCGGTTTTCACAGAAAATTTCGGCATGACCTTGCTACAAAAGGTGTAACGCGGAGCGCCAGAAGTTTGCCAAAAAGGAAATGAATCAACATTTCGGCAGAACATTGGCAACTCATCCTCATGGTAACACAATAAAATGCAAAAGAGATCGAGTTCTCCTCCACCAACCAATCTCACGCACCTATTAAGATGACACACAATGCAAAATATATAGACGCGATGACGACGTCGAAGATCACCGGAGAGACGACCGATAAGAGAGTGATAGATCTAGAAGTAGCTAGTGGTGCATTTGTGGTGAGATCTAGTGTTCGATTAGTAGATCTAGTGGAGAGATTTGGAAGAGGGCAAGTGGGGTAGCGTACTAGCTAAAATATATCAAACATGATTGGTTAAATTAGCTAAAAATGGTGGAGGGGTGTGGGTGATTGAGCTTGGAGCACTAATGGGTCGTTTTTGGAGTAGTGAATGAGTGAGTGGGGTGGATAGGGGTGGTGGTGGGTGGTTGGCCGCACTTATTGAGGCCACAGGTTGCCCCAGGCGAATAAATTAGCACATGCGCCTGCGCTAGGGGTGCTACCCCAGGCCACAATTTACCATAGGCGCTTTTGAATTTATTCGCCTGGGATAGGGAGTAATAGCGCAGGAGAACAAGACATTATTCACCTGCGGTATAGGCACAGTGCCAGGAGGTGGTGGTGGGGTGCCCTGCCATATTTTACCCGAGGCGCATCTGCTCTTGGTTCGCCTGGGGTAGCACACTTACCCCAGGCGCATACGATCTCTGTTCGCCTGCGCTAAGTAGCCCAGGCGCATGCACTTACATGTTCGCATGTGGTAATGCGTGCTGCTATAAGCATTTCTCTAGTAGTGTATATTACCCGATCAGTGCATTTGGAGGGCCTCTGCAAAACACACCCCTTCATCATCACGTCTCGAATAGATAGCTTGTGCAAAACACAAGAGGTCAGCTTTGCGCTCTCTTCGCGCGCCATGGCCTGGACAACCATCGAGCTAGTCGGGGAGAAACCGCTCCAGGTCGCACACCAAATGGAGTACGTCGGCCCAGACGGCTATGAACTTTCCGACATGGTGCAGTTCTTCTTCACCGCTGGTGGAAATATCTCTGCTTGGAGCGCCGCGTACATCGTGCTTGGCGCAAAGTACGCCGATCGGCGCATGTTCATCATGGACCATAGCAAGGATGGCGGCGGGGTTTACGCCAGGCTTTGGGGGCATGGCTCAGGAGAAAATCTACACGACGGCCTCTGCTGGCTGAATAACACCCTGGTGTGCTCTGTCTAGGTCAATCATTTGCTCCTATGGAACGAGTTCGTCCCGTTGGTGTGTCCGGTTGTTTGTGTCCTTCATCGCGGCAACTAGTGTGCTTATAGAGCATATGTGTAACCTGCTACGTCGTCGACTCATTGTGTTTTACTTGTCGACACGTCTGCGTGCTGTGACTGTGTTTTGCTACTCTATAATTAAGTTAATCTGTGTTGTCCTGCAGGTACTCAGTTATCTGTAGTTCTTTAGTTACTGTTGGTTCCACAAAGAACCGTTATGCATATTCTAACGCGTTTTATGCCCGACGACCTCAACTCTAAAATTATTTCATACTTCTTTATTTCCTCACAAAGTCCCTTTAGTAAATTATTGCATAAATGGTCAATTTGTTTAAGCCACCCATCAGCATCCGACGGCTAGCATAGTTTCCCGAACTTCTGCCAAAATTCTGCATCCCTCCAAAAATTTCGCGCCAGGAGAGCTCACCCAAATTTTTTCGCGCAAGAATATTACTTCTCAGCCCTCCCGCACACAACGGTCAAACTTTATCACGGAGGGCATTTCTGTAATCATTCTGAAATCCTCCCTTATCCCCTCGGCCCTCGCCCAAAGAATCAACTACTCCCCCTTCCCTCCAGTCCCCGTCCTCCGGCCAAGACCAGATCCCATCCCTCTTACACATCACCGTATAGCTCGCTTGCCAGATGTCACGTCACCGACAAGATCTCCCTCCAGATCTGCCCTACGCCACCCAGGTCGCCGTCCAGGACCGCCACCTCGCCGTCGTGCTCACCTGTTTGCCACATCGTCGCCAACCTCGTCATCGTGTGCTCGCTGGTGTGCCACCTCGCCGTCGTGCTCACCGGTCTGCCACATCGTCACCAACCTCATCTTCGTGTGCTCGCTGGTGTGTCACCTGGCCATTAACCTCGTCGTACGTCCAGATCTGCCACCTCATCTCCAACCTCGCCGCAACTTTACCGTCAATGTCCGCAACCACTCCGGGACGAGTAAAGGTTGAAGGCGAGAAACACAGTAAGATTAATGGTTCTTCATATGTTTGATGCAATTAATCTTTCTAAATTAGTTTTCTGTTTAATTGTATGTTTGATCCTTCTTATGTTCGATGCAACTAATCTCTCTCTAAATGGTTTGATCAATGCTTCTAATTATCCTGCTAATGTTTGATGTAATTAATCTCTCTAAAATGCTTCTCTGTTTAGTTGTATGATTGATGGTTCCTTATATCCGTCTTTGTTCTTGGCTTTGCATTTATAACTTTGTATAGTGGTAAACAGAGCCTTGTCCATGTGTTAATTTTGACAAATCTGTAGCGGAAACGGGTGTGTTGCCCTCATGATGCTCCTTTTTTTTAACTATTTGCTTTCGTACTAGATTTGTAACAAAAGATTGTATGGTTTCTTTTAATGGAAATCGGAAGGGGGACCTTCTTGCTAATCTCGCATAAAAATAAAAATAGTAGTATCCAGCTTTGTTTTCGCATGGTAAAAGTTTGCTTATTTCTAGCCTGTACACTATTAGGTTTAAGGTCACTTTGCTTATGATCCTATCAGTCTTAGTTACGTTCAGAATTTATATTACTTATACTAGAATGTTCTTACAGGATGAGTACCTTAATTTTTGATGTTGTATTAGGTTCTTATGAAGTGTTTATATTTGGAGTTTATTTTGAGTTATTTATTCATATTATGATCACCACGACACCCCATCGAAGAAGAGTGTGCCAGAACTATCATGACAAAAAATTCAAGGATGCATCAACTGGGTGTAAAGTCTTTAACAAGTATTCGTTCATGTCCTACTATATTCACACCCAAAAAGATCAAGAAGGAAGACTCTGAATCTGAGTACACTCCTGAGGATGATGTTGAAGAGGAATTAGATTTCAGTGAAGGAGACTGCTCATGTCAATCACTATTCAGTAAGGACAATGAGCTGCAGGTTATTCCCTAATTCGGCAGCTCAACATTCTTCCATGATATCAGAACAACTAGGGTGTAATGCTTCAAACTCTTTAAGTAATAAAAACTCCCTTTATTGAAAAAAACAACTAGGACGTAGCTGACTTATCTTGTGTTGAGCAGTTTGATTACTGTTGTGTCATATATTTTGTGCTACTTCATCTATTTCATACCATAAGACGTTTTGGCAAGCTAATTAATGTTGTGGCTGTCATTTCAACATGATTGACATCTGCTAGGTCATTATAGACACGCTTGTTTGATTGTCATCTGCTATTTACATCTATTTTCTATACATTGCTGGTCATCTGTTAGTTTTATCTATTTTCTGTACATTGCTTGTCACCTGCTAGTTTCATCTGTTTTCTATACATACTTATAATCTGCTATTTCATCTTTTTGTTTGCATGCTTGATAGGCAAGCAAGAAAAGGATGATGTCGAAATCAGCTTCAAAGGATGAGGATGATACTTTAGGTGTCATGCTGGATCGTGGAAAGCATACTTTGTCAAAGAAAGCCCGTGTGGAAACAAGTATTTCAAAGTCAAACTTGAAGTGTAAAATGATGTTGAGAAAAGGGGGGCATGCGAATATGCGCAGCACAATTGCTGATTTGAGGCTGGCGAATGCAGAATCCGAGCGAATGATACTCCAGTTTGCATTTGAAATGGAAGAAATGTGGAAGGAACATACGAGTTAAATACGTGCCAACAAGGAGTTTCCCTTCTTCGGCAGTTGGTTGAGCGCATATGTGGTAATTGAAACGGTGGTCGTGTTGCTAAAAACTGAATTTATGTATGTTGGTTTGCTATTCTGTAAAATAAACTAGTAGTGCTTGAATTTCTGTATTTTATGTCTGTTATGTGGTTTGCTTTTCTGCATACGGAACATAGAAAGGTCAATTTGAACGATGATTTAAGCACCCATCTAGCACGAAAACAAAAAACATCGTAGTACCGTAATGTAAAAAGAGGCCTAAATCAGGACACATGGTGCCGTATGCCATCCCTACGTGTCGTTTTATGATTGGGCAGCTCCACAACAAAACAGAACATCACGGAAAGGGCGGCAGGTGGCACTGTGCGTTTGGTACATGTGGCGTCGCTTTGCCGCTCGCTTCGCGTCGAAAAAAATACGTCACCGCGTAGCCCACGACGACCGGAGATCGTCCCAGAAAAAGACCAAGCGGCGACCTATGATTGTTCCACGTGTCGTTATCTTGTTACGTCATCTCATACCACAACGCTATCAGTTCGTCGCAGATGGCGTCCACATGGTTTCACCTGATTGGTCGAGGTTGCGACAAAATAAAAACCTCATGAACGGGATCGGTGGTTATGACGTCATGAATGGGATCGGTGATGTCATAATCGTGGCCTTAACAGTATCTACTCTTGACGGAAAAAACGTTGCAATTGTAATGGTATAAGCTGCGTGTAATGTGATGTCAGCTAATTACGCTAACGGCTGTCAGTTAATCCTTTGCCACGTGTCAGGCGACAGCAACGAAATAAAAACTTTGCCGCTTATTGGGCCGGGACCGGACGACCCAGCTGCTCGCGACGATTGTATGAATGTTGCGGATAGCCTCGACGTTCTCTGGGTCAAATTAACGTTGTAGACTCGTCCATGACAGTCGATCAGACACGTTCTCATTGCGTCGTGGATTGCCCTCAGCGAAGGTTTAGAGCTCATCCGCAACGTTATTGAAATGTCCCTGATCGCGCGGAATTTGGTAGTGAGAGCATGGAGGCATTGAGGAGCTATTTATAGCCATTTTACCATTGAGATTACCCCAACGGCTAATTTAGCCATTGGATGATCGACGCGTGTCTCGCAATAAATTCCGGGATGCGATGAGCCGGCGTAATGATGTTATCTCCTCGTTTCTCGTGCTAAATCTGACAGAGATATGTTTTCAGCCTTTGACTAAAATCAAACGTTCATGACGTAAGCGTGATTTTCTCGCTCACGTCACAAGTTCCTTCTTCGTGAATATTCGTGGAAGAAATGTTGGATTCCGGAAGCCGGGATCGGCATAAAAATTATGTCAAAAAGAAGATTCGAGACTAAAGGTCAATTGTCCCGAAAGTATGAACTCTGGGAAAAGACGACAAATGGAAGTCTTAATTCTTCTTGGGGGATATCCGGCACCGGCCAAAGGCCGGATTACTAGGGTGGCCCGCAGATAATAGAACAAAGTTCATTGGGCGACCCAGTAAGCTGACGCACAGGAAGCCGGATTCTAGAAGAACCCAGATCACGGTCCAATACGTGGTCCGACATGGAGAATAAGTCGGATGCCTTACTTTCCAAGAATAGGATTACTTTCCGTAGTCTTTTAGGTTTCCTTCCTGTAAGCCCTAGTTCGGCTATCTATATAAAGTCGGACGAGAGCTGTCGAAGAATAAGATAGAATAGAATAGACAAGTCCGAATAGCTAGAAGCTAACTCGCCGGGTAATACATCCTCGCCGAGTTAGCAAAACTCTAATCACATTATACTTTGCATACTTCAGGCTTCAGCCCCGATTTAGTGAGATTGCAGGAGTAGGAACGCTGCCTTAGTTGCGACGTACCGAACCTGGGTAAATCCTGTCCTTATTTTCACTCTCCTATGTTTCCACCACGGCTCTATCAGCAGGCTTTATGGTACCCCCTGCCATGAACCTAACTAAGAACACTGGACATCCGTCTTCAACTGGGCATAGGGTGGGCGGGCCCTCTAGCACTGCGTAGGCTGCTCGGCATCCACCATCCAGCCTCATGTCGTCGCCTTCACGCCGAGCGTCGCATCCTCCACCTCGCGAGCCGCTCGGCATCCACCATCCAGTCTGCGCGGCCGACCCGTACAGTCGTGTGCGTGCACCTCCGCAGGTTTCCGTGAAGATCGTCTCCGAGTGTGCCTCTATCCACCGATCGAGCAAACAGGTTGCCGTTGCGTCGTCCTGTCGAGCCACAACGCCGCCACCCCGTGGTTCTCACCGCGGCTCCATAAACCTGCGCGCTGCCGCTGCGTCGTTGCACACGGTCACCGCCGCTGCCCCGAGGCCGTCCCCGCGGCTGCCCTGATCGGCGCGCTGCCGCTACGTCTCCCCTTCGGGCCGTAGCGCCGCGGCACGCAGTCCACACCGCAGTAGCCCCGTCACGCGTCTCTCCGTTGTGTCTCTCCTCGAGCCGTAGCGCCAAGGCACGGGGTTCACTCCGCCGTTCCCGCACGTTGACATCTTCCTGGTATGCGCTGCGTTGCCTCCCTAGGCGCGCGAACGCCACCGTCGACGCTTGGTCTTTGTCGAGCTGTTAGGTTCTTCTTCGCTTACTTCGAGCATCGCCGCCGCGTTTCTATAGGAGACCACCGTGGCCCTTCGCAGGCTACCACCACTGCGTTACTTCTAACGGCGACCGACGTGGCCCTCCCATCGGCCGCCTCTTGTTCTGCCAACTACAACGCCGTCCACCTCTTCATCTATGTCCAGCACCAGCCTAGCGCCAGCGTCGCTGTCATCTTCCCTGACTACTACATATACTCTGACAACCGTGGTTGACATCGGCACCTTCTACCCCACGTCGACTGGCGCCGCAGCCGACGTCGAGTCCTTCTCTGTTGGTCCCTTCGACATGGCGTAGAGTTCGTGCTGGTTCCCGTCTACGCATGCTCGGTGCTGGCAACACTGATGCTTGTCTTCGTCCACGATGTGTCCCCCGGCCCGGCAAGCCTGGTGCGACGTCTCATCAACATCGACTTCGTCCGTCTACTCATGCCCGGTGCTGCCAACACCGATGTGTGCCTTCGTCCACGATATGTCTCCGGGCTTGGCACACCCAGCGCGATGCCTCGTCAACACCGTCTTCTTCCCGGCGCACCACTACCTCAACACTATTGCGTCTATGTCTAACTTCGCGCCTCATTGCGCCTCGCGGCTCCATGGCGACTACCTCGACACCGACCACCCCGACTCGACATGACCTCGGCGACCCTCGCATGGCTAGCTCGACCATGGCTACACCACCCTACGCTCTCGGATATCTCGACCTTGACACAAAGGGCTATTATCTCATCTTGAGCATTCATCAGCTTCCTCTACGGTACAAGCTTCAGCGCTGCGACATCGCCCACGACGTTCCCACTCCTGAAGCGGGGGATGTCAGTCCACTAGATTCTACTTCGGTTTCTCCCTAGTCTGACCATCCGTGACGCTACTGTTGTTCATGACGCTACTACTACGACTACGAGGGGATGTTAGAGATATATTCCGGTTACATGTATTTGGTAGTATAGGATTTGTATTCAATCTCCTACTCTATTTTCATGAGGCTTGTTGCCCTCCAAGTTTGTACCCCAATATATACTCATCCATGCGGCTCAATAATAAATGCAACATATTAGGCTAATCTCATCTTTCTGCCAAAATGATGGGTGTCAAACGGGTTCTAACAAGGATTTTCTATTTGTGATTGCTAGTCTTGGACGTGTGATGAAGCTATAAGTTTTTTTTACTTACTTTTTTCTGGTGGAAACCCTGTACTCCCTCCGTTTCAATTTAATTGTCGTAGATTTGTCAGAATATACATGTATCTATGCGTATATAGTGTATAGGCACATCCATATTTTGACAAATTCAAAACAATTAATTCGAGACGGAGGGAGTATATATGGTTTATAGGCGTATACATTATCATCCTTGGCCGTACTAACAGGGCTGGAATCATCGGGCTGAAATGCCTTTGGACAAAATTAAGATTATGGACACAAATCTTTTTTGAGTTGTATTGTAACTTGCCCGACTTAGATTTCCATGTTGTTCCACATGGCTGATTTCGTCAGCGAACCATGCATGGACAAGTTATGCTGATAAAACCAAAGTCATGGCCAAGTCTAATTCGCATGGTGGGTACCGGACAACGAATGCACCCATGCTTATGGTTAGAACTAACCCTATAAATTCAATCTAAAACGGGAGGTTTATCCACAGATGCTCCAACATACACAGTACTGGTTATTTTAGGTCGTAAAGAGATGAGCTCTGAAAAGACATCGTGGCCGGAGCTGGTGGGCACGCAGACGAATCCGGCGCTTGTCATCATAAACCATGACAGGCCCGACCTCACGATCGTGCTGCTGCAGGTTGGCGCCGCCGTGAGCCCACCAGGCTTCCACGCGGACCGCGTTTGCCTCTTCTTCGATGAGCAAACCGGTCTTGTCGCAGCCGTCCCCGCCGTCGGCTAACTTCGTGTGGCCAAGCCAAGCCCAAGTACCCACCTCGACTGAAACTATCCAGCGTCATGGCCCTGCCGACATTCATGGAGATTGTATCGCTGGTCTTTTTAGTTGTGATTGTATCACTGTTATACTCCTAGTTTCTGAAATATTATATTATCACGGCTCTACTGAATAAACAGTCATACATAAATTAGTGCCGTCTAGCCTTTGAGTTTTTCTCCGTGAGAAGTTGTATCGCTACTTCTGGCTTTTTCTTTGGGCATTGTTGTGTTGTTGCCCTGGTAGACGTACTGTTTTCCTTTTTCCTTTGCATTTGTTGCCTGAATTTTTTGTATTACTATGTGTAGATAGGGTTTGGATGCAACACAATATTGATGGGTGCATGTGCACGTATATATAGGGGGTACAAAGGATAGCCACGTCCTCAACTATACATGAAAGGAGGAGGGTAAACACGTACATAACATATATACTCAACACCCCCCACAGTCGAAGCGTCACTAACACCGACACAAAGACTAGACCGAAACTCCTTAAATGCCGTCGTTGGTAGGCCCTTGGTCATGATGTACGCAAACTGTTGCGAGGTAGATACATGTAGAACACATATGTGGCCAAGAGAAACCTGTCCCGAACGAAGTGGATGTCGAGCTCAATATGTTTGGTTCGACGATGATAAACCGGATTGGCGGAGAGGTAGACGGCGGATATGTTGTCGCAGTACACAACGGTGGTCTTGGCGACCAGACACGAGAGCTCTTGAAGAAGCTGCCGCAACAAAGAGCACTCAGCAACCGCGTCGGCGACGGCGCAGTACTCAGCCTCTATGCTCGAGCGTGAGACCGTGAGCTGCCGATTAGACGACCAGGAGATGAGCGAGGGTCCGAGGTACACACAATAACGTCCCATGTTAGGGCAGCCGGTCCAGTCAGCATCAGAGTAGGCCGTGATGTCCGTTGCAGTAGAGGCATAGAGCGTGAGGCCGAGGTCCATAGTGCCACGGATATACCAGAGAATCCGCTTCACCGAGGCCCAGTGAGCATCACGTGAAGCATGCATATGAAGACACATCTGCTGGACAGCATACTGTAATTCCGTTCGTGTGAGAGTGAGATATTGAAGAGCACCCCGATAGACCGGTAGAGCGAGCTGGCATCCGATGTCGGGGATCCATCAGTAGCGGAAAGCTTGACCTTCGTGTCGATGGAGTGGACGCGGGTTTGTAATTAAGCATCCCAGCGCGCTCAAGAAGCTCATGGGCATACTTCCGTTGATGAAGAAAGAAGTCTATGTCGTGACGCACCACCTCTATCCCGAGGAAGTAGTGCAAGGCACCCAAATCCTTCAGAGCGAACTCAGCACGAAGACGGTCGGTGAGCGGTCGGAGGAGAGTCGTGGTGGATGCCTTCAAGATGATGTCGTCAACATACAACAGGAGATACGCGGTGGTATCACCCTGAGAGTAGATGAACAACGAAGCATCGGAGTGTGTCGATCGGAAGCCCAGTCGATGAAGAAAGGCAGCGATGCGCTGGTACCAAGCGCGCGGAGCCTGCTTGAGCCCATACAAGGAGCGCGAGAGCAGGCACACGCGATCCGGGTGCGTGGCGTCGACGAACCCGGTGGGCTGCTGGCAGAACACCTGCTCCTCAAGGTGACCATGGAGGAAGGTGTTGGATACGTCCAGCTGGTGCACCAGCCAAGAGCGCGAGACAGCTATCTGAAGCACAGTCTGAATGGTCCCGGGGGAGGTGACGGCGCGGTGGTGGGGGAGGGAGCGCGGATGGGGCGGCGGTGGTAGGAGAGAGAGGGGTACGACACGGCCAGGGAGGGGCGGCATAGCAGGGAAGTAGAGGCGGCGCTGCCGGGGGCGGCGGCAGAGGGCTAGATGGCGCGGCTGGGGGAGAGAGGCGGCTAGGGCTAGGGTTAAAACTCGATGTCTGATACCATGTAGATAGGGTTTGGATGCAACACAATATTGATTGGTACATGTGCATGTATATATAGGGGGTACAAAGGGTAGCCACGTCCTCAACTATACATGGAAGGAGGAGGAAAAATGCGTACACAACATATATACTCAACACTACGAATGGTTGCTTTATTTATAAAACGGGGCGTAAAGTCTTTTTGACAAGGATATAAATTAGTGCTACTATTTAGTCTATTCATTTGTGTTGTGTTATTCTCATAAGGCAATTCTTACGGTACCCACCTCGACTGAAACTATCCAGCGTCATGGCCCTGCCGAGTGCCGACATTCATGGAGATTGTATCGCTGGTTTTTTTAGTTGTGATTGTATCAATGTTATACTCGTAGTTTCTGAAATGGAGTAGTATATTATCATGGCTCTACTGAATAAACAGTCATTTTGTAACAGCCCAAGTATGAAAACCTACCATTTAGAATGTTTGATTTCTTGTTACTTAAGTATTGCATCATGTCATCATATTGTTTCCATGTTGTTTGCTTTTGTTTCTAAATTGTTGCATTTGTTTTCCACTGTTTTCACAACTCAAATTCAAACCTTACTCAAACAATATTTTCATACTTGTTCTGTTACAACTTTTGGAATAAAAATAACAAGTGAAAACAACCAAATTGTTCCATTTTATTCCATGTTAATAACTCCTTAATTTGTTGGTTTTAATCAAACCATTAGTCCAATCAATTAATTCTATTTCACCTCAATTTCAAACCAAATGTATTTCAAATCATTACCCATTTGAATCCATGGAATTCACCAAACAAATGAAATCTTTAATCACTTTAAATCTTAGGGGTAACCCTTTTAAAAATGTTGTTTTAAATAAGGTTTGTTTAATATTGAAAATTCATTCAATTTGGTTTCCAATACAAACATTATTTTAAATGTCACCTTTTGGCAAACCAATCTTTGCATTTGTTGCTAATGTTCTAAATAACTTAACCTAAATTTTCTGGAAATTTTAATAAGCTAAAACCTATTCATTTTCTTCCAAAAACCTATTTCTACAAAAAAAAAAGAATGAAACAGAAATAATAAAAAGCAAAGAGGAGAGGGAGGCATGCAGCCCATCTCTCTTCTTTCTTCTCCCCAGCCCACTAACCTTTTCCAGCCCAGTACCCCTTTCTGTTTTTGGCTTCTTCCTCCTTCAGTACGAACCCCATCAGAACCAGACGATCTCCTCCACCCCCCCTGGATGAGCTGCCGTACAAGCTCCAATGCCCTATATCTAACCTACCCCCCTACCCTCTACTGCCAAACCCTAGCTAGCCCCTCCTTCCCTGCCGCCGCCCTCCACTCCTTCTCCCTTCCCTCTGCTCTGCTGAACCTTGCACCACCGTAGATCACCACCGCACGCCCACCTGCCTCCCTCACCGCCGGTCTCCACAACCACCTCGAGGGCTTGCCGTCGCCGAGAATGGAAACGGCGTACCGCAGGCTATCTCCTCGTCCTCTCGGCGGCCACCGGGAGACAGCACGGCGCCGCCGCCGTCCGCTCCAAGCCGGCTGTCGCCCCCTGTTCTGCTGCACGACCCCTCCTGCTCGAGGCCAACTAGGTGAGGCCTCCTCCTCGATCCCCTTCCCTCGCCTCCTCCCACTCCCCACGGCTGCACCGCACCCACCAGCACCGCCCGCACCCACGGCCACCGCGGATGGCACCCTCCGGCGAGCAGCCCAGCTGCAGCGATCGATTTTCCTTCCAGGTTCAGTAGCGCAGGAAAATTCAGTTACAGAAAAAATACCCGCGAGCAACACCACTTAACCCCCGAGTTCCCTGTTCTGTCACAACAGCCGCATCTAGCCCTTTGGTTCTGTTCCTTGCTTGCAACCAGGAGGTGGGGGGTTCGAGTCCCCCCTCTCCCAAATAAAACAAACTTTTATTTTCGCATTGTTTTGGTCATAGAACTTATAGGAAATCACACCTAGGCCCCCGGGCAATTATTTATAGCCCCTGCAAATATTTTTTCCAAGTCCCTAGATTCATAAAAAATGGCAGATTTGCACCCAAAATTGTAAATTGCATAAGAAATTCATCCCAACTCCAAATTCAACATTTTTAATATGTTTTCTGTCCCAAATTAAATGTTCTATCCAAATATAAAATTTGTTTACTGTTTTGAATATTTTAAATTGGTGAAACATTTGAATTCTTGTTTAAATCACTTAAATTTGCAAAATTCATAACTTGTCCATAAAAATTCCAAATTTCACAAACCAAATATGTTTTCCAATCAATTTTTCATGTACTTTCCAAATATAAATTTTGTTTGCTGTTTTGAATAATTTAAATTGCTGAAAACAACTGTTTCTTATTTATTGCATTTAAAATTGCCAAAATAATAACTTGCTCATTTTAAATCCAATTTCCACGAATGAAATATGTTTTCCATGCAAAATTAAACCCTCTTTCCAAATATAAAATTTGTTTCATGTTTTGAGTAATTAAAATTGGTTAAATGATTTAAACCTTGTTTAAATCATTTAATATTGTTAAATTTATCACTTGATCAAAACAAATTCTTTTGGGACATATAAAATATGTTTTCAAGCCCTAAAAGTATAAACTTTTGAAATATGAATTTGGTTTAATGTTTTGAACAAATAAAAATTCAAATAAGTTCATGTTTGAATTAAATTCATTTAATTCTTGTTTAACTTGTTTAATTCATAAATAATTTATCTGAAATCCTTTTTCAACAAGTGAAACATGTATTCCAACTAAAATCTTGTTTTCTTTTCAAATATAAACTTTGTCGTCTATTTTGAACAATTAAAAGTGGTGAAAACAACAAATGCTTGTGTGACACCTTTAAGAAACCAAAATTCCATAACTTAATAAATGAATTTCTAAACTTGTTAAACCTTATTTCTATTTGGTGCTATTGTTGTTATTTTGCTGTTTTCCTCATCCATGCATCATGCTAATCCACTTTCATATGATGATTAGTTGTAAAACAATTAATTCAACCATAATTCATGGGCTTTCCATATGCAATCCAATTGCATATGGGTCCATTTAATCCTGTTACTATCTTGTCAACTAGTTTATTTTTGATGCAACCATTAACTTGACATGCATCATCTTGATTGTGCACAATGCCATGATAATGATTGTTTATATTTCTGCCTTTGTTTGTTTGCTTCTTCCCGGATATACGACGACGTTGAGACCGACGATACTTATGACACCCCTTCTAAGGATCTAGCTCAGTACCAGACTACTGGGTTTTGCAGGCAAGTTATCACTCACATGAACCACTGTGTTCCTTTCAACATTGATTACCGATACTTTCCGTTGTTCTTTTCTGCTAGCCTTAGTAGTAGTTGTTTCTGTTATGAACCCATCACATGAATCCCTTAACCTTGATATTGCCTCACCTCCATACCTATACCCATTGTTTGAGCCCGTGTCTTACTAGCATGCTTAGGTTGTTTTGCTCGAGTCTGTTATCCGTTACTTTCTGTTACTACTCTTTTATGTTCTGGGGGCTCGATGTTTAATCAATCAATCATGCTAATGTTGCTATTAATAATAAATTTGATGATAAGGCACCGGCAGGAGGCCCATGAGAGGTTTTGAAGCCTGCTAGTGTCGACCCTAATAGGAAAAGGGTCTTGTCTACTGATCCATGATGAGCGCACTAACCGCATGTGGGAAGCGAGTATGGGCGCCCCCCTCAACTTGACCTGATTCGCATCTCGTCCAAATCGCCTCATTTAGTTCGTGTTTTCCATTTGCCGCATGCATGTTTTTGCGAGCCCAGGCCAGGGTGGAACTTTTGTAGTCGGCATATAGGGGGACACGGTCTTAGAGTGCTATGAGGGTCCCTTTTCTTCGGGGCTTGATTAGCCGTGCGCCCAAGGTTCTTTGGGCTTGATGCGAAGAATGGTTGGTTGTGTAGAGTACCCCGCTTGGTGGGTTAGCTTCCCATCTGGCGGGTTATTCTTGCGTGTACGGCCAAATTGGTGCAACCCTGCAGGGATAATCTTCTCGAGAAGCCGTGTTTTCCGCGGTTATGGATTACTTGGTGAAAGTACTGGCTAACAAGTACTCAGGACAACTTAAACATAATGATCAAACATGTTACACCCAATGATTAATAACTTGACTAGTAATAGGTTGATGGCACAATAACTTGATTCACCTTTATTACAACTGTGTGAGTTATCCTCGGATTGCTTCTTTGGATAAGGGGCGAGATCCAGGATGGGTTTGTTTGAAGTTATCTTTCAGTTGGTTACAATCCTCGATCTTATCTCCTTTCTGTTAGCCGGAAGTGGTAGAATCTCTGTAGTTGGTTAGCGCAGCCAGTTGCAGCATCTTTTATATCCCCTTCCTTCCGTTGAACCCAAAGCATCTGTGCTTGGTGTTGACGGGTTACACTTTGGTGAACTGTGAGTCTTGCTTGCCAGTACGTTTATGTACTGACCCCTTTGGGGCTGTGGTTTCCGCAGACCTACGTTTCCGAGGATCTACATGGTGGCTACTACGTGGAGTATGACGAGACTGATGACGAGTAGATAGTGGACCCGGGCAGGATCCGAGACTTCGTGGATGGGCTCCGTCTGTTTGTTTCCGGCCTCTTAGGCCTATTTGGTTCTTGTCTGTACTCAGACATGTTGAATGCTTCCGCTGTATTGTACTGATGTATTGTTGGGGCATGTGCCCTCTGAATGACTGTATTTGCTATCTCTGCTCTAATGAGAGCCAATTGCAACTTATTTCAATCTTTTGTGTCGTAGAGATCTGTTGTGATATCAGTTGTTAAACGCCGTTGACGTACCATGTGTGTATGGTTTGAAGTACGTCGACGGAAGTGCCTTTGATCTCTAGTGGATAGTTTACATCGACGATGGAATAGCAGGGCTTGTGTTGTCGCGCATAAGCGCAGGCCTACCAGGAAGCTGGGACGTGGGAGCAGTTATGCCCCATAATCCAAGCATCTGCTATCCAGTTCGTACGGTGAGTATCCCCTAGAAATCAGGGTGCGACAAATGGTATCAGAGCCTGTCTGCCTGTAGGATCCCTTTTTACTGGTCGCAGTTGAGTCTAGAAAACTATTTTGTAGCTATACAGGAAAAATGAAACGTGAGAGTAGGAATTCTGTTCTTTTTCTTCTTTCCCCACCCACCCTCCCTTTTCTGGTAAGGAAGTGCAACGTTGTTTTCCCTTCTCATCTAAACTTTCAAGTTAGGATTTCACGAATTCTGGTTTCTCTAGGATGCTTATATCTACTAGACCATTGGAATGGAGGTGGTTGTGACATGATTTATCATGTTGCCTACTCATGATTGAGAACGGAGGCGTGTAAGCCCCGGAAGCAGATCCTCTATTCCTTAAGCAGTAGATATTGATCCTTTAGAAGCCTGGATGGGTTTTTTCCGTAGTACCTCAGGAGTTTTGTTCTCGTTTTCCCAGAGTTGCTTCATTATCATGTTCTTCTCAACATCCTTTTCGTCCGTTGAAATCTTGTTGTTGTTTTCCACTTCAAATCTTCTACCGACGTCTAATCAAAACTTCCTCGTAAACTCTTATCCAGTTAAAGTGTTATTTGATACCGGAGCATCACATTCCTTTGTGTCAACAATATTTTCCACAACATACAACCCAATTCTGCTTCCACTAAGCAATCAAAACTCTGTTCACTCCACGGGATCTCAAATTTTGACTTCCAAGATAAGTAAGAACAATCCAATTCTAATGAGAGGCCACATATTCCTCGTTACTCTCATGTTGATGATTCTGACATTGATGATTATTCTTGGTGTTGCATTGATGTCAATAACTCTGTTCCACCCCTATTACAGATAGTCTATTCTACAAATGAATCAAATTCTATCCTGCTATACACCCTTGATACAAAAACCTCTCCCCCTTTACTTGAAAAATGTTCCGGTGGTTTCCAAATTCCCTGACATCCTTCCAGAAGAGTTGCCAGGAATTCCTATCGTTTTGAACTTCCAGAAAAACTATCCAAGGTGCACGATGTGTTTCACGTGTCACAGCTCAAGTGGATCTTTCCAAGAAGTTTCCGGACCTTCTCTTTTCTCAGTAGGAATCTCGGGGCGCGATTCCTTCAAGGGGGGGCGTTTTGTAACAGCCCAAGTATGAAAACCTACCATTTAGAATGTTTGATTTCTTGTTACTTAAGTATTGCATCATGTCATGTCATCATATTGTTTCCATGTTGTTTGCTTTTGTTTCTAAATTGTTGCATTTGTTTTCCACTGTTTTCACAACTCAAATTCAAACCTTACTCAAACAATGTTTTCATACTTGTTCGGTTACAACTTTTGGAATAAAAATAACAAGTGAAAACAACCAAATTGTTCCATTTTATTCCATGTTAATAAATCCTTAATTTGTTGGTTTTAATCAAACCATTAGTCCAATCAATTAATTCTATTTCACCTCAATTTCAAACCAAATGTATTTCAAATCATTACCCATTTGAATCCATGGAATTCACCAAACAAATGAAATCTTTAATCACTTTAAATCTTAGGGGTAACCCTTTTAAAAATGTTGTTTTAAATAAGGTTTGTTTAATATTGAAAATTCATTCAATTTGGTTTCCAATACAAACATTATTTTAAATGTCACCTTTTGGCAAACCAATCTTTGCATTTGTTGCTAATGTTCTAAATAACTTAACCTAAATTTTCTGGAAATTTTAATAAGCTAAAACCTATTCATTTTCTTCCAAAAACCTATTTCTACAAAAAAAAAGAATGAAACAGAAATAATAAAAAGCAAAGAGGAGAGGGAGGCATGCAGCCCATCTCTCTTCTTTCTTCTCCCCAGCCCACTAACCTTTTCCAGCCCAGTACCCCTTTCTGTTTTTGGCTTCTTCCTCCTTCAGTACGAACCCCATCAGAACCAGACGATCTCCTCCACCCCCCCTGGATGAGCTGCCGTACAAGCTCCAATGCCCTATATCTAACCTACCCCCCTACCCTCTACTGCCAAACCCTAGCTAGCCCCTCCTTCCCTGCCGCCGCCCTCCACTCCTTCTCCCTTCCCTCTGCTCTGCTGAACCTTGCACCACCGTAGATCACCACCGCACGCCCACCTGCCTCCCTCACCGCCGGTCTCCACAACCACCTCGAGGGCTTGCCGTCGCCGGGAATGGAAACGGCGTACCGCAGGCTATCTCCTCGTCCTCTCGGCGGCCACCGGGAGACAGCACGGCGCCGCCGCCGTCCGCTCCAAGCCGGCCGTCGCCCCCTGTTCTGTTGCACGACCCCTCCTGCTCGAGGCCAACTAGGTGAGGCCTCCTCCTCGATCCCCTTCCCTCGCCTCCTCCCACTCCCCACGGCTGCACCGCACCCACCAGCACCGCCCGCACCCACGGCCACCGCGGATGGCGCCCTCCGGCGAGCAGCCCAGCTGCAGCGATCGATTTTCCTTCCAGGTTCAGTAGCGCAGGAAAATTCAGTTACAGAAAAAATACCCGCGAGCAACACCACTTAACCCCCGAGTTCCCTGTTCTGTCACAACAGCCGCATCTAGCCCTTTGGTTCTGTTCCTTGCTTGCAACCAGGAGGTGGGGGGTTCGAGTCCCCCCTCTCCCAAATAAAACAAACTTTTATTTTCGCATTGTTTTGGTCATAGAACTTATAGGAAATCACACCTAGGCCCCCGGGCAATTATTTATAGCCCCTGCAAATATTTTTTCCAAGTCCCTAGATTCATAAAAAATGGCAGATTTGCACCCAAAATTGTAAATTGCATAAGAAATTCATCCCAACTCCAAATTCAACATTTTTAATATGTTTTCTGTCCCAAATTAAATGTTCTATCCAAATATAAAATTTGTTTACTGTTTTGAATATTTTAAATTGGTGAAACATTTGAATTCTTGTTTAAATCACTTAAATTTGCAAAATTCATAACTTGTCCATAAAAATTCCAAATTTCACAAACCAAATATGTTTTCCAATCAATTTTTCATGTACTTTCCAAATATAAATTTTGTTTGCTGTTTTGAATAATTTAAATTGCTGAAAACAGCTGTTTCTTATTTATTGCATTTAAAATTGCCAAAATAATAACTTGCTCATTTTAAATCCAATTTCCACGAATGAAATATGTTTTCCATGCAAAATTAAACCCTCTTTCCAAATATAAAATTTGTTTCATGTTTTGAATAATTAAAATTGGTTAAATGATTTAAACCTTGTTTAAATCATTTAATATTGTTAAATTTATCACTTGATCAAAACAAATTCTTTTGGGACATATAAAATATGTTTTCAAGCCCTAAAAGTATAAACTTTTGAAATATGAATTTGGTTTAATGTTTTGAACAAATAAAAATTCAAATAAGTTCATGTTTGAATTAAATTCATTTAATTCTTGTTTAACTTGTTTAATTCATAAACAATTTATCTGAAATCCTTTTTCAACAAGTGAAACATGTATTCCAACTAAAATCTTGTTTTCTTTTCAAATATAAACTTTGTCGTCTATTTTGAACAATTAAAAGTGGTGAAAACAACAAATGCTTGTGTGACACCTTTAAGAAACCAAAATTCCATAACTTAATAAATGAATTTCTAAACTTGTTAAACCTTATTTCTATTTGGTGCTATTGTTGTTATTTTGCTGTTTTCCTCATCCATGCATCATGCTAATCCACTTTCATATGATGATTAGTTGTAAAACAATTAATTCAACCATAATTCATGGGCTTTCCATATGCAATCCAATTGCATATGGGTCCATTTAATCCTGTTACTATCTTGTCAACTAGTTTATTTTTGATGCAACCATTAACTTGACATGCATCATCTTGATTGTGCACAATGCCATGATAATGATTGTTTATATTTCTGCCTTTGTTTGTTTGCTTCTTCCCGGATATACGACGACGTTGAGACCGACGATACTTATGACACCCCTTCTAAGGATCTAGCTCAGTACCAGACTACTGGGTTTTGCAGGCAAGTTATCACTCACATGAACCACTGTGTTCCTTTCAACATTGATTACCGATACTTTCCGTTGTTCTTTTCTGCTAGCCTTAGTAGTAGTTGTTTCTGTTACGAACCCATCACATGAATCCCTTAACCTTGATATTGCCTCACCTCCATACCTATACCCATTGTTTGAGCCCGTGTCTTACTAGCATGCTTAGGTTGTTTTGCTCGAGTCTGTTACCCGTTACTTTCTGTTACTACTCTTTTATGTTCTGGGGGCTCGATGTTTAATCAATCAATCATGCTAATGTTGCTATTAATAATAAATTTGATGATAAGGCACCGGCAGGAGGCCCATGAGAGGTTTTGAAGCCTGCTAGTGTCGACCCTAATAGGAAAAGGGTCTTGTCTACTGATCCATGATGAGCGCACTAACCGCATGTGGGAAGCGAGTATGGGCGCCCCCCTCAACTTGACCTGATTCGCATCTCGTCCAAATCGCCTCATTTAGTTCGTGTTTTCCATTTGCCGCATGCATGTTTTTGCGAGCCCAGGCCAGGGTGGAACTTTTGTAGTCGGCATATAGGGGGACACGGTCTTAGAGTGCTATGAGGGTCCCTTTTCTTCGGGGCTTGATTAGCCGTGCGCCCAAGGTTCTTTGGGCTTGATGCGAAGAATGGTTGGTTGTGTAGAGTACCCCGCTTGGTGGGTTAGCTTCCCATCTGGCGGGTTATTCTTGCGTGTACGGCCAAATTGGTGCAACCCTGCAGGGATAATCTTCTCGAGAAGCCGTGTTTTCCGCGGTTATGGATTACTTGGTGAAAGTACTGGCTAACAAGTACTCAGGACAACTTAAACATAATGATCAAACATGTTACACCCAATGATTAATAACTTGACTAGTAATAGGTTGATGGCACAATAACTTGATTCACCTTTATTACAACTGTGTGAGTTATCCTCGGATTGCTTCTTTGGATAAGGGGCGAGATCCAGGATGGGTTTGTTTGAAGTTATCTTTCAGTTGGTTACAATCCTCGATCTTATCTCCTTTCTGTTAGCCGGAAGTGGTAGAATCTCTGTAGTTGGTTAGCGCAGCCAGTTGCAGCATGTTTTATATCCCCTTCCTTCCGTTGAACCCAAAGCATCTGTGCTTGGTGTTGACGGGTTACACTTTGGTGAACTGTGAGTCTTGCTTGCCAGTACGTTTATGTACTGACCCCTTTGGGGCTGTGGTTTCCGCAGACCTACGTTTCCGAGGATCTACATGGTGGCTACTACGTGGAGTATGACGAGACTGATGACGAGTAGATAGCGGACCCGGGCAGGATCCGAGACTTCGTGGATGGGCTCCGTCTGTTTGTTTCCGGCCTCTTAGGCCTATTTGGTTCTTGTCTGTACTCAGACATGTTGAATGCTTCCGCTGTATTGTACTGATGTATTGTTGGGGCATGTGCCCTCTGAATGACTGTATTTGCTATCTCTGCTCTAATGAGAGCCAATTGCAACTTATTTCAATCTTTTGTGTCGTAGAGATCTGTTGTGATATCAGTTGTTAAACGCCGTTGACGTACCATGTGTGTATGGTTTGAAGTACGTCGACGGAAGTGCCTTTGATCTCTAGTGGATAGTTTACATCGACGATGGAATAGCAGGGCTTGTGTTGTCGCGCATAAGCGCAGGCCTACCAGGAAGCTGGGACGTGGGAGCAGTTATGCCCCATAATCCAAGCATCTGCTATCCAGTTCGTACGGTGAGTATCCCCTAGAAATCAGGGTGCGACACATATATAAATTAGTGCCGTCCAGCCTTTGAGTTTTTCTCCATGAGAAATTGTATCGCTACTTCTCGTTTTTCTTTGTGCATTGTTATGTTGTTGCACCGGTAGAGGTACTGTTTTTCTTTTTTCCTTTGCATTTGTTGCCTGAATTTTTTTATTACTATGTAGAGTTTGGATGCAACACAATATTGATGGGTGCATGTGCACGTATATATAGGGGGTATAAAGGGTAGCCACGTCCTCAACTATACATGAAAGAAGGAGTGCAAACACGTACACAACATATATAGTAAACAACCCCCCCCCCCCTCCCGGCAGTCGAAGGATTACTAACACCGAAGCAAAGACTGGACCGAAACTCCTCAAATGCCGTTGTTGGTGGGCCCTTGGTCATGATGTCTGCAAACTGTTGCGAGGTAGGTACATGTAGAACACGTATGTGCCAAGAGCAACCTGTTCCTGAACGAAGTGGATGTCGAGCTCAATATGTTTGGTTCGACGATGATGAACCGGGTTGGCGGAGAGATAGACGGCGGATATGTTGTCGCAGTACACAACAATGGCCTTGGAGACCGGACATAAGAGCTCCTGAAAATGTTGCCGCAACCAAGAGTACTTAGCAACCGCGTTGGCGACGGTGCGGTACTCAGGCTCAACGCTCGAGCGTGGGACCGTGTGCTGCCGCTTAGACGACCAGGAGATGAGCGAGGGTCCGAGGTACACACAGTAACCAGACATGGAGCATCGCGTGTCAGGGCAGCCGGTCCAGTCAGCATTAGAGTAGGCCGTGATGTCCGTGGCAATAGAGGCATGGAGCGTGAGGCCGAGGTCTATAGTGCCGCATCACGTGGAGAATGCATATGAAGGCACACCTGCTGGACAAAATACTGTAACTCCTGTCGTGTGAGAGTGAGATACTGAAGAGTACCCATGATAGACCGGTAGAGTGAGGCATTCGATGCCGGGGATCCATCAGTAGTGGAAAGCTTGGCCTTCGTGTCGACTAGAGTGGACGTGGGTTTGCAGTTAATCATCCCAGCGCGATCAAGACGCTCATGGGCATACTTCCGTTGATGAAGAAAGAAGCATGTGTCGTGACGCACCACCTCTATCCCGAGGAAGTAGTGCAAGGAACCCAAATCCTTCAGAGCAAACTCAGCACGAAGACGGTCGGTGAGCTGTTGAAGGAGAGTCGTGGTGGATGCGGTTAAGATAATTTCGTCGACATACAATAGAAGATACGCGGTGGCATCACCTTGAGAGTAGATGAACAACGAAGCATCGGAGCGTGTCGATCGGAAGCCCAATTGATGAAGAAAGGCAGCGATGCGCTGGTACCAAGCGCGCGGAGCCTGCTTGAGCCCATGCAAGGAGCGCGAGAGGAGGCACACGCGATCCGGGTGCGTGGCGTCGACGAACCCGGTGAGCTGCTGGTACGTCTCAAACGTATCTATAATTTCTGATGTTCAATGTTGTTCTCATGACATTTGCTACATGTTTCCTATACACTTTACATCATTTTTATGGATTTCCAGGGACTAACCTATTAACAAGATGTCAGAGAGTCAGTTCCTATTTTCTGTTGTTTTTGTTTTCAGAAAAGTTGTTCTGAAAATATTCTCAGAATTGGACTAAACAAAATCTCAGGGTCTTAGAAATATGTCACGTACACGGAGTCCGGTGGGGACCCGGAGGGGGGCCCTAGAGCCACCACACCATTGGGTGCCCCCCTGGACGCGCCACCAGGTGGTGTGGCCCCCCTCGCTGCCCACCGACATCGCCCTTTCGCCTATTTAAGATCCTCCTAGAGTTAACCCTAAATACCCGAGCCTCCATCCACGAAAAGTTCTATAGCCTTCGTCACCGTCAACCCTAGTTCGGGAGGGTTCTGGACCTATCCCCGGCATACTGTCGGGAGGGGGAATCATCACCGGAGGGCTCTACATCACCATGTCTGCCTCCGGAGTGATGCGTGAGTAGTTCATCCTTGGATTACGGGTCCATAGCAGTAGCTAGATGGTTCTCTTCTCCTCTTTATGTCACCATGTTTAGATCTTGTGAGCTGCCTAACATGACCAAGATCATCTATCTATAATGCTACATGTTGTGTTTGTTAGGATCTGATGAATATTTAATGCTATGTCAAGTGATTATCAATCTATCATGTTTATGTCATTTATGATCTTGCATGCTCTCCGTTACTAGTAGATTCTCTGGTCGAGTTGATGCTTGTAACTTCAAGAGGGGGTATTTATGCTCGATAGTGGGTTCAGGCCTCCCTTTCATCTGTGCGCGAGTGACAGAAACGTGAGGGGTGGGGGTGTGCTATTGTCATTAGGGAGAAAACAATAATGTTTTCATTGTTTACATTAAACACTTTACTTAAGGAAATAATCTGTTGCTTGCAACTTAATACACGAGGTTTGATTGGATTACCCTCTGAGGATGGATTATTAGTCATAGATGCAGTTGGATAACGGTCTATGAATTATGTTGTAATGCCCGCATGAATCACATAGTAATCATCATGTCATGCATATGCACTATGGTGCAGCCTTTATATCTATCAGTTGCCCATGTGTAATTTGTTTACCCAGCATGTTATCTATCTTTTATGGAGAGACACCACTAGTGAACTATGGACCCCGGTCCATTCTTTTACACTGGTAATACAACCACTGCAAACACTGTTTTCGTTTCATTCACCACCATCATTGTTCTCTTTTCATTTACTGCAAACAAGTACTGTTTTCCACACTATACATCTAATCCTTTGTGTTAGCAAAACCGGTGAGATTGACAACCTCACTGTTTCGTTGGGGAAAAGTATCTTGGTTGTGTTGTGCATATTCCACGTTATTGCTGAGCCTGGTAGTGCACCCTGCCAACATCAGCTATCAACAACCTTAAGAAGTGATTTCTTTCTCCTACTAGTCGATTCAACCTTGGTTTCTTTCTGAGAGAAACTTGCTGCTGCACTCTTCATACCTTCCTCTTGGGGTCTCCCAACAAACGTGTGTCCACACGCATCAAGCAATTTTCTGGCGCCGTTGCCGGGTATGAAGAGGATTTTTGCAAGGGGAGTCTATCCCATCCAATCTCTTTACTTTTTGTTTTGTTTTGCTTAGTTTATTTTATTTTGTCTTGTTTATTTCTCTCTATCAAAAACACAAAAAAATTAATTCTTATTCTAGTTATTATTTTTATCCTATTTTTAATTTTTCTAAAAATGACTACTCGTGAGAATACTGAGTTGTCTGACTTTACTAGCACAAACAACAATGATTTTATTAGTAGACCTATTGCTCCACCTGCTCCTACTGCTGTTTTTTATGAAATTAAGCATGCCCTGTTAAATCTTGTCATGAGAGAGCAATTTTATGGTGTTAGTTCTGATGATGCTGCTGCTCACCTTAATAATTTTGTTGAACTTTGTGAGATGCAAAAATATAAGGATCTAGATGGAGATATTATTAAACTGAAATTGTTTCATTTATCTTTGAGGGGAAGAGCTAAATAATGGTTGCTATCTTTGACTAAAAATAGTATTGATTCATGGACTAAATGTAAAGACACTTTCATTGGAAAATATTATCCTTCTGCTCAGATTATATCTCTAAGAAGTAGCCTTATGAATTTTAAGCAATTTGATAATGAGCATGTTGTTAAGGCTTGGGAAAGAATGTAATCTTTGGTAAAGAATTTTCGCACTCATGGATTGACTACTTGGATGATCATCCAAACCTTTTATGCTGGTCTGAACTTTTCTTCAAGAAACCTTCTGGATTCAGCTACTGGAGGAACCTTTATGTCCATTACTTTGGGTTCTGTAACAAAACTTCTTCATGATATGATGATTAATTATTTTGAATGACACACTAAGAGAGCTCCACCAGGTAAGAAGGTAAATTATGTTGAAGAAACCTCTTCCTTGAGTGATAGGCTTGATGCTATTATGTTTATGCTTGTGAATGGTAAAACTTATGTTGATCCAAATAATTTTTCTTTAGCCTCTTTGGTTGCTCAAGAATAGCATGTTGGTGTGAACTTCATTAAAAACAATAATTTCAACAACAATGCTTATAGGAATAATTTTGGTAGCAACAATTATAGGCCATATCCTTCTAATAATGGTAATGGTTATGCCAATTCCTATGGTAATTCCTACAACATCAATAGAAGTGTACCCTATCATCTTGAAAACATGCAGAAGAACTTTATTAGTACACAAACTGCTTTTAATAAATTTGTTGAGGAAAAGTTTGGCAAAATTGATGTTCTTGCTTCTAAAGTTGATAGCCTTGCTCTTGATGTTGATCTTCTTAAAATAAAGGTTATGCCTCATGATGTTAAAGAAAGCAAAACTTTGAATGACATTCAACTTTGAATTGATGACAATGTTAGGATGTTAGCTTAATTGCATGCTAGGTGGGAAAAAGAAGATGAAATTGCTAGAAAGAATAATATAGCTAAAGTTTGTACTATTACCACCACTAGTAAAACCGAAGTTTCTAATTCTAGTAAACTTCCTACTATTAATGGTAAACTAATTGGTGTTTACAATGTCTCCACTTCTTATGTTAAAAAACTAAAATTGCCTGCAGAAATTGTTCCTAATAAAAGTGCTAAATTTTTTGAAATATGGGAGACAGGAGTCCCATTACCTTTGATAAAAATTATCTTGATTTTGATGATTGCAATATTTCTGAAGTAACTATGTTCCTACAAAAAAATCTAGTAGTCCTAATGCTAGTGCTATGAATATGGCTTTCACAAAACATATTACAAATGCTCTCATGCAAATTAGAGAAGAAGAATTAAAACGTGAAGTCTCTATCCCTAGGAGTTAGATGATGGTTGGGAACCCATTATTAAAATGAAGATGAATAATTTTGATTGTAATGCTTTATGTGATCTTGGTGCTAGTATCTCTTTTATGCCTAAGAAAGTCTATGATATGCTTGATTTACCACCTTTGGAACACTGTTATTTGGATGTTCGTCTTGTTGATAATGCTAGAAAGAAACCTTTGGGGAGAGTTGATGATGTTTTTATTATGGTTAACAATAACCTTGTCCCTGTTGATTTTATTGTTATGAATATTGAATGCAATGCTTCGTGTCCTATTGTTTTGGGAAGACCTTTTCTTAGAACTGTTGGTGCTATTATTGATATGAAAGAGGGGAATATTAAACATCAATTACCACTCAACAAATGTATGGAACACTTTCCTAGGAAGGGAATAAAGTTGCATTTTAATTATATTATTAGAACACGTTACAATTTGGATGCTTCTTCACTTAAAAATACTTGATTCTTGTGTTATGGGCCTAGCTGAAAGGCGTAAAAAAAAGCACTTCTTGGGAGATAACCCATGTTTTCATTTTTGCTATGTTTTTTTCTATTTTCTTTGAGTGAAGGTGTTGTTTACTTCTATAGCAACTCCTTTGTATCTTTACTTTCTCGTATTTCTTGTGCCAAGTAAAGTCTCTAGTGAAAAGTTGAAGTTAGATTTGGATTTCTGCGCAGGAATAGGTTTTTGCTGTCCACTGTTAAATTAGTGTAAAATTCCAGAAAGATCAAAATGACCTGAAAATATTTGTGCTTAATCCTCAGCTATTTCCAAAACTTTTTCTAGTTTTAAGTTTTTCGATCTTTTTATAAGTATACAGCACAAGTACGTTTTCTGATCTGAGCAACGTAAGTGCCTCGAAAAAATTCTTCTTTACAAACTTTTCTAGTTTTGACAGATTCTACCTTTTTACTTTGCATTCTCTCTTTTACTATGTTGAGTGGATTTCTTTGCTCTACAAAACATTAGTGGCTGTAGCTAATGTTTAATAATGCTTGTGTCCATGGAGAACATGTGAGTTTTTTTATTGTGCACTAACCCTCTAATGAGAATTACTTGGAGTTTGGTGTGAAGGAAGTTTTGAAGGGTCAAGAGAAGAGGATGATATAATGTGATCAAGAAGAGTGAAAAGCCTAATCTTGGGGATGACTCCATAGTTCATCCCAGCAAATTATAAGAAGACTCAAGCGTCTAAGCTTGGGGATGCCCAAGGCATCCCCTTCTTCATCAGCAACTTATCAGGTCATTTCTAGTGAAACTATATTTTTATTCGGTCACATCATATGCACTTTACTTGGAGCGTATGTTTGTTTTTGTTTTGTTTTCTTTTATTTTCCTCGATGCAATAAAATTAGTTGGAACCCAACATTATTGTGTGGGAGAGAGACATGCTCCGTTTTTTTCATATGAATACTCGTATTGTTCATTTATCATACTCGTATTCTTCGTTTTTCTTCCAGCTGCTGGAAATACTTCTAGATCTTGTTTTTCATGCATCTCTTATTCATAGCTATCGGTTCTAGTAGAGTAGTAGTACTCTCTTGTTTCATTGATAAATCATATGGAGAGTTTTTGTTTAAACAAAGTGATTGGTGTTAGAAAGCAATAAAATATTTCATGCTTATAACGGTGCAAAAAGAAGCGTGTTTAAACTGTGGCTAGAATTTATCATGTCATGTTGGATATTACTTTAATTCTATACTTAGTAGTTATTATTGTAGCATGACTTCTCTCAAATATCTGAGAGTGCTTAATGTGCCATTGAAAGAATCATGGTTTTTTATCACATCGAAGCATAATATTGTGGTATTCTCCTTCAAATGATTTATTTGGTTGACTTGGCGCATACTTACACCATGTTATGACTACAAAACAGTCACCTATAGCCTCTATGATCATTTGTTTTTGGCTTGTAATACCGTTTATGCTTTGATTAATAATGTTTTGTCGCTATGCATGATTATGGCCATTATTGCTCTCTTAATTTGTATCTCCCAGTCTTTTGCTAGCCTCCACCTGTAATGAGTATGAGCTCTACTCGTGCATCCAACTCCCAAAAACCAAAATTTACCAAATGTGTCCACCATACCTGCCTATATGTGGTATTTAACCGCCACTCCAAAGTAAATTTCTCATGTGCTACCTTTAAAACCTTCAAAATTATACATGTTTTGTGCCTCTGTTTTAGCTCATGAGGAGGTAAATGGAGAATCTTTATCTCACTTGTTGATTGGAATTTACACACCTGGACTAGTGGCGCATCCGCGTATCCAAATTGATAGAAGAGCTAGCAACAGGGTGCCCAACCCCAAACTTTGTTACTATAAATTCTCTTCACTCTCTTGCCCCTGATTTATCAGTTAAACCATAATTGTGTAAACAAAAGAGAAGAGGGATGATCTACTGACCCTGTAACGTCCTTCAATGGGAGTCGCTCTTGTAAAGTCTAGTTGGCTTGTGATGTACAGTATTGTCTGTTTACCATTCGTTGACATAAGCATACACCTCTTTAAAAATTGTTTTCAATACCTCTGTTTTAATAAAATAAAAAGTTCTAGCACATGAGTTAATCCCTGCTTCCCTCTGCAAAGGGCCTTTCTTTTACTTTTATGTTGAGTACTTATATTCTAACTTTATGCACAGTTAAGAGAGCCTATTTGTCATTCTGAGTATAATGTGCATCGGTCCCAAAGATTATTATTGATTGATTCATGATATGCTAGTACTGAATGGAATATGCCCGAGAGGCAATAATAAAGTGCTTATTATCTTATTCCTTGTTTATGATAAATGTTTATTTCTCATGCTAGAATTGTATTAACCGGAAACGTTGATACATGTTGTTTAATAAACAAACAATGGTTCCTCGTAAAGCCTCTCTTTTAACTAGCTCGTTGATTAACTGATGATCAAGTTTTCCTGATCATGAACATTGGATGTTGTTAATAACGAGGTCATGTCATTAGAAGAATGATGTGATGAACATAGACCCAAACTAAGTATAACAATACGATCAAGTCATTTAGTTTATTTTGTTATGTCTTACATACGAAGTAACCTCATTCCTTAGATATGAGATCATGTCAATCACTAATACCGGAAGGGTACTTTGATGCCATCAAACGTCACGCCGTAACAGGATGACTATAAAGGTGTCGTTGGGTATTCGGAAAGTGTTAGTTGAGGCTCATGGATCAAGAGTGAGATTTGTCCATCCAAATTATGGAGCGATATACTCTGGACCCTCTCGGTGATATCGCATCGACACCGCTTGCAAGCACGTGACTAGGTCACAAGGATGTCATATCACGGAACGAGTAAAATATTACTTGTCGGTAACGAGATCGAACTAGGTATGGTTGATACCAATGATCGGATCTCGGACAAGTAAAATATCGCAAGACAAAGGGAATAGTTACAGCGTTGATGGTTCACACGATCACGAGAGTCATCGTTGAATATATGGGAGTCATCACGGATCTCCAGATCCCGCTATTGATTATTGATCGGAGAGGTGTCTCGATCATGTCTATGTTATTCGCGAACCGTAGGGTGACACACTTCAGGTTCGATGAAGCATTTGAGAGGATACGGAATATCGAAGAATGTTTTGGACAGCACCGAAATTGTTTCGGGTAAAATTGAAATAGTTCAAGGGTTTTTGTCGAATGGTTGTTAATAGAGTTAACAAATGATTCGAGGTGCTATATGCAAATGTTTGTTAATAGAATTAACCAATGCTGAAATAAAGAAATAAAAATGTTTTATTTATTTATTAAAGAAAAACTTTTGTATTTTCCAAGTGGGAAATTATGGGAGCATGAGTGGGTGTGAGTGGAGTGTCCACTCACATGAAGAGGGGAAGAGGTGGGGGCACCACATGGCTGGCCGCAGCCCCCTTGGGCTGCCTCCCCCTCCCCAAAAAAAGGAGGGTGAGGGCTCCTCCTCCTCACACATTTGTCCCACCTCCTTTCCTCCCCAACCGCTGCTCCATTCCATGGTCTCCGGCTTAGCGAAGCCCTGACCGTGGGATTCTTCACCACCACCACACCGTCGTGCTGCTAGAGTTCCGGGGGATCCTCTACTTCCGCTACCCCGCTGGATCGTTGGAACGGAGGTATTCATCGAGCCGTACGCGTGACCGATCACGGAGGCACCGCCGGATTGCGGTGCACATCTTCTCGCTCTCGGGGTCGGTGTGAGTATGACTACGCCAACAACGAGATTCGATCTCGTAACGCTTAGAGTCTTCGAGGGTATGTTTTCTTAAGACTCTCTTTCTCCCTGTTGCACTTCATCTCCTAGATTGGATCTTGGCCCTTCGGGTATCTCTCGCGTAGGAATTTTTTGTTTTCTATGCAACTTACCCTTCAAGTACTTGCTTCAAATTATTTGTTTCTAGTCACCACTTGAACTTTGAAGGTGTCCTGCATTTATAGTTTGCTCTCACTTCTAAGGACAAGTGGAATACCACTTTGCTATGTTGTCTTTATGCTCGAAACAAATGTATAACTTTGAAGTGCATTATTATTCATGATATTTTATTTGTGTTACTTTTCATGTTGCAACATATTTGCTAAGTTTCATTGTTAATTATATCTATCATGCCTATGTTTAGAGTACTATGATCTCAGCTTACAAATTCTTTTACAAATATGATGATCAAGATTATGTTGGTAGCATGTCACCTCAGAAAATATTTTGTTTTTATCGTTTTACCTACTCGAGGACGAGTAGAACTAAGCTCGGGGATGCTTGATACTTCTCAAACATATCTATAATTTCTGATGTTCCATATTGTTTCATGACATTTGCTACATGTTTCATATACACTTTACATCATTTTTATGGATTTCCTCGGACTGGCCACCTATTAACAAGATGCCACAGAGCCAATTCATGGTTTCTGTTATTTTTGGTTTTAGAAAAGTTGTTCTGGAAATATTCTCGGAATTGGACGAAACAAAATCCCAGGGTCTTAGAAATCTGTCACTTACACGGAGTCCGGAGGGGACCCGAAGGGGTGCCCTGAAGCCACTACACGATAGGGTGGCTGTCGCACCCGGACTTCTAGAGGATACTCGCAGTTCCGTTGAACAGTAGTTGATTGGATTATGGGGCTTACCGGCACCCGCATCTCTTACGAGTAGGCCAACACACGTATGTGTGACAACCAACCCCTACTGTTCATCGTCTATGTAAACCATCCCATAGAAATCAGGATACTACCATTGACGTACTTCATACCATACACACATGGTACGTCAACGGCGTTTAACAGAATGATAGCACAACATATCTCTAAGACACAAATAAATAGAAATAAGTTGCAAATAGCTCTCACTAGAGCAGAGATAGCAAATACAATCATCCAGAGGACACATGTCCCAACATTTATCATTACAACACAGCGGAAGCATCCAAAATGTCTGAGTACAGACAAGATCCAAATAGGCTTAAGAAGCCGGAAACGAAAAGACGGAGCCCATCCACGATGTCTCGGATCCTGCCCGGGGTCCGCTATCTACTCGTCAGCAGCCTCGTCAAACTCCACGTAGTAGCCATCACGGGGATCCTCGTAAGCGTAGTCTGCGGAAACCACAGCCCCAAAGGGGTCAGTACATACACGTACTGGCAAGCAAGACTCACAGTTCACCAAAGTGTACCCCACAACATCAGCACAGATGCTTTGGGTTCAACAGAAGAAAGGGTGATACAAGATGCGGCAGCTGGCTGCACTAACCAACTACAGAAACATACTACAACTTCCGGCTAGCAGAAAGGAGATAAGATAGCGTATCGTAACCAGCTATAACTAACTCCAAACAAACCCATCCTGGATCTCGCCCCTTATCCAAAGAAGCAATCCGAGGATAACTCACACCGTTGGATTAATGATGGTTCAAGTTATTGTGTCAATAAGACTATTACTAGTCAAGTTATCATTAGTTAGGTGTAAGTTGTTCTGAGTACTTGTTAGCCAGTACTTTCACCAAGTTAACCATAACCGCGGAAAACACGGCTTCTCGAGAAGATTTATCCCTGCAGGGGGCACCAATTTGGCCGTACACGTAAGAATAACCCGCCAGATGGAATGCCTCCCACCAAGCGGGGCACTCAACACAACTCAACTCTTCTTCTCATCAAGCCCAAAGAACCCCGTGCAGTTGAGCGCACGGCTAATCAAGCCCCACGAAGAAAAGGGGACCCTCATAGCACTCTAAGAACGTGTCTCCCTAAATGCCGACTACAAAAGTTCCACCCTGGTACCAAGGGTTCGCACCTGCATATGCATGCGGCAAATGGAAAACCCGAACTAAATGAGGCGATTTGGACGAGATGCGAATCGAATCAAATTGAGGGGGGCGCCCATACACGCTTCCCACATGCGGTTAGTGCGCTCATCATGGATCAGTAGACAAGACCCTTTTCCTAATTAGGGTCGACACTAGCAGGCCTCAAAACCACGCCGGGCCTCCTGCCGGTGCCTTATCATCAAGTTATTATTAACCATAAGAATTAGCATGATTGTTGTTTAAAACCTCGAGCCCCAGAACATAATAGATATATAGTAACAGAAAGTAACGGGTAACAGACTCGAGCAAAACAACCCTAAGCATGCTAGTAAGACACGGGCAACAAGCAACGGGGTTATAGGTGTGGAGGTGAGGCTATATCAGGGTTAAAGGATAACATGTGATAGGATCGAACCAAAAGCAACGATTCATAGGGCTAGCAGAATAGACAACGGAAAGTATCGGTATCCAATGTTGAAAGGAACACAATGGTTCATGTGAGTGAATACTTGCCTGCAAACTCAGTAGCCTGGTACTGGGCTAGCTCCTCAGAAGGGGTGTCGTAAAGCTCGTCTGTCTCAACGTCGTCGTCTATTCGAGAAGAAGCAAACAACAACGCAGGAAGACAAACAATCAATAACATGGCATAATGCACAATCATGGGATGATGCATGACCATTTAATTGATGCATCAAAATAAACTAGTTGACATGGTAACAACATGATTAAATGGACCCACATGCAATTTGGTTTGCATATGGAAAGGTCCATGGATTAAGGTTGGAATAATTGTTTTACAATTAATCAACAGGTGAAAGTGGATTAGTATGATGCATGGATGAGGAAACAGAAAAATAACAATAATAGAAACAATTTGGAATAAGGTTTACCAAGTTGGAATTTTATTTATTAAGTTTTGGAATTTTGGTTCCTTAAAGGTGTTACACAAGCATTGGTTGTTTTCATCAAGTTTAATTGTTCAAAACAGATAACAAAGTTCATATTTGGAAAGTACACAAAATTTTAGGTGGAATACATGTTTCAATTATTGAAAAAGGAATTAGGATGAATTATTTATGAATTAAACAAGTCAAACAAGATTTAAATGAATTAAATTCAAGTATGAATTTATTTGAATTTTTATTTGTTCAAAACATTAAACCAATTTCATATTTGAAAAGTTTATACTTTTCTGGTTTGAAAACATATTTTATATGTTCAAAAATAATTTAATTTGTGCAAGTTATGAATTTAGCAAATTTAAATGATTTAAACAAGGTTTAAATTATTTAACCAATTATAATTATTCAAAACATGAAACAAAGTTTATATTTGCAAAGTACATGAAAAATGGGATGGAAAACATATTTTATGTGTTGAATTTGGAATTTTTTATGTTCAAGTTATGATTTTTACAAAATTAAATGAATTCAACAAGGATTCAAATATTTCACCAATTTAAAATATTCAAAACAGTAAACAAAATTTATATTTGGGAAGATGGTTCAAAATAGCATGGAAAACATATTTTATTTGTGTTATTTGAATTAAGTATGAATTATTTATGGAATTAAACAAAATTAAGATGAATTGTTTGAATTTGAAATTTGAATACATTTGAAATATTCAAAACAGAAAACAAATGCTTTGAATAGGTAGAGAATTTAATTTGGTTCAGTGTACATATTTTATTTGCATTAGTTGGATTTAGAAATTAAAAGTTATTAGCAATTTAAAAGCAGGGACTATTCTGTAAAAGAAAAAGGATTTAATTAAAAAAGAAAAAGCTGAAAACTTATTTCACTCCGCAGTGGCTAGTCACAGCCATTGACAGAGGGGCCCCTGGACCACAGTGGCCCGCGTGGCAGCAGTGGTCGCTGACAGGGGGGCCTGCCTGTCAGCACCCTAGCGAAAAAAGGTTGGGTTTTATTCGCGAGCGCAGGGCTCGAACCCGCGCTGCGGAAGCGCGAGCAGTGGTGCGTTACCACTACGGTGTGTTTCGTTCTCTGTCAGTATAGGATACGCAGCGGGGTTAAGGTTCAGATAGCGTCAGTTTACTGAAGATGAGGTTCAGTTAACTGACACCGGCGACGAGACGGTGGTTGCCGGCGGCGTTCTGCGTGCTGCCCGTGCTCGTCTTGCCGTGGTGTGCTGTGGTGATGCGCGCGTGCGTGTGCAGCAGAGAAGAGGGTGAGAGAAAGGGGAGGTGAGCTCACCGGGGGGAGTTTCAGAGGGAGGAGCTCGACGGCGAGGTGGACGTCGCCGACAGCTGCGAGGATGGCGGCGGAGATGTAGGCGTCCCCAGCCCTCGTGGTGGTGTCGATGAGCTCGAGGGAGGAGCGGGGAGCTGATTCCCGTGGTGAGCCAGGGAGGAGGAGCAGGGTAACGGCGGCGATCGCCATGAATTCAGAAGGGGTGGCGCCGGTGAGGTTGCAGAGAGGCAGTGACAGAGGGAAAGGAGGGAGATGGCGACAGCGGGAGAGAGGGAGAGGGTGGAGGCTAGGTTAGGGCAGCTCGGGGGGCCTAGGGGGTAGTTTTATAGGGGGCTAGGGCGCACGGTGGCCGTCTGCTGTCGCTGCCGTCGACGTGGCTACGGCGGATGGCCGCCGTACAGCGAGAAGAAAGGGGCGAAGGGGTACGGGCCGTGGGGAGCTGGGCTGGGCCGTGCTGCTCCCCTTCGCTGTGCGTTTTCTTTTTAATTTTTTTCTTCTGTTTCTTTTTTTTTTGCTGAAATAGAAATAGGAAGAAAGAGATAGGTTTTTGGGTTAGGAAAATTTTGTGATAAATTTTTATAGGATGTTTATTGCATCAGCAACATTGCAAAGTTTTTGTTTTCAAAAAATATTTAAGTTATGTGGCTGTTTGAAATTTGAGTGAAATTAACATTAATTGAATAATTTTGACTTAAGCAACTTAGAAGTTTTAAATTCAAATGTTATTGTGAAACAAGTGGTTGATTTGTTTTGCAAATTTCATAAGTTCAAAATGGTTGCTGTTTGTAATTGAATTTGAATAAAATTTGAATTAAGTGAATTATTAAAAGCCATAATTTGGAATAGTTTGAACCTTATGGTTTAATGGAAACAATTGATGTTTTGATTGATGTTTTTATTTGGATAACTGTAACAGAGCAAGTATGAAACAAAGCATTTGAATATTGTTTGAATTTCAAATGGGAAAACAAAGGAAAACAGATGCAAACAAAAGGAAAACAAATGCAATGATTAAGATGCCATGATGCAAAACAATAATAAAGCAAGAAACAAACATTATAGGGGTGGTTTTTCATACTTGGGATGTTACAGTAGCGCCCCCCCCCCTTGGCCACGCCACCAGGTGCTGTGCCCCCCTGGCTTCCCACCGACATCGCCCTTTCGCCTATTTAAGATCCTCCTCATGTTAACCCTAAATATCCGAGCCTCCATCCACGAAAAATGATGTAGCCGCCGTCATAGTCAATCCTAGTTCAGGAGGGTTCTCAAACTCTCCCCGGCACTCTGCCAGGAGGGGGAATCATCACCGGAGGGCTCTAGATCACCATGCATGCCTCCAGAGTGATGTGTGAGTAGTTCATCCTTGGACTACGGGTCCATAGCAGTAGCTAGATGGTTGTCTTCTCCTCTTTATGCCACCATGTTTAGATCTTGTGAGCTGCCTAACATGATCAAGATCATCTATCTGTAATGCTACATGTTGTGTTTGTTGGGATCCAATGAATATTGAATGCTATGTCAAGTGATTATCGATCTATCATGTTTATGTTTTTATGATCTTGCATGCTCTCCGTTACTAGTAGATGCTCTGGCCAAGTTGATGCTTGTAACTCGAAGAGGGAGTATTTATGCTCGATACTGGGTTTATGCCTCCCTTTCATCTGTGCTCGAGTGACAGAAATGTGACGGATGGGGGATGTGCTATTGCCATTAGGGAGAAAACAACAATGTTTTCATTTTTTACATTACACACTTTACTTATGATAATAATTTGTTGCTTCCAACTTAATACCCGAGGTTTGACTGGATTATGTTCCGAGGGTGGATGATTAGTCATAGATGCAGTTGGAATTATATTGTAATGCCCGCATGAATCACATAGTAATCATCATGTCATGCATATGCACTACGGTGCAGCATTTATATCTGTCAATTGTCCGGCTGTAATTTTTTTACCCAGTATGTTGTCTATCTTTTATGGAGAGACACAACTAGTGAACTATGGACCCCCGGTCCATTCTTTACACTGGTATTACAACCACTGCAAACATTGTTTTCCTTTCATTCACTGCCATCATTGTTCTCTTTTCATTTACTGCAAACAAGTATTGTTTTCCACACTATACATCTAATCCTTTGTGTTAGCAAAACCGGTAAGATTGACAACCTCATTGTTTTGTTGGGGCAAAGTATCTTGGTTGTGTTGTGCAGATTCCACGTTGCCGCTGAGGCTAGTTGTGCGCCCTGCCAACATCAGTTGTCAACAACCTTCAGAAGTGATTTCTTTCTCCTACTGGTCGATTCAACCTTGGTTTCTTTCTGAGGGAAACTTGTTGTTGCACTCTTCATACCTTCCTCTTGGGGTCTCTCAACGAACGTGTGTCCACACACATCAATCACTCTGAATGAACTTGGACCAAACTTCTTGAAGAGGAGGTTCATTCCCATGCCAATGTTGTGAGACGTCATGAATGGCGCCCAACCCTTATCAAGGCATGCTCTCCCATTGAACTCATTCAGGTAGATCGTCCAGACGCAGCTGGTGTTTGTCTGAAGCCTGATCTTCGCTGGCACCTCACCCAGGTAAGGCCTAAAGGCATCCGGAACTAGGAGCATCCCTAGATTAGGGGCAACCAACACTTTGCAGAAGTGCTTAGGGGACACATGTTCATGGATCCAGCCATAGTCTGTCTTCCTTCTCTTGAACTAGGTCTTGATCTCAACCATATCCACCTTGTCCTTCTTATTCTCCTTCGTGAAATCCTAGAACAAACAACTCGGTCAGAGATATAAAATTGGGTTCAAATGTATAACAAAGAGGCATGTTATGCTCAATCGATGGCCTCATATATAATATCACATCATTGCTTGCCTAGGTATTGGAAGTAAAGGATTAAGAAACAAGGGCAACACTTGAACAAGTCACAAGATCATTTACGCCAACACCTAAACTGCTATGATGCATAGTTACAGGGACGAAGTTGGGAAAAATGACAATGGAGTCATCTGTATAATCTCTCTATTACCAGTAGGGTCATCCTCTATAATAAATACTAGATAGTACTAATTAATGAAGGTTTTTGCATTTTTCACTGGGGTCAGTTGACACCAGTGCCTTCAAGGCAGCTTCGTCTGTGCATAGTTATATCATTAGCCAGAAGACACATAAAAACATGCCTCATAAAAACAGTCACACAAACATGCCAAGAGATGACTCTTGCAGGATCAAGAGTAATGCACAAGAAATATGGTTGTACAATGCTCGAGGTACTGCAATGTGACCTCCTTGCACCGTTAATGTGCCAATATGTAATCATCGGCGGTGTGCAAATTTACACATACTCATAAACTCAATGATCATATCCTCATAAAATTCAGAACGCAAATAGTTAAGGAGATGACTCTGTACAACCTAGAGCTTTGTAACCAGATTTGCTTGTTCTATGCGCAAGGTTGTGCAGGGTCAACTCTTAATGCTGACATTCTGCCAAAGCATGATCATCGTCTCCTCAGTAATGAAAGACCACAACATTGAAGAGTATGAAAAGCACATGAGAGAGCATGATTGAGCCCTCATACAAAGTTGGCAAATGAAGAAAAAGAGAGCACCAACAATACCATGAAGTCATACAAACAAGTATGTAAAAATTCCGAAGTATTGTTGGACTCTCCTTTCCATGAACATTGCAAAATATCGTATCATCGGCCTTCTCCAACAATGCACAATATCATATCATCGGCTACCAATAAGTATATGCTCATTTTAAGGCCTCAGAAAATCGACACACAATAATATTGTTAGAGTTGGGGCCATTGGACCAAAGAAATATGCACACTATATTGTACATACTGCTTCGGTTCAGTACCCCTCAACCCTAACACGATGATGTCCAAGTGTTCATCACTGGCTGAACGTAACTACGGCTCGTTGAGCACAAAACCCCCAAATGACAGTCATAAATAGGAAAAATCCCCAAATCTGCACGCCATCTAAGTCAAACATGCATATTAGATGAAAAAGTAGATTGAAACCGACACAAATCATTGTTTACCGACGTCTAAACAAGCTAGTACATTATGACATGTCTGAATTTAGAGCTGAAAGAAAAAAACACCGCAACATTGAGGAGTACACACAGATCGAACCCTAAAACACCGTAGATATGCTCTGCATGTCTATCTACCTGGAAGAAACCGCACTAATCTACAGATCTATGATAGACACGACTGCAGAAAAGATTGGAGAAGCTCTTACCGCCATTGCCGAAGTCGAGGAAGAAGAGGCGATGGAGCGCTGTCGACGATGCCGGGATGATGATGTGTGGCCGAGAAGAAGGAGACAGACGGCCTTCCGCTTCCGCCACCACCCACGATGCGAGCCGCCGAGTTCTGCTCGTGCCGAAGGAGGGGGAGCCTCCGACGGTGAGAGGTGAGAGAAGAGGGGCGAGTGGAGTGAGTGGGGAGAGTGGCCGGTGAGAGGATTTATGGCGCGTGGTGCCCTCACCTTAGCCTGACCCTAGAAAAATTGCGATTCGGCCGTTCTCACCGGGCCTGGACTAGGCATGCTTTGTGCACCGTGCGGGTCAACTTGTCGATCGCATGCAACCAAACGGGTTGCGTGGCTTTGCACCAACCGGGCCTGGTCTGGGTATCTGCAGCCTACAAATGTGTTATATGTGTTTATGCTCGTACTCCCTCCGTACCCAAATAAGTATACATACATTTACATTTTACATTTTATAAAAGTCAAATATTTTAACGTTTGACCAACTTTATAGAGAAACGTAACATTATTTATGACATTATATGGGTATCACTAGATCCGTTTAAAAATGTAGTTTCGTAATAAAAGAATTTTATAACATATATGTTGATACTATTTTCTATAAAGTTGGTTAAAATTTAAAAAGTTTGACCAGGACTAATATTAAAAGTACACTTATTTGACGACGGAGTGAATAAGAGTCAACGGCGCATAGCCATGTAAGTCACTATCAAATAGCGCCTTTTTTCCTCTTATAATAGGAGAATAAACATGGCGATTGGTGCAAGTTGATCAGCACAAGGAGTGAAGGATGTCGTGGGATCATGGCGGGACGTCTCAGCTGGTGCTTCCGATGCGTTGCGACAAAGCCGTCCGGCTAGCCGTAGGCTTTTGACACGCAATTTGCTTACTGTTGAAAATGCAAATATGAATTGGCAATAACTCTTTAATTCGGTTTAAAAAACTCGGTTTCAGGTGAATGGACAAGTTAAGCCGGTCGCAATGCGTTGGGGCTCTCTGTTGTGGGACGGAACCAGCCTTTCTGAATCCTGTCAAGACAAGATGATTGGAAAGGAAAATTAGCATTGCTCACTAGCTGAATGTGTTGCGTAAAATGAACATTAGCTTTTGAATGTGTCAACAATCTCTTTTTTCCCGAAAGAGAATTACCTGAATGTGCCTACCTTCTGTTTTTATAGTAGTATATATATTCATGCATGCCTCGAGTAACTAGCCCAGTAGCCCGGATCTTTTGTCAACATGCCATCTATCCAGAAACTAGTCCGTTAACATCAAAGCATTACCAGGTCATGCCGGCCGATGTATGCATGCATGGATGCTGAAATAAGCCTATAAATGCGGTGCCAAACTAAACATACACGCAGAGCGACCATATTCGTAGTAGCAACACCACAAGATGACCTCTCAGAAGACATCATGGCCGGAGTTGGTGTTCATGCCGGCTACGCCAGCGGTCATGAGAATCAACAGCGAGAGGCCCGATCTGACGACGGAGGTGCTCTTCGTGGGCATGAGCCCGAGCCCTCCAGGGTTTGACTCGACACGTGTCTGCGTCTTCCTCGATCCCCGAGACAAGCTTGGTCTTGTTGCTGCTGTCCCCGTCGTTGGCTAGCCCCCGTGGCGCAGTCATTTTGACTGAACAAGTGATCGATTCTTGAATAAGAAAGTCAAATATACAACACGTTTGTGAAAAAACTTGTTCAAATTGTGGTGTCATTAGTGTCATTCTGGTGTATCTAATTGCATGCCACGGCACTTGTGACTTGCGTTCATGACATGTGGAGTGAATGTTGAAGTTTTCAGATCATGTTGCAGCAGTTTTCTACTCCTTCCGTTTCATAATTCTTATCATGATTTTAGCTCAAATTTGAACTAGAACCACTACAAAAATTACGTAATTGAGCTCTAGACTGGAATCTGAAAGGCATACGTGGACGAAACTGAGCAAAGTGCTCGCGATTAATCTCACCCAAATATGGTAGTTTTATAAACTTTATATAATATATACCTCGAAATACTTCGACGGAATATACCTCGGTGCGCTTGCCGTCATCGGGCGGTTACGAGTTCCCTCGGTTCGAGAAAGTGGACACCCTGTTTTTTTAGGTGGTGATGGAGTCACAAGTTACAACCGATCTGATGATGTGAGGTCCACTTGGTTGGTTCTATCTATCGACTGATGAAATTGTGAAAATCCTCCGACCACGCAAGCATACACAGAAGAGTACGTAATTTATTTTGTCCTTGGATACGTCCAGAACACCATATGCTACGGGGGGACTCGATTTACCCTTTTTTGCAGCCCCCTTTTGCATGGGTAAAACATAATTTGGCGATATCACATGATTTACGTGACAAGGTTTGTCGTGTTCGAAAAAGGATGCAGCGTCCTAGATAGATCTTGGTTGTTGGATGAAGATGATAATGCGCGATGATGGCGGTGTGCGCTTCTATATATCTGAATTCTCAATGTAGTTGGGTCATATTTATATAGTCCTAGATAGATCTATGGGTTCCTTCCAAGTTATTTGATGTACACGTATTATGTGAATGGAAGTCCCATGGGTACATGGATCTTCAGGTTTTCTGTCTTGTTATTCAAGTGATTCCTTTTGAAATTTTGAACCTAGTGTGTTCCTTTTGAACCGAGAGGTTCATTTTGAAGGGCTACGGGATAGACCTTCTAGAGGCTTCTCGACTATACCTGCGGGCCCAGCTAGCCAACAGGGTGTACGCAGTGTCAGGGTAGGATAACAAATATCCTTCGTCACGTTGGGCCCACACCTTCTGCCTTTCGCACCTTCTTGCGTGTATTTAATTGCTCCAAAAAGTATTCCAAAATTCTCGCGTGTATGCTTCTGCCGTATCAACGAGCAGCAACAGCATCCGAAGAACTCGATGCATTAGTGAGGAGAATGTACATACCCATACTGGTAGGATGGTGCCACCACACCATAATTCTATATCACTTGTCTCTCTCCCCTTCCTATACACAACAAATGTCTCCCTCGGTAGATAGAAGCTCCCTTACGACAAACCCAACGCTCAATTTTGGTCCACAGACGAATTTGAGCCGGAACACCAAGTTAGGCTGGACTCATCCCAAGCCCCCCCCCCCCCCAGTCTGAATTTTGTTTATTTTTTGTTTATTTCTCTCATCATGGCCGAATAGTGCCACCAAAAGTGTTTTACAACACAAATTTAAAGTTTAATGATGCAAATAAAAAGTTTATGCAGTACAAATAAAAAATATACACACAATTGCACCAAATTATAGGAAAACAAGCTAATGGTTTCCTATGAAATTCCACTCGACCAGATCTTCATGAAGAGATTTGTGAGTGGCTTGATCCCGGATATCATGCTGCACGTGCATATACTGTTGAAACGTTGCTAGTCCAGGCGTTGGTGCAACCAATTCTCCCTAAAATTTCCAGCCTTGGTCGCACAGCTCTTCAGCATGTTCATCCTCGACGATCATGTTGTGCATGATCACACAATCAGTAACCACTTCCCACAACGTCTTGTTGTCTCATGATCTAGCAGGGTGCCGAACAATCGTCCAACGAGATTGAAGCACACTAAATGCTCTCTCCACAGCCTTCCTAGCAGTCTCTTATTGTCAAGCAAATCTTTGATTCTTGTCACCTTCAGGGTTGCGAATTGTCTTCACAAATATAGACCAAGGGGGTAGATGCCATCAGCAAGATAGTACCCCTAGGTGTATGGGTGCCCATTCACCTCATAGCTGATCGCTAGGGCATTGCCCTCGGCAAGCACGTTGATGTCATTGCGAGTGCCGGCCATGCCGAACAAATAACGCCATATTCATAGATCTTGAGATGTCACGGCTTCAAGTATGACTGTGTACTTCCCCTCCTTTTCCCTATACTGCCCCTGCCAAGCAAAGGGACAATTCTTCCACTCCTAGTGCATGCAATCTATACTGCCAATTATCCCAGGCCTCGTTGATCGACAACATTCTTTTAGTGTCTTCAACATTTGGCTCTCTCCATTACTCTTCGCCAAACACATGTAACACTGCTTTGCAGAATTTCAGCATCGAAGCAATGCAAGTGCTGGCACTCGTGCGCAAGTACTCATCAACTAGATCTCCTGCAACACCATATGCAAGCATCCTGATTGTCGCAGTACATTTATGGTAAATAGAGAATCTGAACTTACCCGGAGCATCATACTTGGACTCAAAGTAATCATCGTGCTCCACCACTCCTTCTAGAATCCGCAAGAACAAAGGTCTTGACATACTGAACCGACGACGAAACACACTTGCAGGATATGTTGGTTTCTTTGAATGGAAATAATCTTTCCATAGCTACTCGTTGCCCCCTTTCTCTGCTCCGATCCAAAGCTCCTTCATGACCAGGCATCGATCCTATGTAATTTCCAAATGAGTCTTCATTAAATTTGTGGACGAGGGTGGAAGCGGCCATGATAATGTCGGTATCTTCGTCGGACGAATCATCCGAAGTATCGATGAAATAGTTGTAGAGGAAGTGGTCCAAATCGTCCATCTACAACATAATTTAGACCAATTTATTGCCAGGACCAAGAACAAGAACTATACTTGTAGAAGAAGTGGTCTGAAGCGTACCTTCACTGGGCGTACCAAAAGGCCAAACAGGTGCCGGGCTGCACGCTCCGGCGGCGGTGTCGAGGGAACGGCGATCTCTCCTGGCCCGAAGAGGCTCGTCTGAGGAGCCCTATAAACCCTCCGTGTCGGTAGAGAACAGAGGATGCCCGGTGGCCAACCAGCAGAGTCAGAGGTGGTCGCCGACGACTGCAGCACAACCGAGCGCTTCCAGGGATGGCAGCTACGTCGGCGAGGACGTCAAGGTGGAGGAGCAGCGGGGGCAGCGTGGAGGCGTGGTTTCAAGTCCACAAGGATGGTGGAGTTGGACGAACTACGGCCAGGGCATTGCCGTCGTCGCCTCCGTCTACCTGGATGGGGGTGTATGAAGGGGACTCTGTGTGTGACGGGCGGGCCAAGGAGGGACAACTCTTGTCCGCGGAGCGCCCCAAACTTAGAACAAAGTTGGTCCACGTTTGCGGGGAATTTGGCATGTCCCCTCCCCCTCGGTCCATTTGGGGGGGGGGGGGGGCGCTGGGATGGGGTTTTTACCCAAACTGGTCCGCATGGACCAAAAGGGACCAAATGGGGAGGGGCGTTGGGTTTTCCCTTAGAGCTCAGGCTAACACATCGAAAAACACTCCATCCTATTGAGATGAAACTTCAATGTAGTATACCCTGCCTTAGTCAAACATGAAAACAAAACTGGTACTAAAGGAGTGGAGAGACATGCACTTGAAGAATTCAAAATCGGATTTGACCATGCTATCTAACAATTCACAATCTCCCTCTTTAAACAAACTAAACCTAACTTCCCCACTAGTTTTTTTTGAAAAGGGCATATATTAATATCGCAGAGATACCAATTACACTCAGTCTCTGCACCAACTCAATATCCTAATGGCATTACGGATGCACACGGTCGAATAAAGAGAAGAAACTAGAAAAGAAAAGTCTAGCTACAAAGTTCCAGTCCTTGGAATAGCAACACAAACCACCACCAAGACAATATGTGATGTCCAATTTCTCCAAAGGCAACACCTACAAGAAAAAATAGTGCACAAGCATCGTCGTTGCCCGATCGAAGATCTTGAGTTTTCACCGTGGAGATAGTCCCCTGATGGTGCAGGTCTTCCACTCTTTGGGAGACCCCAAGAGGAAGGTTTGATGAGCACAGCAGCAAGTTTCCCTCAGAAAAGAAACCAAGGTTGAATCGACCAGTAGGAGAAAGAAGCAACTTCTGAAGGTTGTTGCAGCTGAGATGGCAGGACGCACTATCGGTTCAGCAGCAACATGGAACCTACACAAGACAATTAATTCACTTTGCCCCAACAAACCGGTGAGGTTGTCAATCTCACCAGTTTTGTTGAACACAAAGAGGTTAAACGTATGGTGTGGAAAAATGTATGAGAACAATATGAAAACAGCAGTAGCAGTGTGAAAACAGTTGAAGCAGTGGTTGTATTATCAGTATGAGAAAATAGACCGAGGTTCATGGTTCACTAGAGGTGTCTCTCCATAAAAGATAGCTAACAAGTGTGGTGAACAAATTACAGCTAGACAATTGATAGATAGTGAAACATGCATGACATTATGAGTACTATGTGATTCATGCGGGCATTACAACAAGATACAAAGACTGTCATCCAACTGCATCTATGACTAATAATCCACCCTCCAAAAATCATCCGAACAAATGTTGGGTATTAAGTTGCAAGCAACAGATAATCGCAGTAAGCAAAGTGTGTAATGTAATGGCAACAACACATCCTCCATCTGTCGTGTTTCTATCACTCGAGCACAGATACAAAGGAGGCATGAACCCACTATCGAGCATAAATATTCCCTCTTTGAGTCGCTAGTATGTACTTGGCCAGAGCATCTACTAACAACGGAGAGAATGCAAGATCATAAATAACATACACATGAAGACAACATGATAGATTGATAATCAAGAGACATAGCATTCAATAATCATCGGATCTCAGCAAACACAACAAATAGCATTACAATAAGATGATCTCGATCATGTAGGGCAGCTCACGAGATCTAAACATGAGGCATAAAGAGGAGAGAACAAACATCTAGCTACTGCTATGGACCCGTAGTCCAAGGATGAACTACTCACGCATCACTCCGGAGGCGGGCATGGTGGTGTAGAGCCCTCCGGTGATAAATTTCCCCTCCCGTTAGGGTGCCGGGGAGAACTCCAGAACCCTCCCGGTCTTGGGTTGACAATGACGGCGGCCTCGAGTGTTTTTCGTGGGAAAGTGGTATCTCTTTAGGGTTCACGCGTCGGGGGAGGGGGAATAAATAGGCGAAAGGTCAATGGCGGTGGAAGCCCGAGGGGCCACACTACCCCATGGCGCGGCCAAGGGGCGTGCCGCCTAATGGTGTGGGCCCCCTCCGGGGCTCTTTGGGACTCCGTGGAACCTTCGGGAATTCTAAGACTTACGGGTTTCGAATTTTCCAATTTCGAGAATATTTCCGGAACAACTTTTGTGAAACTAAAAACTGCAGAAAACAGGAACTGGCTCTGTGGCATCTTGTCAATAGGTTAGTCCCAGGAAATCGATAAAAATGACATAAAGTGTAAGGAAAAGATGTAGCATATGGCATGAAAACAACATGGAACATCAGAAATTAAGGATACGTTTATGACGTATCAACATCCCCAAGCTTAGTTCCTAATCGTCTTCGAGTAGGTAAACAATAAAAAAACACATAATTTCTGAGGTGACATGCTATCAACATAAACTTGATCATCTAAATGTAAAAAAGCATAAGTATAGATGAGATCATAGTACTTTAAACACAAGCATGATAGATATAATTTTAACAATGAAACATAGCAATCACTTTGCATCATGAAAAGTAACACAGATAAAAGATCATTAATAATGATGCACTCAAAAGTTATACGTTTGTTTCAAGCATAGAGAAAACATACCAAAGTGATATTTCGCTTGTCCTTAAGAGTTGGGCAAAACATAAATGCCAGGAAACCTTCAAAGTTTAAGAGGAAGACTAGAACAAATAATTTGAGAGAAAATAATAACACATCATGAATCAATTAATAATGTTTCTGGGACAAATACACATTAAACTCAGAATGGAAACTATGCTCTCTCAACTGTGCATAAAGTTAGAAGATGGAGATTCAACATAAAAGTAAAAGAAAGGCCCTTCGCAGAGGGAAGCAGGGATCACTCATGTGCTAGAGATTTTATTTTGTTAAACATAGGAATTGAAAACATTTTTTAGAGAGGTGTATGCTTATGTCAACGAATGGTAAACAACAAATACATTATGTTACAAGCCAACTAGACTTCACAAGAGTGGCTCCCATAGAAGGACGCATCTGGGTAGAAGGTCATCCCTTTTTCTATTTTGTTTACACAATTATGCTTTGACTAATAAACCAGGGGGAAATACCGAGGAGAATTTGTTGTATTAGTTTGGGGCTGGGCACCCCGCTGCCAGCTCTTCTATCAATTTGATAAGCGGATGAAGCTACTAGTCCAGAGTGTGAATGTCCAGTCAACAAGTGAGATAAAGATTCTCTATTTACGTCCTCATGAGCTAAAACAGGAGCACAAAACAGGAGTAATTTTGAAGGTTTTAAAGGTAACACATGAGAAATTTACTTTGGGTGGCGGTTAAATACCACATGTAGGTAGGTATGGTGGACACATTTGGCAAACTTTGGTTTTTGGGAGTTGGATGCACGAGTAGAGCTCATACTCAGTACAGGTGGAGGCTAGCAAAAGACTGGGAGCGACAAATCAAGAGAGCAATAATGACCATAATCATGCATAGCGACAAACCATCATTAATCAAAAAATAAGTGGTACTACAAGTTCAAAAATTAAATAATGATAGAGGCTATAAGTGACTGGTTTGTAGTCATAAACATGGTGTAAGCATGCGCCAAGTCAACCAAATAAAACATTCAAAGGAGAACACCACAAATTTATGCTTCAATATGACAAGAACAACTCATGATTCTTGAAATGAGACATTAAACACGCTAAGCTATTTGAGACAAATCATGCTACAAAAATAACCACGAGGCTTTAGAATTAAAATAACATCTAGCATGATATGAAAAAGTCTAGCCACAGTCCATACAAGCTTCTATTTGTACCGTTATAAGCACGAAAATTGTACTACTGCTTTCCAACATCAAGCATTTTATACTAAAAAAAATTCTCCAAGATATAGAGAAATGAAACAAGAGATTACTAACATAACTCTACTAAAAATAACAGCTCTGAATAAGAGATGCAAAAAAAATGTGCTAAAAAGGAATTTTGCAGCAACTAGAAAAAAAACTAAGAATACAAGCATAACGAGTATTCATACGAAAAAGTGGAGCGTGTCTCTATCCGACATAAATAATGCTAGGTTCCAACAATATTATTGTAGAAAGGAAAATAAAAGAAAACAAAGGAAAACAAAATAAAAACAAATAGACACTCCAATTAAATTTCATATGATGTGACCGAATAAAAATATAGTTTCACTAGAAGTGACCTCATAAACTATTGATGAAGAAGGGGATGCCTTGGGCATCCCCAAGCTTAGACGCTTGAGTATTCTTAGAATTTGCTGGGATGAACCATGGGGGCATCCCCAAGCTTTTACCTTGCACTTTTCTTGATCACATTATATCACTCTCTTCTCTTGACCCTTGAAAACTTTCTTCACACCACACTCAAAGTAATTCGCATTAGAGGGTTAGTGCAACAATAAAAATCCATGGGTTCTGCATGGGAACAAGTGCTATTGATACTTTTAAATATTATCTACATCCACTGATGATTCATGAAGCAAAGAAATCCACTTGACATAGTAAAAGAGCAAATGCAAGAAAAATGGCAGAATGTGCCAAAACCAGAGCAGTCTGTAAAGAAGAATTTTTTCGGGGAACCTATGTTTCTCAAATCGAAAAACGTAAAGGTAGAAAATGTTTCGGAATTAGCTGAGGAATAAGCACAAAAATTGTCAAGTAATTTTGATCTTTCTGTGAATTATGTAATTTTATACGGTGGACAGTAGAAATCTGTTTCCTGCGCAGAAAACCAAATCCAACCTCAACTTTCACTAGAGACTTTACTTGGCACAACAAATGCATGAAAATAAAAATACAAAGGATTTTCTGCAGAAGTATAAAACACCTTGACTCAAAGAAAACACAGAAAAACAAATCAAAAATAAAACCATGGGTTATCACCCAAGAAGTGCTTTTCTTTAATGCCTTTTAGCTAGGCCCAGAAAACTAGAATCAAGTATTTTCAAGTGAAGAAGCATCAAGAAGCAAGTATAAAAATAATTTAAGCCTAACCCACTTCCTATGCATAGGTATCTTATAAAGAAATAAATTAAAGAAACTCAAACTAGAAATCATGGGAAGGTAGAACAAAAGCAATTTCAAAACTTTCAACAAAAAGAGAGGTGTTTTAGTAACATAAAAATTCCTACAACCATATTTTACTCCCTCATAATAATATTCAGTAGCATAATGAACAGACTCAATAACATAATTATCACATAAAGCAAGTTTGTCATGGTATAAAAGCACACAATTCTAAAAGCAGTGGTTGTATTATCAGTATGAAAAAATGGACCGGGGTCCACAATTCACTAGAGGTGTCTCTTCATAAAAGATAGCTAACAAGTGTTGTGAACAAATTACAGCAGGGAAATTGATAGATAATAAAACATGCATGACATGATGGTTACTATGTGATTCACGAGGGCATTACAACAAGATAGATAGACCGTCATCCAACTGCATCTATGACTAATAATCCACCCTCCGAATATCATCGGAACAAACGTTGGGTCTTAAGTTGCAAGCAACAGATAATTGCAGTAAGAAAAGTGTGTAATGTAAACAATGTAAACATCATTGTTTTCTCCCTAATGGAAACAGCACATCCTCCATCTGTCACGTTTCTGTCACTCGAGCATAGATGCAAAGGAGGCATGAACCCACTATCGAGCATAAATACTCCCTCTTCGAGTCACTAGTATCTACTTGGCAAGAGCATCTGATGCACCCAAAATGCATCTACTTTTCCAAGCACTTTGCATCATATTTCTCTCCGGAGTCCCCCCATAATTGAATAAATCTGCAGAATCTGACGCTGTTTTTAGCAAAAGTCTTCTTTCCGTCTATTTTCGCAGGACTTTTCACAGGGGACGAAAACCACGTAACTATTTATGGAAAAGAAGGGGAATGAGCACCAGATGGGGCCGGGGGGCCACCCGAGGGCCAAAAGGGGGCCCCACATGCGGCCAGATTCCTTGGTCGCGTGGGGTCACCCCTTTTGGGCCCAGATGGCCCACTCCGGCTAGGTCTTCGACGTACCCCTCCATATATACGACAAACTGACGGGTTTCGAAGAGGAGGGCTGTTCGCGAAACGGAGCGCCGCCGCCACCACGATCTTCGATTTCGGAGTCAGATTGATCCGGGATTTCACCCCCGGAGGTGGAATTCGAGGGGCTTCGTCACCATCATCATCACCACCATCATCTCCATCAACCATGAGCTCCATCAACCCCTCCATGTGTGAGTAGTTGTTGTAGGCATGTGAGGTGTGAGGGGTCTTGGATGAGATTGATCATGTAATTGCTACCCGGTATGCGGGATCTAGGGGTTTGTCTTGAGAATTCTTATGTCTTATGTTGATGCACTATTGCTAGGCTTAATGCTTGTTACTAGGGCCCAAGTGGCATGATTTCAGTACTGAACTTTCATTGCTACATCATATATTTGAGTTTGGTATCTATCTGCAATGTGTATTACCTGCTATTATGTTGAACCTGCGAACCATAAAGTGACAGCTAGGGAAAACAAGGGGGATATGTTCTAGTTTGAGGATTATGTGTGTTCATGGAGTGTTAATGCGTTGGTCCGGGCTATTCGAAAGGGTAGACCTTAATTACCTGTAGTTCCAAATTGGCCCCGGTGAAATGGGCGGGTAGGACAATAGGCTTTGTGCAAATTCTCTTGGTTAGTACGCACAATAATTTACGGAACACGCACCTACATAAAACTGAGATAGAGAAAGGCCCCGCTGCTAGCAAAACATTATTGCATGATCAATCTTATCCGTGCAACACCCCGCTGTCACCTCATGCCTGCGTTTTAGTCTCTGGTTTACTTTCACTCTTTTCCGGTGAAAACTGGGAAAACACTTGCTCTCCATTTACTTTCTGTTTGTTTACTTTCACTGCATTATTACACTCACCACTCTCGCTGCAACTTTGTTGATACACAGGTGTGGTTGGGAGTGACGTCCCAATTGCTAAAGTCTCACCGGTATTCTTGTGTTCCCACTGAGTCGAACTACAAATTTGGGTAATACTTCCCATCAAAGACTACGATTGATCTCCTGCACTTGGGAGCCATCAAGACTGTTTTCTGGCGCCGTTGTCGGGGAGCCTAGCTTTATTGGTAAGACCACTTGTTATTGTCTACTTGCTTTACTTTCTTGTTCCCTACAATGGGAAAGGGAAAGGACACTTCGAAGGAGGTAATGCCTTCGACTACTCGTTCTGGTAATGATTTGCCTAGTAGACCAAATTTTTCACCTAATATTGTTTCTACTGTGGCTGCTAAGAAAAAGAAAGGAATAGCTGGTAAATCACCAGTGTCAAAAATATCTACTAGTACATCTAATGATCAAACACTTGATAATGTAGGCAAAGAACTAGCTTCTGAAATTCCTGAAACTATTGAAACACCTGAGGCAAATGAAACACCTGAAACAACTGAAATTTCTGAATCTTGTGTAGATGAAAATGTAGAACTTGAGCTAGAAAGAAATGAGACTCGTAGAGAGTATGAATATGGGGCCTCTTCTGAAGAAGAAGAAGAAGAAGCATTTATTGAGGCCTTTATATCACCTGACTATACAAAACTTGATAAACTCTCTATTTATGATGATGCATCTCTTGGAAACTGTTTTGCTGCTACTAGGAATTTGTGTGGCCCAGCTATTAGAATTAGAGATAAAGATTATGAATTCAATGTTAATCCTAAGATAATTGAGATAGTTGAGAAGTCTAGATTCTGTGGAAAGGATGAGGAGTCTCCTCTTGATCATATTGCTGAATTGCATGCTTTATCTACTACATTTGGAAATGATGAAATCCGTCAACATTATTTATTCTTAAAATTGTTTCCTTTTTCTTTGGGTGAAGATGCTAGAGTTTGGTATAATCGTTTAGGACCTGCATGTATTACTAGTAAGGAAGAATGCTTGCAATTGTTTTTCAATAAATATGTTCCTGCTGAAAGGATACATGCATTAACTGTTGAAATTGGCAATTTTAAACAAGATAAGAAAGAGAGTCTACCCCAAGCTTGGGGGAGATTTGGTAAAATGTGTAAGAAATGTCCTGGTCATGGTTTTAAACCTCATGAATTGCTTGATATATTCTATAATGGACTAATGGGGGAAACAAGAGACTACCTTGATAGTATTGCAGGGAATATCTTTAGGGATAGAAGTGTTGATGAAGCAATTGAATTACTGGAGTCTATTCTCGAGAATGAAGCTGATTGGAACATTGAGGAGATAGATAAAAATGAGACACTCCCAGAGAAGAAAGGAGGTATACTCGAATTGAACCAAGAAACAATGGCTGAAGCTTCCAAGGATATTAAAGAGAAGGGAATTAAAACCTCTCATCTCAAGGAATTGTCTGAAATGGGTATTAAACTTCCTACTGATGAACCATGCTTTCTAATTCAAGTGAACTCTATACTCCCTATGGAAGGTAATGAGGAGGTAACACCTCCTGTTGATGTCTCTTATGTTAACAATTTTGCTTATCATGATAATCCTGAGGAGCGTAAAATTAGAATGACTATCATGGAAAACCATCATAAAATTAATTTCCTCCGTGAAAATTTAAATGCTAGTGTAGGGGAAGTTAAAAGAATTGTTAAACATTGTGAAATAATGAACAATCAAGTTGAGCAAATGATTTCTTTACAAAATCAATTGTATGAAAATCTGAATAAACAAAAACAATTATGTGGAGTTAATACAAGGGGAGGTGCAACCACCCAGGATCCTGATTATCCTGATGATCATCCTAAAAGAAAAGAGCAAGTTGCTCTTAAAGATAAATCTTTTGCAGGAAAATCTCCCAATGAAAATGAGCATGATGATGACTCCAATGAGCAAGACAAGGATATTTCTATTTCTGATGCTGAAACTGAGGATTATAATAATGAAGAAGAAGAATCATCTCCACCTGATATTGAACAACATGATGATAATAATGAAGAAGTTGCTGGTAAGGAGGATCCTCAGCCTCCTATTGAGAAGACCAAGAAGAAGAAGAAACCAAATAAAGATAAAGATAAAGGTAAAGAAAGGGATCCATGGGTACAAAGACCCATTCCATATCCCCAAGAGGTATCAAAAACAAAAGATGAAGAGAGGTATGGGCAATTTTATGATATGATTAAGAATATGAAATTAGAAATTCCACTTATTGATGCTATTAAGAATCCTCCATATTCAAAATACATGAAAGATATTCACTAATAAAAGAAAGATACCTATTGATGCTATTACTGCTATGCTTGCTGATTATTCATTTAAAGGAAAAATTTCCTGAAAAACGTGGAGATCCTGGTATTCCTACTATTCCTTGCAAAATTAAAGAAGCCTATGTGAAATATGCATTATGTGATTTAGGAGCTGGTGTTAGTGTTATGCCTTTCTCACTATATAAGAATCTTAATTTGAACAAACTAGTTCCAACAGAAATATCTTTACAAATGGCTGATAAAACAACTGTTGTACCTATAGGAATATGTGAGGATGTTCCCATATCTATTGCTAATGAGTTGATACCTACTGATTTTGTTATATTAGAAATGCCTGAAGATGATAATCTATCTATTATTCTTGGTAGACCTTTTTTGAATACTTCAGGAGCTGTGATAAATTGCACTGAGAGCAAAGTGACATTTAATGTTAAAGGCAAAGAGCACACTATTTATTTTCCCAAGAAGAAACATGTTACAAGTATGAGCACAAGTGTGAATGCTATACAAAGAAATTCCATTAAGATTGGTAGCATTGAAATACCTATACCACCTCCAGCACCAAGGTATGAAATATTGATGATTGGGACCATTCCAATCAAATATGAGGTAACTTGATTTATTTTTTTATAATAAGTAATAATAAGAATCATGAGCTATATTCTTTACATGTTGCTAATGAGACCTGGTCAACCTCATTACTAATGTGGAAATGATAAAGGCATGATTCACAAACATTTAAATTGCATTTTTTTATGTTATTTGCTTTAAAATTGTGAGACATAGACATAGTATTAAAAAATTTAGAATAAGAAATCACAGAATATGAAGTTTTAGAAATTCTCTGTAGAAAAGTTTCACGTAAAATTCCAGAAAAATTAGGGGGTCAGTTTTTTGCCCGAAGGGACCAACAGCCAGTTGGGGAGCACCAGCAGGCCACCAGGGGCCAAAATAGGTACCTCCACGCGGCCAGATTCCTTGGCCGCGTGGGATACCCCATTTTTTGGCCACAAGTGGATGCTGGGGCCCATCCAATGCTCGTCTGCTCCCTTTCGACCGAAAACCAACCCCAGTTCATCTCCTCCATTTTTCCTGTGCTCTGTTTCTCCGTCAATCCTCGATCTCCACATTTGACGCAGATTTTTCAAATCTGTTTGATGGAATCACTCCTTGGTATGTAAATCCTTCACTCATCCAATTGCTTTTTGCTCCCATGCTTTGTGTATGAAGTATTTTTCTGCACTAGGTGTCACCTATTATGTCTAAGAACTCCATGAATTTAAGTTTTCTAGTTGATATGGATGCATGATATTGATTAGAGGACTAGTTATGGATGCCTTAGCAATGTTTTAGAGTGATACAATTTAATTTTTGTTGAATTTTATTTTGGTACAGCAAGGTAACATGCTGAACAAGGGAAAGGCATTGCTTGGGATGTCCTCAAGGACAAGGAGAAGAGAATCAAGGGTGTCCAACAATCATGATGATAATCAGTCATGGGAGGATGAATTGGTTTTTGCAGGTGAAAATCTGCGTGTCCATACCACAAGATGGCAAGACCCAGAAGTTCTTGAACATTGGGGGATTGCTGAAGATTTCCAAGCCTTTGCTGCAACTACTGGGCTGCTTGAGTTCTCACGCCATCCACGCAACACATATGTGGAACTCTCGAGGGAATTCCTCTCTACATTCAGGTTTGAGGGACCGGTGGTGCACCGGAAAAGTAAGTCTAAGAACCCTCCTCCAGCTACTTTTGTCATTAAATTTACAATGAGGGGGCAGCGTTTATTCATGTCATTAGAGGAATTCTGTAAGGCTATACGTGTACCAACTACGGGCTTATGTGATGAAACATATGCTGATTCTAGAGAAGAACTTGTCACATTCTCGCGTAGCATTGCTAAAAATATTCCTGAAAGAATGAATAGAGGCAAGCTCACATGCATCCAACACCCAGGCCTTAGATATTTTGCATTGTTTCTTGCTAGAGGATTCCTTGCTAGGGATAACACTTCTGCTTGCACTGGTCCTATGGTCTAGTTATTAAAATGTGCAATGGAAAATACAACACCTATATATAACCTGGGAACCGTACTTGCTAGAACTTTGCATTTAGCTGTGAGTAGGAATGGCACGGATAAAACTCCTTTATATGTTGGTGTCATTGCCACTTTAATCCATGAATACATTATGGCAGAACGAGGTTTTAATGATAACTTGGGTACCATGGTAAATGAGTCTCGACTGCTGGAGTTTGATTTACTTTTTTGCATGGATATGAGCAGGGCTGAGAAAGAATATTTTTCATATTGCTATAAGGATTCTAATGGGCACATTGTGTCTGTTAGGCTCCCTTGTACTGACTTGTTTGACAGGGAGACAAAGTGGACTGTGCAAGAAGAGCCACAACAAGAAGAGCAACAACAGGAGGAGCCGCAATACCAGGCGCCTATGGCATATCCCTGGGGCTTCCCTGAACCACACCTTGGAGCACAGGCATGGTAGGATCCATCCTTCTTCCAGGGAGGTTCGTTGAGTGGTGGACATGATTACCACCCAGGATACTAGCTTGATCACAAGCTTGGGGGAGTATTTCTCTCCCTCCTCATTCGTTGTGTTATATCACTTGCATGTTATTTGTTGTTTTATGTTCTTTAAATCTGAAAAACACAAAAATATTTTTGTTATTTGTTAGCTAGTTTACTTCTGGTTATTTACATTATGTTTCTAAAAATCAAAAACCACAAAAAGATTTTTGTTTTCTTGAGTTTAGTATAAATACGGAGCTGGAGGAATTGCTGAAATATGTTCACTGTTATATGCTTTAATCTTTACTTGTGACTCCGTTTGAGCTAAAAATTTAATCACTACTGCAACTTTTTATGGCCTTCACCTCTGTAAAACATGAGAAACTTTTGAGGTGTTTAGGTAGGTAAACAAATTGCTGAATGCAGTAACTTTTTATAGCAAGATTTGAGTTTTTATTGAGCAGTTCAAGTGGGGAGAGGAGAACAACAATGATATGATAATGTGCTTGAAGGGATGAAAGGTATGACACCTTTGCCGTGCTTATGTATGATTTTTAATAACAGCAAGTGCACACCTTATGATTCCCTTAACACTTAGTGACATAATAGCCATTGTATATCTTCTCCGTGGTTTAGTAGAATATATTCTGATGCAACTGAAATATTGTTTAGTGTCATTACTTGGCTGATGGATTGAATAATTGTAGCCTTAAGCAAAGGTTTACGCATCCCATTGTGCTTACTGAACTTGCCAACCAAGGAAAGAATTAAAAGAGAAAATTTCATGAATGATAAAAGTTGAGTCTTATGCTTGACGAACTTATGGTTGGGGGTTAGTCTAAATGTGTATCACATGGAAAACTTTCAACGCTGCACTAAGAATTCTATATTCAAGTTGATATCATGTTCTTTTAACTATGGATGCCTGTCATGCCAAAATGAGGTAGAGGAATAGTAAGTCTTGATGAGTAAGTATATATGATTAGAGAGACGCATTGGGCCGCTAACCCAAGCCATGTGATATCATGGTGGAAATTTACTTATAGCTAGAATGGACTCCGCAACATATCCTATAATAAAATAAGAAGCTATACATATAGTGGATGAAATAAAAAAGGATAATGAGTCCATTCCATTTGTTTGTCTTGCCATTTTGACATGGGCTGGTTTCCATGTCATGGGGCAAGAGGTACCCCAATTGCTGCTCTCTATGATGTCATTAATACTTACAATGATTGTACAAGGATTATTAGGAATCTAGAGTTGAGTAATCATGGTGCGGGACTTCGCTTTTAAGGGGCATGAGGATTTCAACTTGTAGTTTGTCAAGCATAAGAATCAAAATGAAAAATTTAATGCTTTAGCAAAACTGAGAGCAAGGTATTAAGCACAATGATTTTACTTGTCAACATATGAAAGAATCAGAGATCTCAAAAATCTTGATATGATTCAATCATCAGCGATGCACAAGCCTTTGTTTATGTCTACAATTGAGCAAACTCATTCAAGTATTAACACTTCATGTTATTTCTATTGCAACAAGTATATATGTTTCAACACTGAGTAGATGCACACTTGCTAGTATTTTGCTACTTGTTACAGGAATCATGTCTTGAGTATTTGCTAGTATTAATTGATGATGCATATGCAATGCAAAGTTCTTGCCAAAGTTTTTATCGCTTCTACACTGCGTTTGAGTTGTTCGAGGACAAACAACGAGCAAAGCTTGGGGGAGTTGATGCACCCAAAATGCATCTACTTTTCTGAGCACTTTGCATCGTATTTCTCTCCGGAGTCCCCCCATAATTGAATAAATCTACAGAATCTGACGCTGTTTTTAGCAAAAGTCTTCTTTCCGTCTATTTTCGCAGGACTTTTCACAGGGGACGAAAACCACGTAACTTTTTATGGAAAAGAAGGGGAATGAGCACCAGATGGGGCCGGGGGGCCACCCGAGGGCCAAAAGGGGGCCCCACACGCGGCCAGATTCCTTGGCCGCGTGGGGTCACCCCTTTTGGGCCCAGATGGCCCACTCCGGCTAGGTCTTCGACGTACCCCTCCATATATACGAGAAACTGACGGGTTTCGAAGAGGAGGGCTTTTCGCGAAACGGAGCGCCGCCGCCACCACGATCTTCGATTTCGGAGTCAGATTGATCCGGGATTTCACCCCCTGAGGTGGAATTCGAGGGGCTTCGTCACCATCATCATCACCACCATCATCTCCATCAACCATGAGCTCCATCACCCCCTCCATGTGTGAGTAGTTGTTGTAGGCATGTGAGGTGTGAGGGGTTTTGGATGAGATTGATCATGTAATTGCTACCCGGTATGCGGGATCTAGGGGTTTTTCTTGAGAATTCTTATGTCTTATATTGATGCACTATTGCTAGGCTTAATGCTTGTTACTAGGGCCCAAGTGGCATGATTTCAGTACTGAACTTACATTGCTACATCATATATTTGAGTTTGGTATCTATCTGCAATGTGTATTACCTGCTATTATGTTGAACCTGCGAACCCTAAAGTGACAGCTAGGGAAAACAAGGGGGATATGTTCTAGTTTGAGGATTATGTGTGTTCATGGAGTGTTAATGCGTTGGTCCGGGCTATTCGAAAGGGTAGACCTTAATTACCTGTAGTTCCAAATTGGCCCCGGGGAAATGGGCAGGTAGGACAATAGGCTTTGTGCAAATTCTCTTGGTTAGTACGCACAATAATTTACGGAACACACACCTACATAAAACTAAGACAGAGAAAGGCCCCGCTGCTAGCAAAACATTATTACATGATCAATCTTATCCGTGCAACACCCCGCTGTCACCTCATGCCCGTGTTTTAGTCTCTGGTTTACTTTCACTCTTTTCCGGTGAAAACTGGGAAAACACTTGCTCTCCATTTACTTTCTGTTTGTTTACTTTCACTGCATTATTACACTCACCACTCTTGCTGCAAGTTTGTTGATACACAGGTGTGGTTGGGAGTGACGTCCCAATTGCTAAAGTCTCACCGGTATTCTTGTGTTCCCACTGAGTCGAACTACAAATTTGCATAATACTTCCCATCGAAGACTACGATTGATCTCCTGCACTTGGGAGCCATCAGCATCTACTAACAACAGAGAGCATGCAAGATCATAAATAACATACACATGAAGACAACATGATAGATTGATAATCAAGAGACATAGCATTCAATAATCATCGGATCCCAGCAAACACAACAAGTAGAATTACAATAAGATGATCTCGATCATGTCGGGCAGCTCATGAGATCTAAACATGAGGCATAAAGAGGAGAGAACAACCATCTAGCTACTTCTATGGACCCGTAGTCCAAGAATGAACTACTGAAGCATCAATGCTAAGGCGGGCATGATGGTGTAGAGCCCTCTGGTGATGATTTCCCCTCCCGGCAGGGTGCCGGGGAGAACTCCAGAACCCTCCCGATCTCGGGTTGACGATGACGGCGGCCTCGGGTGTTTTTCATGGAAAAGTGGTATCTTTTTAGGGTTCACGCATCGGGGGTAATAAATATGCAAATGGGCGATGGGGTTGGGTGCCCGAGGGGCCCACACCACCCCATGGCGCGGCCAGGGGGCGCGTCGCCTCATGGTGTGGCCCCCCTCCAGGCCTCTTCAGGACTCCGTGGAACCTTCGGGAATTCTAAAACTTTCGGGTTTTGAATTTTCCAATTTCGAGAATATTTCCAGAACAACTTTTCTAAAACTAAAAACAGTAGAAAACAAGAACTGGCTCTGTGGCATCTTGTCAATAGGTTAGTCCCAGGAAATCGATAAAAATGGCATAAAGTATAAGGAAAACATGTAGCATATGGAATGAAAACAACATGGAACATCAGAAATTAAGGATATGTTATGACGTACCATCCCCGCTCTCAAAACAATGCCTTCAACAAGACCATTAACATGCATAACCAATTAAGGCCAAACCTTGGATTTTCACCCTGAAAGGTAAGACTTTGAACTTCACCTATATTGCCGCTCCCACTTCTATACCGATGTCACGATTCCTGAAACTCCAAGACAGTTCCTCATCGACACAAAGACTCCAATCACCATTGCTAGTTCTCCAATCTCAGGTTCCATGACATTCTCCGTCTCTAACTTCACCATGGATTTTCCCACTAGTGTTGGTCTCCCTAGTCTACAAATGCAGCATGTCTTCATCGTCTTTGGCTATACTAACCATGACCACAGCCATCACCGCCCATGGCATGCCTTAGAAATTTAAGGCACAATTTTTTCCGCTAGATCCAGTCGATGCATACCCTCAACCCTAACCTTTGGGGGATTGTACCAAAAACCCGTGATTTCTCTATCCTAGAAACACCTTGTCTCTCTACCAGTTGGGGCATATATCATGAACATTATTGCTTAAAAATATGAATGACAATTTTAGGAAATTATAGTTGGCTAAGAATTAGCTAATATACACACTGCTAAAACCACTAAACAATATCCCTCCCTCGGTTTCTCCGAACCAAATGAACTAGTTGATACCCCCACGCATTGCCGTGGGAATGAAAGGTGGTTGTCATATATGTAAAAAAAATACTATAATGAATTGGGTCGCATGCACTTTGCTAGTAAAAAAATGTGCTAGTGGATGGTTGGTTATGTGGACACTTTAGGTGTAAGTTGCAAATAGTAGGGTTTCATGTGCTTTGCCAAAAAAACTGGCGGGCTGGCTGTGCAGTTTGTAAACATTAAATAAATATATCAGGATTAATTTTGTAGATATTATAGGCGAGATAAAGTATTGATATTAGTGCACCTAGTTTCTTAGACTAATCCTAGTGGGGATATCATAGTTAGTATCATGCATTCCATGCATGCAAAAAGCTGACGTGACATGTAATTAATGATGAGAGAGTAGATAGTGGTATCCAATGCCATATGAGTCTATAAACCCAATAAATGTACTATGATACTACACATATGTTACTATCTATTCTGGAGTTAGTAACATAGATCAGTATATTGTGCATGATAATACTATATGTTACTTTCCATTGTGAGTAGTCTTACAATTTGACCATTTGAGTGGACTAACTTGCGTATGGAACACATCTTTTATAAATAAATAACACTTATGTATACTCTATCCTTCCCAATTTATATGGGGAATTTTTTAAAATTTAACTTGGACCATCAATACCAATATATGAGTCATACGCCGTAAAAATTATAACATTGATTTTTTTTTTAATATATACGAATTAAGGCTCTGTTTGGCAGTCGAGTTATTATAAAACCAAAGTATTCTAAATACGTATTATTTCCATGCCAAGGCAAGCAATATTTAGTTTTAGAAAAAAGAAGCCAGGACCTCTTTTTCTTATACTACAAAAATAGTGCAATATCACGCATATTTTGGTACATAATACTGAAGTTTTTGGTAAAGCCAAACTTGAGTGGCACCCCATGTGATTGTTACACGATGTCGCACCTGTTGCAGTGAGATGTTACTTTAGACGATTCAAGCCAACAGGAGGGTTCAACCTGTTAGATGTAATAGGTCTTTTCCTTTTCCTTGTGTATACCGTATAAGTGTTGTATACGGATACGTCTTCATTGTATGGCAACCCCATATATATAACACGTAACCCGTGTGGACTCAAGCACGGTTCGCCTCATCATCGGTTGACATGGTATCAGAGCGACTCCTCCAAACCCTAGCTGCCGCCGCCGTCATCGTCTGACCGCCGCCGCCCCAGCCAAAACCCGTCGTGGTCTTCCCGGTGCAGGATCAACACCACCCCGCCGACGAGCTTCCCTCTCGGTGCAGGACCAACATCAACCCGCCGTCGAGCTTCCCTCTTCGGTGTAGGATCAAAACTCGAGACACAACCCGAAAACCCTAGACACAACCGAAAACCTAGACACCAAAAATCGCCATGAGTTCTTCATCCTCAACCTCGGCGTTGGCCGCTGCCCTTGGTAGCCCACCAACACAGCTTCTCACCCGATCCAACTTTCTTCTTTGGCAAGCCTTGATTGTCCCGGCCTTTCGAGGTGCCAATGTCATGGGCCTTCTTGATGGCTCCGATCAAGCCCCCGCCATGACCATCGAAGGGGAAGATGCGGAGAAGAAAAGGATCCAAGTGGAGAACCCAGCTTACATTGCGTGGATTGCTCGAGATCAGCAAGTACTACGCTTCCTCTTGAACTCTCTGTCACCAGAAATCTTGTCACATGTATTGGGTATGGATACAACTGTTGCTGCATGGGCTGCTATCAATGGTATGTTCAAAACTGCGTCTAGGACCAAGGCTCAACACTTGCGTGAAAATCTTAATGATACCAAGAAGTTAACTCTCACCGCTGATCAGTACTATACCAAGATGAAAGCGTTTGCTTCAGAACTTTCGGCTCTTGGAAAACCCGTGGGAGATGATGAGTTACTTGGCTATCTTCTACATGGTCTAGACAAGGTGGAGTATAACTCTCTCATTACCTCGGTTCATGGCAACCCGAGCACCACTTTGGATGAATTCTATGAACAACTATGTGGGTATGATATGAGGAACGGAGTGGAGGAAAACGGAGTTTTCGTTTCCTCGGCCAATCTTGCTCGTCGTGGCTACATGTCATCACCTCGTCCGGTTGCTACTCGTGGATATTCACCCCCACCTCGGAACCGCAGTCCTGATCGGTACCGAGGCAATGATGATCGTCGAGGTGATGGCTATCGTGAGGACCGTGGCTACCGTTCCACAGATGACCGTGACAGATATCGTGGAGGTGGAAATAGTGATGACCGCAACATGTGGAGACGTGATGAACGTCGAGGAGATGAGAGAAATTGGCGTCGTGATGATCGCCAAGATGATGATCGCCGTGGTGATAGGCGTGATGAGCGTCGTGATAGGCGCAATGACTATGGTGGGCGTCGTGCACCCACAAAATATGTTGACACTGATTGTCAAATATGCAAGAAACATGGACACCCGGCTAATGAGTGTTGGTGGCGTTATGCGGATGATAAGAAGAAGAAGGAAGAATCTGAAAAGGAGGTCCATCTTGCAGCTGCTCCATATGGTGTGGATACAAATTGGTACATGGATTCTGGAGCCACAGATCACATTACTCGTGAATTGCATAAACTTCTTGTTGCCAACAAATATTATGGGCAAGACAAGGTCAAAACTGCTGAAGGCATAGGTATTGACATTAGTCACATTGGTAATTCAATATTAAGTACTCCTCATGCTTCCTTTGATCTTAAAAATACTCTTCATGTTCCAAGTGCATCTAAACATCTCCTTTCCATTCACAAGTTTACTCTTGATAATCATGTGTTTATTGAATTCCATCCTTTCTTTTTCTTAATTAAGGACCAAGCAACCAGAAGAGTTCTATTTAGAGGCCCTTGCTATGAGGGTCTCTATCCCATGGTGCCTATGTTTCATGAGACCTCCAAGCATGCCTTCATCACAATAAAGCCATCTTCCTCTACATGGCATCGTCGTTTAGGACATCCTTCTTCATTTGTGGTTCAGCAAGTTCTTAGGAAAAATAAAATAGCTTACACCCCAGAGAGTACTCCATATGTTTGTGATTCTTGTCAACTTGCTAAGAGTCATCAGTTGCCATATCATGTGTCCTCTAGTGTCTCTACTGCTCCTTTGGAGCAAGTATTCTCTGATGTATGGGGTCCTGCTCCGCTCTCTGTGGGAAAACATTCTTATTATGTAAGCTTTATCGATGATTTCAGTAAATTTACTTGGATATATTTGCTCAAGAAGCGTTCTGATGTTTATCAAGCCTTTCTTAATTTTCAACAATATGTTGAACGTAAGTTTGATAGGAAAATTGTTACTATGCAAACTGATTGGGGAGGTGAATATGAGAAATTAAATGGCTTCTTTCAAAAGGTTGGCATAACTCATCATGTTTCATGTCCTCATGCTCATCAACAAAATGGCTCTGCTGAAAGAAAACATCGTCATATAGTTGAAGTGGGTCTAGCTCTTCTTGCCAATGCATCTATACCACTCAAATATTGGGATGAAGCCTTTGTTACGGCCACCTTTCTCATAAACTTGCTTCCCACAAAAGTCTTGGATTTTGATACTCCTGCAGAACGTCTCCTTCACATCACACCCAACTATGATGCTCTTAGAACCTTTGGTTGTGCGTGTTGGCCCAATTTACGTCCCTACAATAAACGTAAACTTGGTTTCCGGTCAACACGTTGTGTCTTTCTTGGATATAGTCCACTTCATAAGGGGGTGAAATGTCTTGATGTATCTACGGGGAGAATCTATATTTCTCGTGATGTTGTGTTTGATGAAAACGTTTTTCCGTTTGCATCTCTCCATCCAAATGCCGGTGCTATCTTAAAGCAACAAATCTTACTTCTTCCATCACATGAGGATGTACAAAATATTGATAACCATGTGCCTACTATTGTGCCCATCACTGACGTGGAACAGGTACAAGAAAATTCCGATGAAAACCGTGGCGAAAATGAAGCAGAAATTGATATTTCAGCGCATGAAGAAGAAGACGAAAACCGCACTGATTTCGATGATGATCTGGAGGAACATTCCGTCTCAAATCCCGAAGAACCAAACTCCGATGCAGATTCTCTGTCCAGCCAATCATCACAAGAGGCAGGTGGCCGACCAGCACGGTCTCCCTCGCCCACGCGGTCTCCTCTCGCTTCGCCCGAGGCCGCTGCACGTGACTCCGCGTCGCCGACAGCGGAGCAGGCGTCCTCAACAGCAGCGCGGGGTCCTACCCTGGCGCATGGTCTCCACACGCCCTCGGCCTTTGGTGCTTCGCCACCTGGCGCTGGACGTCCATCTGCCTGCGATGCTTCGCAGCCGTCCTCGACAGCAGCGCATGGCACTGATTCCAGAGAAGATCATCCGGGATCTTCTGTGGCCACTGATACTACTGCAGAAAATACAAATGAACATTATGGTGAAGAGGAAAATGTGGAGGAAATTACACAACCGACATCTAGTTCTTTGGATGTTGGTGTGCGTACAAGACTGCAAGGGGGAATAAGAAAACCAAGGAAGTTTACGGATGGCACTATTCCATATGGTAAAGGTATACAAAAACCAAGTACTAATAACATTATTAGATACAATATGTTTTCTTCAACAGGTGAACCATGCACTCTCATTGAAGCCCTTAATGATCCCAAATGGCATCAAGCAATGCAAGAAGAGTATGATGCATTGATTGAAAACAAAACATGGCATCTTGTACCTCCTAGCAGCAACAAAAATTTAATTGACTCCAAATGGGTGTATCGTGTCAAGAAGAAAGCAGATGGTTCTATTGACAGATATAAGGCAAGGTTAGTTGCAAAAGGGTTCAAACAGAGATATGGAATTGATTATGAGGATACATTCAGTCCAGTTGTCAAAATTGCTACTATCAGAACTGTTTTAGCTATTTCAGTATCTCGTGGATGGAGTCTACGGCAGCTATAGATGTCAAGAACGCGTTTTTACACGGTGTTCTGGAGGAGGAAGTATATATGAGGCAACCTCCAGGTTTTGAAAACTCACACGCTCCGCATTATATCTGCAAACTTGACAAGGCAATTTATGGTTTGAAGCAAGCACCACGAGCATGGTACTCTAGGCTCAGTTTAAAATTGAATGAGCTCGGTTTTCTCCCTTCCAAGGCTGATACATCATTATTCCTCTACAACAAATCAGGTATCATGATTTATGTGCTGATCTATGTGGATGATATTATAGTAACAAGTTCTTCAGATGATGCTATTGATATTCTGCTTCGAGATCTCAATGCCAACTTTGCTATTAAGGATCTAGGTGACTTACATTACTTTCTTGGTATTGAAGTAAAAAAGGATTTCAAATGGGTTGGTTCTTACTCAGGAGAAATATGCTAAGGACTTAATATCAAAGGTTGGTATGTGTGACTGTAAAGCCACTCCTACTCCTTTATCCTCTACTGAACAGTTATCTCTTACTGATGGAACACCATTAAGCATTGAGGATAGTACTCAATTTCGGAGCATTGTTGGAGGATTGCAGTACCTCACATTGACACGTCCTGATTTATCTTTTGCTGTAAATAAAGTGTGTCAGTTTCTTCATGCTCCCACTACATCACATTGGTCAGCAGTAAAGAGAATTCTCAGATATATACAAGATACATTGAAAGTGGGGATCACATTTGTTAAATCTTCATCTATGCTTCTTAGTGCATTCTCTGATGCAGATTGGGCTGGTTCACTTGATGATAGACGATCAACTGGTGGATTTGCTATATTTGTTGGTTCCAACCTGGTCTCTTGGAGTGCGAGGAAACAAGCCACAGTATCTAGATCAAGTACTGAGGCTGAGTATAAAGCTTTGGCTAATGCTACTGCTGAATTAATCTGGGTGGAAGCTCTTCTTGGAGAACTTGGTGTGGAAATAAAGGATAAGCCTTGTCTTTGGTGTGACAATTTAGGGGCTACCTATTTGTCTACCAACCCAGTGTTTCATGCTCGCACTAAGCATATTGAGATAGACTTTCATTTTGTTAGAGAACGAGTTGCTAACAATCTTTTGGACATCAAGTTTATCTCAAGTAAGGATCAAATTGCAGATGGTTTTACTAAAGCACTTCCTGTAAAACAGTTAGATGAGTTCAAACGTAATCTAAACCTTTCCAAGGTTTAGATTAAGGGGGAGTGTTAGATGTAATAGGTCTTTTCCTTTTCCTTGTGTATACCGTATAAGTGTTGTATACGGATACCTCTTCATTGTACGGCAACCCCATATATATAACACGTAACCCGTGTGGACTCAAGCACGGTTCGCCTCATCATCGATTGACACAACCATGGTGTGTTCTCTCTTTGACGGATCAAACTTGAACTTGAAAACATGTGGACGCAATGTGTACCAAGGGGAGGGAGCATGAAACATGAAAATGTAGTGACAGTGTGAATGTTGTCCTGGACTCCTATTTTGAAAGAAAATCATAAAAATTTGTCACCAGGAAGCCACTTATGCTCCCGAGGATCAGTGATCCTCACGTTTTAAAACATTTAAAACAAAATATTTATCAGTTTCAAAAAAATCTGAAAAAAAAATCTTGATTGTTGTTAATGATGTATCCTACAAACGTGTAAAATTTCAGATTGAAATTATTTGTATTTTTAGTTACACAAAAATGACAAACTTTGTACATTTGAATATGCTCAGATCAATATATTTGTTATTTTTTGTGTAGCTCAAAATATAAAGTATTTCGAATTAAAATTATAGACTTTTGTTAGATACATCATTATCAACAATCAGGATTTTTTCCAGAATTTATAACAATAGAAAAAGAGTGCACAGGGTCCCAAATGTTGAGACTGTCATTCTTTTTTGATGAACTGCAGTTACACCTCACAAGTTAACAATACATTTGTCGCATGAATACAACAACCGATCAAATTGCAAAAGCAATAATAACAAGAAAAAGATGATTTTAACTCCTCCCATCCTGCATGTCCTACGTAAACCTATGTATAAATGTACATACAGACATGTACAGTATATACGTGTTGCGCACTGCTGCTGCTAACGTACTGGTACAAAAGAATTAATTAAGCAGTCGGATAGATGGCTCTATACTCACTGGAACGAATCATGGGGATGCATGTCGGATGATCACGGCTCGAGCTTGACGGATTCGTACTCGCCGTCCTCCCCTGTCTTGGCGCTCTGCGCCGCGCCGGCCTCCAGCCCCGTGGAGCCGTCCTCGCCCTGCTTCGTCTCCGTGAGCGCGATTTCGCCGCCGTCTTCGGCCCTGGGGCTCCCGGCGTGCGGGCTCCCCGAGGGCGACCCGCTGTTCTTTGAGCCTGCCACCGGCTTCTTCTTGACGCCGGCGCGCCAGCTCTTGAGCGCCTTGGAAGTCTGGTCGTCGAAGATGGACTGCTTCATGGTGGAACCCATCTGCGACACCAGCGCGTACAGCGGCAGCGTCACGTAGCTGCACAACACCTGCACCGCCGCCCTGCGAACAACATCGATCCATCAATTCTCCCACTCGAACCATAGACCGATCGCAAATCGGAGAGATTCGGTGTGTTGCGTGGTTTACCCGAGGCAGAGTCGCGCGAAGACGAACTTCTTGGAATCGTTGAAGCAGGAGTCCATCCCGTACTCGTACTGCACGCAACGCAACGCATCATCATTCGAATTAGATTTATTATCAGCCAGATAAACGATCAAAGATGATATACTGTAAGTAGTTAGATTAGATTACCAGGATCCAGACGAAGTAGATGATCTGGAAGCCGTTCTGGAAGAGCGTGAAGTGGATGAGGAAGAGGACGAAGGTGGGGCGGCTGAACCAGAAGTAGCTGTCGCTGACCTGCACCAGCGGGATCCCCTGGATCACCGCGTGCCGCTCCGTGATGTCGATCGCCATGCGGCAGATGATCCCCTGCAGCTTCGTGCCCACCGACAGGATGATCTGCAGCCATCAACCAACCAACCGTATACATACATATAGCAAGAGCATCATCATCTTTTCATGTCGCAAATCAACGGTGGCAGATAGCTGGGTTCAAATGTCACTTACCACCAGGGGCATTATAGAGATCCAGAGCATGGTGTGCAATCCTAAAATTGATAAGCATACATTATTGTCAAGAGAAATGCAGTGCCTTGCACAACGAAGCTGTCCCACTCACCGTTGATGTTGATGAGCAGGAAGATGAGCGCTGAAGCCCACAGGGTAGGGCTGCAAACAAATAAAAAAATTACGGATTCAGTTAGCCAAGGGGGCAGTACGTAACTAATACTCCTAAGATTAATTAATGGAGTTTTTTTGTGCACCTGATCCCGACGATGACCTTGAAATCGTCCTCGAGAGACCTCTTGATGTACTTCTGGAAATCAAACTTGCTTCCAGGGGCCAAATGGACCTGCAACAGCAAGAACCTGATTAATCCATCACCCCATTCGGCAGCCAAATAGATGAAGAATTTCTGGCTGAGAATAATACTTGTTGCTGCTTTAGAACTTACGTTCACGAAACTGTGGCGCAGCGCGCAGTAGTCGGCCCTCCGGACCGATCTGAAGAACTGCCTGAAGAAGTTGCTCTGCGTTCAGAGAGTTCCAGGAATCATGTCAGGTTCAGGTTTAGTTTTCAGAAAGGAAAAAACCGTTGTCTGCAATCTTACGATGTAGAAGGAGGCCGGGGTCTTGTTCAGGACGTTCATGTGCTGCCTGACGAACGATGTCTCGTGGGTAAACCTGAAGCGCGTCGGATCTGCAGCAGCAATTGCCTCGCCGTTAATTCAGATTCAGAGGCTGTAACGAGAGGTGAATGTGTATTTCTGAATGGGCAAGCTGATGATCGATGTACCGTTGGAGAACTCGTAATCTTTCCCCGACGCCTCTTTCTCCCACTCCTTCCATGCTCTTATCTGCAACACAGAACATCATCAAGGATCACTCGCTACTCACACAACCAACAACTGAAAAGGAAGATTAACTAGCATGAGATTTTGCAGAGGTACCTTGGCCCTGCCGAGTGCCATGGTGATGGCACTGTAGCTGACATGGAACACGGCCAGGAAGAAGATGAAGATGTGCAGCTGGTGCAGCGCGTTTATGGAGATGAGCGACACCTTCCCCTGCAATTTAAGGACACAGGATTTCAGGCCCAATTTGTTTCCTTTGACCTGTATATGCACAGCCGGGTGCATAGATTTTGTTACTTAAGATTGTGATGAGTACCGGAGGGCATTTGGTTTTCATGTTGGCCTCGCCGGAGAGCATCCTGTGGGGGACGCCGAAGGAGGTGGCGGCGGTGAAGGGATGACCGCCAAGGCTGAAGTGCTCCGGCTTTGCGTGCTCGCCGCCGCCCTCGTTGACCGTGGCAGCGACGAGGTGGTCCTTGGAGGTCTCGGCTTCAACGGTGGTCTTCTTGAGGCGACAGGGGAGCATGGTGTTGGCGGCCTCCTCCGTGATGCAGATCTTGATGATGTAGTTCTGTCCGAACACCAGCAGCAGCGAGATGAACCCCAGCACCATCAGCTCTGCACCCCACTTTTCGTGTCAGTCAATTCATGCATGGACAGCCATTAGTTAAGCATCCGTGATCTTCTTCCTGCTCACCTGTCTTGACCTTCTCAAGGGCTTCGACCATGGCCTTCTTCTTCCTGTGCGCGAAGAACTGCATGCCGCAAACGAACACCATACGTGCATGTGAGCAGAGGAAACAGAGCAGCAAAGACATACTAGTAGTACATTGCAAGGCGAGATGACGGACCTCTCCGACTTTGTGGAGGCCCTTCTCGAGGAGGATGGAGATGAGGACGATGACGCCGCAGACGGAAGCGACGGCCCATGTCGGCGTCTGGTCGAGCTCCCTCGTGTTGCCGCCCCCTCCTCCCCCGCCCATGGCTGCAGCTGCCGACCCACCCTAGCTAGCTTGGTCGTCGTCGATGTTGAATGACCAGCGGCGCGCCGGCCGTGCGTTTGGTTTGACCCTGATACGTCGGCCGGGATGAGAGGCGGCCGGTGAACGGGTCGAGCAAAGGAGGGAGACGGTCGAGAGGGTGGCCCAGATAAACTTAACTGGAAGACGGGGTCAAGGGGGAGGAGGGAGAGGACGTCAATGGCCGATGGTATCGGAGATTTGCCATTTTTCTTGCTGCGCGTGCGTCCATGGGATGGGAGCGCAAAGCGCCGCTCATTTGCAGACAGAGGCTGCGCGCGAAGAGTGGACGCTCCGGTCAAATAATTCTCTTCCCCTTTTCTTTTCCTTTTTCTTTTCTCCTCCTACTATCTATCTAGCCTGCGCGTCGGATAAGGATGGACCGCTCGGTTTGGCGGAAATTCACATACGCAGTTTTTATTCTTTTTCGAATACTGGCACACACACACACCGTCACATCGTGTCGCCTAAAAACATACTGTATATGATAGAATGATGAAGGTTAAAGAAAATGAGGGCATCTTAAGTTTGCGGGACTTTTTTAAAGAAAGAATTGAAATAAAATAATGAGATGTTTGCACTGCAAATTCATACAAGAATTCAAAATAGTAGGAGATGTCTTTGGATGGTGCAAAGGAAACAAACAAAATAACTCTCTGATCATCTTCATCACATAAAAGCATTCAATCTTCCGGTCACTTCCAATAATCACACACCCATATCCTCTCGGCGAAGCCGGTCTTGTGCCATCAGGGATCGGCATTGCTTCCATCAACGAGACACTAGCAGCATATGCATACAAGTGGATTTGGGCCTTTATCAATGCCCTATCATAGAAGTTACCGGTCATGGAGCTCTCGGTAAAACAAGAAGATCGCACAAAACTATCATTATGCAATTTAAATTTGTTGTTTGGTACCACTTTGTTGTCATCGTATATAAATCTATCATATTTTGAATTCAATTTCGCAGAATGGACTGATCCTTTGCTGATGATGAATTGACGCTCGATCTGACAAGGGGGGCCACCGAGATGATGACGTTGCAGTGTCTGCGATGGCGGCCCGAACGCGGAGGTTAATGTTCGTTCTTTAGGTGGGTCCCATAGTCGACCATAAGAGGGGGAAGGGGTCGGTTAGGTTTTAGATTTCCAGGGCGGTGGCCTAGATTCAGATGGCGGGGCTTCATATTCTATGAATGGCACAGTCGGGAGCTAGAGAAAGCCTGCCTCGCACGTCGTGGATGCTAAAGCAGTGGCTGCTCAGGCCATGCTCTTATCGCCGGCGATGAAAAGCCATGAGTGGACCTCTCCCATTGAAGATATGGAGTAAGATTTCAAGTTTTCTGTTATAATTTCTCGTCAAACATTCTTTTTGTATGAGAACTGAAACTCTGGTCGATCTAGGTATTTCAGCTAGCTTGATCTAGGTTAATGAACTTGCACTGCTTTTGTATTATTTTTAGATTTAGTATGTGTGTATTGTTACTAGAAAATATGAGCAAGCAGTTAGGTATGTTTTTCTGAATTTGTGACATTGTTAAGTAAATTTGCAAGTGGATTTGTGGATGTCTTATTGATGCAATGAATTGCATTGTGAATGACTTTTTGTTTAGTTATTAACAATGACATATTTAGTAACAGAAAAATCCATTGTTTATTTGTAGTCTGGATGTTGAAGTTTGGGAAACAAGATTTATTTTCCCTTTTGAAGATAATGTGCAGAGATTTCCAGACGGATCAGATATAACTTTTGAATCTTGTTGCATTGTTAGAAGGTCATGGTTATGGCATCTTGGACAAAATTTATTTTAGAAAAGAAAGTGGCAATAGGATGGAGCTAGTTGATAGTATGGAAAAGGTGGAGGACATGCTAGGTTTGTTTGAGCATGACAAGATGTTGAATATCATAGTAATTAAGCAGAAGCAGGCTCCACTATCTCACTTTGAAAGGCAGGTTCACCTAGATGAGCCACTTGTTTTGTCAATTGACAAGGATGGTGTCACCTATATTTACAATGATGAAGACATATTTCCCGTGGTAATGGACTACACTAATGCAATGCATATTGTAACACAACAGAGTTGCAACCTGGACAAGCGAAAAAAAACCTATTTCTCTTAAAATTTTAGATGAGGAATGTTCTGATGATGAGTTTTATTATAACATAGGTGAATACAACCTTGAATTTCATAATAGAAAGGTGGCTGAGGAATTAGAACTAGTTGAAAACATAAAAGGCAAGATTAGGCAACAGAAACTGGAAAAAAAGTCTATTATACATTTTGAAGGTGATAGAGATGTGGAAGAGATATATGTAGAAGAGGAAGAAGATGGGTCATCACAGGCTGAGGTGGTGTCAGATAATGAGGAGGATATGTCAGGGCCTAAGTATGTTGGGAAGAAATTCAAGCCATATAGGGATGGCCCCACTAGTAGGTCATATAATGAGCAACATGCCCCCTGAGTTGTGCTATTATATGTCTTCTTCTGATGAGGACATGAGTCCTGGTGATATTGGTGATAGTGAAGATGAATCTCATGTTGAAAATTTCACATTTCCAAGTTGGAATTTTTTTGATGAAGAAGCAGGTAAACAAGGGGGTTTGGTATGATGAGACAAGGGCTTACCGATACGTCCATTTTGCATCACTATTTTATATTGTTATTTTCTGTTATTCATCGATATATTTCATGTTATGATGCATCACTTATGTTATTTTTATCTTATTTTGCATGTTTTATAATTTTTGGAGAATAAACATCGGGACCAGAAATCTGATGGAAAAAGCACTGTTGAGATACCCTATTTCAGAAGATCAAAAGAAGAGGGGGAACACTGGAGGAGTCTTAGAAGTCCCGAGGAGGAAGTCAGCCAGAAGGGCACCCGGAGGGGGGCCACCTGGGGCCCACACCACCAGGCGGCGCGCCCCCTCCTTCTGGTCGCGCCTAGGGCTGGTCTGGCCCCCCTGGCCCACTCCTGGGTGCCCCTTTTCGCGTACTTGACCCCAAGGGAACCCTAAGCCCCAGAACATCATTGAAGAATTATTCCGCCGCCGCCTCGGGGCGGAAAACAGCAGAGAGAGAAAAACTCTTCGGCAGGGAGAAATCTATCGGGGAAATTCCTCCCCGCAAAGAGGGAATCATCGCCATCGTCACCTTCATCGCTCCGGGCATCATCAAGATCATCATCGTCATCATCATCACCACCAGCACCATCACCCTCATCATCCACCTTCATCCCGTTGTAACAATTAGGGGTCTTTATCGTTGCTCTTCACTACATCTCTCTCCCGGTGTGGATTACTTGTTAGTAGTTGGTGCTTGTGAGATTTATCGATGTTTACACTTTATGACCAGATTGTTATTATCCATTATATCACCTCTGATTTTGATCCATATGATGTCTTGTGAGTAGTTCGTTTAGTTCTTGAGGACATGGGAGAAGTCTTGATCTTAGTAGTTGAATTATGTTGAAGTAATATCTCGTGGTTCGGTATTTAAGTTGTGGTGCTATTCTTCTAGTGGTGTCATGTGAACGTCGACTACAAGATACTTCATCTTTATGGGCCTAGGAGGATGCATTGTGTATTTGGCTACTAATTGTGGGGTTGCCGGAGTGACAGAAACCTAAACCCCTTTTAGGAAACCGATGCACGAGGGAGTGTAGGATCCCGTAGTTTTAAGGTTATGGTTAGATTTATCTTAATTACTCTCTTGTATTTGAGGATGCTTATGAGGGGTATAATCACAAGTATGTATTAGTCCTAGTTGGGCGGTCCATTAGCATAGGTTCACCAACACAACACTTCACGAACCAATAAATATTAATCAACCGTATGAAACGAAAGCACTTGACGAAATTCCCATGTGTTCTCGAGAACGTTTGGTAATCATAAGTAGAACAACCGGCTTGTCCTTTGCTCTCAAAAGTATTGGGCCACTCGCTGAAATTATATTTATTGTTATTCATTTACTCGCACTTTATTTATATGCTATATCAAAAACCTCCAAAAACTCGTTTGCTAGTGTTTATAGTGAATCCTCTATCCAACCTGCTTGTCAACACCTTCTGCTCCTCATTGGGTTCGTCACTCTTATTTATCGAAAGTACTACGATACACCCCCTATACTTGTGGGTCATCAAGACTATTTTCTGGCGCCGTTGCCGGGGAGGAAGTGCTATTGGTAAGTGGAATTGGTAAGAGAAACCTTTACTGTGAGTGATGTTTTTATTTCTGTCTGTTGTTTTATTTCAATATGGAGAATACTTTTGGTTCTCTGTTTAGGGGTACTTCTACCATTACTACTAGGGTAGTAGGTGACCCGTTGTTTGCTGAATTAGATCCTTATAAAATACCTATGAAAATTGTTGGACGTGTTATGGATAACTGCTATTATAGAGATGGAACTGTCCATCCCGGTGATCATTTGCTCTTTATACATGAATTATGCGAGTTATTCAGGTGTGCAGGTATTACAATGGATCAAGTTAAAAGAAAATTATTCTCTTTATCGCTGAAAGGAAGAGCCGTTGAATGGTTCAAATTATTGAAGAATGGTGAATCTATTGGATGGGAGGAAATTGTTCCTCTCTTTTATTCTAAATTATATCCTACTTGTGAGATTCATAAAGATCGGAATCAAATATATAATTTCTGACCTCGTGATGGAGAGAGTATTGCCCAAGTGTGGGGGAGAATGAAGTTATTAATGCTCAAATGTACCATTCATGAGCTCCCGAGTAATATTGTTATCAATATTTTTTATGCAAGGCTTTCTCTTCATGATAAGGATTTATTGGATGCTTCTTGTTCTAGATCATTCACACGTATGAAGGAAGAAGCTAAATGGTATCTTCTTGACCGTATTCAAGTAAACAATTAAGGATGGGAAAATGACAAAAGTAGAAAGTCAGGTACAAATTATGATTATGAATGCATTAAATTTTTTATGGGAACTGATGATTTATATAATGTTAGTGTTGTTTGTGGTCTTGATTCTCAAATCTTTGCAAACAGTCTTAAAGCTTTTACCCCTTATCTTGATATTCCTAAAAAGGAATTGAGCAAGTACCATGCACCTTATAAAGATATTGTTCCTGCTAGAAATATTGAAGTGCATGTTGTTAATCATGTTGTTCCTGCGCTTTATATTGAGAAAATGCTTTTCCCTGCTAAGGTGAAAGAACACTCTATTGTAGCTTGTGTGGTTAATAAGAGCATTAAGAAATCTATTGAACCTGATAAACAAATAACTGTTGAACCTGCTATAGAAATAGTGAAAGACCTTGTCTGTGGAAACGTAGAGGATGAACATATTGTCTTTTGTGAGGATGCTTCTAATATTGTCTCACATCCAAATAGACCTAAGAAAACTAGTGTTCCTGTGCTTTCTGTCAAGATTGGTGATCATTGCTATTATGGTTTGTGTGACATTGGTACAAGTTCTAGTGCTATCCATTATGAGCTTTATAAAGAAATTATGCATGAAATTGGTTCTTGTGAGCTTGAGGATATTGATGTGGTCTCGTCTTGCTAATAGAGAAACTGTCTTTCCGATTGGTATTGTTAGAGATGTGGAAGTTTTATATGGTAAAACTAAATATCCTATTGATTTTCTAGTACTTGGTAAGGCTGCTAGTAAAACTTTTCCTATTATTTTGGTAGACCTTTCTTGAACACTTGTGGTGCTATTATAGATTGTAAGAGGGAGAAGATATTGACTAAATTTGATGAAAAATCTTATGAGTTCAATTTCTCCAAATTTGCTAGAACACCTTAGAAATCTGAATTGCCTAATGAGAATTTTAGAGTTGAACAACTTGCCTCTATTGCTCTTGCTCCTAACAATGCTTTGCAGCAATATATGGAGGACCATGAAAGTGAGGTATTTATGGAAGAGAGGAATGAGATTGACGATATTCTTCTTCATCAACCGGTGATACTGAAACATAATTTACCTATGGAAGACTTGGGTACCACCTTACCACCCAAGGAGGATTCTGTTTTTTGAGTTAAAACCTTTGGCTGATGATCTTAAATATGCTTATATTGATGATAATAAAATATATCATGTTATTATTAGTGCTAAACTTTCAGGTGAAGAAGAGGAAAGATTATTGGGAATATTGAAGAAACACCGTGGAGCTATTGGATATACTCTTGATGATATGAAAGGGATCTCTCCCTCTATATGTCAGCATGTTATTAATATTGAACATGATGCAAAGCCGGTAGTTGAACATCAACGCCGTTTAATTCCTAAAATGAAGGAAGTGGTAAGAAATGAGGTATTAAAACTCATTGATGCTGGTATTATTTTTCCTATTGTTGATAGTAGATGGGTGAGCTCTGTGCATTGTGGCCCTAAGAAGGGAGGAATGATTGTTCTGCCTAATAAAAATAATAAGCTTATTCCTCAAAGAGTAGTGGTTGGTTATAGAATGTGCATTGATTTTTGGAAAGTTAACAAGGTTACTAAGAAAGATCATTATCCTTTGCCTTTTATTGATCAAATGCTAGAGAGGTTGTCTAAGAAAACTCATTTTTGCTTTCTTGATGATTATTGTGGGTTTTCTCAAATTGTTGTTAGGAAGCAAGATCAAGAGAAAACAACCTTTACTTGTCCTTACGGTACTTATGATTATAGATGTATGCCTTTTGGTTTGTGTAATTCTCCTGCTATGTTTCAAAGATGCATGTCTGCTATTTTTTCATGGTTTTTGTGAAGAGATTGTGGAAGTATTCATGGGCGATTTCTCCGTCTATGGAACTTCTTTTGATAATTGCTTGCATAACCTTGATAAAGTTTTGCAAAGATGTGAGGAAACTAATATTGTTCTTAACTGGGAGAAATGTCACTTTATGGTGAATGAAGGAATTGTTCTTGGACATAAAATTTCTGAAAGAGGTATTGAAGTTGAGAGAGCTAAAGTGGAAGCATTATAAAAATGCCATGTCCCGGGGATGTTAAAGGTATTCATAGTGTTCTTGGCCATGCTGGTTTTTATAGGAGGTTTATTAAAGATTTCTCTAAAATATCAAAGCCTCTTACTAATCTTCTTCAAAAAGACGTACCTTTTGTTTTTTATGATGATTGTAAGGAAGATTTTGAAACTTTAAAGAAGGCTTTAACTACTGCTCCTACTGTTCAACCACCATGATTGGAATTTACCTTTTGAAATTATGTGTGATGCTAGTGATTTTTGCTGTAGGTATTGTTCTTAGACAGCGAGTAGATAATAAGTTGAATGTTATTCATTATGCTAGTAAGAATCTTGATGTGCTCAAGAGAATTATGCTACTACTGAAAAAGAGTTCTTAGCTGTAGTCTTTGCATGTGATAAGTTTAGACCTTATATTGTTGACTCAAAGGTTACTATTCATACTGAGCATGCTGCTATTAGATACCTTATGGAAAAGAAAGATGCTAAGCCTAGGCTTATTATATGGGTGTTTCTTCTACAAGAGTTTGATTTTCATATTGTGGATAGGAATGGTGCTGAAAATCCTGTTGCTGATAACTTGTCTAGATTGGAAAAACCTGCAGAGTCTGTTTTCGAATAGGTAACAATTCTGTTAAGAAAAAGTTCACGGATTACCTTCCAAGTTATAAATTATTGGTTTTTGGAAAATATGAAAAATACCGAGCCGAAGAAGAGTAGGAGAAGGTGCCCGAGGGCACCATACCATGCGTGGGCGCGGGCCCACCCTTGGCCGCGCATGGCTATGGTGTGGGCGCCCCAGAGCCCCTCTCCGACTCGTTTTCGGCATGTACTTTCCTTTTGTTATGTATGTTTCTGATATTTAACCCCCCGGACCCCGCGAGGTCCATATATCGTTTTCTCGTCGTGTTTCTGTTTCGAGTTGTTTCTGCCAGGTTACATCTTTAGATCTAGAGCCACGATGCCCTCTTCCGTACCTCCCAAAGAAAGTTTCTTTGCGAACGTCATCAACTAGTACATGAACGAGTTGAAGATGCATCCCAAAGAGTTGCTGCTCAAGGATGGGGAGCAGATTGAAGATGTCCGGGGCCCTAAAGGAGAAGGCAGTCTAGAAGCTAGGATGGAAGAGCTGGAGCAAGAAGTCTTTAGGTACAAGAAGATGGCGGAGCGTGAAGTTGACATCATCCACCGGATAAAGATACAACTAATCGTCGTGTACAAGAAGGAGACTTTAAAGCTTTGGGAGGAGATCTTCTCACTCACCGAGACCACCAACAAATTGCAAGCACAACTCTACGATGTGCAAAATCAGAACTGTGAGTATGAGAACATGTTTAAACGTATAAGCTTTGCTGCTAGTTTTAGGATATTGGAGACCAAGACATCATTTGTGGATGGAGATCCTTTACCTTGGAAGTTTGATGATAAGAAGGATTCACCACCACCACCAAAGAATTAATTTGTCAATTGTATTGGCATCCCCTTGGCTTGTTCCAAGCTTGGGGGAGTGTCGCGGTATCACACCTTTATCTTTCACCTTTTTACCTTTTAGTAGAGTCATATCATGAGTAGATAAAATATCATATAGGATGGTTTGCAGTATGGAAGTATCACTATTTAGTTGGTTATCGTTGTATCACTTGGTTTGAGTTGCCGTAATGAGATATTAATGAGAAGTTTCATCATCTGCTTTCTACACTTTATTTTAGTTTGCAATTTCTTTTATATGGTTGATCTTGTTATTAGTATTGGTATCAGTGTTGGAGCTTCAAGTAAATCTGGTTGGTTTTGGCAAACTTAGCATTAGTCAGTAGCAACAATACGTTGAGACTTAAATAGAAAAGAGGGTGTTGCATGTAGATATATTATTCCATGATCTTTCTTTCTTGTTAGCTCATAAGCTTAGTATTATCAAGTAAGATTGTTTGTACCTTCAAGCAAGATTACATGATTGGTTTTATCATATATGTATTTGTTTGTTTTCCCTCAACTCTTATGCTTGCTACCCAACCTTGCTAGCCAAAAACCTGTACTGAGAGGGAATGCTTCTCATGCATCCAAACCTTGATCCCCCAAACATCAACATTTGTGTCCATCATACCTACCTATATGTGGTATCTCACCGCCACTCCAAGTAAATGGCTTGTGTGCTACCTTTAAAACCTTCAAAATTACACCTGTTTTGTGCCCCTGTTTTAGCTCATGAGTACGCAAATAGAGAATATGTATCTCACTTGTTGATTGGATTTCACACCCTGGACTAGTGGCTTCATCCGCTTATCCAAATGCTAGAAGATCTGGCAGCGGGGTTCCCAGCCCCAAATAGTAATACAAATTCTCTTCACTATTTTGCCCATGATTTATCGGTCAAACCATAATTGTATAAGCAAAAGAGAAAGAGGGATGACCTTCTATACCAGTTGTGTCCTTCAATGGGAGCCACTCTTGTGAAGTATAGTTGGCTTGTGACATACTGTATTTTCTGTTTGCCATTGGTTGACATAAGCATACACCTCTCTAAAAATTAGACACTCCTCCATGGTATGTGATTGTTGGCAGGCACCCGAGGATTCGGTTAGCCATGGTTTGTGTAAGAAAGGTTTGGAGGAGTGTCGACCATTTTATACCTCTGTTTAACAAAATAAAACCTCTAGCACATGAGTGATCCATGCTTCCCTATACGAAGGGCCTATCTTTTACCTTATGTTGAGTTAGTAAACCTACTCCTTTCTGTCTTAAGAAAGCTTTTGAGTTGTTGTGATCCATCCATCATGTTGATTTACTCAATCATGTTCTTTATTCTTCCTTGTTTAGTACAAATGCTTTTATCTGTTTGAGTACCACTTTGAAAGTTACAAATGTCTGCAAAGAGACTCTTATAATTGAGCATGATAAACTCTGCAATATAAGCTCTAATATAAAGACTCTGATCGAAAGATAAGTACATTGTTAATTGTTCTCTGACCAAGAACGAAGTTTTCTTTTACCAATTATGATTTCCTTTTTGCACCTTTATTGTGATTTCCTCTACTTGTTTCAAGTTTGATTATATGAGAGGGAGTTGCTGTCTAAAATGACTTGTGTTTTGTTACATGTGATGCTTCATGTCCGTATTTTATTTCTCGACACCTCACTCCATAAACATCTGGTCATGTTTACTGAGTTCAGTTTCGCTTGGGAACAAGCGAGGTCTAAGCTTGGGGGGATTTGATACGTACATTTTGCATCACTAGTTTATATTGTTATTTTCTATTGTTCATTGGTATATTTCATGTTAGGATGCATCACTTATGTTATTTTATCTTATTTTTCAACTTTTATAATTTTTGGAGAATAAACACTGGGACTAGAAATCTGATGGGAAAAGCACCGTTGAGATACCCTATTTCAGAAGATCATAAGAAGAAGGGGGATACCAGAGGAGTCTTAGAAGTACCGAGGAGGAAGTCAGCCAGAAGAGCACCCGAAGGGGGGCCACCTGGGGCCCACACCACCAGGTGGCACGCCCCCCTTCTGGCCGCGCCTAGGGGTGGTATGTCCCACCTGGGCCACTCCTGGGTGCCCCCTTTCGCGTACTTGAACCCGAGGGAACCCTAAGCCCAAGAACATCATCAAAGAATTATTCTGCCGCTGCCTCGGGGCGGAAAACAACAGAGAGAGAAAAGCTCTCCGGCAGGGAGAAAGCTGCCGGGGAAATTCCTCCCCGGAGAGGGGGAATCATCGCCATCGTCACCGTCATCGCTCCGGGCATCATCAAGATCGTCATCGTCATCATCATCACCACCAGCACCATCACCCTCATCATTCACCTTCATCCCGCTGTAACAATTAGGGGTCTTTATCGTTGCTCTTCACTAGCTCTCTCTCCCGGTGTGGAATACTTGCTAGTAGTTGATGCTTGTGAGATTTATTTGTGTTTACACTTTATGACCTGATTGTTAGTATCCATTATCTCACCTCTGATTATGATCCATATGATGTCTTGTGAGTAGTTCGTTTAGTTCTTGAGGACATGGGAGAAGTCTTGATGTTAGTAGTTGAATTATGTTGAAGTAATATCTCGTGGTTCGGTATTTAAATTATGGTGTGATACGTCCAAAACTTACCTCCTTTTCCGAACACTTTTCTTATTGTTTTCCTCTAAACTTGTGAGTTTGGATACCACTAACACGGACTAACGTTGTTTTCAGCAGAATTATCTTGGTGTCTCGTTTTTGTGCAGAAAACTCAACTTTCGGGAAGATGCCCAGAAAAGATCCCGACGACCTTACAACATCCGAAGACCCCCGGAGCGAGAAGGAGTCCCGGAGAGGGTCCGGGAATGGGCCACACCACCCCTGGGCGCCCCCCCTTGGTCGTGCCGCCCAGTGGTGTGGGCCCCCCAGGCAGCCCCTCGGGCACCCCTTTCGACTACATATCTCCCTCAACCCTAAAACGACTGGGGTTCGTCATATTCCAATGAAACACAACAGAGCGCCGCCGCCACCTCGAAACTCGATTCGGGGATGAGAAGTTCCTGTTCTGGCGCCCTGCCGGGACGGGGATTCGAGGGATATCATCGCTATTGACACCGCCACCTCTTCTCCATCAACCATCCATGATTCCCCATCCATGTGTGAGTAAACACCATTGTAGGCTGAGAGGGATGGAAGGGATTGGATGAGAACAATCATGTAATAATGCCAGATTGTTAGGGCATAGTGCCTAGTGAAAGTGCACTATGGTCAACTAGAGGGGGGGTGAATAGGTTGACTACCAATTTTTCTTATTTTCCTTTTAATTATGGCTAAGCAAGATAAAGTAAGGTTCTCTAGATGTGCAATTAGGTGAGCTGCCTAAGTGATACAAGATAAGATACGCAACGGAAGTAAAATGAAAGGCAACAAGATAAACCATAAGTGTAAACAAGGAAACAAGGATATGTTTCCCGTAGTTCCTTCTCAAGAGAAGTATGTCTGCGTTGGAGAGGTGGGGAGCCACATAGGCGCTCCTCAATAGCACGGTTGTGCACACCTTATTCTCCTTGAGCTTCTCCGGTGAGGGAGATTCTCGTTTCCACTATGAGGTCGACTTGAAGGCGTTGACCAAACCCTTAAATGAGCTCGAGGTCACTCCACAAGATGGATGGAGAATCTCAAGCAATCCGAAGCTTCTTTCAACAAGGTGGAAGCTACAAGCACAAGATCTACTAAGGTTTATAGGCCTCAAGTAGGATTCTAGATCTACTAGGATGTGGTGGGTCCATTTGAAATTCCTTTGGTGGAAGTGTGGATCTAGGTCTCCTCTAGCTCTCCACAAAGTATCGGAGTGTTTGGGTGGTTGGAGAGGGTGATCTAGGAGGTTGAAGATTTCATTAATGGCTAGGAGAGAGAGTGGGAAAAATCTTAGCATTAATGAGGTAAGGGAAGGGGTATTTATAGCCCCTCCCAAAGTGGCCGTTTGAGGAGATCCCGCAGCGCCGGAGGCTCCGGTGATTTTACCGGAGGCTCCGGTGGTCTTCATATATGTGCAGCAGCACGGTCCATTTTCCCTTTGCGTTGTACCCTGCGGGGCGGAGGATCCGGTGGTTTTGGCGGAGGCCTTGTGGGTACAAAAGTGAGACTACTAAAATAATTAACAATCAAACAAAGCAATACCCATGGCAGTGGGTATTAACAACACACAAGCAATCATCACTAAACAAGATCTCTAGTAAAGTATTTCCTAGATAACAAGATACTACCTAAGCACAACCACAACAGTAGAACATCAATAGCATAAGTAAAAATACTCATGCTAAGGTAGACACTCAGACAATTTCCAAACAACAGGTAAACACACCACAGATGAATAGACTATTTATGACTATGCTAATGTCTACTCAAAGTTATGGAATCCATCAATCATGAAATTTTAACAAACAACCAGTAGCTAAAACCAATGATAACAAGTCATAAAAATAATCTAAAACACAACCATCACACAAGATAATACTCCTATCAAATAATCATAAAAACAGGACTGCATTTAGCATACTAGTATGGAAATTCTACACAAGCATGCTATAAGAAATACTTATAGTATACAATCATAGAAACATGGAACTAAAGTAGTCATGGCATAATAACAGAAGTAGTAACTTCCTAAATATGCTAGAATAAATCCTACACTCGTAGAATAATAGATAACAACACCAGAGCAGAACCACAATTTCTAGTGGTGACACTAGTTCAACACTAGAGAAGCAAACAATGCTACAATGATGCTTAACTCTAAACAAGAAAGTCATGAACATAAATATACCTACTAACAGCACACAAACCTTACACATGTTAGTAAGCACAAACATCAAAAGAATTCTATGAAACAACCATTAAGCATGCATAAACCAATTCTAGTAATACATGCTTGTCTAATTAATTAAATAGAAAGCAAAACAAAGTATAAATTACACAACCAGTAGCTATGCACTCAATAAAAAGTTAACTAAACCTTTTCAAAAATCCAAACACTCAATTAAAAATCATTCACAAACAATCTATCAATCACAAGGAATTATCCTATTAGCAAACAATTTAATTTAACACACAATAGTGAAGCATTTCTTAACATGATACCCCTAAGGAATATTATGCTAACAAATAGATCACATCTAAACATACTAGTATTTACAAATAAGAAATAAACTTTTCACTTGCATAAGTGAAACAAACAATCTATTTCCCATGGTGGAAAATAACAATCAATCATATAATAAAACATGTTATCTTCACACACAAGTATGGTTGGGGATTTTCATCCTCAACCAAGATGCAATGGGACCAGTGGGTTATGGGACCACTAATACCAAGGTAAAATAGGTACAAAGCCTATGGTTACTCATGACAAAATTAGTATACAAGATAAATAACACAAGGCTATTTATTCTAGTGAAAAGCAGACTAGTGCAAATGAATAACAAATCTTACACATGCTTTGCTATAAAATGAAATGCAAGCTAACAGAGGTATTAACTTCAAAATAAAAATACCAAAATGGTATTGGATCCATTTCTAGCATAGCCTAAACTTAGTCAATCAAGCACACAAAGATCTTGCTCACACAAACATTCCAAACAATGAAACTAGAAAATAACAATTGCTAGTTCTACTTCTATTTGACTTTCCAAACATGCACACACTTTCTAAGGTAGATGTACTGCAAGATAAAAACCTAATAACAAGTGATAACATCTCTATACATGCTAGGAAACAAGATTTAAACAATCCCACAATTCATTTCAAGCAAATACACACATACAAACAAAAACAGAAAAGTGATGTATCTAGTTTGGCTCACCAAAAATAATCTAGAGCTCAAAAAATTAATCTGAGATAGGATTAGATAGATCTAGTCAATATCAAACTCATCCAGTTGGATTTACTTCAAAAATCATTTTTGAACTCACTCTAAAAATCCTAGAAAATCCTACTGGCCTTTTACCAAAATGGATGGCATTTCCATTTGGTAGCTCACCTTGATGTGAGGCCAAGTGCTATGGATAGATATGTTCAAGAGCTATCCAAAAAAATTTAGTTTGACCATTTTAGTTATAGATTCAAAAAGTTATGTTACAAACATGTTCATAGACTCTTTGTGGCAAAACAGTCATTGTGAGAAAGATGTGGTCCAAAACTCAGATCTGCAATTTTATGTGGTGAGGAACTCATATTCTTAGGTTCATGATTTTTGGTAGATTTTATTTAGCAAGTTTAGTATTTTTCTCACGTCCAAAGTAAACACCTCAGTTTCTGTTAAAAACTTTAAAAACAAAACAAACAGCAGCGCGGGCTGGCTTTGCGTGGGCGCGACCCAGCTAAGCGGCCAGACGGCCCAGCTGCGCCCAGCGCACGCGCGCAGCGCGGGAAAAGTGGCCATTCAAGCGCGGCCGTGGATCCAAGATCCAACGGCGCACCGTCGTCGTCATCCTCACCCCTCCTCTCTCTCTCACACCCGAACGACGGGAGAACAGCGACGGCCAGAGGCTCACCGTGGGGCGACGGAGAGTGGTGGCGCAGGCCCGAGGGAGTTGGCTGAGGTCGAGGGCGTCGAGGGGCGTGGCCTTGGGCGTCGGAGATGGCGTACAGCGGCGGCGCCGAGCAGTGCGCCCGTGGCCGCGAGGTCGACGACGGCGGCGTTCCTGCAGGCGAGAGACCACGGGAGGGAGTCAGGGAGGGTCAGGGGGTTGTGGGGAAGTGATACAGAGCAGAGAGGAGAGGTGGGAGGGCACGGGTCGTGCGGATCCACCTCGGGGCCGTGGTGGTCACCGGCGGTGAGCTCTCGGCCCGTGCACGCTACCAGGGGCCAGGCATGGCTGAATATCGAGATGGGGAGTGTGAGGGAGAGTGTGAGAGTGCAGTGGAGCAAGGGGTGAGCCAGAGGGTTCTTGTACTCGTGGAGAAAAGGGGCAGGGGCAAAATGGGGCTCGGGTTCATGTCTAGGAGTGGCATGAGTGAGCCCTGGGGTGTTTTTGGTCACTCCAACTCGGGCACTGGCTGTCCAGGGTAGAGAACACATGGGGCAAGGTCATTGCTGGTCTTTGGAGGCAAGTTGAGGCAAGGGTTGGGTCAATAGGGTCAAAGGCATGGGCCTCCGTACCATTCCACCTCATCACCTCTCTCTCTCTAGATATCTTCATGACCAAGGCTTCTAGAAGCAAGTTAAAGCATCCTGGTTCGAGTAGGTACTGTGGACAACACATTAGGCATGGTCCCTCTTCCAAAATTGCAAAGAAACACAAAGAAATCAACTGACCAAAATTGTATCTCTTACTGTTCACAAAATTCAGTTCAGACTTAGAAAATTTTCTAAGTGTTGGAAACAGATAAAAAGTTCAAAAAGTTGGGGTTGTTTTCAAGGTTCCAATGATTCCCAAAATTTGTTTTCAAAGTAGGAACTTGTTAACCATGTTATAAACTTTCATAAACATCTTTTGAAAACAATTTTGAATTAGGTTAAGGCCATGAAAACAATATGGAAAAAGGTGTACTTTCTGTTTTTCTCTGTTTTTCAAAAATGCATTTTTCTGCCTTAATTTTATACCACAAAAACAACAAGCAAAAGATAATTTTTATTAACCTAAAAATAAAAGTAAGCTGATGAATTTGTAGTACATATATCAAGGATCAACTAAATGTCAAGAAAACATACAATAACATTTTATAGCCTAGTGAAAACAAAGGTAGAAAACAGGTACTTGGCTATATTTTCAGAGATTGTTTTCCATAGAAATCTCAAAAGAAAACTTTCATAAATCAATTTGAAATCTTGCTTTTCTTGGATCTAACAAATCTAAAAGTTTATTTTAAGATCCAAACAAGAATGATCCAAGTCTTGGAATAAAAATCCACTCAAGTAACATTAGGGAAACCTCAGGAAAAATTATGAGGAAGAATAATAGAAGTGTTTTCAGAAAAATTGGTATTGGTTTTATCTAGAAACAAAACTTGTGTTACAAATATGATTAAGATCATAAACACATGTTAGTTCAAACAATCATGTTGTTGTATAAAAAATTACTGGCCCTAATTTTTGTCTTCTTGAGCACAGTACAAGAATCCCAAAACTGGGGTGTGACAGGGGGCCCACCAGTCAGGCACACCATGGGTGGCATGGCCTTCCCCCTGGCGGCGCCAGCACATGGTATGGGCCCCCTGGCCCTCCACTAACTCTCTCCCTTGCCAAAGATCCCTCTCTCACCTCTCAAACTCAAAACATTTCCTGGAACTTGAGTTCTTGTTGTTCTTCCTCGATATTTTTTTATCTCTTTGCTTAGCCCACCATTTGTGCTCAAATTTGGTGCATTTGCTCTCCGGTATGTGACTCCTCCGATTATCCAAGTAGAACTTTGTTTGGTGGAGTATTTCTTGAGTATTTTAGTACTGTAGGTGACAGCTTATGTGAGTTTGCATGCTTGATTTGAGTAGAAAAAATATAGTTTTGATGCATTTTTAGCTCTCCTATATGTCTCTATGGTAGTTTCCACCTTATAGTTGCTTGAAATCAATTTTTGTGATGATTGTTGAAAAAAAATCGGAGATGGACAGCCATAATTTTGGAGAGATATTTAGGAGTGATGCTCCTAGAAGAACAAGGCCCTCACGTTCATCCACCTTAGTGAGGCCATCCTATAACGAAGACCTTATTGCACCGAACATCGACGATGAGGAAGGTGATGGAATTGCTAATCCTTCTAGCTTTCCATGTCTTACATTTTAAAGAAGTGCATGTCTATTAGATGACTTATTCATGCTTGTTGAAAGAGTTGGTTTAACTAGCTACATGGAGGATGAAAGTCCTCAGTATGCTACTCTCACAAAACTTTTGTTGATAGTTTAAAATTTCAAAACAAACAATTTGGTCCCACTGCTGCTTTTAAGTTATATAGTAGTCCTTTTTATTTGCCCTTGGAGACTTTTTGTAACATTATAGGTATCAACGCTTCCGGGACAACGTGCAAGATTCAGGAGAAACCCGCTGATATCATGGTGCTCTATCGAGAAATCACCAATGATGATGTCCGCTCACCCTAGCGTGGGAAGATAAGGAACATCCAACTTCCTGCCCTTAGATATTTCACTTATTATCTTGCTACTAGTATCCTTGGTAGGGAGAACACTAGCAACGTTTCTAGCTATCACCTTGCTTTTATTGATGTTGCGCTTAACCGTAGTAAGAAGTATAACCTTGGTTCACTCATTTCTCGCCGCCTTGCTGCTAAGGGGCCCATTTATGGGGCATTATTGCTACACATATAGAAATTGCTCTAGATTTTTCTATTGCTCCTGATGATGAATTAATTGCTCCTTATAGACTCAACCTTGTTGCCATGAAGGCTCATCATTTCATCACTGCTAACTCTACTGCTGATCACTCGGTATATAGAGTTTTATTTATGGATGGAGATGAGCGGGAAGTTATTTTGCCGCAGCCTGTTTTGTTCAAAGTTGGCAGGTCACCATGGTCACGCTCCAAGGGAGAGACGCACCTTCCGAGGACTACACCACGCAGTACACCGGTGCGTCCTCGAGCACATATCAGGAGGAGGGCTCCTCCTCAGCATACTATGGGGGCGCCACCTCATGGTCCCCTTGGGGATGATCTCCACTTAGGCCAAAATACTAAGCTTGGGGAGAGGTACGCCGACATCACACTCAACTATATATCATGTTCTGTCTGTTCTTTGTATATCCATATTTTTGTTTCTTTCGTTTGTTTTTGTTTTCTTTCGCTTCTTTCGTTTATCTTTGTTTTATTGTTTTGTTTTTGTATTCCAAAACACAAAAAGACCAAAAATATTTCTGTTTTTTTCTATTTATTTGCTTCTTTAGTTTCTTTTGTTGGTTTGCCTTCTTTTCTCGTTTCGGTTTAGTATTCAAAAATCCAAAAATATTTTGCTTTGTTTGCTTGTTTTCTTTTGTTCTTGTTTTTAGTTCGAAAACTCAAAAATATTTGGTGTTCTTTTTTGGTTTTGTAAAGTTTGTTGCAGAGTTCACCGGAGTTCAGTGTCTCCATTGGAGCTTGATTATCATTCTATATTATTCAATCCACAAGTGAAGAGCATTAATTATGATTTATGACAATCCAAGTTGTGGTGAGAGGCTGGTATGAACTCTATTTGTTTCATTTTTGTACATATACTCATCCATGTGAACATGCTTAGTTCGTTCATGTAAGGTGTATGTTATTTAATTGATGCTTAGTAGTTTGTGCTCTCATGTATTTAGTTTCAACTTATTAATATAACATAGCATGTCGTATGAATGTTTGCTTGCATTGTTTTATTCATAGAAGGGTATGACATTGTGGTATCTCCCTCTGATTGTTTCGCTTGAATCGACTTGGCACATGCTCACGCATGCTATGACGGAAAAGGTCAATTAAGACTTGATGATCTATTTCGCCTCAGAGTATTTGTATCATTTTTATGCCCCTGTTAATTTTGTTTTATCGCAAGCATGATTATGACAATGTTGCTCTCTTGATTGTTGCTCCCCGTCTATTGCTAGCCTTCACCTATACCGAGTAGGAGCTCTACTCGTGCATCCAACTCCCAATAATCAAAGTTTTCCAAATGAGTCCACCACGCCTACCTATATATGTGATATTTAACCGCCACTCCAAGTAAATTTCTCGTGTCCTACCTTTAAAACCTTTGAAAAATTATTCATGTTTTGTGCCCCTGTTTTAGCTCATCAGGACGTAAATATAGAATCTTTATCTCACTTGTTGATTGGATTTCACACCCTGGACTAGTGGCTTCATCCGCTTATCCAAATGATAGAAGAGCCGGCAGCGGGGTGCCCAGCCCGAAAGTAATACAACAAATTCTCTTCACTATTTTTCCCCATGATTTATCACTCAAAGCATAATTGTGTAAACAAAAGAGAAAGAGGGATGACCTTCTACCCAGATGCGTCCTTCTATGGGAGCCTCTCTTGTGAAGTCTAGTTGTCTTGTGACGTACTGTATTGTCTGTTTACCATTCGTTGACATAAGCATACACCTCTCTAAAAAATGTTTTCAATACCTCTGTTTAATAAAATAAAAAGCTCTAGCACATGAGTTAATCCCTGCTTCCCTCTGCAAAGGGCCTTTCTTTTATGTTGATTCATCACCTTCTCTCTTTATGCACCTTCTTGAGAGCATGGCTATCATTCTTAGTGTAATGTGCTTGTCCCAAAACACGGTTGATTGTGGTATAACTTTGATGCTTGTATCTTTGATATCTTTATTTCTAGTCATCATTTGAACTTCAGAGGTGCCCTAGTATTTATGTTTTGCTCCATTATTAAGGGCAAGCGAGTACACTTTATCATACCATATTATGAGCATTGCAATCTTGTAGATTGATTTACTTCATGTTGTCTATTATTAGTTTGTCGGCATCTCTTCATGGTTTGCATAACTGCTAGGTGACTTTTATCTTGCATACATCTTATTATGAATTGCCTCGGCACTTGATCATATAGTGAGTATATTTACATCATATGAAACAAATGTGTTCGTAAAAGTCTTTTGTCGCACTCAGTTGTCACTGAAGTTCTTGAGGACAAGCAATAAGCTAATCTTGGCGGGAGTTGATGCGTCCAAAACGTATCTCCTTTTCTGAACACTTTTTTTATTGGTTTCCTCTAAACTTGTGAGTTTGGATACCACTAACACAGACTAACATTATTTTCAGCAGAATTACCTTGGTGTCTTGTTTTTTGCAGAAAAATCAACTTTTGCCCAGAAAAGATCCCGAAGACCTTAAAACACCCGAAGACCCCCGGAGCGAGAAGGAGTCCCGGAGAGGGGCCAGGAGGGGGCCACACCACCCCTGGGCGCGCCCCCTGGCCCCGCCGCCTAGTGGTGTGGGCCCTATCGTGGGATAATCACGGCAGACGTTACCGGGGGTAACTTGTCTTGGGGCAAATCGACTCTGGTGTTTGGGAGAGGGTCTAGCTCAAGGGAAACCATGGTGATATGCGATCTGGTAGCCGGCAATCAAGTCGTCGAGTCTCCGATCTGAATATACTATCTCAACACTCGTGTTACAATGGATACTCGATATCTCGCAATCTCTATCTCGTAAGCTTGTCTAATCTAACCCTAGGGACCGGCTTATATAGTACCCGGATCCCCTGGCTTACTATCTAAGGCGTGTTCGGAGTCCTACCCGGACACTACTTACAAACCCTAAACTTCCTTATCGGAACCCACAATCCGGGTTACGAGGCCTACACTCCTGGGCCTTCTAGAAGCTCCTTTTCCCTAAGCCGGGTCTTGTGCAGCGTCCTTTGGGCCGAATTACACCTTGGTGTTAGCATACCGGGTTATCATCCCTCCATCAGTAGTCCCCAGAATAGCTTGGGCTTCACGGGATCCTCCTTGAAGCGCACGCTATTCCCTGCAAAAATAACAAAAATACAAGTTCATAGAGGCCGGGTTAGGTTGCTTTAATAAACAACTAGGCCTAACTCCATTGGTGGTCCATATAATAACCCGGTTTTCTCTGAATCCATCTTTATTTTTCCGGGTTAATGTTCCGAGGAAGATACAGAAGACCCGGCTTGTTTCACTCATTAATTGGTCCGGATATCGCGGAAGGGATTTCCTTCCTATCCTTTCCGGATATCACGCGCGGGCAGTTAACGTGTCGGGGGGTTACCCCCGAGTAGGGTAAAGACAGGTGGTAAAGGCAGCTTACAGAAGAGAGGTTTGGTCGAGTAGCCGACTACCTGGTACTCGGTACCCGGTCGACTGCTACTCGGTCTCACCTCAAGATGACCAGAAGGAGATATCAATCAAGTTCTACCCTTTCGAGTAGAAGAGTTGGCCCGAGTACAATTGGCGGGAACCATTGGCGGGAACCTACTCGGGCCAGAAAGTCAAAGGAGCCGTTCTGACACAGGATCCCGCGTATCCTGGGTCCGTACTTGGCAGCATTCGAACTACTGTTCATCTGGGACCGGCCTGCCTGACAGTGACAGCATGGAAGCAGGCCGTGGCAGGATAAGGGGGGCCTACTCTGTGCCTAGGTACAGTGATACCAGTCTGTCCCCTAGTTTTGCCCAACGACTTTACAGAAGCAGCCAAGATTAGGAACCAAAGCTGTCAGCGGGTACTCGGAGAAAGGACGATGTGCACACTATGTCGACACTTGTCTAGATTTGGACGTATCCGGCTGGGCACCATGTATATAAGGTGCCCCGCCGCCTCCTGCGCGAGGGATCTTGCTCCACGCTCATTCTGAAACCCTAGAAACCCTAAGTTCTTGACCTAGTTCTACCCGGAGGGAAGAGAGAAGCTACTCGGTAGCGATATCATTTGTACTGTGGCTACTCGGAGAGGCATCGTAATACATACAGAGAGGCAGGAGTAGGGGTTTTACCTCCTCACGAGGGCCCTGAACCTGGGTACATCGTGTTGTTTGTGTTGTGTGGATCTTACCTCACGCGGCTACTCGTCGCGTGATCCCTCCCCGGACACCTCCAGCGTCCATCGTCCCCACATCTTTAGCCATCCCATGGCATCTGCCGTGACACCACCACGACAGTTGGCGCCCACCGTGGGGCAACCAGCGGCGCTGGCTGGAGTTTCTGTTCGGACGGGATCTTCTTCAGCGGAGCGCGTAGTTTGTGGCCTTGTCCACAGATTCGGCTCCTTCGACTTCGTCACCGACAACGCCGGCTGTTTCGGCGGCATGGCCATGCCCGAGGGCGGCTCGGTGATCTCCTTCGGCTCTCACCTCGTCTACGTCGCCACCGTCGCCAACGGCGCCTACCCCGAGCTGGTGCATGACGCGGAGGATCCTCCTGCGGTGGTTGCTGCTCGCGGAAGGCCTGCATGCAGCTCTGCAAGCTGCGCTGAGGTGATGGTGACGGGTTTGGCGGCAAACACTGGCGCAGCAGCTACTGGCGCTGCGGCCGTTGTCGAGAAGGAGAGCAACTTGCCACCTTCCACGTCAACGGTCATCCCCGCGTCTGCTGCGCGAACTGGCATGCCCACTCCCACCGACATCGAGCTCCTAGCCGCGAGGGAGCAGCTCGAGCGGCAACGCCAGGAGCTGCTTGCCGAGCAGGCGGAGTTGGAGAAGATCAGGCTTGAGCTGAGTCTAGACCAGCTCGAGTACAACAAGGCTCACGGCTTCACGCCGGTCGCCAGGAGGCCCAGCAGAGTAGGCGCTACGCGGCGTAACTTGGGTGTCGAGATGGCGACAGTAGCGGAGGTGCCCGCGCAGTCCGCCACCGCGAACACCTTCACAAGGCCAAGGTACAGCACACCCGCCAAGACGCTCAGAGCTGCACAGGCCGTGGCTGCCGAGTTGCCGCGCCTGGATGGAGAGGCGCGTCTCAGGCAACAGGAGAGGCTCAACGAGTTGGTGTTGGAGGCCGCTAGGCAGAACGAGGAGTTCCGGAAGGCCAACCCGGGAGCTGGAGCTTCGCAGGTGGTTCACTCGCACGCGGCTAGATCTAACGATCAGGCCTCGTCTCCGCATCCTAGCCGCGAGAAGAGCCGCAGCGGGCGCTCGGGTAGAGACAGGCAAATGCAGGTGTATGACCCGGCTGCTGCCGCGAAACAGGTTGTTGTGCCGCAGCAGCCCGGGCAGGAACACAACGCTGCAAGAGCAGGCTCTCAAGCCCATCAAGCTCAAAGCCGTGCCCGAGAAGCCGCGCGTCCGGGTACTTCTCGGCAACCCGCAGCTCAGCCTACTCGGCAGAGGCAGCAGCCGCGCCCAGTGGCACCAGTCGCCAACCCGGTGGAGCAGCCCGCAGCTATGCAGGTGGATAGGTATGATGATGGCTACTCGGCTATGGAGATGGCTGGTTATGATATCCATGACCGTGTTGGTGAGCGCGTGTTGGCGCCTGGAGATGCAAGGCACCAGTTGGAACGTATCAGCTTGTCGGCGCGGCTTGAGAGCACGGGTCCTCCTGGCCCCGAGTGCTTTGGCCCGCGCATCATGAACGAGCCTTCCGTGAAGGGCTTCCAGCTTGCAAGGGGCACCAAGAGCTACAATGGCAGCACCAAGCCTGAAGATTGGCTCAATGACTACGTCACCGCGGTCCATATCGCGAATGGCAACAGGAGATGGGCGGTGCGCTATGTGCCGCAGATGCTAGAGGGTCCAGCTCGCACTTGGCTCAACAACTTGCCCAAGAACAGCATTAACTGCTGGCTGGACTTCTCGGATGCCTTCATCAGCAACTTCACAAGTACATACAAGAGGCCGAATAGGCCACAGCAGCTGTCGGCTTGCAGGCAGCGAGAAGACGAGACGGACCGCGAGTACCTTACTCGGTGGAGCACCTTGAGGAACACTTGTGAGGGTGTGAATGAAGCACAGGCCATCACTTGGTTTGCGCAGGGTTGCCGACACGGCAGCATGCTTTGGCAGAGATTGCAGAGGGAGATGCCGCAACAACAACAACAACTACAACCGCAACAACAACAACAACAGAGGCAACAACAACTATCAGGGCAACAACAATGGCAACAATGGCAACAACGGGGGCAATGGCTCCAACCAGTACCAAGAGCACCATGAGAGCTATATGATCTTCACTTCTGAGGCAGTCGACAAGCAGTCACAGCACAGGCGGGCCATGGAGGTCAATGCAGTGATTCCGGCTGTCCCTCACTACATGTACTGGTGCGACCAGGAGATCAGGTGGACTCGAGCGGATCATCCCAAGGTGATGCCCAATCCGGGTACCTATGCCTTGGTGCTAGATCCCACCTTCTTGGGTCCCGAGAAGAATGTGAGGTTCAGCAAAGTGCTAATCGACAACGGCAGCAGCATCAACATTGTGTACAAGGACACACTCGAGAAGCTTGGCCTGGCCGAGAACATGATGCTTCCTAGCAAGACCACCTTCCATGGTATTGTGCCCGGGATCTCGTGCAATCCGATTGGCCGAGTGTGGATTGATGTGCTATTCGGTACTCGGGAGAACTGCCGCACAGAGCGCCTGCAGTTTGAGGTAGTGGATCATCAGAGCCCCTATCATGCTCTACTCGGCAGGCCTGCTCTGAGCAAGTTCATGGCCTCTACCCATGTGGCTTATCTGAAGATGAAGATCCCTGGTCCCAATGGCATCATCACCATCTCGGGAGATTACAAGAAGTCCATGGAGTGTGCCTCTGCTAGCTCCCAGCTGGCGGAATCAATGGTGATTGCTGCCGAGAAGAAGAAGATGTACGAGGTGGTGGCCATGGCTCAGTCCGCACAAGCTGGCGCACAAGGTGTGCCGAGTACCCAGCATGGTACAGCCTTCCAAGCTGCCAAGGAGACCAAGACAGTCCAGGTTGACCCCGAGTTCCCGGAGCGCGTGGCCATCATTGGTTCCGGGTTGGCGGAGAAATAGGAAAGCGCGCTCATCCACTTCCTCCGTGAGAATCGGGATGTGTTCGCCTGGACCAATGAATATCTACCAGGAGTCCCGAGGGAGTTGGTTGAGCACTCTTTGCATGTGCGTCCTGACGCCAAGCCCGTGAAGCAGGCTTTGCGCCGTTTCGGAGATGAGAGAAGGAAGGCCATCGGTGATCAGATCACCAAGCTGCTGATAAGTAACTTCATCATGGAAGTACTGCACCCGGATTGGTTGGCCAACCCGGTCATGGTCGAGAAGAAAAAGGAAGATCCCAAGGCTGCCACTTCATGGCGCATGTGTGTCGACTACACCGACTTGAACAAGGCATGCCCCAAGGATCCTTTCCCGCTACCTCGCATCGATCAGGTGATCGATTCCACTGCCGGCTGTGAACTGTTGTCTTTCATAGATGCCTACTCTGGTTTCCACCAGATTGCACTCAACCCTGCTGATCAAATAAAGACTGCTTTCATTACCCCGTACGGGGCTTATTGCTATCGTGTCATGTGTTTTGGCTTGAGGAATGCGGGTGCAACCTATCAGAGATGCATGCAGAAATGCTTGCACGACCAGCTCGGCAAGAATGTGCAGGTGTACGTAGATGACATTGTCATCAAAACGAATAAAACACATACTCTGCTTGCCGACCTGGAGGAAACCTTTGCTAACCTACGCAAGTACAAAATGAAACTGAATCCGAGTAAGTGCACCTTTGGTGTACCGGCTGGAAAGCTACTCGGCTTTCTGGTTTCTAGTCGGGGCATTGAAGCCAATCCTTCTAAGATAAAAGCTATCGAGAGCATGTCTTTGCCGAGATCATTGAAGGATGTGCAGAAGTTCACGGGTTGTCTGGCATCTCTGAGCCGTTTTCTGGGCCGAATGGGCGAGAAGGCTCTGCCTCTGTACCAGCTGATGAAGAAAAGCGACAAGTTTGTCTGGACTCCGCAAGCGGACGTGGCATTCAATGAGCTGAAAGCAATGCTGGCTAGCGCTCCCGTCTTGGCTAGTCCGCTACCCAAGGAGCCTATGCTGCTGTACATTGCTGCGACTAACCGAGTAGTCAGCGTGGTGATAGTGGTGGAGCGAGAAGAAGAAGGCAAGAGTGTGCAGCGCCCAGTCTATTATCTCAGTGAAGTGCTGTCCAGTTCCAAGCAAAACTATCCGCACTACCAGAAGATGACATATGGTGTATACCTGGGCGCAAGGAAGCTGAAACATTATTTCCAGGAGCACCCCGTCACTGTTGTGAGTTCTGCTCCCATCTCGGATATCATGGGTAACAAGGAGGCGAGTGGCAGAGTAGCCAAGTGGGCGATTGAGCTAGCCGCGTATGCTCCCGCGTACGCGAGAAGAGAAGCAATCAAGTCTCAGGTCCTGGCGGAATTTCTTGTGGACTGGGCCGAGATGCAATATGAACCTCCTGCTCCAGTTTCCAACTATTGGAGGATGCATTTCGATGGCTCGAAAGTAAAGGAAGGCCTTGGTGCTGGTGTCGTGCTCACGTCACCCAAGCGAGATCAGCTCAAGTATGTGTTGCAGATTCATTTCAAGGCATCCAACAATGTAGCCGAGTACGAGGCAGTGGTGCATGGTTTGCGAGTAGCAAAGGAGGTTGGCGTGCAGCGCATTATATGCTATGGTGATTCAGATCTGGTGGTGCAGCAAGTCTCGGGTACCTGGGATGCTTTGGATGCCAACATGGCATCGTATCGTTTCTTGGTGCAGTCAATGACTGGGTTTTTCGAAGGCTGTGAGTTCCAGCACATTCACCGAGCAGAGAACGAAGCAGCAGACGAGCTATCCAAGTTGGGATCTTCTCGGCAGTCCATCCCGGCAGGGATTGCCTTGGAGCATTTGAGGAAGCCATCCATCAAGCCTTCCCCCAACTCGGAATCCATCTTTGTTCCTTCTCTGCCAAGTGAAGAATCTGACCCAATGGAGATTGACTGGGAGAATGCTGCAAGGAACCCGGGGACTGCCATTCCCTACTCGGGGACTGCCGTTCCCTACTCGGGGACTGCCACTCCCTACTCGGGGACTGCCACTCCCTACTCGGGGACTGCCACTCCTTACTCGGGGACTGCCACTCCGTACTCGGGGACTGCCGCCCTCAACCCAGAGGCTGTCGCATTCATTGAAGAAGTTCTCGCCAATCGGTCTGGGCTGCAAAGAAGCGCTCCTACTCCTCCTGTGCAATCGCAAGAGCCTGTCCCAATGGAACTGGACGAACCAGTGTTTCCCATACGGGAGACACCGAGTTGGGCTATGCCCATATTATCCTTTCTAAGGGACGGCACTTTACCTGAAGATGAGGTGACTGCGAGGCAGATTCAGAGAAGATCCAAGGGCTACACCATAGTCCGAGATGTGCTGCACAAGAGAAGTGCCACCGGCGTGCTGCAACGCTGTGTGAGCCCAGAGGAAGGAGAAGAAATCCTGGTGGAGATACATCAAGGGGAATGTGGGCATCACGCCTCATCTCGGGCTTTGGTCAAGAAAGCTTTTCGGCATGGCTTCTACTGGCTCACTGCACTGCAGCAAGCTGAAGATATTGTGAGGAAGTGCAACGGATGCCAGATGTTCGCAAGTAAGATTCACATGCCTGCTTCCGAGTTGAAGACAATTCCTATCACATGGACATTTGCTGTTTGGTGCTTGGATATGGTTGGTCCTTTCAAGCCGGCTAAAGGCAATATGACACATATTTTGGTCATGGTGGACAAGTTCACCAAGTGGATTGAGGTGAAACCTATTCGGAAGTGCGATGGGGTCACAGCTGTGAAGTTTGTGAAGGATGTGATCATGAGATACGGCTACCCGCACAGTATCATCACCGACAACGGCACCAACTTTGCAGAGGGGGCAATGGTGCGATTCTGCAGAGATAAGCATATCCGACTAGACGTTGCGTCAGTCGCGCATCCTGCATCCAATGGGCAAGTTGAGAGAGCAAATGGGATGGTACTGGCAGGCATAAAGCCAAGGCTGATTGAGCCATTGCTGAAAACACCTGGGTGTTGGCTAGAAGAGTTGCCAGCGGTGTTGTGGAGTCTAAGGACTACCCCTAACCGGTCAACCGGCTACACGCCATTCTTCTTGGTATACGGGGCTGAGGCCGTGTTGCCAATAGACTTAGAGCATGACTCCCCCCGAGTAGCCCTCTACACTGAGGTGGAGGCGAGAGAAGCTCGAGAAGACGACGTTGACCTGCTTGAAGAAGCAAGAGAGCTGACTCTGTCACGTTCGGCTATCTACCAGCAAAACCTGCGGCGTTATCATAGCCGAAAGGTGAACCCAAGGGTTTTCCGAGAAGGAGACATGGTCCTTAGGCTGGTGCAGCGCACAGCCGGGATGCACAAGTTGTCTCCTCCTTGGGAAGGGCCTTTCATTGTGAGCAAAGCACTGCACAATGATGCGTACTACCTTGTAGATGTGCGCCCGTCGCAGGCGAACAGGGCAGATAAAGCTGGAGAGGAAACCAAGCGCCCTTGGAATGTAGCTCTACTTCGTCGTTTTCATTCGTAAGCAAAAAATGTGTATGTACCCTCTTATCCGAGTTGAAATTCTACTCTGCAATCTGAAATTGTTCTCGGGGACTGCCCTCGTCCAAATTTGCTCTAAGTGTTTTTACTCGGCTTGATCCTTTGTCTATTCGGTTGCTCCACTTCAGAACTCATAAGCGCATTGAGTACTGTGTTTAAACCTATATGCCAACTCTTCGACTCTGCTGCTGTCCGAAACCCGGCTTCATGGCAAGCAAGAGAACAAGCAAAAGGTCAATGAGCACACGAAAATCGCTAAGGAAGAAAGAGTGCAGGAACCGAGTAGATTGTTTGTTACTTTTGTTCCCTGTTTTCGTCTTCTCGGCTAAGTGGTGGGCTGCGTTACCATGATTGTTTCTAGCGGCTAAGTATTTGCAGCCCTACTACTTGATTCTTGTGACTCGAATACCAAAAAAGCGACAAGTCGCGGGTAGAGCAGAGATGAAAAGATAGGGTGAATAAGAAATGCAACTCGGGGACTCGCATGGAAACGCAACTCGGCATTAAGCCAGCGTCGTTCAAATTGATTAATGTCGAAATAAACAGAGTGGGCATAAAAACTGAGTAGCAAGCAAAACGAAGATAGTCTATTACATCTGCTCCCGGCATCCCGGGGATCTGATAAGTGTTCGAGTTGAAAGAGAGTGCAGGTTGCTTCAAGATGAGGAGGCAGTGTTCTCGGCGCTGGCCTTGGCTGCTGTTTCTTCGGCGGCGGTTTTGGCAGCAGCTTCTTCGGTGGCGGTCGTGGCAGCTGTTTCTTCGGTGCTGGCATGGGTGGCATCCGCTTCCGTCTGGACGGTGGCGGATTCCTTCATCTCGGCATCATCCTGGGTGGCCGCCTGCTCAGAAGTGGCCGTGGCCACCGAGACGAGTCCTGGAGCCGAAGAGGAGCCTGAAGCCTGGCCAGGAGGGGGCACCGTGTCGTCGAGAGCAGCACCTGAGGAGGTGCCAAAGTCGAGTGCGGCGGTGTCGATGTGGGCGTACTCGTCCTCATCGCTACTCGCGACGGCGACGTTCTTCCCCTTCCCGGCCTTGCCCTCAGGAGATTCGAAGAGGCCTTCCAAGTCGGATTCTACTTCGTCGTCCTCTTCCTCTTCCTCTTCGTACTCGGTGTCGGGCTCGGGGAGGCCCTCGATGAAGGTCTCCGTCTCAGCGCACTCCGCGACCTCGTAGGCGATCTGCTTGCGTGTGGCCACGCAGTCGGGATCTACCTCCCACTTGGAATTGTTGCGCTTCCCGCGGATGAGCTGCATGTTGAGGTTTTCATACCAGGATGCTATGCAGAGAAGCATCACGTCCGCACCGGCCCGGGCTCCCGAAGCACGCCACTTCTTCAGCTCTTTCTTCACATTCTTCAGCTTGAAGGCTAGGCCCTTCATCGTGGTTGGCTGAAGATCATGAGGCCAAAACAGCCTGTGGAGCTCAAAGCCCTCGTGCACCAAGTCAGTTCCGACGCCAGCCAGCTGTTCGAAATAGCCTTTGAGCACCAGCAAGCTGTCCTCAATCTCGGCTCTGGTATCTGCTGCCTCACCTTTCGCAAGGCGAGCTGCTTTGGCCTTGGCCACCGTAGGCGCAGAAGGGGAGTCAAGATGAGGCCAGATCTCTGAAATAGCATGTGGTAACTTCAGAACCGAGAAGAGAAGAACCGAGTGGAGGAAAACCGAGAAGAAATACGACCGAGAAGAAAAGAAGCAGCGAAGAAAAGACTTACCGGACAGTTCGTTGCGCAGCCGCTGCAGCTGGGTCTTCCAGGACTCCTCGTTAGAAATGTGCTTTTCTTGGATCAGGCGCAAGCTATCCATCTGAGCGAAGAGATCAGCGTTGGTTTTCTTTAAAGTTTCGCATTCCTGCTCAAGGGCCCTCTCCTTGGCTCTGAAAGTGGTCTCGGCCTTGGCCTTCTCGGCGTTTGCTCTGTCCCTCTCGGCGCCAATGTTGATGGCATCCTGGAGTGCCTTTTGCAACTGGAGTTGCAGCTTCTCGGTCTCGGTGGCGTGATCCTTCAGCAACACAGCGGCCTGGTTGGACAGTTGGTTCTGCACCTCTGCTGGTTTGACACAATCTTGGTGTGCCTCAGCAAACAACTTGTGATCTTCTGCGAAGAGCCAGACAAGGTCAATAGAGAAGCAGCGAAGGAACAGATTCAAGATCAAACCGAGTAAACAACAAACTCACCCTCCAGCCTTTTGATGGTGACTTCGGCGTCCTTCACGAAAGCGCGGCATTTCTCGTGCTCTTCGGCTAGGCTCTTCAATTTCTCTGCAGAGTAGAAAAGATTAGCGCAAAAGAAAGCATAAGCGAGCGTAAACAAAAAACGCATGAATCGCACAGCTAAAAGCGTACCTTGCACTTCAGCCAGCTGCTGGGTGCTGTCGTTGGCGTTCTTGCTGGCTGCCTCCGCAACTGCCTTTTCCTTCTCTAAAGCAGCAATTCGCCTCCTGGCGATAGAATGGTTCCATAGAAGATGGCGGTATAGGTTGGTCCGCTTCAGGACGCTATCCTGAGAAGCGAGAAGAAGCAAGTTAGAAAAAGCAGAGTAGATTCAACCCGAGTAGGAGGCTACTCGGAGAGTATCCACCTACTCGGCTGGAATCTCGGGGACTGGGAGTGATGGAAAGGAGCAGAAAGGCGAATAGAAGAGAAGAAAATTCAACTCGGAAAAGATAAGGAAAACTTACTGCGTAGGCCTGCTCGATGTCCTCGGCATTCTTGCGGTGCAGGAACATCTTGGCTGCGAGTGTCGCGGTCTCGGTGGAGACGGACATGGGCTTGTGTCCCAGGTCGACCTTGTTCCAGTCCACGCGCATGTGGTCGATGCCGCCAAGGGCAAGACCGTGCCATTTCTCCACGCCGAGAACCTTGCTATCCCATTTGGCGTCGATGAAGCCAATGGTGTCCAGTACCTGCTCAAGGCCTTTTGAAGTTATTGGTTTGTCTTGGACTCCACGAGAAGCAATGTTGACAGACTGGTGTCGGCTTGGATCTGGAGGAGGGGAGTTCATGGCTACAACCTACCTTCCCTGCTGGATAGCTAAAGCTTTGTCCTTGGGAGGGAAGCCGATTGAGTGCTGATGGCTAACCTCAATCATGTACTCCGGGTAGCAAGGCTGGCCAGCAGCGCGAGCATCAGCTGAGAGCGCGGCGGGAATCGGGCCAGACTCGTGGATCACGAGTGCTCCACCTGAGGCTGGTGGCGGCACTTGGTCTCTGGACCGCTTCTTCGTCCTTTCCTTCTCGGGATCTTCAGTTTTCTTCCCGTCAGCTTTGGCCTTCGCCTTCTCGGCGGCTTCCTTCTCGGCCTTGGCTTTCTCAGCAGCTTCCTTCTCGGCCTTGGCCTTCTCAGCAGCTTCCTTCTCGGCCTTGGCCTTCTCAGCAGCTTCCTTCTCGGCTGCCCTTCTGTCAACCTCATCCTTCAGAGCATCCAGGGCTCGTTGCCTGGTTACTCGCCCGGCAGGAGGGCTGGATGTATCCTTGGTCTGCGGCGGCGAGGAGGGGTTCGGCGGTGTAGGGCCTTGCGCAGTGGGTGGCGCCACGGATCCGTCGCCTGCTGCAGCTCCTGGCTGGGCGCTACTTGGTGCGTCGCCTGGCTGCACGCTGCTCAATGGATAAGCATCTCTTGTGGTGGCATTCGTGGCGGTGGTGTCTTCTACTCGCTGCTCGGTAGCCAGATTCTCTTGTGCAGCAGCCCCTGTGGTGGGCTGCTCTTGCTCTACTTCAGGCCGCTCGGCGGCGATGTTGTCTTGCATCTCTTGATCTTGGCTCTCCTCGGCATTGCTAGCCGGAGGAGAAGGGAGTCTCTCATCGTGGACGGTAGTGTCCTGTGCTGCCGGTTCTGATTCTGCTTCTGGAGCATCAGCAGTCTGTGGATTGGCAGCAGCAGCGTTGGCGGTGTGGTCCTCATCATCATCGATGTTGATCAGAGGTACTGATGATTCCTTAGCTTGGTCGGACGCGAGAGCTGCGCTCGCATCCATGGGAGGTCTGTAGAGAAGGAAGAAACCAGAAATTAGAAGGAATTTGGGGAGAATAGCACAGCGCGAGAAGGGAAACGACCGAGAAGAGGGCTTACGCGGTGGTGGACTTGAGCTCTCGTCTGGACCTCTTCACGACCACCTTCTTCTCGGCGGGCTTCTTCCTCTTGGCAGGAGGCGCTGGTGCTCCGCTACCAGTCCGTTTGCGGGTCTCAGGAGCGGCGACGGACAGAGGCTTGACGACTAGGGGCGCATCGCCCTCGTTCTCGTCTTCGTCCTCGTCGTCCTTTTCCGCGGCAACTTCATCTGAGAATCCAAGAGAAAAGAGGAAAGAATCAGAAACAGCAAACGAGGGACTGGTGCTTCTCGGAAGCAAACAGAATGAAGGTGTAGTTACCATCAAAGTCTTCATCAGACCAGGTGCGGAGAGCGTCACGCTTGTCAGTAGTGGGGGAGCGAGAGAGGTTGGACTGCTCCGCGGCATCGAGAGAGGGCACATCGTCCTCCTCACGATCAGGAGACCAGTTGCCCTCAAAAACCTCGCAGCTCTCGATTATCTGGCGAGTGAGAACCTGAAAAACAGAGAAGGATCACAGACTAGCCGAGTACCAGGAAGGAATTCTACTCGGATAGGCGTGCAGGTGCAAAGCACACAAAGCCTAGGCGGTTTACTAAGCATTCTACCCGGATAGGCGTGCAAACACAAAGCATACTAAGCCTAAGCATGTTTGCTGAAAGGTCTTACTCGGAAGGGCGTGCAGGTATAAAGCACATCGAGCCTAAGAGTTGTTCTCGAGTAGGCTATCCGGCAAGGCGTGCAAGCACGAAGTACATTAAGCCTACGCAATTCGGCTAGGTATCCTACTCGGAGCAGAAAACGATCGCTACTCGCGGCAGGAGGAGGAATTGGCTACTCGGAAAGTAAATGCAGAGAGCAAAGTAAGAAAGGTGTACCCGCTCAATTGGCTTTGTACGGCTGTACGGGACGAACCCGTATTGCCAGTGGTCGCCAAGATTTGTCGTCAAGATGTTCCTTGCGTGCCAGGGAACATCGATGTTGTCGATCTCGATGGTGGTTGTCCTGGTGCAGTCGCGGGGGCCTCCCATGTAACACATGAGATGGCAGCGCTCCTGCAAGGGCAGCACTCGGCGCTGGATCCAGCAAGCCACCGGATCGTCATTCTTGAGGCCCTGCGCCTTCAACCAGCCAAGTCTATTCTCCATCTCGATGGCGTCCTCGTCATTGACGGGCTTGTCCTTCCAGTACATCCCGATCGGAGCGCGATTGCTCCATACGGGCAAGTTGATTCGATCGTCCACCCTGGCTCCTTCCGCGGCGGCAACGTTCTTGACGTAGAGGAACGTCTTCTGCCACAGCTTGACGGAGTCCAGCCCCTTGATGCGGGGGTGGTTCGTCCCGGACCGCTGCACCATCATGGCGCAGCCGGTGTCGGTGGCGCGGGCGACGCCCGCGGAGCCCTTCTTCCCGGTGGATTGCTGGCGCAAGTGGAAGTACCTGAGCCACGTCTCCCACGTGGGCCGGATGCCGAGGAAGGCCTCGCAGACCACGGCGTGGTAGGCGAGGAAGACGACGGCATTGGGGGGCAGATGATGCATCTGGATGCCGAAATGATTGAGGAACTTCCGCAGGAAATCGGAGGCGGGCAATCCGAACCCGCGCTCAAAATGCGACAGGAAGACGACGCGCTCTCCTTCCCGCGGGGATGGCACGATTTCACCGTCTGGCGCCCGGCACTCCACGCCGGGAGGGACTCGCCTGGTATTGACGAGCCAGGCGCAATCTTCCGCGGTGACGGAGGAGCCGGCCCAGCCAGCTTTGGCCATTGCTGCGGGTGGAAGGAGTGGAAGATTTCGAGGGGAGTTGTTTGGGGGATTGAGTCCGCGGCGGCGCGAAAGCTTGCGCGGCGGCGGAAAGCTCGGTGGCGGAGAAGAGCAGGAGACGAAGAAGGAATAGCGCAAGGGAAGGGGAAAAGGAAGTTACCGGCGGGGGTATTTATATCTCCTCCGCGAGTTTACCGTTACCGTCGTGGAAGTGGGATCGATTGTGGCGTGTGGTGGATCCTGTGGCCGGCTAGAAACGCACACAAGCGCCGGTTGCGCGCGTAATGGCCACAGTTGATCCCACCACCGAATCGTGGCCTATAACTACACTTGATGGGACATGACGGCCGGTGGGCCCACTGCGTGAAAACTGGACGCGTGGCAGGTCGTGTCCTGGGCAACGAAACGACAAGGTCGTGGATGCTTGACACGTGTGCAGTTGCTGCGCGAAGGGCTGGATTGTGCTCTGTGCTGCAGAGGATCAATCTAAGAAATTTCTCTAAGTCTTTTTACTCGGTTACAGAGTAGAAAGCAAGCGCTACTCGGAAAAGAGGAAACTCAAGGTACTTTCCAGATAGCTACTCGGAGGTTCTACTCGGCATCTTGAGGTTCAAGGGCTGAGATGCAAAGGCTGGTTTTAAGCTGGCAGAGCCTAGTGAACAAGTTCGCAAGACTCAACCAGCTTCGGGGACTGCTGTCGGGGGGTTACCCCCGAGTAGGGTAAAGACAGGTGGTAAAGGCAGCTTACAGAAGAGAGGTTTGGTCGAGTAGCCGACTACCTGGTACTCGGTACCCGGTCGACTGCTACTCGGTCTCACCTCAAGATGACCAGAAGGAGATATCAATCAAGTTCTACCCTTTCGAGTAGAAGAGTTGGCCCGAGTACAATTGGCGGGAACCATTGGCGGGAACCTACTCGGGCCAGAAAGTCAAAGGAGCCGTTCTGACACAGGATCCCGCGTATCCTGGGTCCGTACTTGGCAGCATTCGAACTACTGTTCATCTGGGACCGGCCTGCCTGACAGTGACAGCATGGAAGTAGGCCGTGGCAGGATAAGGGGGGCCTACTCTGTGCCTAGGTACAGTGATACCAGTCTGTCCCCTAGTTTTGCCCAACGACTTTACAGAAGCAGCCAAGATTAGGAACCAAAGCTGTCAGCGGGTACTCGGAGAAAGGACGATGTGCACACTATGTCGACACTTGTCTAGATTTGGACGTATCCGGCTGGGCACCATGTATATAAGGTGCCCCGCCGCCTCCTGCGCGAGGGATCTTGCTCCACGCTCATTCTGAAACCCTAGAAACCCTAAGTTCTTGACCTAGTTCTACCCGGAGGGAAGAGAGAAGCTACTCGGTAGCGATATCATTTGTACTGTGGCTACTCGGAGAGGCATCGTAATACATACAGAGAGGCAGGAGTAGGGGTTTTACCTCCTCACGAGGGCCCTGAACCTGGGTACATCGTGTTGTTTGTGTTGTGTGGATCTTACCTCACGCGGCTACTCGTCGCGTGATCCCTCCCCGGACACCTCCAGCGTCCATCGTCCCCACATCTTTAGCCATCCCATGGCATCTGCCGTGACACCACCATGACATAACGCATATCCCAAAATTCCTGGACGGGTATCTTTTCCGAAAATTTTGGCTCCCGCTCACCTTGACCTAGTTTCCCCACCCGCACCTATAAATAGGTGCCCTAGGGGGTAACACACCCCAACGTTCCATTTCTTCCATCATCCTCTTGCTCACCGGCACTCTCTCACCCCGAGCTTGCACAGCGCCACCACGGAGACCTCGGGCACGCCGCCGGAGCCGAGCCGCCGTCAGCTGCGCTCATCCATGGTTCGCCTCGCGCCGCCGCCTGTCTCCGCCGCCGCGCACCCGAGCTCCCCGCCAGGAGTCCCAGAGGGGCACCACAGCTGCGCCATTTGCCGCCGTCGTGCTCTCCTTCAATCTACTCCAGTGAGCTTCTTTTCCCCATTAATTTTGACTTCCAATTTCTCCGCCCGATCCAGATTGGATCTAGGTCTGTCCGCCGGCTACTTTCTTGCGCCGATTTAGATCGCTTTGTACCATACTTACTTGTTCAATCGCTCAATGATAGACTCAATTTCAATCTCCCATCACTTGCGATCCGTAATCTCTTCGCGAATTTCTCTGGAAATTTTTTCAATCTAGATGTAGTCTGTTAGAATTTCCGCTATTGCTCTTCGATACCCGGACAGTCCACCACTTCCGGTTCTTTTATTCATGCTCTAGATGAACAGGCAATCAACCTCTTTTCATAATTGCTCACTGACACTTGGATACCCCATAATTTCTGTACTGCTCGTCGACACCCGGATAGTTTGTAATTTTCATACTGTCTTGTGATACTCGGACAACTCATAGCTTTCATATTGCTTCTTACTGATACTGCTTGCGGATACTCGGCTAACTCATAATTCCCGAGTCTTAATGTTTCGTACACTTTGCCTTGTATTTCGCAGACCGAACAAATGGCTCCAAAGCACAAGGGCAAACAGCCGGCAAAAACAAGGTCAACCCAATCCATCTCCGCCAACTGGGCACGGTCTTCCGTGACCCAGGCCAAGCTAGAAGAACTTGCCGAGTCTGGCGTTCTCCCTCCTCAGAAGGAGATCCATTGGAGAGTACCGGGTGACGAGACCCGGCCTACCCCCAACCCCAACGAGGTAATCTGCATCGTTGAGCACGTGATTCGGGGGTTTCGCCCCCCGGGTCACTCTTTTTTCCGTGAGGTCCTCAGCCACTACGGCCTCCGGGTATTCGACATAGGGCCTAACTCTATGTTGAATATAACCCATTTCATAGTCCTTTGCGAATCTTACTTATGCATCCCGCCAAATCTGGCCTTGTTTATCGAACTTTTCCAATGCAAATCGTGCCGCGAAAGCGGTGACGGGGCCCTCTTGGCCTGCGGCGGGGTTTCTATCCAGCGCCGTAAGAATTCACCCATGCCGACTCTCAGTCTTAACTCTCACGTTAAGCATTGGCAGCAAACTTTCTTTTATTGCCGGGACACCTCCCCACCCGGCGAAAAGAGATTGCCGGGTTACTCGGAGGGTCTCTTAGATCTTTCCGACACTTTTAACGCTTTCGCCTCTGAGTCAGAACGAGAATCCATCCAGCTCCACCTGGCCAAGATAGCCGTCCTTTCTTCCCAAGGCCTCCTTGGGCTTAACTTGGTTAAGACATGGGTGGACTTCCGGATCCAGCCCAACTCCATTCGCACAAAGCTGATGTGCGACTACTCGGGTCACGTCACGGACGCGCTCCGCTATTCCTCAAAGAATTACCCGGCCGGTGACACTAACAAGACCATCAAGGGTATCTTGACGGAGAAGTTGGACGTGATCCGGAACATAGCCGGATTAGATCCATATACACGCGAAAATCCGGCTCCCGCGGTAAGATCCGGCACTTGTATTTTCACTTTCATTCTTGCACTTACACTTCATACAATCACTAACTCTTACCTTTATGCCTTTACCTCAGGCTGATAATGCTTTCTGGAATATCGAGACCTCCCCTTCCTCCGGAGACCCGGAAGAAGATGAAGAGGCAGCCGACTCGGAGGAAGGTACATTCCGGGTTTTATCCAACCCAATTTCTGCTAACTTGTTTCTCCACACTTCTTGCTTTTCCGACGGTATTCATTGGTGACTCTCAGGGCTGGAGGATAAGGAAGAAAAGGAAGACCCGGAAGACGGGGTGGAAACACAGAGTGATGAGAGTGAAGCTGAGCCGGTCATCGAGGTCGGAGCTAAGAGAAAACCCCGAGGGGTTGTCTTTAAGGTCCCATATCGCTCCCTTGCCTCCAAACCATACTCCTTCACTAATATGTGCGAGCTAAACCGTAAACTATCCGACTGGTCATACTTGAAGGAACCACCCATGATCAAGCGCAGGGTGACCCGAAACACTCCGGGTGACGCCACGCTCAGCCCGGGTATCCCACCATCTCCGGCTCAGCGTGCCGGTACTTCTCAACCTCATCCCGGGTATCAGAGATTTCCTTCTCCCAATCACCCCTTAGCGGGACGACTCCGCGTCTCACTTTCTCAATCTTTGTCAGCTTCTTCCGGATCTAGCAGCGAATTCCCCTCCGACTTCATGGTGAACTCCGGGTAAGGTTCTTCTCTTGTTGTTCTAATACTCATCCATAATTTTCTCTAGTTACATACTAACTGCTTACTCGTACCATTCTCAGGGCCAAGGTCACTACCAGTGACCAGGGTGACATGGAAACTGATGACCCGGGCAAAGAGAATCCGGTTGATGACGCGATGGCTGCGGCTGGCGGCGAGGAAGAGCAGCAAGTGCCACCGAAGAACCCGGCTGATCGTGAAGCCGAGTATCCGATAGCCTCGCACACGCATGAGGACGAAGAGGTCATAATCCTGGGCACAGGGGGAGGCGAGCTGAACTCCGACACTCGAGCGACTCGGGTGCCTTCCCCTGCCAAGGCAAGAACTCGGTCTCCGAGTAACCAGGATCCCCGGTCTTCCAACCTGGGTAATCATTCCTTCGACCAGATGATGAGCGCCCTCCTCGCCCTGAAGGCCACAGAGAACAATATGTTGGAGCGCATGGCTGCTGAACATCAGGTAATACTGACTGGTATTTCCTAGTATCCATCTAGTCCCCAAGTTCCGAGTATAACTTGTCGAAGTTGTACTTGGTACTACCTCTTTAATACTTGGGTTATTATGATATCCGACTAACCTTTATCTTTCCGTCCCTTATAGGCACAAATGGCTCGGTCCGAGGAAATTTTGGCCAAGACCAATCAACTCCTCGAGACTGAGGTAAAGCTGCGAGAGGCGCTTGAGGCTGAGGTGGAAACGCTTAACAAGGATGTCACGAAGTACAAGAAGAAGTACACCACTGTTCAGGCTGCACTGAAGAAATTATCAGCCCAAGTTGCCGACACTTATCGTGTCCTACTTAGTGAGATATTATTACTTGCTGGTTCGTGACTCGGTTCTTTCTTGATCCATGATACCCGGAATGTTTTGATGTAACCTTTGTTGTTTTATATTGCAGGCGCTAACCTTGCGCCCCCAGAAGAAGATGACATCCAGAAGGTAAAAAATTTAAGGACTGTGCTCCGGAGATTCTGCGCCGGCACTAAATGGATCCTAGACACCATACAGTGGCCGACTGAGGGATATCCGGGCATGGAAACCCTGATCCATGCGTGCTCTACTGTCCCCGCATGGATTGAGCTCTGGAAACGCTCGGCATGCCGGGTTGGGATGACCCGGGGTCTTATGCTTGCCAAAGCTTATTTTCCAAAGCTTGAGCCGGCAAAGCTGGTGGCCGGGTTTCCAGAGTTCAAGGCCGATGGCTCCAGGTTCGCCGCCAAGGACTTCAAAGCTATACAGACCGAGGTGCGTCACTCGGCAACTACTCTTGCCGATTCTCTGGACCTGAATAGATTTGTAACTCCGTACGACGCCGAGGATAAACCTGTGAAGGAAGATATGCCTTTACCCTTCGATATCTTGGAGAAGTGGAATGCTGACTCGGCCAGGAGGAGGGAGGAAGCCGCGAAGAGGGAAGCCGAGTTTGAGTCAGCGCCCTCCTCCTCTACGCCGGCTGGCCGCCCGCCTGTTCGTCCTGATACTGCCAATCCGGGTGACAATGCTAGGAAGGCCTCCGAGGAGAGAACCCAAGACCAAGACCCGGAAGACAAGGGCAAGGCTGTAGACCCAACCCAGGAGGCCGAGTAAACTCTTATCCGATGCCGTCTCAATACCCCATTCGGCCGGTGATCATGTAAAATAATTTTTCTTTTGATAGCGCGCTTGTGCGCTTTGTGATACTACTATCATGACTTGTAATACACTTTGATACCTTAATATATTTCGTGGCCCTTCTGGCCTTTTGCTTGAATATGATATTTCTTGACTTTGGGCTTTTTCATCCCTGATTTTCCGACTTACTGCTATGGTTCCTATTGTGAGACTCGGTTTCCGGGTCTCGTGGGTTTTGACTGGTGGACTTTTTTCTAAGTCCCCAAGACTCGGATTTTTGGGTTTTTGAGTTGAATAGCTGGATAATTTGTTTCTGTTTTCAAATTCCCAAGTCCCCAAGGACCGAGATTCCGAGTCTGGGGTGTTGGGTCTTTCAAAAGGAACAAATTGTTACATGCTAAGCCCAAAACCTAGAGCCGTTTCACATAGGTTTTGAAGTTATGCTTAATAAACTTTGAGTTTCCGGTTATTAACCTTATACTCTACATAACTTGTGGTTTAGATGACCCTTTTGACTCTCTTGTACTGTAAGCCGGCTTTCGCGTGGATAATCATGTTGCTATAGCTGTATGAAGACAGGGTCAGGCAAGTCCCATTGGGCATCATGACTGATTGTAATCATACGCTAGCGAAGCATGCCACTTTAGTGCGAGTCACATCGAGCTTAAGTAAGAAAAGTCAAGAAAGTTTGGCTCGTTTGTCCGGTTATAAGCTTGCAGTCGTACTTGTTTGCAAGTAATCGGCCCTTATAACTCATAGGCATCGTGGCCGGGTCTTTGAGTTTGTAACTGTGCTATTTAAGCAATCATCCCCCAAGACCTAAATATATGCAATTTACTAGAAAAAACTAATATACTAAGAACAATAAATAATACTTACCTGGAAGAAAAAATAAAAACACAACAGAGATAAAAAAACTTGATTAAAAACACATGAAAAGGAAACAATATATTGTTTAACCATCTCTTTATTGATATGAGAAAAGTTAGGTCAGCAAGCCGCCTCATTAAAAACCTTCCAGACCCCTTAGGTACCCTGGATAGGAAAAGAGTGCGTCTGAAACCTGCTGCCTGTTACATCGTGTAATTCCACTTGTAAATCTAGTCTAAACTAGGTATAGTAGGGACGTAGTTGAGCCACGTTCCATGGTCTTTCTCTCTCTTGCATAGATGAAGTGGTGTGAGCGGTGTCATTAACAGTAGCCGACTCTTCCCTTGCATCTACCAAGTAATATGATCCGTTGTGCAGATTCCGGCTTATGATGAACGGTCCCTCCCATGGTGGGGATAACTTGTGTTTTCCTTCCTTTGACTGTACTAGGCGCAGAACCAGGTCTCCTTCCTGGAAGACCCGGGTTTTGACTCTCCGGCTATGATATCTCCTTAGATCCTGCTGGTATATGGCTGATCTCTCCAAAGCTTGTTCCCTGTGTTCTTCTAACATATCCACGGCGTCCTGCCGGGTCTTTTTGTTCTCCCCCTCAACGTAAGCCGATACTCAAGGCGAGTCATGGATGATATCACTCGGCAGCACCGCTTCTGCACCATAAACCATGAAAAACGGTGTCATCTGAGTAGATCTGTTAGGTGTAGTGTTGATACCCCAAAACACTGAGGGTAACTCTTCAACCCATGCTCCAGCAGCTCTGACACATGGGACTCGCAATCGTGGCTTTAATCCACGAAGTAACTCCTGATTCGCCCTCTCCACTTGTCCATTGGCATGTGGATGAGCTACGGAAGCTATGTCAAGCCGGATTCCGTCGTTGCCACAAAATTTCTCCATCTCGCCAAGGGACATGTTGGTTCCATTGTCGGTAATTATACTGTGAGGATACCCAAACCGGTAGATAATCCTTTTCAGGAACTTAACTGCCGTAATTGCTTCACAATTGGTAATTGGCATAACTTCAACCCACTTGGTAAATTTATCGATAGCCACCAGGAGATGTGTCTTTTTGCAAGGTGACATGTGAAAGGGGCCAACCATGTCCATACCCCAAACGGCGAAAGGCCAGGTCAAAGGAATTGTTTGCAACTCCATAGCCGGCACATGGATTTGGCGGGCGTACCTTTGGCATCCGTCGCACCTTACCACCAAGCGTTCCGCATCTGCTAAGGCTGTGAGCCAGAAGAAACCGTGCCTATATGCTTTGGCCACAAGGGACCTTGTGGATGCGTGATGCCCACAGTCGCTTCGTGGATCTCTTTCAGGATTTGTCGGTCTTCTTCTTGTGACGCCCCGAGATCGGGCACTATGCAGATTTCAGCATTCCCGCCAAAATCCACATAATAACCGATTCCAGGTTGCCACTGGTGATAACATTACAACAGTTCACGGATATTCCGCAACAACAACAGAAAAGATATATACAAGACGACTCAAACGAGTCAAGGATACAACTGGTACAATACAAAGATCCAAATGACAGCGGAAGAAACAACATAGCGTCCGACTACGGACAAGATACAAATTGGACTAAGAGTCCTGAAGATAACCGATGGCGTCCAATCCCTGCCCAGGCCAAGCCGGAGGGATTCCCAAGCTAACGTCGTCAGACTTCAAACCTGTTGACTGCAATGTGGAATATGCAGCCACGAAAAGGATTCGTGGGTCAGTACGGTTAAGTACTGGCAAGTGGATAAACCCATACTCACAAGATACCAGCGTAACCAATCATCACAAGATACAAATACTTTGGGTACAACGGAAAGGAAGGGATCATTGCAAAGAAGCGGCAGCGGGCTGCACTAACTAACTACGGAGACTCGCTACAACATCCGGCTAAAAGAAAGGGATAAGATAGCGCGACAAAACCAACTATAACTACTCACCAAACAATACCCATCCAATGTTACCCCCTACTAAGGAAGCAACCCAAGGAAACTCACACGGTTGATTAAGGTGACATTCATTTTTATGGTGGAGGTAATCTATGTTACTAGTCAAGTTATCATCGTTAAGTGTAAGTTGTCTGAGTACTTGTTAGCCAGCACTTTCACCAAGTCATCCATAACCGCGGACAACACGGCTTCTCGAGAAGATTTAACCCTGCAAGGATGCACCAATTTGGCCGTACACGTAAGAATAACCCGCCAGACGGGGGATCAACCCACCAAGCGAGGTACTCAACACAACCTAACTCTTCTTCGCATCAAGCCCAAAGAACCACATGTTGTGCGTGCGCGGCTAATCGAGCCCCCACGAAGAAAAGGGGACCCTCATAGCACTCTAAGACCACGCCGCCCTAAATGCCGACTACAAAAGTTCCACCCTGGCGCCAAGGGCTCGCACCTGCATATGCATGCATCAAATGGAAAGCCCGAACTAAGTGTGGCGATTTGGACGAGATGCGAATCGAATCAGAATTGCGGGGGGCGCCCATACTCGCTTCCCACATGCGGTTAGTGCGCTCATCATGGATCAGTAGACAAGACCCTTTTCCTGATTAGGTTCAACACTAGCAGGCCTCAAAACCACGCCGGGCCTCCTGCCGTGCCTTATCATCAAATTATTATTACCCCAAGCATTAACATGTTGTTGATTAAGTTGAAACCCAACTATTAACTAAACAGTTGATAAGACGGACAACAAGACTTGAGCGCAAACAACAATAAGCATGCAACTACGACACGAGGGCCAACAAGGTAAACAAGCAACAATTAATAGGAAGTGGAAGGAAAGGCTATATCATGGCTGCAAGGTAAACATATGATAGGATCGAGACACAAGCATCGAATCAAAAGGCTAGAATAAGAACAACGGAAAGAATCGGTAACAAGTGATGAAAGACAGCCATAGGTAGCAAGTGAGTATACTTGCCTGGAATCCAGCAAGTAGAGCTACATCCGCAGAACTTGTCGTTGCTCACATCATCTCAACGTCCTATCCGCGAAGAAGCAACGAACCTCGAACAAACACCGGATGCAACAATTACTTCTACGGCAAAAGATCCAACATGATCCTATTTTATATGCATGGCATGGCAAGAGGCAACAGGGGAAACAACTTAAGCAATTTAATCGGAACCGGAGTCCGGAGAAATAGGAATTGGTTCAAGTTGTTTATCCACACAGCAATTTAAATGTTGTTTAGCATGGCCAATAAGAAAAGAGGTGAGCTAGGCAATTTAAATGGAATGGGGCAACAGTTGAATTAAAATGTCCCATACATTCCATATGTTGCCATTTAGGTGATCATGCATAACAAATGCTAAAATGCACAAGGCAAGATGCAAACAGGAATATGAAGGACATGAACATGTTAATGACATGAATCTGATTGGAAAACATACTTTATTGGTTGAGAAACTATTTTAAATGATTTAGTTAACCAATTTAAATGCATTAAATAAGAGGTGAAGCAAATATCCAATTTAAATGTTGCAAACCAGAAAACAAAGTTGATATTCAAGTGTGGCATTTAATTTTGGATGGATTTCATGTTTTGGGTTTTCAATTTGGAGCAAGCATGTGAAAGTTATTAATTAGGACTTTTAATTAATTAATTAAGGCATTTTTAAATGACATTAATTTTAATTGTCCAAATTGCAAAACAAAGTTGATATTCAGAAAGGTGGTTTCATTTTGAGTGGAAAACATATTTTATTTGTTGAAATTGGAATTAAAATGAATTAGTTATGATTTTCACAAAATTGAATGAATTAATTAAAGTGCCAAAATTATATTGAATTTTATTTGTTCAAAATGTGAAACAATTGTGATAAACATTTAGAGCATAAAATTTGGAGTGGAAAACATGTTAAATTATTGGATTTGGAATTACCGTTTAAGAGATATTCAATTTGGAAGTTTAAAACAATTTCTGCAATCTTATTTAAGGTCCAGGGACTTTTGCACCGTGGGTGGATCTACTCACGCTGTATGACGTGTGGGGCCAGTGCCACTGTGTCGCCAGCGAGGTGGGTGCGGGTGAGGTGGCCTCCACTGTCCATGACAGGTGGGGCCGGCATGCTGGCGTGGCGGAGTAAAAAGGTGGGATTAATTCCACTCGGAGGGAATCGAACCCGCGATCGAGGACGTGCGCGCGGGGTGCACTACCACTGCGCTGCTGCTGTAGCTTGTGTAAGCAGCAGGTCTGAAGCGATAAGAGCAGCAACCGGCGGTGTTTTGTTTCTGACGAAACTGAACCCGCGCGGAACAGCGACAGGTTTCAGAAACGGCGCGACGGCGGCGACCGTGGCAGCGCTGCGCTGCTGCGGGCGTGGACGTGGGCGGGTGCTGTGCGTGCAGCGGGGTGCGGAGTGCAGTGGGGACGAGAGGAGGACGGGAAACGGAGGCTCACCTTGGGGCTTGGTGGCCGGACTTGGGGACGAGAGGCACGCTGGGAAGAAGGCGCCCGTCCCTGCGCTCCTCACGAACGGCCGGAGTCGACGGCGAAATTGGCGGCGTACAGGGTGCTTCTGGTCGGCTGCTGCAGCGAGGAAGACGGTGACGAGGCAGAGGTTCCATCCCCGTTTGTGGCTCGTCTCGAGGAATACCGACGCGCCGGGGAAGTGAAGTGGAAGACGACAGCCGCGGCGCTCCCGCGGTCGGAGAGCGTCGAGGTCGGCGAGCTCGATGGTGACGCACCTTGGCGTCTCACCTCGAAACCTTGCGTCTCCAGGGTGTAGTCGACGACGGCGCACCTCCTGGACATGGCGTCTTGGCTTGGAACGTCGTATACCCGTGGGGACGACGACGGCGGCCAGCCTCGGGGCTCTAGAGCGCGCTGCCTTGGCATGGAGATGTTGCAGCGAGGAGGAAGAGATAAGTGGCGGCGTTGTGGGAAAAAACGTGAGAGGGGAATTAGGGCTACCGGCCGGACATGGTTATAGGAGGAGAGGGGGGGCTAGGGAGGCCGTCCATCACATCAATCGGAGACGTGTACAGCGATGGACATGTTCGTACTGTTGCTGACGTGAGGAGGAAGAGGACGAAAGAGGTGGGCTGGATGTTTTGGCCAGAGAGGGGTGGTGGGCTTGGCCAGCCCACCGCAGGGGGTTGTAGGTGGGCCAGAAATGGCCTGCCTCCCCCTAGCTCATTTTTTTGCTTCTATTTTTTTCTGTTTGCACATTTTTTGTAGAAAGAAAGAGAGAGAAAAAGAGAGAGGTTTTGGGGTTTTCATTTTATGAGTTAATTTTTTTATTGAATTACAAAACAGTAAAGTTCAAAGTATGTTAACATTAATTTCAAAAATTTGAAATGTCAATTTGGTTTTAATTTGCTATTTGAATTTCAAATAGGGTGTCAATAAAAGGGGTTTTATTATCAAGCATTTTTATTTGATTCGAATTCAAACTATTGGAAACATTTTGAGTGGTTTAGTTTGCAACTTTTAATTGGAAACTTTGGACATGTTTTGAAAGTTTAAATTGGTTTGAATTTTTGAGTGGTTTTGAGAACAGGGTGCAATGCATATGATGCATGTGATGCAATGCAAAAAAGAAAAACAACCAATTTTTCTAAATTAGGGAAAACACCCCACGTGTTACAGACGACACCACTAACAAGGGATTGCGCCAATCCACCCAAGGCAAGGGGAAGAGAGGTTTCAACTACGGAGTCTTCATGCTGCGGTTGATTTCCCGGGTCAGAGGGTGGATCTCTTCTTCTCGACACCACTAACAAAAATTTCTCGACACCACTAACAAGAGATTCTTGCTCGGGTTGATGACGATGTTCTTCCACCAGGAATCTTCTGATGATCGAACCTATTAGGTTAAAGGCTCAGAAAACGTCCACCCACGTAGGAACCTAAAACTTTGAAAGATAGATAAGGGGGAAGACTCCAAAACAAATAATATGGGAGGGGAAATAGAATAGAGATAAGGAGATAACAAGAATCCTATTGAGATGTTTCCAAAACAGATTTTTGCACAAATAGTTTTGACACTCTAGAAACAACGACCGTTGGCGAGGTTATCCTACAGGCTTTGCGGACCCGTTGCTTCGATAACCATTCGTATCGAAACAACACCGGGAATCGGAAACCATGCTCTGATACCATTTGTGACGCCCCGAGATCGGGCACTATGCAGATTTCAGCATTCCCGCCAAAATCCACATAATAACCGATTCCAGGTTGCCACTGGTGATAACATTACAACAGTTCACGAATATTCCGCAACAACAACAGAAAAGATATATACAAGACGACTCAAACGAGTCAAGGATACAACTGGTACAATACAAAGATCCAAATGACAGCGGAAGAAACAACATAGCGTCCGACTACGGACAAGATACAAATTGGACTAAGAATCCTGAAGATAACCGATGGCGTCCAATCCCTGCCCAGGCCAAGCCGGAGGGATACCCAAGCTAACGTCGTCAGACTTCAAACCTGTTGACTGCAGTGTGGAATATGCAGCCACGAAAAGGATTCGTCGGTCAGTACGGTTAAGTACTGGCAAGTGGATAAACCCATACTCACAAGATACCAGCGTAACCAATCATCACAAGATACAAATACTTTGGGTACAACGGAAAGGAAGGGATCATTGCAAAGAAGCGGCAGCGGGCTGCACTAACTAACTACAGAGACTCGCTACAACATCCGGCTAAAAGAAAGGGATAAGATAGCGCGACAAAACCAACTATAACTACTCACCAAACAATACCCATCCAATGTTACCCCCTACTAAGGAAGCAACCCAAGGAAACTCACACGGTTGATTAAGGTGACATTCATTTTTATGGTGGAGGTAATCTATATTACTAGTCAAGTTATCATCGTTAAGTGTAAGTTGTCTGAGTACTTGTTAGCCAGCACTTTCACCAAGTCATCCATAACCGCGGACAACACGGCTTCTCGAGAAGATTTAACCCTGCAGGGATGCACCAATTTGGCCGTACACGTAAGAATAACCCGCCAGACGGGGGATCAACCCACCAAGCGAGGTACTCAACACAACCCAACTCTTCTTCGCATCAAGCCCAAAGAACCACATGATGTGCGTGCGCGGCTAATCGAGCCCCCACGAAGAAAAGGGGACCCTCATAGCACTCTAAGACCACGCCGCCCTAAATGCCGACTACAAAAGTTCCACCCTGGCGCCAAGGGCTCGCACCTGCATATGCATGCATCAAATGGAAAGCCCGAACTAAGTGTGGCGATTTGGACGAGATGCGAATCGAATCAGAATTGCGGGGGGGAGCCCATACTCGCTTCCCACATGCATTTAGTGCGCTCATCATGGATCAGTAGACAAGACCCTTTTCCTAATTAGGTTCGACACTAGCAGGCCTCAAAACCACGCCGGGCCTCCTGCCGGTGCCTTATCATCAAATTATTATTACCCCAAGCATTAACATGTTGTTGATTAAGTTGAAACCCAACTATCAACTAAACAGGTGATAAGACGGACAACAAGACTTGAGCGCAAACAACAATAAGCATGCAACTACGACATGAGGGCCAACAAGGTAAACAAGCAACAGTTAATAGAAAGTGGAAGGAAAGGCTATATCATGGCTGCAAGGTAAACATATGATAGGATCAAGACACAAGCATCGAATCAAAAGGCTAGAATAAGAACAACGGAAAGAATCGGTAACAAGTGATGAAAGGCAGCCATAGGTAGCAAGTGAGTATACTTGCCTGGAATCCAGCAAGTAGAGGTACATCCGCAGAACTTGTCGTTGCTCACATCATCTCAACATCCTATCCGCGAAGAAGCAACGAACCTCGAACAAACACCGGATGCAACAATTACTTCTACGGCAAAAGATCCAGCATGATCCTATTTTATATGCATGGCATGGCAAGAGGCAACAGGGGAAACAACTTAAGCAATTTAATCGGAACCGGAGTCCGGAGAAATAGGAATTGGTTCAAGTTGTTTATCCACACAGCAATTTAAATGTTGTTTAGCATGGCCAATAAGAAAAGAGGTGAGCTAGGCAATTTAAATGGAATGGGGCAACAGTTGAATTAAAATGTCCCATACATTCCATATGTTGCCATTTAGGTGATCATGCATAACAAATGCTAAAAGGCACAAGGCAAGATGCAAACAGGAATATGAAGGACATGAACATGTTAATGACATGAATCTGATTGGAAAACATACTTTATTGGTTGAGAAACAATTTTAAATGATTTAGTTAACCAATTTAAATGCATTAAATAAGAGGTGAAGCAAATATCCAATTTAAATGTTGCAAACCAGAAAACAAAGTTGATATTCAAGTGTGGCATTTAATTTTGGATGGATTTCATGTTTTGGGTTTTCAATTTGGAGCAAGCATGTGAAAGTTATTAATTAGGACTTTTAATTAATTAATTAAGGCATTTTTAAATGACATTAATTTTAATTGTCCAAATTGCAAAACAAAGTTGATATTCAGAAAGGTGGTTTCATTTTGAGTGGAAAACATATTTTATTTGTTGAAATTGGAATTAAAATGAATTAGTTATGATTTTCACAAAATTGAATGAATTAATTAAAGTGCCAAAATTATATTGAATTTTATTTGTTCAAAATGTGAAACAATTGTGATAAACATTTAGAGCATAAAATTTGGAGTGGAAAACATGTTAAATTATTGGATTTGGAATTACCGTTTAAGAGATATTCAATTTGGAAGTTTAAAACAATTTCTGTAATTTTATTTAAGGTCCAGGGACTTTTGCACCGTGGGTGGATCTACTCACGCTGTATGACGTGTGGGGCCAGTGCCACCGTGTCGCCAGCGAGGTGGGTGCGGGTGAGGTGGCCTCCACTGTCCATGACAGGTGGGGCCGGCATGCTGGCGTGGCGGAGTAAAAAGGTGGGATTAATTCCACTCGGAGGGAATCGAACCCGCGATCGAGGACGTGCGCGCGGGGTGCGCTACCACTGCGCTGCTGCTGTAGCTTGTGTAAGCAGCAGGTCTGAAGCGATAAGAGCAGCAACGGGCGGTGTTTTGTTTCTGACGAAACTGAACCTGCGCGGAACAGCGACAGGTTTCAGAAACGGCGCGACGGCGGCGACCGTGGCAGCACTGCGTTGCTGCGGGCGTGGACGTGGGGGGGTGCTGTGCGTGCAGCGGGGTGCGGAGTGCAGTGGGGACGAGAGGAGGACGGGAAACGGAGGCTCACCTTGGGGCTTGGTGGCCGGACTTGGGGACGAGAGGCACGCTGGGAAGAAGGCGCCCGTCCCTGCGCTCCTCACGAACGGCCGGACTCGACGGCGAAATTGGCGGCGTACAGGGTGCTTCTGGTCGGCTGCTGCAGCGAGGAAGACGGTGACGAGGCAGAGGTTCCATCCCCGTTTGTGGCTCGTCTCGAGGAATACCGACGCGCCGGGGAAGTGAAGTGGAAGACGACAGCCGCGGCGCTCCCGCGGTCGGAGAGCGTCGAGGTCGGCGAGCTCGATGGTGACGCACCTTGGCGTCTCACCTCGAAACCTTGCGTCTCTAGGGTGTAGTCGACGACGTCGCACCTCCTGGACATGGCGTCTTGGCTTGGAACGTCGTATACCCGTGGGGACGACGACGGCGGCCAGCCTCGGGGCTCTAGAGCGCGCTGCCTTGGCATGGAGATGTTGCAGCGAGGAGGAAGAGATAAGTGGCGGCGCTGTGGGAAAAACGTGAGAGGGGAATTAGGGCTACCGGCCGGACATGGTTATAGGAGGAGAGGGGGGCTAGGGAGGCCGTCCATCACATCAATCGGAGACGTGTACAGCGATGGACATGTTCGTACTGTTGCTGACGCGAGGAGGAAGAGGACGAAAGAGGTGGGCTGGATGTTTTGGCCAGAGAGGGGTGGTGGGCTTGGCCAGCCCACCGCAGGGGGTTGTAGGTGGGCTAGAAATGGCCTGCCTCCCCCTAGCTCATTTTTTTGCTTCTATTTTTTTCTGTTTGCACATTTTTTTTGTAGAAAGAAAGAGTGAGAGGTTTTGGGGTTTTCATTTTATGAGTTAATTTTTTTATTGAATTACAAAACAGTAAAGTTCAAAGTATGTTAACATTAATTTCAAAAATTTGAAATGTCAATTTGTTTTTAATTTGCTATTTAAATTTCAAATAGGGTGTCAATAAAAGGGGTTTTATTATCAAGCATTTTTATTTGATTCGAATTCAAACTATTGGAAATATTTTGAGTGGTTTAGTTTGCAACTTTTAATTGGAAACTTTGGACATGTTTTGAAAGTTTAAATTGGTTTGAATATTTGAGTGGTTTTGAGAACAGGGTGCAATGCATATGATGCATGTGATGCAATGCAAAAAAGAAAAACAACCAATTTTTCTAAATTAGGGAAAACACCCCAGGTGTTACACTTCTGGTGCTACACATCGCAAAAATACTCCTGCGGCACTCCTTTTATATAACTCCCCATTGATGATGGAATACCCTTTTGCTCGCCTCAGAATTTGCCTTGCTAGTACCTCTTGCTGTGGTAACTCGCCCCGTGATAGTAAGCCAGAAACGGCTCTGTCCACTCGGGAACAGTACGTATTGTGGCCACGAGCTCCAAATCCGGGTATTTGTTAGCCAGTTCTTCCTCAGACTCGGTTTTAACTGACGGCCGTCATAGCTCGTCCAGGAACACATTGGGTGGAACCGGCTCTCTGCGCGAGCCGAGTCTAGCGAGGGCATCTGCTGCCTCGTTTTTTCTTCTGTCTACATGCTTCACCTCATACCCGGAAAAACACCCGGCGACCCGGTCCACCTCTCTGCGGTATGCTGCCATAGTTGCATCTTTTCTATCCCAAGTTCTCGAGACCTGCTGTACCACAAGATCTGAGTCCCCATAGCATCGTATCCTCTTAATGTTCATCTCCTTGGCTATCTTCAATCCATGCAATAATGCCTCATACTCGACCACGTTGTTGGAACAATCAAAGTGAATCTGCAATACGTAGCTCAATTTGTCTCCTTTAGGTGATGTGAGCACCACTCCAGCTCCTGATCCCTCGTATTGCTTGGAACCATCAAAGTGCATTATCCAAGACTCGGAACTTGGAGTCATTGTGGGCATGCCTGTGTGAGTCCAATCGTTAATGAAATCAACTAGAGCTTGAGATTTGATTGCTGACCTGGGCTCGTAGTTGATGTGATAATCTCCCATCTCGATCGCCCACTTGGCTATTCTACCTGTTGCATCCGAGTTTCTGATGATGTCCGACATTGGTATAGAGCTAACCACTGTTATGGGGTGTTCCTGAAAATACGGCTTCAATTTCCGGCTGGCCATGAAGACCCCGAAAACCAACTTCTTTCAATGTGGGTAGCACTGCTTTGCTTCTGATAACACCTCGCTGACATAATAGACCGGCCTCTGAACCGGGTGATCCTTTCCATCCTCCTTGCGCCAAACGACAACCACTGCGCTAACCGCCCGGGGCCCCGCTGCAACGTATAGTAACATGGGCTCTTTAGGACCCGGGGCTGCTAGGACTGGTGCCTCAGATAGCTGCTTTTTTAGTGCCTCAAATGCCTCATCCGCCTCTTGGTCCCAAACGAATTTATCAGATTTCCTCAAGAGGAGGTACAAGGGTATTGCCTTCTCTCCGAGTCTTGATATGAACCGGCTCAGCGCTGCTACGCTCCCCGTAAGCTTCTGTACATGCTTCATATTTTTTGGCTTTTTTAGACTCTGGATAGCTTTGATTTTATCCGGGTTTGCTTCAATCCCTCTCTCTGAAACAATGAAACCGAGTAACTTCCCTGCTGGGACTCCAAATACACACTTTGTCGGGTTAAGTTTCATCTGGTATCTTCTCAAGTTCTTGAATGTTTCCTTCAGATCATCAATAAATGTCTCCGCTTTCCTGGTCTTGATCACCACGTCATCCACGTAAGCATGAACGTTGCGTCCAATTTGGTCCTCAAAGCACTTCTGAATGCACCGCTGATAGGTTGCGCCGGCGTTCTTCAATCCAGACGTCATGGTTTTGTAACAAAAGGCCCCAAAAGGGGTTATAAACGATGTTTTCTCCCAGTCTTCCTTCTTGAGCTTGATCTGATGATACCCGGAATATGCATCCAGGAAGCATAGTAGGTCACTTCCAGCCACTGCGTCTATGATCTGATCTATCCTTGGAAGTGCAAACGGATCCTTTGGGCAATGCTTGTTGAGACTCGTATAATCAATGCACATCCTCCACTCATTGGTCTTTTTCATCACGAGAACCGGATTTGCTAGCCACTCCGGGTGAAATACTTCCATGATAAAGCCGGCTGTCAACAGCCGAGCGATTTCTTCGCCGATAGCCCTTCTTCTTTCCTCATTCATCTTTCTCAGTCCCTGCTTCACGGGCCTGGACTTGGGATCAACGTGCAAACTGTGCTCTGCCAGCTCTGTAGGGATACCCGGCATATCGCTAGGCGTCCAAGCGAACACATCCTGATTTGAACGAATAAACTCCACAAGTGCTTTTTCCTGCTCATCGTCCAAGTTAGATCCTATGGCAAATTGCTTGGAGGGGTCACCTTCGACGAAGGCCACCATCTTGGTATCTTGTGCTCATCCTTAGTGTTTGGCCTCTTCAATGCTGTCCTGTCATCCGGGTCTACTTGAGACCGGTAGTACTTAAGCTCCTACTTTCTACAGGCTTGTTCTGCCATTGCCGCATCTCCTTCGTCACACTCAGCCGCTATATCCCGGCTCCCATGTATGGTGATGGTCTGCTTAGGACCCGGGATTTTTAGCTGTAGGTACACGTAACACGGCCTGGCCATGAACTTGGCGTAAGCCGGCCTCCCAAATAGCGCGTGATAAGGACTGCGCAACTCCACCACTTCGAACGTGAGCCACTCCACCCGGAAATTATCCTTTTATTCTCCAAAAGCAACTTCCAAGGTAATCTTTCCCTCAGGGCACGCTGAGTGACCCGGCACGATCCCGTGAAAAACTGTTGAACTTTTCTGTAGCTGAGACTCCTTGAGACCCATGCGCAAGAAAGTTTCCCAATATAGGATGTTGATGCTGCTTCCACCGCCCATTAAGACTTTTTCAGCTCATAACCATTAACATGTGGCGCAACCACCAATGCTAGGACTCCTGGGTGTTCTATTCTTTCCGGGTGATCTCTTATGCTCCATGTTACATCTTGCTCGGACCACCTCAGGTATCTCGGGACAGCCGAGGAAACCGAGTTTACTGCCTTCTTTAGTATCTTTCTATCCTTGTTAGAAATTCCTGTGGTGTGAACGTGGTATTGGCCCAATTGCTTGGGGTTGGCTTGGAAACCTCCAGCTCCTCCCTGGTTATTACCCGGATTCCCAACTCCCGGGTTGCCTGCTGGGGGTGGGCCGTTGCCCGGGTTTCCACCCGGACCCGGTCCTCCTCCCCGGCATGCACCTCGCATAGCCTTGTTCACTTCCTCGTTCTTCCATCTCTGCAAATCCGCACATTGCTCCAATGAGTGGTTAGCCGGCCTTCCGTTCCTGCTGTGTTTCGGGCACGCCATTCTGAAGATATCCCAGTTGTTACCCGGCCTTGGTGGCCCTTGATAATTTCCTCCGTTATGATTTCCTGCGTTGAAATTTCCTTCTGCCCTGGGCCTTGAAGACCCGGCTTCTGTGCTGGCGACAAACTCGGAATTCCCCTCGAACGGGCGCTTGTTCTGGTTATTCCCATTGTTACCTCCATGGTTACCCGGCGTAGATCCATTGCCAGTTTATCCATTATTGCCTGTATTTGCTTTTGCTTTCTTGTCATCAACGTCCTCTTCCGTGGTATCCGTAGCAGCATGTTTGTTGCACGCATCCATTAGTTCTCCCATCGTAACTTCTGAAGCGTTCCGACTGGATTTCATGCGAGTTAACTTCTGCACTAAAGGCGTATACTTGCACGTCTTGGCCATAGCTTGCAACGCGTCCTTCGGCTGAATATCTGTAGATGAATGCAATATCTCCATAACCCGGTGCACCCAGCTGCGCACCGACTCTCCCTTCTTTTGCACAACCGTTCTAGATCGTCGATGGTAAACAACTTCATGCACGTTCCGTGAAAGTGCTTAATAAACGCAGTTTTCAACTCACCCCATGACTTGATAGATCCTTCTGGTAAATTGTTGAACCACAACTTTGCTGCTCCTTCCGACATCATTAAATACATGAACCTGGCTTGAAGGTTTACAGACGCGTTGCGAATCGACATAGCCATCTCATAACTGCTCAACCATGTTTCTGGATCCATAGTCGGCTCATAGTTTACTACTTTACTCGGTTCCTTGAATTTATCCGGGTAAGGCTTAGCCCTGATGTTATCCGTCAGACACTTGGGCCCAGCGAGATTAGTCGGTACTGGCCTCACTCGTGAAACATGCGATCCTGCGGGGGGTACGGCTGGACGTGGCGCTACTGCTGGTCCGTGCACCGCAGACCCGACCGCGGCTCTCCTAGCTCTGGAACTATCCACAATAGCTTGTGCTGCTGATACTGCTGGTGCTGCTTGCACGCGGGGAGGAGGCGGCATTTGCTGCTGCTCTGCCCTCCGTCGCGCTGAACTTGTTTGAATATTGCCGGCGTTGCCATGTTGCTGGCTGATATAAGGTGTTCCATGCATTCCACTCCTATTATCCGGGTAATTAACCTGCTGAGCCACTGCCGTATGCAACAAATCGATCGCCCGTCGGGTCTGCTCCGCATGGGGTGACTCTCTTACGGGGATCTGATTCAATGCTAACGTTGCGGCATATACGTTATCCATGGGGTTATTAAAGTGACCTGGCGGCGTACGAAATCGTGATGGTGGTGGTGGTGGCGCTGTGTTGCCGACAGGGGCCCCAGTCTGCAGTGTGGGTAACCCGGCCTGCACGTTTGCCGGCTGTCCTGCTCCAGTTGCCGGCTGATGCACAGTTTCCTGATTCACAGCCGGAATCGGCTGATCCTGGGGTGTGATGAATAGTGCATTAGGGTTTATGACTCCACCCATCGCCGGTAATCTTGTCTGGTATCTCTGATGCACCCTGCTTGTCTTAGCTCGGAGCCGGTTCTCCAGCGCGTCCAGTTCACGTTGGCGCGTGGCTACCCCTTGCTTCTCTGCTTCTACATCTCTTCTTTGTTGCTCTAGCGCGCGGCGTGCTACCTCCAAGTCCCTCGCACGTGCCGCGGCGTTTTCCGGGGTTATCACAGTAGCTAACACTGTTGGGTCCAAGACAATATTGTTACTGAACAGGGCCGGGTGCTGCGGATTCGAAGGACCCGCCCCTGGCGTCCTGTTAGCCAGGAACCCGAACATATTTGCCTGCAGCTCGCTATCCGTCGCTCGGCTGGTGACTGAAGCCGACTCTCCGTCAACCCGGGTTAGGACCGGATTTCCGTCAGCCGGATTTTGCTGCTGGGCCAATGCTTGCGCCGCTCCGACCACGGCCGTAGTCACGTTCCCCTGATTGAGATTGGTTGCAGGGGCCGTGTAGACCGCGACCTGGCGCGCAATGCTTGGCGAAGACTCATATTCCTCCTCATCGCCGCTATCTTCCTCGTACCGGTCCTCCAGCAGGTGCAAGATAGACTCGGTATCATCCTCTCTTATTACCCGGCCACGCGGGGTCCATGCCGGCTCCTCCAGCTGTTCCCTCTTCGTGGTGGGCTCTTCTATCGGATCCACTGTTCCGACCGATTCTTCTCCGTCCGACTGAACGTGGGTGGCTTCTCCTGACACAGAATCAAGTCCAAAATCGTCAGGGATTGAACCGAACGCACGTACCATGCCGACGAAGATGTTGACCCGGCCGATCGTGACGACAGATCCGGATTCGAGCAGATCCGACTCTGGCCCCCAGCCAAAATCGTCCACCATCTTCTCTCCTTCAGGGTTGGTGTAGATCTCGCCGACGACGAGGTTTTTCATGTTCTCCCGAGCTTCTCCCGTGATGTAAACACCCTTGGACGTAGGCCCCACGGTGGGCGCCAACTGTCGTGGGATAATCACGGCAGACGTTACCGGGGGTAACTTGTCTTGGGGCAAATCGACTCTGGTGTTTGGGAGAGGGTCTAGTTCAAGGGAAACCATGGTGATATGCGATCTGGTAGCCGGCAATCAAGTCGCCGAGTCTCCCATCTGAATATACTATCTCAACACTCGTGTTACAATGGATACTCGATATCTCGCAATCTCTATCTCGTAAGCTTGTCTAATCTAACCCTAGGGACCGGCTTATATAGTACCCGGATCCCCTGGCTTACTATCTAAGGCGTGTTCGGAGTCCTACCCGGACACTACTTACAAACCCTAAACTTCCTTATCGGAACCCACAATCCGGGTTACGAGGCCTACACTCCTGGGCCTTCTAGAAGCTCCTTTTCCCTAAGCCGGGTCTTGTGCAGCGTCCTTTGGGCCGAATTACACCTTGGTGTTAGCATACCGGGTTATCATCCCTCTGTCAGGCCCCCTAGGCACCCCCCCTTGGGCTCCCCTTTCGACTACATATCACCCTCAACCCTAAAACGACAGCGGGTTCGTCATATTCCACAAAAACACAACAGAGCGCCGCCGCCACCTCAAAACTCGATTCAGGGATCAGAAGTTCATGTTCCGGCGCCCTGCCGGGACGAGGATTCGAAGGAGATCATCGCCGTCGACACCGCCACCTCTTCTCCATCAACCATCCATGATTCCCCCGTCCATGTGTGAGTAAACACCGTTGTAGGCTGAGAGGGATTGGATGAGATCAATCATGTAATAATGCCAGATGGTTAGGGCATAGCGCCTAGTATCCATTATTAGTGTTTTCTACCGTTGTTGCAACTTGTTATGCTTAATGCTTGTCACTAGGGCCCGAGTGCCATGATCTCAGATCTGAAAATGTTATTATTTCATGAGTATTATTATGTTTCTTGATCATATCTGCAAGTTTTTTACATATGTCATTGTCCGGAACCCGAGGCCCCAAAGTGACAGAAATTGGGACAACCGGAGGGGATGGCTGTGATGTGAGGATCACGTGTGTTCACGGAGTGTTAATGCTTTGCTCCGGTGCTTTATTAAAAGGAGCACCTTAATTACCAGTAGTTTCCCTAGAGGCACCGCTGCCACGGGCTGGTAGGACAAAAGATGTTGTGCAAGTTTCTCAATGCGAGCACGTATGACTATATTGAAACACATGCCTATGGTTTGCCTAGAAGTTGGATGCTTTATTATTATTATCTGCAATGCCCATGTTTAGATTATTACATGACCTTTGTTATCCATGGAACACCCGTTCATTCATTCCCTCTATGCCTACGGTACTCCCATCCTGCTATTTTCCGCGATTGCTACTGTTGTTACTATTTTACTACTATGTTATTTTATTTCTAGTGTTGCTATAAATCTGTTACCACTGATAAATTGCTGCGAGCAAGTCTACTTTCAGGTGCATCTGAATTGACAACTCAGTTGTTAAGGCTAATAAATATTCTTTGGCTCCCCTTGTGTCAAATCAATAAATTTGGGTTTTACTTCCCTCGAAGACTATTGCGATCCCCTATATGTGTGGGTCATCATGGTGTTATTCTTCTAGTGGTGTCATGTGAACATTGACTACATGATACTTCACCTTTATGGGCATAGGAGGATGCATTGTGTATTTGGCTATTAATTGTGGGGTGCCGGAGTGACAGAAACCTAACCTCCCGTTAGGAAACCGATGCACGAGTGAGTGTAAGATCCCGGAGTTTTCAGGTTGTGGTTAGATTTATCTTAATTACTTTCTTGTATTTGCGGATGCTTACGAGGGGTATAATCACAAGTATATATTAGTCCTAGTTGGGCGGTGCATTAACATAGGTTCATCCACACAACACTTCACGAACCAATAAATATTAATCAACCGTATGAAACGAAAACACTTGACGAAATTACCATGTGTCATCAAGAACGTTTGGTAATCATAAGTAGAACAACCAGCTTGTCCTTTGCTCTCAAAAGGATTGGTCCATGTAACATCCCAAGTATGAAAACTCCTTTAGAATGTTTGCTTTTTGTTATTTTATGTTTTGCATCATGACATCATAAGCATTGCATTTGTTTTGCATTTGTTTTCATTTGATTTCATTTGTTTTCCTTTTGTTTTCCCTTGTTTTCCATTTGAATTTTCAAATCAAATTTCAAATCTTTGTTTTATACTTGTTCTGTTACAATTTTCAAATGAAAATTTCAAACCAAAACATCAAATTGTTTCCAATAAACATGGAAAGTTCAAACTAGTTTAAATTGTTTCTTTCAATAAGTTAATTAATATCATTTTTCACTCAAATTCAAATGAAATACAAACAGCAACCAAAAATTCAAATTTTGAAAAAAACAAACTTGGCACAGTAAGGTTTTGTAAATAACAAGATATAAAAATTTATCACCAAATTTTAAACCCCCTAAAAACCTTCCTTTTCTTCCTTTTCTATTTCTGCAAAAAAAAAACTGTTTCATTAAACAGAAAAAAAAAACAGAGGGGAGAGGCAGGCCAGTGGGCTGAGCCCAGCCCACCAGCACGGCCTGCTTACCCCCCCCCCCTCGTCTCTTACCTCTGTACGGCGTGCATCCGAGCTGCCCACGTCGACAGTGGCGTCGATGGGACGGCCACGAGCACCTCCCCTCCTCCTTTTAAGCTCGAGCCCGAGCTCACCCTCTGCCCTAATCTCTCCTCCCTCCTTTCTCCCTCTCGCCGCTGTCGTTTCTCCTCTCCTCCCACCTCTGTTCTTCTCTGTTCTGCACCACCACCGAGCGCCACCGCAACCCCCTCCGGCGATCGCCGTCGACATGGTATCCCTCCGCGCAGGATAGGCACGGGAATCGATTCCCCGTGCCGTCCTCGTCCTCCTCGACACCGCAGCGACAGCTGGGAACCCCCGGATCTTCGCCGCCGTCCAGCTCGCTGTCGCCGCCGTCCACTGTCCCGCACCGAGCCCTTCTTCCTCCCTCCCGGTGAGCGCAGCATCTCCCTCCTCCTCCTTCCCTCTCTGCTCCCGCACAGCACCTGCACGAGCACGCCCACCTCCCTTACGCACACGCGCACGCGGCAGCAGCTCGCAGCGCTCGCCGCCGGCGGCCTCCGTCAGGTTCAGATAACTGAATCTTTTTGCAGTTTCAGTTAAACGGCCACAAACTGCACCTCATACCCCCCGCGCCTCCTCCTCTGTCAGCAAACGCTCGACAGCGCAGTGGCAGCAGCACTGCGCGCACGCTCACGCGGTCGCGGGATCGATCCCTCGCCTCGCGGGATAAAAATCCCCACTTTTTGCACCGTGCCACGCGCGCGAGTGGGTGGCCCACCTGTGTGTGGCTCTGCGAGCCCAGTCAGCATCCACCCGCGGCCACGCAGCGCACAGCTGGGCCCTGGCCCACGGCCAGTGACCCAGGGGTGGCTCTGGGCGCGTAAGAAAAGCCCCAGGGGCCTGTCTGGAAATTATTTTTCGCAGCTAAGCCCCTGAATTAAAACCTAATGCTTTTAAAATTGCAGAACAGCCCCCAAGTTTAAAATGCAAATAACTTTTGAATTTCAACTCCAAATAAAATAAATAAAATTTGTATTCTGAACCAAATTCAATTCTCTACCTGATCAAATCATTTGTTTTCTGTTTTGAACATTTCAAATGTTTTCAAAATTTCAAATTCAAACAACTCATTACAAATTTGATTAAATTCATAACTAATTCAAAATTAATTCAAATGTCACATATAAAATATGTTTTCCATGCCAAATTGAACCACCTTTTCAAATATACACCTTGTTTCATGTTTTGAATAATTAAATCTGGTTAAATAGTTTAAACCTTGTTTAAATCATTTAAAATTGCTAAATTCCTAACTTGGTCAAATTAAATTCTTTTTGAACATATAAGATATGTTTTCAAACCAGAAAAATATAATCTTTTCAAATATGAATTTTATTAAATGTTTTGAACAAATAAAAATTCAAATAAAGTCATACTTGAATTAAATTCATTTAAATCTTGTTTGAACTTGTTTAATTCATAATTAATTCATTATAAATCCTTTTCCAACAAATGAAACATGTATACAACCTAAAATTTTGTGTTCTTTCCAATTGTGAACTTTGTTATCTATTTTGGACAATTAAAACGGGTGAAAACAACAAATGCTTGTGTAACTTCTTTAAGAAACCAAAATTTCATAGCTTAATAAATAAAATTTCAAACTTGGCAAACACCTTTTCAAATTGAATCTATTGATGTTTTCTCATTGTTTTCCCCATCCATGCATCATGCTAATCCACTTACACATGATGATTAGTTGTAGCTCATTTAATTCAACCTAAATTCATGGGCTTTCCATATGCAATCCAAATTGCATATGGGTCCATTTAATTATGTTACCATGTCAACTAGCTTACCTTTGATGCATCAATTAAATTGTCATGCATCATCCCATGATTGTGCATTATGCCATGTTATTGATTGTTTGTCTCTCTGCGTTGTTTGCTTGCTTCTTCTCGAATAGACGACGACGTTGAGACAGACGAGGTTTACGACACTACTTCTGAGGAGTTAACCCAGTACCAGGCTACTGAGTTTGCAGGCAAGTATTCACTCACATGAACCATTGTGTCCTTTCCACACTGGATATCGATACTTTCCGTTGTCTATTCTGCTAGCCTTAAGATTCGTTGCTTGTGTTCGATCCTATCAAATGTTATCCTGTAACCCTGATATAGCCTATCCTCCACACCTATAACCCCATTGCTTGTTGCCTGTGTCTTACTAGCATGCTTAGGGTTGTTACTGCTCGAGTCTGATGTCCGTTATTTCTTTTACCATATTTATTATGTTCTGGGGGCTCGATGTTAAACAACAACCTATTAATGTTTGAGGTAATGCTAAATTGATGATAAGGCACCGGCAGGAGGCCGGGTATGGTTTTGAGGCCTGCTAGTGTCGAACTCAGGAAAAGTCTTTGTCCTCTGGATCCATGTTGAGCGCGCTAACCGCATGTGGGAAGCGTGTATGGGCGCCCCCCGCAACTCTGATTCGATTCGCATCTCGTCCAAATCGCCACACTTAGTTCGGATTTTCCATTTGATGCACTCATATGCAGGTACGAACCCGAGGCCAGGGTGGAAACTTTTGTAGTCGGCATTTAGGGCGGCGTGGTCTTCCAGTGCTATGAGGGTCCCCCTTTTCTTCGTGGGGGCTCGATTAGCCGCGCACGCACAGCACGTGGTTCTTTGGGCTTGATGCGAAGAAGAGTTGGGTTGTGTTGAGTGCCTCGCTTGGTGGAAGTGCATTTCCAATCTGGCGGGGTATTCTTACGTGCACGGCCAAATTGGTGCACCCCTGCAGGGTTAAATCTTCTCGAGAAGCCGTGTTGTCCGCGGTTATGGATGACTTGGTGATAGGGCTGGCTAACAAGGATTAGACAACTTACATCTAACTAATGATAAATTGACTAGTAATAGTCTTCTTGTCACAATAACTTGACCCATCATTAATCCAATTGTGTGAGTTATCCTCGGATTGCTTCTTTGGATAAGGGGCGAGATCCAGGATGGGTTTGTTTGAGGATAGTGGTAGTTGGTTACGATACGTTATCTTATCCCCTTCTTTTAGCCGGAAGTTGTAGCATGTTTCTGTAGTTGGTTAGTGCAGCCTGCTGCCGCACTTGTTGTATCACCTATTCTTCCGTTGAACCCAAAGCATCTGTACTTGGTGTTGCCGGGTACACTTTGGTATCTTGTGAGTCTTGCTTGCCAGTACTTGTCTGTACTGACCCCTTTGGGGCTGTGGTTTCCGCAGACTACGTTTCCGAGGATCCCCATGGTGGCTACTACGTGGAGTATGACGAGGCTGCTGACGAGTAGATAACGGACCCGGGCAGGATCCGAGACATCGTGGATGGGCTCCGTCTTTTCGTTTCCGGCCTCTTAGGCCTATTTGGATCTTGTCTGTACCCAGACATTTTGGATGCTTCCGCTGTGATGTAATGATGAATTGTTGGGACATGTGTCCTCTGGATGATTGTATTTGCTATCTCTGCTCTAGTGAGAGCTATTTGCAACTTATTTCAATCTTTTGTGTCTTAGAGATATGTTGTGATATCACTTGTTCAAATGCCGTTGACGTACCATGTGTGTATGTTATGAAGTACGTCAATGGAAGTAGTCGGATTTCTATGGGATGGTTTACGCAGACGATGGATAGTAGATAATGGTTGTCACACGTTTACGTGTTGGCCTGCTCATATTGAGATGCGGGTGCCGGTATGCCCCGTAAGCCATTTTTTTCTACTGTTTAGCGGACTGTGAGTATCCTCTAGAAGTCCGGGTGCGACAGTCCACTCGCTGTAGTTATATTTACTGTTATTTATTTACTCGCACTTTATTTATCTGCTATATCAAAAACCTCCAAAAACTTGTTTGCTAGTGTTTACGATGAATCCTCTATCCAACCTGCTTGTCAACACCTTTTGCTCCTCGTTGGGTCCAACACTCTTATTTATCGAAAGTACTAGGATACACCCCCTATACTTGTGGGTCATCACTTACCCACAAGAACAAATTTGTCTCAAGCTGTGTTTCACAGATATTTATTAGTTTAGAAGAGCTCTAAGGACATTTCACATTACTCAGTTGAGAATCTATGGTTATCATAGAAACAATGGTGAAAGAATTATAGCAAATTGTAGTGTGGAAGGATGTCCTTTCTTCATGCCAGCTTCAAAGATTTCTCATGAGAAGACTTTATGCGTTAGAAACATGAATTTGCAGCACACTTCTGCAGCACTTGAAGAGAATACAAATATCACAATTTATTGGTTTGCATATCAATGCGAGTAGGCCATTAGGACTGATCCTAATACATGTATTGACACATTAATTTAAAATACTAAGATCAAGTGGGGAGTTGTGGTGCCAAAGATAAAAGCATATATACCAAGAAAGAAGGCATTCCATGTGGTTATTGGTGATCAGAGGGCACGTTACACCAGATTGATACATTACTTGCAGGTTGTGATTGACATGTAACATCCCAATGTTTGAGAGATTATAAGGATCAAAATATAATATGTGCATTTGCAAAGCATGCATCTAAAAATGCAGGAAATTTGGGCGCGAAAGTTTAAGCGAAGCAAAGTGACCAATGTTTCGCTTGACATGATGAAATAGGTTTAGTTCATCTGGTTAAGGGTACATTTAGAGTGATCTTTACAACAAGTATCTTATAAAAAATCATCTGATAAAACAAACCAGATTTGGTTGTGACCAGCATTATCTTTCAACAACTTTAACCACAAGTCTATAAGTGACTTGGAAAAATTCAACTAGGTTCATAGAGTTCAAAGAGGAGTGAGTATCCCAATCACATATCTGAGGATCTTGTTTTCCCAAAACTAATAATGCACAATTGAATAAATCTCATCAACAGAGATTTTATGTCCTTTTAAAACATGAATTTCTTAAGTTATCAATCCGTTCACACAAGACCTTTATAAATTATCTCACAACTACTAAGTGAACCTTTACAAGTAAATAACCAAAGTTCAATAGAACATAACTTATGCAAATCCTATATAACTAAGTAGATCAGCCCCACTAACCTATTTCTCTAAACATGCAGCCTATCCACCTCAGCTATCCAACTCAGCAATTTCTTAATTTTTCTCTTTTATTATTTTAGTTTCTTTTTACACGTTCGCTTTTCTTTTTGCATGTAGTGACTGCCTCAAATACTCAATCCAGTTTTATTGTCCACCTATTTTTAGAGTTATGCTACATCTACGGGAGGATTGTTACGGAATTTGCTTACGGGATGAGCTGGCAACAACTGGTTGGAGGGGCTGGACGGGGCCGACCCAGTGAAATTCAGGGGGAGCAGATTAGGAGAAAGCACGTATGCGCGTAGGCTAATTCCGGAGGCTCGTCGTCCGTATGTCTAGCATTTTCGCTATTTTTATCACCCTGTGTTAATTTCCACTCGATCTTTATTCCACGCACTGTGGCAACCTCTCCAATTTCAGTGATTAATTGCTCCTGACTCTTCCTCTTCTCCAGGAAAGTTGAACCGAGGCGAAGAGACCCACCGCCTCTGCCTCTTTATATCTTGTGTTCCCTGCTATCATTCTAATCACGCATGAGTAGATTCCCTCTTCAGATATCTCTGTCTTCTCCCACAGCTATGTACTGTTGCCTTATCTCTATCTACTGCTCTGGAATCACAGATTCATAGGTAGTGAATCCCAACTGCAAGAACTGAGGAGGCACACATATCTTCTACTCCAAATTCACAAGAGGAATTTCCAAGACCCCTCACTGCCAAGAATCCCCACATTTCGTCCTCAAATTCTCTAATAATTATGTAATTTTTGTTTTCTTTGTCATGTGCACGTAAACTTAGGAATGAGCGATAGATCCTTTTAGATATGGTTATATTGTCGTATGGTCAATCTTCATGTAATTGGCACATTATTATATTATTTCGGTCTAGCTCTGTACTAGGATGCAGTGTTTCTATGTCTCGGATGCATATCTCCGACCTGTGTGTTGCAGCCAAGCACCTTTCCATGCCGTCCATCTCTCGATCCGCCGCATCTGCATTGGCTCGCGACATGGTGTCAATCGTCAACATACCTCCTGCTGGGTCGCAGCTGTTTTGGGCCTTCGCATCCTCATCTAAATTAGAGGTTCGAGCTACTGCAAATGGGGTTGATCTTCAGGATTCTGAATCATTAAGGATACACCACATTTTGTTCCTTTACAAATTTAGTATTTTCAGGTGAGATTGAGTGGTACTCCTTTCCAATGTTAGTTGATTGTACAATATCAACTTTTCGTTTACAAAAATGGTCGTCTGTTTCAGTGATCTAGCCTTTGTACAGAGTAATAATATGATGCTGATACATATATCGGTTTAAGTTTTTGCCGAAGGGGTCATCAAGGAAATAAACACTATTCCAATCTTATACCAGGTTCGTCTTTTGAACAAGTTACATATGCCCTTTCCAACCTCATATCTCAGTTGTAATATTTTTTAGGAGGTATTTTAATTATTCTACTTTCAGGAGACGGTGTTCCCGTTCCAGTCATTTCTTGCCTCCGTTGTATCTATATTCTTTTCCTTGCTACTAAATGAAAGAAATAAAAAGTTTAGGATTATTCACATTTTGTAAGAAAGAATTAAGAATTGTAATTAGTTGTACTTATCATGCATTTTCTAATTTATTTCTTAGATACTAATTTCTTAGACACGCCAACCACGGACGCGACGGGAATCGAAAAGATAAGAGGATGAGCGTTCCTTCTCTTCACCCGCCACCGCCCTCACCACCACCGTCCTCACGCGCACCCTCGCCGTCCTCGTCACGTCCACCCTCGCCGGCGCACGCTAGGGATGGCCCGCTGGGTGTGGAACACCGTTGGCACGCTGCTTATCATGCACGAGCACGTGAGAGACTACATCTGTTCCACGGTGAGGTAATCTGGGACGGGCGTGACCGCGTTTCGTTATTAGATGTTGATGGCGTCGAGATGGACAGCTGCTCGACGACGGCGATCGCCGGAGTCGCCACGGGAGCTACCATCAAGTTCCACAGATGGGTGGCTAGGGTTGGGCCACGTCATGTTGCTGGTACGCCTGATCGATCCAATCCGGTCGTGTCGCGCCGTGCACCGCCCTTGGTGCGCGTGTGCGGTGTGGCTCGACCACGTTCGAGCTCGGGGCCACCGTCAGCCATGGCGGAGCTCTTGGGCCCACTTGACAGTGCGTTGGTATCTCTTATCCCCCCGCACGGAGAAGCCGAGGCAAATATTCCCCATTCGCGAGGACGGGTGAGGAGAGCAAACCCTAGAACGTGCGGGGTTGTGTTCGTTCGATCCCCACAATCCAATCGCCCATCTCAACCAAATCCAGTCAATCCGGTGCAGTGGAGAGGGAGTGAAACAGGTGATTCCAGATCCTTTGCTCAAGTGGTAAGGGGATCCATGGATAGAAGGTTCAATAGAGGAAGAGGGGGGGTTTCGGAGGTGGAGGCTATGGGGGTCCTCGTCGATCTCCGCCCAGAAATTTCTGATCGGGGCCGTATGGAGGGAGATCTAGATTTGGAGATGATATGGCGCGGAGGGAGGAGGAGAGAAGGAGGGAGGAGATCCGTCGAAATGAAGAAGAGTGGAGACGGGAAGAAGCACGCAGGCGAGAGGAAGATCGTCGCAGGTCGGAGGAGCGCCTCAAGGAAGAAGAAGAAGCTCGTCGACGTGAAGCAAGTATCCGGCAAGAGGAGGAGCAACGCAGGGCTGAGAGATCCAGAGAAACAGAGAGGCTAGCCAGGGAGCGTGCTCTGATGGATCAGAGGAGAAGAGATGAGGTCGCGGCTGGAGATCGTGACCGATGGAGTCACCGCCAGGAGATGCTGGGTGCTGCTTCTGCATCGACATCTGCCAATACAAACACCGTGGTGTCCGCGTCGCCGATTCCCTCTGGTGAGTTACAGAATCGCAACTCTGCTGCTGGTCGTGATCTGGTTTCGCATCCTTTGATTGTGAGCCCATCCGTCCAATCGAACTTCCCCACTGGTAATACTTTACCTGTAAATCCAGCTCGTGCACCTATAGCTCATAGCAATCTTGAGGGGGATGCTCATAATCTGAGACAAACTAGGGCTCCAGCAGGGTCCTCTGCACCTGTGTTGGATGCCTCTAGTCCTATTGGTATGAACATTCCTAGTGAAATTGAGGAATGGGGTCCTCTTGGTACTGGCAGATGCAGTTGTTGTGGTGGGATGCATAGTCTTGCTGTTTGTCAGAATAGAGATCCTTGGGATTATGTGGCTCCGTTTTTTGGCTCAGCAGATTTCGATCAGGGTTTCTACTCCATTCCAGCTGCAGAAGTAGAAGTCAGGCCTCAAGAGGTTCTGCACCAAGCTAGCATTAGAATTGTTTCTGGTGATGCTACAGGGAGAGAGATTGAACATGAGTTCCAGGTGTGGGCCGAATCTGTGCAAATTAATTGGAGATTCTATGCTAAGATGATATCTGAAACAGAATTTCAAATGAGGTTCCCTAATGCTAAATGTTTGGAGGAGTTATCTCACTTTGGCAGGTTGTACATGAAAACCAAACCCGATGTCTTGATTGAACTCAAAAAATGGTCTGGTGATATTGTTCCCATAGCTCTTTTGGAGGAAGCCTGGTTCAGGGTGAAGGGGATTCCAATGAAATACAGGGATAGAGCAACAGTATTTTATGTTGCAGGGCTTGCAGGCAAGCCCCTGGCTCTTGATAAGAATAGTTTGAGAAACTTCAACTTTGTTAGGGTCAAGCTAGGGTGCAGAGATGTTTCTTTGGTGCCAAACATGAGGGAAGCCGAGCTGAAGGGGGGTTTCTATGAAATCCAATACATTCGTGAGATTTTTGAGCCTTCTGTAGACCCAACCACTGCCTATAGAAATGCTGTGGATGTTTCTAGCTCTGCTGCTACAAACAATGCTGATAATGCCCAGAATAATGGTGGGGGAGTCCTGCAGGATCCAGTTGCTGATACAAATCCTAGAGGTAGCATACAGAATGGAAGGGGGGCACAGGGGTGCAATGGTACTTATGAGAATGCTTCTAGACATGATATAGTGACCTCCAGTGAACAATCAACAATGGACAAAGGTAAAAGCATTGCAGCTTCGATTTTTGAGACTGGTCAATCATCTGGGTCCAGCAGCACCTCCTTCCCTACAAGGATGAATCAAATTTTCTATGGTAACAACTACAGGAGTGGTAATAACCAGGTCAACAATGTCAATAACTTGCAAGGGCTACATGTGACTAGTACTATCCAGGCTCAAATTGTTAATGCACTGTCGACAGAAAATGTGGGGGGTGTTATTCCAAGCAATGACTCAAAGAAGGATACTGCATTTGATGATGATGATGAAGGTAGTCCTGGAAACAAAAAAACTGTGAACAATAGTTTTGAGAGTTTTATTCAGCAGCTGGCAGGGAATGGCAGTGATAAGGTAGAGCTAGTGCAAAAAGAGTACAGGCACATTTTAGATCCTATAGCAGAGGAGGCCAGGCCAGAAGAAGACCAATCTGAGGAGAGTGAGAGTGATGATGATGATGATGAATCCAATTCTGATGAGGGATCTCAATCTTCTGATATGGAAACTGATATACCATACTTACCCAGGGGGTCTGTGGTTTTTGCTTTACCTGCACCTGGTGCAACATCTGGGAGGGCAGAGGTGATTGCTCTGGATGGATCTCAACCAGAGGTAGTTCTAACTCAGGAACAGGAAGGCAACACAGAGGAGGACCAGGTAGTTGCAATGGAAGAAGATGGTAATACTACTCTGCCTAGCAGATTCAGCTCTAGGATCCTTGAGAGAAACAATAACCAAACCAGGGTGGAGGACCAGGCTAGAGATGCTGCTTCAAGAAGGAATCTGGAAGGTACAAATCTCACATCATCTAACTCTTTTTCTGTAGTTGATAATGATGATATTGCTAGTAGGGCCTTGGAAATGGGTGTTAATCCTTCTGAATTTACTTTAGATAAAATTGATAGCCTTAGGGATTTGGAAATTGCTAGACATAGTTTGGCTGAGAAACAAGTTGGGAATGTTGATGAAAATACTCCTGAACAAGGGGGGCTTTATTGCTGGGGTGGAAGGAGGATGGTGTAGATGCAGATGGGTTCACTCCTGTGGTATCTAGGAGTTCCAGGAAGAAACTTAAAATCTTGAGAAAGAAGAATTCTGAAGGAGCACTAGACAAATCAGGTGCTGCCTCAGGGAAAGTCAACATTGATCACCCTTTGAGTGATGTGTTGTCTGGTCCCAGGATTAGAAAGAAAAATCCCAAGTATTTATGATTGGAGCTAGCTGGAATTGCAGGAGTGTGGGTAAGAAAGGAATGGGAGATTGTTTGCAGGATTTTATTAGAAATAATCAAATTGACTTTGTGGGGCTGCAAGAAACTATGCAGAAAGACTTTTCCCCAGCTTTTTTTAGGAAGATTGACCCTTTGTGTCAGTTTTCCTGGAACTGGTTGCCCTCTGTTGGCAAGTCTGGTGGGATTTTAGGAGGTGTGAGGAATGATAAGTTTGATATAAAGAGCATTTCTATGGGCAAATTTCATGTTAGGGTGGTGGTTTATGATTTCAAGAAGAAAACTGATTGGTGTTGGGTAACTGTTTATGGAGCAGCACATGATAAAGACAAAAATGAGTTCCTGGTTGAATTAGCTGGGGTCTGTGCAGACCAATCTCTTCCTATGCTTATTGGTGGAGATTTCAACTTGCTTAGGTGTCCTGCTGATAAAAATAAAGGTATTACTTCTATGAAGTGGGGTGATATCTTTAACGGTATCATTAACACTTATGAGCTTAGGGAAATTGATATGACTGGAGGGGCATATACTTGGTCTAATGACCATGACTTTCCAACTTTGGAAAAATTGGACAGATTTCTTATGAGTAGAGATTGGGAGAAACTTTTTCCTCTGGTCACAGTGCACAAAATCACAAGGGAAATGTCTGACCACAACCCCATCATCCTTGATACTATGGAAGGTGTAGCTGAAAAAAAGAAGGAGTTTAGGTTTGAGAAAAGCTGGCTTAAAGAAGAAGATTTCTTGTGCAGGGTGGAGAAAGCTTGGGCCAGGCCTGTTAGGGCTCGTTCCAGAATAGAACAGTTTCAGTTAAAAATAAAGAATGTGAAAAATCATCTGAAAGGCTGGGGGGCAAATCTTAGAGGGAATAATAAGAAGCTAAAAAAAGAAATGTTACAGCAGCTGCAGGAACTTGAACTGTTGGAAGAAACTGGTCCTTTAACTAATGACCAGCTTATCAGGAAAGGGCAGATACAGAATTGTCTGATAAAAATTCATGAAACTGAGGAGGCCTACTGGCATCAAAGATCTAGTGAGATGTGGTTGCTGAAAGGTGACAGGAACACAGAGTTTTTTCACAGGGTGGCAAATGGTAGGAGGAGAAGGAAAGTGATTTTTTCCTTAAGAAAAGATCATGATGTTATTCAGGGGACTCCTGATGTTTTACAACATGCTACTGCTTTCTATAAAGATCTCTTTGGCCCCTCTGTGGCAAAAGGGTTCAATCTTAGAAATAATGTGTGGGATTTAGAGGAGATTTTATCTGAAAATGATAGGCATGTGCTGGATAGACAGTTTACTGAAGAGGAGATTAAATCAGTGGTTGACAGTATGGAGAGAAATAAGGCAGCAGGTCCTGATGGGATTCCTGCAGAATTTTATCAGGACAGTTGGCCAATTATTAAGAATGATTTGGTGGATTTGTTTCATGATTTCTTTGTGCATAACATTGATCTTTCTAGAATTAACTATGGAATTATCACTCTTCTTCCTAAGAGTGAAGATGCTGACAGAATTCAAAAATTCAGGCCTATTTGCCTGTTACAGGTTTTGTTTAAAATCTTTACTAAAGCTCTGACAAATAGGCTTGAACCTTTTATGGGGAAATTAATAAATAAGTGCCAGACTGCTTTTATTAAACAGAGACACATTCTTGATGGTGTGGAGTTGTTGCAAGAAATCATCAGAGAGGCTAAATATCAGAAGAAACAGGGAGTAATACTGAAGATAGATTTTGAAAAAGCTTATGATAAAGTTAATTGGGATTTCCTGCTTGAGACATGTAAACAGAAAGGTTTTAGTAGTAAGTGGCTGCATTGGTTGAAAAGTGTTATACATCATGGAACTTTGAGTGTCAAAGTAAATGATGTGATTGGACCATACTTTGCTAGTTACAAAGGGGTGAGGCAGGGTGATCCTTTGTCTCCTTTCCTGTTTAATGCTGCTGCTGAAAACCTTGCCAAAATGGTTCACAGAGCTCAGGATGCTGGTTTGGTAACTGGTTTGGCTGAACACCTGGTTCATGGGGGAGTTGCTATTTTACAATATGCAGATGATACCATTTTTCTGCTAAAAGATGATATGGAAACTGCCAGGAATTTGAAATTACTTCTGTATATTTTTGAAAGGATGTCTGGTCTTAAAATAAACTTTGAGAAGAGTGAGGTGTTGATGGTGTTAGAGGATTCTGAAAAGCAACAAGCTTACATTGACATGTTCAACTGTCAGAAAGGGGAGTGGCCCATTACTTATCTAGGGGTACCTGTTAACTCCAGGAGAAATTCTGTCAAGGAAATGCAGTTTTTGGGCGGGAAAGTGAGAAAAATGTTAGATGGTTGGATGGGAGGGGCTCTATCTATTGGGGGTAGAGTCATTAGAACTGATGTTTGCTTGTCATCAGTAGCAGTTTATCATATGTCCTTGTTCTTATTGCACAAGACAACTCTAGAAGAACTAGACAAACCTAGGAGATCTTTCTTGTGGCAGAGCAGTGCAGCTAGGAGAAGGTATCATCTGCTTAGTTGGAAGATAATTTGCAAGCCTAGGAAGAAGGGTGGTCTTGGTCTTAAAAATCTAGAGAAATTTAACATTAGCCTTATGTGTAAATGGTGGTGGAAACTTGAGTCTGGAGAAGGGCCCTGGCAACATTTTATTAGGGCCAAGTATCTGGGTGAGAGAGGGATCACTCTGATTAAACATAGTGCCAAGGATTCCACTTTTTGGTCTGATCTGTTAAAAATCAGGCATCACTACTTGGAGGGGAGAATCATGAAAATTGGTAATGGGAGAAGGACTAGCTTCTGGAAAGATGCCTGGTGTGGGCATACTCCCTTGATGAATATGTTCCCTGATCTGTTTGCAATCTGCAATGATCAGGATGCCTCTGTAGCTGATTTGGCTGGCAGGGGGTGGTCACTTTCCTTTAGAAGGTGGCTGGTTGGGGATCTGCAGAATAACCTGAGAAGTCTAAATAACAAACTAGCTTGTGTTGCTTTGAATAATAATGATGATACACCTAGCTGGAGGTGGACAAAGTCTGGAATGTTTACTGTGAAATCTATGTATAATCATCTGTCAAACAGGGGGTTAGATAGGTCCTTTAGACATCTCTGGAAATCCAAAATTCCTTTCAAAATTAAAGTGTGGCTTTGGCTTATTTGGCACAATGCAATTCCCACAAAGGACAATATGAAGAGGAGAAAGTGGGTGGGGAACTTTGGCTGTCAATTCTGTGCGGATGATGAATCGATCTTGCATCTGTTCTTTCGGTGTGATGCAGCAAAGTATGTCTGGAGCATAGTGGGTACGGCTGTGGGGGCTAGGGATCGTCCTGGTTCCTTCTTACAATACTTCTGGTGGTTACCACAGTATTTATCGGCGTCTCGTAACATCCAGATTACTGGTTTGGCGGCTATTTGCTGGGCCATCTGGAAGCTGAGGAATAGGTCGTGCTTCGAGGCGAAGCTAATCAGCTCCCCTTTTGAACTAATTAGCTACTCGTGTGTTTTTCTGAACTACTGGGCAGGTCTTCATCCACAGCAAGAGCGAGATGATCTCAGGGAGGGTGCCAACATTCTGATCCGTGTGGCGTCGAATGCTGAAGCTGCTAATACCCGGGCAAGGGACGCGATGACTCGTCAACCATTGCTGCTGGAAGACGCTGAGGATGACGCGATGGAGGATACTATCTGATTGTCGTTCTGTTTCTGTCTCTGGAGATGTTGTCGGTGTTTTTGGCGTTTGCAGTCCGTTGCTCTTGGATAGCTGGGGTGTTGTTTGTTGCTTCACTGGTTTCAAAAAACCTGTTTGAACTTTGGGCCTGTTGCCTAATCTGTGTGGTTGCGGGGTGGTGTGTGGAGGGGTTGCGTCCCTATGTACAAAAACGCTTTGTGGCTGAACTTGTTGGTGGTTCCGTTATTGCAATAATAATGGAGCACGGGCCCTTCTCGGGGGGTGCCGTTTATGTAAATACTTTATGTTGTCGCGGGATGCCAGATGTTTCGTGCTAAACATGATGACTTTTGGTTCAAATGCAAATATTTCTCGCTACTTAATTGTTACTAAGGAATATGGCATATTGAGTAATAGTGTGGCGATCTCTTATTATCTTTGAGTGGTTAGAAATTTTGTTTGTATTCATTCCGCAGCAACGCGCGGGGTGTTATCTAGTAAGCCTTAAATCAAAACCCCACAAGTGGGAAACGACTTTATTATTATTAACATATTTATAGAATATGTACATATCTCATCAACCATAAAGGAAGCATTCAAAAGAAGAAACAAATCTTCTCAAACGAGTACAAACCCTGAGCATGGCTAATAACAATCGACAAGAAAGAGAAAAACAATGAGGAATCGAAGCAAAGGACGTGTTAGAGAAACACGGCCAAACTAAACCCCTTGGCGGATACACTCTAGAGGAACAACATCATGCGGCTTGTAGAGGAAAGCAAATTTGAATCTCCATGAATTGACAGGGAGGGAGTAGTAGACGGGGGTGAATTGGCAAAATCAATTTCAAGTAAACTTTTTTTTACATGAATTTAAAGTAAACTTGGTTATAACACTTTGATTCACCTTTTAGACGCTTTTCTTACGTAACCACATCTGTTGCGTTAATTATATTAAGCGCACTGCTGGGCGTCCTCCGGAGGATCCTGGGGGAAAATCCTCCGGGTCCTCCTGTCGACACGTGTCCCAAAAATCGCTCAATCCCGCTTTTGCTACACTAACAGTAAAAAACGGTTCATTGAAATAAGAATATTACGCTATTGTAGAAAATTATATAAAAAATCTCGCTTTTGCTATTGTGGAGAAAAAAACGATTCATTGAAATAAGAAATTTGTGCTATTGTAGCAAAAAAACATTGTCGACATAAAAAATAAAAAAACTAACTTTGCCGGAGACATCGTCGGAGACCTCGCCTCGCCGGTGATATTATAGCAAACACTTTGCACTACTATAGCAAATCTTAACATCAATTGTAGTAAGAAAAAATTTGCTATTGTAGCAAAAAATAATGACATAGTCGGAGACACCGCCGGAGATATTATAGCAAACTGTAGTGTGGAAGGATGTCCTTTCTTTATGCCAGCTTCAAAGATTTCTCATGAGAAGACTTTATGTGTTAGAAAAATGAATTTGCAGCACACTTCTGCAGCACTTGAAGAGAATACAAAGATCACAATTTATTGGTTTGCATCTCAATGCGAGTAGGCCATTAGGACTGATCCTAATACATGTATTGACACATTAATTTAAAATACTAAGATCAAGTGGGGAGTTGTGGTGCCAAAGATAAAAGCATATAGACCAAGAAAGAAGGCATTCCATGTGGTTATTGGTGATCAGAGGGCACAGTACACCAGATTGATAGATTACTTGCAGGTTGTGATTGACATGTAACATCCCAATGTTTGAGAGGTTATAAGGATCAAAATATAATATGAGCATTTGCAAAGCATGCATCTAAAAATACGGAAAATTTTGGCGCGAAAGTTTAAACGAAGCAAAGTGACCAATGTTTCCCTTGACATGATGAAATAGGTTTAGTTCATCTGGTCAAGAATACATTTAGAGTGATCTTTACAACAAGTATCTTATAAAAAAATCATCTGATAAAACAAACCAGATTTGGTTGTGACCAGCATTATCTTTCAACAACTTTAACCACAAGTCTATAAGTGACTTGGGAGAATTCAACTAGGTTCATAGAGTTCAAAGAGGAGTGAGTATCCCAATCACATATCTGAAGATCTTGTTTTCCCAAAACTAATAATGCACAATTGAATAAATCTCATCAACAGAGATTTTATGTCCTTTTAAAACATGAATTTCTTAAGTTATCAATCCATTCACACAAGACCTTTATAAATTATCTCACAACTACTAAGTGAACCTTTACAAGTAAATAACCAAAGTTCAATAGAACATAACTTATGCAAATAAACCTTAAATCAAAACCCCACAAGTGGGAAACGACTTAATTATTATTATTAAAATATTTATAGAATATGTACATGTCTCATCAATCATAAAGGAAGCATTTAAAAGAAGAAACAAATCTTATCAAACGAGTACAAACCTTGAGCATGGCTAATAACAATCGATAAGAATGAGAAAAACAATGAGGAATCGAAGCAAAGGACGTGTTAGAGAACCACGGCCAAACTAAACCCCTTGGCGGATACACTCTAGAGGAACAACATCATGCGGCTTGTAGAGGAAAGCAAATTTGAATCTCCATGAATTGACAGTGAGGGAGTAGTAGACGGGAGTGAATTGGCAAAATCAATTTCAAGTAAACTTTTTTTTACATGAATTTAAAGTAAACTTGGTTATAACACTTTGCTTCACCTTTTAGACGCTTTTCTTACGTAACCACATCTGTTGCGGTAATTATATTAAGGGCACTGCTGGGCGTCCTCCGGAGGATCCTGGGGGAAAATCCTCTAGGTCCTCCTGTCGACATGTGTCCCAAAAATCGCTCAATCCCGCTTTTGCTACAAACAACAAAAAACGGTTCATTCAAATAAGAATTTTACGCTATTGTAGCAAATTGTAAAAAAAAAAAACAAATCCCGCTTTTGCTATTCTGGAGCAAAAAACGATTCATTGAAATAAGAAATTTGTTCTATTGTAGCAAAAAAAAAATCGACATAAAAAATAAAAAATATCTAACTTTGCCGGAGACATCGCCGGAGACCTCGCTGGAGATATTATAGCAAACACTTTGCACTACTGTAGCAAATCTTAACATCAATCGTAGTAAGAAAAAATCTGCTATTGTAGCAAAAAATAATGACATAGTCGGAGACAACGCCGGAGATATTATAGCAAATATTTTACGCTACTATAGCAAATATGGATAACAATTGTAGCAAAAAATAGTTTGTGCTATTGTTAAAAGAAAAAAGTAACATCGTCGGAGAGGTCGCTCCAGAAAAAGTCAGGTCCACCGTGGCTTTACCGGCATGTTGTATGTAGATTATCAAGCGGGGTGATAGAAGCCGAGAGCAGACTTTTAGAAAACCACTTGTTTTATGGTGGATCGTTTTATCCTGCACGTTGGCAATCCGGATGACGCGTGGGCACCCATAGAAAAAGACTCGGATAGCATGCAGCAGGGGTCGTCCCAGCAAAAAAATCAGGAAGCAAAAGGAGCCGTCACCGACCGGTCGAGCGGCAGGTCCACACGGCGCGGCCCCGCACACAGAAACAGGAGCCGTCGTTCCGCACGGAAAAGGACAAGTGAAGCCGGCAGCAGCAACGCGGAGGCGATGCCGTGGGACCCCAGCAGCGAATGGTAGCCCAACCCCAACCGCTGCCACTCCCTAGGCTAGCTACTCTACTCGCTTTCGTCCGTTCTCCCCGGCCGCGTACCCCGCGGTACAACGCCACACACGCCACGCAGCCTTGCCTTCCTCCCGCCTTCTCCGCCTCACTAAACTAGTCCCAGCATACCGCGTTCCACGCCGTGTCTCCCATACCTATATAACACTTCGCTTCCGAGCTTCTCTGCTCCAGCAAACTCTCCTCTCCTCTCCCCACAAAGGTCAACTCCCAGCTTCCGAGCTTCAGCAACCCACCCAGGCACACACCACACTCCACAGCTACTCTACTCTTCCAACGAGCTCGCGTCTGATCCGATCATGAGCACCTACCTCACTCCCTTCACCCCTATTGCGCCCTTCTTCGACGCCCCCGCCGCCGGCGCCGACTACGACCAGTCCTCCCTCCTGGCCTTCCTCATGAACGACGACTTCACCACCGCGCCCGACGCCTTCTTTGCCTTCGCCGAACAGCCGGCGGCCGCCACTGCTTCGGCCTTCTCCGCCGAGCCGTTACCGCCCGCGCCGGCGCCACCAGCAGCGATGACTCACGGCAGGAAGCGCGCCTTCGCACCGACGGCGGACGACGAGGCCGCCGCGACTGGCGCGTCGCGGCCGGCGGCGGTCAGGAGGAAGGTGTCGCCGCCCACCTCGCCTGCCCACAGCGGCGGCGACGCCGCCCCGGCGGGGAGGGGCGGGGGGCGGCGGGTGTGGGTGCGCGAGCGGAGCACGGAGTGGTGGGACCGCCTCAGCAGCCCGGCCTGCCCGGACGCGGAGTTCCGCCAGGCGTTCCGCATGTCCCGCGCCACCTTCGACGCGCTCTGCGACGAGCTCAGCTCCGCCGTCGCCAAGGAGGACACCGCGCTGCGCGCCGCCATCCCCGTGCACCAGCGCGTCGCCGTCTGCCTCTGGCGCCTCGCCACCGGCGAGCCCCTCCGCGAGGTCTCCCGCCGCTTCGGCCTCGGCATCTCCACCTGCCACAACATCGTCCTCCAGGTCTGCGCCGCCCTCACCGCCGTCCTCCTGCCCAAGACCGTCCGCTGGCAGCTCGACTCCCCCGCCGTCGCCGCCGCCAGGTTCCAGGCCGTGTCCGGCATCCCCGGCGTCCTCGGCGCCCTCTACACCGACCACGTCCCCATCGGCCCGCCCAAGGAGAACGTCGCCGACTACTACAACCGCCGCCTCACGGAGCGCAACAACAAGGCGTCCTACTCCGTCGCCGTGCAGGCCGTCGTCGACGCCGACGGCGCCTTCACAGACGTCTGCATCGGCCTCCCGGGCTCCCTCTCCGACGCCGCCGTGCTCGACCGCTCCGCGCTGCACGCCCGCTGCGACGCCGGGATGCTCCCCGACCAGTGCCGGCTCGTCGGCGGCGCCACCTACCCGCTCACGGACTGGATGCTCGTGCCGTACGCGCACCACAACCTGACCTGGGCGCAGCACGCCTTCAACGAGCGCGTGTCCGACGCGCGCGCCGCGGCTCGGGCCGCGTTCCAGAAGCTCAAGCTGCGGTGGCGCTGCCTGCAGCGCCGCACCGAGCCCAAGCTGCCAGACCTCCACAACATGATCGGCGCCTGCTGCGTGCTGCACAACTTCTGCGAACGCAGCGGTGAGGAGCTCGACGCCGATCTCCAGCTCGAGCTCGCTGACAACGCCGACGACGTGGCCCTGGTTGCAGCTGACGCCGTGCGCTCCGCAGCGGCCGAGAAGGAGCGGGACAGGATTGCGCACGACCTCCTCCATGGTGGACATACCGGAGTTACATTCTTTTAGCTGTCTTTCAGAAAATGGAAACATTTTTTTTAGCTGTCTGATCTTGATATCAAACTAGTTTTCTTCCATGAACTGGATCACAACATACAGCTCCTGGATAGGATTAGGATCCCATATTTTTTGTATACATGTTCCAAGAAGGAAAATGTATTGCAGGCAAATTTATTGTAAGTATCATCATTTGAAGGATTTACTACAAGATTCATTTGTCTACATAAATGACCTTGAATAATAGTACACCAAATTGACAACGTTTACAGTGCTCGAATACCATGACATGAGTACATGACTGGCTATCAATCAATCATCGTGTGATACATCTCATTTAGTACTTGACTGATATGTACAAGGCACAAGCTGAACTGCCTCAGACAAATCTTGCTTGCTAAACAGCAAGACGTGCAACAAGGTCTTTGGTACAGTAATCATACAAGTGTAATTCTATAAAGTGTTCCGGTTGGAAATCGATCTCTCAGTTTTTACACTTGAGTGAATTCCAATGCGTTTCCATCCGGGTCTCGTGCAAAGATCGCTGGTCGCCCGGATTTGCTGAGCGTGTAGCTGATTCCTGCACCCAGTTAGGGAGTAAAAAAGGTCATGTGTTGTCCGGGACGATGGAGGATAGTGAAATATTTTGTGAAGTTAATTAACAGTTTGTAGTGAGAACCCGGCGTATTAACAAACACAAAGTGCAATTCAGATTAGATAAACATTATAAAGAGAGCAGGTGAAGCGGTAATGTCAACTTAGAGAAACAAGTTGTAACATAAATCATGAAACGGTGGACATGGGTCTTCTCCTCCGATGTCAAAAAGATGGGAATGTGGCTGCCAAAGTCATGTGGACGAATATGTTTGAAATTATTATAAGTCGACTGACCAGGCTTCTAAAAGCATATCTATCAACATCAGTCAATCAGTGTTGAAGTATTAGAGTCAACTATAAGATCAAGACCTCCTAACACCTTGCAACAATTTGCTATAGGATAGTTACTTCAAAGCAAGGACAAGCTTTTCAAGAGTAAAGACATACAGTTTTACCCAGGTAGGCTTCCTTGTTTGTTTACCATGTCTGCCAGTCTGCCACACAAATACCCGGACTAAAGTTACAGTTACAGATTTTTCAGTACTATACTGCAGTCTTAATAAACTCCACTCTAACAGTACATGCAGATATAGTCGAAGTTATGTATAAACGCTATGGCAAGGTTCTACAAGTACAATTTCTAGTACTGTACTATTGATCCATGGGTCTTGGCATTCAAATTAAAATTTACAAATTTAACTTGTAGTGTTGATACATGAGTGTATCCAGGTCCTTTTGGAGCTTATGTGTTCAGTTGTTCACTTGTTGCCGTCGGCACCTTTGTGCCATGTATGGAAGTAATGTAAGGCTAGATGTTCTACTACAAATTGCCGAGGTCAACAAGTAGAGAAAAAGGGTATTTGCCCACTGTAGCCAGTGTGTTTATTCACAGCAGGAAAAATAGGGTAAGAATAAGGAAATACCAGCTTTGTCAAAAATTTCTTTCAATTTCAAAACATCTTTGATTGCTATACAGGTATGGCGATCACGTCCACCATGCTCTGGGCGTCCTGTCAGTGGATCCGGATTCGGCAACTCCATCAAGTGGATCATCTCAGAGCCAACCCAGAGCCAAGCACCTCTGTACGGAAGCTTGTCATTTGGCCTAGCAAGATTCACCTTGAGACCTGAATGGCCAACAATACTGTTTTACTTTACAAGCAGTGCATATAGACGTGTAATATATATATAACTTGCAGCAACTCACCGAGGAGGTCCTGGTAGAAGGCTATCGACCTTTCAAGATTTTCACATAGTATTCCAACATGGTGAATACTAACAACTCCATAATCAGGTTCTGCATTTAAAATCAGAAATGATTTCATTCGGACTGAGGAAAATCATAGAACTTTGACCAAAAACTTGGCTATGACCACCGACAGGAATGCAGTAAGCTCTATGACGTTATGCATATTAAGCTTTGATAATTTTCCTTGTACAGAGAGGTCAAGACCTACCTAGCACGTATATTTTCATGCTGCAAGTAGCCAAGTACTAACATGTTATTCTGTAACATGCAAGTAAAATCTAGTGGGCCACTCATAATTTCAGAGAAAATGTACGCCATGAATGTAAATATTGACAAAGGTTGGCTTTGTCAGCAGCCCTGGCTAATTTTTGCGTTAAGCAAGAATCTAGTGGTAACAGTTGTAGTTACAATTTTGCTAACTCATGACCAGCTACTAAAAGCATGTTGCTGTTTGAGGCTTTAAAACCTTAAAATAAGAGAACAGATTTTTACGCTTTATTTTGCTTGTGTAATTCTGTACTCCCCTAAATTATCCCTCTGCAAAAAAAGGCAAACACAAAAAACATCCAGAGTTGGATCTGCAAACTAATACTAAGTGTTAGTTTGCAGAGTTTGCAGATCCAATCCTAGTCGTACTGATTTAACTACACGGATAAATTTCTTGGACATCCCTGTCCCAAATTGAGGGAGCAAAACATCATCCTCCACCCCGAAATGTCACAAAAATTACCAACCACTCAAGTACTCAGCCACATGTTTGATAATCCAGCAACTAACCACAAAAAAAACATTCGTTGCGCTCCATCGACTAGCTAAATACAATTCATACAGCAAAAGCTACATCTCTTCTACGCAGATTTGCTAGTACCTCTACAAGAACCAATAACTCACCCTGGAACTTCTCCTCGGCCGTCAGGGCCTGCTCGCCGCCGGTGGCAACCGACATGTGGGCCCGGATCCGGTTGTGCGCGGCAGCAGGGTTGGCAGGATGCGTTCTAACCACAGCGCAGGCTTTCCTGGAGCTGGAGGGGGAGAGGGAGGGAGAGAACAGAGGCACCTCATCGCCATTGCGGCCTTCCCAAGAGCTCCTCCGCTTCGGCTCCGTGCGTGGGCTTTCTGGGCTTCTACCATTATTTTGTGTGGCTCCGGCCTTCTCACCTCTCACTGTCCCTTTCCTAACCTTTTTTTTTCTGGTTTTTCTTTTCGTGCCCATGGGATTAATTTCACACCTCAGATTTTATGTTTACCCAACAAAAAAATCCCAAAAACATACTATAGAATTTTAGTAGGCTAGAAGAGACTTATAAAACAATTAGTTGTCTATTGAGTTTTGTAAATCGTATTTTATGTTATTTTCTTCTACACCTTATTCTTTGTTTTTTATAAAGAGGCAAAGACTTTGCATACTCTTTATCTTCTCTTTCCTATATTGACACTTTGACAATTATGACTTACATTATGGGTGTAATTATAAAAGGTTTTTCTACTCAATGGTCCTGCGAAAGATCCTATATTAAGTTACTGTCAAGTGACCACTTAAGTTTACAAGATAAGCTTAACAATGTTAAGTTTTGGTCTTGCAATGTACTCCTTGGCAGATAATTTATAGTGATTAATATTTTAATTTTTCTTATCAAAATATGATGGTACATCTCTGATGATGTTGATAACCCTCAAGTGGAAGGGGTGATTTCGAACAGCAACAAGAATATCCCTCCTTTGAGAACCAAGGTTTACAAACATACTCGCTAAACACCAATTATTTCGAACATCAACAAGAATTTCCCTCATTTGAGAATTTCCCTCCTTTGAGAACAGCAACAATAATTTCCCTCCTGCACCCAACACACACGATCTCCTTGTCCCCAACATACTAGGGAGCTTTTTAAGATTTTTGTCTCGCTAAAAACAAATTATTAAAAGTATAGTGTGAAAATATGGGTGAAAGAAGCTAAAGTAAAATAAATCAGCAATATAGAATAGTAAACAAGGTTCAATCAACATAAAATAATAGATCGGGGGCCATAATTTTACTAGAGGTATCTCTCTATAAATATAAAATAACTTCTAAAAAATAAAAAATTGTTGGGTAAACAAATTACAGCTTCGCAATTGACAGAATTGAAAACAAGCAATTATGATAATCTTCATGGCAATATTAATGTAGATAGTACGTCAAACATATCTAGACCATTGATTTCTACGCACGCTTCTATTCTTGTAGACAGTGTTGGGCCTCCAAGTGTATAGGTTTGTAGAACAGCAGCAAGTTTTCCTTAAGTGGATCACCCAAGGTTTATCGAACTCATGGAGGAAGAGGTCAAAGATATCCCTCTCAAGCAACCATGCAATTACGATACAAGAAGTCTCTTGTGTCCCCAACACACCTAATACAATTTCAGTTGTATAGGTGCACTAGTTCGGCGAAGAGATAGTGAAATACAAGTGATATGGATGATTATAAGTGATAGTAGCAATCTGAAATAAAAATGGCAGCAAGCGAGCATGTAGCAGAACTGATTATAAATGGTGTTTCAATGCTTAGAAACAAGGCCTAGGGATCATACTTTCACTAGTATAAAATCTCAACAATGAAAATATATATAATTGAATGCATAAATATCATCTCTTCACTATGCTACTCCGAACCACTCTCTCGTCGGATGACAAACACCAATCATTGTGTAGGGCTACAAAAAGCACTCCTTAGAGTTGCATTCCCCATCTACGTAACATGACACTTTCACTATGATCCCTAGATGGTTCCAGACAAACACTACAATTTCATAGGGTCATCCAACACGAAATATATAAATCATAGACACGGTGCACTCACTATCACCTTTACACCATGATCAAAGTGTCTATGAAGATCTCATAACAAAACCACTTAAGTAGCATAATAGATGAAGACTAACATCTACTTATTCAACTAGATTATAAAGCTCATGATCACATAAAGATCACACCATGGGAGAGAGAGATGAAACACATAGCTACCGGTAGAGCCCTCAGCCCCGAGGGAGAACTACTCCCGCCTCAGCATGGGAGTCAGCAACGGCGATGAAGATGGCGGTGGAGTCGATGGAGATGGCTCTGGGGGCACCTCCCCGTCCCGGCAGGGCGCCGGAACAGAGATTTATGTCCCCCGAAACTTGTCGGCGATGGGGGCAGAGCTACGGAACTTTTCGTGGATGGAGGCTGGATGTTTTAGGGTTTATGCCTCGGGGGGAATAAATAGGCGAAAGGGCAATGTCGGTGGGCTCCCGAGGGGCCCACACCATATGGTGGCACGGCCAAAGGGGGGCGCGCCACCAGGTGGTGTGGCAACCTCAGAGCCCTCCTCCGGGTCTCCTCCGGACTCCATGTATGTGACAGAATTCTAAGGTCCTGAGATTTTTTTGTCCAATTTCGAGAATATTTCCAGAACAACTTTTCTGAAACCAAAAACAACAGAAAACAGGAACTGGATCTATGGCATCTTGTCAATAGGTTAGTCCAGAAAACATACGGAAAACAAAGGAAAACATGTGAAAACATAAAGGTATTGGATAGAAAACAATCATGGAGCATCAAAAAATATAGATAAGTTTGAGACATATCAAGCATCCCCAAGATTAACTCCTGCTCGTCCTCGAGTAGGTAAGTTATAACAAAATAATGTTTGAGGTGACATGCAGCCAACACAATCTTGATCAACGTTATGTAAAAGCAATGCAAGCTGAGATCAAAGTACTCTAAACAAAGACATGATAGATATAATTCTAACAATGAAACTTAGCAACCATGTTGCATCATGAAAATTAACACAAATAAAAGATCATGAATAATAATGCACTTGAAAGTTATACGTTTGTTTCGAGCATAAAGAAAGCATAGCAAAGTGGTATTCTGCTTGTCCTTTAAAGTGGAGCAAAGCATAAATGCGAGGACACCTTCAAAGTTCAAGTGGTGACTAGAAACAATCAATTTGAGAACAAGTAATAACATATCATGAATCAGTCAATAATAATCTTTGGGACTGATGCACATTATATTCAGAATGACAACTACGCTCTCTTAATTGTGCATAAAGTTAGAAGATGAAGACTCAACATAAAAGTAAAAGAAAGGCCCTTCACAGAGGGAAGCAGGGATTAGCATGTGCTAGAGCTTTTTATTTTATTAAAAACAGAAGTAAAATGATTTTGGGAGGTGATTGTTCATGTCAACAAATGGTAATAGAGTTCTTGTTATCTTCCATACTAAGCAAGTTCAGAGCGGTTCCGAGTTATTTATATTAGGCATTATAGCATGCAGTTTGTATAGTATGACACTCTCCCCACCTTGCATTCACAAACCATGGCTAACTGAATCCTCGGGTGCCTGCTAATAATCTCATACCATGGAGGAGTGCATACTTTTTTTTTAGTTTTTTAAGTTATTATGGTCTAACCAGCTCTTTGCAAAATTAATGACGAGCAGATGAAGCATGCGAGTTGGGGTACTCAATTAGTATGAAAGATAACAAACCCAGCTACTAATTTCTCATGAGCTTAAACAGTGTCACAAAATGAGAAGTATTTTGAAGGTGTTGAAGGTGGCACATTAAAATTTAGTTAGAGTGGCGGTTAAATACCACATATAGGTAGGTATGATGGACACATTTGACAAACTTTGGTTTTTGGGAGTTGGATGCACGAGTAGAGCTCATACTCAGTACAGGTGGAGGCTAGCAAAAGACTGGGAGCGACAAATTAAGAGAACAATAATGGCCATAATCATGAATAGCGACAAAAACATTATTAATCAAAGTATAAGTGATATTACAAGTCAAAAACTAAATTATCATAGAGGATAGAGGTGACTGGTTTGTAGTCATAGCATGGTGTAAGCATGCGCCAAGTCAATCAAATAAAGCATTCGAAGGAGAATACCACAATATTATGCTTCAATGTGATAAAAACAACTCATGATTCTTCCAATGGCACATTAAGCACTCTCAGATATTTGAGACAATTCATGCTACATCAATAACTACTAAGAATATAATTAAAATAACATCTAACATGACATGCTAAAGTCTAAGCCACAGTCTAAACAAGCTTTCCATTGCACCACTATAAGCATTAAATATTTTACTCTTTTCCAACACCAATTAACTTATTTGAAACAACTCTCATAGATAATAATAATCAAAGACCAGAGAGCTAATCATATATAAATTAAGCATACCAACAACCTCTAAACAAAATACGAGTGGAAAACAAGAGCTAAACGCAGTACTAGCAAAAAGTGAACACTCACAGAACAATAAGAGTGAAAACTAGAGTGTTCTAAGCAATAAAAACGGAGCGAGTATCTATCCCAAACAAATATGATAGAATCCAACCATAAACTATAACAAAGAAAACTAAACAAAATGAAAGCAAAAATAAGTGACGCTCCAAGAATACCACATAATATATGAAGCAATAAAAATATAGTGTCTTGAAAGATGACCTGATATTTTTATTGATGAAGAAGGGGATGCCTTGGGAATCCCAAATCTTTGACGCTTGTACTTCTTGGATATTTCTTGGGGTGACATGTGTCGGATATATACCGATTAGGGGTATATCAGATGGTACTCTAAAGTGCCGGATTACCAGGGTAGCCTAAATGGTAATGGATTTGGGTCCATTGGGCGGTCCAGTAAGCTGATGTGCTGAAGCCGGATTCTAGAAGAACCCGGACAACGGCCCACGTGGTACGTCTTGGAGTAGAAGGCGGATTCCTTGCTTTCCAAGTTAGCACATAGCGTAGTCTTCTAGTTTTCCTTTTCTGTAAGCCCTGACCCGGCTATTATATCAAGCCGGACGGGAGATAAGAAAGATAGACAAGAAGCTAGAGGCTAACTCGCCGAGAGGTTGATCCTTGTCGAGTAGCTAAACCTAACCTCACATTGTATTTTGTATACCTCGGGTTTTAGTCCTGAATAGTGAGATTGCAAGAGTAGGAACGCCGCCTAGTTGCGACGTACCGAACCTGGGTAAAACCCTGTGTCATTGTTCATCATACGATCACGCCCCCCCCCCCCCCACTTCTCTATCGGTAGTCTTATGGCACCCCCGTCTATGAATTCTACTACGATGTCTCGACAGTTGGCGCCCACCGTGCGGCCAGCGACGTCAGGCGTTATGTTTCGATTGGGGATACTCGGCGGTACCATAACTATCGGAAGCTTGGAATTCGACAAAGGCGTCGGGTGCTTCCTCGACAACGGATCGTACATGCCAACACGGAATCATCTGGTAAGTGCCTGCGTTTTACCAATTGGATCTGCAAACATCTTTATCGGATTAACTGCAGAAGCAATGGGATTCTGTGGTGGAGGCAAATTTATCCCACCCGCCCTGTACCCAGTCGAAGAAGACTATGACGCCGGATTTTGCTCAGATTGCCGATATTCTGCTGAATCGCACTTTATCGGTATGGTGCAATCCGAGATCGCCGAAAACACGGATGAAAATAATCCCGTGGAAGAGGTAGAAAACAACAATCCCACAACAGAGGTGGAAGATCCGACATCCGTCAATATGACGACAAACACGGAAGTTGACTCTATGCTAGCCGCCATCGAGGCGAGATTAGAGTCAGAACCCGGATCGGATCAGTTCGATACCGAAGACGAAGATGTAAAACGCTTTCGAAAGAAAGGTCAAATCCTTTCAAGAGAGATTCCACGAAGTGCCAATGGCAAAACCGGCTGAAAACACGGATGCCGAAATTCAGGAAAGCCCTAGAACACCCCCGCCAGAGGAAAGAGAGGATGGAGAAGCCAGTCCAACTTTCCCGGATGTCAAGGAATTGACAGAGGATGAACATGGTAAAAAAACTCCCTCTTCCAAGAAAAAACACAAAGCTTCCAAGAAACTCCAATACAAGCTCCGGAAGAAAAAATTGACTGATCCAGCCAACGAAAACCTGGAAGCAGGAGGAGGAAGTGGAGTTAAGCCTGCGGCGAAGAAAACGAAGGAAATCTGTGTTCTGCCAATGTCAGAACAGGACGAACAGGATCTACTTCAAACACCAGTGGGACCCCATGAACCCCCTGAAGTGCTGGAAGCCAGGAGACAAGCTCTCCAAAGGCAACAGAAACATATATTCCGAACTCAAGAACATCTCCAAAAAACCCAAGCTGACATTAAGTTAAAGCAGGAAGAAATCGAGGAGTATGAGAGAAGGAATAGATCTGGCATTAAACCTAGACGGTTACCCGGAATTGCAAGACCGGAAGTACTGCCGCCAAAGGAACGGTTTCAAAACCCGGCCTGGCAAAAGCAAGTAAACGACAAAGATGCTAGGGGCGAACCTATATACAAAACCGCAGCAGAAAACGCGGAGGCCGCGTTCGCCATCCTCAACAACGATCTGTACTCCAATGGCGAAAAACTTCAAGGGGTGTATGCTTTCTTAGGAAAAGCACTGCGACAGCAACAGCGAGGGCAAGAAAGATCAGGGGTTGCATGACGACTCAGCCCTATGCAAAACAGCTACATGCGCCGCTGGAGCACCTGGACCTGAAGAACCTGGAGATTCAAACAATTCGAAAGAGAAGAAAGAAGATCCGAGAAAGGACAAGAAAAAGGCTGATAACAAGGATGCAACATCTAGAACCGGATCCCATCTGCTGAAATATGGAATTAATCCCCGAGACCGGAAAGAACAAAACCGGAAAGACGGCAAAGCTATGCCACCTCCGAGACGCCCCGCTTAAAAAGTCGGAAGATACGACATTCCTCACAGGCGTGAGAGATCCCGTACACCTCCCAGGAATAAGGAAAGACATAGGAGTAGAACTCCACCTTATCCCAAAGGGCATGATAACGGAGGAAATAGAGATAACCCTGGAAGAGCGCGTTCGCGCAACAATGGAAAAGAAAGGAGCAGGTCCCCTTCTATCCATTCAGCCGGGAGATACTCCGCACACATTGATAGAGCGGAAAGAGATGACTTATACTTCGGGCCTAAGTGTTTCACCGACAGGATCCGAAGGATAACTCTACATTCTGGCTTCGCCAAAGTTGGTCCAACATATCAAAAATACACCGGCAGTACAAACCCGGATACCTGGCTCTCATACTATTACACAGCCGTCCAGATTAACAATGGGACACACCTAGAGGCAGTAAAATTCCTCCCCCTAATGTTACTGGACGGAGCCAGAGATTGGATCAACAGGCTTCCGTCAAGAACTGTCGATAACTGGGATGATATGGCTAGAGTATTCACTCAGCACTTTCGGGGAACGTACAAACGACCCAACAACATCAACCAGTTAAATCGTTGCACCCAGTTTGAAGATGAACCATATGTAGACTTCATCTCAAGGTGGACTGCAATGAAAAACAACTATTCTGGAGTAACTGAGGTACAAGCAATGCATGCTTTCGTCAATAGCTTAAAACCCGGACTCGTACCATTCATGATCGGTTCCAAAAAGCACAAAGATCTCGGATCTATGCTTACAACCGCAAACGAGCACGCAGCGGTCGAAGATGACATCAGAGCGAGAGGTGGCAATATCAATACTTTGATTGAAGCCAAAAAGAATCCTCGTCTTGAGAAAAAAGCAGCTTCAGAAACACAGCAAAAATCCAAAGAAGTGAACATAGCCTTTGGAAGAGAAAATGGGAGCAAATGGAAAGGACGAAGCACAGAACCGATCAACTACACCAACGAAGAGTGGGAAAGAATAAAATCGGAAAACTGTGTCCACCATTCGTAATTTGGGAAACCCACCCATACGAACGCACAATGCCGGCTTAACAAGCATATGAAAGGCAGTGCAGGATCCGGAAGCAAAGGAAAAAATCCTAAGAGGAAATTTTCCAAGCAAAACCCAGAAGCTGAAAAAGAAGACAGTGAATCGGACACTGACGAAAAAATCTAGGAACAACAGCGAAAAGGCGAGCCTAAGTTTCCGAGAGTTGAAGGAGAATGCAACCTAACTTTCCTGGCAACTCCATCGGAAAAGGTGGCAAAGAGAACACTTCGAGAAATAAACGCGGTTGTCCCACCAACCCCGAAATTCTTAAAGTACTCTAATACACCAATTACCTGGGATCAGTCTGATAATCCCGGAAACATCCCAGAACCCGACACACAAGCTCTAGTTGTAAGCCCTATTGTTCAAACACTAGGCTAAAAAGAGTGTTGATGGATGGAGGATCCAGCATTAACATAATGTACTTGGATACACTGAAGCATCTGCGAATCTCTGAGACCCAGCTCAATCATAGTAACATACGCTTTCACGGCATCGTCCCTGGCAGGCAAGCACGATCCCTAGGAGAAATTTCCCTAGAAGTAACCTTTGGAGAGAAAGAACATTTCTGGCAGGAAAAGATTTCCTTCGAGGTCGTGCCGTTCGAAAGTGTGTATCATGCAACACTCGGGCGTCCAGCTTTCGCCAAGTTCATGGCAAGATCATGTTATATCTATAACAAGCTGAAGATGTCAGGGCCAAAAGGAGGAGTAATCACCATAAGTGGAGACTTCAAGTTGGCAAACGAGCTGGAAAAAGAAAATGCCATTTGTGCAGAAAAAGTGATAGCAAAGGAGGAATTAAAGGAGCTGGCGAAAGAAGTATCGCCGACAGAAATGCCGGCAGGAAAAGAAAGTCGGAAGCCGGCAGACAGCTTCAAAGCTTCCGAGAATACAAGATAGGTTATCCTAGATCCCAAAGATCCGACAAAGTTTGTCGTAGTGGGAATTAGCATGACCGACAAATAGGAAAGCGAGCTCATCAAGTTCCTCCGTGAGAACTAGGACATTTTCGCATGGTGTCCAGCGGACATGCCAGGCGTACCCAGGGAACTTGCTGAGCACCAACTCAAAGTAATTCCAGGATCAAAACCCGTCAAGCAAGGTCTCCGTCGATTTGACGGAAGAAGACGGAAGGCTATCGGCAAGGAAATTATCCGGCTATTGGCAGCTGATTTTATCCGGGAAGTTATACATACTGAATGGTCTGCAAACCCAGTATTAGTCCCGAAGAAAGATAGTACTGCTCTCAGGATGTGTATAGATTACACCGGCTTGAACAAATTGTGTCCAAAAGATAGGTTCGCGTTACCGCGAATCGATCAAATAATAGATGCCACTGCATGCTCTGAGCTTTTATGCTTTTTGGACGCTTATTCCGGGTATCATCAAATACGCATGAAGGAAGAAGACCAAATTAAAACCTCCTTCATAACTCCATATGGAACATACTACTACATAACCATGCCTTTTGGCCTGAAGAACGCAGGTGCAACCTGCCAGCGTTGCATGCAACGATGTTTGCATAGTCAGATTGGCAAAAATGTCCATGTTTATGTGGACGATATTGCCGTCGCTTCCAAGGAAAAAGACACGCTCCTTGAAGATCTGCGAGAAACCTTCGAAAATTTGCGCACTTATAAAATGAAGTTAAATCCATTAAAGTGCGTATTTGGGGTTCCCTCAGGAAAACTTTTGGGTTTCATCGTTTCTCACAGAGGAATAGAAGTAAATCCGGAAAAGATCAAGGCAATCCTAAACATCTCAAGGCCTACGTGCTTAAAAGATGTACAAAGATTGACGGGTTCTGCAGCTGCCGTCAGCAGGTTTATAAGCCGGCTAGGAGACAAATCTCTGCCATTATACAAATTGTTGAAGAAATCCGACAAATTGGAATGGACAGAAGAGGCGGACAAATCATTAACCCAGTTGAAAGAAACCTTGATGCAAACTCCGATTTTGGCATCGCCAAAAGACGAAGAACCCATGTTATTGTACCTCACAGCGACAAATAGGGTTATCAACGCGGTGATAGTTGTGGAAAGGCGGAATGACGAGCAAACCATACCAGATCAACATCCGGTGTATTATGTAAGTGAAGTTTTTTCAGAGTCCAGGCAAAGATACCCGCACTATCAAAAACTGGCATATGGTGTATTTTTCGCATCCCGAAAACTCCGCTATTACTTCCAAGGACATTCCATAACAGTGGTATGTAAAGCACCACTAGGGGATATAATTAACAATGCGGACGCAACAGGCCAAGTAGCCAAATGGGGCATCGAGTTAGCTGCGTTTGACATTAAGTACCAACCCCGGACGGCAATAAAATCCCAGGTGTTGGCAGATTTCATCGCTGATTGGACAGAAGCAATGGAAAACACACCAATGCCAGAGTTGAAATATTGGGTTATGCATTTTGATGGATCCAAGATGAAAGAGGGCGCTGGAGCTGGTGTAGTCCTAAAATCCCCCAAGGGAGATACAATGTAGTACGTATTACAAATACACTTCAACGCTAGCAATAATGTGGCAGAATACGAGGCTCTGCTTCATGGCTTGCACATTGCAAAAGAAATAGGTGTCAAACGCATCTTATGCTATGGCGACTCAGATCTGGTACAACATCAGCTTAACCAAACATGGGATGCCAAAAGCCCCATCATGGCCGAATATCGGAGAACGGTGGACGAGTTTGCAATTTGCTTCCTGGGGTTTGAAGTAATTCACGTCAAAAGGAAAGAAAATTGGAATGCGGATGCATTAGCCCGCATGGGCTCGGAAAGAGTAAAAATCCTACCACCAGGTGTGTTTGTCCAGCATTTGCACGAACCATCCATAAAAGGTGGAGATGTCGACTATCCTCTCGTTTCCGAATCAATCGAAGTCTTGCTCATTAACCCGGATTGGACAATTCCATATCTAAACTTCTTCGTAGACCAGAAGTACCCGGATGGAGCAGAAGAGGTCTTGCAAGGACAAATAAAACATCGATGCAAAGGATACACGGTAATCAATGGTTGCCTGTATAAACGCAGCACTACCGGAATTTTTCTGCGATGTATTTCGCCGGAATAAGGCCGAGAAATTCTGCAAGAAATCTATGCTGGAGATTGCGTACATCATGCTCAATCAAAAAGCATAGTTAAAAAAGTATTCCGTGCAGGATTTTTCTGGCTAACAGCCAAGACAGATACCGAACACATAGTTAATACATGTGCCGGATGCCAGTATTACGCCAAGCAGACGAATATGCCAGCCCAAGCACTCAAAATTATCCCTATTACATGGCCGTTTGCGGTCTGGGGGCTAGATATGATGGGACCATTCAAAACTGCAAGAGGTGGACTTACACATCTACTCGTTGCAGTGGATAAGTATACCAAGTGGGTGGAGGCAAAACCCATCAAAAAACTTGACGTGTAACTGCCAGAAATTTCATCATTGACGTAGTCATGAGGTATGGCGTTCCACATAGCATAATAACCGACAACGGGACAAATTTCTCCATTGGAGAGTTGGCAAAATATTGCTGACAAACGGGAATACGCCTAGATCTTGCATCTGTGGCACACCCACAATCCAATGGTCAGGTTGAAAAAATGAATAGTTCAATTCTGCAAGGAATACGCCCAAGACTCGAATCTCCTCTTCATAGAGCAGCTGGAGCATGGGTGGAGGAGTTATCTTTCGTGCTTTGGAGTAATCGAACGATGCTAAACATGTCAATAGGGCAAACCCCGTTTTTCCTAGTTTACGGCGCGGAAGCAGTCCTTCCAACGGACATGATCCATGATAGCCCAAGAGTGCAGGCTTTCGATGATTCGGATTCCGAAAGCGCACGACAGGATGCCGTCGATCTCCTAGAGGAAGAACGAGAACTTGTGCTTCAAAGGTTTGTCATTTATCAGCAAGGTTTATGACGTTACCATAGTCGGAAAATCAGCCATCGTTCTTTTAAAGAAGGTGACCTAGTGCTAATATTGGTACAGCAAAGAAAGCACAAACTGGCTCCAGTTTGGGAAGGACCATTCGTCATCAGCAAAGCTATGAAAAATGGATCATACTATCTTTTAGATATTCGAGACACGGAAGATGATCCCGAAAGGCCGAATTGCAAAAGAAAGAGAAAGATAGATGATGAACTAGCGGAGACCAAAAGACCCTGGAGCATCCAGCAGTTACGTCCCTTCTATATTTAGTTCAATTTCTATGTAAACATCTTTGAGATCATGAAATAAAGTTGTCAGAATTCTTACATCTGTGTTTTTTACATGTTCATTATAGTTTAAAACATAATTCCGTCTTATCTATTTCCCAATGATCTTTCAAAATACTCAATGTTAACCCGAATTATGCCTGCGTGCTCGGAGTTAAAAAACTGAATGATTTTCAGCCTAAAAATGGTCTAAGGAAACCCAGATTGTGCATGCGTGCCTGAGTTTCATATGAAAAATTCCTTACTGTTGTCTAAGTATTATCTAATCGTTTTTATGCTGGGTCGCTGGAGCTAGTAAGTAAAAATTCCTTTAGTATGATCCATGTTTCCGAGTTCAGACTGATTGGTCATACCCAGTCACTTGGCATGAAGATTAAAATGATATCGAGTCATTTCAAACACTAAGGACAGTTAAGGCATATAAAGCAGAGAACTTAGAAGATAAAGGAATAAAAACCCGAAAAACTTGCAAAAAACTTAAATTATGTTACTGCAAAAGGCGGAGTACTTGTGCATACAAAAGAATAGAAAGTATTACAATAAGTTTACATTGTAAGATCAGTAATGCTCCTCTTTCCTATTTCTCTACCCAGGTCCAAGGAATTTCCTTCAGGCATCCGAGTCATCTTCACTGCTGGATTCCTCGGGAATATCTAGAATGGCTTCCTCTGGGTAGAAGGTGGAGATGTTGACCATGGTGGCGATCTGGGTGGCGTGACCCTTGATGGCTTCGAAAATGCCGGCCCGCTGCGACTCCGTGTACCCTTGCGGGATGCCGGACGCCACGCGCCAAGACTTGGCGTCAGGGTAGTGCATGCGCATGAGCCCTAAAGCCATGCGCGCACCACCACGCGCCGCAGAGCGCGGGACGGATTCCCTAGACTGCGCCACCTCCACCAAAGCTTCCGAAAGTTTCTCAACTTCCGAGAACTCCCCAGTCCTTGTGGGAAGGCATTTGCTGACAAACAGCATTCCCGCAGCTTTGATTGCGGTGAAAACCTTTCCAAAGGCTCGGATTTTCTCAATCCGAGTTAGCTGGGGGCTATCTTCTGTTTTAATAAAGACACAGAAAGTGTCAGAAAAACAGAGAAAGATGTCAACATAAAAAATCCGGTAAAAGATAAAAACTTACCGAGAATCTTGTCCATCTCGGATCCCTCCTCGAAGCGCTGGGTCAAGGCGTTCTCCAGATCTCGGATCGTCGCCTTGTCCCTAGCAGCTTGCTCGGAGGCCTTGGACTCGGCAATACCGACAGCCAATTGGCTGGCCTCCAGGTCCTGCTGCAACTTCATATTAAGCTTACGAAGATCCAGCTTTTCCTGACGCAGGTTTTCGGCATTGCCGGCATCTTCAGCAACTTGTTTGGCTTTCGCCGAGGAAGCTGAAAAGCAAGTAAAAAAGATGAGTAATAAAACTCGGAAAAATACTTGACGGTAGCAGAAAAAAAACTTACCTGTTGTTTTCTTCAGCTGCTGCTGAGTAGACGCCAGTTCTGTCTCTTAACCCTCAAGAATAGAAACAAGGGATTTCACCTCCTTATTCTTGACGGTAAGTTTGTTAAAAAATTTCATGTTTATGTTTTCAGCGGTTTGCTGAAACACGGAAAAGAGAAAAAAGGCTTAAGTTAGTAACAAGCATAAAAAGGATGAAAGCATTAAGTGAAAAGCATACATTTAACTTATTGCTTGGGGGCTGGAGATATTGCCTGGCTCATCCGCTGCAAACCTGACAAGTTATCGTTGAATTCTTTTGCATATTCTGCAAAAATAATTCCAACGCGGTGAAGGCCGTCCTGGATGACCTGCCGAGGTGAAAATTCGAAGTTATTTCGGACAATTAGTCCGCCTTGTGGCCAAGGATGGATCAGGGGAGCAGGAGCGAAGAACTTCTGTAACACCCGGGGGATTTCTCCCAATTAGATTTGGTTGTTTTTCTTTTTGCTTTGCATCACATGCATCATATGCATTGCCCCTGTTTTCAAAACAACTTCAAAAAGTTCAAACCAATTTAAACTTTCAAACATGTCCAAAGTTTCCAATTAAAAGTTGCAAACTAAACAACTCAAAATGTTTCCAATAGTTTTGAATTTGAATCAATTAAATTGCTTGTTAATAAAATTCCCTTTTATTAACACCCTAATGGTAAATTCAAGTCAAATTCAATTCAAAGCATTCATACTTTGCATGTTCCAATTGTGGATTACAATTAAAATTTTGCAAACATTTAAATTCAAGAGGTTTTTCATAATTGGTTGAGTTTATCGAATAAACTTGGTTATTTTAAAAACCATTCTTTATGAAACACTAATTGAAATTAAAATGGCAAATTCAAATCAATTTGGGAATTTGAATTTTTTTGAAAATAAAGTTAACTTACTTTGGGCTTGCTGCCTTGTAGTTCAATAAGAAATTATTTTAGAATTAAAAACCCCTAAAACCTATTCCTTTTTCTCTCTCTTTCTTTCCTACAAAAATGTGTAAACAGAAAAAAATAAAATAAAAATAAAAACAAAAGCTCAGAGGGGGAGGTAGGCCAGCCCAAGTGGGCTAGCCCACCTACAACCCCCTTTTCCCACAGCCACCGCAGCCCAGCACCCCAGCCCACCTAGCCCACTTCCTTATCATCTCCCTCCTCTACGTCATCTGCCTGTACGAACACCTCCATCGCCGGCCACGTATTTTTCTTGATGTGATGGACGACAACACGGCGCTCCTCCCGACTATATCTTGTCCAGGAGGTAGCCCTAGGGCTCCTCTGTTGTTTCCCTACCGCGCCGCCATTTTTCCCTGTCCTCCTCACCTCGCCGTATCCATGCCAAGATGGTGCTCTATGGGAGCCACGAGGCCGGCCATCTTCGTGCCCCGTTGATGTACAAGGTTCCAAGCCACGCCGTCATGTCCCCGAGGTGCGCCGTCGTCGTTTACACCCTGGAGACCCAAGCAATCGGGCAGGGACACCATGGTGCACCCCCAACAAGTTCGTCTTCCTCGACGTCGTCCGCCCGCGGGAGCGCCATGGCCGCCGTCTTCTTCCTCTACCTCCCGGTCACCGTCGCCATGCCAAGACCATCCACCAAGCGAGGAGATTCTCGGTGAGCATCCCGTCCTCCCGAGCGCCTTCTCCCCTCTGTTTCCCTGCTCTGTGACTCTCGCCGTCGAGCGAGTCTTTCGGCCGAGCATGCCGCCATGGACGTCCGCCGTGCACGCTCGGGTACGAGCTCGCGAGGAGGTGGCTTCAATCACTGGCACGCGCGCACCACGCTGGGGTGCTCCCGCATCACCACTGCACTCACGCGCACGGCGGAGCCTCCCTGTTGTGGCCGCCATCCTTGATCCGTTCGCTGTGTCGCTCGCTGTCGACTGCACCGCGCGGGTTCAGTTTCGTCAGAAACAAACACCGCCGTTTGTTGCTCATATTGTTTCAAACCTGCTGCTTACACAAGCAACAACAACAACGCAGTGGCCACGCATCCATCTCCGCACCCCTCAGACGCGGGTTCAATTCTCAGGGGAAGCATTTGCTTCCCCTTTTTCTTATTTTCTCCGCGCGAGTCCGGTCCCACCTGTCATCCACCCCCACAGCCACATCACCCCGCACCCAAGCCACTGTGGCTCCACGCTGGCCGTGGCCCACTGTCAGCCAGCGTGGGTAGCCCTACCCTCTGTAGAAAAATGCAATGTCCTGTTTCTTTTAATAAATGGTAATTTGAACCTAAACATTGTAAAATTAATATCTCCTTCAATTTAACTTCAAATTGCACAAATAAAATATGCATCCCAATCAGAAAATCATGAACTTTCCAAATATGCAGTTTGTGCACTGTTTTGAACATTCCAAATCAATTCAAAAATTCAAATTCAAATAACTCTTTTGAATTTGATTAAATTCATAACTATTTCAAATTTAATTCAAATGGCACATATAAAATATGTTTTCCAATACAAATTTCCTATACTTTTCAAATATGCAATTTGTTCACTGTTTTTCCTAATTAAAATTGGTGTAATAATTCAATACTTTAAACACACCTTTTAAATTGCAAAATTCATAACTTGTGCAATTCAAATCCAATTCCAACATGTAAAATATGTTTTCCATGCAAAATTGAATAAGCTTTCCAAATATAAACTTTGTTTTCTATTTTGAATAAATTAAATTGCTGAAAACACCTATTTCTTAATTAATGCATTTAAAATTGTCAATTTAATAACTTGCTCATCTAAAATCCAAATTCAACAAATGAAATATGTATTCCATCTAAAATTTTGTGTTCTTTCCAAATATAAATTTTGTTATCTGTTTTGAACATTTAAAATTGGTGAAAACAACAAATGTTTGTTTAAATCATTTAAAATGCCAAAGTTCATAACTTAAGAGATAAAATTCCAAACTTGGTAAACAACATATCAAACTGAAGCTATTGTTGTTTTCTTATTGTTTTCATCATCCATGCATCATTCTAATCAACTTTCACATGATGGTTATTTGTAGATCATTTAATTCAACATTAATTCATGGGCTTTTCCATATGCAATCCAAATTGCATATGGGCCCATTTAAATATGTTTACCATGTCAATTGGTTCACTTTGATGCATCAATTAATTGTCACGCATATAAAATAGGATCATGCTGGATCTTTTGCCGTAGTAGTAATTGTTGCATCCGGTGTTTGTTCTAGTTCGTTGCTTCTTCGCGGATAGGACACTGAGATGATGTGAGCAACGACAAGTTCTGCGGATGTACCTCTACTTGCTGGATTCCAGGCAAGTATACTCACTTGCTATCTATGGCTGCCTTTCATCACTTGTTACCGATTCTTTCCGTTATCTTTATGCTAGCCTTATGATTCGATGCTTGTGTCTCGATCCTATCACTTGTTTACCTTGCAGCCATGATATACCTTCCTTCCACTTCCTATTAGCTGTTGTTTGGTTACCTTGTTGGCCCTCGTGTCGTAGTTGCATGCTTAGTGTTGTTTGCGCTCAAGTCTTGTTGTCCATCTTATCATCTGTTCAGTTTGATAGTTGGGTTTCAATTCAATCAACAACATGTTAATGCTTGGGGTAATAATAATTTGATGATAAGGCACCGGCAGGAGGCCCGGCGTGGTTTTGAGGCCTGCTAGTGTCGACCCTAATTAGGAAAAGGGTCTTGTCCTCCGATCCATGATGAGCGCGCTAACCGCATGTGGGAAGCGAGTATGGGCGCCCCCCGCAACTTTGATTCGATTCGCATCTCGTCCAAATCGCCTCATTTAGTTCGGGTTTTCCATTTGCCGCATGCATATGCAGGTGCGAACCCTTGGCGCCAGGGTGGTAACTTTTGTAGTCGGCATTTAGGGAGACACGTTCTTAGAGTGCTATGAGGGTCCCCTTTTCTTCGTGGGGCATGATTAGCCGTGCGCTCAATTGCACGGGGTTCTTTGGGCTTGATGCGAAGAAGAGTTGGGTTGTGTTGAGTGCCTCGCTTGGTGGGTTTGCTCCCCGCCTGGCGGGTCATTCTTACGTGTACGGCCAAATTGGTGCATCCCTGCAGGGTTCAATCTTCTCGAGAAGCCGTGTTGTCCGCGGTTATGGATGACTTGGTGAAAGTGCTGGCTAACAAGTACTCAGACAACTTACACTTAACGATAATAACTTGACTAGTAATATAGATTACCTTCACCATAAAAATGAATTTCACTTTAACCAACAGTGTGAGTTTCCTTGGGTTGCTTCCTTAGTAGGGGGTAACATTGGATGGGTATTGTTTGGTGAGTAGTTGTAGTTGGTTCTGATGCGCTATCTTATCCCTTTCTTTTAGCCGGATGTTGTAGCGCGTCTCTGTAGTTAGTTAGTGCAGCCCGCTGCCGCTTCTTTGCAATAATCCCTTCCTTCCGTTGTACCCAAAGTATTTGTATCTTGTGATGATTGGTTACGCTGGTATCTTGTGAGTATGGTTTATCCACTTGCCAGTACTTAACCGTACTGACCCACGAATCCCTTTCGTGGCTGCATATTCCACATTGCAGTCAACATGTTTGAAGTCTGACGATGTTAGCTTGGGAATCCCTCCGGCTTGGCCTGGGCAGGGATTGGACGCCATCGGTTATCTTCAGAACTCTTAGTCCAATTTGTATCTTGTCCGTAGTCGGACACTATGTTGTTTCTTCCGCTGTCATTTGGATCTTTGTATTGTATCAGTTGTATCCTTGACTCGTTTGAGTCGTCTTGTATATACCTCCTCTGTTGTTGTTGTGGATTATTCGTGAACTGTTGTAATGTTATCACAAGTGGCAACCTGGAATCGGTTATTATGTGGATTTTGGCGGGAATGCTGAAATCTGCATAGTGCCCGATCTTGGGGCGTCACAAATGGTATCAGAGCATGGTTTCCGATTCCCAAAGTTGTTTTGATACGAATGGTTATCGAAGCAACGGGTCCGCAAAGCCTGTAGGATAACCTCGCTAACGGTCGTGTTTCTAGAGTGTCAAAAACTAATTCTGCTAAACATGTTTTGGAAACATCTCAATAGGATTCTTGTTTTCTCCTTATCTCTATTCTATTTCTCCTCCTACCTTATTTGTTTTGGAGTCTCTTCCCTTATCTATCTTTCAAAGTTTTAGGATCCTACGTGGGTGGACGTTTTCTGAGCCTTTAACCTAATAGGTTCGATCATCGGAAGATTCCTGGTGGGAGAAGATCGTCATCAACCCAAGCAAGAATCTCTTGTTAGTGGTGTCGAGAAGCCCTTGTTAGTGGTGTCGAGGAGATCAACTGGAAGCATGAAGAATCGATAGTCGAACTTCTTCTCCCTCCCGGGTTAGTGGGTGGATTGCGAGGGCGCAATCCCTTGTTAGTGGTGTCGTCTGTAACACCCGGGGGATTTCTCCCAATTAGATTTGGTTGTTTTTCTTTTTGCTTTGCATCACATGCATCATATGCATTGCCCCTGTTTTCGAAACAACTTAAAAAAGTTCAAACCAATTTAAACTTTCAAACATGTCCAAAGTTTCCAATTAAAAGTTGCAAACTAAACAACTCAAAATGTTTCCAATAGTTTTGAATTTGAATCAATTAAATTGCTTGTTAATAAAATTCCCTTTTATTAACACCCTAATGGTAAATTCAAGTCAAATTCAATTCAAATCATACTTGGCATGTTCCAATTGTGGATTACAATTAAAATTTTGCAAACATTTAAATTCAAGAGGTTTTTCATAATTGGTTGAGTTTATCGAATAAACTTGGTTATTTCAAAAACCATTCTTTATGAAACACTAATTGAAATTAAAATGGCAAATTCAAATCAATTTGGCAGTTTGATTTTTTTTGAAAATAAAGTTAACTTACTTTGGGCTTGCTGCCTTGTAGTTCAATAAAAAATTATTTTAGAATTAAAAACACCTAAAACCTATTCCTTTTTCTCTCTCTTTCTTTCCTACAAAAATGTGTAAACAGAAAAAAAATATAATAAAAATAAAAACAAAAGCTGAGAGGGGGAGGCAGGCCAGCCCAAGTGGGCTAGCCCACCTACAACCCCCTTTTCCCACAGCCACCGCAGCCCAGCACCCCAGCCCACCTAGCCCACTTCCTTATCATCTCCCTCCTCTACGTCACCTGCCTGTACGAACACCTCCATCGCCGGCCACGTATTTTTCTTGATGTGATGGACGGCAACACGGCGCTCCTCCCGACTATATCTTGTCCAGGAGGTAGCCCCAGGGCTCCTCTGTTGTTTCCCTACCGCGCCGCCATTTTTCCTTGTCCTCCTCGCCTCGCCGTATCCATGCCAAGATGGTGCTCTGTGGGAGCCACGAGGCCGGCCATCTTCGTGCCCCGTTGATGTACAAGGTTCCAAGCCACGTCGTCATGTCCCCGAGGTGCACCGTCGTCGTTTACACCCTGGAGACCCAAGCAATCGGGCAGGGACACCATGGTGCACCCCCAACAAGTTCGTCTTCCTCGACGTCGTCCGCCCGCGAGAGCGCCATGGCCGCCGTCTTCTTCCTCTACCTCCCGGTCACCGTCGCCATGCCAAGACCATCCACCAAGCGAGGAGATTCTCGGTGAGCATCCCGTCCTCCCGAGCGCCTTCTCCCCTCTGTTTCCCTGCTCTGTGACTCTCGCCGTCGAGCGAGTCTTTTGGCCGAGCATGCCGCCATGGACGTCCGCCGTGCACGCTCGGGTACGAGCTCGCGAGGAGGTGGCTTCAATCACTGGCACGCGCGCACCACGCTGGGGTGCTCCCGCATCACCACTGCACTCACGCGCACGGTGGAGCCTCCCTGTTGTGGCCGCCATCCTTGATCCATTCGCCGTGTCGCTCGCTGTCGACTGCACCGCGCGGGTTCAGTTTCGTCAGAAACAAACACCACCGTTTGTTGCTCATATTGTTTCAGACCTGCTGCTTGCAAGCAACAGCAGCAGCGCAGTGGCCACGCATCCATCTCCGCACCCCTCAGACGCGGGTTCGATTCTCAGGGGAAGCATTTGCTTCCCCTTTTTCTTCTTTTCTCCGCGCGAGTCCGGTCCCACCTGTCATCCACCCCCACAGCCACATCACCCCGCACCCAAGCCACTATGGCTCCACGCTGGCCGTGGCCCACTGTCAGCCAGCATGGGTAGCCCTACCCTCTGTAGAAAAATGCAATGTCCTGTTTCTTTTAATAAATGGTAATTTGAACCTAAACATTGTAAAATTAATATCTCCTTCAATTTAACTTCAAATTGCACAAATAAAATATGCATCCCAATCAGAAAATCATGAACTTTCCAAATATGCAGTTTGTGCACTGTTTTGAACATTCCAAATCGATTCAAAAATTCAAATTCAAATAACTCTTTTGAATTTGATTAAATTCATAACTATTTCAAATTTAATTCAAATGGCACATATAAAATATGTTTTCCAATCCAAATTTCCTATACTTTTCAAATATGCAATTTGTTCACTGTTTTTCCTAATTAAAATTGGTGTAATAATTCAATACTTTAAACACACCTTTTAAATTGCAAAATTCATAACTTGGGCAATTCAAATCCAATTCCAACATGTAAAATATGTTTTCCATGCAAAATTGAATAAGCTTTCCAAATATAAACTTTGTTTTCTATTTTGAATAAATTAAATTGCTGAAAACACCTATTTCTTAATTAATGCATTTAAAATTGTCAATTTAATAACTTGCTCATCTAAAATCCAAATTCAACAAATGAAATATGTATTCCATCTAAAATTTTGTGTTCTTTCCAAATATAAATTTTGTTATCTGTTTTGAACATTTAAAATTGGTGAAAACAACAAATGTTTGTTTAAATCATTTAAAATGCCAAAATTCATAACTTAACAGATAAAATTCCAAACTTGGTAAACAACATATCAAACTGAAGCTATTGTTGTTTTCTTATTGTTTTCATCATCCATGCATCATTGTAATCAACTTTCACATGATGGTTATTTGTAGATCATTTAATTCAACATTAATTCATGGGCTTTTCCATATGCAATCCAAATTGCATATGGGCCCATTTAAATATGTTTACCATGTCAATTGGTTTACTTTGATGCATCAATTAATTGTCACGCATATAAAATAGGATCATGCTGGATCTTTTGCCGTAGTAGTAATTGTTGCATCCGGTGTTTGTTCTAGTTCGTTGCTTCTTCGCGGATAGGACGCTGAGATGATGTGAGCAACGACAAGTTCTGCGGATGTACCTCTACTTGCTGGATTCCAGGCAAGTATACTCACTTGCTATCTATGGCTGCCTTTCATCACTTGTTACCGATTCTTTCTGTTATCTTTATGCTAGCCTTATGATTCGATGCTTGTGTCTCGATCCTATCACCTGTTTACCTTGCAGCCATGATATAGCCTTCCTTCCACTTCCTATTAGTTGTTGTTTGGTTACCTTGTTGGCCCTCGTGTCGTAGTTGCATGCTTAGTGTTGTTTGCGCTCAAGTCTTGTTGTCCGTCTTATCATCTGTTCAGTTTGATAGTTGGGTTTCAATTCAATCAACAACATGTTAATGCTTGGGGTAATAATAATTTGATGATAAGGCACCGGCAGGAGGCCCGGCGTGGTTTTGAGGCCTGCTAGTGTCGACCCTAATTAGGAAAAGGGTCTTGTCCTCCGATCCATGGTGAGCGCGCTAACCGCATGTGGGAAGCGAGTATGGGCGCCCCCCCCCCCCCCCCCGCAACTTTGATTCGATCCGCATCTCGTCCAAATCGCCTCATTTAGTTCGGGTTTTCCATTTGCCGCATGCATATGCAGGTGCGAACCCTTGGCGCCAGGGTGGTAACTTTTGTAGTCGGCATTTAGGGAGACACATTCTTAGAGTGCTATGAGGGTCCCCTTTTTTTCGTGGGGCTTGATTAGCCGTGCGCTCAATTGCACGGGGTTCTTTGGGCTTGATGCGAAGAAGAGTTGGGTTGTGTTGAGTGCCTCGCTTGGTGGGTTTGCTCCCCGCCTGGCGGGTCATTCTTACGTGTACGGCCAAATTGGTGCATCCCTGCAGGGTTCAATCTTCTCGAGAAGCCGTGTTGTCCGCGGTTATGGATGACTTGGTGAAAGTGCTGGCTAACAAGTACTCAGACAACTTACACTTAACGATAATAACTTGACTAGTAATATATATTACCTTCACCATAAAAATGAATTTCACTTTAACCAACAGTGTGAGTTTCCTTGGGTTGCTTCCTTAGTAGGGGGTAACATTGGATGGGTATTGTTTGGTGAGTAGTTGTAGTTGGTTCTGATGCTCTATCTTATCCCTTTCTTTTAGCCGGATGTTGTAGCGCGTCTCTGTAGTTAGTTAGTGCAGCCCGCTGCCGCTTCTTTGCAATAATCCCTTCCTTCCGTTGTACCCAAAGTATTTGTATCTTGTGATGCTTGGTTACGCTGGTATCTTGTGAGTATGGTTTATCCACTTGCCAGTACTTAACCGTACTGACCCACGAATCCCTTTCGTGGCTGCATATTCCATATTGCAGTCAACAGGTTTGAAGTCTGACGACGTTAGCTTGGGAATCCCTCCGGCTTGGCCTGGGCAGGGATTGGACGCCATCGGTTATCTTCAGAACTCTTAGTCCAATTTGTATCTTGTCCGTAGTCGGACACTATGTTGTTTCTTCCGCTGTCATTTGGATCTTTGTATTGTATCAGTTGTATCCTTGACTTGTTTGAGTCGTCTTGTATATACCTCCTCTGTTGTTGTTGTGGATTATTCGTGAACTGTTGTAATGTTATCACAAGTGGCAACCTGGAATCGGTTATTATGTGGATTTTGGCGGGAATGCTGAAATCTGCATAGTGCCCGATCTTGGGGCGTCACAACTTCTTAGCTTCCAGACGAATGTATCCGAGATCGTCAAAGGGTTCCTCCTTTACCTTGAAGTCCTTGTCGAAAGTAGGAATGGGATCCTCCTCAGGTGTCCGAGAAGGACCGCCCATGTCTGGCTCCGCCCTTTCCCTCGCATCCGCCTCTGATGCGATAGGATGGCTGGTCGGCAGGGGATATTCCTCCGGCTTCGCGGATTGATCCTCTCTCCCAAGAGTAGCTGGAGTGGGAGGAGCTGCAACTGGAGATGGCGCTCCCTTGCTAACATTAGCCTTATGCTTCTTCAGTTTCTTTGATTTCAAAGAGGCTGGAGCAAGGATGAAAAGGGAAAGGAGGAAGAAAAAATCTGAGAAGTAAATATCCCGAGAAAACAAAACGGTTTGTGCAACAGAAAAGCAGGCAAAGACATGAAATTCCCAGAAAATTACCTGGATGTGGCGACAGGAATCCCGTCAAGATTTACAACTTCCTCCGTGGTTACTTGCCTCTTGTGCTTCCGACCGCCATAAAAATTGGCATGTAATTCGTCGAGCTCGGCGTCGGTCGCGAGATCCTTTTCCGTAAAATCATCAAACTATGGAAATGGCAAAAGATCCGATTAAGTCGGGAAAATCCGGGAAAGATAAGAAATCCAAGAAATTGCCCAAAGAAGAAAAATTAAGTACCTTGGGAACCAGGTTTTCCTCGTGATACATTCCCAGGCTTTCCTTGTACTGGTCGCGTGTAGCAACCAATTGGTTGACCCTCTTCTTGAAGTCCCTCTTTGAAAAGGCCTTCTCCGTTCCTCTCATTTCGTCTTCCGGACCTTCGTATTCGCAAAGAAGCCGGGTTCGGTGGGGAAGAGGTCGGATACGACGTCCGAACTAGCACAAAATTGTGTCTGTTCCGGTAAGAGGAGGTTTTGAAGAGGTGAGTTTGGCGATGCGCCGTTTGATTTTCAACAAATCATCCGATAAAGTTTGCACTGCTTCGACGGCCCAGCTGTCTTGAGGGATAGCAGCAGCATTGACGAATGGAGGAACCCCGTTTTCTTTTCCGGGAAATGGGATATCTTGGTGGTAAAATAAAGAGCCCGTCCAAAACTTGACGGATTCTGATGTTTTTATTTTCGGGAACCAATCTTCCCTGAATCTCCGCAGGGTGAAAGATATGGTCCCGCAGGTTGGAAGAGCACCCTCGGAAGGATTACGCTTAACCCCGAAGCAGTATTGCCAGAAATCTAGCCTAGGAGCTAAACCTAGGTATCCTTCGAAAGAGTCTGAAATCCGGCTAAATAGAGGATGGAATTGGGTGGGAAGTTGTGGGGTTGGATGTGATAGTGGTTAAGTACCTGGATGAAGAAGACGGATGGTGGAAATCCCATACCTCGTAAGATATGAGATGTGAGAAGAACCCGCTCTCCGGCCTTAGGAAGAGGCTCGGACTCTTCCTCCTCGCACCGTCATTTGCCTTTTGCAATCATTCCCTCCTTCTCCATTGTCGGAAGAAGAGAGGGGGGAATATTGCATCGGCTCCAATTGCCGACATTATCGCCCTCGTCCTCTACTCCGGCGGCGGCGGACGTAGCGGCGAGTTCTTCTTCGACGAGCATGATTTTCTCCTCCGCTGTCTCGGGAGCGAGAGGCGGAGATGGCGCGGAAGAAGACACGGCCAGGGTTGCGGCCGTAAGAGGTGGATCCTCACGGGCCTGGTCGCCGGAGGATTTCTCCGGCTCGTCACTGGTGGCACGGAGAGGTGAATCCATCATGGGATCCATGGTGTTGATTATCTCGTCGATCTCCGCGGTGACGGAGTGGTCCGGAGAGGCGCGTGGAGACTCCATTTCCGGGCGGCGCGATGAGGTTTTCGTGCTCTCCGACGAGGTCTGGGAACGGCGCAGTTGGGTGCGCGTGCTCGGGCGTTTGCTCTGCTCACTGTGGCTCGGGTGCTGTGCGCTTAGGGTTTGAAGACAGGGGAGTGGAAGGTTTGCCGGAGGGGATGAAGCTGGCTATTTATAGCCGGAAATCCATCGCGATACGTGCTAACGGCTCTTTTGACCGTTGGATGATCAACGCGTGTCACTCGCCGGAAATTTCGGGAAATGAATCGACGGTCGATTATTGCTATCTTCTCGTTTCCCGCGAGAATCTGTCAGAGATACGTTTTAGGGTTTCGCACTCGAAACCCAAACGTCCCTGACGTTAGCATGGTTAGAGCGCTGACGTAAGAAGTTCCTTCTCCACGAAGGCTCGTGGAAGAAAAGCCAAATTTTCCGAAATCCGAGTTTCGCGTTATAGCATGGTTTAAAGGAAAAAGAAGAATCAAGACAGAAAGCCAGTATTTCTTGGGAAGTATGCAAATTTGACGAAAGACGATGAATCGAAGTCTTAATCCTTCTTGGGGGCTACTGTCGGATATATACCGATTAGGGGTATATCAGATGGTACTCTAAAGTGCCGGATTACCAGTGTGGCCTAAATGGTAATGGATTTGGGTCCATTGGGCGGCCCAGTAAGCTGACGCGCGGAAGCCGTTTTCTAGAAGAACCCGGACCATGGCCCACGTGGTACGGCTTGGAGTAGAAGGCAGATTCCTTGCTTTCCAAGTTAGCACATACCGTAGTCTTCTAGTTTTCCTTTTCTGTAAGCCCTGACCCGGCTATTATATAAAGCCGGACGGGAGATAAGAAAGATAGACAAGAAGGTAGAGGATAACTCACCGAGAGGTTGATCCTTGTCGAGTAGCTAAACCTAACCTCACATTGTATTCTGTATACCTCAGGCTTTAGTCCTGAATAGTGAGATTGCAGGAGTAGGAACGGCGCCTAGTTGCGACGTACCGAACCTGGGTAAAACCATGTGTCATTGTTCATCATACGATCACGTCCCCCCACTTCTCTATCGGTAGTCTCATGGCACCCCCGTCTATGAATTCTACTACGATTCCTCGACAACATGGTCATACCCAATCTTTAGCTTTTGTACATCATTCATCTCATCATATCATTCTTCTCTCCCTACACTTCAAAACTCACTCCATATAAAACTTCACACAATCTTCAGTAGCAAAGTTAGTGTAATCAAAATAATATATCCACTTTGGTTCAGTTTCAACACAAGATTAACACCCATTAAGACATTAGTTGTTGTCACAACTTCTTTTAAAACTCTTCCCTCAAAAGAACGCCAAAAGAAAAAGATTAAGAGGCAAATGCAAATATTGACAGAAATCTGTCGAAACAGAACAACAGGTAAAGATTTATTTTTTTGAAAATTTTCTGTTGTGAAAATCAAAAAGTTCAAAACTAATGAAATTTATATAATAACCTGGGGCATGTGCACAAAAATTTTCAGATCAATTCGATGTTCTGGCTGAGAGAATTAAGTTTTTTGGTGGCAGGATAGAATCTGTTTCAGGACAGCAACTTCCCCAAATCTTACTTCCTCCCTATTAGAGGCTACTCTTGGCACAAAAACGAAATAAAAAGTATAAGGAGAGGTTGATACAGAGGTAACAACTTCCAAGACTCAAAGAAAACAAAAGGAAACTAAAAGCAAAAAATATAATGGGTTGTCTCCCATAAGCTCTTTCTTTATAGCCATTAAGATAGGCATAGTGATTTTGAGAAGATGCTCACACAAGAAATATGAATTGAAGCAAAACAGAGCATAAAGAAGCAAATATAAAACAAATTTAAGTCTAACCCACTTCCTATGAAAAAGAATCTTATAGAAAAACAAGTCAATAAAGCACAAAGTGGCTAACATAGGAAGACAAAATAAGTGCAACTTTAATTTTTTCAACATAAAGAGGGAAAGCTTAATATTATTGAGATACATAAAACAATGTTTCCCTCTTTTATAATAAATTTCAGTAGCATCATAAATTAAATTAACAATATAACTATCACATAAAACATTCTTATCATGAGCCACATGCATAAAAGAATTAATACTCTCCGCATAAGCATAGTCATTCTCATTAATAGTAGTGGGAGAAAATTCAACAAAATAGCTATCATTATTATTCTCATCGCCATAATAATCAAATATATGAGGCATATTATAATCATAATTAATTTTCTCCTCAATAGTAGGTGGACTGAAAATATCATATTCATTATTGTAATCATCATAAATAACTCCAACATGATAGACAAGTTGTATGTTAGGGAGATGGTTTTGGGTAATCCCTCCATAACTATGAAAAAGTTTCATAAGGATAATTGTAATTATAGCATATGTCATAGTATTCTTCATAATAGTTATCAAAGACCAGGGGAATAGTATCATTATTAGCAATAGAATAGTTATCTTCCAAAGTGTGTTTATTTGTAAACATATCATCATTTTTACTAGAAGGAGATGTATCAAGTATATCATCATCAGTAGCAAAAGGATTTTCAAACACATCATCCACTAGCCTAGAGCTATCTATATCATCATTGGAAGGAACATGGATATTACTAATAGTACAACAATTACCATTTTTATTTTCAGAATTGGTACCAAAGAGATTTTCAATATCAAAAGTAGTGTGTTTCTCCCAATCATGATCACGATTTGATTCTTTTCACAAGGTCTTGTGATGGATAGAATATTCTTCTTCGATTTGATTCTTTTCACAAGGTCTAAGTGCTCCAGAAAAGTTAACATGCTTATAATAAATAGTACTTTCAGAAGTTTGAGCATGTTTATTGCAATCATTAATTTTTCATGCAAGTGTCTTTAAAAGGTTCATGATATATGTCCCAAATCTCGTTAGGAACATTAATATGTGAAACAAAGGATCTACAACAATCAACAATAATTTGAGGATAAAGACCATATTTAGCACTAAGCCCTTGAAAATCACGAGTTTCAGCAAAAGACTTAATGCAATCATACTGATAGTTTATACCTGATTCTTTACCTTTGTCGTTATCCCAATCTTCATTATTGTTTTGAATTGTTTCAAGATGATTACACCTAGCTTAAACCTTCTTACTTGTGAAAGAACCCTCTGAACAGGCATCTAGATAATCCTTGCAATGTCCTGAAAGCCTTGCATAAAAATTAGTAACAATTATTTCCTCGGGAAGCTCATGGTTAGGACATTTGAGTGTTAATGTTTTCAGTCTCCCCCAAGCTTGAGCAATGCTTTCTCCGTCACGAGGACGAAAAATATAAATGTAATTCCTATCTAAATTCAGTTCACGAGGAGGATAAAATTTAGAGTAAAATAGAGATTCAAGCTCCTTCCACTCCAAATCGCGAGGGTCATCTAGTAGTTCATACCACTCCCTTGCTTTGTGCTTAAGTGACAAAAAGAATAGCCTCCTCTTAACTTGGTCCATTGAAATACCTGCACACTTGAACAACTCGCATAATTCATGTATAAAGAGGAAATGATCACTAGAATGGACATTTCCATCTACAAAATAGCAGTTATTCATAACACGTTCAACAATTTTCATGGGTATTTTAAAAGGAATACTTTTAGTGGGAGGATTTAAATATCACAAGCATCATCAGAATTATCACATATGGGATATAAAGTATCATCACAGCAAATTTTCTCCTCTAAATCTGGGGATCTAAAAAGATCATTTTCATAAAAAACTAGCTTCCCCAAGATTAGGCTTTTCCATAGCATTATCAATAATAGTGTTCAAAGAATTAATGCTAATAACATTGCTATCACTATTATGCAAACAAACTTCCATAGGTTTTTTAATTTTCTCTTCAAAAGTATCATGTAAAAATAAGCATTTTTGTTGTTTTCCATTAAGTCTAAAGATAAGAACAAGGAACAGGTAAAAATAAGCCTAACTAGTGAAAATAAAAACAAGAAACAAAAATATATATTTGCCGAATCTAAAGGAAATAACTTCGAGCACTCACACAGGATGTGAGTACCTTTTACCTTACCTCCCTAGCAACAGCGCCAGAAAAGGGCTTGATGTCTATGCACACTTCTATTCTTGTAGAAAATGTTGGGCCTCCAAATGCAGAGGTTTGTAGAACAACAGCAGGTTTCCCTTAAGTGGATCACCCAAGGTTTATCAAACTCAGGGAGAAATAAGTCAAATATATCCCTCTCAAGCATCACTGCAATTATGATACAAGAAGTGTCTTGTGTCCCCAACACACCTAATACAATTGCCAGTTGTATAGGTGCACTACTTCGGCGAACAGATAGTGAAATACAAGTGATAGGGGTGATTATAAGTGATAGTAGAAATCTGAAATAAAAATGGCAGCAAGCAAACATGTAGCAGAATTGATTGCAAACGGTGTTTCAATGCTTAGAAACAAGGCCTATGGATCATACTTTCACTAGTGGACACTCTCAACAATGAAAATATAATTGAATGCATAAATATCATCTCTTCACTATGCTACTTCGAACCACTCCCCGGTCAGATAACAAACACCAACCATTGAGTAGGTCTACAAAAAGCACTCCTTAGAGTTGCATTCCCTATCTAGGTAACCTCACACTGTCACTATGAGCCCTAGATGGTTCCAGACAAACACCACAGTTCCATAGGGTCATCCAACACAAAATATATAAATCATACACACGGTGCACTCACTGTCACCTTTACACCGTGATCAAAGTGTCCGCGGAGATCTCATTACAAAAACACTTGAGTAGCATAATAGATGAAGAGTAACATCTACTTATTCAACTAGATTACAAAGCTCATGATCACATAAAGATCACACATGGGAGAGAGAGATGAAACACATACCTACCGGTAGAGCCTTCATCCCCGAGGGAGAAGTACTCCCTCCTCATCATGGGAGTCAGCAACGGCGATGAAGATGGCGGTGGAGTCGATGGAGATGGCTCCGGGGGCACTTCCCCGTCCTGGCAGGGCGCTGGAACAGAGATTTATGTCCCCCAAAACTTGTCGCCGATGGCGGCGGAGCTACAGAACTTTTCGTGGATGGAGGATGGATGTTTTAGGGTTTATGCCTCGGGGGATAAATAGGAGAAAGGGCGATGTCGGTGGGCTCCCAAGGGGCCCACACCATGTGGTGGCGTGGCCAGAGGGGGGCGCGCCACTAGATGGTGTGGCCACCTTAGAGCCCCCTCCTGGAATCCTCCGGACTTCGTGTACGTGACAGAATTCTAAGGTCCTGAGATTTTGTTTCGTCCAATTCCGAGAATATTTCTAGAACAAATTTTCTGAAACCAAAAACAGCAGAAAACAGGAATTGGCTCTGTGGCATATTGTCAATAGGTTAGTCCACAAAACATCCGGAAAACGAAGGAAAACATGTGAAAACATAAAGGTATTGGATAGAAAACAAGCATGGAGCATCAAAAATTGTAGATACGTTTGAGACATATCAACCATCACCCAAGCAACATCGATAACTAATACTCATCTTCGAGACCGCTACTATGCCCGCACCTCTATGAATTAAGTTGAAAGCAACAATGTATTGCCTTAACCTTTGTACATAATGTAGACAGTAAATACTTTTGGATGTATGCCCAAAAGGCAATAATATTCGTACATCTGCTTCATAATTATGATTCATATTACTATGCTATAACTTACATGGTTCCTGAATATGAGATTTAGAGGAAAACTCATGATCATGTGTAGTAACATGAACACAGAAACAAACCCTAGTCTTTCCTTTTACGACTAATTCATTGGATATTTGATGACTATGTTTTCCTGGTCATGGACATTGTTTTTATCAACATCAATAAATAGCATATTGTTGGAAGGGAACAATTTGGATGTGTATTCCCTAAGTAGAATCATATGCTAAGAGATTCCACTAAGACATCGTTGCCCTTAGAATCGTATCACATCAGAGTTATATTACAATGCATCCTTTGACCATGAGGTTATTGTGATACTATATTCTAGAGGTTTTACTTTGGTTCTATCAAGAGTCACACCATAAACTGGGTAAACATAAAGGTAGTTACTGGGTAATTTTGAAGGAGTATATTACCTCAGTGTTCTGAGATGGGAATTACTCCTCCGTAAAAAGAGAGATACATACCTGGGCCTACTCGGTATTCTTGATATCCATAAGTTCTGCAGACAATATATGATGATGACACATCATGTGGGATATCATAATAGGGTAATGAGAAAGAGGAAACTTACCGGATAACAAGACGAGACAAAGGTATTAGTGAACCAGAGATTGTTTCACAGGCAATACCGGAATCAATAGTCTCGGGTAACTTCATTATCGTGAGTAATGGGAGATTTGTATAATAACCAACATGTTCAATGGTTTATTCATTTAGTATGTGGGATTTAATATGGGTGTCTGGTACGTCCAAAACATATCTCCTTTTCCGAACACTTTTCTTATTGTTTGCCTCTAAACTTGTGAGTTTTGGATACAACTAACATGGACTGACGTTGTTTTCAGCAGAATTACCTTGGTGTATCGTTTTTGTGCAGAAAAATCAACTTTTGGGGAAAATGCCTAGAAAAGATCCTGAAGACCTTAAACCACCCGAAAACCCCCGGAGCCAGAAGGAGTCTCGGAGAGGGGCGAGGAGGGGGCCACACTACCCCTAGGCGCCCCCTTGGTCGCGCCGCCTGGTGGTGTGGGGCCCCCAAGCACCCCCTCGGGCTCCCCTTTCGACTACTTATGCCCCGTAAACCTAAAACGCGAGGGGGTTCGTCATATTCCACACAAACGCAACAGAGCGACGTCGCCACCTCGAAACTCAATTCGGGGATCAGAAGTTCCTGTTCTGGCGCCCTGCCAGGACGGGGATTCTGAGAAGATCATCACCATCGACACCGCCACCTATTCTCCATCAACCATCCATGATTCCCCCGTCCATGTGTGAGTAAACACCGATGTATGCTGAGAGGGATGGAAGGGATTCGATGAGATCGATCATGTAATAATGCTAGATTGTTAGGGCATAGTGCCTAGTATCCATTGTTAGTGTTTTCTACCGTTGTTCCAACTTGTTATGCTTAATGCTTGTCACTAGGGCCCGACTGCCATGATCTCAGATCTGAACATGTTATTATTTCATGAGTATAATTATGTTTCTTGATCACATCTGCAAGTTGTTTACACATGTCATTATCCGGAACCCGAGGTCCCAAAGTGACAGAAATTGGGACAACCGGAGGGGATGGTTTTGATGTGAGGATCACGTGTGTTTGATGCGCGTGATACACACGTTCGGTGGGAGACCCCAAGAGGAAGGTATGAAGAGCACAGTAGCAAGTTTCCCTCAGAAAGAAACCAAGGTTGAATCGACTAGTAGGAGGAAGGAGTAACTTCAGAAGGTGAAGCAGCTGAGATGGCAGGGCGCACTACCGGTTCAGAAGCAACGTGGAACCTGCACAACACAATCAAATCACTTTGCCCCAATGAAGCAGTGAGGTTGTCAATCTCACCGGTTTTCCTGAACACAAAGAGGTTAAACGTATGGTGTGAAAAACAATAGGAAAATAGTAGGAACAATATGGGAGCAGAATGAAAGCAGTAGGTGTTTATCAGTGTGAGGAAAATGGACCGGGGTCCACGGTTCACTAGCGGTGTCTCTCCGTGAAAGATAAATAACATGTGTGGTGAACAAATTACAGCTGGGCAATTGACAGAAATGAAGGCTGCACCGTAGTGCATATGCAAGACATAAAGATTACTATGAGATTTATGCGGGCATTACAACAAGATACATAGACCATTATCCAACTGCATCTATGACTAAAAATCCACCCTTCGAATATCATCCGAACAAACGTTGGGTATTAAGTTGCAAGCAACAGATAATCACAGTAAACAAAGTGTGTAATGTAAACAATAACATCATCCTTAGACAAAGGATTATTGTTTTCTCCCTAATGGCAACATCACATCCTCCATCTATCACGTTTCTGTCAGTCGAGCACAGATGAAAAGGAGGCATGAACCCACTATCGAGCATAAATACTCCCACTTGGAGTTACTAGCATCTACTTGGCCAGCACATCTACTAACAATGGAGATCATGCAAGGTCATAAATAACATGAGCATGAAGATAACATGATAGATTGATAATCAAAAGACATCGCATTCAACATTCATCAGATCCCAACAAACACAACATGTAGCATTACATAAAGATGATCTTGATCATGATAGGAAGCTCACAAGATCTAAACATGTGGTACAAAGTGGAGAGAACAACCATCTAGCTACTGCTATGGACCCGTAGTCCAGGGATGAACTACTCAGGCATCACTTCGGAGGAGGGCATGGTGGTGTAGACCCCTCCGGTGATGATTTCCCCCTCCGGCAGGGTGCCGGGGAGAGCTCTAGAACCCTCCTGATCTCGGGATGACGGTGATGGCCGCCTCGGGTGTTTCTCAGGTAAAAGTGGGATATCTTTAGGGTTTACGTCTCGGGAGGATTAAATAGGCGAAAGGGCAAAGGCGGTGGAGGCCTGGGGGGCCCACACCACCCCGGGCGCTGCCACGGGGCGCCCTATGGTGTGGGCCCCCTGAGGACCCCCTTCGGGTCTCTTCGGCACTCCGTGGAACCTTCGGGAATTCTAAGAATTCCGGGCTTCGAACTTTACAATTCCAAGAACAATTCCAAAACAACTTTTCTGAAACTAAAAACAACAGAAAACAGGGAACTGGCTCTATGGCACCTTGTCAATAGGTTAGTCCGGAAAATCGATAAAAATGACATAAAGTGTATAGCAAACATGTGGGAAACAATAAGAAAACAACATGGAACATCAGAAATTAAGGATACGTTTATGACGTATCAACATCCCCAAGCTTAGTTCCTACTCTTCCTCGAGTAGGTAAACGATAAAAACACAACAATTTCTGAGGTGACATGCTACCAACATAAACTTGATCATCAATAATGTAAAAGCATAAGTAAGCTGAGATCATAGAACCTTAACATAAGCATGATAAATAGAACTTTAATAATAAAGCATAGCAATCACCTTGCATCATGAGAAGTAACTCAAATAAAAGATCATGAATAACAATGCAAAGAAAGATATACGTTTGTTTCAAGTATAGAGAAAGCATGTCAAAGTGATATTTTGCTAGTCCTTAAGAGTGGGGCAAAACATAAATGCCAGGGCACCTTCAAAGTTCATGAGGAAGACTAGAAAAAATAATTAGAGAACTAGGAATAACACATCATGAATCAATTAATAATGTTTCTGGGACAAATGCGCATAAAACTCAGAATGGCAAAAATGCTCTCTCAACTGTGCATAAAGTTAGAAGATGGAGACTCAACATAAAAGTAAAAGAAAGGCCCTTCGCAGAGGGAAGCATGGATCACTCATGTGCAAGAGCTTTTATTTTATTAAACAGAGGCATAAAAACTTGACACTCCTCCCAACCATCTTTCACAAACCATGGCTAACCGAATCCTCGGGTGCCTGCCAACAATCACATATTGTGGAGGAGTGTCTATATTTTAAGAGAGGTGTATGCTTATGTCAACGAATGGTAAACAGAAAATATAGTACGTCACAAGCCAACTAGACTTCACAAGAGCGGCTCCCATAGAAGGACGCATATGGGTAGAAGGTCATCCCCTTTTCTCTTTTGTTTACACAATTATGCTTCGACTGATAAATCAGGAGGAAAAATAGTGAAGAGAATTTGTGTTATTAATTTGGGGCTAGGCACCCTGCTGCTAGCTCTTCTATGATTGGATAAGCGGATCAAGCCACTAGTCCAGGGTGTGAAAGTCCAATCGAAAAGTGAGATAAAGATTCTCTATTTACGTCCTCATGAGCTAAAACAGGAGCACAAAATAGGAGTAATTTTGGAAGTTTTAAAGGTAACAGATGAGAAATTTACTTTGGAGTGGCGGTTAAATACCACATGTAGGTAGGTATGGTGGACACAATGGGAAAACTTTGGTTTTAGGTAGTTGGATGCACGAGTAGAGCTCATACTCAGTACAGCTGGAGGCTAGCAAAAGACTGGGAGCGACAAATCAAGAGAGCATAAGAGCCATAATCATGCATAGCGACATAAACATCATTAATCAAAGCATAAGTGGTACCATAAATTCTAGTCATGCCTCACTCGCCGGAATCACGCCCGGTGTTCGAGGATCTGGAGAAGAGCGTCACCCTGACGTTCAGAAGCTTCAACTTCATGGCGAACAGAGACGGAATCCTCCACTTCTCGGATGAATCTGAACCTGAATCTGGAGCCGTCAACTCGCGCTTCCCTATGGAGAAAAGTGGCGAGTCCATCCGCTTCAACACAGTCGACTACCACGCCCTCTCGACAGAGGAACCATCTCGGGTACGGGAAGCTTTCCGATCTGCGCCTAGGACGCACGAGCCACGACTGGCCCAAGTCTGCATGGCAGGATCGGAACAACCCTCGGAAACCGAATACAGCGCAACCGAGCGCGATATAATCGGCGTTTCGCGGGAGGCCTGGAAGAGGGCCAAGGAGGCCATGCGGCGGAGTCAGCCACCCGCGGCAGGAGCCTCACAAGAAGACCTAACCGCCTACCACTACCACCTAGTAAGAGCGGCCTCAAACATCAAAGAAGCCCGGGCGGATCTAGCCCGTCGCAGAAGAGCGGCGGATGAATCAAGCCTGCGGCGAGTCGAACAGTCCCTTGCACCCTCAGTCGGTACCCGACCCGCGAGGAAGGGACACGCAACATCGTCAAGGGGCCACGAATTCGTGACTGCGACTGACAGGTCGACCACGTCTTCCTTCATGAGGGTCGACGATGACGGCAACGTCTATCCGCAAACCCCAGCTGCCGCGATCCTAGCCGCAACAACCTACATGCAGATGAACCAACCGACGGAAAGCGACCCTCGGGTGGAACAGTACAAACAAATTCGCAAAGGACTAGGATTGGCGGCCGCAAGGCTCGCTTCCCACGATCGCAAGAAGACCGAAGAAGAATTGGAGAAAGAGCGACAGGAGAAAAACAAGGAGAAAGAAACGCCACGCAGGCATAGAAGTTCATCCCCGAGAAAAGACAAATCGCCACGGCGTGGTCGAGGAAAAGAAGCCCGCCATCGCGGCGACAGTCGAAGCAGCAGCGACGACAGCCCGAGAGACAAAAGCTCGCGGCGCCACAGCAGCCGCTCGAGAAAGCGAAGCAAAGAACCAAGGAAAGACAACGACCGAGACCGGTCCGAATACGACGCGCGATCAGATCTCGCCCAAAAGAAGGTGGATAGGGCGAGAGCTTCACGGTATCGCGAACGCTCCTCATCCAGGTCCTCGGACGACGAAACTTGTGGAGCACTCTGTTTCGCACGCAGCATCCGAGAAGCACCTCTACCCAAGAGGTTCAAGCTCAGCACGGAAGTGACAAAATACGACGGCTCACTCGAGCCCTCCCAGTGGTTAAGCGACTACCTCACGGCAGTAAAATGCCAACGTGGGAACAAGAACACAACCATGCAATACCTCAATTTGCATCTTACAGGCGCGGCTCGTAGTTGGCTGGAAAGAAGACCTAAATCTTGCTACGCATCATGGGACGACCTGCACCATGATTTCTGCAAAAATTTCCAGTCGACGTACAAGAGGCCAGCCACAATCGAAGAACTATGAGCGTGCAAACAGAAGAGTGGCGAATCCACACGAGAATATATCCAGCGGTGGGCCACACTCAGGAACACCGCAGGAACCATCTCGGAAGAGGTGGCGATTGAGGCCTTCGCCAAAGGAGCGAGAAGAACAGCGTTTCGAGAAGAGCTAGGCAGAGCTGCGCCCAAAACCATTGGGGAGCTAATGATCATAGCCGAAAAATGGGCTAACGGAGAAGACGCGGTACGCAATGAAAGAGCATCGTCGCCCGCGCACGAATAAGACCGCCATGGACGAAGAAAGAGAAGGAAATACTACGACCACGAGGACATGGAGGAATTAGTAGCGGCAGAATTCACGCGAAACCGCGACTCTGGCCGCCGTGGAAGTCGCGAGTGGAAACCAAAGGCAGAAGAAAAGTCCCCCGAGGAGGATCTCGATGCATACTGCTCGCTACACCTGTTTACAGATAAGCGCACGGGCAAAACTAAGGCAACACACCTTTTCAAGGATTGTCGAAAGTTTCTTGACATCTCAGATGCTCTCGCGAGGAAAAGATTCGCATCCACTCAAAACTACCCGCCGCTGCCAGGAGGGGGACAACAATTCCAGCCGCCTCCACCACCTCCTCCACCAGCAAACCCAAACATGGCGCTAGCCGCACTACCTGCGCCACCTCCACAAAACAATGGAGCCAATGCATACCCGAATCCGGCAGGACAACTCGCGATGATACAGAAGGTATGCCCCTCTCGCAGAGCTCAAAAGACTAACACAAGGAAACTATGCATGGCAGTGCAGACACCGCCAACAAAGACCGAGTACCTGAAGATGGCAGATCAGCCCATCACGTTCTCGAAACAAGACCATCCACCACAAGTCTATCGACCAGGACACGCCGCCCTCGTCATCCAGGCTCAAATCGGAAATTACGACCTGGCCCACGTGTTCATGGACGGCGGCAGTGGAATCAACATCATCTACGCGGATACACTCCGTCGAATGAACAAGAACCTGGACGGCCTAACGGAATCAGAAACATCCTTCCACGGGATAGTTCCGGGCAAGGCAATCCGTCCACTCGGAACAATCAACTTAGAAGTTGTACTGGGCTCTCCAAGCAATTACAGAAGGGAATTCCTGGACTTCGAAGTCGTCGACTGGCCCTCACAGTACCACGCCATCCTTGGCCGAACAGCATTCGCCAGATTCATGGCAGTACCACATTACGCGTACCTGAAACTCAAGCTACCCGGCGAATACGGTGTGATCACCATCGACGGAGACTTCCAGAAGTCAGACAAGTGCGACATAGAATTCAATGAGATCATGAAATCTTTTGGGATGCAAGAAGAACTTCAAGAGCTGGCAAAAACCACGGACCACTCCGTCATGCCCCTCATGAAGAAGAACGCGCCTGAACTGGAATTCAGCGCCAACAGCGACACCCGCAAGCACCAAGTGCACCCGACGGATTCCGCCAAGACCGCGATGGTTTCCACAACCCTCTCGCCAGCATAGGAAAGCGCGCTCGTCAAACTCCTCCGTGAGTACTGGGAAATTTTTGCCTGGCAGCCCTCAGATATGCCAGGAATACCCAGGGAGTTTGCCGAGCACTCACTCGAAGTCTTTCCTAATGCCAAACCCATCAAACAGACGACTCGACGATTCTCAGAACCCAAGCAGAAGGCGCTTGCAGAAGAAATAAACAGACTGCTAGCCGCCAACTTTATTAGGGAGATCAAGATATCCACCTGGTTGGCAAACCCGGTGCTGGTCCCCAAGAAGAACACGGACATCCTTCGGGTGTGCATCGACTACACATCGCTGAATAAGCACTGCCCCAAGGACAATTTTCCTCTACCACGAATCGACCAGATCGTGGACTCTACGGCAGGCTGCCAACGCCTCTCCTTCCTGGATGCCTATTCGGGATACAATCAGATCCGAATGAAAAAGGAAGACGAAGAGAAGACGGCATTCATCACACCCCACGGTGTCTACTGCTACACGACAATGCCCTTCGGGCTGAAGAACGCAGGCGCAACATATCAGCGCTGCATGCAAAGATGCCTCGCCAATCTCATTGGCAAAAACGTACAAGTGTACGTCGACGACATCGTCATCAAAACTCGAGTAGAGGACACACTCCTCGAGGACATCAGAGAAACGTTCGACGCCCTTAATGCATATCGGATCAAGCTCAATCCGACCAAATGCGTTTTCGGCGTCCCTGCAGGAAAACTCCTCGGGTACCTGGTATCCGCCAGAGGCATTGAAGCCAACCCGGAAAAAATACAAGCCATCCTGACTATGAAGGAGCCAACCAATCTACGCGGAGTCCAGCAGCTCGCAGGACGACTAGCCGCCCTAAGCAGGTTCATCGCACGATTGGGAGAGCAAGCGTTACCCTTCTACAAATTACTAAAGAAGACGGACAAATTCGAGTGGACACCCGAAGCTAAACAAGCGTTCGCAGACCTGAAGCGATCGCTGCAAAGCAGGCGCGTCCTTGCAACACCGCAAGAAAGGGAGCCGCTCCTACTATACCTAGCCGCTACAAACCAGGTCATCAGCACAGCAATCGTGGTCGAACGACCTGAAGACGGCAAAGCATACGGAGTCCAACGACCAATATATTACATCAGCGAAGTGCTCTCGCCATGCAAGCAACGATACCCTCATTATCAGAAGCTGGCGTATGGAGTTGTTCTCACAGCCCGAAAGCTCAAACATTATTTCCAGGAACATACCATTACAGTGGTTAATGATGCGTCACTCGGGACAATCATGAACAACCCTATGGCATCCGGAAGAATAGCAAAATGGAGCATCGAGTTGGGCGCCTAGGACATCACCTATACAGAACGAAAAGCAGTCAAATCTCAAGTACTCGTGGAATTCCTCAGCGAATGGACAGAGCTACAAACGCCCGGACCACCCGAGTACACGAGCAATTGGATAATGTACTTCGACGGATCCAAGAGAAACGAAGGAGCAGGAGCTGGAATCGTTCTTATTTCGCCTCGGGGAGACAAGCTGCAGTACGTCCTGCGACTGGACTTTCCACCAGACGATCCAGCCTCAAACAACAACGCAGAATATGAAGCCCTGTTGCACGGGATGAAGATGGCAATCGCCTGTGGAGCTACCCGATTAATGATCTACGGTGATTCCAATCTCATAGTGCAGCAGACGATGAAAGAATGCGACGCCATCGCTGAAAACATGGTCGCATATCGTGACATGTACAACCTACTCGAAGGAAGCTTTAAAGGCTGCGAGCTGAAACACATTGCAAGATCTAGCAACGAAGAAGCAGATAGACTGGCAAACATGGGTTCCACCAATACACCTATACCGCCAGAAATATACTTCGAACGGATGATCAAGCGATCAGTCAAAGTGAAGAAAGCTGCAGCAGCGCCGGAAACAGAGGTCAGCCCGCAGGTCGCGCTTATCGAGCTTATTCACAATATATCACGACAGGTTTTCATGGTCGAGCCAGTCTGGACGCAGAAATATCTCGACTACCTGCTCCACAGACAGCTCCCGGCCGACCCACGTGAGGCTCGACAGATAATCAGGCGTAGCAAATCCTTTCGAGTAGTCAACGGAGAATTATACAAGCAAAGTATCTCGGGAATACTTCAGCGTTGCATCGCACCCGAAGACGGCAAGGAACTGCTCCAGGACATACACCAAGGAGACTGTGGACATCATGCTAGCTGGAAAACAATAATGGGAAAAGCTTTCCGAGCAGGATTTTACTGGCTAACAGCAGCCAACGATGCAAAAAGCCTGGTCGAACGATACGACGCCTGCCAGCGATTCGCACCAAGGCCACACGCCCCTGCTACGGAACTACACATGATACCAATAGCCTGGCCCTTTGCACAATGGGGGCTAGATATGGTTGGGCCACTACGCAAGTCCACGCCAGGTGGATACACACACTTGCTGGTCGCAGTCGACAAGTTCACCAAATGGATCGAGGCTATGCCAGTAACCTCAGCAAGCGCCCAATGCGCCGTCAAGTTTCTCGACTCCATTGTATGTCGATTTGGTGTGCCACACGACATCACTACAGATAACGGTAAAAATTTCACAGCAAAGGAGACACAACAATTCTGCGAGGAAAAAGGCATCAATTTCAAATTTGCCTCAGTCGCTCACCCGCAAACGAACGGACAAGTCGAAAGATCCAATGGCTTAGTTTCGATGGGCATCAAGAAGCGACTACTCGATTGTCTACACCCCGCCGCAGGACATTGGGCGGAAGAGCTACCCTCCGTACTCTGAAGTCTGCGCACAACTCCTAATCGATCAACGAAATACACGCCATTCTTCATGGTATACGGGGCAGAAGCAGTCCTTCCCGAGGACGTTCGATTCAGCGCCCCACGAGTTGTAGCCTACAGCGAAGAAACTTCCAACAAGGCGCTCGCAGAAGATATGGATGCACTCGACGAAATGCGCGACATCGCACTCGCAAGATCCGCAGTATATCAGCAATCCTTGCGCAACTATCACAGTCGCCGCATACGCCACAGAGCATTCGCGGTTGGGGATCTGGTGCTGCGGCTCAAACAGAAGGAAGGACACAAGCTCGAGCCACCTTGGGAAGGACCCTTCATCATACATGAAGTCATCCCAGGCGGAGCCTACAGGCTAAAGAATCCAGCGACCGGAGGGGTTTACTCCAATCCGTGGAACATCGCACACCTCCGCAAATTTTATCCTTAGGTTTATTTGTTATCACAACAAAAATAAGGCTATACTAGCCAGTCCTGTAGTTCGAATACATGGCTTCTCAGTCATTGCAATAAAGACGCGATTCCTTCATCATATTCACTCGAAGCTTTTCATTCTTTACATGCTACAAGTTACAGGTACACACCACCTAAAACACATGGGGGCTACCCTACAACTAAGCATCACAAAGAAACAACATCAAATACAAGGTTATACACCTTACAACAGTTTTTTACAAACTATAAACAGATTACAGGATATTTACATCCGAAAATCAGTCAAAGTGCTGAGCATTCTCAGTCGCCAAAACTCTATCTACCTCTTCAGAGGTCATTCAGATAATCTTCTCCGCCGCAGGACGTACAGCATCATAGTACGGCGAGATATCCTCGATTGCATAATCTGGACGCCGAGCAACGGAGTTAACATCTATCTCAGGATGCCATATGCGGACAAAAGAGAGAGCTACAATCGCGCCGCACGTCATCTGATTGCGCACACACGCGTGAACTTCTCCTTCACGTCCAAACAAACTGAGAAGATAACCCTAGTCCTCGGGACCTTTTTCAAGTGGGTAAAATGCAGCGTTCATCGCAACCAAGACCTCGTGAAAAGAACTCACGAAAATTCTCGCCTGGCGGACTCGAAATTTCAAGGTGGCCATCACAAAACCCCGACTGCGATCAGACCAAAAATTGTTCGCATGAGGTTTGGAGCTACTAGCCCCTTGAAGGATGTGATTCTCTACCCACTGCTTTTCTTCCCTGTCATCCGGATTAACGACTGAAGACAAAAACACACTCAGTCAGATAAGGAAACAAGGAAGAAAAAGACACGGGGGCTGCACTACTTACAAAGCAAGTCCCTTGCGACTACAGCCAGCTCATCCATCAGAAATTGTTCGCGTTCAGCTGCCAATTTCTGCTTGGACTTCGCCACATCGGCTATCCCGCGCATAGCTTTTAGCTTGCGCTCACCCTCCTGGACCTTATCACGAAGGCCCGCAAAAGTGCCAACAGCGGCAACAAGTGGATTCACTGGAATACCACATCCACCCGACGTTTCCGCAACAAACCCAGTAGCCTGGAAGCATAAAACGAAAGAAGTAAGATGCCCTACTCGAGTCAATTCTAATCGCATATCTGACAAACGCTCGGGGGCTACTCCCATCGGGAGACAATGCACAAACAAAGGGAACGAATTTGCAAGATGAATTCTTCGATTAAAGACAACAAAGGTACGGGAATACATCCCAAGGTTCATTACATTCAAGGAGAAAAAAAAAGGAAAAAAATCTATGAAGCTACATTGGTGCTCCCGCTGGCAGCAGTCGCCCCTCCCCGCAGCCGAGCAAAAATCTCAGACAGCTTCCGAGCAAGAATAGCGGCTTGCTCGCTAAAACGAGAGAGCCGTACCTTTTTGCCCGTGGAGGGGTCGACCGGAAGAGCTGTGTACGCCTCCTCCAAACCTTCGACTCCATGCGCCAAAGCAAATTGTATCGCGGTCTTCGCACCAGACTCCGCCTGTGCGACCGCGAAGGCATCCAGAAGTTTGCCTTCTGAGAAGACCTTCAACAGATCATCTAGCGCGGGTGCAGGAGTGGCGTTGGCGAGGAGGCGACCGTGCAGTTGCCCCAGCACTTGAGTGGCATCATTGATCATGGAGAGAACTCCATCAGCGTGCCTTTTAAGCCGGACAAGTGTGTCGGTTACCACATCCACCCGCTGGAGTCCAGGGATTTCTAGAGGAACATCCAGAAGACCTGCAAAGGAAGGAAAGAATACTTAGCAAAGTACAGCGACATGAGGAATCAAAGTCGCAAAATCCCAACACACTTACCCGCGAAGCGCTCAGCAAGGGGACGGAGGAACCCGACAATGTCGTTGTCGGCCTTACTGCCAGCTTTCTCTAACTCCTTCAAGGACTTCCGCGCATCTGCAAGCTGTCGACCAAAATCTTCTGACTGCACGCGGGAAGCCTCTAGCTCTTGTCGAATGGCCGTCAGGTCAGCCTCCCGAGCAGTTACCTGCTCAGAGAGTTTGACCTTTTCGGATTCTGCAAATTCAAGTCGAGCTGCAAAGAGATGCTTGTCAAAAACTCAAGAATGAACGGAGTGCGGAAGACAGGGAAACAATAAAGCTCACCCTTGAGAAGAACGTTTTCAGTCTGAAGTCGGCTACGGTCCGCTCGAAGCGACTCGCAATCCGACTCGGCGAGAACGACGCGGCGACCGATCGCCGCAAGAGAATCAATAAGCGACTGCAAAAGTACGAAGACAAAAGAGTTAAAAGGGATTAAATTAGAGTCTGTACCCGATTATTTACAATCGACTACAGCCTCGGGGGCTACTCCCATCGGGAGCACTGCCGTGCACCCGATAAAAATGAAATCATGAAGAGGAATTAAAACTAGACTTTGAGCCTGTGGCCGATCGCATGCGATCGACTACAGCCTCGGGGGCTACTCCCATCGGGAGCACTGTCGTGCACCCGATAAAAATAAAAAATGGTTTGAAGACGGAAGATGAAGTTTACCTGGCCGGAGGCGCGAGACAGCGGATCCGCGGAGCTATCCGTCACTTCCTTAGAAGCAGAAGCCCTGGCGGCAAAGCTGGGAGCTTCACGTACCACCGTCGCGGCTTCGGGGGCTGCTCTGGGGGAGTTTTGGACGGTGCCCGCGGTGGGAGTTTCACCCGCATCCTTGGCCTTATTCCTCTTCTCGGGAGGAACGGCAGCGGCGTACCTGCGAGGACTGGTCGTCTGCAGACTGCACCGAAAGATAGAAACAATCGATATTGAAGCACGGAAAATGTTCGACCAAGATTAAGGAAGAAGCACTTACTCGTCATCCTCGTCGTCATCCAGCAAGTCCGCGTTCCAAGCGGGCGTCATCACTGGGAACGAAGGCGAAGGAGAAAGGGAGCGAAGTGGAGTCGCATGGATAGGAGCTTGACTGGGCGATGCTTCCAAGGATTTATCCTTGGAAGTAGCTTCATCCTCATCTACCCGACGACGTTTCGTCAGAGCGCCATTCGAGTCCGCAACGTCATCCGAAGAATCGTGTTCTGAACACGAAGAGGCGTTGGCGACGCTGGTGTCAATCGCGCCGTCTTGATGACTCGACACTTGCTCTGAGGCGGCTTCCCCCGTAGTTGGCGGGTAGCAGTCCGCCATAGCTAGGCTCTGCAAAGGCAAGAAGAAGACAAGAAAAACCTTATCGACTAGGACTCAGAACGAGGAAAAGGAACAACTCAGAGACGAAAAAAGAAAAAGAAACTAACCTCGGCTGGGGGAGGATTTGAAGCGGCGAAGGCTTCAACAGAGCAATCGGGGAATTTCTCCCCCACCTTCAGTCGGGTGATACCCGCGATTTTCTTCTCGAATTCTACATTCGAAAGTTCCTCGCGGCTTACTCGACTGGGATCCTCTGAGCCTTGATACTCCCACATGGCGGAGGGCCTTTGTTGAAGTGGCTGGATCCTGCGCTTCAAAAAGATGCTCGCCAGATGCATCCCGTTGAGCACAACTCCCGCGGTCTGATCCCGGAGAGCAGCTACTCTTGCGAGTAAAGGCGCAACGGTCTGAGTCTCTTCGGATGACATCTTGTGCCCCCAAGACTTCCGCCTTGTCAGAACAGCGAACGGGTGGAACTCTACAATCCCACCCGAGCTGTTGTCGATGACGTAGAACCACCTTTTCCGCCAGCTTTGAGCGGAGTCGACGAAATGCATGTTGAAGTAGCTGCCTTCTTGTCGAGCTTGGATCCCGAAGCCGCCGGTGCGAAGCGGTTCGCCAAGCTCGGACTCCACCCGCGATCTCTCGCGGAAGATCCGGACCTTGAAGAGCGCCTTCCACAGCGCCCAGTGTGGGCGAATGCCGAGATAGCATTCGCAGAACACGATGAAGCACGTAATGTGCTGCACCGCGTTCGGGGGGAGATCGTGAAGCTGCATGCCATAGACACACAGCAACCCGAGGAAGAAGGGATGAAGAGGAAAAGAAAGGCCTCGAGTCACGTGGTCCACAAAGACCACGCGCTCATTCGATTGAGGATTGGGTACCTCTTCCTTTTTCCCGAGACGGACTTGCTTCTCCGTCTCCGCCGGCAGCAACCCCTCCCGATGCATCTCCTTGATGCTTTTCGCGGTGGTGTTGGGGGAGCGCCAGTCGCCGGCGCGGGGCGCGGGTTGCGTGGAAGGTTCACCGGATGCAGAGCCGGCAGCGCCGCGTCTTTTTCCGCCAGCCATTGCTTGCAGCACGAGCTCGAGCGCGGGGAAGACGAAGATGGGCGCGAGGAAGAAGATGAAGACAGAGAGCTGGGAAAGTTTTACCGCAGCGCTAACACCCGTATTTATACACGGGGCGAGGCGATCTCAGCCGTACGATGCGCTACGTGGCGCCTATCACGGCCGCCACGCGTGAGGATGAAACGAAGCGGCAGCCAGCGCTGTTTCGTGCCACGATCTTAACAGAAGATCGTGCGCATTTACTGCGCGTCTCGCGTAAAAACCGGGAACGACGTCTCGTTTCCCGGTCAAAAAGCTGACAAGGTGGGCCATCATCTGCTGCCACTCCGTCACGTCCCATCGGGAGAAGAGGAGTGCACCATGACGTCATGGCATTCGTCATTCAAGATCCAAATCTTCTCGATTGGAAGTTCAAACGAGAAATTATCTTCGTATGAATATCAATTCCATCGGGTAGATGAGATTTTTCCATGAACAGTTCATAAAGCAAGACCTCTTTGAACAAGAGAAAAATACCCTATGCGCGAAAACTCTTTCGTGAGGGCACAGCATCCCGAACATGAAAACTCTTTCATAGGGGCTTAGTTTTCTTCCAGCACGAAATTTCTTTCGTATGGAGCTCAAACAAATCAATCGGGTAGGAAAAACCTACCTCTCCTACACATGATAATTTACATCATAAGAACCTGGATTGTTCAGCCGACTAGGCACATCTGGATGCCGTATTCTTCGAATATGAAGGTAAGACCCGAAAAGATCTCTCTTTTGGGCCTGGAATCGCACTCGAAAGCTGCGTCCTCCGGTATAATTCCGTGTCAACAACACGAAGAAAAATCCTAGCGGACGCGCCGGGTACCCCCATAGGTTAAGTTCGATTCGGTAAGTCCACAACGGCCCAGTCGCAACAATCACCTTGTCGGGTTCGAGTCGGAGGTCTCGAATCTGAGTAGGCCAGGAATGTTTTTGCCCTAGTCGCAATTAATTGGCCCCGATCTCTTGGGGGAGCCAAGCTACTGAGCCACATCCTTCTGCGAAAAAAGCCGTAAAAACAGGCACTTATATTGCTCGATACTCGAGCGTGATGACCCATGATACAGGGAACACACCCTTTGGAAAAACAATGATTGTCAAAGCAATCTTCCATAAAAATAAGGAGAGTTTGACCGTCTACTCGACTGGAAAAGCCCCAGTCAAGCATACGCTCGGGGGCTACTGACGAAGATATGGATCCTGGACCCTGCGGTAAGGACACCCCCTATCAGGCCTTCTGGTCAAGGCCCAAAAGGAAGCATCCTTGGAGTACTCTAGAAGGCCCATGTGAAGCCCACCCGCATCAACTTGCGGGTTAAGTTAGGAAATTTGTAACCGACCCAGCTAGGGTTTGAGTCCTCTCCGGGTAGAACTCGAGACCTGGCCATCTATATAAGGCCAGGAGAGCCCCCAAGGAGAGGACCAAGTAATACCGCACGACCAAAAAGCCTCGGAACTCGAGATCTACTCTCGATTCGAGCAACCTGTAACCGATCTAATCATCCAATACAGATCAGCAGAAGGCAGGAGTAAGGGTTTTACCTCTTCGAGGGCCCCGAACCTGGGTAAATCTCGCCCCCTGTCAAGCCGACGATTTCACCAGCGCTCATGACTTCTCCTAGTCGAAACCCGATAGGGTCACCTGAGGGATTTGTGGAGTCAGAACTTCGACAGAGGCTATTCGTGACTGGTTCATAGTCATAAACATGGTGTGAGCATGCGCCAAGTCAACAAAATAAAACATCCAAAGGAGAACACCACAAATTTATGCTTCAATATGACAAGAACAACTCATGATTCTTTCAATGGCACATTAAACACTATCAACTATTTGAGGCTAATCATGCTACTCAATAACCACAAGGCTTTAAAACTAAAATAACATCTAGCATGATATGAAAAAGTTCTAGCCACAGTCTATACAAGCTTCTACTTGCATCGTTAAAAATTCTACCTCAAGCAACAGTTTCTTTTCAAAACAAGCACCATACAAAACATGTTTTAACAAAAACTTTCTACATGTTACAGAAAGAAAACATTAGAGTATTCACATAACACTACTAAAACTAATAGCTCTGAATAAAAGATGCAACGAAAACAAGAGCTAAACAGGAATTTTTGCAGTAACTAGAAGAAAAACTAAGAATACTGGCATAACGAGTATTCAAACAAAAAAGCGGAGCGTGTCTCTCTCCCAAACAAGGATGCTATGTACAATGATATTATTGCAGCAAGGAAAACAAAATAAAATAAAGGAAAACAAAAGAAAAATAAACAGACGCTCCAAGTAGACTTCATATGATGTGACCGAATAAAAATATAGTTTCACGAGAAGTGACCTGATAGATAGTTGATGAACAAGGGGATGCCTTGGGCATCCCCAAGCTTAGATGATTGAGTCTTCTAAAAATATGCTTGGATAAACGATGGGGGAATCCCCAAGCTTTGACCTTGCACTCTTCTTGATTACATTTATCACCTCTTCTCTTGACACTTGAAAACTTCCTTCACACCATACTCAAACAGTAATTCGCATTAGAGGGTTAGTGCAACAAATAAAAATCCATGGGTTCTGTATGGCACAAGTCTAATTGATACTTTTAAACATTATCTACAGCCACTGATGTTTCGTGAAGCAAAGAAATCCACTTGACATCGCAAAAGAGCAAATGCAAGAAAAATGGCAGAATCTGTCAAAACCAGAACAGTCAGTAAAGACGAATTTTTTTAGGGCACTTACGTTGCTCATATATAAAAACTTAAAGAATGAAAAAGTTGCAGAATTAGCTGAGGAATAAGCACAAAAAATTTCAGATCATTCTGATCTTCTAGGATTTTATACTTTTTTTACGGTGGACAACAGAAATCTGTTTCCTGCACAGAAATCCGAAAACCAACTCCAACTCTCGTCAGAAACCTTACTTGGTACTACTAAAACATGAAAAGAAAGATACAAAGGAGTTGCTACAGAAGTTTACAACCCCTTGACTCAAAGAAAACAGAGAAAAACAAATCAAAAATAAAACCATGGGTTATCTCCCAAGAAGTGCTTTTCTTTAACGCCTTTTAGCTAGGCCCAGAAAAGTGAAATCAAGTATTTTCAAGTGAAAAAGCATCCAAATCAATAATTTCCTCCAAGACCCCAATTGTAGCAATGGGTACCTTAGACACCCCTGAAGAGGATTCAACATTCAAATCACTTTTAGTCTCACCAAAAGTTTTATTAATTTTAAGCACATTAGGGGGTTTTAGTTTAGGCACCTTGGGGACATACATAATTTTTTCTCTCTTTTTCCACAGAGGGTCTTTCTCTTTTAAACTTAAGAGCAGAAAAGGTTGAGCTTAAAGTTTCCATAGCCTCCTCTAGTTTACCAATCCTCATATTTTGACTATCATGGATATTTCTAGCTTCTAAGACAGTGATTTTATTGTTGATACTTACTATTGATTCATTAACTTTGCTAGCATTATCAAGGAAATTTGGCAAATTTTCTCCACAGAGTTTAGCTTTTCAATAACATCATCTAAAGTGATCTCAGTTTTAACAACCTTAGTAGGTGGTGTTCCAACTAAACTTTCAATTAAATTACATGCTTCCAAAGCAGGTGTTCCCAGAAAATTACCGCCTGTAAGAGTGTCTAGAACATACCTATACCAACTAGTAATACCAACATAAAAATTCCTAAGGATTAAAGTGGAGAATTTCTTAGTGTATCTATGATGAGCATCACTTATCCTATACCAAGCATATTTCAAACTTTCTCCACCTTGTTGCTTAAAGGAACGAACTTCAACTTCAGGAACACTCATTTTAGCAAGACTAAAAATAGGAATAAAACTATAACTAGAATAAGAACTATTTTTTGTGTGTGTTTTTGATAAGGAGAAGCAAACAAGACAAAATAAAATAATCAAAACTAAAACAAATTAAAGAGATTGGAAGTGAGAGAATCCCCTTGCAGAAATTATCTTCCTCCCCGGCAACGGCGCCAGAAATTAGCTTGATGCGCGTGATATACACGTTCGTTGGGAGACCCCAAGAGGAAGGTATGAAGAGCACAGTAGTAAGTTTCCCTCAGAAAGAAACCAAGGTTGAATCGAATAGTAGGAGGAAGGAGTAACTTCAGAAGGTGAAGCAGCTGAGATGGCAGGGTGCACTACCGGTTCAGAAGCAACGTGGAACCTGCACAACACAATAAAATCACTTTGCCCCAACGAAGAAGTGAGGTTGTCAATCTCACCTGTTTTGCTAAACACAAAGAGGTTAAACGTATGGTGTGGAAAACAGTAGTAAACGTATGAGAGCAGTATGAAAGTAGTAGGTGTTTATCAGTGTGAGGAATAAGGACCGAGGTCCACAATTCCCTAGTGGCGTCTCTCCGTGAAAGATAAATAAAAAGTGTGGCGAACAAATTACAACTGGACAATTGACAGAAATGAAGGCTGCATCGTAGTGCATATGTAATAAATAAAGATTATTATGTGATTCATGCGGGCATTACAAAAATAGACATAGACTGTTATCCAACTGCATCTATGACTAAAAATCCACCATTCGAATATCATCCGAACAAACGTTGGGGATTAAGTTGCAAGCAACAGATAATCGCAACAAGCAAAGTGTGTAATGTAAACAATAACATCATCCTTAGACAAAGCATTGTTGTTTTATCCCTAATGGCAACAACACATCATCCATCTGTCACATTTCTGTCACTCGAGCACAGATGAAAAGGAGGCATGAACCCACTATCGAGCATAAATACCCCCTCTTGGAGTTACTAGCATCTACTTGGCGAGAGCATCTACTAACAATAGAGTGCATGCAAGATCATAAATAACATGAGCATGAATATAAAATGATAGATTGATAATCAGAAGACATAGCATTCAACATTCATCAGATCGCAGCAAACCCAACATGTAGCATTAGATAAAGATGATCTTGATCATGATAGGCAGCTCACAAGATCTAAACATGAGGTACAAAGTGGAGAGAACAACCATCTAGCTAATGCTATGGACACGTAGTCCAGGGATGAACTACTCACGCATCACTTTGGAGGATGGCATGGTGGTGTAGACCCCTCTGGCGATGATTTCCCCCTCCGGCAGGGTTTTGGGGAGAGCTCTAGAACCCTCCCGGTCTCGGGATGACGGTGACGGCGGCCTCGGGTGTTTCTCAGGTAAAAGTGGGGCATCTTTAGAGTTTACGTCTCGGGAGGATTAAATAGGTGAAAGGACAAGGCGGTGGAGGCCTGGGGCCCCACACTTTTCTTATTGTTTTCCTCTAAACTTGTGAGTTTTGGATACAACTAACACGGACTAACGCTATTTTCAGCAGAATTACTTTGGTGTCTCGTTTTTGTGCAGAAAAATCAACTTTCGGGAAAATGCCCAGAAAAGACCCCATTGGTCTTAAAACACCGGAAGACTCCGGGATCCAGAAGGGGGCCAGGAGAGGGCCAAGAGGTGGGGCCACACCACCCCACTGGCGCCCCCCTAGGCCGCGCCACCTGGTGGTGTGGGCCACTCCTACACCCCCTCGGACTCCCCTTTCGACTACATATTGCCTTCAACCCTAAAACGCGAGGGGGTTCGTCATATTCCAGAGAAACACAACAGAGCACCGCCGCCACCCCGAACCTCAATTTGGGGATCAGGAGCTCATGTTTTGGCGCCCTGCCGGGACGGGGATTCAAAGGAGATCACAGCCATCGACACCGCCACTCCTTCTCCATCAACCATCCATGTTTTCCCCGTCCATGTGTGAGTAAACACCGCTGTAGGCTGACAGGGATGGAAGGGATTGGATGAGATTGATCATGTAATAATGCCAGATTGTTAGGGCATAGTGCCTAGTATCCATTGTTAGAGTTTTCTACCGTTGTTGCAACCTGTTATGCTTAATGCTTGTCACTAGGGCCCGAGTGTCATGATTTCAGATCTGAACATGTTATTGTTTCATGAGTATAATATTGTTTCTTGATCATACCTGCAAGTTGTTTTACACATGTCATTGTCCGGAACCAGAGGCCCCAAAGTGACAGAAATTGGGACAACCGGAGGGGATGACTGTGATGAGAGGATCACATGTGTTCATGGAGTGTTAATGCTTTGCTCTGGTGCTTTATTAAAAGGAACACCTTAATTACCAGTAGTTTCACTTGAGGCCCCGCTGCCACGGGCTGGTAGGACAAAAGATGTTGTGCAAGTTTCTCAATGCGAGCATGTATGACTATATTGGAACACATGCCTATGGTTTGCCTACATGTTTGATGCTTTATTAATATTATCTGCAATGCCCATGTTAGATTATTACATGACCTATGTTATTCATGCAACGCCCGTCCACCATTCCCTCTATGCCTACGGTACTTCCCATAGTGCTTTTTCCGCGATTGCTACTGTTGTTACTATTTTACTACTGTTGTTATTTTATTTCTAGTGCTCCTATAAAACTGTTACCACTGATAAATTGTTGCGAGCAAGTCTACTTTCAGGTGCAGCTGAATTGACAACTCAGTTGTTAAGGCATATAAATATGTTTTTGGCTCCCCTTGTGTCGAATCAATAAATCTGGGTTTTACTTCCCTCGAAGATTGTTGCGATCCCCTATACTTGTGGGTCATCAAGACTATTTTCTGGCACCGTTGCCAGGGAGCATAGCTTTATTTATTTGCTCACTTGATCGTGATATTGTTTGCTGCAAGCCATTCATCATGGGCAAGACTCGTGATGGAAAAGTTCCTATATTGCCATCCACTACAAGAAGAGGTACAACTCTGAACACCTCTGCTGCTCTTGATTCACCGTTTGTTATGAGTAAGCTTCTTGCTCCACCACATGTTACATGTACTGTTACTTCTGCTGAGTCTGAGAATGTTTCTGATACTTTTGATGATGCTTCTATTGTGCTTGATGATACTGGTTCTATAGGTCCTTTCCTAGATGCTACTATTGCTAGATCCAAACAAATGAAAAATGCTGAAATTTCTGTTGAAAATATTGGTACACCTGTTAATTCAACTGATCTTATAGATAATCTTGATGAAAACTATATTGAACTAAGTGATGATTTTATTGAAGAAGCTCGTGCTACTACTGGTGCAAGTTCTCTTAAGAGTCTTCTTGCAAGACATGCTGTGAAATATAACTCTTCTCTTGATGCTAAGTTTGCCACATCTCCCATACACATTGTAGACAAGGATTATGATTTCTCTTTAGATTTATCTTATATATCTATTGTTGAGAAGGAACCTTTTTGTGGAGCTGAAAGTAAAAGTGCTATGGAACACATGAATGAGTTTTCATCTTTGAGTAGTTTATTTTCTGATGATACTAAGTTGCGTACTTATTTTGTTACCAAGATCTTCCCTTTCTCATTGAAAGATGAAGCTAAAATTTGGTTTAACAATCTGTCACCTGGGTGTATTACTGATCCTATGGATTTGTTTAATGCTTTCTTAATATTTTTCTGCTAGTGCCCAATATGTTATTGTGCAAGACATCTTTAACTTTAAGCAAATTGAAGGAGAAAAATTGCCTGAATCTTGGACAAGGTTTTGTTCTTTGATAAGAGCTAGCCCTGGATACCCACTACCTAAAAATGAGCTCCTAGATATATTTTATAATGGACTAACTATTGAATCTAGGACGTACCGGGATAGTTGTGTTGGTTGTGTTTTCAGGAAAATAACTCCAGAAGAAGCTGAGGAATTAATGGCTAAAATAGCCAAGAATAATGATGATTGGAATATACCTGATCCTACACCTACACCAGAGCCAACACCAATACCAACACCCAAGAAGAGAGGACTGATTGAATTAAATGATGAAGTGATGAAGGAAGCCAAGAAATCTCTTAAAGAGAGAGCTATTAAATATGAAGATGTGAAGAATTTACCTCCTATAGAAGAATTATGTAAGCCTATTCCTCATCCATCAACTATTGAGGTACACTCTCTCCAATACTTTGATAATAGAGATATTCCCTATTCTAAACCACCCGATCAATGCTTAGATGAATTTGATAATTATGTTGTTAAGCAAGACAACTTTAATAGGAGTGTGCAAAATCACCATATGGAAAACTCTATAGCTATTGATAATTTGCATGGTATTATTGAGAGAACCTCTAATGATGTTAAAATGCTTGTTAAACATTTTCAAATGGTTCAAACTCAAATTTATCAACTTACTAAAGTGCAAAAAGACATGCTAGCTAATGCTTCTTGACATAAACATGTTTGTGAAGTAATTACTAGAAGTGGTGTTTCTACTCAGGACCCCTTGTATCCTGAAGGACATCATAGAAGAATTGAACAAGATTCTCAGCAACCTAAAAACAATAGTTCTCTTTCTAAGAAAAAGAAGAAGAGACATAAAAATGTTGTAGAATCTCCTGAACTTGCTAAAAATCCTAATAGTATATCTATTTCTGATGCTGAAACTAAAAGTGGTAATGATAAAAGTGATGCTTCTGATAAAGAAGAAACTGTAGCTAAACCTGAAAAGCAAACTAAAACTGCAAAGTATACTACGGAGGATTTCATTGCTAATAAACATGGTAAATAAAGAGAGCCTTGGGTACAAAAAGCAATGCCTTTTCTTAATAAGAAACACAAATCTAAGGAATAAAAACATTATAACAAGTTTTGTGAGTGGATGAAACCTCTATTTTTTGCAAATTCCTTTGACTGATGCTATTAAACTGTCTCCTTATTCTAAATATATGAAAGATATTGTCTCCAACAAAAGGAAAATTCCTAATGAGGAAATTTCTACTATGATTGCTAATTACTCTTTCAATGGCAAGGTTCCAAAGAAGCTTGGAGATCCTGGTATTCCTACTATCCCTTGTTCTATTAAAAAAATAATGTTAGAACTGCTTTATGTGACTTGGGAGCTGGAGTTAGTGTTATGCCTTTCTCTCTTTATAAGAGACTCTCTCTTGAAAAATTGATACACACTGATATATCTTTGCAAATGGCTGATAAATCCACTGCTATTCCTGTTGGTATATGTGAGAATGTTCCTGTGCAAGTTGCTACTAATTGTTTGATATTAACTGACTTTGTTGTGTTGGAAATGCCTGAAGATGATAATATGTCTATTATTCTTGGGAGACATTTTCTTAATACTGCAGGGGCTGTTATTGATTGCAATCAAGGAAAATTAACTTCTAATGTTAATGATAAAGAGCATACTATTTATTTTCCCAAGAAGATTGATAGAAGATATGGTTTAAATTCAATTGAAAATATTGAGACCATCAATATTGGAAAATTTTATTGTCCCATTCCAGTACCACCAAAATAATATGAAATCGTTATGATTGGGATTATGTCTATCAAGGTTGAGGTAACATAATCATTTAGTGATTAGCAATTTTTTTGCTTCATATGAAAATTGTTCTGGTAACAAGACTTGATCACCCTTGTTAACAAAATGATTTTGAATGAAGAGGACAATGTTTTAACTATGTTTTCACCTTCCCCATTATGTTTTCACCTTGTTTACTTCCGTTATCACATTTCTAGTTTGGTACAATCATGTTTTCCACCATCCTTATGCATGTTTTCCTCATGTTTTCACCCTGATTACTGTGGTTATGCATGTTTTCACCACCCATACTTTTGTTTTCACCACTTCCACCTTTGTTTTCTTTGGATATTTTTCCATTAGAGTGTCATAGAACCTCTGTAGTACTGGTTTTGGTTTTGTTTTCCACCTTTTCACTTCCGTTTTTCTGGTTTTTATTAACTATTAAAATTCTGGAAATACCTCAAAAATAAAGTTTCTCGAAAAATTCCAGAAAATTATAATAAATTTTTACGTTAAAAATGTGGCAGAGAGCCACCTGGGAGGCCCCAGGGGGACCCCACCAGTCAGGCACACCATGGGGTGGCGCGGCCTACCCCTGGTAGCGCCAGCACATGGTGTAGGGCCCCCTGGCCCTCCACTTACTCTCTCCACTGTCAAAGTCTTCTCTCTCACCTCCCAAACTGAAAATATTTTCTGGAACCCGTGTTCTTGCTGTTCTTCCTCTGGATGTTTGATATCCATCTTCATCCCATCATTTGTGCTGAGATTTTGTGCATTTGCTCTCCGGTATGTGACTCCTCCGATGATCCAAGTAGAATTTTATTTGGTGAAATATTTCTTGAGTATTTTGGTACAGTAGGTGGCAGCTTATGTGAGCTTGGATGCTTGATTTGAGTAGAAATAAAGTAGTTTTGATGTATGTTTAGCTCACATATAAGTCCCTATGGTAGTTTCCACCTAATAGTTGCTTGAAATTAATTTTTGTGATAATTGTTGAAAAATTTCAGAGATGGATAATTATAATTTTGGAATTCACAAAATAAAAAAAGTAACAACTCTGGATTTTGAGTTCATGATTCGATTTTGTCTAGCCTCTACGAGTCAGTTAAAAATGGATTGTTTCATTTATTAAACGTGTTCGATAATGTCATAAAAATAATAAGAGTATCTCCACTCGCCCCCCATGGCGCCCCCAGGCCACCTTTTCGGCCTTTCGGCGCGCCGACGAACGAAAAAAACTCCCACTCGCCCCCAGGAGCCCCAAAACACGCGCCGGCGAACCCAGGCCGAACCTAGCGCACCGGAGGCCGAAATGTGCGGCAAACGTCTTGCACGAAAATACACTCCGCGGTGGCCATGCCTGCCAACGAGTGTGGTGGACCGTCCTTATTGCCTCGCCTCGTTCCCCATGGGAATCAATGCGCGAGAGTCTTCTTTCGCCACGCGACGATGCACAGGTGACCCACCGCTGCTCCACCTCCGATATTTCCCGCCGCGTTTACTTCGCTCCCGCCCACACCCAACGCTATAAAACGGCAGCCAGTTCGCCGTCGACGACCATGCACGGCCCTGCTCGCCCACCACCTCCGTCAAACTCGCCCCTCCATGCATCCTCCAATGCAGAGCCAATCCCCGGCCAAAAGGCGCGGCAATGAACGGCTTTGGCCGTCGCATGCTGTGCGGCACTGAAGCCTGCCTCCTGATACGTCTCTACCAAATCTATAATTTCTGATGTTCCATGTTGATATTATGCCAATTGCTACATGTTTTCTCGCTTCTTTATAGCATTTTTACACGTTTTTCAGGACTAACCTATTAACAAGATGCCAAGTGCCAGTTCCCTGTTTTCTGCAGTTTTTTATTTCAGAAAAGTTGTTCTGGAAATATTCTCGAAATTGGACCCCTCGAATCCCGAAGTTCCTATTTTCCCCGGAAGCATCCAGAAGTCCGAAGAGGAGTCGAACACGGGCACCAGGGGGCCCTCACCATAGCCAGGCGTGGCCCCCCTTGGCCGCGCCTAGGGGTGGTGAGGCCACCCTGGTGGCCCATCGACGTCGCCCTTTCGCCTATTTATTCCCCTCCGAAGGAAAACCCTAGGTACCTGATAAAAAATCCCCGAAAAGTTCCGCAGCCGCCGTCGTCGTCAACCCTAGACCAGGGGGGTTCTGAAGCTGTCTCCCGGCACCCTGCCGGAGAGGAGATCATCACCGGAGGCCTCTTCATCACCATGCCTGCCTCCGGAGTGATGCGTGAGTAGTTCATCCTTGGACTACGGGTCCATAGCAGTAGCTAGATAGTTGTCTTCTCCTCCTATGCCTCAATGTTTAGAACTCGTGAGCTGCCTAACATGATCGAGATTGTTCTTATGTAATTCTATGTGTTGTGTTTGCTGGGATCCGATGAATATTGAACTCATGCCAAGTTTATTATAGTCTTTATTGCATATTTTATTTATGATCTTGCATGCTTTCCGTTGCTAGTGGTTGCTCTGGCCAAATAGGTGCTAGTGGCTCCAATAGGGAGTATTTATGCTCGATAGTTGGGTTCATGTCTCCTTTTCGCATGTGCTCGAGTGACAGAAACGTGACGGGGGAGGATGTGTAGTTGCCACTAGGGAGAAAACAGCGGTGTGAGTGCCCGCGTGCACAATCATTGCTTACATTACACACATTGTTTAATGCGATTATCTATTGCTTGCAACGTAATACCTAAGGGGGTTCGGATGATAACCTGAGGGTGGATTATTTGTCATAGATGTAGTTGGATTACGGTGTATGTATATTGTTGTAATGCCCGCACTAAATATCATAGTTGTCATCATGTCATGAATATGCACTACGGTGCAACCTCTATTTGTCAATTGCCCAGTTGTAATTTGTTCACCCAGTATGCTATCTTTTATGGAGAGACACCACTAGTGAACCTATGAACCCCGGTCCATTTTCCTACACTGTTAAACAAACCACTACAATTCCATACTTTATTTATTTACTGCAAGCATACACCATTTTCCACACTATACGTCTAATCTTTGTTTTCAGCAAGACCGGTGAGATTGACAACCTCACTGTACCGTTAGGACAAAGTATTTTGGTTGTGTTGTGTGCAGGTTCCGCGTTGTTGCTGACACTGGTGAGGCGCCATCACCACCGTCAGTGGCATCAACCTTCCGAAGATCCTCTTTCTCCTACTGGATTGATAACCTTGGTTCTTAACTGAGGGAAATTCTTACCGTTGTACTCATCACACCCTCCTCTTGGGGTTCCCAACACGCCATCCATAGCAACAAGAATTTCTGGCGCCATTGCCGGGGACTTAAAATTCATCATCATCAAGGAGTCTCCCCGTCAAGGCACCATCAAGGCATAGGAAAGAATTTATGGCGACGTTGCCGGGCAGGAAGAAGTCTTCTGGCAAGGGGAGTCTGAAAGTGCATTTTCGATATCTCCGTGTTTTGTGTGTTTGTTAACAACATAAAGGAGTTTTAACCGTGTGTGCTCTTTGTTGAAATGTTATAATCATTATCAGCACATAAACAGTGTCAAAGAAATGGTGAAGAAGATAAAAGATCAACGAACGTTTTTCTAGCCTTAAGAAGATCTTTTATGTGCATCTCGGGATTATTCCGGACCATCCCGGAATTATTCCAGATGATTCCGAACGATTCTGACTTGACCACAAATGTCTTGGTTGCAATCCGGAATGATTCCGGGTGATACTGATCAATCCGGATGATTCCGACTTGGCCGCAAAACCTTCTGTTGGCATCCGAAATTATTCCGGATCAATCCGGAGGGATTCTGACTTGGTCGTAAAAACTTATGTTGCCATCCGGATTGCTCCGGAATTATTCCGGGTGATTCCGGATTGTACGTGGACAGTGAATAAAACAGCTAGTTTTGTGGGGAGCTATAAATAGATGCCGTCATTCTTCCCCAAGGATTAGCTTGTCCAGAATTGAAGTCCCCATTAATGGAGCTCACCCACCAAGCTAGATCTCCCATTCCCTCCACCCAAACTCGTTGAAACTTGGAGGATTGAAGGAGAAGCACCGGATCAACATCTTCACCAACCGGATTTCCATTTACCCCTCATTAGCTTGAGGGATCTTTGCCTAGGGTTTCCTCTTGTGGAGAACCTAGGCTTCTTGCTACTCTTGATGATTTGTGATTGTTGGGAGCCCCAATTTGGTTGTGGGTGTGTGCCCCAAGCTTGTTTGTAAAGGAATCGATTCCCTCCTCAAATGGGATCAATAGTGGAAGGTGAACTAGGCCTTTGTGGCGAGGTTCATCGGAGAATATGGTGAGGCCTTTGTGGCGTTGAGTGGGCCTTCGTGGCGAGCTCACACCCCTCCAACGAGACGTAATCCCTTAACAAGGAGGAACTCGGGAATACATCGTGTCTCCGCTTGCTTCCTATCGGTTATGTCGTTCCCTTATCTTTACTCACTTGTACTTGTTGCATTTATTGTTGTACTAGTTGCATTAGTTGCTATCCTTGTCATATAGGTAAATTCACCGTAGTTGAATTATCTAGAGAATTTACCTTTGTGTCAAGCCTAATTGTGTAGAAAAATTAAAATTGGTCATAGCACCTATTCACCCCCTCTAGGTGTCCATACTATACTTTCAATTGGTATCAGAGCCTCGGCTCTTCTATCAGGCTTAACTGCCTAAGAGTTTAAGAGCACCTATTCACCCCCCTCTAGGTGTCCATACTATACTTTCAATTGGTATTAGAGCCTCGGCTCTTCTATCAGGCTTAACTGCCTAAGAGTTTAAGTATGGGTGATGAATCGGATACCGAAGGTTCCGAGGCGCCGGTGTCCATGAATGATCTCAATGAGTTGAAAAATTCATTGACCTCATCCATAGACACCAAAATCGATGAGTTGCGTCAAGTCTTGATGGAAATCTTGAAAGCCAAAGGACCGGAGGTCACCGGCTCATCTCCTCCGGAAGTACCTCCGGAGGGCGCCAAGAAAGGGGTAGATGGTGAACCATCTAAAAATGCTTCCGCCGAAAACTCCACGAAGAAAGGTACGAAAGGAGATGGAGAATTTCACTATGTTCCCGGAAGTTATTCTCCCGATCCTCCCGTCCCACATCCTCATATAATCCCTAGGGGAGATCCACCTAAAATTGATGCATTTTCTTTTCCTGAATGGCAATATTACATGGAGACTCACTTGAACTCTTCTTGTATAGAGATTTTGAGGGTTATTCGTGATGGATACAAGCCTCATGACCCCAAGAACCTAACAAGAAGAGAAGCTGTAGATTGCCAACTCAACTACACCGCCTTGTCAATTCTTCAACAAGTTGTGGGTCCTAACCACATGCCGCATCTTCAACAATATTCCACCGCCAAGGAAACATGGGACACTCTTGTCGTCATGTTCTTGGGCAATGAGAGCATGGAAAGGAATAGATATGATGCCTTAACCAATGAGGCCGAAGGGTTCTATATGCATGATGGAGAGAACCACGAAGACATGTATCGAAGGATCAAGACACTTGCCACCACATTCAGTAATGTTGGTGCTAAGTACATTGATGATGCTTGGATCAAAAGGAAGTACATTACTACCCTCATGCCATTTGAGGGCGCGGGCTTGAAGAGCATTCAAGGAAGACATGACTTCCCTACTATGACCTCAACTCAAGTTATGCAAGAAATGTGATCCTATCAAGTGCAAACCAAGAATGCTCTTGACAACCGTGCTAGGGCCATAGGAATGCACAAGGGGGCATCGGTTGCTTTGAAGGCCAAGGTTGTGTCACAAGAGGTTGAGTATGAAGAAGAAGGCAATGAGGTGTTGGCTCCATTGAAGGATCAAGAGTATGATCCCGTGCTCAAGGATATCATTGCTCTCACCGTGCAAAAGTTTTGGAGTAATCCTCCCAAGGCCAAGAAATTTGTTGAGGAAAAGACCAAGTCTCACTATGGCAATGATGGGGCTCAAAAAGTGAGGTCTTGCTTCAATTTCCAAGATAAGCACCACTTAATTGTGGAGTGTCCCTATGAAAATAGAGAACACCATGGTGGCAAGCTCGTTCGCAAGGAAAAGTCCAAGGTTGAGTACAAGAAACCTCATTTCAAGAACAAACCTTTCGACAAGAAATCTCCCACCAAGTTTGTGCTTGTGACTCAAGAGGAATATGATTCCGGGAGTGATGAAGAAGAAACCACTAGTGAAGTGGCCGCTCTAGCTATTGCCTCTACTCCATCGTCTTCATCTCTTTTTGAATCCCCCAGTGAAAATCATCCTCACCCAAATGCCAAGTGCTTCATGGCTATGGCCTCGGAGGTATCAACTTCTCCCAACTCTAAGACCCCAAGTGAACTAGAAAATCTTGCTAGTCTTAGAGTAGAAGATGAAATGCTCTCCTTGGAACGTTTTATGTCTAACATGCAAGGGGAGACCAATAAGTACTTCGAACACCTCATGAGCCAATTGGGAGATGCCTAAGAAGCTCTTGAGAAGAAAGGTGAGGTTGAAATAAGGGATGCAGATGAAATTGCATCCCTCACTATGACTCTTGAGGAAGAGCATGATGGTAGAGTTTCTCTTGAGGAGGAACTTGAATCTATTGAAGAAACTCATAATGAACTTGTCTCTAAAATCACTAAGGAACGTGATCTTGCAATTGCTAAATATAAAAAGGCTAAAAAGGATGAGGTTGAGTTTGGTGTTGGTCATGGTAAACTAACCGAGGAGTTTGAAAAACTAACCGAGGCTCACAAAGCTTTGGAGAGTCAACATTCTTCCCTCAAAGATTTGCATGAACAACTTCAAACTCAACTTAATCAACTTAACAACCCTAGCACCTCTACTTCTTCTTGTGATCATGCAAATATTATTGAGGAAAATGCTAGGTTGAAAGATGAGCTTGCAAGGCTAAAGGGCAAAGGCCCTCAAGTTGAGCAGGTTATGGTCTCTACCCCACAAGTGGTGGCCCCTAGTCCTCATGTGGTTGTTGCTAGACCACAATTGAGTGCTCCAAGGCCACAAGTGGGCAAGCAAGGTCTTGGCTATGTTGCCAATAAGAAGAAAAAGAAGAAGAAGAGCAAGAAGAAGGCCAACCATGGTGCCTCGAGTAGTATTGTCATTAGGGACAACACTACTCGTAGCACACCCGCACAAGAAAGCAATGTTGCTTCGAGTAGTAGTGTCATGAGGGACAACACTACTCGTAGCATCTCCGCGGGAACTAACAATCCACACCATTTCTTATATGTTGATTATTATGGCGTTGTGCAAGCTAAATATGTTGGTCCTATAGAGGGTTACATTGACTACACTATTTGGGTTCCAAAGAGCCTTGTTGCTAACATGAAGGGACCCTCCTCGGGTCCTAACTATAGTCAATGATCTCTTGCATGACTATGCTTCCGGTGGGTCTAAATGGATAATTGATAGTGGATGCACTAGTCATATGACCGGAAGCAAAGAACTTGTGATTGAGTTGCGCCCAAATGACATACAAGCAATCGTCACTTATGGAGACTCGTCCTCGTCTAAGGTATCGAGGTTCGGCAAGGTTGTGATTGCTCCCGATATCACTATCGTGAACGTCATGCTTGTCGAATCCCTTGGTTTCAATTTACTTTCCGTCCGCTCTCTTGGAAAGATGGGTTTCTCCGTATTTTTTGATGAAGATATTGTGGTCCTTTTGAGGATCAAGACTCTTGACGTCGCATACGTGGGACATGTTGAAAATGAGTTGTTCGTGGTGGACTTTTCGAAGTCTACCAACTCTCAATCAATGTGTCTTTTCGGAAAGGCGGACGTGGGATGGTTGTGGCATCGCCGCCTATCCCATGTCAACATGAGAACTTTGCAAAGTCTTCACAAAGGTGGCCTTATTGTCGGACTAAAAGAAAATGTTTCCTTTTCAAAAGATCGCGTTTGTAGGTCGTGTGTTGAAGGAAATATGCATGATCTCTCGCACAAGGCCAAGACTATTATTTCATCAAAGAGGATCTTGGAGCTCCTCCATGTTGATCTCTTTGGTGCCATGCCCGAGGCAAGTCTTGGTGGCAATAAGTATTGCTTGGTGATTGTCGATGATTATTCAAGATACACTTGGGTTATAGGAGTAATAGTGAAACTCAACAAACCATCATCGACTTCTCCAACGAAGTGCAACATCAACACAATGTGCAAATCATGGCTATTAGGAGTTATAATGGGTCGGAGTTCAAGAACTATACTTAGAATTAATTCCTTAGTGAAGAAGGCATTCGTCATCAATACTCCGCCACTTACACTCCTCAACAAAATGGTGTTGCCGAAAGGAAGAATCACACTCTCTTGGATATGGCAAAGACCATGTTGGCGGAGTATTATTCTCCTCAATATTTATGGGACGAGGCCATATCCACCGCATGCCACTCCTCCAACCGCCTCTACATCCGCAAGGGCTTGGACAAGAATCCATATGAGATCCTCACCGGAACAAGCCCAACATTTCCTACTTCCGTGTATTCGGTTGTAAGTGTTTCTATTTGATCAAGGGTGTTAGGTTGTCTAAATTTCAATCCAAAACTATTGAGGGTATATTTGTTGGTTACGGTGCCGAATCCCACACTTATAAAGTCTTTGACAAAGCCTCACGGATTGTCATCGAATCTTGTAGTGTGGTTTTCGAGGAAAATGATGGCTCCCAAGTGGCGCAATTTCATGTTTCTAATGTAGATGTTGAAATGCCTCAAGAAGCCATAGGAAGGATGGGTGTGGGATTTTTCCGCCCCATCGAGGGACACCTTATGGCGACTCGAGAAGGACTATGCTCTACTCAAGTGGAGCCCTCCTCTACAATAGAAGAACAAGCCAAGGAGACAAGTGACGCACCTAACCAAGAACATGTTGAAGACCCTCCTCTTATTGACCAAGTTACTATGCAAGATGCAACCACTCCTATCATTCATGCTAGTCAAGGTCAAGGCCAAGATCATCCATCCTCTTCATCCTCTACTCAAGTTGAAGCTAGTGTTGAAGAAGTTGATGATGATGATGATGATCAAGGCCAAGTTGGTCAAGACGGGGACCCAAATGATCAAGATGATCAAGTGATCCCTCCTCGCAATAATGAGGAGATCGAAGCCCATCGTGCTAAAAGTATAAGAAGAGCTTTGAAGCATATTGATGCCCAAGACAACAAGGTCTTGGAAGATATTCAATCTAGAAGATCCACAAGAAGGCAATTGGCACATTTTAGTGAGCATCAAGCTCACATATCTATGGTGGAACCAAAGAAAGTGTTTGAAGCTCTTGAGGACTCCGATTGGGTTGAAGCAATGCATGATGAGATCAATAACTTTGAGCGCAACAAAGTTTGGAGATTGGTCGAGAAGCCCAAAGATTGCCACAATGTTATTGGCACTAAGTGTATATTCAAGAAAAAGCAAGATGAGCATGACATTTTTATAAGGAACAAGGAAAGATTAGTAGCGGTTACACTCAAGTTGAAGGCATTGACTTTGATGAAACCTATGCTCCCGTGGCTCGCCTTGAGTCCATCCATATCCTTCTTGCTTATGCATCTTCGCATAATTTCAAATTGCAACAAATGGATGTTAAAAGTGCCTTCTTGAATGGTCCACTAAATGAGGAGGTATATGTTAAGCAACCTCCGGGGTTCGAGAATCTCAACTTTCCTAACCGTGTCAACAAACTCGACAAGGCGCTCTATGGTCTTAAACAAGCACCACGTGCATGGTATGAGCACCTTAGAGAGTTGTTGGATGACCGTGGTTTTGAAGTTGGGAAGATCGACCCCACTCTCTTCACCAAGAGAGTAAAGGGAGAGCTTTTCATATGCCAACTCTATGTGGAAGATATCATCTTTGGCTCAACTAACCAAGCTTTCAATAATGAGTTCTCAAAGCTTATGACTGACAGGTTTCAGATGTCTATGATGGGAGAGCTTAAATTCTTCCTTGGCTTTGAGATCAAGCAATTGGCTCGAGGAACTTTCATTTCTCAAGCCAAATATACCCAAGACATGATCAAGAGTTTTAATTTCCAAAATGCAATCAAGCCATCTCCTATGCAAGTCAAGTGCCACCTATCTCGTAACCCGAAGGGTAAAGATGTGGACCAAAAGTTGTATCGTTCTATGATTGGTTCTTTGCTTTACCCTTGTGCATCTAGGCCCGATATCGTTTTGAGTGTAGGTGTGTGTGCAAGGTATCAAGCGGCTCCTAAGGAAAGCCATTTAATGGCGTTCCATAGGATATTTTGGTATTTGGTTCATACCCTAAGGTTTGGTTTGTTGTACCCAAAGGGGGCACAGTTTTCTCTTAAGGGCTACACGAATTCCGATTGGACGGGTGATCAATATGATAGGAAGTCCACTTCCAGGGCTTGCCAATTTCTTGGTAGGTCCTTGGTGAGTTGGTCTTCCAAGAAGCAAAATTGCATATCTCTCTCCACCGCCGAAGCCGAGTATGTAGCCTCCGCAAGTGCCTGTACCCAATTGCTATGGATGCGGCAAACTCTCAAGGAATATGACGTTCATTTGGATAAGGTGCCTCTTTTGTGTGACAATGAAAGTGCTATCAAGACCGCCTACAAACCCGTGCAACACACAAGAATGAAGCACATTCAGATTCGTCATCATTTCATCCGAGACCATGTGGCAAGAGGTGACATTGCACTATCTTATGTGCCCACCAAGGATAATCTCGCGGATATCTTCACGAAGCCACTCAACGATGCAAGATTCATGTTCTTGAGGAATGAACTAAACATCATTGATTCTAGGAGTTTGACTTGAGGATCTTGCACACACCCCTATAGATGAAACGTGTTTGGGTTTAGGTGTAGGCATGGACATAGGGGGAGTGTTATCCTGACACATTGGGTTCTCCCTCCCCCCATCATGCCCAAATCAAAACTTCATTGTTAGCTCTCTTTTTCTAATGTTGAATTGTGAGTTTCAATGTTGAGTAATGTCAATTCCCCCAAGATATATCTTCGCGGTTGCTTACCATGAACTCTTACATGGTGGCTTAGGCCACCAACCTCTTCGCATTGGAAGAGTTGGTTCTTAGTTGGTTGCTTTTGGTTTATTGAGTTGTCTCTCCGAATACTACTTCTCGTTGCTATCTTGAATCTTATTTGCATCTTCCCCGAGAAGTAAGACTAGGAATTACTAACTCCTTATGTTGCCTTGTTCATTTTTCCTCTCCTTATGTTCATCTATGCATATGCATTGCTCCACACTAAGTCACACTGATCCTAGCCTTTTCAACTGCCAGTTTTTGGTCTTGTTTGGAGCAAATCCTGGACTGGCCGGAATTATTCCAGAAGAATCCGACCCAGCCGGAAAAATTCCGGATCCTTCCGGAATAATTTCAAACCAGTCGGATTAATTCCGGGCCATTCCGGATCTGACAGTTTTCGTGATATAAATAGCCACGCACGCACGGGGGGCAGTTTTTCCTCCTCACCCCCCTCCTCTCGTGCCCTAGCCACCAAAAGTTCGCTGCAACCGTCCCCGTTGCCCTTAGGGAGGATTCTTTTATCCCTCTTTGGACAAGGACATCCCCCATGGAAGGTATGTGATTGGCATCTCTTCTCTCACGTTTTTATTGGTTGATTTTGGTTCTAGATGAAATCTCACCTAGAGTTTGATCTAGATCCGAGTTCCTATCAACTAGTTCATACTTGGCTAATCTCATTACCTAGTTCTCATGGCATCTTAGATCTAGTATAACCAATTTCCAATCTAGACTTAGATCTATCTCATATTTGTCACTCCCACGATTTCCCGCACCGTAGTTCCTCTCTAGGATCATTTCCAAGGTCTTCCTTAAAGTTTGGTGCAGTTAGTAAGCCAAGAAATCGAGTTTTTGGGGATTTCTCGAGTCAAATCGAGGGTCCCGGAATAATTCCGGATCAATCCGGAGCAATCCGGAATAATTCCGGACCCATCCGGAAAATTTCCGGATCCTGCCAGAAATTTCGAAATCTTGCACTTCATCCAACTTTTTGGAGTTCTTTTGTTTCCCGTTTGGCATATGCACTCATCTCCTTCTATCTCTATGTCCTCTATTCACAGAAACTGGCTCTCGTACGAGTACCAAGAGGAAGTCCTCCGCTGGAAGGGGTGCTCTCCCTACAAGGGGTCGCACCTCCGGTTATCGTTCCAGGAATCGTAATAATGACCAGGTTGAGAAGCTTCCCGAAGGGGATCTGAAGTCTTACTCCATCTCTCAGTGAAAGCACATCAAGAGGAAGAACCCATACCGTTTTGTTGAGTCCACTTGTCAGGATCCACGTTTTTGGACAAATCTTCAGCAAAAGACGTGGGATGATTTCTATTCCACTCAGAATCCTCTTGTCTGTGAGCAGACGCAGATTGACATGGACTTCTATCATAGGCACAAGAATGGTGATCTTTGTCATGTTCATGCTTGCTTGGTGAAACTGGGTGTGGCGCCACTTCTAGAGATTGAGTGTGAGTATTGTCCGGACTTGATAGCTCAGCTCTATTGCACTCTCCACTGCACGGGTGATGCCGTGTACACTATGACTTGGATGTCTGGGGAAGAGAAGATCTCGAGCAACTTGGTTGAATTTGCTGAGGCACTGGGTTACAGATGGACGGCCACTTATGGTCATCATGGTTTCAAGGTTCATGACAACCCAGAGTTTGACAACTCCATCTTAGACTTCTGCTATCCTCCTGATGTTTAGGGTAAGACTAGGCCATTCAACTCCAATATGTACCCCTACTACAACCTTTTGTCCAAGATCTTCCATGCCACCATTGTGGTCAAGGCTGGTGACTACTCTGCCACCAGGGCCTTCATGGTGAACCTCATGATGCTCACTAGGCCTCAAAATCAGAGGAAGATTGATGTGATGGACTTTCTGTACCATGAGATATGTATTGGGATCATGGAGAAGAGGAAGTCTGCTTATGGTCCGTTGATTCAGAGGTTCATTAATGCCAAGCTGGGAGTTGATATCATGGATGAATTTCCAGTGGTCAAGGGCAAGAAGATGGTGCCTTCTCTCATTCGTGGTCTGGAGATTCCTGAGTACACCAGGGCCAAATCCAAGTCACCTCTACTCCTTCTGCTTCTTCGAGTGGTGCCTCTCAGCGTCCATCTAGTGGCATTGCCAAGTTCTTCAAGGACATGTTCAGTATGTGCAGTGACACTAGGGCGATTGCCCATGAGGCTAGGGAGTTGGCCAAGGAGAATCGTTGCATTCAGAACGCTGACCGTAGAGCTGCTGGGATAGCTGTGCCTGAGGATCCTCCATCTCTTGCTGCTGTTGTCTATGTTCCCACTGAGATGCCCGAGATCCATGATGATGACTTCTACTTTGGGGTGCCTCCAGCTGATGTTGATGATGAGGAGGAATCTGCTGAGGATGACTTTGATGATGCTGGCAACCTTGGAGATCGTGAGTATGAAGAGGAGGAAGATGCAGAGGAAGAGGAGAACCGCGGAGGAGATGATGGCGTCGAGTGATCTCTTGGGACGCTAGTTGGACTCGTTTTCTCTTTTTGGCGTCTTTGATTCCAAAGGGGGAGAAGAAGTCCCCTATTAGGATTTCACGGGCTTTGCAAGGGTGGGAGCACGAGTCTTTTGCCTTTCGTTTTTGATCTTATAGGCTTGTGCTCCGGTTTCTTTAGTTTCGTTTTCGTCGTTGCAAACTTTTTATTATTCATGTGGAACCTTGTGACTTGGTTGTGTCACCCTACCCGTGGTTATGCTACTATCATGCTTGCTTACATTATTATTATCTATATGCATGTATTGTGAACTTGTTTAGACTGCTTGGTGTCTAAAACATAGGGGGAGAAAAGCCTATGAAGTGTGTGCCTCACAACACATATCGAGGATGAGCTCCGTCTATTTTTTGGAGACCATTTCTTTATGTTCACCTTGATTATCCCCGTGAATCTTTATGTTGTCATCAAACACCAAAAAGGGGGAGATTGAAAGTGCATTTTTGATATCTCTGTGTTTTGTGTGTTTGTTAACAACATAAAGGAGTTTTAACCGTGTGTGCTATTTGTTGAAAGGTTATAATCATTATCAGCACATAAACGGTGTCAAAGAAATGGTGAAGAAGATAAAAGATCAACGAACGTTTTTCTGGCCTCAAGAAGATCTTTTGTGTGCATCCCGGAATTATTCCGGACTATCCCGGAATTATTCTGGACGATTCCGACTTGACCGCAAAAGTCTCTGTTGCAATCCGGAATGATTTCGGGTGATTCCGGATCAATCCGGATGATTCCGACTTGGCCGCAAAAACTTCTTTTGGCATCTGGAATTATTCCGCATCAATCCGGAGGGATTCCGACTTGGCTGTAAAAACTTATGTTGCCATCCGGATTGCTCCGAAATTATTCCGGGTGATTCCGGATTGCACGTGGACAGTGAATAAAACGGCTAGTTTTGTGGGGAGCTATAAATAGATGCCTTGATTCTTCCCCAAGGGTTAGCTCGTCCAGAATTGAAGTCCCCATTAATGGAGCTCACCCACCAAGCTAGATCTCCCATTCCCTCCACCCAAACTCGTTGAAACTTGGAGGATTGAAGGAGAAGCACCGGATCAACATCTTCACCAACCGGATTTCCATTTCCCCCTCATTAGCTTGAGGGATCTTTTCCTAGGGTTTCCTCTTGTGGAGAACCTAGGCTTCTTGCCACTCTTGGTGATTTGTGGTTGTTGGGAGCCCCTAATTTGGTTGTGGGTGTGTGCCCCAAGCTTGTTTGTAAAGGATTCGATTCCCGCCTCAAAGGGGATCAATAGTGGAAGGTGAACTAGGCCTTTGTGGCGAGGTTCATCGGAGAATAGGGTGAGGCCTTTGTGGCGTTGAGTAGGCCTTCGTGGCGAGCTCACACCCCTCCAACGAGACGTACTCCCTTAACAAGGAGGAACTCGGGAATACATCATGTCTCCGCTTGCTTCCTATCGGTTATCTCGTTCCCTTATCTTTACTCACTTGTAGTTGCTGCATTTATTGTTGTACTAGTTGCATTAGTTGCTATCCTTATCATATAGGTAAATTAACCATAGTTGAACTATCTAGAGAATTTACCTTTGTGTCAAGCCTAATTGTGTAGAAAAATTAAAATTGGTCGTAGAACCTATTCACCCCCCTCTAGGTGCCCATACTATACTTTCAGAGTCTCTCACTCTCAACCTCTTTATTTTGTTTATTGTCTTGTTTTTATTTTTGTCTTGTTTTGCTTCTTTATATTAAAAACACAAAAAAATTAGTTTACTTCATAGTTGTTATTTTTGCTTTTCTGCTCTTACTTTAATCTCTTATCATGATTCTACCCAAGTTTACCTTAAAAGACGTACCAATAGGTAGCGGTGATATAATTGGGTAAGATAATATTGGAGAGTTCTTTAATTATGTTAGTAAGCACAAAGAATTTGAGGATAGATCCTTAGCTGAACTTGCTCCAGATTATGAAACCACTGCAACATATCTAGTTCGTATGCTGGAATCTAGGTTTGTTAACCTTAATCCCATAATACAACAAATGTTCGTCAACCTTGATAACATTAAGGATAGCGAAAAAAAGAGTTTATTCTATAAACTTTGTTTAAAGAATTTGGTGATGTTGCCATTGAGGCTAGAAAAGTTTTTAACCGATTTGAGATGTCAGGATTATGTGTAGATGTTAATAGCACACCGGGTAAAGCCAATGATAAGGAAATTAAAATACCAATACCCTTTAAATTGGTAGGAATGCATGAAGCTCTAGAAAAGAATTTTGATTGGATTGTTCCTGCAAACCCATTTGATGAAAGTAGTGTGTCTAAAAGTGCTGATAAAGAGACATCTAAAACTTCTATAGATGAAATACAATTCATTTTTGAGGATATTTATAAACTTAATTTTGATGCTTCTTCACTTGAAAATACTTGAGTTGCTTTCTATGCCTAGCTAAAAGGCGTTAAAGAAAAGCGCTACCGGGAGACAACCCGTTTTATTTCTCCGTTTTCAACCCGTTTTCCGTCGTTTCTTTCTGTGTGATTTGCACCTGGGTGTTATCTATTTACTAAGCAACCACGGTGTATCTTTTATTTTGTGTCTTTGTTGAGCCAAGTAAAGCCTCTAGTGGAAAGTTGAGACTATATTTCGGATTTCTGCGCAGGAAACAGATTTCTGCTGTCCACTGTTAAATTCGTATAAAATCACAGGAAATTCAAAATGACCTGATTTTTTGTGTGCGTAATCCTGTGCTATATACGCAACTTTTCTTAGATTATTACTTTTTTATTTGAGTAACATAACATTTTCGTAAAAAATCATCTTTACCTGCTGTCCTGTTTTGACAGATTTCTGCCAATAATTGCATTTGCATCTTAATCTCTTTCTTTTGGTGTTATTTTGAGAAAAATAGTTTTAAAAGAATTTGTGACAGTATCTAGTGTGTTTATGAGTGTTAGGCTTGTGTTGAAACTAAACCATGTGAATTTATTATTTCGATTGCACTAACGTTGCTAATGAAGATTGTGAGAAATTTGGTGTGAAGGAAGTTTTCAAGGGTCAAGAGAAGATGATGATATGACGTGATCAAGAAGAGTGAAGAGCCTAAGATTGGAGATTCCCCGGTGGTACATCCCTTCAAATTCCAAGAAGACTCAAGCGTCTAAGCTTGGGGATGCCTTGAGCATCCCCTTCTTCATCGACAAATTATCAGGTCACTTCTAGTGAAACTATAGTTTTATTCGGTCACATCTTATGTGCTTTACTTGGAGCGTATTTTATTTTTGCTTTCAGTTTGTTTTTATTTTTGCAATAATCTTGGTTGGACCCCAGCATTCTTTTAATGGAGAGTGACACGCTCCGCTTTTTCATGGGAATACTTTGTATTCTTAATCTTTGTCTGGCTGCTGCATTTATTTAGCACCTGTTTTGCATTCATATCTTATTTAGAGCTGTTAGTACTCTATATTTTTAATTCCTATATGCTTAGAGAGAGTTTTTCTTGTCTCATATATGTGCTTGGTTGAGAATAGAAATGCTTATGTGGTAGTTGGTATAGTGGAAAAATTCGCATCGTCTTGTAGATCACTAAACTGCTTCACTTGAATCACTGTTGTTGTTTTGAGATATTAATTTGCTTAATGGATAAACGAGAAGGACTAGTAAGTATAAACTTTTAATGGTTGGTCTAAGAAACTTGAAACTGTGCCACACTTAAATTACCAGCTGATAGAAACAATGGTATATGATTGCTACGAGTGATACATTTCTGATCGGCCTTTTGTTACGCGCTATGGTAGGGGTAGCTAACAATGACTTGTCACTGCCACAGACCCTCTTGGAGTGATTTGCATTGTGCCTTGTAGAGATGATTTGCTTTCTGCAACCTTTTAACTCGTGAGTCTATGTTGCGGTTCCTGGCACTTCCACCATCCATATTTGCTAGCCTCTTCGGTACTATGCATTGCCCTTTCTCACATTGAGAGTTGGTGCAAACTCCGCCAGTGCATCCAAATCCCGTGGAAGGACTTTGTTCTCCTACATATAATCCCATATATTCTTCCTCAAAACAGCCACCATACCTACCTATCATGGCATTTCCATAGCCATTCCGAGATATATTGCTGCATAACATCCACCTCCATTATGTTACTTGATGATGAGCTTCATGGTTATTTATGCATACTGCTACACTAGCAGGAGCATGCAGTTGGATACATCAGAGATATCCCATTATGAGTTATGAGTACTAAAAGTGTGATGATTCATTGTAATATAGGATGTTGCCCCTACCGGTGAGGATATATAAAAAAAATGAAAAAGCCCAAAAAGAAAAAAAGAAAGGGCCAAAGAGAGAATAAAGAGAGAGGGGGCGCATAACTATCCTTTTTACCACACTTGTGCTTCATGTTTAGCACCAATGCTTCAGTTTGGAGAAAGTTTTCATATTATAATTCATTCGTAACTATGTGGGGAATTTTACATTATAGAACTTGGTTTGTATATTCCAATGATGAGCCTCCTCAAATGAGCTCTAGGTCTTCGTGAGCAAGCAAGTTGGATGCACCCCCACTAGTTCCATTGGAGAGCTTTCATACACTTATAGCTCTATGTGCATCCGTTGTGTGGCAATCCCTACTCCTTGCATAGCTTCGGTTGTAAGACTTTCTCTTGTCTAATGACCACTTTCAACTTTGTGAGTCTTTCTTCTATTGACCTTCCAAGCCTCCCATAATGTTCTCTTTGCCATAACATCCCGGTGCCAGGGACCAACGCAGAACACTTGCTTGTTTTTAGTGCGCAAATAGTTTAAGATTCAAGCATTGCATCGTGTGGAAAGCTTGACTTGATCCTAACAGGGGTTGTGAAGATCGTTTGACGTGCATGATATTGTTGTTCTTGAAAGTTTAAATCATCTCTAATAATCTTTGCACGGTTGATAGTGTTTTAGTATTGATTCATTAAAAGTTTTGTTTCTTTCTTCTTATTTGTTTATGCATTACTTGTTGATATCAAATATAGATCACAACTTTAGTTCATTTGATCCTAGTTTACATGCTCTGCTTTACATATTATGATCAAGATTGTGTGGTAGCATGTCACCTCATAAATTATTTTGTTTTATCGTTTACCTACTCGAGGACGAGTAGGAACTAAGGTTGGGGATGCTTGATATGTCTCCAACGTATCTATAATTTCTGATGTTCCATGTTGATACTATGCCAATTGCTACATGTTTTCTCCCTTCTTTATAGCATTTTTACACGTTTTTCGGGACTAACCTATTAACAAGATGCCAAGTGTTAGTTCCCTGTTTTCTGCTGTTTTTGATTTCAGAAAAGTTGTTCTGGAAATATTCTCGAAATTGGACCCCACGAATCCCGAAGTTCCTATTTTCCCCGGAAGCATCCAGAAGTCCGAAGAGGAGTCGAAGACGAGCACCAGAGGGCCCTCACCATAGCCAGGCGCGGCCCCCCTTGGCCGCGCCTGGGGGTGGTGAGGCCACCCTGGTGGCCCACCGACGTCGCCCTTTCTCGTATTTATTCCCCTCTGAAGGAAAACCCTAGGTACCTGATCAAAAATCCCCGAAAAGTTCCGCAGCCGCCATCGTCGTCAACCCCTAGATCAGGGGGGTTCTGAAGCTGTCTCCCGGCACCCTGCCGGAGAGGAGATCATCACCGAAAGCCTCTTCATCACCATTCCTGCCTCCGGAGTGATGCATGAGTAGTTCATCCTTGGACTACGGGTCCATAGCAGTAGCTAGATGGTTGTCTTCTCCTCCTATGCCTAAATGTTTCTCGTGAGCTGCCAAACATGATCGAGATTGTTCTTATGTAATTCTATGTGTTGTGTTTGCTGGGATCCGATGAATATTGAACTTATGCCAAGTTGATTATAGTCTTTATTGCATATATTTTTTGTGATCTTGCATGCTTTCCGTTGCTAGTGGTTGCTCTGGCCAAGTAGTTGCTAGTGACTCCAAGAGGGAGTATTTATGCTCGATAGTTGGGTTCATGCCTCCTTTTCGCCTGTGCTCGAGTGACAGAAACGTGACGGGGAAGCATGTGCTGTTGCCAGTAGGGAGAAAACAACAGTGTGAGTGCCCGCGTGCAAATCATTGCTTACATTACACACATTGATTAATGCGATTATCTGTTGCTTGCAACTTAATACCTAAGGGGGTTCGGATGATAACCCGAGGGTGGATTATTAGTCATAGATGCAGTTGGATTACGGTCTATGTATATTGTTGTAACACGCGCACTAAATATCATAGTAGTCATCATGTCATGAATGTGCACTACGGTGCAACCTCTATTTGTCAATTGCCCAGTTGTAATTTGTTCATCCAGCATGCTATCTTTTATGGAGAGACGCCACTAGTGAACCTATGAACCCCGGTCCATTTTCCTATACTGTTAAACAAACCACTACAATTCCATACTTTATTTACTTACTGCAAGCATACACCATTTTCCACACTATACGTCTAGTCTCTGTTTTCAGCAAGACCGGTGAGATTGACAACCTCACTGTACCGTCGGGACAAAGTATTTTGGTTGTGTTATATGCAGATTCCGCGTTGTTGCTGACACCAGTGAGGCGCCATCACCACCGTCAGTGGCATCAACCTTCCGAAGATCCTCTTTCTCCTATTGGATTGATAACCTTGGTTCTTAACTGAGCGAAATTCTTACCGTTGTACTCATCACACCCTCCTCTTGGGTTCACAACACGCCATCCATAGCAACAAGAATTTCTAGCGCCATTGCCGGGGACAAAATTCATCATCATCAAGAAGTCTCCCCGTCAAGGCAACATCAAGGCATAGCACCTCCTCATGGGCGTGAACTACCCGGGGCCGCCGGACATGCTTGTGCCGGGTGCATGGCACCTCAGCAGCAGAGGCGTCCCCGTTCCGCCCATTCCAGCCGGCGAGCAACGCCGGGCCGATGTGCAGGCTATTAGGACGGCCATGCCGGCGGACGCGCAGCTCGACCCGATTTGGGCGGCCAACAACGATGCCGCCTGGACGACTTATTTCTAGCGGCGCCGCGGCCAACAACTGGATTTCACGAATGGCGCGACGGTTGTCGCCGGCCACCAGAACACCGCCGGCCGTCGAGTTTGGTGGGATGTGCCCGGGCGAACCCTTTCGGCCGTCCTCAACCATATCTAGGCCGACAACGCCCCGCCGATCCTCTGGCCATAATTTGAGCCGCGTCGAATACAACTATGTTTTATTGTAATCGCCTATGTTTCCTTGAATTTGCTGAATTCCATTTAAATTTTCCGAATTTTGGCGAACTTTTAGACGCGCGTGGGGCCGACGACCGGAAAGGATCCACCCCAGGTCGAAAAATGCGCTGGCACGCCCCCGCCACCGAAAAAACGGGCGGTGGAGATGCTCTAATAGTTGGCAAAACAAAAGGATATCTTAAGAATAAAGCCTATGGAAAGCATGTGGAAAGCGAAAACGCTCCCCACGTCTCTGCTCCATGGCCCCACCCAGCCCGAGGAGTCCCACCTACACAACCCCAATCTCCAAGCACATCCGTTGGCCCAACTCCTCCCTTTCCCACCGCAGCGTCCGCACTGCGCACCTGATACCCATTCGGTAACGGAAGAGTGAAAAGCAGACAAACTATCACCAAATCCCAGCCCGGACGGCCCACCTTGCCGTCTCCGGCGATCGCCGCCGCTGCTCTGCCCTTACCCCCAATCCTGCCCGTGCCCCCATTTAGCCACCCGTGGCGCTGGTACTCTGATGCTTCCCGCCCCATGGCCAATCACATTCCCCTCCCCCTTCGCCGTCGCATCCACCACCTCCTCCTCCTCGCCCTCCTCGCCGTCGCATCGGGGAACCCTAGCCCCCCCGGGGTTTACGATCGGGCGGACGAGGAGGCGGATGCCTACTCGATCCTGCTGTTTCACGACTACACGCCGCCGCCGCCCCCAGCGCTGCCGCCCCCGCCAGCCGCCCCGGCGGCGACCTGCGCCGGCGACCTCGGCGGAGTGGGTGATCTCGACACCCGCTGCGTAGTCCCTGCTTCCGTGCGTCTGGGGGGTGGCGGCATCTTCATCAGCGGGAATGGCAGCCTACAGCTCCTGGACGGCGTCGCCCTCACCTGCCAGAGGCCCGGGTGCGTCGTCTCCGCCAATTTGTCCGGCGATATCCGCTTTGGCCGTGGCGCCCGCGTTGTAGCCGGATGGGTCTCTCTCGCGGCCGCGAACATCACTCTCGGCGACGACGCTGTCATTGACACCACTGCACTTGCTGGCACCCCGCCGGATAAGACCAGTGGCGTACCCACCGGGACGTATGGAGATGGTGGTGGGCACGGTGGTCGCGGTGCCAGCTGCTATGTCAAGAAGGGGCAAGCGCATGAGGACTCTTGGGGTGGCGATATCTATGCATGGTCTGAGCTCAAGACCCCAAGTAGCTATGGGAGCAAAGGGGGGTCTACTAGCACCGAGAAGGACTACGGTGGTGGCGGTGGTGGAGTAGTGTGGTTGTTTGCAGAGGAGATTTTCATGAATGGAACAGTTCTTGCCGATGGCGGAGATGGTGGCACCAAGGGAGGGGGTGGCTCTGGGGGAAGCATCTATCTTAAGGCTGCAACTATGTGAGTATTTCTGCAATGGTTTTGGTCTACATTTGCACTTCATATATCACAGTGTGCACATCCATCTAGTTTTGAAACAATTTAGAAATTTAGTTAAATGAAATACATGCGTAAGACAGTACTTCTATCAGAACGAAAGGTTCGCAACTTAAATCACTGATAAGTATTCAACAATGGAGTGCATATGCAATGGGATTTCATCATCTCTAGTTTAGCAACAGTTGACCCGCGTAAAAATGTGAAGAGGGGATGATATTTGAAGCATTTTAGGCTTGATGGAATAATATTATATGTTCCTGCTATCATGCTCTGTATAAGTACAGGGCCCTCCATATCTACCTTTCACAAACCTTATTAGATTAGTTTCACATTTTAACTCATGTTTATCTGGACCCTTTTTTCTAAAAAGTTGTACTAAATCTGTGACAATTAATATGGATCGGAGGGCGTATTAATTAATTAATTATGATATCGAATTCAGTCTTACTTAAATATGTTGCTTATAGGCCATTGATATTTCAGTTGGCAGCCTCTAATACTTTGTTGGAATAGGCAAGGAGGTGGCCAAATAAGTGCCTGTGGAGGCAATGGTTTGGCTGGCGGAGGTGGAGGACGTGTTTCTGTTGATGTTTTCAGTAGACATGATGACACACATTTTTTTGTTCATGGTAATTTGCTACAGGCTTCCAGTAAATTTTTTTCTTGGATAATTTCATTGATGTTGTAGCTGCTGGGCTACATGGAGTTGTTTTTCTTTGTAATCCGCCATCTTTAAGCTATCCGTCTTTTCTTGGGAGAGCTGAATTTGGCTTTGTGGCCTTTAAAAATTGTTCGGACTAAATGTCAATCAAGGGGCGAAGTGATGTTGATTGTAAGATAAATGCTACTTTATTGCAGGTTTGGAAAACCACGACATAGGGTTCAGTTTAATGTAAGATTGAACTATTTTGGAAACTTTTGGCATTTTATTCCTTAATGTGAGCAACCAAGCATATTACTTCAAACTAACTTCTGAAAGAAAAATTAACTTGGTTGCAATTTTTTCCTTGGTTTGCCCTGACCCTTAACTTAGTGAACATAATTTCTTTCTGACCAAATATAGTTTACATACTTACGGTTAAACATCTGGAAGAGTGGTAGCTTTAGTTCCTGATATCGTTTAACGAACCCTTTGGGAGAATGGCAAAGTAATATACTCCTCATTCTCAGTGAAACAAACATGTTCTGTTCTTGGTTAGGTAGCAAACTTTATCGTACTGGTCCAGAGTTTCTATATTTTATTTTGACAAAGTATTTTATGTTGGAATCTGTAGCTGATTTGATAGAAACCCAAGTAGCTGGTCAACAAATGAAGAGTTCTTATTCACCTTTAACAATTCTTCACTGCCTTTTGGTGATATTCCATGTTTTCATTCATTTTGAGAGGACTAGCTATTCATATTTTGTATTAACTGTATGATTAGTAGATGGAAATGACCTGATCTGTGCAAGCTTATTCAGTCATTTAATATTGGTGTTTGAATTATGTTACATTTGCAGGGGGGAGGAGTTCAGGATGTTCTGACAATGCAGGAGCAGCTGGGACACTTTATGAAGAAGTACCTAAGAGTATTACTGTTAGCAACAACAACTTGAGCACACAAACTGATACAGTTTTCTTAGACCCCCCGGACGAGCCTCTCTGGACAAATGTTTTTATCAAGAGTCATGCAAAAGTTTCTCTGCCCTTACGCTGGAGTCGTCTTCAGGTCTGTGGCTTAAAATATATCTTCATTGACAGTATATTAAAATGATCTTGCCAATAACACTGCATTTGTTTCTCTGACTTTTGTGGAAACTAGCAACAACACACATACAAAGTTCATTTGACTAGCATAAATTAGACATGGAAAATAGTTCACATGACATATACAAGTATAGCTTCTTATCCTGAATATTATGAGGTGGAAGAAGACTTAAAAACATTGACTTACAAGTGCAAGAGATTTATAAATCGTTTGCAAATTTCTGACAATCTGCTTCGCTCGAAAAATAAGGAAATAACACATGAACATTAAAAATTTGAAGCACGAAAAATACCAATTTCCATTCATGCAAATTAAATATAGGGATTAATTAAAAGGCGATATATATAGGAGTGATCAGAGGAGATTATTTTTTATCCACAACCACTGGGTGAGGAGTATTGAAAATGAATTTAAGATTTCAGAAGGCTCAGGTGAAAAGTACTATATCCTAGCTCGTACCTTAACCCGCACAAGAACATAAACTATTTTGCTTACAGAGAGTCCTATTTTGTGTTTCCTAGTCAGATAAGTGGATTGCTATTATTCTGGTGAGTGGTGTCATATCTTGTGCTTTCTTCAGCCATTAAATTGTATAATATAACTCTGCATGGCTTTGTGCCACATTTCTCGTAAGTAAGCACAGCCCTGCTAGTGAGCTGTCTGCCTGAAAAATTGCCATAGAACATTACCTATTGTTTGCACTGATATGAAATGGCCAATTCCAGGATTCCAAAACCATAAGAATAGGAAAGAAGCATGAATAGAGTAGGAATGCATGCAAAGCAGAGGATAGCAAAACATTTGAGTTTTGTTAACTTGTGTGTTTGTTCACAGGAATAGGAAAAACACAGGAAGCCTAATAAACACGTTAAATTATAAGTCAAACCACACGAACAAGTATTATTATTTTACTATTATGCCACTAATGGCCCCGTTCCCGTACTTCATGCATAGGAATTCTGAAAAGAGGTCCAAGTCGATTGTTAGATTCCCGTGTTTTCCCTTGGAAGGCCTCTTTGATTCAAAGGATATTCATAGGAATTTTGGAGGAATCAAATCCTTAAGAACTTTTGCTATGGTGGTTGTTTTATTCGTAGGATTCACTCAAATCTTTATCTAAAAAAAAGGATTCACTCAAATCTTTGTAAGAATACTTTGCTTTTTGTGTGATGGAATCAAACAAACTTTGGTGCATATGATTCTATATGATTGGGATGGGCATGACATTGCAATCATGTGTTTTTCCTATTCCTGCTTTTTTAGAATCCCGCGAATTCAAAGAGACCCGAAACTGAGATCAAAGGAAAATTTCCTCCTCTTTTCCTTTGCTCCATTCCTTTGAACCAAACAGATGAATAGTGCCACCAAAGGAAATTTCCTATTCCTGTGCTTTTTCTTCCACTTCTCGACTGAACCAAAGAGGCACTTTAGTGGATTCATGTTTTCTTTTTCTGAATTCCTATTGAAGATGTTCTGATAAGTGATAACCTTTTAATTTGCTTTCTTGTTTTCAGGCTCAAGGACAAATTACTCTTCTATCTGGGGCCACTCTAACTTTTGGCCTGACACATTATCCATATTCGGAGTTCGAACTGCTGGCTGAGGAACTTCTAATGAGTGACTCCACATTACAGGTACTTATTTGCTGTTGGTTTCCTATTGGATACCATATTTTCAGAAATTTTAACCATCTATTTGGTGCATTTGTACTGCATCATTCTTAATAATTTTCAGGTATTCGGTGCTCTACGAATGTCTGTAAAAATGCTCCTTATGTGGAACTCTAGGATGGTTATTGATGGAGGCAGAGATTCGAGAATTGCAACTTCTTTACTGGAAGGTAGCAATTTGATAGTTTTGAGGGTATGTTATTGGCCTACCATATTAAGGTGTACACCCCTTTTACCCGCCTTTACCTTTTGTCTCTGACATTTTGTTCACATGCTTGTCAGGAATCATCGGTGATACATTCTAATGCTAATCTTGGAATTCATGGTCAAGGTGTTCTGAATTTATCTGGAAGTGGAGACACGATTGAGGCACAACGTCTTATTTTATCACTGTTCTACAACATAATGGTACATCAAAGTACTTTTGGTTTATTTATCGATTTGCCCAAAGTTTTCTTTTATCTTATTGCGCTTGGCACAACTTTATAGGCTTAAGTTGTATCTAGAGGTTTGATAGCGTTTCTTGTCTTTGATGTAATTATAATTTGATTGATTATGGAATTGTTGTTTGGAGCTTGATCACCAGTTTGCATGTTCTATCCATGGTACTATTCATCCTGTTTTTTTTAAGCAATACTGTAGGGCTTAAACCCCACAGTTAATTTTATTGATAAGAAAAAAGTCTGTACAAATATTTACAAAGGGAGTTAAGTTAAGCTATCTATCCATGATGACAATTGCTGATTGCGCCTTGTCTTCACCCTATGCACATGCATGGTGATTTCATGAATAAACCCATTTTTCCAAGCTCAGAAAGTAGGAAGAACATTCTGAAAAATAGCTGCATTCCTCACTTTCCAAATGTGCCACGCAGCAATAATAACTACTTCAGTGAAGAAAGGTTTGCCAAAATTCTTTCTGCCTTGAAAATATCCTCAAAAGTACTCCCATCCTCCCAGTGAATCTGCAAATATGTCCATATCCTTGAGCTGAAAACACAGTGGAAAAACAAATGCTTCCAATCTTCAGTTATATGAGTGGGGCATAGCACACAGTGAAAAACATCTGTGACATTCCAATGTCTCCTTCTGATCATATCTCGAGTGTTTAGCCTATCACTGACCAAAACCCAAGAAAAAACTTTTATTCTCAGCATCGCCTTACTTTCCCAAATCCAAGAGTAAATTTTACTCACTTATTCATGTATTCATTCCTCTTGGACTCAAGAATAAGGTTAGTGGATTTTATTTGTGGAACTTACCTCTTAATGTGAAGAATCATGTTATTTTCTGTAATCGAAATGATGTTTATAATTCCGAGTACAACTTTTGAAGTACTCCTCTTTTCTCTGCCTTCTATGGTGTATGTTGGAATAACCTTTTGCGGTTTTTCAGTTCGACTTGTTCAATTTCATACTTCAGTGTTGCACCTAGACATTTCTGATCTATTGTTCCCATTCAAAGAACAGAGTATACTAATTGGTAGATAATATTTTAGGTTGGACCTGGTGCTGTTCTACGCGGACCACTTATAGATACGAGCAGTGATGATGTGTAAATACTACCGCCTCAGTTTTTGTGTTAAATACTTCTGTTATGCTATTTTCCTTAGTAATGGAGAGGTTCAAATGTTTGATGAGCTTTCGTGGCTACTCTAGGGCCCCAAAGCTGAATTGCGAAAATGAGAGTTGTCCTATGGAAATATTTCACCCCCCTGAAGATTGCAATCTGAATTCTTCATTGTCCTTTACTCTTCAGGTGCACTCGTAAATTTAAACATTCCGCATGCAGTACTGCTTCACATATTTCTTATTTGTTAAAGTACCTTTTAATTTACACTCCATATTAGAATATTTTATGCAGATATGCCGTGTTGAAGATATTGATGTCTCTGGCCTTGTGCAAGGAACTGTCATTAATTTTAGTAGAGCAAGAAATGTCACCGTGCAGCGACTTGGGAGCATTAGTGCAACAGGATTAGGTAACAATTCACTGTTTCTTGTTTTGCATTAAGTGTTCATTGTCATTGTGGTGGCTTTTGAAAACTATTTGTTCTACCTTTGGATGCAACAATAGCTGGAACCATCTTTTTGGGATCCATAACAGAAAAATCATATTATAATTGGTAAAAGATTCGAGAGATTTCTTGCTCCCGAGCTGCAGTGCTCCCTGTATTTAAAAAAAAGACAAAAATCATATTTCAAAGTTTCAAAAAAATGTGAAAAAATCCACGATGTTCTCAATGATGTATTCTACAAACTTGCAAAATTTCAATTTGAAATACTTTGTATTTCGAGCTACAATAAAATGACAAATGTACAGATTTGAGTATAGTGTTTGAAATCTCTTAAGATCTTGTCATTTTTGTGTAGCCCATAATACAAAGAATTTCGTGTTGTGATTTTGCATGTTTGTAGGCTACATCATGGATGACGTCCAGAATTATTTTCATTTTTTTTTAAACTTCTAAATATTTTTTTTTGATTATTATTTTTTAAACGAAGGGAGCACTGGAGCTCGGGAGCAAAAATGACTTTCCGAAAAGAATCCCATACATTGAAACACAAAATTTACCCTTAAGTCTTACTCTGCAGACAGCTTTAATAGCATCTTTTGTGATTTTGTACGTATCGTATGTTGTGCCACACCATAAGTGTCTGCTCTATGTTTGCAATTGCTTGATTGGAAAGTTCAGGTGCAGATCTGATTGACAATTCATTTGTCTTGTAGTATGGATCCTTGAACTGTGATGGTAATGTGCAATTCTGTATGTTATATTGCATTCTATTTTTTTTATGTTAAAGGGGAAAATGATGATTGTGTTCATACTTACTGAACTAGCGATCAAAACAGTAACAGATGTTCATTATCTAGCATATTTTCCATTTAGTTGTAGCTGCAAATTTTTTTTTGCCAAACCTCAGTGCAACGGAGAGAGATCGCTTTTAAAGTCTTTCTTAGAATAAACATACCTATGAAGTTTTAAATTATGTATTGCTTAGATATGTCTGATTGTCTATGCATATTAATAGTAGTTTATATGTTTTTTCGATGTCCTTTTTGGTCACATGATTTTTGCCAACTTTTGTATAATTTTGTTTTTCTAATGGCAGGTTGTCGAGGTGGAATTGGACGAGGAGGAATGTTAGGCACCGGCCTTAGTGGTGGGGGTGGGCATGGTGGTAAAGGGGGGGATGGGTTTTACAGTGGTAGTCATGCAGGCGGTGGAGCTGCGTATGGTAGTGCTGATTTACCTTGTGAACTTGGCAGTGGCAGTGGTAATGTCAGTACGACATCTTCAACGGCTGGTGGTGGTATAATAGGTAACAGTGATGGTCTACACAGATCACTACCATCCTCTATTTGGTCATTGTTGTTCTTAACAGCACTGGCTCTTACTGCCTTTTCATTTCCACATTTCAGTGATGGGGTCTTTTGAGCAATCTCTGCCTATTCTCTCGGTCTCTGGTTCAGTGGAGGCAAATGGTGGCAGTTTGACAACTCATGCTGCAAATGGAGGACCTGGGGGTGGTTCTGGGGGCACAATTCTTTTGTTTGTGCGGACTTTATCCCTAGAGAAGAACTCTGTACTTTCTAGTGTTGGTGGGTTTGGAAGCAATGGTAGCGGTGGAGGTGGAGGTGGCCGCATTCACTTCCACTGGTCCGACATTCCCACTGGAGAGGACTATGTTCCTTTTGCAACTGTTAAGGGATCAATACTTGCGAGGTGCCTCCTGAAAATTTGATGCTTTCTCTTTCTGCCTTTTCTCTTTTGTTCTACGTGCTAGTCCAATAAGTAGCAGGTTGTCTTAGCTTTGCTTTCATATTAACCTTTTAAGGTTATTCCATTTTGTGCTTGTGTTTCAGAATAATATATAGGTTTACAGTTCTTTAATTTGACTCTGGGGCAGTTTAAAGGATTTTGGATGGCCTTGTCTTATGTAAAACAGGTTCATCTTGTGTTTTTAGAACTTATTTACTACTGGTGTCACTGACATTTTTATTGTCCTTTGTCCGTATTCCCTTTAGTTTGTCAGGGTTCTGTGATTTTAAGTCTGTACTGCCATCTTTTTTTGTTGTTGAATAACTGAGATGTCTTAGATGCACGGAACATTCCTCAAACCTGTACGCTGACTCTGTAATGTTATTACAGAGGAGGATTTGTTGAAGGCAAAGGTTTTCCTGGTGAGAATGGCACAGTTACAGGAAAAGATTGTCCGACAGGTCTTTACGGTACATTTTGCAAGGTAAACTTGTGAATGTGGTACATGCCACGCGCGTTTTGTGTTGTTATTTGTTATGCTGTGAACAGAAGGTCATTCCCATTGTAGTTTTTTTTTTTTTTTTTTTTTTTTTTTTGCGAAAACGCAAAAGCTTTGCATTTCATTACTTGATAGAAAGAGAGTTTATGTACAAACCTCCACTGAGGTCACCCAACGATACAACTCAACCCAAAAGCACGAAAAACTAAGGAAGAAGTTGACCAAGCCCTTTTGCCCCCGCTTGCACCCAGTCGCGAGCTTCCGCTTTGATCGTAGCCAAGAGGGCGTTGATCGAAGGACTCGCGTTGTCGAAGACCGTGGCGTTGCGCTGCTTCCAAATCCACCAAACTGTAAGCATGATAAGCGTCGATGTGCCTTTGCGTAGCAGTCGAGGGGTGGAGCGCAGGGTCAGGGACCACCAACCCACAAAGTCGTCTTCGGCTTCCGGGGGCCTGAAGGTAGATCGGATCCAGGATAGCACCTCGTACCATAGCGTCCGGGAGAAAGAGCATCCCGTGAGGATATGGGACATCGTCTCTGTAGTTTGATCACATAGCGGGCAACGCGCCGGATGGGGTAAGGCGCGGTTCGCAAGCCTCTCCCCCGTCCAGCAGCGGTCCATGCAAGCGAGCCAAACAAAGAACTTCACCCTTGGTGGAGCCCACGTCTTCCAGTTGAGCTTCCAGCTTGTAGACTCAACGGCACCGTGGAACAGTGCGGCGTAGCACGACCTGGAGGAGTACTCAGCGTCCTGCGTCCATCGCCAGGTCAGTCGATCCGGCGCCTCGGACAACTGGATCCTTTGGGTTAGTCTCCAGATCAGCACATATTGCCATAGGGCGAGGGGGGAACAAGCTCCTGATATATCCCCGATCCATCGGCGCTCAAGGATCGCCTCTCGAACCGTCCGGCGCTTCCAGCGCCTCTTGGGAATAAGCGCGAATAGATCCGGCGCCAAATCTCGTGGGGACTTCCCCTCAACCCATTTATCCACCCAAAACAGCGCCTCTGAACCATCTCCTAGAGACATCTCGGTAGAGACCTCGAAGATGGCGCGCTCCATCTTGGAGAATTGCATGTCCAATCCTTTCCAAGGTCTTTCTGTGTCTGTGCGCATCTTCCAGAGCCAGCGCACCCGAAGGCTGATGGAAGTACGGTGTAGGTCTGGAATACCTAGGCCCCCCAAATGGAGCGGTCGACAAACCCGTGCCCAGTTGACGTGGCAGTGTCCACCCTTAGCTTCCGTCCTTCCCACCCATAGAAAGCCACGGAAGATCTTTTCTATCTTCTTTAAGGTCTTCTTGTTGACGCTCAGCACAATAAGTTAATGGAGAGGGATCGCTGCTAGAACCGCTTTGATTAGCGCGAGTCGCCCCGCCTTTGGCATCATAGCGGCCTTCCAGGAGGGGAGCTTGTCAGCAATCCTATCGATAGTGGGTTGAAGGGATTCCTCGGAGGGCTTCCGCAACCCCAGAGGGATCCCCAAGTACTTGACAGGAAACGGGGCGATCTGACAACCAAAAGTGGTGGCCGCCATGGTTGTCTCCTCGTCGGTACATCCTATTGGGGAGATGGAGCACTTCGCGAAGTTCGTCCTCAGACCTGTGGCGTCCCCAAAGAGCGCAAGAATTGCTTTGATCGCGCGCATCTCTCTAGCCTCGGCGTGTCCGAAGATTACCACATCATCCGCGTAGAGCGACACCGAGGAGAGCGTGAGGGCGTGCTGGCGGGAGAGCCGATGAAGAATACCAAGCTCTGCAGCCTTAAGCAGCAATCTGTTCAGCGTGCGCATTACCAGCACAAACAGCTGCGGGGATAGGGAATCACCCTGGCGCAGTCCCCTCCGGTGCCAAATAGGGGGGCCCGGCTCTCCGTTGATCAACACCCTGGAGCTCGCGGCCGAGAGCAATATGGCCACCCAAGCGCAGAATCTGCCGCCGAACCCTAGTCTCTGGAGCACCTCAAACAAGAGACCCCACGACACAGAGTCAAAGGCTTTAGCTATGTCCAGCTTAAGCATCACCCTGGGTTCTCTAAGCCCCTGCAGCAGCCTCGCGGTTTGTTGCACCATCATGAAGTTATCATGGATGCAACGTTTGCGAATAAAGGCGCTTTGGTTTGTCTCTACCAACCTCCCCAGCAGCGGGGCCAACCGTAATGAGAGGGTTTTGGCGACCAGTTTGGCGAAGATATGTATCAAACTGATCGGCCGAAAGTCGCCAACAGCGGCCGCGTCAGGGCGCTTAGGAAGCAGGCAGATTAGGGCTTGATTCAGCCCCTCAAACCCTCTACCACACATTGAAAAGAACTTTTCAAACGCTGCCATGAAGTCCTCCTTGATAATGGCCCAACAACTCTGGAGGAACTCGGCGGTGAACCCGTCCGGCCCAGGCGCCTTCCCACGCGGGAGTCGCCGAACCACCTCCCACACTTCGTCCGCCGTAAAGGGGGCCTCGAGCTCGGATAGATCCACCATTGGGTGTAACCCCAGGAATTGTAGGTTTAGCGAGCAGTCCCTATCCGTTGAAGTGCCCAGGAGGGATTCGAAGTGGTTGAAAACCTCTCTCGCCATTGAGCCATGGTCCGACACCTCCACCCCATCCACCTGGAGCTTGCGGATTAAGTTCTTTTGCGTTCTATGGGATGCGTGCTGATGGAAGAACGCGGTGTTCGCGTCACCCTCCGCGAGCCAGGCGATCTTCACCCGCTGTCTTGCCATCGTACGCTCCAGCGAGGCGAGGCCCAGGTGCGCCTGTTTGAGCCTGGCTCGAAGGGCCCGCTCATCCATAGAGAGGGGCCTCGATTCCATGGCGGTATCCAGCCTCAGGACTACCTCCCTCGCAACCGATAGGCGCATCTTGATGCAGCCAACTTTCTTGTCACTCCAACTCCTTAAATGGCGCGCCGTACGTTTGAGTTTGGCATGCAGCCTCCGGAATGGGTCTGTGTTGCCATCAATGACACCCCATGCAGTTTCCACCACGTCGTGGAACCCCTCAAGCTTCACCCAAAATTGCTCAAATTGGAACCGTCTACGTCCTCCTGGTCTAGAGGTGCAGTCCAGGAGCAGTGGGGAGTGATCCGCCACCACCGAGGCTAGGCAGGAGAGCGAGCAGTGCTCAAAGAGCTCTTCCCAATCCGTGGTGCAGAACACCCTATCCAGCCTGACCAGCGTCGGGTTATCCCGCTCGCTCGACCAAGTGTACCGACGGCCTTGGAGATAGACCTCTTTCAACCGACAGTCGGTGAGCAAACGGCGCATCCTACCCATCATCCGTCTGTTCAGATTACCATTGTTCTTATCCTCATCCTTGTAGATCATGTTAAAGTCGCCGCAGATCATCCACGGGCCTGGTCTCGTGGAGCGCAGAGTACGCAGCTCCGTGAGAAAGGCGATTTTAGCCGTGTCGTCCTGCGGCCCGTAGACATTTGTGAGCCACCAAGGTTGCCCCCCACCCAATGGGGAAACCCTAGCAGTCACCGAGTTTGTGTCGATATGGTCAGCGTCTAAGAGAACGAGAGTGCTCTTCCAAGCCACCAAGATTCCCCCTCTAGTCCCTAAAGCTGGCAAGCAGAAGTAAGCATCAAACTCCGCACCAAGAGTTTCCGTAACAATCGAGGGGGTTACAACCGCAAGTTTAGTCTCCTGAAGACAGGCTATGGAGGCGCCAGATGAGGCTACCAGACAGTTGACATTCGACCTACGCGCGCGTTCATTGAGCCCTCGCGCGTTAAGCACTATCACTCTGGGTTCGTATAACATGATGACTACGGACACCCAAGAGCGAACACCCCTAGAGGGTCAAGCCAAGACCGGCCTCCCCCCTCCGGACACCCGCGCCTCCGGTGAGCAGCTACCTCGGATCGAATCCAAGGTCCACCCATAGAGCTCCCCAATGGCCAGCACCATATCCTCCTCTAGCGGAACCTCGAACATCTTGTGGTACGCTTCCATGGCCTCCGAAGAAGGCGCGTCATCGCTGCCGATTAGCCCTAGCTTGCGCATGAGGACCCTCTGGGCCCGTTGTTCCGAGTTTAGGCCACCCGACTGCCTTGCGATACGGCCACTGCGGCACGGCTGAAAGTCGAGTTCCGCAAGGCGCCGCCTAAGTGGGGGAGGGGGTAGAAGGGCCTCCGTGCGCGCCTTAGCGGCCGCCAGGAATCCCCCCAGAGTGCGCGGGACCTCAGACGGGATCCCTCGAGGGGGAAAGGAACCCCGGGAGTAAGCCAGCGGGGGGGAAGCAAACCGAGAAGCAGCGCGGTCGACAATCTCCACTCCCGCTATCTCGTCGTTAGGCGAGGGATCCGCCCTAATAGAGGGGGGGGAGTCCTCAGCCACCTCGGATCGAGTAGGGGAAACCTGGGACGGCGTCTGAAAGAGCGGGGAGTCGAAGACCCCCTCCCGCGGCAACCCCTCAGGCGCACCAGGAGAGGCCCCACCCGCAATGGAGAGGCCGCGGCCCGCCGATGGCGAATCGGCCCAGCCCACCCGCGGCTGCAACTCTGTCCTAGCAGGCCATATCTCACCCTCGTCGTGCACTTCTTGTCCAGCTGGCGATAGAACTGGCCCTTGCCCAACCGCCTCTTGCGTGATTGGCCCAAGTGCATGCGGTGGAGAGATAGGCAGCAACGGCCGGTCAACTGGATCAGAAACAGGGTCCACCTCCCTGACCACCTCAGGAGCTGGGGCCCGCATGCTTTCCACGTCAGCCTCACCAACCGCCTGGCCCCTGTCCTTCTCAGCGACAGCAACAGGGCAGGAAGCAGCTGGGAAACTTCCTTGCCCCCCAACGGTGCGCAGGGGCGCTGCAGCATCCAGTACAACCTGGCCCACCCGAACCTGGGCCCCACCTTGACCAACCAAAGCAGGAGCGGCAGCACCTACCCTTCCAACGGGCGAAGGACCAGCGCCACGGGCCCGCTTGCGCGCCCAATCACGCCGCCTTTTGCGCTGGCGCCTCGTGAGTGGCTGCGCGGAACCGACCGGCCCCACCACCACCCCTGACGCAAGCGTCGTGCAACCGCGCCTTTCGCGCGCGCCGTTTGAACGGCCGCGGCGCGTGACATCACCGCCCGCCCCGCTGCCGTCACCCTGGCGCGAGCGGGCCTGCCTCTGACCGTCGCTGTGAGGAGCGGCCCCGTACGAGTGATCGGCGGCGCCTGAGAACGGCGGCCGGCCTCCGCGAGCGTCGCCGTTGCCCTGCGGCGAGAACGGATCCCTCCTCCCATAGTCTACCGCCCCCATCACCTGAATTGACAGCGGATACACCATTGTTGGGATCACCGGCGGCGATACAAGCGACGACGGCGAGGCGAGATCATCTTCCGATGGCGGCGCCACCGGCTCGGGGACATGGAAATCCACAACCGGAGGGATGGCAGCCACATCCAGGCACCACGCCGTCACCTTGAACACCGACATGTCGACCCGGTTCCAAGTATCGTGGTGGAGCTTCTCCACCCACGCCGACGGCGCGAGAATCGTCTCCGCGGCGTCCACCCCCCAGCAGTGGTCCGGCAAGCCGGTAATCTCGACGTCCACCCTTGCAACCAGACCTCCAGCCGCCGCGTTTGTGCGTCGCGTCCATGGCACGAGGCGGAGGCGCACCGAGGGCGTGCGAACGAACGGTTCCAACATCACCTGATCGCGATGCCTCCGCTCGTCGAAGAAGAGGAGGAAGCCTCCGTCGCGGTGCGGGATCGACGAGAACGCGCCGGGCTCAAACCCATGGAGGTCGATCACCGCCTGCCGAACGCGAGCCGGCGTGAGCGTCCGCCGCGAGCCGTCATCGAACCTAATGTAGTTATTTATGTCTCTTATGATTTCTTGTGGAACCTAATGCCTTTTCTATTAGCACAATTCAGTGTGTTTCTATTTTCAAATATTCTCATCGAGAGTTTTGTTGCTTACATTCTTTCTTGTTCAAATCAGATAAGATAAACAAACCATTGTGGACTGTGGGCATAGAAGCGTGTCAGAGTCATACCTTGTACTTCCTCTGTTCCACAATGTAAGCCTTTTTAGCAAACTAATTTAGCTTGCTAAAAAGGCCTATATTATGGAACGGAGGGAGTATTTGTTAGCTCAATTAGCTATAATATAACTGGTTCTACTACCTAATATTGTTGCAATGATTTCTGTGGCGAAATGCAGGAGTGTCCTGCAGGAACATACAAGAACATTACTGGGTCTTCTAAGTCCTTGTGTTCTCCATGCCCTCCAGATGAGCTCCCTCATCGGGCTGTATACATGAATATCCGAGGTAGTTCTTTATCTATTTATTTCTCTGTGAGAAATATGTATCTGAAGTGCAGATCGAGCGAATTCAACAGCCCAAACATCTCTCTCCGTCCGGGTATATAGGTCCTGCGCGTATTTCTAGGTTGTCAAGTTTGCCAATTTAAAGTAAAACATATGTAACAAAAAATATACCATTTGAAACTTTACATGTTGTATTTTCTAATGATATTATTTTTATGTTATATAATTTTTGATTATGTTGGTCAAATTGATAACCTAGGGGTACACGCAGGACCTATAAACCCGGACGGAGGGAGTACATGTGGTGTTTTATATTTGAATACATACCTTGTGGGATCTATTGTTCTAAATGTTCCGTACTGTGGTGTTATTTATAAATTCCTACGTCTACTGGTCTTGTTTGCAAAACAGCCTGCGTGGTAGATGCCACAACTTAATATTTGGCTTGCCACAGAGCGAATTGCTTTTAGCTTATTGTGTTATGTTATAAAATACAGTTTAGACTGAATTACAAGTTCTTATTTGTATTCTTTTGGCTCACCACTGAGTTTTTCTCTCTGTTTTTTTAGTTTCAGAATTCTTGTGTTCACTATGTAATAGTTCTGTTACTTTACCTCCATATTCTAATCATGGTAACATTTTGACAGGAGGTGTTGCTGAAACCCCATGCCCCTACAAATGTGTGTCAGATAGATATCGAATGCCTCACTGCTTTACTGCTCTCGAAGAGCTGATATACACTTTCGGTGGACCTTGGTTGTTTGGTCTGCTTCTCTCAGGCCTTCTTGTTTTATTAGCTCTTGTTTTGAGTATTGCTCGGATGAAGTTTGTTGGCACTGATGAGTTTCCTGGACCACCACCAACTCAACATGGCTCCCAAAATGATCACTCTTTTCCCTTCCTCGAATCACTGAATGAGGTAGTGGAATACATTCTGTTGTCCTGGCTCAGTACATTAAGCTGTGGTGTGATCATTCTGGGTGTTGAGTGAAGTTTCTGCTAATGTGACAGGTGTTGGAAACCAATAGGGCCGAAGAATCTCACTGCCATGTGCACAGGATGTTTTTCATGGGTCCAAACACCTTCAGTGAACCTTGGCATCTACCACACACGCCACCGGAGCAGATTACAGAGATTGTGTAATGCCCGTTGTCAAATTATGTTTGTGCAAAATTTCCTTCTGTCTATTTGGCAGTATTGTTATATTTTCCCCCAATTGTTACTGGTTTGCTTCTTTGCCTAAAATTTACCCAACCCGTGGATGTTTTGTAGAAACAAAAAATTAAGTATTCAATCTTTTGATGTGCTGTTTGTCTTCAATTGTCAGATACGAGGATGCATTTAACAAGTTTGTCGACGAGGTTAATGCTCTGGCAGCTTATCAGTGGTGGGAGGGATCAATTTGTAGTATCATGTGTATACTTTCCTACCCCTTGGCATGGTCCTGGCAACAGTGGCGCAGAAGAAAAAAGTTACAAAGACTACGTGAGTTTGTTCGATCTGAATATGATCATTCGTGCTTACGCTCCTGCCGTTCGCGTGCACTTTATGAAGGGCTGAAGGTATGTCTTCTCCAATACCAAATGTTTAACACAGACTTGTACTTTTATAAAGATCTGAAGTATGCCTTGGAATTATGCTGTTTGATACCACTTTCTTAGAGGAAACCAATGCCTTTTTAGTGTTGTCTACATGATTCGAGCTTCTTATTCTGTATTTCACGTATGCACAAGCATAGTAACTAGACACATCCAGGGTAACCAGATAGATGTTCGCCGCACTATTAAAAGGGCTGAAGCTATCGATTTACAAGCAGTGGTCATGTTGACTGTGCATTATCTGCAACCATAGTACTCCATCCAATCCACTTTAAGTGTCGTAGAAAAATAACTAACCAGGTACAAATTGTTGCTCAGCTCGTGAAGGTCTTTTAGGATCAGAGGGAGTAGTACAAGTGCGTAGGCTGCACTTACAGTTACCGGTCTATAACTGGCATTTTTATATTAGACTGAGAATGGTCTCTGTTTTCCAATTTGTAGGTGGCTGCTACTCCAGATTTAATGTTAGGTTATTTGGATTTTTTCCTTGGTGGTGATGAGAAGAGGCCGGATCTCCCCACTCGTTTTCATCAAAGGTTTCCAATGTCCTTGATTTTTGGCGGTGATGGAAGCTACATGGCTCCATTTTCACTTCACAGTGATAGTAAGGTCACAAGCCTTATAAGCCAGGTTTGATTCTAAAACATTTCATGCTGTGCTGAATCGCTGGAATTAACATTTTATTCACTTAACCTGATAAATATCTTTTATAGGCTGTACCATCATCAATATGGCACCGTCTTGTTGCTGGATTGAATGGCCAGCTGCGTTTGGTTTGTCGTGGAAATTTGAAAGCAACATTTATTCCTGTGCTCAAATGGCTTGAAACTCATGCAAATCCTGCCTTGAATACATACCGTGTACGTGTTGACCTCGCATGGTTTCAAGCTACTGCATTAGGGTACTGTCAATATGGTCTTGTTATTCATGCTGTGGGGGGAGAAGCAGTGGCTGCTGATATTCAAGGTGGCTCTGGAATAAAATTTGATCATCATTCACAGTGAGTTATTTGTTACTAGCTCTAAGTATTCTCCAATTTCCTTTCTTATCACAATTTAACTCTGATGACATAGCTACTGTATGTCGAACAGAAACCACAATGCAAATGCTGACTCTCAACTAGGCCACTCGACGAGTAATGATGCTTACATTTGTAAAGGAATAACTGGTGGAATTCTCAACATTGACAACTTAATGGCGCTTAAAGACAGGAGTTATTTGTTTCATCCTCTGTCTCTTCTCTTGCACAATACTAAACCGGTTGGACATCAGGTGACTTGTTTTGCACAGCGGTCTAACATCATCTCAATCCTTAGTGTGGTTATGAGGATTTGCAGTATCTTGCACTCATCATGGTTCTCTTGCTTTCTTAACTGCAGGATCTTGTTGGTTTGGTCATCTCAATATTGCTTCTTGCAGATTTTAGCTTAGTGTTACTTACGTTTCTCCAGCTATATTCTTACTCTTTGGTTGATCTTTTGTTAGTCTTGTTTGTTCTTCCTCTTGGGATAGTGGCACCATTTCCTGCTGGGATAAATGCTCTCTTTAGTCATGGCCCACGTCGCTCGGCAGGCCTTGCTCGAGTGTATGCGTTGTGGAACATTACATCGCTGGTTAATGTTGTAAGTGCTCTGCCTTTATATGTGTTTTGCTATTACTACTTTATTGTGAATGCTGTAAATCTTGTGGAATATTAGTTAGTTAAACATTATCACTGCTTTCTGCACAGATTCAGCACATGCACATATTTGTTAGAGATGTATATACTTCAAATATATCAGATGTGATTCCTGCATATCTAGTTATCTACCCTACACGTACGTGTATATATATACCAGTCTATGGCCTCATGGAAATACAAGTTGCAGAGCTCCTCACAACATTCACACACATGCACAAGCATATTTATCGAACAACTAGGCAATAATGTTTTTTCTTAGTCGTTTGTCTGGATGGCATGTGGGATCGGATTTCGTGCCATTTGAATATTTGCTTGTGACACAGTAGCGATATTTTCTATATCTGCATTTGTAGTATCTTTCATAAGCAAGAATGCCTGATCACCTTACGACTATATACTGACCTTATCATGTTTTACTGCCTGCTGAATAGTAGCAAGTTCAGCTAATACTATCATCATCATGTTTTTACACCTCCTATTTGAATACCAGGTTCAGTACTTCTTAGTCTTCTTTACCTGTTTGCTCTTGGTTCAGGTCGTGGCCTTTGTATGTGGACTTGTGCACTATAAGTCATCAACGAAACGACATCCAAGCATGCAGCCTTGGAATTTCGGCGGGTAAGCATCTTGCCCTCTCTGCAAAGAAGGGCTACTAAATGCTATTGGTCTGCCATATCTTTTACCTAACAAACTCCAAACTGAAATCTTTTCAGGGACGAAACTAGCTGGTGGTTATTCTCAACTGGACTTGTGCTGTGCAAATGCATCCAAGCGAGGCTTGTCGATTGGCACGTCTCCTTTTTGGAGATTCAGGATCGTGCGGTATACAGTACAGACCCAACTATATTTTGGCAGTGATGCGATTTGGATCAGTGGAATGCTCATGGGAGTTTTCTGCAACTCGAGTTTTTTGGGAGTTGATAAAGGGAAAGGCTAGAAAGTTAGTCCGTTCTTTCTCGACCAGACAGAGGAAGCAAGTACAGATTAGAATGCCTACAGATGCATGCTTATAGTTCACCGTTAATCCTGTGCAGTCATAACTTTTTTCCTTGTATATAAGAAGATTTAACTGGTCCATTCATTGTAGGATTTAGACATCACAGGCTTACAAATTTACCTGAGCTAATAACCGGTAGATATAGGCAGGGGTAATTTTTTTATTAGCTTTTAATTTATTCTCGGTCTTCTGCCATGATGTTGAGGTGGTAAGCGCAAAGCATTACTCCGTCTCAAAATAATTGACCCAGCTTTGTCTAGAAATGAATGTATGCAGTCGTGTTTTAGTTTATACATACATACACATTTAGACAAAGTTAAGTCAACTATTTTCAGACGAACCATGCTCCAGAATCGATGAACAGAAAATAATTACCATTTGTTGAGTTTAGCACCTAGCAGTCTGGGTGATCTAAAATCCTCTTCAGACGCTTAGAGCATCTCCAGCCGGTGGCGCCTCCTAGGCTTTTTCGGCGAAAAATAGTGTCTCCTAGGGCCCGGCAACGCTAATTTCGGTGTGGAGGCTCCGGTTTCTAGCTGTGCCCCCAATATAATAAGGCGATTTTGAACAAAAAATGACAAATTTAGACAAATTTGAACTAAATTTAGGTGGTTCTATTAAATATGGCCGAATATAGATGGATTCATTTACATATGGGGGCATTTCGAAAATTAAAAACCTAAACTATGCCTAGTCCATGCTAAAGAAACGGTAGAAGCTTGAGTAGTTGTTGTCGTCGTCAGCTCGGCGGCTTCTCCTTCGGGGCGGTGTAGCTGTAGCCTTGGCTGTAGTCGCCGTCACTCCGCGGTTTGCTCGGCCCTGGAGCGTCATTGTCGAGCACCGACAGGCCACCCGCGCTCAGCCTTCGGTCACCGGGAGGCGCATGTCCGACGGAAACGGGTAGCCCGCCGCGTAGAGAAGCCGGGCTTCTTCGTCGTGAAGCCAGCGCCGCCCAAAGCCGTTCACGGCGGCGCCATCGTCGAGGGAACGCTTCGCCATTGCTGGGGAGTTGCTGGGCACGAGAGTGACATGTGGACGGGGAGGGAAGGGGGCGAGAAGAGGTGTTAGATGAGCGGGATGCTCTGTGGACGGCGAGGGGGGTGGGGTAAGGAGGCGAGAGGGCGGCATGAAAGGTGTGCATCGCCATTACGCCGGCGCGTAGTCGATTGGGCTACTCGGCGAGTCCCCGCGGCGGCGCCATTAATGCGCGCAGGAGCCGAGAAGGGTGAAGCTCTCTCGCCGATAGGGCAGGTCCACGCGGCCGGAAAATGCGCAGGAGTTGTTTTCGCGTCTTTTCACTTCAATGGGCGCCCCCAACGCCCCCTAGCGCGCTAGGTTTGGCCTGGGTCCGCTGACGCAAAATTTGGCTCAAAACGACGCTATTTGGGCCCGTGGGGGCGTGACTAGGCGAAAAACTGAGCGCCGGCAGGACCATATCGGGTGGTCATGAATACATCTTTAGTTTTAGTATGAAGACTTACTATTTACTACTAACTCCGTATCAAACTATAATACTTTACTATTTACTACTAACTCCGTATCAAAATATAATATTCCTAATGGAGGGTGTATAGTTTTCTGCACGAATAATAAGATGTGGATATTTGACATACGATGGACTCATTTTATCTTACAGAATATCGCGAGAGGGGAGTCCCTGGTAGTCACAAATTGACTACAATAGGTCAAATAATCCTGTTCTAGATTGAGACTCAGTTTTCCATAAATCATAATATATTTTGGAGTTTTTCTAAAAAAACTATAAGAGGGAGTATGTTTTAGCGTTTTCTACACTACATGTATCTAAACGTGATTTAGTGCGTAATCTTACACTAAAATACATCTAAATAAGTGTAGTATAAAAAAGTTAAAATATCTTACGTTTTGTATCGAGTAGCATAGCACAGTTGCGTAACATCTTCGTGTTACTGTATGCTTATTAGGACAGTACACCAACACTTCCACGTTTTGGTTCCAGATGTTTCTACACTAATCGTATAAAGAAAGGACTACGGAAAGATATTGGGTTAATTGGATAGATGCCACTACAATTTCCGGCTATCTGAGAAACGCCAATGCAATTTTGCTCTTTTGAAAAATGCCAGTACAATTCTGTGTACATTCCACATATGCCATTATGGCCACTTAGACATCAATACGGGCCATTATGCTCATGTATTCATATCATATATACGTATGAAAGGTGGGACCCACCAAAATAGTGACAAAAAAATATAGAAAGCATGGGATAAATTTGTGACATAATACTGTTTGAGAAAATAGTAAGAAATCTTAAAGCTACATGTTCAATATCTCAATTACATAGCTCCAGGTTGAACAACTCGTATGCTACAGACTCACTATATCTGAACACATGGCTTCAGGTTTAAAGAAGGGTCACATGCATACATATATATTTTACATACGTATAGGATTACAGGAACGTAGGGCTCCAAAATGAAATTTCAGCATCTATACCATTCGTTTGGCGCTCTACATGACTACATCTGCATCGTTTGGCTGGTTTGAACTAGCAATCTGAGATGTGGAACACTCAATCGCTATTCCTTTTCGGGTCTATCCCATGATTCCTTAAAAAAAAATTCGTCACAATATTGGTGGGGCCCACCTTTCATACGTATATACGGCATAAATACAGTGTATATTGGCCAATACTAGTGTCTAAGTGACGATAATGGCATCTATCAAATGTATACAGAATTGTAGTGGCGTTTTTCGAAAGAGCAAAATTGTAGTGGCGTTTCTCAAATAGCTGGAAATTGTAGTGGCATCTATCCAATTAACCCAAAGATATTTGGTACTCCAGTAGACGTGGTCTGAAATATATATAACTTTCACCAGGTTCACATAGATAAAACTGCAATGTTATATTGTGAAAATACTATCCATAAAACTCAAAAGAAACTATTATAATTTTCTCTCCAAAAGCTAGTAACCGCACGCTACTTGACACGCCTAAAGCGGCCGCACGTGAACCGTCCGTGAGCTTTTAGATTCGCGTCATTCCGACCAGGTGAAAGAGCTTTTACTCGTCATTTTCGAATTTTGGGAGTCGTGCGTCTTTGTCCGTTTCTTCCCACCGCCCATTACCCCATTCCACCCCCACTATCGACATCTCCGTTCCCCTCCCCCTCCTCCTCCTTCATCGGAGGCGACAACCTGCTCCTACTCGGTCGCCGCCGCGAATCGAGCACGAGGAAGGCGCTTCCCTGCCGCGGTGGTTGTGCGGTCGACGGCGGGAGGTACGGTCTCGGCTTCTCCGTTCCCCTCTCCCTCCTCTTTCGTCGGGGGACGAGAAATTGCTCCTTCTCAGTCGCCGCCGCTAATCGAGCACGGGACGACGCTTCGTTGTGGCTGTGCGCGTCGCGGTGGTTGTGCGGACGACGACGGGAAGTGCGGTTCGTGGCAGAGGTGTTGGGTAGTTACTCGTCGTCCCATTTTCTCGGAGGAGCGAGGGTTTTATCCCGCCCAGGCTCCAATCCACCGGTCGTTACGCGACAGCGGCGAGTGCGTCGAGGCGTTCGAGCACGGGACCGCGGCGGTTGTTCTGGATTCGGTCTCGGGCGGGTATTTTTGGAGCAGCTGTAATTCACGTCCTGTGCCCCCGAGGTAGATCGACGCCCAAATCAGAGATTCATCTACAAGGCGAGCCAGAGCATCGTTTGTCCGACGCTTACTTGAAGGTGTCAGAATCGACGAATCTAGGCAAGTACCTGCTCATTTCCTGATCCCTCAAACTGAAACTCTGCTTGAGGTGTGTTGTCTCTAGTTCTAAATATGTCCAATGTTCAGTAAGGGGATTAGGTGGAGTTGAGTTCACCAAGGCTTGGTTGATTCGGTAATGTTGTTGTAGCATTTGTTGTAGGAATTGGGTTTGTTGCAGATTAGTCATACATACTAGTTTGTAGGCTTATTCAGTGTTTTATCGACAGTTTGCATCAAATGCAGAGCTCTGTTCTAAGTTGCAGCAACATCTGTTTATTTACTGGCAGTTTTGTGAAGTGTACAAGTTGCATGAACTTCAGTTTTGTCATGTGTTCGATGAATTTTTTCCGGTAGCTCAATGTGTGCCTAGTCCTGATTGATCGGGTATAAGTGGCTTTTTTAGTTTAGCGCTTTAGTAGTATCTGTGTTTTCAACTTCATCTTTAAAGTGGATACAATATAATTGTACATCCATTCATGGCTTCAGAGTCTGAGCTTTTATGTCCTTTTTAGATGTGGTAATGTGGAGTTTTTTTTGGGCCTGGACAATTCACGCTTTTTTTTTCCGTTCCTATTTTTCTACATGCAGCTAAATCAGACACATCCCCCTGCAATTTTTCTTTAACTGACTTTGTATTATCCTTGTTCTAAGGATGTGTTCTTGTATTTTTTTCATCGCTCGGAACAGAAGTGTGAAGAACAAAAGTGATGGTTGACCAGGCAACAGAAGACGGCCGAGAGGTATGCTGTTTTTCCCGCAATTTTTGAAATCGTTTTCCATTTTTATACGATGCTTTTTATATCATGTAGATTTGATGGAAGACTGCTTATTTTGTAGTTTTTTCCTTTTTTTATCGTGTAGAGCTTGATGGCATGCTGTTTTGTTTGTTTGTTTGTACTAGGCAAGTTTGAAAATTATGTAGGCAGTTGGTAATGCGTAGGAATGTTAGTTTATAAATGTTTTCCAGGAAAGCATACACCAACAAGCATTTTTGAGTTAAAACAGGGCAACTATGCATCAAATAACTCCTGCATCATATGTTTCAGAGGAAACTATTTCGTGCAAACAATATATATATATATCAAATGTAGGCAATCGTACCTTGTGTTTAAATGTCAAGCAACTAAATGTTTTTGGGGGCTCTTGCATCATATGTTTTAGAGGCATTTTTTTATATAAAACATGGCAACTATGCATCAAATGTATTCAACTCCTGCATCATACGTTTTTAGGTGCAACTATTTCATGCAAGCAATATTATATCAAATGTAGGCAATTTTGTACCTTGGGTGTGTTCAAATATTTTGGCAACTAAATGTTTTGGGGACAGTTAATATGCATCTTATGGTAGGGCAATTCTTTTTGTACAAGGATTTTTTTTAGATTTCTCTAATGTGGCAATTTTATTTGCAGGGGAGTGTATCTGCAAGACATGTGGCAGAAAAATCCGAGCAATGATAACAAAGGAAGGAACAAAGCATCACCTGACAGGTTAATGGCACTCAATGACAGCCTCAGTGATGATCAGAAATCTTTGATCCACACCTATGACCTTGGTGGTTTGTTGAAGATATCTTCAACGTCAATGCCCTCGGATTACAACAAACGGATTTTGCAGCATGTGGATGCAATAAAATCTTGCATTATGGTGGAACGTCAGGAGTGAGATTATGCTAAACCCAGATGCAGTAACAGAGGTTCTTGGGCTTCCAAACAAAGGTGAAGAGGTCTTCTACGGAATGGATAAAAAAGCAACCAAATTCATGAACAATTTATATGGACTAGGTTCAGCACCTAAAATCACCACTTTCTGCAAGATGATTGAAGACATGCAAGGAAAGGCAGACGACAACTTCATGCGAGACTGGATAGTCTTGACAGTGACATGTTCCTTATGCCCCACCACCAGCATTTGCGTTAGTCCACGCTGTTACCCCATGGTTGTCGACTTGGAGAAAGTAAAGACACTGAACTTTGCAAAGTTTGTTCATGACCGGATAATGAGTGTTGTCTCCAATAAGGGCACGAAGAAGAAATCTGTATCTTGCTGTGTTCATCATCTGGTGGTAAGAGTTGTATCCATCTATTCCACTGTTTCTCTTTGCTTTTTTGTGTTTTTGTTGTGTTACCTCTTTTTTACATAGGCTATCTCTGACATTTAAATTTAAGCCTTTTTTTTGTCAAACTTGTAGGTAAAATATGTGGATTCCTTGGTGGTTGATTTTTCCGTGCCAAATTGCAAAGTCCGGGTCCATACTTGGGGAAATAAATGCATAGAAAAAGTTATCAAGGCTGAGAAGAAGCCACGTTGTGTCTTTGGCGGTTTCAGGGTAAAACCAAGTGTCTTGCAACAAACTAGGGGGAGCCTGTTTGTCGATTACGAGGAGGATGGACGTTTTGTTTCATCAAAGCTCCCATCAAACTACAATCCAAGTGTATGTGTTTCTACTTTGATTTTCCCTTTTCAGTCCATTGCAAATTAGTACACATGCCATGTGTTTTTCTGACATGAATTTTTTTGTGTTCATGAACTTTTTTCCAGAAGAAAAGAAAGCTTACTGCAATGGCAAGCGAGTTATGCAAATTGATGTCAGACCAACTTGCTACTTTCATCGAGGGGGCTGGGAAAATCAATGATCAGGTTGAAGTTGATAGACCAAACAAAAAATTAAAACAAGTAACTTTCGTGGTGCCAAGCAGCGTCAGCAGCAACACTGACATATCTGGAAGACATGGAGTTAAGCGTAGAGGCCACCACATCGAAGATGATGACGACAATGATTTTTTCTCTCCAGTGAGGCTAGGCAGTAATAAAGTATCTTAGAGCTTCGGAGAACAATCCCATACATCGCCAAAGCCCAACCGAAGAAGTCCAAAACTCAAGGATGCACAAAACTCTGCAAAATCTAGGCAGCTCCACGCAAAAGACCCAGTCAATGTGGATCAACCTGACTTCACAAAGTCGATGAAAGAAGGCCCAAATGACGAGAACCTTGACGAAGTTGATGTCAAAATCCAGTCATACCATACCATCTCTAATCAGTCACCATTAGAGCCATGCAACATTGGAAGTCTACCGGTTCATGAAGTTGTCGCACTGCGCTCTCTTAACGAGTGGCTTACCAAGTTCAAGCTTCTTCAGAGTTCAAATGCAATCAAGGTTTGCAGGAAGATGTTTTGTTTCCAGGTGTCGAAGCATCTTATCCGGTAGAACATGCATCAGATAAGGCCTCACACCCAACTCGAGTAACTGAACCTGAAAGTCGAGCTGCACACTGTCAGTGCACTTTCAACTTCATGACACCGACAAAGCAACTAATCGTCTAGAGCAGGGCCAGTTGATGAGTTACACCACAGAAATTGATTACATTCAAGAAACTTGCTTGCCGCTAAATATCGATCCATTAAAATCATGGGCAAAAGCATTGGGCAGCGACCCCCCTCAGCAGTAACAAGGTTTTATGCACCTCCCCTACCCACAAAATATGTGCCCAAAGCAGTGACAACGGACTTGGCACCGTATGTTAGCAAAGTCATATCGAAGTCACCCACCACCCCAACACGTGAGCAAGTTGTGCAACAACATATAGGCAACTCTGGTCCATTATTACGAAGGAGCCCGTGGAAGACTGGAAGACGAGTGACTTTTGAGTTTGTTTCTATCAACCTGAACATGCCCCCATGTGAATCTAAATGCACTGCATCTATCCCAATAGAAATACAAGATCCAACGAATGATGGTGAGGGATGAGACGCTACACTTCTGAGCCAAGATGAGGCTGATGAAAAGCAAGTTATCAATCAGATGCGCGGAATGCAGCTCAACAACAACCATGATGATGAAACAATCATCCATATTGTCAACACCCCGACAGCTGGATCAAAATCAATTAGAGATGTTACGGGAAGCAGTTCGTCAATCAATCAGCCAATAACTGGGCATGAACGTAGGGTTGTACCGGCAGTTATAAGACCGCCCTACGTAGATCCTGCAAATATGGATCCTTTCTTCTGCTCAAAGGATGTTAACAGTGTGTATAACTCCATATGCTAGAACATCTCAAGGAGAACCAGGACCAGATCCAATAATAATAGTTAAATGCCCCCATACAGAGGCTACTTTCTTACTTTGCTTATCGATTCATTTTAAAAAAAATGTTCCACCTGCTTTGACTTATCATTTCAATTGCCTCACACATTTCTGCAACAATCCTATAATCAATCATGACGAGTTCTTCATTTCTGCGGAGGAGTTGGCTGCTTCAATCGGACCGAAATGCAAGCTTGAATCACGTGTTCCCGAGATAGGAATTGCTGCTTTAAGGACCATAGAGAAAATGCCTAAAAGGCGCTTCATGCCTCTTAGGATTACTGCAAGCAACTTATGCTTTTTTGCTCCTTTTTTATCGAAACAACTTTTTTCACTTGTTACTTCTAGACATACTTCCAAAATGGTAGCTTCATTAGGAATGACATTGACAAATGGTTCAATAACTTCACAAAGAGACTAAGCACATGCGAATCGGTGAGAAAACCCAACCCTTCTAGTTTTTACTACTTCTCTATTTTCCAACACTTACTGTCATGATCACTGGCAGACAAATATGTAACAACGTCTCTGTTTTTGCGTATTCATTTTTATTTTCTTGCCTAGGTCCATTTCCCTGTACTAGAAATACTAGATAAATCAAGTCCAAAAGAATCTGGGCATTTCTGGCTTCTTGTTCTCAACATCAGGGACAATCGGTATGAAATATTGGACTCACTAAGGTCAATGAAAGACAAAAAACTTGTTCAATGCGCAAACACCATATTGTAAGGAATTTTTGCCAAATGGGAAAGCACTGCGGCAACTCGAAGGTACAAATCAGGGACTTTCCTATTATTGAAATCAACTGCCCCAAGCAAACAAACGGGTTAGTTTTTCTACCATAATTCTACTTGTCTCTCAAAACAAACTCAATCGTTCTACTGATACATACAACCCATGCTAACTTGCCTTTTTCTTATGAATTCTATCTCTCCTTGTTTTTGTCGCATGCTTCGCCATTATGCAAACAAAAGGACCGACTGCGGCATCTACATGTTACAAAATGCCGCTGATTGGGAGGGCAGAATTGTACCACAATTTGGGCAAGAAAATATACCAAGCATCAGGAAGCTTATCGTATATAAATGGCTAAGCTGCGACCCAACGATGTTAATTGGACGGCAATTTTGAATGTCAAAAAGGTGTGCCAACGAACCATTTTATTTCATATGCTGCTCTAATATTCTGCACATTCTCAAACAAGTGAAATCAATTCATTTAGTACATAGAAATGCCCCTGTAATTAGGCAACTATTCTAAATTTTCTGAGTTCTTATACTTCTTTATTTCTTGCACATCCAATAATTTCATAGTACCATTGAATAATTTATGCGCACAAAAACAGAAAAGAACAAGTTCCACGATTTTCATAACTGTTTACAAGTGTAGCATACATGCACCTCCTAGTTTCTCACCACAAGACTTAAGGTTCAAAACAAATTAAGCTACAAAATAACACAATCCTTTTTGAAGTCACTGGTTTTTTTCTCCTGCTTTCATCATCTTCAAATACTGTGGTTCAGTCTCGCTCTACAACCAATAGAATTATGACCTTGCTCTCCACAAGTGCCACATCTGATAGATCTTTTAGGTTACAAGTCAAGAGCTGAACCTAGTGCATGCGCCTTCTTCCATCCTTTAGTTGATGTCCGCATAGGATTCTTGAATTTAGGTGCTCTAGGTGCTGGTACTGCAGGTTCACCAGCTGACCCTTGTGTAGCCGCAAACGATGCTGCTCCCTTCGCCACTGCCTCTGCTTTCTTTCTTTTCTTCCTCCTCACCTTGTCCACATGACTAACCTCTGTCCTTTCTGCTCGGATGTGTGCCTTGCAAATTGCAATGCCCTCCTCTGAATGAACAACCATTCTGGCAACTTTCGCAAAATCTATACAAACATTTGCAAGAGGAATCTGTTCAACAGCCTCCGCAGGCATGGCATCAGGTGCCATAGGTCCAACAATAGGCTGAAGGACATCCTGTGTCCACCTTCGTAGCATATAGAGAGAAGGTATTTCATCTACACCTAGGTGTGTGAAAACCTTCAAGCTATGGATGCACAGTATGCCATCTTTGTAGAATTTGCAACATTCACACTCATATTGTTGCTCTTCCACAAGAGCTGTCACCATGTAGTTCCTTCGCCCATACACACCAACATATGTGTTGTTAGGAACACGCAAATACAAGTGCCCACTTTGCGGCCTCATATTGTTCCGTCCAATCATTTCAAGCTCATGCTGAAACCTGTAGTATATGTTTCGAGTGTACACTTTCAGAGCTTTTTTGTCTATTGGGAAGGGAGACCAAGTCCTCGGCTCAAGCTCACCTGTTTCAAACTCATTCCCACCCTCCTTGATCAGAATATTTTTGTTAATCTTGATATACTACCTCACAAAGTGCAACACTGAATTTTGTGGGTTCACGTAGCGTTTAAGAAGACATTAAACCCCTTGCTCCCCTGCGTGGACTGAAGAAATGGAAAAAAATTCCTCCTGAAAAATCATGGTGTAGCGTTCCCACATTTAAATAATGTAAGAACACCTGTGTTAGTGTGCTAGTCCCTCGATCAATTGCTAGCACCGCAGTACAAAATAAAATATCATGCAAATGTGTCAAATTCCATTACATCACATGATCCAGTCTTTACAAAATAACATTACAACTTGCATAGTCTTAGAAGGCTAGCAGGAAACAAAGTATTACAACGGAAAACATCGAACAACATTGAGCCCATCTTTAAAATAGAAAATATCAAATAATTAACACCAACATATGTGTTATTTAATATTTTCTATTTTAAAATGGCATTGGGTTGAATTCTTGCTTCTGAAAGATCTCGTCTCCATTTTTCTCCTTTCCTTAATGCGCTCAGGGTGTATAGGATGTTTGGACTGATTTGAATCTGAAGGTGAAAGTGCACAAACTCTGCAGAGTCAACAAACAAAATTAATGCCATTTTAAAATAGAAAATATCAAATAATTAATATTGCTGACAAATAAAATTTCAAGAGTTAATACTATTGAAAATGTTGTTTCCCAAGTGTAGCCCATTTTTATAACACAATAGCTTGTTGGAAAACATCTTATAGAATAGGGTTTGTTAAAGAAAGATAATAACTATTAAATAAATATTATCTTTTGAATAAGGTTTAGGTTTATGGAATGGAGGTATAATGAATTCTTAATTCCAATTTCATTGAAATATGTATTGTTTCCTTTTGTTTCTTGCATCTCATTTGGTTTTTGGTGACTTGCATAACATGAAAACAAAAAGTTTCAATTTTTTGTGATTTTTGCACTTTGCAAAAATCAGGGATGTTACAGACTACCACCCTTAAAAGAAATCTCGTGACGAGATTTGGGAAGGCTAGAAAGAAAAAAAAAGGTTTGGGTAACTGGGTTCCAGAACAACTGGGTGGGCTACCACCCTTAAAAGAAACTTTTGTGGGTAGTCTAAACTCTTGTCTAACTAGCTGCTGGGTTTACTATGTCTTCAGCTGGAGTCATACTTCATATTCCATAGTGTTATTGTATAGCATATACAAACTCCTTGTTGGTATTGGGGGGTCTTGAATCCATGTTTTTAACCTTTAGGGTCCTATGTGTCCATATCCACTTCCAATAGGAGGTTTCTATCCACATAGCTTGGAGTGTGGTTTAACTCAAGATGGCTTGAGTAGAACTTTCCTTCATGGTAGAGTTACAAACCAACATAATTCTGTTGAACTACCTTTGGCACTGAGGGGTCATTCTTTGGGTCAATCAAAAGTCTTTGGGTTCCTCTCAACTTGGTCTTTTTATGTCCTTGGAAATCATCCATCTTGTTGTTGTCATCCTTGAAGGCAAACACCATGGGGCCACTCATCAGGCCAATCTTTTGAATAGTGTCCTGCCTGTCACACCCCAATTTTAGCACACTTGTTTTCACACAAGGAGTCCAATTTTTGGAGCCAACAAAAACTTTTATGGCCCTTGTGTAATCCATCATGTTGTATTTGAGCTATGACTATCTATGCAAGCAAGCATTTTTATTTAAAAGCAAACCACTTGTTTTCTGAGGTTCTGATCATTTTGAATTCTTTTCTATTTTTGCAATCCTTGGTACCCTAACTCAAAACCCATGTGGCAATGTTGAAAACAACTTACATTTGAATATTGAGTCAAGTGGAGCTAATAAAACAAAATAATCAAAGTGAAACCACAAAGTTTCTCAAATAAAAACAAGCTTGAAAAACAAGCCTAGTAAGGGTTTTGCACCCTTGTTTTTCATAATATAAAAGTCCACATTGTGAGATTTTAAGTCATCAATGTGATGTTGAATATGTATACTACAATTTGGACGACCTAGTTGGAAAAGTGGAATCACAAAAACAATGTTTTGCTTGATGGTTTTATGCTAAGAAATAAGGCAGAAAAGTGCCCTTTTGGAAAACAGTGCAAACAAACCAACCAGCCCTTTTTCCACTTATTTTTCACCAAGAAAATGTTACTCAAATTTAAATCTTTTTGCTGTTTTGAAAAGTACTAAAGATGCTTAACAGAACCATGCTTGGAAAACAAGATTTAAATAATTTTAAAAGCCTAAAAAACAACCCAACTTTCAGCTAACCCCTCTGTTTTTCTTAAAACTTAGTAGAATTTCAGTAACTAAAATTTTAACTGAATTTTGGATTCAGAAACAGTGAACTCGAGCCTTTTTCAAATGCTTATATCTTTTAGCTCAGTAATTCTTTTTGAGCACGGATTGGGGCTTCTAGAAGCTGGCCCCAACCACTCCCTGCTCTGCACCTCAACTTGCATCGAGTTTGACTAATGGGAGAGAGAGGGAGGTGACTTCAGGGAGGAGAGAAACGGGAGGGAGGGATGGGCGCCTGACAGGCTGCGCCCTATCCCGAGCCACAGTCGCGTTCTCCCGTGCAAACCCGCGCCCTGGCACGATGCAAGTGGTCGTCGAGCACACCTAGGCGAGTTGGAACCTCCCACGGGCCCGGAGAGAGCAACCCTGGCCGTGCCAGAGCGTGCACGAGTTCGCCGCGGGCGCACGGACACGCCCGAGCGTGCACCACCGTCGCCAGCTCTATATAAACCGCCCCGAGCCTCAAACCCAGTGCACCATCTCCCCCTCGACTCACTGTCACTCCCCAAACCCAGCCAATGTTCCCGAGCTGCTCGCAATAGCGTGAATCGCCGGATTTCTTCCGCGGCAGCCCGAGGAGAAATACACCCTCCACAGACCACTGCAGCCTCCACCACTACCCTAGACGAACTCCCCCACCTCCGTAACCCCACCCTAAGCCACACCACCTCCCCTCGTTTGCAGAGAAGCCGAGAACCTCGTCGGAGCCGCCGCGGCACCCGAACACGTCACCGTCGATTGGAGTGGATCTGCGCCGTTGCTGCTGTACCTCTACACTGCATCGACCACGCGAGACTTCCCCGACCGTTTCCCTTGGCCCTGCACCCCCTAGGTGAGCCTCGCTCTTCTCTCGCCTCCGGTTTCCGTGAACCTCACCGGAGAAGAAATAGAAATAGGGAGAGAGAGAGGAGGGTGGCTGTGCGCCGTAGATCTCTGGATCTGCGGCCACGCTTAAACGGCGAAGCAGTACGCCCGTTCCCGCGCGTCACGGAAGCGAGGCGGGCCGCCGAGCGCAGTTGGGCCGCGCCCCTGGCGTTGACCAGCCCACTGCGCTGGTTTTTATTTCTTTTTCAAACTATTCAGGATCTGGCTGTTTACTTTATTCGAAAATGAAAATGTTAAACTCAACTATAAAATGTGCAAAAATTCACAGAGGTACCTGAACGAAATCTTGAACGATGAAAGCAAGCAGATCTGGATTTGGATGAACAATGAACAAATGAAAAATCTTGAACTGAGGACTGTCAGTGAGAATGTTTAGGGCATAACGTTTTGATGGAATGTCTAAAATTAGCAAACTAAAATTCCTAGAGTAGATCTTGACTAGCTCTACCAGTAGGGATTGACCTCACCCCAAGGAGAGCTACCATTTTGAAATGGTATCCATTTTGGTAAACCACCAGTAGCATGTTCCATGAATTTTAGGATTTCTTTTATAACACCTTTTGATGCAAATCCAATTGGATATGTTAGATATTAGATAGATCTATGTATCCCTAGATTGGTGTAAATTTTTGAGCTCTAGAATTAATTTGGTGACAGATCTAAGAAAATGCATGTTTTTGTTAAAAATAAAGTGAATAGTTTGATTTTGTAAATCATTGTTTGGTTATGCCAATCTGTTTTCTAGCATGTATAAGTGGTATGTTGAGTGTTCTTAGATAGCTTTACTCACAGAGAGCCCTTGACAAAAATCCATGCATGTTTAGTATTTGTTTGAGTATTAAAATGAGCATAGTAGAAATCTCTAGTTTCATTTCATGAAATACTTGTGTTGGAATGTTTTGCTAGATTTTTATCCTAGTTATAGGAATGTTTTTACTTGGATCCAGTACCATTTTGGTACTGTTATTTACTTGTTTCATCCTCTGTAAGCTACTTTGAATCTTTTAGGAATGCATGCATAGGTTTGATTATTATTGTTAGTATTAATGGTTTGCACTAGAATGGCTAGTTGCATTTTTTGCACTATGGATTATTTGGTTTGTACAATATGGACCAGAGGCATAACACCTCTCAAATGGCATGGAAAACCTAGTGGAACACCCACTGGTTCCATACCATTTGGTTGAAAAACAAACTAGCTCAACTATCGTAGTTGTGGTAGTAGTAGTGCATAATATTACTACTATTGATGCATGTTTGTGTGGGATATTTTTAGGAGGTTGTATATTATTCTTATGAGTGTTTTGCTTGCTGTATGTTGTGGTTGAGTCAAGTTGTTGGTTGGTAAGGTTCTGATAGGATGCTTTACTTTTCCTTTACGACGATAGAAAACGACGAGGACATAGTCGGGACAGGCGGGTACTACTACCATTCCTGTTGCGAGCAAGACCCGGATCCTCAGTACCTCCAAGGCAAGACATCCTTAAAGCTTGCTGTTATATTCCCAATACCTTTATGCATTCAAATACTTCTGAAGTTGTCAAAACTTGTTTGCTAAAACTATTTTATTGAGTGAATACTATTACTACTACTCTATATATATTATATATCACTTGCCATTAGTCAACTTGGTGTTACCAAGCCCTTAGCCACCATAAGGTATATAAATACCGTCTTAAACAATAATCTTGAGTCCCTAAGTGGACCACTTTAAAATGTGTTTTTGCAAAACAGAGATGGTTCTACACGGAGATGATGGTGGAAAGGCGGGACCTTGTTCACCGAAGGAAAAACTGTGAAGGTGTTTTCAAATGTTTACAAAAGGCACATACCCTAGTCTTCGCTGGACAACCAAGATGTACTGCCACTCTACCCCTATATGGGTATGGGGCCTATCTAGATGCTTGAACTTGTTAGTGTATGTTTCATTCCAAAGTGCTATAGAGAAGCTGATTCTCTGAACCGAAGTGTCGCCAGGAGGGTGTAACGGGACATACAAAGTGAGGGATTAAGTTACCCCCCGGGAGCGACAGCTGGGCCTCCTGACTAGGCAAGGCGGGACCTAATGCCGGGGAGACAACCCACCTGAAGGAATAAGCATATACTAGCTTGTGTCAGAGTGGACAATTAGGATCAACTCTCTGGTGCTTGCATATCGCCGTGTCGATCCATGGGTGGTCCATGGCGGAGTTTTGGATCTAGTGGAATGTGTACCACCTCTACAGAGTAAAACTATTCAAAATAGCCGAGCCCTCGGATATGGGCAGTTGAAAGGCCATGTAGCTAGTATTGTGCTGAGTTTTCAAAAGATGTTTTCAAAACAGAAGTGGTGTACCCGGAAGGTACCAATGAAGTTTGGACATGTTGTTCCAAGAAGTTTTGCAAAGAAAAACTTCCTTTTGTAAAACAAGTTTACAAAACCACTTGTACATGCGATATCGACAAGAGAAAGAAAACTATATTATTTTCTTCTGAAGTATCTTCTTCAACAAAGATACACATTAATATGACTGCAACTATGATGTCATCTTACATGAACATCATTGGTAGCAAGCCCTATGTATGGTCTACCTATCTACCATATAAGCATGATGCATTTGTAAGTGTATAAAGGATGTCTTGTTGAGTACATTCAAACGTACTCATTTGGTTTCGCCCCTGGTATATACTTGCCAGACTTTGAGGAGGCACCACCTGAGGAGGAACACGAGGAGGAGTACTATTCCGACGACTACGCGAACTAGGCCCGGCTCCCGGTCAGCAGCCTGTTGGTGAAAGCTTGACATGGGCTATCTACGTTTATCTTCCGCTGCTTAGATGTTGTATGGCTTTGCCTGCCCTGCGTGGCAGTGAATAAAGACTTGGTCATGTGACCATTGGCTTGTAAGACTGCTTTTATTCGTGTAATGGATATTGTATCTGTGTACCACTTTCGTATGTTGTTCACGACTGATCTTCCTGGGATCGTGAATGTATGCATATGAGGGGTTCTGAACCTTCCGGTTTGGGGCCTCTACAAAGTTGGTATCAGAGCTATCCTGACCCTAGGAGCCCTTAGTTAGCATGGACGTCAACTAGTACTATATATATATAATATACTCAAGTGATAATTTTTTTGAAAGATTCTTACACCCATCTTCCCTATTTTCTCAAACTATACTTACATTAAGATTACATCATGTTCGACCTTAAAATTTTGCACGCTTGGACCCTAACTCAACCTTACTTAAAATTTTGTGTAGATGGATGTCGTGTACACGGAGGCTTGCCAGTTAGGACTGGCCAGGGACTTCCCTTTCCGCTTCGAGCGGCGACTCGTAGCGATGACCGAGCTACTCGACCGCCCCGTTCCCGAGCTTCGGGGAGGGGTGATCACTGGGTCCCCCACAGAGGGGGAATGGTTGGTGGAGTGTGTGATACACCCTCCACTGACTACTCCTACGGCGGAGGCGTTCTTCATCGCCACCGTAGAGCGCTCCTGGCAGGAGGGAGCAGTACGCGTGATCCAGGAGGCCATAGCGCGCCTGGCTCACCTTCGAGACTACCGTTTCATAGGGACTGCCTATGAGTTCCTCGGGAGGAGGGACGAAACCGGCACACCTATGGCCGTGTCTCAGGACGTGACGGGTCTTGGCGCGCACCAGGACGATATGGAGATCCTACTCCACCGCACCCAGCATCGTCTTGACGACATGGGTATCTTGCAACGTACCACCGCCTCCGAGTGCCGTCTCCTCTGTACCCATCTGGGGCAGACGATGCTCGACTGAGAGACCGCGACTGCGCGATCCCGTGCCTTGGAGAGGCAGTTATGGACCACCCGCCGGGCCCGTGACCGTCTCCACGCCAAGGTAGGATCACTTCAGGAGGGCAACGCAACCCTGCGTGACCGCCTGAGGACCGCCAGAGAGGAGCTGGCCACTCGAGACTCCACACTCGAGGGTTTAGAGGAGGAGAACTCCGAGCTCCGCAGGGAGAACGAGGACCTCCTCGTTGACGATGACATCCAGTCCGACGCAGAGGGCATGGATATGAGCGCGCAGAGCTTGTAGGAGGACGACGACGCCGTTGAGGATGAGGACCCAGAGGAGCTCCTCTTCGACGTCGACAGCTTTTAGCTAGTAGTAGCACCTCTTAGCTATAGAGTAGTGCCAGTTAGATGTACGCCGACCCCATAAGGCGAATTCCCCCGATGTAGCTCTGAGGAGCGTAGTTGTGGTAGATGTCTGTTTGAGTGTTGTGCTATGTATGAACCCTATGCTCTTAGTATGATGTAGTCTTTATGTGCTATGAACTTGATGAATCGTTTCAACCCCCTCAAAGAACAAATCACCAAAGCAAATTAAAATCACCCATCATAACCTACACTCCTTTTGTTGCTAAAAGGTTTTACCATGCCTAAAAACAAAACCTTAAGTCTTGCTGCATAGACTTACACATGTCTCAATAAACAGCATGGCGCCACGTCGGGAACCACCGTCACCACCCCCACCGACCGTGGAGGCACTGCTGGCACTTTTGATGGAGGACCGTCAGGCCACTAGAGCCGAGAGTGCCGCCACAGTTGCTGCCCTGCAGCAGTTGGCCGCCGCCAGCGCCAACAACAACAACCATGGCGACGACAACGGAAATGGCGGGCGATCAAAGCTGAAGGTGTTTCAGCAGACGAACCCTCCGGTGTTCACAAAGATTGTGGAACCCCTGGACGCTGACGACTGGCTTCGCACCATCGCCAATGATCTGAAGGTGGCAGGAGTCGACGAAGGTAACAAGGTGCTCTTTGCTACCCACTTTCTTGCTGGGCCAGCAAGGACTTGGTGGGAGACCACCTGCGACACCGTCGCTCCTAACTATGTGTTCACCTGGGAGGACTTCTGCGTCCGTTTCCGCAAGTATCACATCCCTCAGGGAGTGATGAGCATCATGAAGGACAAGTTCCTGAAGCTGAAACAGGGAGGCATGTCTGTGTCCAAATACTGGGAAGATTTTACTCTGCTAGCCCGGTATGCACCAGATGAGGTCAATACTGAAGCCAAGAAGAAGGAAAGGTTTCTGAATGGACTGCACGATGAGTTGCAGTGTACCCTTGTGGTCATCCCCTTTGAAGATCTGGAATCACTCGCAGATGCCGCGATGATGATGGAACACAAGAGGCAGAATGTCTTTGAGAACCGTAAGAGGAAGATGCAGTTCCAAGGAGGACCAAGTGCACCCAGAAACCGCCCCACCCCTTATACCAGGCCGCCACCCCACAGGGCGCATACCTTTGCGCCAAGGAACCACCATAACAACCATAGTCACAACCACAACCACCACAACAGCCACAACAACCACCACAACAACAACAACCGTGTGACATACACACCCAAGCCTGGGGGCAGTGGAAATGGGAATGGAAATGGAAACAAACCCAACCATGCTGCCAAGCCAACCCAAGGCACCAAACCTAGCTTAACCTGTTTCACCTGTGGCAAGGAAGGACATTTTGCACGGGAGTGCCCAACCAAGATGGCTGCATCAACCCAGAACAATGCTACCAAAATGACTCATGCTTCAGCCCCCAAGAAGAGGATGATGACCAAGGGATACCTGAATCACGTCACTGCGGAGGAAGTTCAGGATGCGCCAGACATGGTGATGGGTATGTTTCCTGTCAACTCTGTACCTGCCGCAGTATTGTTTGATTCGGGTGCATCGCATTCCTTTGTTACTGTGCCTTTTGCTGAGAAGAGTGGTATGAAGCCTACCCGTATGCGTGACCCTATGTCAGTACAAATACCTGGAAACAAAACCCAAGCCCACTTCATTTGCAATGAGGTACCCATGGACATACAAGAGAAAACTTTTCATGCCAACCTCATAGTGCTGGGATCCCAAGGGATAGAGGTGGTACTTGTAACATCCCAACTTTTAATAAAGATGGAATACCTGTGTTATTGTGCTAGTCCCTGGATCAATTGCTAGCACCATAGTACAAAATGAAATATCATGCAAATGCATCAAATTCTATTACATCGCATGATCCAGTCTTTACAAAATAGGATTACAACTTGCATAGTCTTAGAAGACTAGCAGAAAACAAAGAAATACAGCGGAAAACATAGTACAACATTGAGCCCATCTTCTTCATGTGCCACAGGCAAAACATGTTGGCGATACTCTCGAGATCCTAAACGAAATCCTCACTCGTCTTCAGAAATATCTGCAATATGGAATATGCAGCCACAAGGGAGTCAATACAATTTAATGTATTGGCAAGTAACACTATGGTGGATATAAATGGCAAGACTAATACTACATGCTTATTTGGCTGAGTGGAGTTTTGGCTAAGTTTGCATAAAGCCAGTTTTCTCTTATCACTTTTGTAAAACAAACTTTTCTTTTCAAAAGGGGTGGCAACATTGGATTAAGATCCAAGCACCACAATACTGTTCACTTGGTCAAAATTTTACTTATTGAAATTGATGATGAGATTCTTCCGTCAATCCTTGTCCAGTTGCTCATAGTTGTCCATAACCGGGGACACGGCTAAGATCTTAGTTTGTTGACTCTGCAGAGGTTGTGCACTTTCACCCTTTGTCTTCAATTAGCCCAAACATCCTATACACCCGGAGTGCATCATGGAAAGGAGAGAATTGAGACGAGATCTTTCAGAAGAAGAAGTCGAAACCCACCGGCAAGACCGTTCCACCTATAATTTTGCTACATCTGCTAGACAAGCCTGGGATGAACCCTCACAACTTAGTTGATCAAGACAGAGCCCATATGTCAAAAGGTTGCACGGGAAGCTACTAAACTTAGAAGGACATAGTAATCTCTTTGTTCCTGGGTGGCCATCCTCAAGTGACAACCTCAAGTGGAATAACCCTTGGACAAGGGCCCTGAGGCAACACTCAACATAAACCAGTCTTACCACTTCCACCCAGGTGATTAATTCATTAGTTATACTTAGAATTTTTCCTCAACATCTAGTAAAACAATTTGTAGCATGGCTAAGCATCTAAATAAGTACCAAGGCATCAAAATAACAAGGTATAAGGATGGCTACACACTACTAGGATATAGCATAGCATAATATAACTTATTAAAAATCCCTATCATGCATACTACTCAAAATCAACTAATGCATATAGAAAATAATGGGTAGTTGATGGTGTGTTACTTGCCTTGTTGAAGTTGGTGAAGATATCACACTCTCTTCACAAAAGATCGTTGCTCTCCGTACAATCTATTCATTGACAACACAAAACCAAATAAACAAGCATCCTAACAAACAAACATACAAGTGTAGAAAACATACATAGCAACTAACATATCAAAAGGGGCTTAACCAAATTGGTTAGGACAAGGTCTAGGTTTGAGTTGAAAGATTCATTCTCTAGTGGTCTCATTCTTGTTAAGGAAATTCCAATGGTTTCCTTGGGAAGGACTAGGTTGAGTTTGATGTGATCTAACTTTATTATAACCATACTTGTCGAGGAAGTTCCAAGAGTTCACTAAGAATAAACATATTACTTCTTCAACTAAAGTAATACATGCAAACACTTGGTCATATTCACCTTCAAAAATATTTGAGTGACTATGTTAGTATTTTCCATTGTGGTTAGGGTAGGTCTACTAACTTCATCATCAAAGGGAAAATATTACTAAGTCTTGGGTTTTCCATTTGGGTCAATGGTTGGACAAAAACAACTTGTTATTCTTCAACTTGTATGAATTGCTTCTAGTCTTCACATGCTTGTCTTCTTGAAGTTCATCTTCATGCTTCTATTGTAGTTTCCTCCTTGTTGTGAATCTTCTCTTGTACTTGATAAATCTTCATGATCTTCACTACTTGGTTTAGGTATGGGATGGGCACAAATACCACTAAGTTAATTTGAAAGAAAATTTAAGAAGAAGGATAGAAAGAGAGAGGGAGATGCTTTCTTCTGAATTTCTTCACACTTGTACTTCCTTGAGTTTCTTCTAGGTGTGGAGTCCAAGTATTTTCTTCAAAACTTCTTCATTGATCTTCCTTGTAGCTCTTCATGTTGCCACCAAGTTGATATTGAAGTTTCATTCTTGTGCTTGAGTCTTGATCTCCATTTTGCTGACTTGGTGAATTCTTGAAGCAAGAATGGGAGAATGGAGAAGTAGATAGAATACTAAGGTGCTAGTGTTTGAGGTTCACTATTTGGTAATTTTACGGACTTGGTCTTGGATCCAAAAATGGCCACAACAAACAATGGTAGAAAGAAATAGAAACAAAATCTAAGACATAATAACTAGATGGACTACTATGATGGAAGTTTGGCTAAAATTACATGGTCATGGTCCAAGGGTGTCCAAAATGGTTGGGCAAGGTTGTTTCTGGTCCAACGTTATCAAATGGAGCAATTTTGTAAAAGGAACTATATTGAAATTATTTACAGAATTAAATCTATGTCAAAATTACTCAAATATTCCAATTAATTCTAAATTCAATTTTAATTTGATCAACAATTATTTTGGGACAGGGTATATGAAAGTACACATCCTAAGGTTTCCAAATATATTTTATTTACAATTTTTGGATTTGTAGAATTTGAATTATGCCAAATTTCATCAAACAAGCATATTTGAAATTGAACAATTTTAAGTTTGTCAAATTTGAATTTGGCCAGTGCCAAAAGTTTCTAGATGTCAAGGGATTTTCAAAAAGTCCAAGATTTCTAAATTTGACCAAGTGGTTGAAAAGTTATGATGGTTGCAAGTTACAGGGACTATTGTGCAAATCTGCCAATTAAATTCTATTCGAAAAAATAAACAGAAACTCTGTGGATAAGGTTGGCCACGTGGAGCTCTGTGATTGGATGGGTGTGCTGACTGGGTGCTGACTAGGCTAGGGTGACGTGGATAAGTCACTGGATCTGGATCGTTAGATCTAGATCTAACGGTGGCGTACCCCTTCGGGGAAGATCTAATCGTGTGCGTTAATTTTAGATCGAACGGCAGAGAGAGAGAGAGGGGAAGACTCACCGGAGGAAATCTCGCCGGAAAATGGCGGCGCGGTGGTGCGGACGCTCGGGATCTTCACGCCGGCGACGATCCGGTGGTCCTCGGGCTCGGGGAAGACCACGGTGACGCTCAGCGCGACACGGCGAACTCACGGGTGGCCATGGCGCTTGCTCGCGCTTCCGGGAATGATGGCGCAACGCGGACGACGCGGTGACGAGCTCTGGCGAGTCTCGGGCGTAGATGGCGGTGGCAACCTGCTGCGCGAGAAAACAAACGGAGGGCATCAAACAGTGCGCCACAACGAGGGGGTCTCTAGGGACGGAGAAAGGACGGCAGGGATGGACTACCTCGCCGGGAATGGAGGAAGAACGGCGGCGGTCGAGAGGAACTCCGGCGAGCGATTGCGGTGGTCTACGGGCATAAAAAGGAGAGGGAGGAGAGGGGAAATGGAGAGGAGGGAGGGGGCTTTAACGGGGAGGAAATGGGGCATCAAATGTGGCCTTCATTCGGGCGTAATCACGGCGAGAAATCAATGGCCGAAACGGCCGTTTCCTTCCATAACAGAGATTGAAGACGATGACGTCATCATTTTTTTTTCTTTTATTCCTGTTTAATTGTTTTAATTATATCTTCTGTTTTATAAATCCAATTAAGATGAAACAAATTTCTAAATTCTTAAAATTTCAAATGCTTTCCAACAATATCATTTTGAGAACAATTCAACATATTTTATTTTTTGAATTTTGGAAATTTGAATAATTCCTTAATAGTCACTTAATGTGATTTTTAATTTAAAATTTTATAAAACATAGTTATTGGTCAATTATAATTTCAGTGGCATTCCAAATGTGAAACATATTTTTGAAAGTCATTTCATCTTATTTTCACAATTTTCTATTTTGAATTATAAAGAAAACACTAATAGTACTTTAAGGCAATTTTAAAATTTAGAGATTAATAAATTGATGTTATTATCCAAATAAAATTTCAGAGACATTTTACATGTCATATACTATTTTTGGAAAGCCATTTTAAAACTATTTTCACATTTTATAATTTTAGGATATGAAGGATTTACTAATAGTAACTTAATGTTATTTAATTAGTTCATATCAATTAATTAATATTGTTGATCAATAAATTTTAGAATAGAACCACAAGTCATGATATTGTTTTCAAAACCCTCTTTTATGTTATTAACAAGCAATGCATTTTTATTTTCACACCTTTGTGTTTAAAACTTGGAATAACAACTAAAGGTTATTATTAATAATTTTATTCTCATCAAATACTTTTGAGGCCTAGAATTTTATTAAGGGTTATAAATCTTTTGATTTTTGTTTCCATATATATTATTTTCATATTAATATTGGAGTTGTAAACATTTTAGGTAAAGGTTTGTTAATAAAAAGATATTCCCTTTATATAATAATAAATTTATTTTTGAATAAGGTTTTAGAGTTTAAGGAACAAGGCATAATTGGATTTGGTAAACTCAATATACTTGGTATAGGACCTAATATTTCATTTGTGTTTTGAGTTTTATTTGTTTTTGGTGATTGATCTTGACATGAAAACAAAAGTTTCAATTTTTTGTGATTTTTGCATTTTCCAAAAATCAGGGATGTTACAGTACTAGGCATGAACTGGATGACCAAGTACCAAGGTGTAATTGATTGCACCGGAAAGTCCATATCATTGACTGCCAGTGACGGGGAAAAAGTTTCCTTCGCCGCAACCAAGTCAAGGTCCGAGAGCCACTGCCACACTGGTATAGCCACACCTGCACTTGAGGAAGTTCCGGTAGTATGTGAATACCCGGATGTGTTTCCTGATGAACTACCCGGTATGCCGCCTGATCGGGATATCGAGTTTGTGATTGAGTTGATACCCGGTACCGGACCTATAGCAGAGAAACCGTACCGGATGAACCCGAAGGAGCTTGATGAGTTGAAGAAGCAGCTGGAAGACATGTTAAGGAAAGGTCTGATTCGCCCTAGTGCATCACCATGGGGATCACCTGTCATTTTTGTGGACAAGCGGGACGGTTCCTCACGTCTATGTGTGGATTACCGTAAGTTGAATGATGTTACCATCAAGAACAAGTACCCGCTGCCCAAAATTGAAGACCTGTTTGACCAGCTAAATGGGGCGAGAATCTTCTCAAAGATCGATCTTCGTACTGGTTATCATCAGTTGAAGGTTCGTGAGACTGATATTCCAAAGACCGCCTTCACCACACGTTACGGGTTGTATGAGTACACCGTGATGTCGTTCGGTCTAACCAATGCCCCTGCCTACTTCATGAATCTTATGAATAAGGTTTTCATGGAATGCTTGGACAAGTTTGTCGTGGTCTTCATTGACGACATTCTTATTTACTCCAAGAGCGAAGCCGAACACGAAGAACATCTGAGGATTGTCCTCGGAACACTTCGACAACATCAACTGTATGCTAAGTTCAGCAAGTGCCAATTCTGGCTGAAGGAAGTTGGATTTCTTGGACATGTAGTATCCGGAGGTGGAATCTCTGTTGACCCTGCTCTGGTTCAGTCTGTCGCTAATCGGGCTGCCCCGACCAATCAGACTGAAGTCAGATCTTTTCTGGGATTAGCCGGATATTATCGCAAGTTTGTTCAAGGATTTTCCAGTATAGCCAGACCACTCACACAATTGCTCAAGAAAGATAGCAAGTTCGTTTGGACGGACAAATGCGCTGAGAGTTTTCAAGAGCTGAAGAATCGATTGGTGACAGCCCCGGTACTCATCATGCCGGATGTCTCCAAGAGTTTTGATGTGTATTGTGATGCTTCTAAGCTTGGACTTGGGAGCGTTCTCATGCAAGAAGGAAAGGTCATCTCATTCATCTCACGCCAGTTGAGACCTCATGAGATGAATTACCCTACCCATGACTTAGAGCTTGCTGCTGTTGTGCATGCTCTCAAATCATGGCGACATTTCCTTATCGGAAAAAGGTGTGAAATCTATACGGATCATAAGAGTTTGAAGTATATTTTCACACAGCGTGAACTCAATATGAGGCAACGCCGTTGGATTGAACTCATGAAGGATTATGATCTCAGTATCCACTATCACCCTGGAAAGGCAAATGTTGTTGCGGACGCTCTTAGTCGAGAGCCGGTCTCTCTGAATTCCATGATCCAGATCAGACAACCGGAGTTGTGGAAAGAACTTGACCAGCTTGGTATCGAGGTGGTCAGCTATGGCATGTTGGAAGCCATGGATGTTCAACCGACTCTAGTTGATTAAATCAAGGAAGCCCAGAAGGGTCAGAAGAGCATTGAAGGAATAAAAACCCGCATGGAGAAAGAAGAAGTTGCCGGTTTTACCATTGATTCTGATGGAGTCTTATGGTATAAAGAACGCATTTGTGTTCCGGCTGAATCAGAGTTGAAGCAAACGATCATGACTGAGGCTCATGACACTTTGTACTCTATTCACCCTGGAGGAACCAAAATGTATCAAGATTTGAAGGAAAGGTTTTGGTGGCACGGAATGAAACGGGATATTGCCTCGTTTATAGCCAAGTGCCATATTTGTCAGCAAGTGAAGGCTGGACATCAGCGTCCCGCTGGCTTGTTACAGCCACTACAAGTTCCTGTTTGGAAGTGGGATGAAGTTGGGATGGACTTTATTACTGGATTGCCGCGATCCAGTAGGGGAAATGATTCGATATGGGTAGTCGTTGACAGGCTCACCAAAGTTGCACACTTTATTCCTGTCAAGACCACATATCGGGGAGACCAGCTTGCTGATCTCTATATTTCTCGGATAGTCAGCCTACATGGAGTTCCCAGCAGGATTGTGTCAGATCGAGGATCACAGTTCACATCTCGATTCTGGAAAAAGTTGCACGAAGCTTTGGGAACCAAGCTAGCCTTTAGCACAGCCTATCATCCACAGACTGATGGACAGACCGAGCGTGTAAACCAAATCTTGGAAGACATGCTCCGTGCTTGTGTTTTGTCCTATGGAGTTAAATGGGAGGACTGTCTGCCGTTCGCGGAGTTCTCCTACAATAACAGCTATCAGTCAAGCCTACAGATGGCACCGTTTGAAGCACTTTACGGTCGTAAATGCCGTACCCCTCTGAACTGGACTGAAACAGGAGACAGTCAGATCTTTGGAGTTGATACTCTAAAGGCTGCAGAAGAGCAAGTGCATTTAATCCGTGACCGTCTTAAAGCCGCACAATCACGCCAGAAGAGTTATGCGGACACTAAGCGTCGTGATGTCTCTTTCACCATCGGAGATTTCGTGTACCTTCGTGTCACGCCACTCAAAGGGATGCAGCGTTTTCACGTCAAAGGAAAGCTCGCACCCCGATATATTGGCCCATTTAAGATCCTAACCCGTCGAGGAGAGGTATCTTATCAACTGGAGCTACCCGAAGAGCTGTCAGCCTTTCACGATGTTTTTCACGTATCATTGCTCCGGAAGTGTCTTCAAGTACCTGAGCAGAACCTCACTTACGAAGACATTGACTTCAATACCATTGACCTCAACGATGATTTGACCTACCGTGATCGACCCCTGCGGGTACTTGAGGAGAATGTTCGTGCTACCAGGAGGAATGCTTTCAAGTTCCTTAAGATTCAGTGGACGAATCATTCTGAGGAGGAAGCAACCTGGGAGCGTGAAGATTTTATCAGAAAAGAATTCCCTGGTTTCCTCAAAGACTAAACCCGCGAATCTCGGGACGAGATTCTTTTAAGGGGGGGAGGTCTGTCACACCCCAATTTTAGCACACTTGTTTTCGCACAAGGAGTCCAATTTTTGGAGCCAACAAAAAATTTTATGGCCCTTGTGTAATCCATCATGTTGTATTTGAGCTATGACTATCTATGCAAGCAAGCATTTTTATTTAAAAGCAAACCACTTGTTTTCTGAGGTTCTCATCATTTTGAATTCTTTTCTATTTTTGCAATCCTTGGTACCCTAACTAAAAACCCATGTGGCAATGTTGAAAACAACTTACATTTGAATATTGAGTCAAGTGGAGCTAATAAAACAAAATAATCAAAGTGAAACCACAAAGTTTCTCAAATAAAAACAAGCTTGAAAAACAAGCCTAGTAAGGGTTTTGCACCCTTGTTTTTCATAATATAAAAGTCCACATTGTGAGATTTTAAGTCATCAATGTGATGTTGAATATGTATACTACAATTTGGACGACCTAGTTGGAAAAGTGGAATCACAAAAACAATGTTTTGCTTGATGGTTTTATGCTAAGAAATAAGGCAGAAAAGTGCCCTTTTGGAAAACAGTGCAAACAAACCAACCAGCCCTTTTTCCACTTATTTTTCACCAAGAAAATGTTACTCAAATTTAAATCTTTTTGCTGTTTTGAAAAGTACTAAAGATGCTTAACAGAACCATGCTTGGAAAACAAGATTTAAATAATTTTAAAAGCCTGAAAAACAACCCAACTTTCAGCTAACCCCTCTGTTTTTCTTAACACTTAGTAGAATTTCAGTAACTGAAATTTTAACTGAATTTTGGATTCAGAAACAGTGAACTCGAGCCTTTTTCAAATGCTTATATCTTTTAGCTCAGTAATTCTTTTTGAGCACGGATTGGGGCTTCTAGAAGCTGGCCCCAACCACTCCCTGCTCTGCACCTCAACTTGCATCGAGTTTGACTAATGGGAGAGAGAGGGAGGTGACTTCAGGGAGGAGAGAAACGGGAGGGAGGGATGGGCGCCTGACAGGCTGCGCCCTATCCCGAGCCACAGTGGCGTTCTCCCGTGCAAACCCGCGCCCTGGCACGATGCAAGTGGTCGTCGAGCACACCTAGGCGAGTTGGAACCTCCCACGGGCCCAGAGAGAGCAATCCTGGCCGTGCCAGAGCGTGCACGAGCTCGCCGCGGGCGCACGGACACGCCCGAGCGTGCACCACCGTCGCCAGCTCTATATAAACCGCCCCCGAGCCTCAAACCCAGTGCACCATATCCCCCTCGACTCACTGTCACTCCCCAAACCCAGCCAATGTTCCCGAGCTGCTCGCAATAGCGTGAATCGCCAGATTTCTTCCGCGGCCACCGCGGCAGCCCGAGGAGAAATACACCCTCCACAGACCACTGCAGCCTCCGCCACTACCCTAGACGAACTCCCCCACCTCCGTAACCCCACCCTAAGCCACACCACCTCCCCTCGTTTGCAGGGAAGCCGAGAACCTCGTCGGAGCCGCCGCAGCACCCGAACACGTCACCGTCGATTGGAGTGGATCCGCGCCGTTGCTGCTGTACCTCTACACTGCATCGACCACGCGAGACTTCCTCGACCGTTTCCCTTGGCCCTGCACCCCCCTAGGTGAGCCTCGCTCTTCTCTCGCCGCCGGTTTCCGTGAACCTCGCCGGAGAAGAAATAGAAATAGGGAGAGAGAGAGGAGGGTGGCTGTGCGCCGTAGATCTCTGGATCTGCGGCCACACTTAAACGGCGAAGCGGTACGCCTGTTCCCGCGCGTCGCGGAAGCGAGGCGGCCCGCCGAGCGCAGTTGGGCCGCGCCCCTGGCGTTGACCAGCCCACTGCGCTGGTTTTTATTTCTTTTTCAAACTATTCAGGATCTGGCTGTTTACTTTATTCGAAAATGAAAATGTTAAACTCAACTATAAAATGTGCAAAAATTCACAGAGGTACCTGAACGAAATCTTGAACGATGACAGCAAGCAGATCTGGATTTGGATGAACAATGAACAAATGAAAAATCTTGAACTGAGGACTGTCAGTGAGAATGTTTAGGGCATAACTTTTTGATGGAATGTCTAAAATTAGCAAACTAAAATTCCTAGAGTAGATCTTGACTAGCTCTACCAGTAGGGCTTGACCTCACCCCAAGGAGAGCTACCATTTTGAAATGGTATCCATTTTGGTAAACCACCAGTAGCATGTTCCATGAATTGTTTGATTTTGTAAATCATTGTTTGGTTATGCCAATCTGTTTTCTAGCATGTATAAGTGGTATGTTGAGTGTTCTTAGATAGCTTTACTCACAGAGAGCCCTTGACAAAAATCCATGCATGTTTAGTATTTGTTTGAGTATTAAAATGAGCATAGTAGAAATCTCTAGTTTCATTTCATGAAATACTTGTGTTGGAATGTTTTGCTAGATTTTTATCCTAGTTATAGGAATGTTTTTACTTGGATCCAGTACCATTTTGGTACTGTTATTTACTTGTTTCATCCTCTGTAAGCTACTTTGAATCTTTTAGGAATGCATGCATAGGTTTGATTATTATTGTTAGTATTAATGGTTTGCACTAGAATGGCTAGTTGCATTTTTTGCACTATGGATTATTTGGTTTGTACAAGATGGACCAGAGGCATAACACCTCTCAAATGGCATGGAAAACCTAGTGGAACACCCACTGGTTCCATACCATTTGGTTGAAAAACAAACTAGCTCAACTATCGTAGTTGTGGTAGTAGTAGTGCATAATATTACTACTATTGATGCATGTTTGTGTGGGATATTTTTAGGAGGTTGTATATTATTCTTATGAGTGTTTTGCTTGCTGTATGTTGTGGTTGAGTCAAGTTGTTGGTTGGTAAGGTTCTGATAGGATGCTTTACTTTTCCTTTACGACGATAGAAAACGACGAGGACATAGTCGGGACAGGCGGGTACTACTACCATTCCTGTTGCGAGCAAGACCCGGATCCTCAGTACCTCCAAGGCAAGCCATCCTTAAAGCTTGATGTTATATTCCCAATACCTTTATGCATTCAAATACTTCTGAAGTTTTCAAAACTTGTTTGCTAAAACTATTTTATTGAGTGAATACTATTACTACTACTCTATATATATTATATATCACTTGCCATTAGTCAACTTGGTGTTACCAAGCCCTTAGCCACCATAAGGTATATAAATACCGTCTTAAACAATAATCTTGAGTCCCTAAGTGGACCACTTTCAAATGTGTTTTTGCAAAACAGAGATGGTTCTACACGGAGATGATGGTGGAAAGGCGGGACCTTGTTCACCGAAGGAAAAACTGTGAAGGTGTTTTCAAATGTTTACAAAAGGCACATACCCTAGTCTTCGCTGGACAACCAAGATGTACTGCCACTCTACCCCTATATGGGTATGGGGCCTATCTAGATGCTTGAACTTGTTAGTGTATGTTTCATTCCAAAGTGCTATAGAGAAGCTGATTCTCTGAACCGAAGTGTCGCCAGGAGGGTGTAACGGGACATACAAAGTGAGGGATTAAGTTACCCCCCGGGAGCGACAGCTGGGCCTCCTGACTAGGCAAGGCGGGACCTGATGCCGGGGAGACAACCCACCTGAAGGAATAAGCATATACTAGCTTGTGTCAGAGTGGACAGTTAGGATCAACTCTCTGGTGCTTGCATATCGCTGTGTCGATCCATGGGTGGTCCATGGCGGAGTTTTGGATCTAGTGGAATGTGTACCACCTCTGCAGAGTAAAACTATTCAGAATAGCCGAGCCCTCGGATATGGGAAGTTGAAAGGCCATGTAGCTAGTATTGTGCTGAGTTTTCAAAAGATGTTTTCAAAACAGAAGTGGTGTACCCGGAAGGTACCAATGAAGTTTGGACATGTTGTTCCAAGAAGTTTTGCAAAGAAAAACTTCCTTTTGTAAAACAAGTTTACAAAACCTCTTGTACATGCGATATCGACAAGAGAAAGAAAACTATATTATTTTCTTCTGAAGTATCTTCTTCAACAAAGATACAGATTAATATGACTGCAACTATGATGTCATCTTACATGAACATCATTGGTAGCAAGCCCTATGTATGGTCTACCTATCTACCATATAAGCATGATGCATCTGTAAGTGTATAAAGGATGTCTTGTTGAGTACATTCAAACGTACTCATTTGGTTTCGCCCCTGGTATATACTTGCCATACTTTGAGGAGGTACCACCTGAGGAGGAACACGAGGAGGAGTACTATTCCGACGACTACGCGAACTAGGCCCGGCTCCCGGTCAGCAGCCTGTTGGTGAAAGCTTGACATGGGCTATCTACGTTTATCTTCTGCTGCTTAGATGTTGTATGGCTTTGCCTGCCCTGCGTGGCAGTGAATAAAGACTTGGTCATGTGACCATTGGCTTGTAAGACTGCTTTTATTCGTGTAATGGATATTTTATCTGTGTACCACTTTCGTATGTTGTTCACGACTGATCTTCCTGGGATCGTGAATGTATGCATATGAGGGGTTCTGAACCTTCCGGTTTGGGGCCTCTACACTATCTCTCCAGAAACTTTGCATGAGTGTTTACCACCATATTTCTTCTGCCTCCTCGTTATCTCTAGATATCAAGGGTTGATTGTTTTAACTATTGTCCATGCTTTGGGACATCATGTGCACTATCTAAGATTGGGTATCTAACACTTGCTGAATTCTTGGGGTTATCTCCATATTGGGTTGCTGGCTTGATTCTAGGTCATTAGTTGTATCTGCTGAGTTTGAGCTTCTAGTAGCATCTGCATTGCTATTGACTTCTCAGGGTTGTTGGCATTCTGGCTAGGCATCTTTTTTGGGGTTTTAGGGGGAGATGAGTAGGGGTTAGAAAGATAGCTAAAGAAAAATCCTACCCCAACACAGCAAATCAAGGAAACTCACGTTAAAAATATCTAACAAACATTCATCACACAAAACAACAAGGTTTCAGAAAACAAAACTAATATTGTCATACCCCACTCAAATGTATGACCAATACACTAACACGTTAACGTTGTTCTAACAAAATAACTAGATTGGTGGTCTCATCTATATTTTCTTGAGTTTCTTCAAATTCTTCTCGCAATGTCTTGAGGTGTTCCTGATTGTTGTGAAGTCTTAGTCTTTCTTCAAGTTCTTCAAAATTCTTGAGTGTAGGTCATCTATAATAGAAGAAGAATATTTTGAAGGTGAATAATAGATTGGGGATAAGAGAAAGATTAAGATGAGATGTTTTGTTTCTATAAAGTTTGAACATAGTAAATTTTCAATCCTAGGGTCTTTTCCAAACTTAGGGTCTCGATTTTTACAGGCAACACAATGCTCTGATAACATTATGTAGCGTTCCCACATTTAAATAATGTAAGAACACATGTGTTAGTGTGCTAGTACCTGGATCAATTGCTAGCACCACAATACAAAATTGAAATATCATGCAAATGCGTCAAGTTCTATTACATCGCATGATCTAGCCTTTACAAAATAACATTACAACTTGCATAGTCTTATAAGACTAGCAGGAAACAAAGTATTACAGCGGAAAACATAGAACAACATTGAGCCCATCTTCTTCATGTGCCACAGGCAAAAACATGTTGGCGATAGTCTCGAGATCCTAAACGAAATGCTCACACGTCTTCAGATTCATCTGCAGGATGGAATATGCAGCCACAAGGGAGTCAATACAATTTAATGTATTGATAAGTAAACACTATGGTGGTTATAAATGGCAAGACTAATACTACATGATTATTTGGCTGAGTGGAGTTTTGGCTAAGTGTGCATAAAGAAAGTTTTCTCCTATCACTTTTGTAAAACAAAATTTTCTTTTCAAAGGGTGGCATCATTGGACTGAAATCCAAGCACCACAACTACTGTTCACTTGGTCAATTTTACTTATTGAAAACGGTGATGTGATTCATCCGTCCATCCTTTTCCAGCTGCTCGATGTTGTACATTACCGGGGACACGGCTAAGATCTTAGTTTGTTGACTCTGCAGAGTTTGTGCACTTTCACCTTCAGACTCAAATCATCCCAAACATCCTATACACCCTGAGTGCATTAAGGAAAGGAGAAGAATGGAGACGAGATCTCTCATAAGCAAGAATTCAACCCAATGGCAAGACCCGTTCCACCTATAATTATGGTACATCTGCTTGTCAAGCCCAGGCTGAACCCTCACAACTTAGTTGATCAAGACAGAGCCCATATATGACTAAAGGATGCACTGGAAGCAATCTAAACTTGGGGAACATCATAATCACTTTGTTCCTGGGTGACATTCCTTCAAGTGAACACCCCTCGGGGAGACACTCAACTTTCAATAGCCTTGCACTACCAAATCCACCCAGGTGGTTCATTGAGGTTTATACTTAGTATTTTTCCACAACATCAAGTAAAACAATTTTCGTAGCAAGGCTAAGCATCTACTAAGTACCAAGGCTTCAAAATAATAAGGTATAAGGATGGCTACACACTACTAGGATATAGCATAGCATAATAATAATAACTTCGAAATTTTTCCTATCATGCATACTACTCAAAACTCTAGTAATGCATATAGAAAATAATGGGTGGGTTGAATGGTGTGTTACTTGCCTTGTTGAAGTTGGTGAAGAAATCACACTCTCTTCACAAAAGATCGTTGCTCTCTGTACAATCTATTCATTGAAAACACAACAACAAAATAAACAAGCATTCTAGCAAGCAAACATACAAGTGAAGAGAACATACAAAGCAACAACATAGTCAAAAGTAGTATAACCTAGTTGGCTAGGACAAGGTCTGACTTTGAAGGATTCATTCTATCTTGGTTTCATACTTGTTAAGGAGTTTCCAAGAGTTCACTAAGGATGTCTAGGTTGAGTTTGTATTGATCAAACTTTATTGAAAACATATTTATCTAAGAAGTCCCAAGAGTTTACCAAGGTTATCTCACTATTTCAACTAAAATAACACATAACAATGTGTAACACTTAGCTATTTTCATCAAGACATTTGAGTGATCTAAGTTTAGTCTTTCCATTTTGGGTTAAGGTAGGTCTAGGTTCAACTAACTTCATAACAATAGAGATAACAAGATAAAGTATTGGGATTTTCCATTTGGGTAAACGGTTGGACAAAAACATCTTGTTATTCTTCAACTTGTATGGATTGCTCCAAGTCTTCACATGCTTGTCTTCTTGAAGATCATCTTAATGCTCCTATTGTAGTCTTATTCCTTGGATGGATTCTTCTCTTGGTCTTGATAGATTCTTCATGGCTCTCTCATTAGTTGTTCCAAGGTGGGATGGGCACAAAATATCACTAAGTCAATTAGAAAAGAAATGAAATAAGAAGAAAGATAAAAAAAGAGAGAGGAAGATGTTTTCTTCTGGATTTGTTCATACACTTGTAATTCCTTGAGTTGCCTCTAGTTGTTGTGAGTCTAAGTCCTTCCTTCAATTTCCTCAATGATCTTCCTTGTAGTCATGTTGCCACCATGTTGAAAATGGAGTTCCTTCTTGTGCTTGAGTCTTGACTTCCATTTTAATAACTTGATGAATTCTTGAAGCAAGAATATGGGAGTGGAGGAGTAGATAAAAAACTATGGTACTAGTGTTTAACGTTCACTGGTTGGTCTTATATGTGATTGACACATACTAGGGACTTGGTCTTGCCTCCAAATAGCCACAACAACAAATATAAAGAGGATATAAACAAATTCCATAATATAGCAACTATGTGGACCACTATGATGAAAGTTTGGCTAAAATTATATGGTCATGGTCCAAGGGTGTCAAAAATGTTTAGGCACTGATATATCTGGTTCAAGGTTACTATTTGGAGAAATTTTGCAAAAGGAACTATATGGAAATTATTTATAGAATTAAATCTATGTCAAAAATACTCAAATAGACCACTTAATTATAAATTCAAATTTAACTTGTTCGAAAATTATTTTGGAACATAGGATATTAAATTAAACATTCTAATGTTTCCAAATATATTTTATTTGCAATTTTTTGATTTGTAGAATTTGAATTATGCCAAAATTCATCAAACAAGCACATTTGAATCTGAAAAAAAATTAAACGGTCAAATTTAAATTTGGCCAGTGCCAAAAGTTTCTACACATCTATAGGATTTCAAAAAGTCCAAGTTTGCTAAATTTGGCCTTATGGTTAAAAATTTATGATGATTACAAGATACAAGGACTAATCTGCAAAACTGCCAATTATTTCTATTCGGGAGAAAACCAGAAAATGGGCTGCTATGCGCTGCACTGGGCGACAGTAACAGATGGGCTTGGGCCGACCACGCGCTGCGCTGAGCGATGGATAGCAAAAGGGCGCACTGCTGACTAGACTGCCACTTGGCATCTCCTGATTTGTCGATACCTCTCCGGGTAAGTAATCTAACGTGGACCGTTAGATTTAGATCCTACGGGTGGGGAGCTAGGATTTACCTCACCGGCGGCGGGACAACCACAAATGACGAGGACGACGGTGCTCCGACGGTCCTCGACGCAAAACTCGATGCCGACGGCTCTCTGATGGTTGCCTGGGTCGGGGAGGGCACCGGAAGTCTCAGCGCGACACGGCGGGAACGATGATGACCACGGGGAGGCTCCACGGGCTCTGCAGCAACGACGACGAGGTGATCCCTTGGCGGCCGTGCGGGTTCCGGCTCCGGTGACCTTGTCCTCGTCGATACGCTACACCAAAAAGAAAAGAAAGGGAATCACCACGCGTGCAAAGACACGGGGAGGCAAAGGGGAGTGGTCTTGGGCATAAACACACGCTGGTCTCACCGGAATTCTATGAATAAAGTGGGAGAAACAATGAACTCCGTCGAGCTAAATCTCTGGATTGGTGGCGAGACAGAGGGGGGGATACCATAGGGAAAATGAGGAGGAGAGCCGTGGCTATAAGGAGCTGGTCTCGGGAAGGATTTTTATTGCGTTAATGACGAGTAATCGCCGGGCAAATTTTTTGGCCAAAACGGCCATGGACGTTTCCTGTGGATTGAAGAAAGGATGACGTCACCAATGACATAAACACATTTTTTATTTCCTGTTTTCTTCTTTTCTTAATAATTCCTGTTTTAAATATCCAAACAATCTCAAACCAATTTCTAAAATCTTGTAAAATCAATATCTTTCAATTATAAACCATTTTGTGATGTTTCCAACACATTTCAAATTTTGAAAATTTGAAAATATAAATAAAACACTTATATTTCTTAATATCATTTTAAAAATTAGAAAATAATAAATTGATGTTATCGTCTAAATAAAATTTCAGAACATTAAACATGTCATATGCTAATTTTCAGAATCACTTCTACTCATTTTCATATTCTATATTTGAAATATGAAGGATTTACTAATAACAAATTAATGCCATTTTAAAATAGAAAATATCAAATAATTAATATTGTTGACAAATAAATTTTTAGAGAGTTAATACTATTGGAAATGTTGTTTCCCAAGTGTAGCCCATTTTTATAACATAATAGCTTATTGGAAAACATCTTATAGAATAGGTTTTGTTAAAGAAAGATAATAATTATTAAATAAAGACAAAAATTATTTGAATAAGGTTTAGGGTTTATGGAATAGACGTATAATTCTTAATTCCAATTTCATTGAAATATGTATTATTTCCTTTTGTTTCTTGCATCTCATTTGGTTTTTGGTGACTTGCATAACATGAAAACAATTTTTTTTTAAATTGTGATTTTTGCACTTTGCAGAAATCAGGGTTGTTACACATGGAACCCACAATTCTCTGATCTTGTACAAGGCAGAAAAGTGCTCGCTCTCTCCCACGCCATTCTTCTGAATCATTGCAGCCAATTCATCTCAAACTCAAATTCAGTCATGCTCAAATCAATGCACTCATTAAAATCTATAGCTAACTCTGGGTGCCGCCCTATGTATGATCCAAGAAGAGATTGAGCCTTTTAAATAATGTGCCACCTACAATTTTGGTGGCATGTGTTGGGGAACATCCTAGAAATGGATTGCCTCATTGCCTAATCCTGATCTATGATTATGTTCAGCGGGGCAAAACCATCCATTGCCACTAGAAATTCTCCAAAAATCCAGTCAAAACTTGTTTCTAGTTCCTGTTTCACGAACCCACAACCCAACAAGAATGTCTGACCATGCTTGTTGATGCCAATGAAAGGAGCAAACGCCATATTATACATGTTTGTCATATAAGTTTTATCAAACGAGATGCAGTCATGGTTAGCCTTAGCATACACCTCTTTAGCCTTTTCATCGACCCCAAACAAATTTTCTACGCTCACTTCACTATCCTGTTTTATTGAGTAGAACAATTTAGGATCGCTCTTCTTCATTTCCTCAAAATAAGCAATTGTTGCCTCCATGTCACCATCTTTCGTTCCAAAACTGCGAAGTTTTGTCATCAAGTTGCTTATGGATTTTGTCGAGTATGGCACAAATGCTTCTTTCGTATAAAACTCTAACATAATCGACCAGTCTCCAAATTACAACTGTGTAGAGTCTCCAGGAATTTCTGCTCCTCCCTCTGTATCCCTTGGTGAGATCAAAGGTACTTGGTTAAAGATGGTTTGTCATGATTATGTCTGGGAACAAACGCAATCACTTGAAATTTGTTGTCAATTAGCTTCACCCGCGTACTAGCCTTGCAAGTAGTCTGTTTAATCGTCTTCTTATCTTCGCACTTGCCAGAACTCCCTTTTTTTACTGCTACTAGATCTGGACTGAGGGTCACCAGGCTCATCAGTATCACTTTCAGTCTGTGAACCGACATTTTCAATCGCATGAAGTGGTGGATCATCGTCAGATTTTGGCTTCCTTGATTTATTGCAACAAAATTGTTGTTTTTCTAAAATATCAGTGAATACTAACCTCCTAGATGTATTCGACTTGATCGAAAATCCAAGCCGTTTGGCATATGCATTATAATGCATTCGCGCATCTACCAGCGTGTCAAAGGTCATACCTACATAGGGCTCTTCTGTGATTGAGCGAACCTCAGTCTCATCTGTTCCTCCACCCCACAATGCAATTATACCATCATCATGACTTAAATTTCATGTTCCACTTGGAATATCAGCTTCGAGAGGAATTGCAGTACTAGAACTTGTGCCCATGCCCGTAGATCCACCTTGCAAATTAGGAACTGAATTTTTGGGCATGCTAGTAGAAGCAAGTAATGTAGGAGAGTCACCAGCATCCTCATGTGTGATATACCGTCCAATGGGAGGAACCTGGGTGCAGAATTGTGGGTCACTACCGATATCGTCATCATTAGCAGACAAATTTAGGTCTAGGCCAATAATTTATTGCTTATCATAACCCCGCAACATAGAACATCCACAAATGTTAGGAAACATTTGTTTTTGCAATAATTTTTGCACTTTTGTTTATTTCAAGAAACTATTCTGTTAGTACAATAGAAATTAAGGAAATAATATCATGACATATGCAAATTTTATCAACTGTTAAGAGGACCCAAATGTACCTGAACCAACTACTTTGTACTAAATACAAGAAGTATGCCATCTTAGTTCAGGTCTTAGGCAACTATGCACTTCTAAACCAAATTTATGCCATAGGCAATTGTTGGAACTACATATGGAACAACTATAGGCAAGTGTTGGAAATAGGCAACCATTGGAAATACATGCCCACACTTGTTCACACACCATGCATGACCAGAAGGAAAATTCATGCCCATACATGCTTTAGTTTTTTTTTACTTACTTCAGTGACTTAGTTTTCAAGCAAATTTTACATCATGGTCATGACAATTTTCCTACCACAAGCAACTTTTGTGATCAATCTTACTAATCAGTACTTCTACCTTCGCAGCCAACTGGAGTAGGCAAGAAGAACAACGAAGCTACCTGATCCAATTCTATGGAGAAAACTAGAGCAGACAAGAAAAGAAACTTTCTATGGAGGAAAGCTAGTAGATCTAGAAACAACATCTGGGGTTTCAAATCACGATGGACGCAAGAATTTGATGTGTTCATCTTCTTTCTTCTAGGATCGAATTCTTGCAAGGATTTTGTAGAATAGGGGGCAACTTTCCTGAATTTTTACCTGTTTTCCGGATGAACTGGAGTTCTGACAACGATTTGTTGCCTGTGTTCGTCTTCTTTCTATTGTTTTTACGCCATCGGCGCATATGGAGGAAGTCTTGATGCGGCAGGAGGTGAGGAGGGAACCTTGATCGTGCGGGGGAGGGGTTTTTGTCTTGTTTTCTAGTGGGGGGTAGACAACACGTGATCGGGTTGGTGGCACTTTCCTTTTTCGAACTGGACCGAATCGGGGTTGTTGGGCCTTCCAAATTAGGTAGGGACACTACTTATAGGAAACAAGCGCGTGGCCGTGCGCTAGTTACTTATCACGATGTCATTATGTTTACTTTTTTGGACCTATGTCATCATTTTTTACATTAGAAATGGATATAGGAAAACACTTATGGTTTGTTGGGATGCCACTTATCACCCTGAGCGTGTTCACTTCCCAACCTCAAGTGAGGTTGTGAGAAACAAATGTTGGGTAATGCGTGCAACCAATAATGATGTCAGTGGTGGAGTTAAGTTTAGCTTGATCAGTAAAGTTCAATTTGCGTTCGAAGTTACCAGTGGTGGTGCAAGCAGCGGCGTGGCTATCTAATGAGCCGCAATTGAGGAAGCGCCACTTGGGCTAGATAGAACACATGTTACTTTGTTAGCCATGCATCATGTAAGGTGTTTGTGGGCAAGCGTTTGTAATTAAAATGTTTTCGCATTATTTTGGGCATCTCCAATGGCATTGCTATATTTTGGATTGCTAAATTAGGTATAGAAAGAGGAGAGACAAGGTTTGTCAATACAAAACAATATCTGCTTTGCCTGCCTTCCTATCATAGGATTCCTAAATCGAAGTGGAAAGATTTGAGCTCATACGTTTATTTAGGCATATGTAGCCCCAATCGCTCAATAATAAATTTAAATTGAGTAAAATAAAAATCTGAAAAAATAGGAGACAAGTAATACATATTTATTACAACACAATGTTCATAAATGAAGCACTAATCGAATAAACAAAATCACAAAGTCTATAGAAACTGAGATAGAAAACATGGAAAATCAAGTATTTTGTTGACCACTCGGCTTCCACCACTCATAGTGAGATCTTCTTTAAGTTGTTGTTTCGACCCCAAATCTCAAATCTCATGGTGAACTCGACGGAAGTGCTCGATGCGGTTTTCTCTTCTACGAAGATGCACCATCCGACTAATAAAATCAAAATGGTGGTCAAAATCATTATCATGCCACTCATGCTCCATGATCATATTGTGGTGTAAGATGACACAACCGTGATGATCCTCCCCAATGTTTGTTTATCCCAAAACCGATCCAGGCCAGGCACAACAACAAACTTGGATTGCAAAATCCCAAATGCCCTCTCCGCATCCTTTTTAGCGGCATCTTGAGCACTATGAAAATGATATTTCTTGTTACCTCGGGGTCGCGGAATTGGCTGGAGAAATGTTGCCCCATATGGACAATTCCCCAAACACCTTGTCGGTGCGTCGGAGATGATATGTCTAAAATGTATCTATAATTTTTTTTATTGTTCCATGCTTGTTCCTTATGATTGCCACATGCTTTTATAATATTTTAGGGTGTTTTTATGGACTAAACTATTAATCCAGTGCCCAGAGGCCGTTCCTGTTTTCCGCTGTCTATTTGTTTGATAAAAGTTGTACAAAAAATATTCGTGAAAAGTCTTGAAAATCCATGGAGCCATCTTTTAGCTAGAACAAAGACGGTGCCCGAAGAAGAGCCTCTTGGGAGGGCCACCCCACCAGGCAACCCCACGACACGGCCTAAGGGGCCCCGCATCACCCCATCTCCTGGTGGCTATGGGCCTCCCTCGACATTGCCTCTTCGCCTACATATTGCATTCTGCCAAAACCCCCCGGGGAACAGAGAATTTTCCATGAAATAGATACAGAGGCTCTGTCACCTTGAAAGTCCAATCTAGACCTTCTATTGTCCTACTTCGGCACCCTGCCGGAGGGGGGAATCGTCAAAGGAGGCTTCTTCATCACCATGTTTGCCTCCCCGATGATGCGTGAGTAGTTCATCCTTGGACTAGGGTCCATATCATTAGCTAGATGGTGATCACTTCTCCTTGTGCTATCATGCAACAGTCTTGTGATTTGTCTAACATGATAAAGATCGTTCTTATGTAATTGCAACATGTTGTATTTGATGGAATCCGATGAATCATGAAATTATGACCAGTTTGTTCATGTCTTTTATTTGAACTTCACTTATATCTTGTTAGTGTTTTAATGTGTTCTTGCACACTCTCCAATGTGTATGGCTGGTTTGGCCTAGTTGTTGTATGCATCTCCAAGAGGGAGTTTTATGCTAGATAGTGGGTTCATGCATCCTTGTTGCCTGGTTTGAGTGACAGAAACGTGCATAGGGAAGGATGTGATGTTGCTATTAAGGGGAAAACAATGGTGTTCTTGTTTGCGTGATGAGAATTATTTCTTACTTTATGCATTGATCTTAATTCAATTGTTTGTTACTTGCAACCTAATACAGAGAGATTTATTGGACAACTTTTTAGAGGTGGACTATTAGATATAGATGCATGCTGGATAGCGGTCTATATGCCTTGACATAATTCTTACATGATTAGAACCTGTGAAATATATCTTGTCATAATAATATTGGTATACCCTCATGATTTGTTGTAACATCCCAAATATTACATTTGGAATGTTTTGCATTTAGAGCATATGCATAACATAGCATGGTTTCAAAACTTGCATTTGAGTTTTGCATTTTAAACCCCAAAACAAAATCGTGTTTTAAAAAGCTCAAAATCCTGCTATAAGGCGTTTATAAGCTAAAGGATAATTGAATATTTTATTTTGTCTAAAATTACTTAATAATAGTCAAATATGATAGAGTTTTAAATTTCAAGATTTTAGAAATTTGTTTGACTCGATTCCGAGTTATATTTCAAAAGTTATTAGCGTTTTAGTTTTGGTAAAAAAAACAAAAAAAAAACAACCTGCGAGCTCGCATGGGCCGGCCCACGAAGCTGCCCAGCGCACCAACGCAAGCAAAGCACGTACATGAGTCCTAAATCCCGTTTTTCTTGACCTATCTCCATTCAAAACCCTCATATCTCTTCATCGGAGAGTCCAAATTCAATTCCGCTTCTTTCTACTTGTTCCCTACTCCAAGGAGCAACTTTCCACCGACCTATCCACCTATAAATACCCCAGCCCCGGCCGTGAGGTCGTCCCAAACTCGAAACTCCAATTTAATATCTGTTTCGTGGTATTTTGCTCGCCACGGTCCGTGAGTTGCTCGGTTGACTTTCATGTCTTCACGAGAGTTTTAGATATCGTCGATACCAATCCATCCCAAGAAACCTCACCTCTTTTCATCCACCACAGCAGGAGAATTTCGCGATCTACTGTCTCAGATCTGAAGCGGGAAAAGTTCAATTACTCTTCAACCGTTTGTCCGTTTTCGCTCAAATTTCTACTGTAGTTGCATCTCATCATTATCTACAACTTTCGTTCTTTGAGTTTTTCGATTTGAGCTACAGATCTGTTTCTATAATTCCGATCTATTTTTGCCCACCGGAGTAACTCGAAATTTCAAATCTATACTTTGTTCTTATTCATCCAAAAAGTTTTCGTTGAGTGTTTTATTTTACTTTTTGGATCTTATTAGTATGTTAGGTTTAGATATACCTTTTTATGAACTTTATTTCGATAAGATCTTGTAGATAGTTAATTAACCCTATTTAATTTGGTTAAGCTACTTCTTTGCCTCTTGTTGCATTACAAACTTTTTCATGCATCATATATTATTTAGGCAACCAGAGAACTAGTAAATTAGTTATCTTGCATTATTAAATCATCATGCATCCATATGTTGCATTGTTGTTTTGCCTGGTTTGGTTATTTATTGTGGTATGCTTGCAACGTGTAGATTGCGAGAGTTGTGATTGCTGTTCGTGTGAGGACTGTGGTCGTTACGGTTGCGACTAAGTCGAGTGCGTGAACGACTCCAATTTCTGTCAAGACAAGTGACACACATGAACCCATTATTTTACTATATGCATTAGAGTTTTATAGTAGTTATGCATGAGTAGGAGTTGAGTGTTATAGCTATGCTAGTTATTATTAGGGATTGCTCCATTAACACCCAGGTGGAGTAATCACATGTTACCCCTAGATTGTAGCATCCATGTGATAGAAAACATCGTAGTTGTAGATTGCTTAGCCATGCTCTAGCTATCCGTGGATGGGATCATTATCATGTTATGATGAAAATTGTTATTTTAATTGCTTATGAAAACAACATGATAATTAATTAACCACTGGGCGGATTGCTAGAGAGTCATCAGAGTACAAAGTTTGGTGGGGACCGCCGCCCAGTATTCTGAGATCATGTTTACTTCTCTATGTAGTTGTTATTTTCGTGCAACCATGTTTCATATTAGTATGGGCTAGACATAGATTGTAGGTTGTGGTGACTCGAACCCAACGTGTCCAGAGATGTAGATTAGTGGTAGGTTGGTCCGGCTCGTGGTGAGTTTGGGGAGCTACTTCTTATGATTTATGGCTTGATCTTCTTTTCTTCTATGGTACTACTTGGTGTATCATGGTGTTTGGGGTCGATCAGGCAACATGGGTAAAGGGCACAAACCTCGCGAGGGTTAAAACTAAGATCTTAGCCGTGTTCCATTGGTTAGGGACAATTCAACAACTAGATGGGAAACATGACATATCTCGTTCATCCTTGTTTTGTTAATTATTAATAATTTGACTATGGGTTATTTGGAGAAGTGCCTGATGGTTTTTCAGCGTGCTAATCCAAAGGGTAGGAGCACTTTGCTATCAACCAAAGTGTCCAATTATGTGAAAAATCTAAATTCTAATAAATAATAGGTCAAATGCTTTTATGCAAAATAGCCTAGAAACTCCACAAGCCAAATATGCATGTAGAATAGCACTTGCCATTTATTATACCACCATAGTGTCACTTGCCATCATTGCTCAGAATGATCTGACCTCCATTTGGGGGCTGCATATTCCAACGTGCAGGTTGTTCGTATCCGGAGTGATCGACGTAGGTCTCGTGACTCCACTCAACATGTTTGTTCGCCTGTGGCACAAATTGAAGACTGGAGCCCTTATATTCGCTTTGTTATACTTGAATAAGTTTTGTGCTAGCTTCCGCTATGCATCTTGTAAAGAATTTTGTACTATGGATTATTCGCTAGTTATGAGATACAAATTGCTTATTTTGATATCTATCTAGTTGTGTGTGCTGGTGAACGGTCCAGGGGCCAGTACTACACACAAAAGTATAGCTCGTGATGGTCTGTACTACTACAGATGGTATCAGAGCAATGTGTTGACTGTAGGAACGAGACCTTAGAAAATGGTTTAGGAAAGCCATAGGGTAAAAACTTATTTTCCAAAATCCTTTATACATTCTTCCTTTGACTCTATTCTTGTAATCTTCTCATCTTTGTCTCCTACTTCCTTCTCTTCTTTTTAAATCATAGTGGAGATTCCCATCGAGAAGAAGATTCAATTCAATACAAAGGAGATTTACCTCAATTTAGAGAAGAATGCTGACTGCAAGAAAGAAACACGATGCATGTTATTGGAGCCATCTGAAGAAACTAGGTTTCCCACCACACATTATTGCTAGTTTTCGAGAACGTGATAGGTATTGACCATATCAAATTATATGATGTGGCAATGATAGTCCGAGTATTTTCAACCGTTTTGTTTTCAAAACTTATTGGTATTTTCGCAGGAAATTATACCCTATTTTTGAAAACTATTTTTAAGTGTTTGGTTTGATTATATGTTGATTGCTAAGTGTTGCTTTGTTCATATATAGTATGGGTAGCTATTTTCTTTAGTCATGTCCGTCTAAACTCACCTATGCTAACCCATAGATGCCTCCCCGTCGCGATCCCAACCGCAACAACGAGGAGGGAGAGAACAACAACAACATGGAGAACGCAGTGACCCAACTAGCCCAACTGATGGCCCAATACATCGCCCATAACAACAACAACCCACCGCCACCACCACAGGTGGATATGCTCACTCGCTTTCTGAGGTTGAGGCCAGCAAGGTTCTCGAGTGCTCCTGAACCCATGATAGCCCTTGACTGGTTGCGATCGGTGAACAAAGACCTAGTGACTATTGCATGCAGCGAGGAAGAGAAAGTGAGGTTTGCCGCTCACTTACTGGAGGGACAAGCTGCTTCTTGGTGGGACAACTACCAGATAACTCATCCTATTGCGGATGTTACCTGGGAGATGTTCGAGGAAGGATTTAAGAATGCACATGTCTCAACTGGAGTGATGAGTCTGAAGCGGAGGGAGTTCCGTAATTTGCGTCAGTACCAGCGCTCTGTCACTGAGTACATTGACGAATTCAGCAACCTAGCTCGCTATTCTTCGGAAGATGTGGACACAGATGCCAAGAGGCGCGAGAAGTTTCTGGATGGACTAAATGATGATCTGGCTATACAACTCTCAGTAGTTCACATTACCAACTTCCAAGAACTCATTGACAAGGCTGTCATTCTAGAGGGAAAGTACCAACAAGCGGAGAAACGCAAAAGGAAGCACAATGGTGGCACCCACATATATGGATCACATCAGAGGGTCCGTACTCACCATGACATTATTGGAAGTTCTGGATCTCATATGCAAGAAGGTAATGGGCATAATCAAAGTGAAGGAAACAAACATAAGCATGATGGAGGGAACAACCACAACCATAGCGACTACAAAGGCAACAATCAGGATGGAAACCAAGACCATCGTAATGGAGGCAATGGCCATAACCGCAACAACAACCATGCAGGAAGGAAGGATCCCAGTCAAGTGGAATGCTTCAAGTGCAAGAAGATGGGGCATTATGCAAACGATTGTACGGAGAAGATAACTGATGGAGGATCCAAACCAAACCCGTTCCGGAAGGCAACTGCGAACTATACGAACGTGGAGGAAGTATATGATGCAGCAGACCCTATGGCTGGTATGTTCTTCATCAGATCATAGCCCACAATAGTACTTATCAATACCGGTGCATCACAGTCATTCATATCAATTGCTTCCACGGATAAGTGTTAGCAAGCTACTCCACACATATTGTTGAAGATACCAAGAAGATTTCTCTTAAGGGGGTTATCCTAGATATTGACCATAGGAAAACCATCCACACCTATTTGCTAGCCATTCCGAATCTCGGGACGAGATTCATCTTAAGGGGGTTAGTTTGTAACATCCCAAATATTACATTTGGAATGTTTTGCATTTAGAGCATATGCATAACATAGCATGGTTTCAAAACTTGCATTTGAGTTTTGCATTTTAAACCCCAAAACAAAATCGTGTTTTAAAAAGCTCAAAATCCTGCTATAAGGCGTTTATAAGCTAAAGGATAATTGCATATTTTATTTTGTCTAAAATTACTTAATAATAGTCAAATATGATAGAGTTTTAAATTTCAAGATTTTAGAAATTTGTTTGACTCGATTCCGAGTTATATTTCAAAAGTTATTAGCGTTTTAGTTTTGGTAAAAAAAAAAAAAACAACCTGCGAGCTCGCATGGGCCGGCCCGCGAAGCTGCCCAGCGCACCCACGCAAGCAAAGCACGTACATGAGTCCTAAATCCCGTTTTTCTTGACCTATCTCCATTCAAAACCTTCATATCTCTTCATCGAAGAGTCCAAATTCAATTCCGCTTCTTTCTACTTGTTCCCTACTCCAAGGAGCAACTTTCCACCGACCTATCCACCTATAAATACCCCAGCCCCGGCCGTGAGGTCGTCCCAAACTCGAAACTCCAATTTAATATCTGTTTCGTGGTATTTTGCTCGCCACGGTCCGTGAGTTGCTCGGTTGACTTTCATGTCTTCACGAGAGTTTTAGATATCGTCGATACCAATCCATCCCAAGAAACCTCACCTCTTTTCATCCACCACAGCCGGAGAATTTCGCGATCTACTGTCTCAGATCTGAAGCGGGAAAAATTCAATTACTCTTCAACCGTTTGTCCGTTTTCGCTCAAATTTCTACTGTAGTTGCATCTCATCATTATCTACAACTTTCGTTCTTTGAGTTTTTCGATTTGAGCTACAGATCTGTTTCTATAATTCCGATCTACTTTTGCCCACCGGAGTAACTCGAAATTTCAAATCTATACTTTGTTCTTATTCATCCAAAAAGTTTTCGTTGAGTGTTTTATTTTACTTTTTGGATCTTATTAGTATGTTAGGTTTAGATCTACCTTTTTATGAACTTTATTTCGATAAGATCTTGTAGATAGTTAATTAACCCTATTTAATTTGGTTAACCTGCTTCTTTGCCTCTTGTTGCATTACAAACTTTTTCATGCATCATATATTATTTAGGCAACCAGAGAACTAGTAAATTAGTTATCTTGCATTATTAAATCATCATGCATCCATATGTTGCATTGTTGTTTTGCCTGGTTTGGTTATTTATTGTGGTATGCTTGCAACGTGTAGATTGCGAGAGTTGTGATTGCTGTTCGTGTGAGGACTGTGGTCGTTACGGTTGCGACTAAGTCGAGTGCGTGAACGACTCCAATTTCTGTCAAGACAAGTGACACACATGAACCCATTATTTTACTATATGCATTAGAGTTTTATAGTAGTTATGCATGAGTAGGAGTTGAGTGTTATAGCTATGCTAGTTATTATTAGGGATTGCTCCATTAACACCCAGGTGGAGTAATCACATGTTACCCCTAGATTGTAGCATCCATGTGATAGAAAACATCGTAGTTGTAGATTGCTTAGCCATGCTCTAGCTATCCGTGGATGGGATCATTATCATGTTATGATGAAAATTGTTATTTTAATTGCTTATGAAAACAACATGATAATTAATTAACCACTGGGCGGATTGCTAGAGAGTCATCAGAGTACAAAGTTTGGTGGGGACCGCCGCCCAGTATTCTGAGATCATGTTTACTTTCTCTATGTAGTTGTTATTTTCGTGCAACCATGTTTCATATTAGTATGGGCTAGACATAGATTGTAGGTTGTGGTGACTCGAACCCAACGTGTCCAGAGATGTAGATTAGTGGTAGGTTGGTCCGGCTCGTGGTGAGTTTGGGGAGCTACTTCTTATGATTTATGGCTTGATCTTCTTTCCTTCTATGGTACTACTTGGTGTATCATGGTGTTTGGGGTCGATCAGGCAACATGGGTAAAGGGCACAAACCTCGCGAGGGTTAAAACTAAGATCTTAGCCGTGTTCCATTGGTTAGGGACAATTCAACAACTAGATGGGAAACATGACATATCTCGTTCATCCTTGTTTTGTTAATTATTAATAATTTGACTATGGGTTATTTGGAGAAGTGCCTGATGGTTTTTCAGCGTGCTAATCCAAAGGGTAGGAGCACTTTGCTATCAACCAAAGTGTCCAATTATGTGAAAAATCTAAATTCTAATAAATAATAGGTCAAATGCTTTTATGCAAAATAGCCTAGAAACTCCACAAGCCAAATATGCATGTAGAATAGCACTTGCCATTTATTATACCACCATAGTGTCACTTGCCATCATTGTTCAGAATGATCTGACCTCCATTTGGGGGCTGCATATTCCAACGTGCAGGTTGTTCGTATCCGGAGTGATCGACGTAGGTCTCGTGACTCCACTCAACATGTTTGTTCGCCTGTGGCACAAATTGAAGACTGGAGCCCTTATATTCGCTTTGTTATACTTGAATAAGTTTTGTGCTAGCTTCCGCTATGCATCTTGTAAAGAATTTTGTACTCTGGATTATTCGCTAGTTATGAGATACAAATTGCTTATTTTGATATCTATCTAGTTGTGTGTGCTGGTGAACGGTCCAGGGGCCAGTACTACACACAAAAGTATAGCTCGTGATGGGCTGTACTACTACATTTGTCTATTGTGTAGCTATAATTTGTTTACCCAACATGTGTACCGTTTAATGGAGAGTCACCACTAGTGGAAACTATGGCCCCCATTCTGATGCAGCCCAAGTGCCCAACCAATTCCACCAAGTCCATCTACTACACCCAGTGGACCTATGACGAGAGCATGCACAAAGGTTATGCAAGAAAAGGTGACTTCGCTCTTATCCCTCCATGAATACGATGACTTGATGAATGGTGCGCTACCTCATGGAAAGATCCTATGTGTGTTCAGGTATGATCGCCCATCAGAGCCCCAAGACAGCGCCCAAGAAGCTCGGGAAGATGGCCAAGAGGATACCCACGAAGAAGATGAAGAAGGAGGAGGAGAAAACCTCTAGGAAACCCGGCCAGGACGGGCTTAGGCTGGCCACCAGTCCCCCCTTGGGCTCTTCCTCGGTCTCTCCTCTACCCAGCCGGCCTCCCAGCACGTCCACGCCGACGCCCTCGGCTGGCAGCCTGGCCTCCTGCCCAGCCTAGGCCGGCTTCTCTGTGCCAAGGCCGGCCGGCTGCCACTAGCCCGACTTAGGCCGGCTTCCCTACACGCCTCTAGGCCAGCTGCTTCGGCCATCTACATGGCCTAGGCCGGCTCCAACCCAGCTAGGCCGGCCTCCCTACGAGGAGAGTGGGAAATATTCCCTTGTAAAGTCTACCTACCCCCTCTTTTACCCCTAGACTATCAATAGACCCCCTTGCTTCAGATCTAGGTTAGAGATGATTTGAGACTTGAGCTTTGGTCCTGATGTTCCTCTTGAGAGGCTACTTCTAGTTTATATCTAAAACCGTATTAGGGCTACTCCATCTTACCTTGTAATATGGATCGTATCAAGGTTACATCGGGTTTGCTATCCTTTCCCCTTGGGATTAAGGTAGTGACTTTCCAATCTACCTCAACTGATCCTTGAGGTTCTATTGGCGCGGTGGACTAGCCATGGGTGTTGAATTGGTTTTTTGACAAGGTGAATTCAGATCGATTGGTTGTTCCATAGGCGGCCGTCACGGCTTAGTTGACGGGAGATCAAACACTTCAGTCCACACTAGTTATCGGTTACTGTTTTCCACCTTCAATCTCCCTCGTGTTCTTCATCGTGTGCTTCGTTCTTCCCTCGTGCTCTTTGTGTTCTTGGTTAATTCGTGAGACCGGGCCACACAGGAGGTCCCAGCTTCCATCATCTGGTATCAGCAACCAAGTTGCCACAAATTTGACCTCCCCACAACCCCCTCTTTCACCAATTTTTTTTCTCTTCCATACCTAATTTCTGAAATTTTCACCAAAAATAGCCTCAAAAGGGATTTTCCTCGATATGTCGATTTGTTGAGAGGATTTGTTGCTTAAGACCATTTCCACCCTTCTATTCGGCCACTTTTCCTTAATTTGTCCATGAATTTGCAAAATCCAAGAAGAATATTTTGAATTTTTTTGCATTCTACACGCGCAGGAAACCCGGCCTAAGACCCAGGCTGGCCTCCCAAGCCAGCCTCCTAGACTTTTTCCCGATTTTGATTTCTGGGCAGATTTTGTAACTTGTTTTTATTTGCCGTTGTTGGTCTGATTTTAGTGATTCAAATTTCACCACGAAGCCGTCAACAACATCTACACCACCATATCGACGGACCAACATGACATCGACAACCCCTGGCTGCAAGTCCGTGATCATCAATCAACTACGTATAACTTGCTTCCGCTTGAACTAACCTCTCTCTTTGTGTACCCTGCCCATTCGTACTAGCTCTTTTATATTGCTTGGCATTGCACTATTGGTACCAATAGTGCGTTTTTGGCACTTGTTAGAATGTAGTTTCGAGTAAGCTTTGCATTGGAAAAGATCCAAAAAAAAAAGAGAAAAGATAAAAAAAAGTAACATCGATGCCAAGTGCTATCCATTGTAGGAACAGTTAGCTTCGCGAGAATATTAGAAAGAGTGACCAGTTGCCCATTGGTGCAAATCTTGTTGCCTTTTCAAAATTAAAATTTGAGCTAGCGTCCTCTTTGTGTTCATGTGGCATTGAGCATAGTTTTTGTTAGGATAATTTCGTCTCTGCTCGTGCATTAGTCACACCGACCCCACTCGTTATTTGTGTGTGTGCTGCATTGTTTCATCCTCTTGTGAATTTGGTTCTATCATAAATTGTCATTGTAGTTCATTTCTACTTTTAAAAACAATTTTGTTGTTGGATTTGGTTGATTTTCCTCGCCAATTTCCTAACCCATTTGAGCTCCTCATAAAGTGTGTGTGTGTTTTCGCTTTCGATCTTTTCGGGCTCACTTGTGCAATATCCTACACCTAGGAAATCCACTTGCTTCAATACGACCAAGGAAGGTAACATTGGGTAAGTGAGACACATTTCACATCATCATATTGGTATCACTTGTGTGTCTTTGAGATGGCTATGGAAGGATCATTTACAAGTGCGAGTTCGGATGATGACGGAAACCCTTTCGCCAACAACCACCACAACTTCGTCACACATCATGAGCATGTGCAATTCCACCAAATTGTACGTGATAGCTTTGAACGCTATGAGCTTCGCCTACAAGAACAATATGCAAGATTTGATGATCAATGCATCAACATTAACTTAGTAAACCTTGCTAACCGCAATCGATCATCTTCATCTTCACACCAAACAAGGAGTTCATCAAGGTCAAGTCAACCACATAATCAACCTTATGCTCCTCATCAAGATCGTCATCATGATCGACATCCTCACATGGAAGATGGTGGACTTCACTACCAAGAGCATGAACCCCACCATCTCCACAATTACATCATCGCAATTGGCTTGAGGATAGTTCATCTCCTTCACCAACTCCTGGCCATCGACAAGGGCATGATGAACAACGTCACCCCCTCCTCGAAGTCAAGGTCTTCAACACCATCATCCACCAACTCCTCTAAGATCTGAAAATGATTATGGTGAACATGACTACGTGGAAGGTGCTAAAACACATAGGAGACCTCCAAGGCATCAACACCGACACCATCCACAAAAAGATCATGACGCTCAAGAAAATGCGCGCCGCCACCATAATGACCGAAATGATCAAGAACGTCCACAACAAGACAATGAGGCTCAAGAAAATGTGCGTCGCCACCAAAATGACCTCAAAGACCAAGAGCGTCCTCAACAAAATCACCTCCCATCTATGATGAAGAACCCAATGAGCGCCCCAATCAACAAAATGAAGGCAACAACTTGAGCGCTATTCGATTCCAAGTACCTACATTTCTTGGTGAAAACGATCTGGAAGCTTTCCTCTCATGGGCTCTCAAAGTTGACAAGATCTTCCACATCCACAACTATAGTGAGGAGAAAATGGTTGCGGTGGATTCTCTTGAATTTGATGGATACACTCTCTTGTGGTGGGATCAACTACAAGTTTCAAGGATCGAGAACAGGATGTCTCCAATCAACACTTGGAATCATATGTGAGAATTCATGCCGCTCGATTTGTACCTCCTCACTACAAGCGACACCTCTTCATGACGCTACAATAGATTAAGAAAGGAATGAGAAAGGTTGATGAATACTTCAACGAAATGGAAATATCTATGATACAAGGACATGTAATTGAGTCGCAAGAGCAAAAAATGGCATTCTTACTCAATAGCCTAAATCACCCCATCAAGAGAATTGTGGAGTTTGAAACGTATGACAATCTAGTTGTCCTTGTCCATAAATACCCAAGGCCGAGCACCAAATCTTGGAGGAGCTCAAGTACTCAATAAAAAGGACTATTTCGCCTCTAAGTCTTCTACCTCGATGCCTCCAATGGCTCAAGCATGTACACCAAGTGCCTCCAAACGCAATCCAAAAACACCAAATGCAACAACCGAGTCTCCTCAACAATTGAAGATACAAGCGCCTACAACAACCAACACAAGTGCTACTCAAGTCAAGTCAAGCTCAATTATTTGCTTCAAGTGTGGCGGTAGTGGACACAAGTCTTTTGAGTGCTCCAACAACAAGATAATGGTTATCAACCAAGATGGTGAATGTGACTCAATGAGTGAAGACGAGTACTATGATTTGCACATAATTTTTGTGAACCTGTTGGATGAAGAACAAAATGACGAAGAAAACGTCTATATCTATGTGGGAAAAAGCCCATCCTTGGTGGTTACGAGAGTGCTAACAACATCTCTGTAAGAAGAGCAAGATAAAAATGAAACCTATTTCAAACAAGAGCCGGAATAAATGGCAAATCCATCAAGGTCATCATTGACGGTGGAAATTGTCATAACCTTGCTAGAAAAGATCTTTGCGACAATATCAACTTGCAATACAATAAGCATCCTCACCCATATCACGCGCAATGTCTTAGCGACTCTGGCACCTTCAGTCTTCAACATATGTTCAACGTCTCCTTCAAGATTGGTCCATCGAATACACCGTCAAGTGTGATGTCGTGTCTATAACCGTGTGTCATCACGAAAAGAGCGCAATGAATGATGGACTCACTAACTACTATAGCTACAAATGGAACAATAAGACCTTCATGCTTCGTCCTATGACACCAAGTCAAGTTATCACCGACAACGCAAAAACGCTTGAACCAGCACAACAGGAGGAACAATCTAGTGAGTTGAGTGGTGAGAGAGAGAACCACAAAGAAGTGAGTGAGATCCAAAAGCCAATAAGAGAGGAAAAATTATGAGTGCTTCCAAAGGCCTTGCCTTACTCACCACCAAAGGTGAGATGCGAGAGTTACAATATGACCCATCCATACTCCACTTTGTCCTTGTGTGCAAAGGCGAAGTTCTTGACATTAACAACATAACAAGCTTTCCTCCGACTTTGTTACCTATCTTGAAGGAATTTGAGGACGTATTTCCAGAAGAACTACCACCGGGTTACCTCCTCTTAGAGGCATCAAGCACCGCATTGACCTCATGCCTGGTGCTGCTCTCCCAAACCGTGCTCCATACCGCACCAACCCTGAGGAGTCCAAGGAAATTGAGCGACAAATACAAGAACTCCTCGACAAAGGTTTATTCGTGAGTCTCTTGGTCTTTGTGCCGTCCCGTTATATGTGTGCCTAAAAAAATGATACTCTTCGCATGTGCATGAACTGTAGACCCATCAATGCTATCACCGTTAGGTATCGACATCCCATTCCTAGACTAGATGACATGCTATATGAATTGTGTGGTCCCACTATCTTTTCCAAAATTGATCTTAAAAGTGGATACCGTCAAATCCGTATGAGCATAGGTGATGAATGGAAAACCGCCTTCAAAACTAAACCCGATCTGTATGAATGGCTTGTCATGCCTTTTGGACTCTCAAATGCACCTTCAACATTAATGTGTCTCATGAACAAAGGTTTGCATGTCTTTATTGGAAAAATTGTCTTTGTTTACTTTGTCAACATACTTATCTATAGTGCCCTTACCTCGGGACTATACATTAGTGCTGAGTAACACCAGTTACGATAGACGACTAAAGGTTGCTGGGGTTACCACTCCTAGGTTGAATCACATCAGCAGGCGAGGCTCAGAAATGGATCATCAGCCCACAACCCCTTAGTCATGACATAACATTGGGCCTAACCATGAATGCATAATCAAGAGATCAAGAAACGGAACAACTGTCACATCACAGTCTCTATGAAAAAAAGCATATAGTTCAACTCTTAGCAGAGAAAATATAGCAAATATTACAACGAGAGGTCACTGACCCAACATTACAACAAGCAGAAGCAAATTAAGTGTTCCAAGAACACGATCCAAATATGGGCTAAGAGGCCTACAATAACATAACAATGCCATCCTATTCCGTGTTGCCCCAGGATGCCACCCAGGAAACCCAAACTACTCATCGACCTCGATGAAGAACCCACCTTCAACTTCTGAGAAGTTCTCAGCTGGAATAAATAAAGATTCAACAAACAACAGTGAATACAAGAGGTACTCGCAAGGTTACTAGAGCTACTAGCTCGAATGATGCTTTATCAAGGATTTTGTAGTTGTTTTGCGAAAAGCTAGTTTTCTTTTAAGAGACCCAACTAGGCAGCGTCTAGTCAGAAGGTTTTGAAATGAGACAGAAATTGTAACTCTTCTTCAACTTCTGATCATTGAATCCACCAATCCAGCATCACACCTGTCTACTCATATTTTATTGTTCAAGTTCTCTATGATCTCAACTGCTATTCCCAAGGATGTCTATAACCGTGGACATGGCTTTTCGAAAAGATTTAACCCTGCAGGGGTGTACTATTTTAACCATCAGTATCGTCCGGCTCCTTGCCTGATCATCGTTCCTCGTCCTCGGAGGCCGGAGGAGTGGGCGCGGTTACAACCTTTACCTCGTATGAGCCTAACCCAAGGGTCATCGGTGTACTCTGATCCCGGTTCAGTGCCTCCAACACCCGGGACCTCGAGCACCCTCACACGCACACCATTCTCAACATCAACAATTCCATCTTTCACGCACATGCAAATGGAAATATCAAACTAGAGGACCCTTGACTACACCCTCACGATTTACTTGGTCTATAGGGATTCCATATGTCCCACCAATGGAAGCACGCTCGGTCTTGGTTGAAGACGAAGAGAACTCTCACCTAGGGGCATGAACGAGGAAAAACACCATCATTCACCGATGGCAACTGATACGTCCATTTTGCATCACTATTTTATATCATAATTTTCTGTTATTCATCGATATATTTCATGTTATGATGCATCTCTTATGTTATTTTATCTTATTTTGCATGTTTTATATTTTTTGGAGAATAAACACCGGGACCAGGAATCTGATGGAAAAAGCACCGTCAGGATACCATATTTCAGAATATCAGAAGAAAAAGTGGGACACCGGGGGTGTCCTAAAAGTTCAGAGGAAGAACCCAGCCAGAAGGAGAGCCAGAGGGGGGCCACCAGGGGCCGACACCATGAGGTGGCGCGCCCCTGGCCGCGCCACCTAGGGATCTGGCCACCCTGACCCACCTCTGGGGGGTATTTTTCGCGTGCTTGGCCCCCAGGAAACCCTAAGCCTCATTCAATCGTCGAAGAATTATTCCGCCGCCGCCTCGGGGCGGAAAACACCCGAGAGGGAAAAGCTCTCTAGCAGGAAGAAATCTGTCGGGTAAATTCCTCTCCGGAGAGGGGAAATCACCGCCATCGTCACCGTCATCGCTCCGGGCATCATCAAGATCGTCATCATCATCATCATCATCATCATCATCATCATCACCACCAGCACCATCACCCTCATCATGCACCGTCATCCCGCTGTAACGATTAGGGGTCTCTATCGTTGTTTTGCATTAGATCTCTCTCCCGGTGTGGATTACTTGTTAGTAGTTGATGCTTGTGAGATTTATCGGTGTTTGCACTTTATGACCAGATTGTTATTATCCATTATATCACCTCTGATCATGATCCATATGATTTCTTGTGAGTAGTTCGTGTTGTTCTTGAGGACATGGGAGAAGTCAAGTTGTTAGTAGGTAAGTAATGTTGAATAATATTTAAAGTTTGATATTTAAGTTGTGGTGTTATTCTCCTAGTGGTTTCATGTGAACGTCGACTACATGATACTTCATCATTTATGGGCCTAGGGGGATGCATCGTGTATTTGGCAACTAACTGTGGGATTCCTGGAGTGACAGAAACCTAAAACCCCCTAGGAAACTATTACACGAGGGAGCGTAGGATCCCGTAGTTTAAAGCCGTGGTTAGATTTATTTCTTAATTACTTTCTTGTAGTTGCGTATGCTTGCAAGGGGTATAATCACAAGTATGTATTAGTATTGGATTGGACGGTACATTAGCATAGGTTCACCCACACAACACTTATCAAAACACCTAACATTATTCAGCTGCATGGAACAAAAGCACTTGACAGAAACCTCCCGTGTGTCCTCGAGAACGTTTGTTAATCACTAGTAAACCTACCGGCTTGTCCTTTGACGAATAAAGGATTGGGCCACTTGATGCATTTATTACTACTGCATTTTATTTACTCGCACTTTATTTATCTGCAATATCAAAAACCCCTACAAATCTATCTTTCAGCATTTACAGTTATTCCTTCATCGAAACTTCTTGTCAACACCTTCTGCTCCTCGTTGGGTTCGACACTCTTATTTATAGAAAGTACTACGGTACACCCCCTATACTTGTGGGTCATCAAGACTATTTTCTGGTGCCGTTGCCGGTGAGTGAAGCGCTATTGGGAAGTGGAATTGATAAAAGAAGCTTCTGCTGTAAGTGCTGTTTTCATTACTGTCTACTGCTTTATTACACTATGTTTGGGTCTCCTTTTGAATCCTTATTTGCGGGCACTGCTGCCACTGCTAGGGTAGCAAGTGACCCACAGCCTGATGATTTGGATCCTTATAAAATACCTATAAAGATTGTTAAACATGTTAGGAATAACTCCTATTCAGGTGATGGAACTGTCCATCCTGGTGATCATTTGCTCTTTTTACATGAATTATGAGAGTTGTTCAAGTGTGCAGGTATTACAATGAGCCAAGTGAAGAGGAAATTATTCTCTATATCATTGACAGGCCGAGCCGCTGAATGGTTCAAACTGCTGAAAAATAGCTAAACTATTGGATGGGAGGAAATTGTGCCTCTCTTTTATTCTAAATTCTATCCTCCCAGTGAAATTCATAGAGATCGTAATTATATATATAATTTTTGGCCTCATGACGGAGAGAGTATTGCCCAAGAATGGGGGAGATTGAAGTTACTAATGCTCAAATGCCCCATTCATGAGCTTCCCAGTAGTATTGTTATTAATAATTTCTATGCAAGACTTTCTCTTCATGATAAGGATTTATTGGATGCTTCTTGTTGTGGATCATTTACATGTATGAAAGATGAAGCTAAATGGGATCTTCTTGACCGAATTCAAGAGAACACCGATGGATGGGAGAATGACAAAGGCAGAAAGTCAGGTATAAATTATGATTATGAATGCATTAAAAAAATTATGTCATCCGATGATTTTCATAATGTTAGTATTGTTTATTGTCTTGATTCTCAAGTTGTTGCAAACTTATATAAGGCTTTTGCTTCTTATTTTGATATTCCTAAAAAGGAATGGGACAAGTACCATGCTCCTTATAAAGATACCGTTAATTGTGTTCCCGCTAGAGATATAGAAGTTCATACTGTTGATTCTATTGTGCCTGAACCTTATATTGAGAAAATGCCTTTCCCTGCTAAGGTAAAAGAACATTCTATGTTATCTAGTGTGGTTAATAAAAGTGCAAGGAAACCTGTAGAACCTGAGGAACAAATAACTGTAGAACCTACAGTAGCAATAGTAAAGGACCTTGTTTCTGAAAATGTAGAAGAGGGACACATTATATTTTGTGAAGATGCTTCTAATATTGTCTCTCATCCTAGTAAATCTAGGAAACCTAGTGTTCCTGTGCTATCTGTTAGGATATGTGATCGTTTCTATTATGGTTTGTGTGATATTGGTGCTAGTTCTAGTGCTATTCCTTATGAGCTTTATAAAGAAATCATGAATGAAATTGGTTCTTGTGAACTTGAAGACATTGATGTGATTATTCAACTTGCTAATAGGGAAACTATTTCTCCAATTGGTATCGTTAGAGATGTGGAGGTCTTATGTGTTAAAACTAAGTATCCTGCTGATTTTCTAGTACTAGGCACTTCTGCTAGTGATACTTGTCCTATTATATTTGGTAGACCTTTCTTAAACACTTGTGGTGCTGTTATTGATTGTAAAAAAAGGAGAAAATCCTTACAAAGTTTGATGGAGAGTCTTATGAATTTAATTTCTCCGAATTTGCTAAAGAACCTTATGAAGCTGAATTACCTAATGAGATTTATAGAGTTGAACAATTGGCTGCTATTGATCTTGCTCCTAACAATCCTTTGCAGCAATACATGGAAGACAACGAAAGTGATGTCTTTATGGAAGAAAGGAATGAAATTGACGAGATGTTCTTACATCAGCCAGCAATGCTAAAACATAATTTACCGGTGGAAGACTTGGGTACCACATTACCACCCAAGGAGGATCATGTTTTTGATTTAAAACCCTTGCCTGACAATCTTAAATATGCTCATATTGATGATAAGAAATCATATCTTGTTATTATTAGTTCTAAACTTTCTGGTAAAGAAGAGGAGAGATTATTGGGAATATTGAAGAAACACAGAGGTGCTATTGGTTATACTCTTGATGATTTGAAGGGGATTTCTCCTACTATATGTCAGCATGCTATGAATATTGAACCTGATGCAAAGCCAGTTGTTGAGCATCAACACTGTTTAAATCCTAAGGTGAAGGATGTGGTAAGAAACTAGGTATTAAAACTCCTTGATGCTGGTATTATTTATCCTATTGCTGATAGTAGATGGGTTAGTCCTATGCATTGTGTCCCTAAGAAAGGAGGGATGACTGCTGTGCCAAATGAAAATAATGAACTTATCCCTCAAAGAGTAGTGGTTAGTTATAGGATGTGCATTGATTTTAGGAAGGTTAACAAAGTTACTAAGAAAGATCATTATCCTTTGCCTTTTATTGATCAAATGTTAGAAAGGTTGTCTAAGAAAACTCATTTATGCTTTCTTGATGGTTATTCTGGGTTCTCTCAAATTTCTGTCAGAAAGCCTGATCAAGAGAAAACAACTTTCACTTGTCCTTTTGGAACCTATGCTTATAGATGTATGCCGTTTGGTTTATGTAATTCTCATGCTACTTTTCATAGATGCATGTCTGCTATCTTTCATGGTTTTCGTGAAGAAATTATGGAAGTCTTCATGGACGATTTCTCCGTCTATGGAACTTGTTTTGATAATTGTTTGCAGAATCTTGATAAAGTTTTTCAGAGATGTGAGGAGACTAATCTTGTTCTTAATTGGGAGAAATGCCATTTTATGGTTAATGAAGGAATTGTTCTTGGACATAAAATTTCTGAAAGAGGTATTGAAGTTGACAGAGCTAAAGTTGAAGCTATTGAGAAAATTCCCTGTCCCAGGGATGTTAAAGGTATTTGTAGTATTCTTGGTCATGCTGGTTTCTATAGAAGGTTTATTAAAGATTTCTCCAAAATATCAAAACCTCTTACTAATCTTCTTCAAAAAGATGTACCTTTTGTTTTTGATGAAGATTGTAAACAAGCTTTTGAAATTTTAAAGAAGGCTTTAATATCTGCCCCTATTGTTCAACCCCCTGATTGGAATTTACCATTTGAAATTATGTGTGATGCTAGTGATTATGCTGTAGGTGTTGTTCTTGGACAACGAATAGATAAGAATTTGAATGTTATTCATTATGCTAGTAAAACTCTTGATGACTCTCAAAAGAATTATGCTACTACCGAGAAAGAATTCCTAGCTGTAGTTTTTTGCTTGTGATAAATTTAGGCAGTATATTATTGATTCTAAAGTTACTATTCATACTGATCATGCTACTATTAAGTACCTTATGGAAAAGAAAGATGCTAAGCCTAGTCTTATTAGATGGGTGCTTCTCTTACAAGAGTTTGATTTACATATTGTGGATATGAAGGGTGCTGAAAATCCTGTTGCTGATAATTTTTCTAGATAAGAAAATATCTCTGATGACCCTATTCCTATTAATGATAGTTTTTCTAATGAACAGTTTGCTGCAATAAAACTGAGATCTCAAGAGAGTCCATGGCATGCTGATTATGCTAACTTTATTGTTTCCAAGTATTTGCCTCCTACCTTTACAGCTCAGCAAAGAAGAAAATTCTTCTACGATTTGAGGCATTAGTTTTGGGATGACCCACACTTATGTAAAGAAGGTGTTGGTGGTATTATGCGAAGATGTGTTCCTGAAAATGAACAACAAGAGATATTGAGAAAATGTCATAGTAGTGCTTATTAAGGACATCACGCTGGAGATAGAACTGCACATAAGGTTCTACAATCAGGTTTTTATTGGCCTACTCTCTTTAAAGATGCTACAAAGTTTGTTTTATCTTGTGATCAATGTCAAAGGGTTGGAAATATTTCTAGACGTAATGAAATGCCTATGAATTATTCTCTTGTTATTGAACCGTTTGATTGTTGGGGATTTGACTTTATGGGTCCTTTCCCTCCTTCAAAAGGCTACACTCATATTCTTGTTGCTGTTGATTATGTTACTAAATGGTTAGAAGCTATACCTAATAAAAGTGCTGATGGTGAAACCTCATTAAAAATGCTTAAAGACATCAATTTCCCCAGGTTTGGTGTACCTAGATATTGCTGAAATTTGGGATGGGCTTTTAGCCCATTAGGCAATTTCTATTTAATCCCTAAGGCCCATGCAGCCATAGCAAGTGGTGGGAGTTTAGTCCCATATTGCTAGTTGGGAGAGTTTTGCACCAGTTTATATGGTGAGCTCTCTCCCCACTAGTGTGAGTTGGTATTAAGAGGGAGGAGTTGTGGAGGTGTTCCACACGCTCGCTCCTCCTGCTCCGCCGCCCGCCTCGCCATGCCTCGTCACGACACGTCACGACGCGCCGCGGGTTGCGGGAATGAGCCGAGCCGATGCTTTTATTTTGGCAGTCGGAAACGGGGAGTCAACAGACACGCCAATAATATGAGACGTCATATCGATTGCTGTCCAATTGCGTCACATTTATTTTGGTAACAGCCGTATTGATCGCGTAATAACGATGTAATAACCGCGCGCTGTAAAGCGCCGCATTTATCACGTGGTAACGGCTGTAGTAAACGCCAATTAAATTTGTGAGCTGACTGTTCCCCTACTCGGCCGTGCCTATATATTGGAGGCTCAGGCGGACAGAACATACACATCTCAGACATTCTGCCTCTTTGTGCCCACTGTCGTTCCACCTCCTGTTGCTGCCGCCGGTGATACCATCCCGTCTACCGCGTACACGGCCAACGGGAGAGCAGGCCTCCGAAACCCCGCCTCTCTAGATCCTATACGGGAGAGGGGCGATTAGGTTTTTGGGGAGCGTCTCCTACGCGACTACTCGCTGCTGCTGTACATCTACTTCGACTACTACCACGTCGCCCTTTTCGTCAACATGTACACCGAAGCCGAACGCGTTGCTGCTACCGCCGAGGCCGCCGCTGCTGCCGCCATGGCTACGGCTACTGCCAACTGGCCGATCGCAGGGTATAACACGTTTATCCCTGCCCTTATTATTTTCATGTGTGCCATACTAGTAGTTTGCGTAGATGTGTCTACTGTCAATCTAGTATGCAGGAATATGGTTAATTATAAGTATGTTTACGTCATGCTCGTGATTTATACTTAGATTAATTTAATCTGTAAATTGCCTAAATTCTTAACAATCCAAAAACCTAATATGTGTAAGCAATTTTCGATTCATGGTTTTGCTACTGCACTGAAAACGGACCCGTTTACGGGAACATACTTTAAGTGTTGGCTGACCAAAACAATCTTATGGCTCACGGCTATGAACGTGTTCTCGGTCGCCGGTGTCACTCCCACGGGAACGATTACTCCTGAACAGGAGAAGGCGTTTAGGGACGCCACCGTCGTCTTTGTTGGATGCGTTCTAAGTGTGATCGGAGATAATTTTGTTGACGCATATTTACATATGCGGGTTGCCAAGGACTTGTGGGAGGCGCTCGAATCCAAATTCGGCGCAACCGATGCTGGCAGCAAGATGTACAGTATAGAGCAGTTCCATGACTACAGAATGGTCGAAAACTGTTCTGTCTTGGAGCAATCTCATGAGATACAATGCATCGCTAAGGAGCTTGAAATTCTCAAGTGCGTGCTACCGGGAAAGTATGTCGCGGGATGCATAATCGCCAAGCTGCCTAATTCCCGGAGGAGCTTTGCCACTACTCTGAAAGATCAGAGGCGTGAATTCTCAGTAGAGGATGTCATCGGCCATCTGATTGTTGAGCAGAATTCGAGGGCAAAGGACTCGCATGGAAATGGGAACGAAGGGACTTCTGCGGCCAATATGGTACAGAAGAACTACAACTCCTACAAGAACAAGGCGAGGAGTGGTGTCCAGTAGAATACCGACTTCAAGAAGAAGGCTAAGAAGACTTTCAAGAAGGATAAGAAGAAAGATGGCTGTTTCACTTGTGGTTCACTGGAACACTGGGATGTGAAGTGCCCAAACAAGTACAAGAAGCCAGGACACGATTCCAAAGCTGTCAACATGATTGTGAGGAATAATGAGAATGGGGCATGTGGGTATGATAATTTGTTTACTGTATTTTCAGTTTGGCTGTCTACTGATTGGTGGATTGAGACATGTGCAAATATTCATGTGTGTGCTGACATCTCATTGTTGTCTTCTTATCAGGTCACAAGGAACGGGTCTGTATTGATGGGTAATGGAGCAAGTGCTTCTGTACTTGGTGTTGGCACGGTCGATCTGAAGTTTACTTCGGGAAGGATCGTGCAGCTCAAGAACGTGCAGCTTGTCCCCACCATCAAGAAGAATCTCGTTAGTGGCTCCCTTCTATGTAGAGAAGGGTTTAAGTTGGTTTTTTTAGTCCAATAAAGTAGTTGTAACGAAATATGGACTGTTTGTTGGAAAAGGGTATGAGTGCGGAGGTCTGTTCCGCTTTTCCCTCGCTGATTTCTGTAATAAAGTCGTGAACAATATTCATTTGAGTGTTGATGAAACAGAAGTTTGGCATTCACGTCTTTGTCACGTTGGTTTCCGTTGCATGACGCGGTTAGCAAAATGATATTAAATTCCAAGTTTCGCTTTAGCCCAAGGTTCTAAGTGCCATTCGTGTGTGCAAGCAAAGCAACCTCGTAAGACCCATAAGGCTGCGGAGGAGAGACACTTGGCGCCATTAGAACTCATACATTCTGATCTCTGTGAGATGAATGGTGTGTTGACTAAAGGTGGAAAGAGATACTTTATGACGTTAATAGACGATTCCACTAGGTTTTGCTATGTATATCTGTTAAACACTAAAGATGAGGCTCTACACTACTTTAAAATCTATAAGGCAGAAGTTGAGAATCAACTTGAAAAGAAAATTAAACGAATCCGGTCAGATCATGGTGGAGAGTATTTCTCTAATGAGTTTGACTCTTTCTGTGCAGAACATGGTATTATTCATGAGAGGATGCCTTCCTATTCACCTCAGTCAAATGGGGTTGCCGAACGAAAAAACCATACTCTAACCGATTTGGTTAATGCCATGTTAGATACATCGGGTTTATCCAAGGCATGGTGGGGGGAGGCTATATTGACATCATGTCATGTCGTGAATAAAGTTCTGACGAAAGATAATGAGGTCACTCCCTATGAGCAATGGGAGAAGAAAAAAACAACACTCTCGTACTTACGTACTTGGGGCTGTTTGGCGAAAGTCAATGTGCCGATCCCCAAAAAGCGTAAACTTGGACCAAAGACCGTGGATTGCGTTAATTTGGGATACGCTAAGAATAGCGTTGGCTATAGATTTCTAGTAGTGAAATTTGAGGTACCTGATGTGAAGGTCGGTACGATTATGGAGTCTAAAGATGCTACATTCTTTGAGGATATTTTTTCTATGAGAGATACGCAAAGCACTTCTAGACAGGAATCAGAGGAGACTCCTGAGCCTGCCATTCCTATTGAATATTATGAACAAACACATGATGAAAATGCTGAGAAGGATGACGAGGAAACCCTTGGTAGGGGCAAGAGACAGAGGACTGCAAAGTCTTTTGTTGATGCCTTCCTTGTGTACCTTATGGATGATACTCCCACTTCTATTTCAGAAGCTTATGCATCTCCAGATGCTGACTACTGGAGAGAAGCGGTCCATAGCGAGATGGATCCCATCATGGCTAATGGAACGTGGGAGATCACTGAACGTCCTTATGGCTGTAAACCATTAGGATGTAAGTGGGTGTTCAAAAAGAAGCTTAGGCCTGATGGTACAATTGAAAAGTACAAGGCTAGACTTGTGGCCAAGGGTTACTCCCAGAAAGAAGATGAAGATTTCTTTGATACTTATTCACCTGTGGCCAGACTGACCACCATTCGAGTATTACTCTCGTTGGCGCCTTTGCATGGTCTTCTCGTCCACCAGATGGATGTTAAGATGACTTTCCTAAATGGAGAGTTAGACGAGGAAATCTATATGCAACAACCAGACGACTTTGTGTTAGATGGTCAAGAAGGAAAGGTGTGTAATTTACTGAAATCTTTATATGGGCTGAAACAAGCACCTAAGAAATGGCATGAGAAGTTCAATACAACTTTAACATCTATTGGATTTGTTGTTAATGAAGATGACAAATGTGTATACTATCTCCATGGTGGGGGCGAAGGAGTTATACCGTGTTTGTATGTTGATGACATACTGATATTTGGGACCAACCTCAAAGTAATCAATGAGGTTAAGTCGTTTCTATCCTAGAACTTTGAGATGAAAGATCTTGGTGTGGCTGATGTTATTTTGAACACCAAGCTATTGAGAGACAATGAGGGTGGGATTACACTTCTGCAATCCCATTATGTTGAGAAGGTTTTGAGTCGTTTTGGATATTCGGTCTGCAAAATTTCTCCAACACCATATGATCCTAGTGTGCAGATTCGAAAGTTCGAAGGCACAGCTAAGGATCAGCTGAGGTACTCTCAAGTAATTGGTTCACTCATGTACCTAGCGAGCGCTACGAGGCCTGACATCATGTTTACTGTGTGCAAACTAAGCCGGTGTGTTTCTAATCCGGGTGATGTGCATTGGCATGCTTTAGAAAGAATTATGCGTTATCTTAAAGGTACCGTGAACCATGGACTTCACTATAGTGGATATCCTTCGGTACTTGAAGGGTATTGTGATGCGAATTGGATCTCTGATGCTGATGAGATGAAAGCAACAACGGGGTATGTGTTTACACTTGGAGGTGGTGCTGTTTCCTGGAAGTATTGCAAGAAAACAATCTTAACGAGATCAACAATGAAAGCAAAATTAACAGCATTAGACACGTCTTGTGTCGAAGCAGGATGGCTTCGAGATCTTTTGATGGACTTGCCTGTGGTTGAAAAGCCAGAACCGGCTATCCTTATGAACTGTGATAATCAAACAGTAATTGTCAAGGTGAAGAGTTCAAAGGACAATGCATAGTCCACAAAGCACATAAAAATGAGATTAAAAGCTGTCACACATTTAAGAAACTCCGGAGTGATAGCGGTGGATTACATCTAGTCGGCTATGAATCTGGCAGATCCCTTTACTAAAGGGCTATCACGTGTTGTGATAGAAAGTGCATCGAGGGAGATGGGTATGAGACGCACATGAGTTGCCATGGCAGTAACCCAACCTATGTGATCGGAGATCCCGTGAAGTAGGACCTGGGAAAACAAGCTAGTGGTTAACCGAGGAGAGTAATTTTTACTAACCCACTCCACTAGAGATGCAGTACTCTCAAAAACTATATGGCAGATTGATTTTTGTATTAATGTGTTCCAAGGCTTGTATAAGCAAGATTCTATCCTACAGAGCGATCTTTGGAGGAACACACCTATATGAGCCTGACTGCTGGTCACAGTCTATGAGATTGGGTGATCTCCAACAAGTTCATGAATAGGCCAGGAGTATGACTAATATGCTCTAGCCGAGGGGTCAGCCTTCGGCAGCCTAGTACTGGCAAGACATTTAGTGAAACTATTTTACGCCAAACTGACAATTCAAGACATAGTCCATTGTTCAGTTGTGATGTAGTGTAGCTATTTGTTCTAGGTGGATGTTCAACCTTAACGGGTCTCCACTGAAAATGCCGGTATATAAAAACAGTGAATGGAACAGAGGACAACACCATGGATCTTTGGGATCTGGTTGGGGATTGCTGAAATTTGGGATGGGCTTTTAGCCCATTAGGCAATTTATATTTAATCCCTAAGGCCCACGCAACCATAGCAAGTGGTGGGAGTTTAGTCCCATATTGCTAGTCGGGAGAGTTTTGCACCAGTTTATAAGGTGAGCTCTCTCCCCACTAGTGTGAGTTGGTATGAAGAGAGAGGAGTTGTGGAGGTGTTCCACACGCGCGCTCCTCCTCCTCCGCCGCCCGCCTCGCCATGCCTCGCCTCATCACGACACGTCACGACGCGCCGTGGGTTGCGGGAATGAGCCGAGCCGATGCCTTTTGTCAGACCCCGAACCCAGAGATATACATACTGTTATGTGCTCCTAGCCATGGACTCACAAGGGCTTCAGGGTTACCAGCCCCAGCCGCAACAAACAACGGCAGGCCGACCGGATTCATCGGCACGTAGTCCGGATCCCCGGTCTACTACTCCTTGTATCCATGCTAGTCATAACCAATTATGCATACCCAAGCGTCCACGAGTCGGATGAAACTGAAGGAACGGGACCAAAGTTATACAGAGCTGCTATGTGTCCAGAAAGTGCAACAACAATCGAGGGTTACTGGGGTTACCTCGCTCCAGGCCGAATCACATCGGCAGGCGGGCTCGGACATGGATCATCGGCTGCACAACCCCTCGACTGCGATAACTATGCAAGCATAGCCAAAACTGTATAACAATGAGCTCGAAACCAACAACCGATCAAAGAAGCACTCTAGACATGAAGCTTTATTAAACATGTGCTACTAGAGTATAGCTTACAAGCAGAGGTCACAAGACCCAACATTATATCAGACAACGGAAGGCAATTTATGTTGCTAAACAACAAGAATCGAAAAGTCCTAAGAGGCCGCAACATAAGGCGACGTCCCAGCCCATAGATTCCAGGCTGCTACCTGGGAACCCCAAACTACTCGTCGATGTCCACGTTGATTCACCACTGAAGTGAGGAACTCCACCTAAACCAAAATTAAGCAAACCTGAGTACGGGAGGTACTCAACAAGACTTAGTTAACCGATTATATATCTGCTATCTTCAGAAAGGGTTTTATGAAGGCTGATTTGCGTAAAGCAATCTTTATTTTCCCAAATTGAGGAGGAATAGCACGTCTCATAGAAGGTTCTCAAAACATATGAGAAACTCACTACTGAAATCATCATCTTTTGAATCCACCAACATCATTTCCCATCATCTCACATGCTACAAGAATCACCCCTCTCGGCATCTCCGAGGAGGCACCCTTCATCTATTGCCTCCATGATTTGTCAACATCTTTTACGTCATGTTCAAGTTATCTATGGCCAAAATACTTCCACCAAGTCGTCCTTACCGCGGACATGGCTTTCCGAAAGATTTATCCCTGCAGGGGGCACACTTTACGCACACGTACCAACCGACTCTTAATGCCAAGCTATTGGCACAATTCCGACGATGTGCCGGCAGAGTGTGGTCGGCCACGACCTTTACCTTACCCGACCCTATCCATGAGTCAACCCAAGACAGGGCCACCCCGTCAACAGGGAGTTGGCCATCCTCCTGACGGCACCTGTCTTTGTGAGGCGGGGTCAAGATCCGTGTACGTCCATCACTTGGCCCCGGTCACGCCCTAGCGGAGCGTTTTGTTTTCAAAACCGTTTAAAAGGTTTTATTTGCGTTGCCGAATGGAAATCTCAAACTACGTGACTCATGGATAAAGCCAGCTAAGTTAGTCGGTCGGCGAGGCTCATGGCCATCACGCATGGTTGTACGCTCAGTCTTTGCTTCTGCGCCCCGACCTTACACCTAGGGTTGGCAAGTACGGAACGAACAACCACTTCCCAAGTGGCCTTCTGTCCAAGCCTTAGTTAAGTTAACCACACAGTGCTCATCTCACCACGTCATCATATCATACTAGGTTATCGCAACTCTGATTCATCAACCGTATGGAGCAGAGGTAAACAAACATGTAAAGCTAAGCGAAGCAGATATGAGGCTCTAGCAATGCGCACAAGCAAATCTATGGCGGCTAGGAGCAGTGGACCAGGATATTAGGGCAATGCAGTATATAGGTGAGCTTTATCTACTAGCATCAAATACTTTGGAATCGAATGGAAAGTACGAGAATCAAATGTTGTTCGAAAACATATATGAGCAGATAAGAGGTTATGCTTGCCTTGGTTACAAAAACCAGATAAAGATATCTTCTCGGATAAGTGCTTGACTTGTCGATTAAGATCAATTGTTCACCATTGGAATATTGGCCTTCTCTTCGGAGTCACGTTCTACCAAGAAGGAACAAACACCGAAAAGAAAAATAACAATCAACACATGGCATCGATGCAATGCGCAACATGTATGCATGAGCAAGTTAATGCACTGAAATAAAGCCCTAAATAGGTTCAATGGGTTTCTAGGGTTCATATGACAGTTAAGCATTTTTACTGAATTTAGCCCGAAATAGACCCCGGAGGGGGTTTCGGGCGATCATGAAAGTGAGTAAAAGTTAAAGTGCTCAATTGGGTTTGAAAACATCATAAACAGGTTGAAGTTGTTATTTTGAGCATTTTGGTATATAACTTTTAATTTTCTAATTTTAGTGAATAAAAACTTATTTTCTATTTTTAAATGAATTAACAACATTAAATAATGCTCATTTTTGAACTTTGTCAAACATGTGTGAAAATGATATATTTGGGTAGATTACATTTTACTGATCAACTCCATATTTTTATTCTATTTTTCTGAGTTATAAAACAGTACTTATTGAAATTACAAAATTAATTATTTTTCTGAACATTTTTATACCTTACTTTTATTTTTCAGAGGTATAAAACAATAGTTATTAATTTATTAGAAATAATCATTTTTCTGGAATTATAAAAACAGAGGAGTTATGACATCAGCATGACGCGACGATGACGTCACCACTCCTGGATCTTCACAGATGAACTCCAATCGGAGGATTTCGCGCGCGATTAAGGGAACCAACTAGTCCAGGAGGAAGAGGAGATCGAGGGGAAACTAGTGGTGGCCGCGCCGCTAGCGAATGGTCGTCGGAACGACCACGCTGTCCACCGGCGCGGCGGTAGGGAGCTACCGAGGGGGAGGAAGCCAGGGGAAGGATCCCTAAGGACCCTAAGCTCACCAGAGATGCAGGGAAAGGGTCGAGGAAGCCAGTGGAGGTCGGGTTCGTCGCCGGCGTGCATGAGAAGATGGTGGCCGGAGATGGTGAAGATGGCATCGATCTCCCGTTGTATGGGCTCCCGTCTCGATTCGTTCGGTTAGAAGAAGTAGGAGAGCGAGGCCGAGCTGTGGGTGGGATTGATTGGACCTGCGGCGGCCGGAGTTGGTGGCGCCATGGCGGCCAACCCGAGCTAGGGTTTCCTCTCGGTTGCGAAATACAGAGGGAAAGAGGAGCTGAGGGGCGAGGGGGTGGAACGGTTCAGCAGGAGGAGAAGAGGGCCACGGAACCCTCTGCGTCTTCTTATCCTTGCGAGGCGACGCAGGAGGTGGCACGGCTCGCCGGCGAGCAGCCTGCTTGCCTCCTGGCAAAGGAGGAAGACGACATAGGGTCGTTTTCGAGAAAACCCCCTAGGAGAAAAACAGAATTACAGAGAAGCCCTTCTCCACTTAAAACAGAAAAAAACTAGCTTTTGAGGACCTTTTTGCAAGGATAAAAATTGGCAAAAATAAGTTTTGGAAACCTTGTAAAATTTCCAACAAAACCATGTGTTTCTTTGGTGTAATTGAAATATTTTTTAGAACAGAATTTTGGAAACCAAAATAAGTACTATTTGTGGGATTTTCTCAAACCATTTAAATTCACAATTTAAATTGGTTAAAACATGGTTTAAATTTTTGATTCATGCATGTATGAGATGAACACAACACCACAACCCTAATTTAGCAAAACAGGGATGTTACAATCTACCCCCTTACAAGAATCTCGTCCCGAGATTCCTGAAGGAGAAGAAAGAAGGAACACCGGTTTTGAGCGATCTTCTTGAACCTTACGGTTCTTTTCTCGAAGAGGTTGATCCGTAGCATCTTGAAGTATTGAACGGATACACCTTAGGTAAGAGGGAAACTCTTAGGAAACGATCTTCACGAAGATCAAGTATCCCATGGGTAACTCATGACAAGGATGTTCATAAAGAACTTATGAGTTAACAAGCATGAAACACATCAAGGTAACAGAGTGAATAGAACATGGTTTCAAGTTTATGGACGATGGTTCTTGAAAGAATTTAGAATATGAGCTTTGCACAAGACTTTAAATCCTTTTGGAAAAGAAAGGTTGGACAACCTGTGACATAAAGGTTTCTTCGAAATAGAATACCAAGATGGGAAGGATGGTCTTGGATACCAAAACATAATATCCACAGACGAGGGAGAACACGAAAAAACACTGTAATCGTGAGTCGGAGAGAATTTGATACAGGATCAGGTTCACTCTTCGGAGTGGACACGGAAGATGAAGGAACTTTCAACCATTCCATAACAGTTTCTTGAAATCCTTGTCAAGGACCGGGATGTTACTTCACGACAGAATATGAGTAACCAAAAGAAGTTGAAGCACCGTAATAAAGAAATAATCCTTGGTCACACCATAAGGATGAATATCCAACGAGGGTTTGGAACATCGAGAGTAATAAGGAATCTCTTTCCTATTATGGATTTGTCGTAGAAATACATTTACCACATGGTTAAGATCCCATTGCTGAAGTAACTAATTAATTCACACAATGTGTGGGATGAACAGAACTCCAAGTACAAACAACTTGAGAAAGGGAACTGATCATTGGCGGTTACGAAACACCAAGATATGGTTCTCATGATGAACTTGTTTTCACGAGAACAATGATTTGGGAGATTGGTAGACAGAAATTGGACATGGTAAGTTCCAAGGTCTTCTTGACGTTCCCGACACCCATATCCAGCTTACATAAGCCTTCAATAGGTCATCAAGTGAATGTAGAACTCTGGTTTTAGAAGAACGGGGAAGAAAACTTGTTGGAATGAGCCACACAAGAATTCTCACGAAGAGTGGCTGTTCTTACAAAAACAAAGGGATATGACATAAGGCCTTCCGGCTAGTTGTGTCAACCACTACATCAACCATTCCATATTTTCGGAAGGACCTGATTCAATACCCTTGAGAAAAACACCAACCATCGTTGCTGCTCAAGATTCAGCTCTGGTTAGTGCATTGATGACTTAGACTTGGTATATTTGATAGAAGAGGTTGCACCGGTTATCAACGAGGATACGTATGCTAGATTCTCAAGATATGGACTATGATGTCAAGATCGAAAAGGTGAGCGGGATTGCAGAACTCATGTATTAGCAACTTATGAAAGATGGCTGCACCTACATGAATTACTTGCAAGGAAACACATCAAAGTCCTTGTTGGGAAGACGGTACAAAAATAAGGAAGTTCTTGAACTTATTCTATTTTACGAACAACCAGTCAGTGGCTTGTTGTGGATGCGAACTTAATCAAGGAGTGGAGGCAACAACCTGCCATCTTAAGAGTAGTCCACACATGCTTGACCAGCTGGAGATTATTCCCGAGGGAACAATGGAACTATACTCAGATCCATGGCAACAACTTTCACAATAAGCACATGAACTGGAGTAAGTTACTTCGAACATCCAGAACACCAACTTCGTAATGAAACAAAGATGGTTCTCGGAAGTTTCCATCAATAATGCCAAGTGTTCATTATGAACCTCTTGCAACTTGGAGAAATTAGGAATGTCATCGATGGGCTCGACAACACGCTTATCCAGATACTCCAAGAAGAGGGATTCATATGTTACATGGACAGGGCAAAATATTGGTCAGACCAAAGGACGTGAAGGTGTACTCGGGCAAAACACCATGAGTGAAAACACCATAAAAGTAGTCCTTGGATCTTTTCTCGATTTGACAATAGCCCAAATCAAATCAAGAGGTAGAGTGATAGCATTTCCACAAAGGAGATACTATCCTTCTTCAACATGAGGAAAACTAGACATCCCTTAACGAGGTATCAAGTTAGGCAGAGCCATTGTCTTTCAACTCTCCAAGTTGTTGTTTAAGCTCAACCTCTAGTCCAGGATATCCAGCACTGTTTCTTGGAGAAATGAGTAGTTCAGATTACCCCTTGTTTAGACATCACGGTCAGGTGACCACCTGGTGATACTTCTAGAAAGACAACCAGAATATCACAACCCACTGGTATGCCTTGGAGTTTGAAAGGGATCTTGCTTTTCAAAGCAACTGAAATGGTCTTGGGAGCTTCGGTACGAACCTAACTCTTTGACCAAGAATGTGCACCGGAATGAGCGGATTTGGTAGGACGGTCAACTTCAAAAGGAGGCTGGGTGACCAGTAGTGCTAAGAAGGATACAAATGTTTCTTAGATTTTTCGAAGCAATAGACATTGCTAGGAATATCTGATACACACATCAGTGCATAGACCCATCATTCTCAAGCATTCAAGCTTGGAGGAAGGGAGAGTCAAAATGTGTAAGAGCATCACTTCATCATTAAGGCCATGAAACACAACACAACCTCTTGATATATAAGAGTGTGATACTCGAAAGTGGAACAGAACAGAAGCTGATGAAACTTCTTTAATCTGTGGATTACAAAACTTTGACCTGGTACTAGAGATGAACGAGGTACCAGAGGTTGTTTCTCCTGACATTCCAAGGTGGAACGTTCTGACGGAAAACAAGAGCAAATGCATTGGAAGAATCCAACACACATGTGCAACTTGTATTCCAATCAGTAGATGAGGTTTGGAAGCAAGCAAAGAATAGGAACGTGCTCTGGAAAATCCTGAGATCACGTTGGATGCACAAGGTCATACTCATGTGTAGAACCAATGCCAAAAGGTTGGTATAGCTGAACCAAGAACAAAGATCTGAGAATAATAAAGAACACTCTTGTCGTGATCCTTTTGATTCCTAGAGAAAACCTATGGCTATGAGAGTTGGAATTGCCTAAACACCCTGAGGTGGAACAGATTCCTCATGATCCAAAGAAACAGAACTTGGGTTGAAAGTCAGCATCCTGTGCTGGTAGCATACACATCACATGATTAAGAAACCACATGATTCAACCACATTTCAATCCAGCACATTCCGGGACCTTCGGTTCAAGTCCAAGGTTGAAAACTCAAAGGAAGGGGTAACTACTATCTGAGTGCCTTAAAGGACACTACGAGTAGCAATCACGAAGTATCTTTCAAAAGTCAACGATAGCTCCAGAAGAGTTGAGCAGAGGATAACGGACACATTCGATATGAAAAGGAAATCTCGAGGTTCAGAATTTTGAGACTTAGAACATGTAAGAATGTCGAATCCACATAGCTCTGGGAGATTAGAATGGAAAGGAAATCTCCCAGTTTAAGAGATAACGGAACATGGAACACACGCGACTCTAGAAACTTTTTAACACTAGGTCAACTTGGGTAAAAGACGGCCTTGCCAACGAAGGCACCTAAGTTTTGAATGACTAGAAGGGATAGCAAAACCTTTCGAATCAAAACAGGTAAGATGACCCAGAGTTAGAGCAATACCAGATAAGGAGTAAAAAGAATCCTAAGAAGGTTTTTCACAATCCATTTGGAGTTTCAAAATAGTTTTCAAAAACTCTAGACTCGACATCGACCAAGCAGTAAGGTTTTCCTACAGGCAGTCCTGCTTTGATACCATTACTTGTCAGACCCCGAACACAGAGATATACATACTGTTATGTGCTCCTAGCCATGGACTCACAAGGGCTTGAGGGTTACCAGCCCCGGCCGCAACAAACAATGGCAGGCAGACCGGATTCATCGGCACGTAGTCCGGATCCCTGGTCTACTACTCCTTGTATCCATGCTAGTCATAACCAATTATGCATACCCAAGCGTCCACGAGTCGGATGAAACTGAAGGAACGGGACCAAAGTTATACATAGCTGCTATGTGTCCAGAGAGTGCAACAACAATCGAGGGTTACTGGGGTTACCTCACCCCAGGCCGAATCACATCGGCAGGCGGGCTCAGACATGGATCATCGGCTCCACAACCCCTCGACTGCGACAACTATGCAGGCATAGCCAAAACTATATAACAATGAGCTCGAAACCAACAACCGATCAAAGCAGCACTCTAGACATGAAGCTTTATTAAACAGGTGCTACTAGAGTATAACTTACAAGCAGAGGTCACAAGGCCCAACATTACATCAGACAACGGAAGGCAATTTATGTTGCTAAACAACAAGAATCGAAAAGGCCTAAGAGGCCGCAACATAAGGCGACGTCCCAACCCATAGATTCCAGGATGCTACCTGGGAACCCCAAACTACTCGTCGATGTCCACATTGATTCACCACTGAAGTGAGGAACTCCACCTAAACCAAAATTAAGCAAACCTGAGTACGGGAGGTACTCAACAAGACTTAGTTAACCTATTATATATATGCTATCTTCAGAAAGGGTTTATGAAGGCTGATTTGTGTAAAGCAATCTTTATTTTCCCAAATTGAGGAGGAATAGCACGTCTCATAGAAGGTTTTCAAAACAGATGAGAAACTGACTACTGAAATCATCATCTTTTGAACCCACCAACATCATTTCCCATCATCTCACATGCTACAAGGATCACCCCTCTCGGCATCTCCGAGGAGGCACCCTTCATCTATTGCCTCCATGCTTTGTCAACATCTTTTACGTCATGGTCAAGTTATCTATGGCCAAAATACTTCCACCAAGTCGTCCTTAACCGCGGACACGGCTTTCCGAAAGATTTATCCCTGCAGGGGGTACACTTTACCCACACGTACCAACCGACTCTTAATGCCAAGCTATTGGCACAATTCCGACGATGTGCCGGCAGAGTGTGGTCGGCCACGACCTTTACCTTACCCGACCCTATCCATGAGTCAACCCAAGACAGGGCCACCCCGTCAACAGGGAGTTGGCCATCCTCCTGACGGCACCTGTCTCTGTGAGGCGGGGTCAAGATCCGTGTACGTCCATCACTTGGCCCCGGTCACGCCCTAGCGGAGCATTTTGTTTTCAAAACCGTTTAAAAGGTTTTATTTGCGTTGCCGAATGGAAATCTCAAACTACGTGACTCATGGATAAAGCCAGCTAAGTTAGTCGGTCGGCGAGGTTCATGGCCATCGCGCAAGGTTGTACGCTCAGTCTTGGCTTCTGCGCCCCGACCTTACTCCTAGGGTTGGCAAGTACGGAACGAACAACCACTTCCCAAGTGGCCTCCCGTCCAAGACTGTAACATCCCTGATTTTTGGAAAATGCAAAAATCACAAAAATTTGAAACTTTTTGTTTTTCATATTGTGCAAGTCACCAAAAACCAAATGAGAAGCAAGAAACAAAAGAAAACAATACATATTTCAATGAAATTGAGTTCACCAATCCAATTATGCCTTGTTCCTTAAACCCTAAAACCTTATTCAAAAAAATAGTTTCTTTATATAAAGGGAATATCTTTTATTAACAAATCTTTACCTAAAATGTTTACAACTCCAATATTAATCTGAATTTATTTTATGGCATCAAAAATCAAAGAATTTTAAGCCTTAATAAGTTCTAATCCCCAAAAATATTTTGATGAGAATAAAATTATTAATAATAACTTTTAGTTGTTATTCCAAGTTTTAAACATGAAGGGGTGAAAATGAAATGCATTGCTTTGATAATAACATAACAAAAGGTTTTGAAAACAATATTATGACTAGTGGTTTTATTCTAAAATTTATTGATCAACAATATTAATTAATTGATATGAACTAATTAAATAACATTAAGATACTATTAATAAATCCTTCATATCCTAAAATTATAAAATGTGAAAATAGTTTTAAAAATGGCTTTCCAAAAATAATATATGACATGTAAAATGTCTCTGAAATTCTATTTAGACAATAACATCAATTTATTATTTACTAAATTTTAAAAATGGCCTTAAAGTATTATTAGTGTTTTTTTTTTAAAAATATAAAATTGTGAAAACAAGTAAAGTAACTTTGAAAAATAATGTTTTCAATTGGGAAAACAACATCTTAATTTGAGAAAACCACCTTATTTTTATTAAACCCCAAGTCAAATAAATAAGGAAAATTTTCTATTAAGTGACTATGATGTTTTCATCTTATTTAAAAATTATAAAATCATGGAAACAAGTTGAAATGGTTTTGGAAAATAATAATTAACCATATTATAGTCTATGAAAATTTCCCAAACCCATTTCCCTATTTTATTATTATTTCTCATTTAATTGGAATATTAAGGCAATTATGAATTCATTTGAATTTGTATTTTGAAGAATTCAAAAATGATGAAAACCCCACAAAAGTGGTACTGTTGGGAAGTGTATGGAATAATATGAATTTAGAATTTTGTTTCATGTTATTTAGATTATTTAAACAAAAGATATAAAATAAACAAGAAAACAGAAAAATAAAAATAAAAATGCTGACGTCAGCTGACGTCATGTCGTCTTCAACATAAGGAAACTGCAACGGCAGTTTCGGCCGTGAATTTTCTCGCGTTGATTGCTCGCGATTAAGAATGGGATTTATTGCCCTGAACCCCGCATGTTATAGCCCCCGATCCCCTCTTCCTTTACCCTCTCGCTCCTCTGCCAATAGTTTCCCGAGACCGGAGAAATCGCTCACCGGAGTTGAGGTTGTCCGCGGCCGCGATTTGGAATTCCGGCAAACCCCGTGAGCTCTCGCCGCCCCTCTGTGATCCTCAACCTTCCCCGTGGCCGTGCGCTCCCCTTAGACCCCTTCCCCCACCTTTTTCACCGCAGGTTCGCCGCCACTGTGCACTTCCGTGCTCGCCGGAGTTGCCCCGCCTCAGGACATCGCCGCGCCACCGCCCCCGGAAGCGAGCAACCGCGACAAGGCCACCCGCGAGTCTGCCGTGACGCGCTGATCCCCGTGGTGGCTTCCCCGAGCCCGAAGACCCCCTGCCGCGTCGCCACCATCGACACCCGAGCGAGCGCCGCCGCCTCGACATTTTCCGGCGAGATCCCGCCGCCCGGTGAGCTCGCGTTCATCCCTGGCCGTTAGATCTAATTTCTACGCGCATGATTAGATCACTTATACGAAGAGGTACGTCACCGTTAGATCGAGATCCAACGTCCCGGATCGATTCACTTATCCACGTCACCTGCACGGTCAGCAGCCCAGTCAGCAGTAGCACCCAATCAAATCCAGCCACGTGGCCAGCCTGTAAATTCAATTTTTCTCCCGCTGGAATTATTTTGGCAGTTTTACAGATTAGTCCCTGCAACTTAGATCTAACATAACTTTTGATCTATAAGCCCAAATTTAGCAATCTTGGACTTTTTGGAAAGCCCTTGACATATAGAAACTTTTGGCACTGGCCAAATTCAAATTTGACAAACTTAAATTTATTCAAATTCAAATATGCTTGTTTGATGAAATTTGGCATAATTCAAATTCTACAAATCCAAAAATATTAAATAAAATATATTTGGAAACCTTAGGATGTGTACTTTCATATCCCCTGTCCCAAAATAATTGTTGATCAAATTAAAATTGAATTTAGAATTAATTGGAGTATTTGAGTAATTTTGACATAGATTTAATTCTATAAATATTTTCAATATAGTTCCTTTTACAAAATTGTTCCATTTGACAACCTTGAACCATAGAAATTAGTGCCTAACCATTTTGGACATCCTTGGACCATGGACATGTGTTTTTGACCAAAAACCCAACCTAGTGTTTCATCCATCTTTACCATGTCTTAGGATTTGTTTTCAACTGTTATTCCTTGATGTTATGTCTATTTGGAGCCAAGCCAAGTCCCTAGTGTGTGTCAATCACATATAATACCATGTAGTGAACCTTAGTTTCCTATATACTCCTCCACTACCCCCTCATGCTTCAAGAATTCATCAAGTTAGAAGATGGAAATCAAGACTCAAGCACAAGAAGGAATTTCATTATCAACTTGGTGGAAACATGAAGGGCTACAAGGAAGATCAATGAAGAAATTTGAAGAAAATACTTGGACTCCACACCTAGAAGAAACTCAAGGAAATACAAGTGTGAAGAAATTCAGAAGAAAGCATCTCACTCTCTCTTTCTATTCTTCTTCTTATTTTCTTTCTCTTCTTTTTGACTTGGTGGTATTTGTGCCCATACCATACACAACCTAATTAGTGAAAGCCATGAAGAATTTATCAATAACAAGATAAGAATCCATCCAAGGAACAAGACTACAATAGAAGCATGAAGATTATCTTCAAGAAGACAAGCATGTGAAGACCAGAAGCACTCCATACAAGTTGAAGAATAACAAGTTATTTTTGTCCAACTATTGACCCTAATGGAAAATCCAAGACTTAGTAATATTTTTCCCTTTGATGATGAAGTTAGTAGACCTACCCTAACCACAATGGAAAATACTAACATAGTCACTCAAATACTTTTGAAGGTGAATATGACCAAGTGTTTGCATGTATTACTTTAGTTGAAGAAGTAATATGTTTATTCTAAGTGAACTCTTGGAACTTCCTCGACAAGTATGGTTATAATGAAGTTAGATCCCATCAAACTCAACCTAGTCCATCCCAAGTAAGCCCTTGGAATTTACTTAACAAGTATTGGATCATTAATGAATGAATCTTCTCAAAATCAAACCTTTACCTTGTCCTAGCCAACTTGGTTAAACCCCTTTTTGGTACGTCAATTGGTGTGTATGTTTTCTTCTCTTGTATGTTTGCTTGATAGCATGTTTGTTTATTTTGTTATTGTGTTGTCAATGAATAGATTGTACGGAGAGCAACGATCTTTTGTGAAGAGAGTGTGATATCTTCACCAACTTCAACAAGGCAAGTAACACATCATAAACTACCCATTATTTTCTATATGCATTAGTTGATTTTGAGTAGTATGCATGATAGGAAATTTTACTAAGTTATACTATGCTATGCTATTATCCTAGTAGTGTGTAGCCATCCCTTTTACCTTGTTATTTTGATAGCCTTAGAATTTACTAGGTGCTATGCAATGTTACAAATTGTTTTACTAGATGTTGAGGAAAAATCCTAAGTATAACTAATGAATGAACCACCTGGGTGGAAGTGGTAAGACTGGGTTATGTTGAGTGTTTCCTCAGGGCCCTTATCTAAGGGTTATTCCACTTGAGGTTGTCACTTGAGGATGGCCACCCAGGAACAAAGAGATTACTATTTTCTTCTAAGTTTAGTAGCTTCCCGTGCAGCCTTTTGACATTATGGGCTCTGTCTTGATCAACTAAGTTGTGAGAGTTCAGCCCAGGCTTGACAAGCAGATGTAGCAAAATTATAGGTGGAACGGCTCTTGCCGGTGGGTTTGAATTCTTCTTCTGAAAGATCTCGTCTCAATTCTCTCCTTTCCATGATGCACTCCGGGTGTATAGGATGTTTGGGCTAATTGAAGACAAAGGGTGAAAGTGCACAACCTCTGCAGAGTTAGAAACTAAGATCTTAGCCGTGTCCCCGGTTATGGACAATTATGAGCAGCTGGACAAGGATTGACGGAAGAATCTCATCATCAATTTCAATAAGTAAAATTTTGACCAAGTGAACAGTATTGTGGTGCTTGGATCTTAATCCAAAGTTGCCACCCTTTTTAAAAGAAAAGCTTGTTTTACAAAAGTGATAGGAGAAAACTGGCTTTATGCAAACTTAGCCTAAACTCCACTCAGCCAAATAAGCATGTAGTATTAGTCTTGCCATTTATATCCACCATAGTGTTACTTGCCAATACATTAAATTGTATTGACTCCCTTGTGGCTGCATATTCCATATTGCAGATATTTCTGAAGACGAGTGAGGATTTCGTTTAGGATCTCGAGACTATCGCCAACATGTTTTGCCTGTGGCACATGAAGAAGATGGGCTCAATGTTGTACCTTGTTTTCCGCTGTATTTCTTTCTTTTCTACTAGTCTTCTAAGACTATGCAAGTTGTAATCCTATTTTGTAAAGACTGGATCATGCGTTGTAATAGAATTTGATGCATTTGCATGATATTTCATTTTGTACTGTGGTGCTAGCAATTGATCCAGGGACTAGCACAATAACACAGGTATTCCATCTTTATTAAAAGTTGGGATGCTACAAAGACTTAGTCAAGTTAACCACACAGTGCTCATCTCACCACGTCATCATATCATACTAGGTTCCAACTCTGATTCATCAACCGGATGGAGCAGAGGTAAACAAACATGTAAAGCTAAGCGAAGCAGATATGAGGCTCTGGCGATGTGAACAAGCAAATCTATGGCGGCTAGGAGCAGTGGACCAGGATATTGAGGCAATGCAGTATATAGGTGAGCTTTGTCTACTAGCATCAAATACTTTGGAATCGAATGCAAAGTACGAGAATCAAATGTTGTTCGAAAACATATATGAGCAGATAAGAGGTTATGCTTGCCTTGGTTACGAAAACCAGATAAAGATATCTTCTCGGATAAGTGCTTGACTTGTCGGTTAAGATCAAGTATTCACCATTGGACTGCTGGCCTTCTCTTCGGAGTCACGTTCTACCGAGGAGGAACAAACACCGAAAAGAAAAATAACAATCAACACATGGCATCGATGCAATGCGCAACATGTATGCATGAGCAAGTTAATGCACTGAAATAAAGCCCTAAATAGGTTCAATGGGTTTCTAGGGTTCATATGACAGTTAAGCATTTTTACTGAATTTAGCCCGAAATAGACCCCGGAGGGGGTTTCGGGCGATCACAAAAGTGAGTAAAAGTTAAAGTGCTCAATTGGGTTTGAAAACATCATAAACAGGTTGAAGTTGTTATTTTGAGCATTTTGGTATATAACTTTTAATTTTCTAATTTTAGTGAATAAAAACTTATTTTCTATTTTTAAATGAATTAACAACATTAAATAATGCTCATTTTTGAACTTTGTCAAACATGTGTGAAAATGATATATTCGGGTAGATTACATTTTACTGATCAACTCCATATTTTTATTCTATTTTTCTGAGTTATAAAACAATACTTATTGAAATTACAAAATTAATTATTTTTTTGAACATTTTTATACCTTACTTTTATTTTTCTGAGGTATAAAACAATAGTTATTAATTTATTAGAAATAATCATTTTTCTGGAATTATAAAAACAGAGGAGTTATGACATCAGCATGACGCGACGATGACGTCACCACTCCTGGATCTTCACAGATGAACTCCAACCGGAGGATTTCGCGCGCGATTAAGGGAACTAACTAGTCCAGGAGGAAGAGGAGATCGAGGGGAAACTAGTGGTGGCCGCGCCGCTAGCGAATGGTCGCCGGAACGACCACACTGTCCATCGGCGCGGCGGCGGGTGGTGGCGCGCGGCGGCAGGGAGCTACCGAGGGGGAGGAAGCCAGGGGAAGGATCCCTAAGGACCCTAAGCTCATCAGAGATGCAGGGAAAGGGTCGAGGAAGCCGGTGAAGGTCGGGTTCGTCGCCGGCGTGCATGAGAAGATGGTGGCCGGAGATGGTGAAGATGGCATCGATCTCCCGTTGTATGGGCTCCCGTCTCGAATCGTTCGGTCAGAAGAAGTAGGAGAGCGAGGCCGAGCTGTGGGTGGGATTGATTGGACCTGCGGCGGCCGGAGTTGGTGGAGCCATGGCGGCCAACCCGAGCTAGGGTTTCCTCTCGGTTGCGATATACAGAGGGAAAGAGGAGCTGAGGGGCGAGGGGGTGGAGCGGTTCAGTAGGAGGAGAAGAGGGCCACGGAACCCTCTGCGGTTTCTTATCCTTGCGAGGCGAAGCAGGAGGTGGCACGGCTCGCCGGCGAGCAGCCTGCTTGCCTCCTGGCAAAGGAGGAAGACGACAAAGGGTCGTTTTCGAGAAAACCCCTGGGAGAAAAACAGAATTACAGAGAAGCCCTTGTCCAATTAAAACAGAAAAAATAGCTTTTGAGGACCTTTTTGCAAGGATAAAAATTGGCAAAAATTTCCAACAAAACCATGTGTTTCTTTGGTGTAATTGAAATATTTTTCAGAACAGAATTTTGGAAACCAAAATAAGTACTATTTGTGGGATTTTCTCAAACCATTTAAATTCACAATTTAAATTGGTTAAAACATGGTTTAATTTTTTGATTCATGCATGTATGAGATGAACACAACACCACAACCCTAATTTAGCGAAACAGGGATGTTACACCTTTATTTTGGCAGTCAGAAACGGGGAGTCAACAGACACACCAATAATATGAGACGTTATATTGATTGCCTTCTAATTGCATCACATTTAATTTGGTAATAGCTGTATTGATCGCGTGATAATGGTGTAATAACCGCACGCAGTAAAGCGCCGCATTTATCACGTGGTAACGACTGTAGTAAACGACAATTGAATTTGTGAGCTGACCGTTCCCCTACTCGGCCGTGCCTATATATTGGAGGCTCAGGCGGACACAACATACACATCTCAGACACTCTGCCTCTTTGCGCCCACTGTCGTTCCACCTCCTGTTGCTGTCGCCGGTGATCCCATCCCGTCTACCGCGTACACGACCGACGGAAGAGCAGGCCTCTGAAACCCCGCCTCTCCAGATCTTGTATGGGAGAGGGGCGATTAGGTTTTTCTCGTGGTGTGGAGAAGACAGATGCCATGGGATGGCTAATTGTTGGGGCCGATGGACGCTGTAGGTATTCGGGGAGGGATCGCACGTCGAGTGGACGCGCTCGGAAACACTGCAAACACCTCGATCTACCCAGGTTCAGGGCCCTCGTGTGGAGGTAACACCCCTACTCCTGCCTTTCTCTCTGTATATAGTTCTGCCGAGTAGCCACAGTACAATTTAGGGTCTCAGCCGAGTAGCCAGCCTCTCGTTCTCTCTCTCTGTGTAGCACTAAGGAGCGCAATAAATGCTCTCAGGGCAACGTCCCTCGCGCAGGAGGGGGCTGGGCACCTTATATACTGGTACCCAGCGAGTAAACAACGATTAAAGGTACACGATAAGACAACGCCACTATAACAGCAGCAGCACGCTTCCGTGTTCCCGCTGACGTCGTTGCGAGAAGTCGCCGCACCGTCAGGCTGACAGGACTTGTCCACCCTGTCAGTCTCATAGAGTAGGCTCCTGACATGTCCTGTCCCCTCTGTCAGTGACAAGACACGACATGCGCCCACCCTCACTGTACCCACGCCGTAGCGCAGATAATCATGCTTCTTGTAAGTTGAACCGCACGCCTGTACGGCTGCGGGATATGCGGGATCTCGTCAGAACGGCTCCATTGACCTTTTGCCCGAGTAGGATTGATGCCCATCTACTCGGTCCACCTGATCTCTACTCGGATGATTCCAATCTTTCTCCTTATCTTCTCTTGGCCTTCAAACTTATTATCAAGTAGCATCTACCAGATACTAGATACCCGGGTAGCCGCCTACCCGGTAAACAGTACTCTGATCTCTATTTTACCACCTGTCTTACCCCTACTCTGGGGTAGCCCCCCGACATTAGTCCCCGAAGCTGGTAGAGTCCAGTGAACTTGCTCGTTGGGCCCTGCCAGCTTAAACCAAATTGCCTCCGTGAAGCAGTCTGGCCGAGTTGCTCCTCAACTCGGACACCCATAAATCTTACTCGATCTTTTCTGATTGTGCCTCTGGAGAATTCTTCCCGACGCCGAGTAGAGCGCGTGCTGCAGAACTTTGCCGAGTACTCAACACTTAGCGAAATTTTCCACGCGCTCCCGCTCAATCCAGAGAAAATCCATCTTCTCGTGCCCAGGGAGGGCACGTGTCACGCACTCGCGCCTCCGACGCATCGGTTCTGGCGCTACAGCGTGCCACGCGCCAGCCACTGCACCTGTGGCCCACGGCCCGTTAGGTCACTTCGATCATGTACTCGAGAGCCCACGACCCACGTCGTGGGATTAACTGCGCCCGTTACGCGCGCATTTTGCGCTGTATGCGTTTCTAACGGGCAGTTAAGCCCCCACGCCGCACGATCTCAGCCACGTTCAATCCAGCTAGTAACTGCAATCCGCGGACGAAATAAATATCCCCGCGCCGCCCCAGTCTTCTCTTTCCTTCGCACTTTCCCCATCTCGCACCTCTTCTCCCCGCCTTCGCCGCAGAGCGCAACGCCGCCGCGAACTCGCCACGCGCCGCCGCACTGAGAGCAGAGAGAAAAGGTTCCCGCGCGCCTCCGTCTTTGCCGTCGTCCTCAACCTCGACGCAACCGCTCCCTTGTCGATCGCACCGCCATGGAGCTCGACAACCTCGCCAGAGACCACGAGGAGGAGATGGCGCCCGCGCGCGCCGGCTGGGAGGGATCGGACGTCACCGCCGCCGACTGCCAGTGGCTGGTGAACACCCGCCACGTCCCTCCCGGCGTCATCTGCCGCCCTCCCGGCGACGAGATCGTGCCTGCTCCCGAAACCGGTGAGTATGTCGTCTTCCTCTCCCACTTCAAACGTGGCCTAGGCTTGCCAATCTCCAAATTCTTCTCCGATTTTCTCCGCCATTTCGGCTTTCAGCCGCACCATTTGCCCCCAAACGCCATCGTGATGCTGTCCACCCACGCCGCCGTGTGCGAGGCATTCCTAGGAGTGTACCCCACCGTCCAAACCTGGGCTCGCTACTTCTTCCTCCACCAACAAAGCGTTCCCAATCCAAACAACCCCTTAGTTCCTAGAGCCATGACCCAGACGGGTAGCGCTATGATGCTGCAGCGCAGCACAGGCCATCACCCACGAGTACTCAGATTGGAGACCGTCCGCAAGTAGCAGAGAGGTTTCCTTTATGTCAAGAATGCTCCTGCTGCCAAAGGAGAGAAGGCCGTGGACAGGATTGGGCTCCCCGAGTTCCAGAATGCCCTGCCCAATGGACATAATTGGGGGTATAATCCCAAGAAGACGGTGCCTGATGTCGTCCAGGTAGACAAGCGCCTGGAGCAGCTGGTGAAGGAAGGGCTCCTTCAAGACGATCCTATAGCATGCTGGGTGGAGCGCAGAGTACTCCCGCTACAGAGCCGGGTACACAAGATGTGCTATATGGGCGGCCCTAGAGACTGTACCCGGATGACCACCTTTGAGCTTAGCAAGGCAGAGGTGGCCATTTGGGCCAAGTCGATCATGCGGACCACCCTCACCGAGAACTGGGCTTATGGCTTTGTGCCGTATAGCCGCACCAAGCCCATCTCCCAGGTTGGGTTTCTTCTCTGTATGCTCAGTATTTGTATTCGATGCCGAATAGACTTCCTCTTAGCTTTATATTCTTTATGTTTGCATGCTGCGCCAAATAGATTTTCTCTTAGCCTTATATGCTTTATGTTTGCATGATGTGACGGATAGGGACTTCTCTGTATACTTTTCCTATGATCTTTAGTATTTTGTGCTTAGTGTTTGCACGCTAAACTGAGTAGCACCTCTACCCATTTTTGTCTCCTTCGGTCCTTAGCATTTTGTGCCTTATGTTTGCAGGCTAAACCGAGTAGGATACCTACTCTGCTGAAATTCAACTTACTATGCTTTATGTTTGCATCAACAGTACATCCATCACGAGAAGACCGAGGACCAACCTATCTTCGAGGCCAACTGGGAGGCAGATAGGACAGAGGATGACGCAACGACATATGACATCCAGGACACCCTGTGCATCCCTCGTGCTGGTCAGGATGGTAAGTCCCGAGTCGCAGGTTCTATTCGGGACTGGTCAGAGGATGAAGAAGGTGACCGGGTTCACCTCTTTGCTTGCCTGTAGTGCAACTGAATTCATCTTTTTTATTCTGAATTCTTCCTTCTTTTCATTGCAGAGGAACCTGAACTGGACGAGATAGAGGAACCCGTGGATGCGGTTCCGGTGTCTGTGGCTGCTCCCACCACCACCAGGAAGAGGACGGGTAGCGGGGCACTGGAACCCCCTGCCAAGAAGATCAAGAAGAAGTCGAGAATCAAAACTGGAAACAAGCCTAACCTGCGCAGGAAGCGCCCCACTGTTGACGGGTAAGTCCTTCCGGGTTGCTCTTAGTCCTTTCCTATCTACCCTGCTTTCTTCCTGGCCTTCTTCCTTGCAAGTTTTCTGATTCTCTTCCTCTCATGTTCATTTCCTTTCAGTGAGGCCCTTGATGCCGATGCCACCAACGTACCAGCTCCCCGGAGGAAGAGAAATCCACCACGAGAACTCGTGGAGCTCTCCGATGATGAAGGGGATCAAGTACCAGAGGACCGGACGCCAGCGTCCTCTCCTCCCCAAGAAGAGAAAGATCTTGGCGCCCAGAACGCAGGCGCCGAGATGGATACAGAGCGCACCCCCGAACAGCATCAGCCCACCGCGCATCACACTGCCCAGGACGTCACCAACACCGAGAAGCCACCTACTCCTCCAGCTGCATCAGCTGAGGAGACCACTGATCACGCTGCCGAGCAGCGGCAAGAGGACACCGCCGCAGAGCAGCTGGATCCTACTGCCGAGCAGCAGCATGAAAAAACTGCTGCGGAGCAGCCGGACCCTGCTGCCGAGCAGCGGGTAGAAGACCCTGGGGAGGAGCCGCCACGACAAGACACAGTGCAGCCGGATGCTGCGCCGGCTAGCCAGCCGCAGGCACCGCCACCAAAGAAACGCCTCCGCCTCCACAGTGATGGGTAGGTTGAGACTCCAAGTGCAGAGTGTGTAGCTAGTGGCAAGCCTTCTTCCCCACGAGGGTGACTCGAGGGTTTATATCGAACTCTTGGGGAGCCAGTATTTCAGCAGTTGTCTTCCAAGCTTCCTCCAGGATCCTGCAAACAAGTAGAGAATTTTGTTCCCTCAACCTCACCAAGTGGTTGTCAAGCACAAGGTGTGAGACTTCTAAATTGCAATTCAAAACTGAAAGTAAATGTGCAATAATTAAATCTACTACTAAATGCAAATGAGAAAATAAATATGCAATGGATTGTTTTTGTATTTTTGTGATGCAAGTGGTGATGGAGATAATGTAAATTCGAATTGGAGATGCAAGTAAAGTAAAGTGCAAGTAAAGTAAATTGCAGCAAAGTAACTAGAGTGTTTTCTTATAATTAAAATAGGACCGGGGTTCATGGTTTCACACTTGCATTCTCTCAAATAAAGTTGTAGACGGTGGACATAAAGAATTACATGTGAGATTACAATAACATGTTTAACATTGAGTACTTTCATATGGGCATCACGTCCTAGCATAGATATCTCTACGGTCATATTGATCCCTCGTATACTCCACCAAGATGCGAAATAAATCATAACACCTCGATAATTAAGGAAAAACCAGAGTGTAGCTTTAAGCAATGTGACATGAAGTTGAAGTAGAACTTGCTAGATCTAGTCATGGAGATTGATTAGTGTCAATTCAAATCCCCGGTAACAAGGTACTCCTTTTTATCCCGAGTGAGGTAACTAAGAAAGGTTTAACAAAACCTAAGTGGATCGCTGAACTTCTGTCACTTTCACAGCACTAGCCACCCCCCGTTACTCCAACTAATGCACCCATCACCCCACACACGCTCTCAAGAACTAGATTGATCAAAGCTAGCAAATAAGAACGGGGTACATAAGATACATCTACTCAAATAACTTAAGAGAAACAATTGCAATCTCAGATTCAATAACTCATAGAAAAGATCCACCACATAGGAATTACAACGGTGCCCGTAATCATGTGAGGCAGCTCATACAGATCTAATTAGTGAAGCACATAGAGAGAGAGAGATACAAGTGCTACTTCCACAAACCCATAGCCCTGGAGTGGACTACTCCCTCTTCATGGAGATGTCGATGGAGATGACGTTGGAGGGGTAGGAGATCACACCGGCGGCGCCCCGCCTGAGTTTTCCCCTCCAATCTGGAATTCTGGTCTCTGTTTCGGTGTTTCGGCGGCGCTCTCTCCATAAGGGTACGGGGGACCCTTTTTATAGTCGGTTTTAGGTCAAGACGGAGCCGGTAAGTCGAAGATGGAAGGAATTGGGGCCATAGGGGCCAAAAGGGGGCCTCTCACGCGGCGAAGGAATCTGGCCGCGTGGAGGGTCCTCTTTTGGGCCTCCTTGCCCAATTCTCGTGGATCCTTCGCCCGCAAGTTTTCTCCTTTCAAGAAAATGACGCCCGCAGATTTTCAGGTTATTTCGCGGAAGTTTGCCCCCTGAAACGTCAAAAATATAGAAAACGGGGTTTCTGACAGGCAGGGTTAATTCCATAAAAGTCGGGGTACTTTGTAATTTAACCCCAAAATACTATAAAACATTGAATTATACCCTTATATGATGCAATATGTAATAGAAAACCATGTGAAAATATGCAAAATTCATCTATGCATTTTACATGCATCAACATCCCCAAGCTTAACCCATGCTCGTCCTCGAGTATGAAGGTGATAAAACTAATATAGGTTTTGCATATTGAAACAATCATGGGATATCAAGGAGGATTATTCATGCTACATATAATCAAATGATTAATACTAGAAATGAGTAGCAATATACAATTCATATTGTAAGAAATATCAAATATGCAAGCAAAGATGCTTCATGAAAGTTCACAAAGTGTATAATGAAATAAAAGCACTATGGACCAAATGCATACATAAAATGAAAAATAAAATCCTATATTGGTCAAAGAATAGCATAATGGAGAATAGAAAATATGGTGGACACTTTGGAGAAAATTGAGTAGAGGTAAAACATGATCAAGTCTTATTTAGCCTCTAAATTATTCAACTAAAATTACTAATTGAAATGTGGTATCCATTGATCTAGGACTCTCATTGCCCCTTTAGCACTAGCATCTTAAAATTGTGAGTATTGAAGTAATGAGAATGACAAGGTGGTTGAAAGCCTCATGCCCCGTGAGTGTGAAAACGTACTCCATGATTACTCAACTTAAGATTCCTAATAAGCTTTGTACAATCATAATAAGTATTAATGACATCATAGAGAACCGCAAAGAGGTACCTCTTGCCCCATGACATGGAAACAAGCCCATGTTACAATGACAAGATGAACAAACGGAGTAGACTCATCATCCTTTTTATTTTCATTCACTATTATGCATAACTTCTTATTTTATTATAGGATGTGTTGTAGAGTCACTCAAGCTGTAAGTAAATTTCCACCATGATAAAGCATGGCTTGGGTTAGCGGCCCAATGAATTTCTCTAGTCATATAGATACTTACTCATCAAAACTTACTATTCCTCTATTTCATTTCGGCATGGCAGGAGTCCAAAAACAAAAGTACATGATATCAACCAAATGTAAATTTTTTGTGCAATGTTGAAAGCTTTCCGGTGATACACGTTTATAGCTAGCTCCCAACCACACTTGTCAAACGCAAAACTTGTGGCTCCCATTATTGGTTCATGTTTATTAGATGCATAAAAAGTAAAGTGTGCCTTCAAAAGTTCGTGAGAGTCCTATCCCAAGTTCAACCCATGACAATTAATAAAGTGAATATCTTAATTTTGAACATAAATAACACAATAACATGGTGAAAATACTCGGAATAGCAATGAAGCTAATGGGAAGATATGGTGGACTCACTGGAAATACTTGGCTAAGGAGTGTTGGAAACAAGTTTTTACTTGTTGGAATTTTTAAATTTTTGGGCTAGCAAGAGGGAGATAGTTGACCAGCTACTATGCATGCATATGTCCATAGAACTACTAATTTCATGACAAACTAAATAAACCAGCAATTAACATCAAGGATATGAATAAGAGATAGCTCAAGACAACATTATTGCAAATTTCTACACATAAAAAGCCTATAAATCATGCAAACATATGTAGCTCTTCAAATCAACCATGGCATCCCTATTCCAAGTCATAATACTAGCATCCAATACATTCCAACCCCAAACTACAGTAGCTCAATCTCATATAAAATGATGGTGGTGGTCTTATCAAAACAAAAATAAAAACAAAAACTAGACGCTTCAAGTCTCTACGATAAATGATTTGCTTAGAAAAACAGAAAGTAGACGTGTGCTAACCAAAAGAGTGTAGCTCTAGTGGGGTGTTCATAACATCCCCAAGCTTATGGCTTTCACCATTCTTAGATGTCTTGAGGCGCAGCTCCTCTATTCCCTGTGAAAAAAACTTCACAAAACATGCTTCTCCCATTCTTTTTCTGTGGGGTGAGATTAGCAAGGACAAACAAATCACATGCTTGTTGTGAAAAATTCCAAATCAAATGCTCCAGTAGATAGACAATAAGGTTCATTATGTTTTATGTTCACTCTCTTGCTTGAAAGAATCATGGAAATTCGACTCCCAAGCCCAAAGAGTGCATAAAACAAAAGAAGGCAGAATCTGTCCAGAAAAGCAGCAGCAGCAAAACGAACGTTTTTCCCTAAGCTAGACTCGTCAAAAAATTAAGCCAATTTTTGTTGTTACAGAGGACGAGAAGTTGCAGAACATACTAAAAAATTATCTCAATCCTAAATACCAATAAAAAACGTAAAATGATACGGTGAGCAGACTCGTGCTGAAACAGAAATTTCATGCACTAGGATAGCAACTTATAAGTCCAAATGGGTTTGACTTGACTCTTTATTGAAAACTCCAGAATTAAAACAAAAAAACTAATATCTTGAGACAGCAAGAGGACACTAGGAAAATCCAAACAAAAACAACCGGGTTGCCTCCCGTAAAGCGCTTTCTTTATAGCCATATAGCTAGGCTTTGCTTACTTGATAATCAAGAGGGATAAAGCTCATGAGGGAGCTTGTTCTTCAGCGTGCCCCTCTTCCTTGGGAAGTGCTCCATGCTTTTCTTGTGAGGGAACTGAAACTTGACATTCCCTTCCTTGGATTCTATGATTGCACTTGTAGTACGAAGAAAAGGTCTACCCAAAATAATAGGACTAGGGGATTTATCCCCCATATCCATAATAATGAAATCAACGGGTACACAAGTCATGTGCAATTCAATCATAAAATATTTTACATGTCCTACAGCATGTTTAGTAGAGTTATCAGCAAGGACAAATTCACTTGAGCACTTTTCTAAATTTTCTAGTTCTAGCAATTCATATAATTCTTTAGAGAGTACCGATACACTAGAACCTAGATCTAACATAGCATGGTGAATTTTTTTTCCAATTGAAACTAGCACCTTGGGGATCCATGCATCCCCAAGCTTAGGAGGTATCATGGCCTCATTCTTGTACCTAGAAATTTTTTCTTGCAAGACATGATTAGCAATATAAGATCCAAAGCCAGGTTGATTAACATTTATAGTGGGATCACTAGCAAATTTTTGTAGAGTAGCAATAAGTTCTTGCAAGCTACTTTTTTCTAAATCAAGCAATGGATCCTTAATTTCAGTAAGCATCATAATTTCCTCTACTTTTCCTTTTCTATTATGCATATTAAAAATCTCATAGCGATCATACAAAATATCCTCGGGTACTTCAGCCTTTTTTAAGCTCTCTTTAATTTTAACCTCTAAGAGCAAACTTTCAAGCAAAACATGGGTATTTGCAGAAAGATCCCCCACATTCATTATCTAAAAAGGCTCTAGAAGTTTCATAAAGTCCCTTATAAAACATATGCATAAGTATCCAATCTCTAAAGCCATGCCCTATTCCATATGCTCTACTTCTAAATCTCTCCCATGCTTGTATCATTGATTCATCTTTTTCTTGTTTAAAGGTAATGAGCAATTGTTTAACATTGTAATTCTTTTCAGCATGACAAAACCTTTCAATAAATGCAGCCCTTAAGTTGAACCAAGTAGTAAAATTGCTAGGAGGCCATCTTAATATCCAATCTAATGCTTTGCCTCCTAGTGAGTAGGGAAAGAGTTTAACTTTAGTAGTGTTGATGTTTGCATGATTCAAGTTCAATGTTTTACATCTTTCATCAAATTTCTTAAGATGGAACAAAGGGTCTTCTTTAGGCTTTCCATAGAAACGAGATTCATAAATCATTTTAATAACACTAGGATCTACCTCTCATTTTTCAACAGGAATATTTAGCTCTTGAGGGAAATTCCTAACACTGAATGGCCAATAAGTTCTCTGCTCCATTTTCCAAGTTTTTATGTAGTTTTTAATTTTTTATGCAAAACAAAAGTAAAGTAACTAAGCAAATTCGAAATACTAAAATAAACTAGATAACTAAATGCAAAACTAAAATGCAAACTAAAATAAAATATGCAAGACAAAACAAAAAACAAGAACAACAACAAAACAAAAACAAAAACAAGACAAGAAACAAAACAATCTACTTGAAAGAAGGTGGAGATAGAAAGGACGGTACTCACGTAGGTGCAACCTCCCCAAGCTTAGGTGTTTGCACACCTTGTTGGTGATGAAGACTTCTTGTGAGCTCCCTTGGACAACTCCTTCACCTATGGCTCCCCGGCAACGGCGCCAGAAAAACGCTTGATGGCTAGGTTGAGACTCGAAGTGCAGAGTGTGTAGCTAGTGGCAAGCCTTCTTCCCCACGAGGGTGACTCGAGGGTTTATATCAAACTCTTGGGGAGCCAGTATGTCAGCAGTTGTCTTCCAAGCTTCCTCCAGGATCCTGCAAACAAGTAGAGAATTTTGTGCCCTCAACCTCATCAAGTGGTTGTCAAGCACAAGGTGTGAGACTTCTAAATTGCAATGCAAAACTGAAAGTAAATGTGCAATAATTAAATCTACTACTAAATGCAAATGAGAAAATAAATATGCAATGGATTGTTTTTGTATTTTTGTGATGCAAGTGGTGATGGAGATAATGTAAATTCGAATTGGAGATGCAAGTAAAGTAAAGTGCAAGTAAAGTAAATTGCAGCAAAGTAACTAGAGTGTTTTCTTATAATTAAAATAGGACCGGGGTTCATGGTTTCACACTTGCATTCTCTCAAATAAAGTGGTAGACGGTGGACATAAAGAATTACATGTGAGATTACAATAACATGTTTAACATTGAGTACTTTCATATGGGCATCACGTCCTAGCATAGAGATCTCTACGGTCATATTGATCCCTCTTATACTCCACCAAGATGCGAAATAAATCATAACACCTCGATAATTAAGGAAAAACCAGAGTATAGCTTTAAGCAATGTGACATGAAGTTGAAGTAAGAACTTGCTAGATCTATTCATGGAGATTGATTAGTGTCACTTCAAATCCCCGGTAACAAGTACTCCTTTTTATCCCTAGTGAGGTAACTAAGAAAGGTTTAACAAAACCTAAGTGGATCACTGAACTTCTGGCACTTTCACAGCACTAGCCACCCCCCGTTACTCCAACTAATGCACCCATCACCCCACACACGCTCTCAAGAACTATATTGATCAAAGCTAGCAAATAAGAACGGGTTACATAAGATACATCTACTCAAATAACTCAAGAGAAACAATTTCAATCTCAGATTCAATAACTCATAGAAAAGATCTACCACATAGGAATTACAACGGTGCCCGTAATCATGTGAGGCAGCTCATACGGATCTAATTAGTGAAGCACATAGAGAGAGATACAAGTGCTACTTCCACAAACCCATAGCCCTGGGGTGGACTACTCCCTCTTCATGGAGATGTCGATGGAGATGACGTTGGAGGGGTAGGAGATCATACCGGCGGCGCCCCGCCGGAGTTTTCCCCCTCCAATCTGGAACTTCTGGTCTCTGTTTTGGTGTTTTGATGTTTCGGCGGCGCTCTCTCCGTAAGGGTACGGGGGACCCTTTTTATAGTCGGTTTTAGGTCAAGACGGAGTCGGTAAGTCGAAGATGGAAGGAATTGGGGCCACAGGGGCCAAAAGGGGGCCTCTCATGCGGCCAAGGAATCTGGCCGCGTGGAGGGTCCTCTTTTGAGTCTCCTTGCCCAATTCTCGTGGATCCTTTGCCCGCAAGTCTTCTCCTTCCAAGAAAATGACCCCCGCAGATTTTCAGGTGATTTCGCGGAAGTTTTCCCCCTGAAACGTCAAAAATATAGAAAATGGGGTTTCTGACAGACAGGGTTAATTCCATAAAAGTTGGGGGACTTTGTAATTTAACCCCAAAATGCTATAAAACATTGAATTATACCCTTATATGATGCAATATGTAATAGAAAACCATGTGAAAATATGCAAAATTCATCTATGCATTTTACATGCATCACACGGCCAGCTCCAACGCCTTCCACCAAGAAGCAGCCAGTGCCTTCCACAGCCAAGAAAGCTCCAGAACCAACCAGAAAGCAACCTCCACGAGGCGCAGTGCAGGCTGGTGCGCAGCCAACCGGGCAGCGGCAAGCTGGGCAACAGAAGCTGTCCCTCCAGCCATCAGGGGCCCAGCAATCAGGCGGCCAACCAGGTGGGCAACTCTCACAATAGCAGCCACCACCTAAGAACGCCAATTGGCCCCTTAACAAGCCCCGGAAAGCCCCCAAACCGAACACCAGGTTGGTGCAGACTATAACATCCCTTTTGGTCCTGCAGAGAAGCAAGCTCCCGGCGCAGGCACCAGCGAAGCCGAGGAAACTCCTACCTTCCCCGAGTAATGGACTCAGCCGCAGGAACGCCACTAGATCAAGATGTCCCAGGAAGCTGAGCGAATAGCCGCTCTGAAAGAGCGAAGAGCCGTGTCCCGCTCCAAGTCCAAGGGGAAGAAAGACTCCCTCATCATCAAAGAAATTACTTCACGCGACGAGGATGAAGAGGAGCTCCCCGAGGAAGGCGTAGCATCTATCCTAGACCGAGTAGGCTATATCGAGAAGGTCTGGGACAGTACAAAACTTGGCCACGCCGCATGGGACGGTACCGAGCTGCGAAACCTCGACAACTACCAAACAGAGTGGAACAAGGCCGACATCGGCCCTGTTGGTATGGCCGTAGCCGGACCTTGTAGTACTCTGGCCAGCAAGCTGTTTTTTCTTCACAAAAACATCGAGTACATCGAGAAGAGCTATGTGGTAAGTACCTTTTTTCTTTTGATCTTTCCGAGTTGCCAGATTTCTTCTTCACCTCTCTTCTCTTATCCACTACCCAGTCCCCGAGATTCGGGCCGAGTAGGTAAGGCTCCATCGAGTTGCCATCTACTCGGTCCAAATCTTCCAAACTCATCAAATTTCTTTCGTCTCTGCAGGATAGCATCCAGGAGAGGACAAAGGTCTTCCACCAGCTCCTGTGGTCTCATCGCCAAGTGCGAGACAGGAACCGGGAGCTGGAGTTTAAGAAAAGCGAGATGGACACTATGGAGAAGAATTCCATGGACATCGCTATCAAATTGTCCGCTATTGAAAGTAAGCTTTTAGCATTTCGGTTTGTGCGTTTTTTGCTTACGCCCATTTTTTGCTTTTTTGCTCAGTCATTGTCATCTCTGTAGGTGAGCTCAAGGCGCTCGTTGATAGGCACCAGGATTGTGAGGTTATGGCTGCCTCCGCGCAGAGTACGATCTCTAGACTAGAAGGTGAGCTACTCCTTCTCTGTTCCCTTCACCTAGCTTGCTACTGCTTGCTCACTTTGCTAACTTGCTGCTCTATCCGCAGTAGAATATAAGAAATTCCGAGAGGAACACATGGAGTGCATCACCCCAGCTGAAGCACATCACCAAGTGCAGGCCCGTGAGGCCGAATTGCAGAAGGAGCGGGAGGCCGAGAAGGCGGAATTCGAGAAACTCCAGGTTGAGCTTACCGAAGCACTCAAAACTGCAATCGACGCCGTCACCGAAAAGAACGACATGGAGAAACGGGCCGCTGCCGAGAAGCGGGAACTCGAGAGAGAGAGATCAGAACTCTGAAAGAAAGGAACCAAGCTCTCGAGGGCATAGTCAATGACTCGCGCCGCATCCAGGATAAGAAGATCCGGGAAGCAGACGACTGGAGGACCAAGCTGGGAGCCCTTGTGCTGGAAATGGCTTGTGAGTTGCCGCTACCCTCCATATTTTTAGTTTTTTACCCTTCTATCTTCTTCTACTCAGTCTCTCTTCTTCTCGGTTACCCTTTCTAACCCAAACCAGCATTTCCCGATCCAGATATCTTCCCGGACCTCAGTGTCGCCGATGAAACCGCTGTGGAGAAAGCGAGAAGGGCCAGGGCAGCAGCTGGTTTGAGTGTTGATGACACCTCCAGCATCGATGATCATCTCGTCAACCTCAAGACCCGGGTACACTCCCTCAAAGGCTTGGGTACCTCCATGGTGTCTACAGCAATGAAGTTGCACAAATTGTTCTTGCCAGAACGAGATGTCCCGGATACCATCAGCGACATGGCAGCCAACCTGGATCATGTTAAGGAGGAGCTGAAGAAATGGCGCGCTTCCGCAGCCCGGGCTGAAGCTGACGAAACCCTCCACTTCATCCTATCCTGGTATTAAAATCTAGACCTTGACTGGATTGGCACCTGCAGAAATGGATCCAAGTGGACTGGGCGTCCCGAGTGCGTCCTACGCCGAAAGGAAGTGGCGTACGAGATTGCCTCCTATGCTAAGACCAGCTAATACATCGACGGCCCCACCGGGCCGGATACCGGTGTTGATAAAGAGGAGGAGGAGGGGGAAGCCGAGTTCGAGGAAGATGTCGGTGAAGACCGCATCCACGATGATGGAGAAGCTGAGGAGGAGGAGGCCGAGCACGAAGAGGCTGAACAAGAGGAGACCGAGCAGCGCGGCACCGCGGAGGACTCTGGGGCGGAAGCCAATCCGGAGACCGAGCAGCCGCAACCCGCCGCACAGGAGGCGGTTATCACCACCGAGATGGTGATTGATGACCCCGCTCCCGAGTTGGGCGCGACCGGGGCTGCGACCGGAACCGCCACCTCTGAGCTCTACCCTCTTCCCAGCGCTTCCATCACTCAGGCCTCCAACTCTGCATCGGAGCCAATCTCCGCTACTCCGACTTCTTCTGTGGCCGAGCCTGCGTCTACAACTACTGCCTCCGAGCCAGTGGCGCCTACCAGCACCAACTCGGATACCACCACCTCCACCGTCGTCTAAATTCCTGCAGTTTTTATCCTAAAACACTTATCAGATCCCCGGGATGCCGGGTGCAGATGTAATCAATACACTTATGTTTTCTTTCGAGACTCACTTTTATTTGATTCACTTTTAGCAAGACTGGCTTAATGCCGGATTGCTTTATAATGCAAGTCCCCGAGTTGCATTTCTCTTCCACTTGTCTTTTTGTCTTTCCTCTTACCTGCCACTTGTGGCTTTTTGGTAGTCGAGTCACAAGATTTCAAAAACCAAGTTTCAGATACTCAACCACCTTGAGATTTGGATTCTAACGCTGCCCACCACTTAGACGAAAAGAAAACAGAGAAGTAAAAACACCCTACTCGGTTGCTACACTTCTCTTTTCCTTAGCCATTTTTCATGTGTTTATTGACCTTTGGCTTGTTCTCTTGCTTGCCACGAAGCCGGGTTGCGGACAGCAGCAGAGTCGAAGAGTTGGCCCTTGGGTTTAAACAGATTACTAGATATGCGCATGAAATTCTAGGTAGACCAACCGAGTAGACAAAGGAAATAGAGTAAACAACACAAGGCAAGTTTTTAGCACAGGCAGTCCCCGAGTTTGAATTCGGAGTGCCAACTTGAATTTTAACTCGGTTAAAGAGATACATACAATGTTTGCTCATGAATGAAAACGGCGGAGTAGAGCTACATTCCAGGGACGTTTGGATTCCTCTCCGGCTCTATCCGGCCCGTTCTTTTGCGGTGCCTATGCTTCAACTAGATAGTAGGCATCATTGTGCAGAGCCTTGCTCACAATGAAAGGCCCTTCCCACGGAGGGGATAGCTTGTGCATCCCGTCCGTGGGCTGCACGAGCCTAAGGACCATGTCTCCTTCTCGGAAAACCCTTGGGTTTACTTTCCGGCTATGATAACGCCTCAGGCTTTGCTGATATATGGATGAACGTGACAGAGTTAACTCTCTTGCTTCTTCTAGCAGGTCAACGTCATTTTCTCGAGCTTCTCTCACCTCTTTTTCAGTGTAGAGTGTTACTCTGGGCGAGTCATGCTCGTCAGTGGGCAACACCGCCTCAGCTCCATATACCAGGAAGAATGGTGTGTATCCGGTTGATCGGTTAGGGGTAGTCCTTAGACTCCACAACACCGCCGACAACTCGTCCAGCCAAGAACCAGGGGTTCGCTGTAATGGCTCAATTAGCCTTGGCTTTATCCCGGATAGGACCATGCCATTTTCTCTTTCAACCTGCCCATTTGAGGCTGGATGCGCAACTGATGCAACATCTAGCCGGATCCGCTTCTCCTTGCAGAATCTTGTAAACGCACCCTCAACAAAGTTTGTGCCATTATCAGTGATGATGCTGTGCGGTTAGCCGTATCTCAGAATGATATCCTTCAGGAAACTCAAGGCTGTGATTCCATCACACTTTCGAATGGGCTTGACCTCAATCCACTTGGTGAATTTATCAACCATGACCAAGATGTGAGTCATGTTGCCCCTAGCCGGCTTGAAAGGGCCTACCATATCCAAACACCAGACAGCAAATGGCCAAGTAATGGGGATGGTCTTCAACTCGGATGCTGGCATATAAATCTTGCTCGCAAACCTCTGGCACCCGTTGCACTTTCTCACTATATCTTCAGCTTGCCGCAAGGCAGTGAGCCAAAAGAATCCATGCCGAAAAGCCTTGTTGACCAGAGCTCGAGAAGAGGCATGGTGCCCGCATTCTCCCTGGTGTATTTCTCTAAGAATCTCTTCTCCTTCCTCTAGCTCGATGCAGCGTTGCAACATGCCAGTAGGACTCCTTCTGTGCAGCCCCTTGTTGACGATGGTGTAGCCCTTGGATCTTCTCTGTATTTTCCTGGCCGTGACCTCATCACTCGGTAATGAGCCATCAGTTAGAAAGGATAATATGGGCATAGCCCAAATCGGTGTCTCCCGGATGGGAAACACTGGTTCGTCCACTTCCATTGGATCAGCTACCATGACCTCTTTCGAGTTGGAGACGAGTCCCCGAGTCCCCGTGTACTGAGAAATGATCCCCTCTATGAACGCAACAGTCCCCGAGTTGAGTGAAGCAGTGCCCGGGTTGCAAGTGCCAGTCCCCGAGTTGAGTGAACCAGTGCCCGGGTTGCAGCTTCCCAATCAATCTCCATGGGAATAACTTCCGATCCTGGTAGAGATGGAATGAAGATGGAATCCGAGTTGGGGGATGGCTTGATGGAAGGCTTTCTCAAATGATCCAAGGCAATCCCATCCGGGATAAACTGCCGAGAAGACCCCAACTTGGACAGTTCATCAGCTGCATCGTTCTCAGCTTGGTGTATGTGATGAAACTCACACCCCTCAAAGACCCCGGTCATAGTTTGCACCAGAAACCGGTAGGACGCCATGTTGGCATCCAAGGCATCTCAATTGCCGGAAACTTGCTGAACCACCAAATCCGAGTCACCATAACAGACAATGCGCTGAACTCCGATCTCCTTGGATACCCTCAGGCCATGTACCGATGCCTCATATTCGGCCACATTATTGGATGCCTTAAAATGGATCTGCAGCACATACTTGAGTTGATCTCGCTTGGGTGACGTGAGCACCACGCCAACACCGAGCCCTTCTTTTACTTTGGAGCTATGAAAATGCATCTTCCAGAAGTTGGTTTCCGGCAAGGGAGGGTCGTACTGCATCTCGTCCAGAGTTTGTGACTTGATTGCTTCTCTTCTCGCGTACAGAGGGGTGTACGCGGCTAGCTCAATTTCCCACTTGGCTACCCGGCCGCTTGCATCCTTGTTGCCCATGATCTCCAAGATGGGAGCAGTGCACACCACTGTGATGGGATGCTCTTAGAAATAATGCTTGAGCTTCTTGGCACCTAGGTACACGCCATATGTCATCTTCTAGTAGTGCGGGTAGTTTTGCTTGGAGCTGGATAGCACCTCGCTGAGATAGTACACTGGCCGCTTCACAGTCTTGCCTTCCTCTTCTCTTTCCACCACTATCACCACGCTGACTACCCGGTTGGTATCTGCAATGTACATCAACATTGTCTCCTTGGGCAGGGGGCTTGCCAGGATGGGAGCGCTACCCAGCATGGTCTTGATTTCTTTGAAGGCCACATCAGCTTGTGGCGTCCAGACGAACTTGTCACTCTTCTTCATGAGCTGATAGAGAGGCAAGGCCTTCTCACCTATTATTCCCAGGAAGCGGCTAAGGGAAGCCAAGCATCCGGTAAATTTCTGCACATCCTTCAGTGATCTCGGCAAAGATATGCTCTCTATAGCTTTTATCTTTGAAGGATTGGCCTCAATGCGCCGACTGGATACCAAGAAGCCGAGCAGCTTGCCAGCCGGGACGCCAAAAGTGCACTTAGTCGGATTCAATTTCATCCTGTACTTGCGCAAGCTGGCAAATGTTTCCTCAATATCACTAAGCAGAGTATGTGTTTCTTTCATTTTGATGACAATGTCATCTACGTACACCTGCACATTCTTGCCGATTTGATCATGCAAACATTTCTGCATGCACCTCTGATAAGTAGCCCCAGCATTCCTCAACCCAAAGCACATAACACGATAGCAATAAGCCCCGTACGGGGTAATAAAAGCAGTCTTTATTTGATCAGCCGGGTTAAGAGGTATCTGATGAAAACCAGAGTAGGCATCAATGAAAGACAAAAGCTCACACCCAGCAGTGGAATCGATCACCTGATCTATGCGGGGTAGCGGAAAAGGGTCCTTGGGGCAGACTTTGTTCAAGTCGGAGTAGTCCACGCACATGCGCCATGACACCTCGGCCTTGGGGTCCTCCTTCTTCTTCTCAACCATGACCGGATCGGCAGCCAATCCAGATGCAGTACCTCCATGATGAATCCACTTATCAGCAGCTTGGTGATCTGATCACTGATAGCTTTCCTTCTCTCTGCCGCAAAGCGGCGCATTGCCTGCTTAATCGGCTTGGCATCTGGGCGCACATGTAGCGAGTGCTCAACCAACTCCCTCGGGACGCCTGGCAAGTCCTCATTGGACCATGCAAATACATCCCGATTCTCACGGAGGAAGTGGATGAGCTCGCTTTCCTATTTCTCGCCCAACCCGGCGCCAATGATGGCAATGCGGTCTAGGAACTCAGGGTCCAGCTGCACCTTCTTGGTTTCCCGGGAGGCCTAGAAAGTGGCTCCATACTGAGAACTGGGCATGCCAGGCATACCAACTTGAGCTGCTTGAGCCATAGCCACCACCTCGTGTATCTTCTTCTTCTCAACAGCGATGACCAAAGACTCTGCCAGCAGAGATCCAGTAGATGCGCAATCCAGAGAGCGCTTGTAATCACCCGAGATGGTGATTACACCATTGGGACCAGGTAGCTTCATCTTCAGGTAGGCTGCATGGGTTGAGGCCATGAACTTGGTGAGCGCAGGCCTACCGAGTAGAGCATGATAGGGGCTCTGAAGATCAACCACTTTGAACTGCAGGCACTCGGTGCGGCAGTTCTCCCTGGTGCCAAATAGCACATCTATCCAGATGCGGCCGATTGGAGAGCAAGACACTCCCGGCACAATGCCATGAAAAGTGGCCCTGCTGGGAAGCAGCATGTTCTCGGGAAGGCCGAGCTTCTCCAGGGTATCTCGGTACATGATATTGATGCTGCTGCCATTGTCAATCAGCACCTTGCTGAACCTGACATTCTTCTTGGTTCCCAGGAAGGTGGGATCCACCACTAGTGCATATGTACCCGGATTGGGCATCACCTTGGGATGATCATCTTTGGACCAAATAATTTCTTGGTCGCACCCATGCAAGTAATGCGGCACAGCCGGTATCACTGCATTCACCTCCATCGCACGCCTACGCTGTGACTGCTTGTCGTCTGGCTCGGTGGTGAACACCATGTAGCTCTCATGATCCTCCTGATACTGGTTCCGGTCTCTACCACCATCATTGTCGTTGTTTTTGTTGTTGCCATTGTTGTTGTTGTTGTTACGGTTGTTGTTGCGGGTGTAGTAGTTGCGGTTGCTATCGTTGCGGTTGTTATAGTTGCGGTTGGCTCCCTGAGCGACTTGATTCACATTCTCCCTTCTCGGGTTCACATCCGGCTAAGGAGCAGCTGCCCGGATAGGCTGCACATTGGCATCTGCAGGCGGCAGAGGAGGAGGAGGGGGCAGTTGACCAAAACCTTCACTCTTGATGCGGTCCCACCAGCTGCATTGCTGGGTAGTGTGGTTGGCTGGCCTACTCGGATGCCGAGTATGGAAGCTGCAAGGTCCATCCTTCATGTTCTCAAAGATAAATCTCTGAGCATCTCCGGCTTCCGGGTTGGTGTTGCCTTGTTGGGGAGCATTGTATGGCTTCTTGAAGCCTTGGCCCTGATTCTGGTTCTGCCCGTATTGGGCTCCAGCAGTTTTTTGCCTTTGGCTGCTCCCAGCAGCCGCAGTGTCTTGGTTCACAACATTCACTTGCTCAGAACCGTACTGAGTATCGGGACAGTCATCTCTGCGCTTGTTGCAGAAGTCTTGGCGTCTGTTGCCATCTTGGTTTCTTCTTCTTGGCTCGAAAGCATCGAGCAGAGGCTGAGTAGGGTCACCGAGTCCATACATATCAGCTATCTTGATCGTCTCGGCGAGCGTACTCGGCATCTCTCTCTGCAATTTCTGCCACAGCATGCTGCCATGCCTGCAGCCTTGAGCAAACCAGGTGATTGCTTGTGACTCATTCACACCCTCACAGGTGTTCCTCAATGTGCTCCACCGAGTAAGGTATTCTCGGCCAGTCTCCTCTTCTCGATGCTTGCAAGTCGAGAGCTGCTGCGGCGTATTCGGCCTCTTGTACGTGCTGGTGAAGTTGCTGATGAAGGCTTCCGAGAAGTCGAGCCAGCAGTTGATACTGTCCTTCGGCAAGTTATTCAGCCAGATCCGGGCAGGGCCCTCCAGCATCTGTGGGACGTATCTCACGTCCCATCTCCGGTTGCCGCCGGCGATATGTACGGCGGTGACATAGTCATTCAACCAGTCAGCTGGCTTGGTGCTCCCATCATACGACTTGGTCCCTCTGGCCAGCTGGAACTTGGTCACGGCAGGCTCTCCCATAATTCTATGACCAAAATAGCTTGGGCCGGGTGGCCCCCTCTCTTCTATCTGCTCGGACTGGTGAATCCGGTCCAACTTGTACCTTGCATCGCTAGGCTCCAGCATCCTTCCACCCAGTCGATCAGTGACATCTCTCGGATCAGCGTACCCGGCTAGCTCCATTGCCGAGTACCCATCATCATAGCGGTCTTGCTGCACGGGACCGGGTTGGCGGCTGCCACAACTGCTTGCGGCTGCGCAGCTGCATGCGGATATACCCTCTGCTGAACCGGGTTGACAGCCTGATGCCGAGATGGGCCATCTCGGTTTCCTCCTTGTCCCTTGCTGCGAGCTTTCGTGGCTTGATAGCCGGCTCCTGCAGAGTTGTGTTTCTGGCCGGGCTGTCGCTCTATAGCGTGCTGTTTTCCGGCGACAGCTGGGTCGTACACCTGCATCTGTTAGTTTTTTCTAGAGTTCACACTCTAAGCCCTCTTAGTGCCGGGAAGCAGCGATGAGGCCCGATCCACCGATCTAACCCCATATGAGTGAACAACATGGGAGGCACCGGCTCCCGGATTGGCTTTTCGGAAAGCCTCATTCTGCCTGCCAGCTTCTAGCACCAGCTCATTAAGCCTATCCTGCTGCCTAGCGCCAGCGTCGCCAGTGAGAGGCAGCAACTCGGCAGCGATTGCCTCTGCAACCCTAAGAGTTTTGGCATGGGAACTATATTTTGGCCTACTAGCAGTGTTCAAACTAGCAGATAGACTAACAATCCTACCATCCTTAGCTAGCTCAGCGCCCAGGTTGCGACGAATAACGCCTATCTTGCTAGGCAGCCTAGAAACAGGAGTAAAGCCATGCGCTCTATTGTACTCATTTTGATCTAGGTTAAGCTCAAGCCTAACCTTCTCCAGCTCCTGGGCCTCCAGGAGTAGCGCTTGACGCTGCTGCTCGAGTTGCGCCCTCAATGCCATGAGTTCCGCGTCGGTGGGTGTCGAAGTTCTGATTCCACAAATCCCTCAGGTGACCCTATCGGGTTTCGACTAGGAGAAGTCATGAGCGCTGGTGAAATCGTCGGCTTGACAAGGGGCGAGATTTACCCAGGTTCGGGGCCCTCGAAGAGGTAAAACCCTTAGTCCTGCCTTCTGCTGATCTATATTGGATGATTAGATCGGTTATAGGTTGCTCGAATCGAGAGTAGATCTCGAGTTCCGAGGCTTTTTGGTCGTGCGGTATTACTTGGTCCTCTCCTTGGGGGCTCTCCTGGCCTTATATAGATGGCCAGGTCTCGAGTTCTACCCGGAGAGGACTCAAACCCTAGCCGGGTCGGTTACAAGTTTCCTAACTTAACCCGCAAGTTGATGCGGGTGGGCTTCACATGGGCCTTCTAGAGTACTCCAAGGATGCTTCCTTTTGGGCCTTGACCAGAAGGCCTGATAGGGGGTGTCCTTACCCGCAGGGTCCAGGATCCATATCTTCGTCAGTAGCCCCCGAGCGTATGCTTGACTGGGGCTTTTCCAGTCGAGTAGACGGTCAAACTCTCCTTATTTTTATGGAAGATTGCTTTGACAGTCATTGTTTTTCCAAAGGGTGTGTTCCCTGTATCATGGGTCATCACGCTCGAGTATCGAGCAATATAAGTGCCTGTTTTTACGGCTTTTTTCGCAGAAGGATGTGGCTCAGTAGCTTGGCTCCCCCGAGAGATCGGGGCCAATTAATTGCGACTAGGGCAAAAACATTCCTGGCCTACTCAGATTCGAGACCTCCGACTCGAACCCGACAAGGTGATTGTTGCGACTGGGCCGTTGTGGACTTACCGAATCGAACTTAACCTATGGGGGTACCCGGCGCGTCCGCTAGGATTTTTCTTCGTGTTGTTGACACGGAATTATACCGGAGGACGCAGCTTTCGAGTGCGATTCCAGGCCCAAAAGAGAGATCTTTTCGGGTCTTACCTTCATATTCGAAGAATACGGCATCCGGATGTGCCTAGTCGGCTGAACAATCCAGGTTCTTATGATGTAAATTATCATGTGTAGGAGAGGTAGGTTTTTCCTACCCGATTGTTTTGTTTGAGCTCCATACGAAAGAAATTTCGTGCTGGAAGAAAACTAAGCCCGTATGAAAGAGTTTTCATGTTCGGGATGTTGTGCTCTCACGAAAGAGTTTTCGCGCATAGGGTATTTTTCTCTTGTTCAAAGAGGTCTTGCTTTATGAACTGTTTATGGAAAAATCTCATCTACCCGAAGGAATTGATATTCATACGAAGATAATTTCGCGTTTGAACTTCCAATCGAGAAGATTTGGGTCTTGAATGACGAATGCCATGACGTCATGGCGCACTCCTCTTCTCCCGATGGGACGTGACGGAGTGGCAGCAGATGATGGCTCACCTTGTCAGCTTTTTGACCGGGAAACGAGACGTCGTTCCCGGTTTTTACGCGAGACGCGTAGTAAATGCGCACGATCTTCTGTTAAGATCGTGGCACGAAACAGCACTGGCCGCCGCTTCATTTCATCCTCACGCGTGGCGGCCGTGATAGGCGCCACGTAGCGCATCGTACGGCTGAGATCGCCTCGCCCCATGTATAAATACGGGTGTTAGCGCCGCGGTAAAACTTTCCCAACTCTCTGTCTTCATCTTCTTCCTCGCACCCATCTTCGTCTTCCCCGCGCTCGAGCTCGTGCTGCAAGCAATGGCTGGCGGAAAAAGACGCGGCGCTGCCGGCTCTGCATCCGGTGAACCTTCCGCGCAACCCGCGCCCCGGGCCGGCGACTGGCGCTCCCACAACACCACCGCGAAAAGCATCAAGGAGATGCAGCGGGAGGGGTTGCTGCCGGCGGAGACGGAGAAGCGAGTCCGTCTCGGGAAAAAGGAAGAGGTACCCAATCCTCAATCGAATGAGCGCGTGGTCTTTGTGGACCACGTGACTCGAGGCCTTTCTTTTCCTCTTCATCCCTTCTTCCTCGGGTTGCTGTGTGTCTATGGCATACAGCTTCACGATCTCCCCCCCGAACGCGGTGCAGCACATCACGTGCTTCATCGTGTTCTGCGAATGCTATCTCGGCATTCGCCCGCACTGGGCGCTGTGGAAGGCGCTCTTCAAGGTCCGGATCTTCCGCGAGAGATCACGGGTGGAGTCCGAGCTTGGCGAACCGCTTCGCACCGGCGGCTTCGGGATCCAAGCTCGACAAGAAGGCAGCTACTTCAACATGCATTTCGTCGACTCCGCTCAAAGCTGGCGGAAAAGGTGGTTCTACGTCATCGACAACAGCTCGGGTGGGATTGTAGAGTTCCACCCGTTCGCTGTTCTGACAAGGCGGAAGTCTTGGGGGCACAAGATGTCATCCGAAGAGATTCAGACCGTCGCGCCTTTACTCGCAAGAGTAGCTGCTCTCCGGGATCAGACCGCGGGAGTTGTGCTCAACGGGATGCATCTGGCGAGCATCTTTTTGAAGCGCAGGATCCAGCCACTTCAACAAAGGCCCTCCACCATGTGGGAGTATCAAGGCTCAGAGGATCCCAGTCGAGTAATCCGCGAGGAACTTTCGAATGTAGAATTCGAGAAGAAAATCGCGGGTATCACCCGACTGAAGGTGGGGGAGAAATTCCCCGATTGCTCTGTTGAAGCCTTCGCCGCTTCAAATCCTCCCCCAGCCGAGGTTAGTTTCTTTTTCTTTTTTCGTCTTTGAGTTGTTCCTTTTTCTCGTTCTGAGTCCTAGTCGATAAGGTTTTTCTTGTCATCTTCTTGCCTTTGCAGAGCCTAGCGATGGCGGACTGCTACCCGCCAACTACGGGGAAGCCGCCTCAGAGCAAGTGTCGAGTCATCAAGACGGCGCGATTGACACCAGCGTCGCCAACGCCTCTTCGAGTTCAGAACACGATTCTTCGGATGACGTTGCGGACTCGAATGGCGCTCCGACGAAACGTCGTCGGGTAGATGAGGACGAAGCTACTTCCAAGGATAAATCCTTGGAAGCATCGCCCAGTCAAGCTCCTATCCATGCGACTCCACTTCGCTCCCTTGCTCCTTCGCCTTCGTTCCCAGTGATGACGCCCGCTTGGAACGCGGACTTGCTGGATGACGACGAGGATGACGAGTAAGTGCTTCTTCCTTAATCTTGGTCGAACGTTTTCCGTGCTTCAATATCGATTGTTTCTATCTTTCGGTGCAGTCTGCAGACGATCAGTCCTCGCAGGTACGCCGCTGCCGTTCCTCCCGAGAAGAGGAATAAGGCCAAGGACGCGGGTGAAACTCCCACCGCGGGCACCGTCCAAAACTCCCCCAGAGCAGCCCCCGAAGCCGCGATGATGGTACGTGAAGCTCCCAGCTTTGCCGCCAGGGCTTCTGCTTCTAAGGAAGTAACGGATAGCTCCGCGGATCCGCTGTCTCGCGCCTCCGGCCAGGTAAACTTCATCTTCCGTCTTCAAACCATTTTTTATTTTTATCGGGTGCACGACAGTGCTCCCGATGGGAGTAACCCCCGAGGCTGTAGTCGATCGCATGCGATCGGCCACAGGCTCAAAGTCTAGTTTAATTCCTCTTCATGATTTCATTTTTATCGGGTGCACAGCAGTGCTCCCGATGGGAGTAGCCCCCGAGGCTGTAGTCGATTGTAAATAATCGGGTACAGACTCTATTTTAATTCCTTTTAACTCTTTTGTCTTCGTACTTTTGCAGTCGCTTATTGATTCTCTTGCAGCGATCGGTCGCCGTGTCGTTCTCGCCGAGTCGGATTGCGAGTCGCTTCGAGCGGACCGTAGCCGACTTCAGACTGAAAACGTTCTTCTCAAGGGTGAGCTTTATTGTTTCCCTGTCTTCCGCACTCCGTTCATTCTTGAGTTTTTGACAAGCATCTCTTTGCAGCTCGATTTGAATTTGCAGAATCCGAAAAGGTCAAACTCTCTGAGCAGGTAACTGCTCGGGAGGCTGACCTGACGGCCATTCGACAAGAGCTAGAGGCTTCCCGCATGCAGTCAAAAGATTTTGGTCGACAGCTTGCAGATGCGCGGAAGTCCTTGAAGGAGTTAGAGAAAGCTGGCAGTAAGGCCGACAACGACATTGTCGGGTTCCTCCGTCCCCTTGCTGAGCGCTTCGCGGGTAAGTGTGTTGGGATTTTGCGACTTTGATTCCTCATTTCGCTGTACTTTGCTAAGTATTCTTTCCTTCCTTTGCAGGTCTTCTGGATGTTCCTCTAGAAATCCCTGGACTCCAGCGGGTGGATGTGGTAACCGACACACTTGCCCAGCTTAAAAGGCACGCTGATGGAGTTCTCTCCATGATCAATGATGCCACTCAAGTGCTAGGGCAACTGCACGGTCGCCTCCTCGCCAACGCCACTCCTGCACCCGCGCTAGATGATCTGTTGAAGGTCTTCTCAGAAGGCAAACTTCTGGATGCCTTCGCGGTCGCACAGGCGGAATCTGGTGCGAAGACCGCGATACAATTCGCTTTGGCGCATGGAGTCGAAGGTTTGGAGGAAGCGTACACAGCTCTTCCGGTCGACCCCTCCACGGGCAAAAAGGTACGGCTCTCTCGTTTTAGCGAGCAAGCCGCTATTCTTGCTCGGAAGCTGTCTGAGATTTTTGCTCGGTTGCGGGGAGGGGCGACTGCTGCCAGCGGGAGCACCAATGTTGCTTCATAGATTTTTTCCTTTTTCTTCTCCTTGAATGTAATGAACCTTGGGATGTATTCCCGTACCTTTGTTGTCTTTAATCGATGAATTCATCTTGCAATTCGTTCCCTTTGTTTGTGCATTGTCTCCCGATGGGAGTAGCCCCCGAGCGTTTGTCAGATATGCGATTAGAATTGACTCGAGTAGGGCATCTTACTTCTTTCGTTTTATGCTTCCAGGCTACTGGGTTTGTCGCGGAAACGTCGGGTGGATGTGGTACTCCAGTGAATCCACTTGTTGCCGCTGTTGGCACTTTTGCGGGCCTTCGTGATAAGGTCCAGGAGGGTGAGCGCAGGCTAAAAGCTATGCGCGGGATAGCCGATGTGGCGAAGTCCAAGCAGAAATTGGCAGCTGAACGTGAACAATTTCTGATGGATGAGCTGGCTGTAGTCGCAAGGGACTTGCTTTGTAAGTAGTGCAGCCCCCGTGTCCTTTTCTTCCTTGTTTCCTTATCTGACCGAGTGTGTTTTTTGTCTTCAGTCGTTAATCCGGATGACAGGGAAGAAAAGCAGTGGGTAGAGAATCACATCCTTCAAGGGGCTAGTAGCTCCAAACCTCATGCGAACAACTTTTGGTCTGATCGCAGTCGGGGTTTTGTGATGGCCGCCTTGAAATTTCGAGTCCGCCAGGCGAGAATTCTCGTGAGTTCTTTTCACGAGGTCTTGGTTGCGATGAACGCTGCATTTTACCCACTTGAAAAAGGTCCCGAGGACTGGGGTTATCTTCTCAGTTTGTTTGGACGTGAAGGAGAAGTTCACGCGTGTGTACGCAATCAGATGACGTGCGGCGCAATTGTAGCTCTCTCTTTTGTCCGCATATGGCATCCTGAGATAGATGTTAACTCCGTTGCTCGGCGCCCAGATTATGCAATCGAGGATATCTCGCCGTATTATGATGATGTACGTCCTGCGGCGGAGAAGATTATCCGAATGACCTCTGAAGAGGTAGATAGAGTTTTGGCGACTGAGAATGCTCAGCACTTTGACTGAATTTCGGATGTAAATATCCTGTAATCTGTTTATAGTTTGTAAAAAACTGTTGTAAGGTGTATAACCTCGTGTTTGATGTTGTTTCTTTGTGATGCTTAGTTGTAGGGTAGCCCCCGTGTGTTTTAGGGGGTGTGTACCTGTAACTTGTAGCATGTAAAGAATGAAAAGCTTCGAGTGAATATGACGAAGGAATCGCGTCTTTATTGCAATGACTGAGAAGCCATGTATTCGAACTACAGGACTGGCTAGTATAGCCTTATTTTTGTTGTGATAACAAATAAACCTAAGGATAAAATTTGCGGAGGTGTGCGATGTTCCATGGATTGGAGTAAACCCCTCCGGTCGCTGGATTCTTTAGCCTGTAGGCTCCGCCTGGGATGACTTCATGTATGATGAAGGGTCCTTCCCAAGGTGGCTCGAGCTTGTGTCCTTCCTTCTGTTTGAGCCGCAGCACCAGATCCCCAACCGCGAATGCTCTGTGGCGTATGCGGCGACTGTGATAGTTGCGCAAGGATTGCTGATATACTGCGGATCTTGCGAGTGCGATGTCGCGCATTTCGTCGAGTGCATCCATATCTTCTGCGAGCGCCTTGTTGGAAGTTTCTTCGCTGTAGGCTACAACTCGTGGGGCGATGAATCGAACGTCCTCGGGAAGGACTGCTTCTGCCCCGTATACCATGAAGACTGGCGTGTATTTCGTTGATTGATTAGGAGTTGTGCGCAGACTCCAGAGTACGGAGGGTAGCTCTTCCGCCCAATGTCCTGCGGCGGGGTGTAGACGATCGAGTAGTCGCTTCTTGATGCCCATCGAAACTAAGCCATTGGATCTTTCGACTTGTCCGTTCGTTTGCGGGTGAGCGACTGAGGCAAATTTGAAATTGATGCCTTTTTCCTCGCAGAATTGTTGTGTCTCCTTTGCTGTGAAATTTGTACCGTTATCTGTAATGATGTCGTGTGGCACACCAAATCGACATACAATGGAGTCGAGAAACTTGACGGCGCATTGGGCGCTTGCTGAGGTTACCGGCATAGCCTCGATCCATTTGGTGAACTTGTCGACTGCGACCAGCAAGTGTGTGTATCCACCTGGCGTGGACTTGCGTAGTGGCCCAACCATATCTAGCCCCCATTGTGCAAAGGGCCAGGCTATTGGTATCATGTGTAGTTCCGTAGCAGGGGCGTGTGGCCTTGGTGCGAATCGCTGGCAGGCGTCGCATCGTTCGACCAGGCTTTTTGCATCGTTGGCTGCTGTTAGCCAGTAAAATCCTGCTCGGAAAGCTTTTCCCATTATTGTTTTCCAGCTAGCATGATGTCCGCAGTCTCCTTGGTGTATGTCCTGGAGCAATTCCTTGCCGTCTTCGGGTGCGATGCAACGCTGAAGTATTCCCGAGATACTTTGCTTGTATAATTCTCCGTTGACTACTCGAAAGGATTTGCTACGCCTGATTATCTGTCGAGCCTCACGTGGGTCGGCCGGGAGCTGTCTGTGGAGCAGGTAGTCGAGATATTTCTGCGTCCAGACTGGCTCGACCATGAAAAACTGTCGTGATATATTGTGAATAAGCTCGATAAGCGCGACCTGCGGGCTGTCCTCTGTTTCTGGCGCTGCTGCAGCTTTCTTCACTTTGACTGATCGCTTGATCATCCGTTCGAAGTATATTCCTGGTGGTATAGGTGTATTGGTGGAACCCATGTTTGCCAGTCTATCTGCTTCTTCGTTGCTAGATCTTGCAATGTGTTTCAGCTCGCAGCCTTTAAAGCTTCCTTCGAGTAAGTTGTACATGTCACGATATGCAACCATGTTTTCAGCGATGTCGTCGCATTCTTTCATCGTCTGCTGCACTATGAGATTGGAATCACCGTAGATCATTAATCGGGTAGCGCCACAGGCGATTGCCATCTTCATCCCGTGCAACAGGGCTTCATATTCTGCGTCGTTGTTTGAGGCTGGATCGTCTGGTGGAAAGTCCAGTCGCAGGACGTATTGTAGCTTGTCTCCCCGAGGCGAAATAAGAACGATTCCAGCTCCTGCTCCTTCGTTTCTCTTGGATCCGTCGAAGTACATTATCCAATTGCTCGTGTACTCGGGTGGTCCGGGCGTTTGTAGCTCTGTCCATTCGCTGAGGAATTCCACGAGTACTTGAGATTTGACTGCTTTTCGCTCTGTATAGGTGATGTCCCAGGCGCCCAGCTCGATGCTCCATTTTGCTATTCTTCCGGATGCCATAGGGTTGTTCATGATTGTCCCGAGTGACGCATCATTAACCACTGTAATGGTATGTTCCTGGAAATAATGTTTGAGCTTTCGGGCTGTGAGAACAACTCCATACGCCAGCTTCTGATAATGAGGGTATCGTTGCTTGCATGGCGAGAGCACTTCGCTGATGTAATATATTGGTCGTTGGACTCCGTATGCTTTGCCGTCTTCAGGTCGTTCGACCATGATTGCTGTGCTGATGACCTGGTTTGTAGCGGCTAGGTATAGTAGGAGCGGCTCCCTTTCTTGCGGTGTGGCAAGGACGCGCCTGCTTTGCAGCGATCGCTTCAGGTCTGCGAACGCTTGTTTAGCTTCGGGTGTCCACTCGAATTTGTCCGTCCTCTTTAGTAATTTGTAGAAGGGTAACGCTTGCTCTCCCAATCGTGCGATGAACCTGCTTAGGGCGGCTAGTCGTCCTGCGAGCTGCTGAACTCCGCGTAGATTGGTTGGCTCCTTCATAGTCAGGATGGCTTGTATTTTTTCCGGGTTGGCTTCAATGCCTCTGGCGGATACCAGGTACCCGAGGAGTTTTCCTGCAGGGACGCCGAAAACGCATTTGGTCGGATTGAGCTTGATCCGATATGCATTAAGGGCGTCGAACGTTTCTTTGATGTCCTCGAGGAGTGTGTCCTCTACTCGAGTTTTGATGACGATGTCGTCGACGTACACTTGTACGTTTTTGCCGATGAGATTGGCGAGGCATCTTTGCCTGCAGCGCTGATATGTTGCGCCTGCGTTCTTCAGCCCGAAGGGCATTGTCGTGTAGCAGTAGACACCGTGGGGTGTGATGAATGCCGTCTTCTCTTCGTCTTCCTTTTTCATTCGGATCTGATTGTATCCCGAATAGGCATCCAGGAAGGAGAGGGGTTGGCAGCCTGCCGTAGAGTCCACGATCTGATCGATTCGTGGTAGAGGAAAATTGTCCTTGGGGCAGTGCTTATTCAGCGATGTGTAGTCGATGCACACCCGAAGGATGTCCGTGTTCTTCTTGGGGACCAACACCGGGTTTGCTAACCAGGTGGATATCTTGATCTCCCTAATAAAGTTGGCGGCTAGCAGTCTGTTTATTTCCTCTCCAAGCGCCTTCTGCTTGGGTTCTGAGAATCGTCGAGTCGTCTGTTTGATGGGTTTGGCATTAGGAAAGACTTCGAGTGAGTGCTCGGCAAACTCCCTGGGTATTCCTGGCATATCTGAGGCCTGCCAGGCAAAAATTTCCCAGTACTCACGGAGGAGTTTGACGAGCGCGCTTTCCTATGCTGGCGAGAGGGTTGTGGAAACCATCGCGGTCTTGGCGGAATCCGTCGGGTGCACTTGGTGCTTGCGGGTGTCGCTGTTGGCGCTGAATTCCAGTTCAGGCGCGTTCTTTTTCGTGAGGGGCATGACAGAGTGGTCCGTGGTTTTTGCCAGCTCTTGAAGTTCTTCTTGCATCCCGAAAGATTTCGCGATCTCATTGAATTCTATGTCGCACTTGTCTGACTTCTGGAAGTCTCCGTCGATGGTGATCACACCGTATTCGCCGGGTAGCTTGAGTTTCAGGTACGCGTAATGTGGTACTGCCATGAATCTGGCGAACGCTGTTCGGCCAAGGATGGCGTGGTACTGTGAGGGCCAGTCGACAACTTCGAAGTCCAGGAATTCCCTTCTGTAATTGCTTGGAGAGCCCAGTACAACTTCTAAGTTGATTGTTCCGAGTGGACGGATTGCCTTGCCCGGAACTATCTCGTGGAAGGATGTTTCTGATTCCGTTAGGCCTTCCAGGTTCTTGTTCATTCGACGGAGTGTATCCGCGTAGATGATGTTGATTCCACTGCCGCCGTCCATGAACACGCGGGCCAGGTCGTAATTTCCGATTTGGGCCTGGATGACGAGGGCGGCGTGTCCTGGTCGATAGACTTGTGGTGGATGGTCTTGTTTCGAGAACGTGATGGGCTGATCTGCCATCTTCAGGTACTCGGTATTTGTTGGAGGTGTCTGCACTGCCATGCATAGTTTCCTTGTGTTAGTCTTTTGAGCTCTGCGAGAGGGGCATACCTTCTGTATCATCGCGAGTTGTCCTGCCGGATTCGGGTATGCATTGGCTCCATTGTTTTGTGGAGGTGGCGCAGGTAGTGCGGCTAGCGCCATGTTTGGGTTTGCTGGTGGAGGAGGTGGTGGAGGCGGCTGGAATTGTTGTCCCCCTCCTGGCAGCGGCGGGTAGTTTTGAGTGGATGCGAATCTTTTCCTCGCGAGAGCATCCGAGATGTCAAGAAACTTTCGACAATCCTTGAGAAGGTGTGTTGCCTTAGTTTTGCCCGTGCGCTTATCTGTAAACAGGTGTAGCGAGCAGTATGCATCAAGATCCTCCTCGGGGGACTTTTCTTCTGCCTTTGGTTTCCACTCGCGACTTCCGCGGCGGCCAGAGTCGCGGTTTCACGTGAATTCTGCCGCTACTAATTCCTCCATGTCCTCGTGGTCGTAGTATTTCCTTCTCTTTCTTCGCCCATGACGGTCTTCTTCGTGCGTGGGCGACGATGCTCTTTCATTGCGTACCGCGTCTTCTCCGTTAGCCCATTTTTCAGCTATGATCATTAGCTCCCCAATGGTTTTGGGCGCAGCTCTGCCTAGCTCTTCTCGAAACGCGGTTCTTCTCGCTCCTTTGGCGAAGGCCTCAATCGCCACCTCTTCTGAGATGGTTCCTGCGGTGTTCCTGAGTGTGGTCCACCGCTGGATATATTCTCGTGTGGATTCGCCACTCTTCTGTTTGCACGCTCGTAGTTCTTCGATTGTGGCTGGCCTCTTGTACGTCGACTGGAAATTTTTGCAGAAATCATGGTGCAGGTCGTCCCATGATGCGTAGCAAGATTTAGGTCTTCTTTCCAGCCAACTGCGGGCCGCGCCTGTAAGATGCAAATTGAGGTATTGCATGGCTGTGTTCTTGTTCCCACGTTGGCATTTTACTGCCGTGAGGTAATCGCTTAACCACTGGGAGGGCTCGAGCGAGCCGTCGTATTTAGTCACCTCCGTGCTGAGCTTGAACCTCTTGGGTAGAGGTGCTTCTCGGATGCTGCGAGCGAAACAGAGCGCTCCACAGGTTTCGTCGTCTGAGGACCTGGATGAGGAGCGTTCGCGATACCGTGAAGCTCTCGCCCTATCCACCTTCTTTTGGGCGAGATCTGATCGCGCGTCGTATTCGGACCGGTCGCGGTCGTTGTCTTTCCTTGGTTCTTTGCTTCGCTTTCTCGAGCGGATGCTGTGGCGCCGCGAGCTTTTGTCTCTCGGGCTGTCGTCGCTGCTGCTTCGACTGTCGCCGCGACGGCGGGCTTCTTTTCCTCGACCACGCCGTGGCGATTTGTGTTTCCTCGGGGATGAACTTCTGTGTCTGCGGGGCGTTTCTTTGTCCTTGTTTTTCTCCTGTCGCTCCTTCTCCAATTCTTCTTCGGTCTTCTTGCGATCGTGGGAAGCGAGCCTTGCGGCCGCCAATCCTAGTCCTTTGCGAATTTGTTTGTACTGTTCCACCCGAGGGTCGCTGTCCGTCGGTTGGTTCATCTGCATGTAGGTTGCTGCGGCTAGGATCGCGGCAGCTGGGGTTTGCGGATAGACATTGCCGTCATCGTCGACCCTCATGAAGGAAGACGTGGTCGACCGGTCGGTCGCAGTCACGGATTCGTGGCCCCTTGACGATGTTGCGTGTCCCTTCCTCGCGGGTCGGGTACCGACTGAGGGTGCAAGGGACTGTTCGACTCGCCGCAGGCTTGATTCATCCGCCGCTCTTCTGCGACGGGCTAGATCCGCCCGGGCTTCTTTGATGTTTGAGGCCGCTCTTACTAGGTGGTAGTGGTAGGCGGTTAGGTCTTCTTGTGAGGCTCCTGCCGCGGGTGGCTGACTCCGCCGCATGGCCTCCTTGGCCATCTTCCAGGCCTCCCGCGAAACGCCGATTATATCGCGCTCGGTTGCGCTGTATTCGGTTTCCGAGGGTTGTTCCGATCCTGCCATGCAGACTTGGGCCAGTCGTGGCTCGTGCGTCCTAGGCGCAGATCGGAAGGCTTCCTGTACCCGAGATGGTTCCTCTGCCGAGAGGGCGTGGTAGTCGACTGTGTTGAAGCGGATGGACTCGCCACTTTTCTCCATAGGGAAGCGCGAGTTGACGGCTCCAGATTCAGGTTCAGATTCATCCGAGAAGTGGAGGATTCCGTCTCTGTTCGCCATGAAGTTGAAGCTTCCGAACGTTAGGGTGACACTCTTCTCGAGATCCTCGAACACCGGGCGTGATTCCGGCGAGTGAGGCGTGACTATGACGGATCCGATCCGTACGAGATTGTTCGGAGCCGTAGTCGATGGTTTCCAACGGGAGTTGGATGTCGATGAAGCCGAAGATGCCGGTGATCCAGCGCCCGTGATCCCCACGGTCGGCGCCAATTGTCGAAGTTCTGATTCCACAAATCCCTCAGGTGACCCTATCGGGTTTCGACTAGGAGAAGTCATGAGCGCTGGTGAAATCGTCGGCTTGACAGGGGGAGAGATTTACCCAGGTTCGGGGCCCTCGAAGAGGTAAAACCCTTACTCCTGCCTTCTGCTGATCTGTATTGGATGATTAGATTGGTTACAGGTTGCTCGAATCGAGAGTAGATCTCGAGTTCCGAGGCTTTTTGGTCGTGCGGTATTACTTGGTCCTCTCCTTGGGGGCTCTCCTGGCCTTATATAGATGGCCAGGTCTCGAGTTCTACCCGGAGAGGACTCAAACCCTAGCCCGGTCGGTTACAAGTTTCCTAACTTAACCCGCAAGTTGATGCGGGTGGGCTTAACATGGGCCTTCTAGAGTACTCCAAGGATGCTTCCTTTTGGGCCTTGACCAGAAGGCCTGATACGGGGTGTCCTTACCCGCAGGGTCCAGGATCCATATCTTCGTCAGTGGGAGGCGGCATGCCCAGCTGCTCGGTGGCGCCGACGCGAGCAGCCCGTATAGCCGTTGACGTGGAAGGAGCCACGTAGCCCGGAATGTTCCGAGGCATCTCGTAGGGCTTGTGACCCTTGGCCGCAGCCGGCTCCTCGATGACCTCAGTCGCAGTGGCCGTGCCTTTCCTGGCATCGATAGCCGGTCCCATCATCATCACCTCCACGCTGTCCGCAGAGCAGCCAGCCGGCTTCCCGCGGGCAGCGACTACATCAGGAGGATCATCCGCGACGAGCACCTCCTCCGGAAACTCACGGATGACGGCGGTGGCGACGTACACCAGATGCGTGCCGAAGGAGAGGACCGAGCTGCCTGCAGGCACGGGCCGGCCGCCAAAATCACCGGCGTTGTCGGTGACGAAGTCGAAGGAGCCAAATTTGTGGACAAGGCCACAGACCACACGCTCCCCCGATGCAGAAATCGGTCCCGTCCGAATATGAACCCCAGCCAGCGCCGCTGCTGGCTCCACGGTGGGCGCCAACTGTCGTGGTGTGGAGGAGACAGATGCCATGGGATGGCTAATTGTTAAGGTCGATGGACGCTGTAGGTATTCGGGGAGGGATCGCACGTCGAGTGGACGCGCTCAGGAACACTGCAAACACCTCGATCTACCCAGGTTCAGGCCCCTCGTGTGGAGGTAACACCCCTACTCCTGCTTATCTCTCTGTATATAGTTCTGCCGAGTAGCCACAATACAACTTAGGCTCTCAGCCGAGTAGCCAGCCTCTCGTTCTCTCTCTCTGTGTTGCACTAAGGAGCGCAATAAATGCTCTCAGGGCAACGTCCCACGCGCAAGAGGGGGCTGGGCACCTTATATACTGGTACCCAGCGAGTAAAGAACGATTAAAGGCACACGATAAGACAACGCCTCTATAACAGCAGCAGCACGCTTCCGTGTTCCCGCTGACGTCGTTGCGAGAAGTCGCCGCGCCGTCAGCCTAACAGGACTTGTCCACCCTGTCAGTCTCACAGAGTAGGCTCCTGATATGTCCTGTCCCCTGTGTCAGTGACAAGACACGACAGACGCCCACCCTCACTGTACCCACGCCGTAGCGCAGATAATCATGCTTCTTGTAAGTTGAACCGCACGCCTGTACGGCTGCGGGGTATGCGGGATCTCGTCAGAACGGCTCCATTGACCTTTTTCCCGAGTAGGATTGATGCCCATCTACTCGGTCCACCTGATCTCTACTCGGATGATTCCAATCTTTCTCTTTATCTTCTCTTGGCCTTCAATACTTATTACCGAGTAGCATCTACCGGATACCAGATACCCGGGTAGCCGCCTACCCGGTAAACAGTACTCTGATCTCTGTTTTACCACATGCCTTACCCCTAGTCGGGGGTAGCCCCCCGACAGTTTTTGGGGAGCGTCTCCTATGCGACTGCTTGCTGCTGCTGTACATCTACTTCGACTACTACCACGTCGCCCTCTTCGTCAACATTTCCACCGAAGCCGAACGCGTTGCTGCTGCCGCCGAGGCCGCCACTGCTGCCACCGAGGCCGCTGCTACTGCTGCAGCTGCCACCGCTGCTGCCATGGCTACGGTTACTGCTAACTGGCCAATCGCAGGGTATAACACGTTTATCCCTGCCCTTATTATTTCCATGTGTGCCATACTAGTAGTTTGCGTAGATGTGTCTACTGTCAACCTAGTATGCAGGAATATGGTTAATTATCAGTATGTTTACGTCATGCTCGTGATTTATACTTGGATTAATTTAATATGTAAATTGCCTAAATTCTTAAATAGATATCTTATGACTGATGGGGGTTCTCATTTTATTCATGGTGGTTTTAGAAAAACTCTTGCTAAATATGATGTTAATCATAGAATTGCCTCACTCTATCATCCTCAAACTAGTGGGCAAGTAGAATTATCAAATAGAGAAATCAAATCTATCTTGCAAAATACTGTTAACAAATCTGGAAAAAATTGGGCTAAGAAATTAAATGATGTTCTGTGGGCTTATAAAAATCCGATGGGCATGTCTCCTTATAAGATGGTTTATGGAAAAGCTTGTCACTTGCCCCTAGAATTAGAACATAAAGCTCATTGGGTAGTGAAAGACCTAAATAGAGATTTTAAACTTGCTGGTGAGAAAAGGTTGCTTGACTTAAGTTCTTTGGATGAATGGAGGAGTTAAGCATATGAAAATGCTAAGCTCTTTAAAGAGAAAGTTAAAAGGTGGCACGATAAGAGAATTATTAAAAGAGAATTTCATGTTGGTGAGAAAGTGCTATTGTATAGGTCTCGTCTCAGATTTTTTGCAGGAAAATTACTCTCGATATGGAAAGGACCTTTTGTTATCGAAGAGGTATATCGTTCGAAGGCAATTAAAATTGTTTCCCTTGAAGACAACTCTTCACGAGTGGTGAATGGACAAAGACTCAAGCATTATATTTATGGAGATCCTTACAATGAAAATGTCGATTGTATTCGAGCCATGATCTAAGAGGAATTTATTAAGAAGCATATTTCAGAAACTATAGAGTCAGTTTTCGAATAGGTATCAGTTTTGATAAGAAAACGTTCGCGAAACATCTTCCAACTTTTATTTTTACTGTTTTTGGAAAATATGAAAAATTATGAGCCAGAAACGAGAGGGAGACGGAGCCCGGAGGCTCCACACCATGTGATGGAGGGATAATAACCCGGTAGGCCAACTCCAGGGTGTAACCCGGCCCAAGGGACACGGCGCAGGATCTGGCTAAGGATAACGAAACTTCTGGAAGGCCCAAAGTTTGTAGGCCTCGTAACCCGGATTGTGGGTTGCGGTAAGGAAAGCTAGGGTTTGTAAGCGGTGTCCGGGTAGGATTCAGGGTGCGCCTTGGAGGGCAAGTCGGGGGGGGGGGGGGTACGGTGCTTTATAAACCGACCCCTAAGCCTAGTTAAAAGAGATCCAAGAGTTCTAGCAATCTCGCCTAATATCGAGTATCCAGTGTAACACGCAATTTGAGTTATTATCTTGAGATCGGAGACTCGGCGACTTGATGGCCGGATACCAGATCAAAGTTCATCATCATGTTTTCCTCTGAGCTAAACCCTCTCCCAAACGCCTGTGTCGCCTTGCCCCAAGATCAGTTACCCCCGGTAACGTCTGCCGTGATTATCCCACGACAGTTGGCGCCCACCGTGGGGCCTGCGTCCAAAGGTGTTTACATCACGGGAGAAGCTCGGAAGAACATGGAGAATTTCGTCGTCGGCGAGATCTACGTCGACCACAAAGGAGAAAAGATGGTGGACGATTCCGGCTGGGGGCCAGGGTTGGATCACCTCGAATCCGGATCTACTGTGACGATCGGCCAGATCAACATCTTCATCGGTATGGTACGTACGTCTGATTTAAAAGGACAATATCATGTGCATACTACAGGAACTTCTAGCAGGGACAAAGAGACATTAAAGCAAGCGGTAAACTCGGTTTCCTCAGCCGTTCCGGGATACCTGAGATGGGCGGAACGGGAGGTAACGTGGAGCAGAAGAGATCACCCGGAAAGAATAGAGCGCCCAGGAGTCTTGGCATTGGTAGTTGCACCACAGGTCAACGGTTACGAGTTGAAAAGGGTCCTAATGGACAGTGGAAGTAGCATTAATATCTTATATTGGGAAACCTTCTTACGCATGAGTCTCAAAGAGTCCCAGCTACAGAAAAGTTCAACGGTTTTTCATGGGATTGTGCTGGGTCACTCAGCGTCCCCCGAGGGAAAGATCACGTTGGAGGTTGCTTTCGGAGAATCAACGGACAATTATCGAGTTGAGTGGCTCACGTTCGAGGTGGTCAAATTGCGCAGTCCTTATCACGCGCTGTTCGGAAGACCGGCTTATGCTAAATTCATGGCTAGGCCGTGTTATGTATATTTGCAGCTAAAAATTCCGGGTCCTAAGCAGACCATCACCATACATGGAAGCCGGGATATAGCGGCCGAGTGCGACGAAGGAGATTCAGTGATGGCCGAACAAGCCTGCAGAAAAGAGGAGCTCAAGTATTACCGGTCTCAAGTACATCCGGATGATAGAACAGCACTGAAAAGGCCGAATACTGAGGACGAAAGAGCAAAATTCAAGGCAGCACAGGACACCAAGAAGATAGATTTTGTTGAAGGTGATTCCACTAAGCAATTTACTATAGGGTCTAACTTGGGAAGAGAGCAGGAGAAGGCACTTGTGGAGTTTATTTGTTCAAACGCGGACGTATTCGCCTGAACACCTAGCGACATGCCGGGTATCCCTACAGATTTGGCAGAACACAGTTTGCACGTAGATCCCAAGTCCAGGCCTGTGAAGCAGGGTTTGAGGAAGATGAATGAGGAAAGAAGGAAAGCTATAGGTGAAGAAATTGCTCGGCTACTGACAGCCGGCTTTATCATGGAAGTATTTCACCCGAATTGGTTAGCAAATCCGGTTCTAGTGATGAAAAAGACCAACGAGTGGAGGATGTGCATCGATTTCACGAGTCTCAACAAGCATTGCCCAAAGGATCCGTTCGCACTACCAAGGATAGACCAGATCGTAGATGCAGTAGCCGGGAGTGACCTGCTATGCTTTCTGGACGCATATTCCGGGTACCATCAAATTAAGCTCAAGAGGGAGGATTGGGAGAAGACATCATTTATAACCCCTTTTGGGGCCTTTTGTTACAAAACCATGACGTTTGGATTGAAGAACGCTGGCGCAAATTATCAACGGTGTATTCAGAAGTGCTTCGAGGACCAAATTGGACGCAACGTCCATGCTTATGTGGATGATGTGGTTTTCAAGACCAGGAAGGCGGAAACATTTATCGATGATCTAAAGGAAACGTTCAAGAACTTAAGAAGGTACCAGATGAAGCTTAACCCGACAAAGTGCGTGTTTGGAGTTCCAGCCGGGAAATTACTCGGCTTTATCGTCTCCGAGAGAGGAATTGAAGCAAACCCGGATAAAATCAAAGCTATCCAAAATCTGAAAAAGCCGGAAAATTTGAAGCACGTTCAAAAACTCACGGGCTGCGTAGCAGCCTTGAGCCGATTTATCTCCAGACTCGGGGAAAAGGCAATACCATTGTACCGGCTCTTGAGGAAGTCCGACAAATTCGTATGGGATCAGGAGGCGGATGAGGCGTTCGAGGCACTAAAAAAGCAGTTATCTGAAGCACCAGTACTAGCGGCCCCGAGTCCTAAAGAGCCTATGTTGCTATACGTGGCAGCAGGCCCCCGAGCCGTCAGTGCAGTAGTGGTTGTGGAGCGTAAAGAGGATGGGAAAGGTTATCCAGTCCAGAGGCCGGTTTATTATGTCAGTGAAGTATTATCAGAGGCAAAGCAGCGGTATCCGCATTGGCAAAAGCTGGTTTTCGGGGTCTTCATGGCCAGCCGGAAACTGAAGCCGTACTTCCAGGAACACCCTATAACAGTAGTTAGCTCAATACCAATGTCGGATATCATCAGAAACTCGGATGCAACCGGAAGAATAGCCAAATGAGCGATAGAGATGGGGGATTATCACATCAGCTACGAGCCCAGGTCAGCAATCAAATCTCAGGCTTTGATCGATTTTGTTAATGATTGGACACACACAGGCATGGCCACCATGGTTCCAAATTCCGAGTCATGGATCATGCACTTCGATGGGTCAAAGCAATACGAGGGGTCAGGAGCTGGAGTGGTGCTAACATCACCCAAAGGAGACAAATTGAGTTATGTACTACAGATCCACTTTGACTGTTCCAACAACGTGGCCGAGTATGAGGCCCTATTGCACGGCTTAAAGGTAGCCAAGGAGATGAATATTAAGAGGATACGATGCTTTGGAGATTCGGACCTGGTGGTACAGCAGGTATCAGGAACTTGGGATAGAAATGACGCAACTATGGCAGCATACCGCAGGGAGGTCGATAGGGTTGCAGGATGTTTTTCCGGGTATGAGGTGGAGCATATAGACAGGAGAAAGAATGAGGCAGCAGACGCCCTCGCTAGACTCGGCTCGCGCAGAGAGCCGGTTCCACCTAACGTTTTCCTGGACGAATTATGGCGACCATCAGTTAAAACCGAGTCTGAGGAGGAACTGGCAAGTAAAGATCCGGATATGGAGCTCATGGCCACTATACGCGCTATTCCCGAGTGGACAGAACCGTTTTTGGCCTACCTATCACGAGGCGAGTTACCACAACAGGAGGTGTTAGCAAGGCAAATTTTGCGGCGAGCAAAGGGGTATTCTATCATCAATGGGGAGTTATACAAGAGAAGTGCCACAGGAGTATTTTTGCGCTGCGTAGCACCAGAAGAAGGCCGACAGATTCTCAAGGAAATCCATGAAGGTGATTGCGGGCATCATGCGTCTACAAGATCCCTTGTGGCCAAAGCTTATCGACACGGATTTTTCTGGCTCACGGCTCTAGCAGATGTGGAACGATTAGTAGCAAGGTGTGACGGATGTCAAAGGTACGCTCGCCAAACCCACGTGCCGGCTATGGAATTACGGACCATCCCGTTAACTTGGCCGTTCGCTGTCTGGGGTTTGGACATGGTTGGCCCCTTTCATATGTCACCTTGTAAAAAGACACACCTTTTAGTGGCTATTGATAAGTTTACCAAGTGGGTAGAGGTCATGCCAGTTACCAACTGTGAAGCAGCTACAACAGTCAAGTTCCTGAAAAGAATAATCTACCGGTTCGGGTATCCTCACAGCATAATTACCGACAACGGAATCAACATGTCCCTTGGTGAGATGGAAAAGTTCTGTGGAAACAATGGAATCCGGCTTGATGTAGCATCAGTGGCTCATCCACAGGCCAATGGACAAGTGGAGAGGGCAAATCAAGAATTGCTTCACGGACTAAAACCACGACTGCGAGTTCCCTGTGTTAGGGCTGCTGGTGCGTGGGTCGAAGAGCTTCCTGCCGTGGTTTGGGGTATCAATACTACACCTAACAGGTCTACTCAGATGACGCCCTTCTTCATGGTCTATAGCGTGGAGGCAGTGCTACCGAGTGATATTATTCATGACTCACCACGAGTATCAGCATACGTCGAAGTGGAGAATGAAAAGACCCGGCAAGACGCCGTGGATATGTTAGAAGAACAAAGGGAACAAGCCCTAGAAAGATCAGCCATATATCAGCAGGATTTACGAAGGTATCATAGCCGGCGCGTGAAAACCCGGGTCTTCCAGGAAGGAGACCTGGTTCTGCGCCTGGTATAGTCAAACGAAGGAAAACACAAGTTATCACCACCATGGGAAGGACCGTTTATCGTAAGCCGGAATTTGCATAATGGGTCATATTACTTGATAGATGCAAGGGAAGAGTCGACCACAGTTAATGACACCGCTCATACCACTTTATCTATGCAAGAAAGAGACAGACCATGGAACGTGGCTCAGCTACGTCCATATTATACTTAGCAAAAATTATGTTGGCATGTGGAATTGAACGATGTAACAGGCACCAGGTTTTCAGACGCACTCTTTTCCTATCCAGGGTACCCTTGGGGACTGGACGGGTTTTTAATGAGGCGGCTTGCTGGCCTAATTTTTTCATATCAAGTAAAGAGGTGATTATCAAGAAAAGAGGTGATTATTATCGTGTTCTGTACTCTCAATATGATGCATATATTTAGGTCTTGGGGGCTGGTTGCTTGAATAGCACAGTTGCAAACTCAAAGACCCGGCCATGATGCCTATGAGTTATAAGGGTCGATTACTTGCAAACGAGTACGGCTGCAATCTTATAACCGGACGAAGGAGCCAAATTTTCTTGACCATTCTTACTTAAGCTCGATGTGACTCGCAACAAAGTGGCATGATTTGTTCGCTTACGATTACAGTCAGCCATGACGCCCAGTGGGACTTGCCTGACCCTGTCTTCGTATAGATGTAACAATATGGTATCCACGCGAAAGCCGGCTTACAGTATAAGATAGTCAAAAGGGTCATCTAAACCACAAGTTATGCAGAGTACAAGGCTAATAACCGAAAACTCAACGATTATTAAGCATAACTTCAGGTCCTGTGTGAAACAACTCGGGGTTTTTTGTGGACTTAGCAGCAAACACTCCGTTCTCCTTGAAAGATCACGTATCCTAGACTCGGAAATCCGGGTCCTGGAAACTCGGGATCTTAAGAGAGAGAAAATTGCTTAGTTGTTAAGGTTCAAAAAATCCAAACATCCGAGTCTTGGGGACTTGGGGACTTAGAAGTAATCCCGCTTGTCAACACCCATGAAACCCGGAAACCGAGTCTCACAAAAGGAACAATAAAGAAAGTTGGATATCGAGAATAAAGAAAGTCGGATATCGAGAATAAAGAAAGTTGGATATCGAGAATAAAGAAAGTAGGATATCAAGATCACATGGGTTCAAAAGTAGATAAACATAAAAGCCAGAAGAGGCACAGGGTGTATCAGGAACTTAGAATGCATTACAAAATTCCGATAAAGAGTATCAAAGGTGCACAGGCGCACCATTCAAAAATAATTGTTTAAACGGCACATCAGGCCGACTGACGCATGAGAAGTGGCAGGTATTACTCGGCATTCTAAGCCGCGGCGTCCATCTTCGCCTTGCCTTTGCCATCACTTGTGGTAGCAGCAGCACCCGGGTCAGCAGTAATGCCGGCTCACGCAGGTAGAGGGATGATGGGTATAGAGGTAGCAGGCGCAGAGTCGGCTTCAGCCTTCTTCTTTGCAGCTTCCTCCCTAATCTTGGCAGCTTCTTCCTTCCATCGGGCAAGCATGTCGTATGGCTTGGGGCGATCTGCCTTAATAACCTTGTCACTAGCATCATATGCAGGAAGAATAGAATCGATCTCCAAACTGGCGGCGATCACACTGGCCGGGTGACGAACTTCTTTCTGAATAGCTTTGAAATTCTTTGGTGAGAACTTGGACCCGTCTTGATTGAATTCTGGAAACCCGCCCATCAGCTTGGCCGGCTCTAGCTTAGGGAAATAAGCTTTAGCCAGCGCAAGACCCCGGGTTACTCCAAACCGACAGGATGAGCGCTTCCAATGCCAAATCCACTCAGGAATGGTGGAGCAGACTTCCAGCAACTTTTTCATGTTACCAGGTCCAACACCCGGTAGTCGTAGTTCATCGAGAATCCATCCAACTCCGGCACTGAGCTGCCGGACAGTATCTTTAATGAGCTTCAGCTTGGCAGTATCATCCTCTTCCGGGATCGCATCATCCGGACCTGCGGAAAGTAAGAAAAGTAATGAACAAGGGGATCCGGCTATTCATCCAAAGGAAAATCCGGGTCTTAATTGCTAAAGTTCAAAGATCATACCAGTTGCTGCGCGGTAGGTATCGGCAATCTGCACAGAAAGTGTTGTTAGCCTGTCCTCAGCCAAGTGAGCCCTTTTCCTATACTTCCTTGTGATTTTTCCACTCCTACGAGCTTCAGCTTCAGCTGCTTCGCGAAGAGCTGTCTCCTTCACAATACGTTTGGCAGCCTTCGCCAGCTTCTTCTCAGATTGCGCAACAAAATCCTAGGTGGAAACACAAGGAAGGGTCAGTCGGATTTATTATGAAGTTCCAAGTAAATTAAACCAGTAATTCACTTGGAACTTGGGGACTATACAAGGATACAAGTGGTGTTACTCAAACTTACCTTGTGCTTTGTTATCAAAGCATCTAGAATATTCTCTTCATCGGCCTTTAAGGTGTAGAGGGCATCAAGCATTTGGGCGAACGTCATGTCCTCAGGGCGAACTCTAGAAGGGCCGGCAGATTGGTCTTCCGGCTGGGGAACTTTCCCGGTTCTTGGGGTCGAAACCCGGACCGTCTGAGTGTCTGGGTTAGGAGAGCCCGTATTCGTCTCCAAGATCTCAATATCTTTGTCCACTTCTTCAGAGGATTTTGGAGACACGGTTTCCTATTGAGCCGGGTCATTGAAGGGGTCTTGTTCTTGGCCGTCTTCAGCTTCATTATCAACTGCAACATCCGTGTTAATAGTCGGCCCCTCCGCCCCCTGCTTTTCTGCTTCTGTGATTTCCGGGTCACTAGTGGTAGCTTGGGCGCTAATAGGAAAGAGGAAAAAGTGGTTAGCGATATAGATTGGTAGTTATCAGGTATAAAAGGATATCGAGCGATGGAGACTTACCCGGTGTTCACAGCGTAATCCGGCGGGAGTTCGCCGCTGGAGGCGGACGAGGTCGCCAAAGGCACCGATAGCGGCACCCGGAATTGCCCAGCGAGTGGGTGGCTAGGAGATGGGTGGCGCTGAGGAGATTTGGAGGGCTGAGGTGGAGGAGTGCTGGCTCGGTGAGCAGGTGAAGTGGAGATACCCGGGTTAAGGGGATCCTCGCCCGGGGAACTCCGGGTCAACCTGCGCTTAGCCGGGAGAGGATCCTTCAAGAATGATGAGTGTGACAATTGTTGATTAAGTTTACGCATGGTATCGAAGGAGTAAGGCTCAGAAGACATAAAGGAAAAAGGAACCTTTGCAACCACTCCTCGGGCCTTCCTCTTGGCCCCGACTGTGACCTCCTGATCGGATTCAGTGGCCTCCGGGTCTTCCTCTTCCCTTTCTTCTTCGTCTTCCAGCCCTGAAAATCGAGTATGTATCCGTGGGAAAAAGGTAAATGGTAGGAAAATAATGCAAGTAAAAGATAACATGAGATTCGGATAAGTACCTTCATCATCATTAGCCGGCTCGTCCTCTTCTTCCGGGTCTCTGGAGGGGGGGGGGAGGTTTCAACTCTCCAGAAGGGATCATCAGCCTAAAATCAGAAAGATGAAAGTAAGAATTGGAAGTTGCATCAGGTCAAAGTGTGAAAAAAGGTTATGAGAATCGGATCTTACCGCTGGAGCCGGGTTTTCCCGAGTGAATGGAGGTAACCCGGTAATGTTCTTTATCACCTCCAATTTTTCTGTCAAGAAACTCTTGATGGTTTTGTTGGTATCACCGGTTGCAAAGTTCTTGATGGAGTATCGGAGCGCGTCTGTGGTGTGCCCCGAATACTCGCACATCAACTTGGTACGGGTAGAGTTGGGCTCCGGAAATCGACCCACGTCTTCACCAAGTTGAGCCCAAGAAGGCCTTGGGCCGAGAGGACAGCTATCCTAGCTAGCAAAGGCTGGATGGCCTCCCTGTCCGACTCAGGGGCAAAGGCATTGAAAGACTCGGAGATATCTAGGAGACCCTCCGAGTAACCCGGCAATCTTCTCTCGCCGGGTAAGGAGGTGTCTCGGCAGTAGAAAAAGGAGAGTTGCCAATGCTTAACGTGAGAGTTTAAGTTAAGGGTTGGCATAGGGGAATTCTTGCGGCGCTGGATGGAAACCCCGCCGCAAGTCAAGAGCGCCCCGTCACCGCTTTCGCGGCACGGTTTGCATTGGAAAAGTTCTATGAAAAGAGTCAAATTTGGTGGAATGCACAAATAGGACTCGCAAAGGACGATGAAGTGGGTTATGTTCAATATAGAGTTAGGCCCTATATCGAACACCCGGAGGCCGTAATGGTTAAGGACTTCCCGAAAGAAAGGGTGACCCGGAGGACGGAATCCCCGGGTCACGTGTTCTATGAAGCAGATTACCTCGCTGTCAGCGGGTGTGGGCCGGGTCTCGTCACCCGGTGCCCTCCAGTGGATGTCCTTCTGGGAAGGGAGGAATCCCAACTCGGTCATCCCTTCTAGCTTGGCCTTCGTGGCTGTGGATCTCCCCCAGTTGGCGGATATGGTCTGGATTGTCTTTGCCTGAGCCGGCTGCTTTCCTTGTCTCTTAGGAGCCATGGGATCAACCTGCGAAACACCAGGAAAAAAGATGCAGGGAATGAGACTCGGACATATTGGGATATCCGAGTATGTACTCGGGGGTATCTAGAAGGTGTGAAAACTAAGAACTATCCGGGTACTGTGCCACGGAGTGAAGGTTGCGAATTATCCGGGTATCAAGTACAACTATGGAAATTATTGGTCACTTACGTATTGGAATGAGTTTGGGGAAGACGGATGGTTGCCCATGTGTCTACTGCAAGCAAAATAGCCGGAAAAGGAGGATTTTCCGGGTGTTAATGATATGCGCGGAAATTTGGATGAAATGGATCTAGATTGGAAAACTTGCGAACGATTCTACGGGGAAATTGGTGATTAATAACGATAGGAGGGTGGTGTGTGATCATCCAACAGGTTGTTGAAGGAGTTGGCGAGCATTTAAACCATCTAATTCGGTGTGACGGGAAACACGGTCTGCGGATTGACCTAGATCCAATCTAGACTGAATCGAAAAAAATCGCGGGGCTAGATTGACGAATACTTACTAGAAGAAATTGGAATGTGGCCTGGCGGCGGCCGGTGTCGTGATCTAGATCCCTCCTTGCAGCTCTTGATGAGCGGAACGCAGGTGCGGTGGCGGAGTTTGGCGGCGGCGCGGAGCGATTCAGGGTTGGATGTAACTGGCGGCGGCCTTGTTACGGCGGCGTGCTCGGGATTCTCGAGGTGTTGCGGTGCGCAGGGAGTGAGGGAGCCAATGAAAGATTGGAGGGATGTTTGGAAGTCCAAGTTACCCTCTGGGCTCTATTTATAAGGTGTGGGCGGATACACCTATCCCGACGGGCGGAATCCGGAAGATTTGGGGTGATGGCTATCCGCGCGGATTTTACGAGATATGCTTCACATGACCGAGCAAGATATCCGGACGAAAAAGAGAAGGGGATCCTCTCCATGGTATCGGGATCAATTATCGAGTAAAGTATAGAGTTTTGGCATTTTTATCAAGGTTTAGACCCGGAAAGTTAAGCAGAGCGTCTGGAGAAAAGCCGGGTTACTATATGGCCACCATGGAGTTAGGCCTAGCTATATATCAAAGCACCTTAACCCGGCCTCCATACACTTGTGTGTTTGATATTTTTGCAGGGAATAGCCAGTGCTTCAAGGAAGGATCCGTGAAGCCCAAGCTATTCTGGGGACTACTGATGGAGGGATAATAACCCGGTAGGCCAACTCCAGGGTGTAACCCGGCCCAAGGGACACGGCGCAGGATCTGGCTAAGGATAACGAAACTTCTGGAAGGCCCAAAGTTTGTAGGCCTCGTAACCCGGATTGTGGGTTGCGGTAAGGAAAGCTAGGGTTTGTAAGCGGTGTCCGGGTAGGATTCAGGGTGCGCCTTGGAGGGCAAGTCGGGGGGGGGGGGTACGGTGCTTTATAAACCGACCCCTAAGCCTAGTTAAAAGAGATCCAAGAGTTCTAGCAATCTCGCCTAATATCGAGTATCCAGTGTAACACGCAATTTGAGTTATTATCTTGAGATCGGAGACTCGGCGACTTGATGGCCGGCTACCAGATCAAAGTTCATCATCATGTTTTCCTCTGAGCTAAACCCTCTCCCAAACGCCTGTGTCGCCTTGCCCCAAGATCAGTTACCCCCGGTAACGTCTGCCGTGATTATCCCACGACACCATGAGGTGGCGCGGGCCCACCCCTGGCCACGCCAGCCTATGGTGTGGGCGCCCCGGAGCCCCTCTCCGACTCGTTTTCGACCTGGACTTTCTTTTCATTATGAAACTTTTTGCTATATAATCCCCCGAACCCCCCGAGGTTCGTATATCGTTTTCTCATCGTGTTTCAGTTTCAAGCTGATTCTGCCAGGATCTGTTTTCGGGTTTAGAAGCATCATGGTATCCGCCGACGACAATAAGGGGAAGGGACCAAAGGAAGATGATACCCAAGACCTGAAGCCAGAGGAGGAGATCGAGAGTGGAGCTGAAGGAGATGTAGAAGAAAACCCACGAGTGCATCCACACGCCACGGTCGCAAGCATTAGAGTGGTGGGTAACCCCTTGAAGCTCAAGAGAAGCGCGCGGATGACCACTATAGGGAAGGTTCCACGCCAATCCCTATATTCGAGGACACCTGCTGCGGGAATCAAGAACTACTTCCACACATTAATTCATGATTATCAGTACAAAAAGGTGCCCCATAGGGATTTGCCCTCTATGTGGGATATGAATCATTCTAGCCGTGAAGAGGAAGGAAGCTCTCAACCTAAGGCAGAGTGGGGAAAAAATCTTGGTGGCTGGGATTCACCGTCTGACACGCATGCAAACTGTATTGATCGCAATAGGGAGGTGATGCGTATGCTTATGTTCGCGATTGAAGATCTGAAGAAATCAATTGATAAGCTCATTGAGAAGGATTCACCACCACCATCGAAGAATTGATTCGTCATTGGTTTTGGCATCCCCTCGGCTTGTTCCTAGCTTGGGGGAGTGCCGCGGTATCACATCACTATCTTTCATCTTTTTACTTTTTCAGTAGAGTCATATCATGAGTAGAGAGGTTATCACATAGGATGGTTTGCAGTATGGAAGTGTCTCTCCTTAGTTGGTTATCGTTGTATCCGTTGGTGTGATTTGCCGGTTTGAAATATTAATGAGAAGTTTCATCATTTACCTTATGCACACGTTATTTCAGTTTTCAATTTCTGTCATATGGTTGAGCTTGTTATTAGTGTTTGGTATCACTCTAGAGATCATAGTGTTAATCTAGTTGGTTTTGGCAAACTTAGCTTGGGTCAGCAGAAATAATTTGAGATGCTAGTATAAGAAAGAGAAATTTCCCTTTTAGCTCATAAACTTACTATTCACAAGTTAAGACCGCTTGGGATTTCATTGAAGATTGCATGATTTGTTTCATCATATGTATATTTGTTTGTTTTCCATCAACTTTTATGCTTGCTACCCAGCCTTGCTAGCCAAAAACCCTGTACTGAGAGGGAATGCTTCTCGTGCATCCAAACCTTAAACCCCAAAACCTTGCCATTTGTGTCCACCATACCTTCCTACATGTGGTATTTCACCGCCACTCCAAGTAAATTGCTCATGTTCTACCTTTAAAACTTTCAAATTATCCTTGTTTTGTGTTCCTGTTTTAGCTCATGAGGACGCAAATAGAGAATCTTTATCTCACTTGTTGATTGGACTCACACACCTGGACTAGTGGCTTAATCTGCTTATCCAAATGCTAGAAGAGCTGGCAGCGGGGTTCCTAGCCCCAAGTAATAAGACAAATTATCTTCACTCTTTTTTCTCCTAACTTATCAGTCAAAGCATAATTGTGTAAAAAAAAGAGAAAGAGGGATGACCTTCTATACCAGTTGCGTCCTTCTATGAGAGCCGCTCTTGTGAGTCTAGTTGGCTTGTGACGTACTATATTTTCTGTTTGCCATTCATTGACATAAACATACACCTCTCAAAATTATACACTCCTACATGGTTTGTGATTGTTGGCAGGCACCCGAGGATTCGGTTAGCCATGGTTTGTGTAAGATGGATGGGAGGATCATGCATTTTATACCTTTGTTTATTAAAATAAAAGCTCTAGCACATGAGTGGTCAATGCTTCCCTCTACGAAGGGCCTTTCTTTTACATTTATGTTGAGTCAGTAAACCCACTTCCTTCTGTCTCCAGCAAGCATTTGAGTTGTTGTGACCTCATCATCTATATGTTGATTTACTCAATCATGTTTTCTACCCTTCTTTGTTTAGCACATGCTTTATTATCTGAATGAATATTACATTGAAAGCTATGAATAAATGTAAAAGAGTTGTTATAATTAAACATATTAAGCTCTACAATATAAACCTTGTTATAAAGACTTCACCTAAGATAAGTATGATTTCATTAAATGTTCTCTGACCAAGAACGAAGTTTGTCATTACCAATTTTGATTCTCTCTTTTGCATATTTGTTTGTGACTCCCTTTACTTGTTTCAAGTTGAGTTATATGAGAGGAATTTGTTGTCTGTAATGATTGGTGCATAGATAGATGTGATGATTTTTGTCTGTATTTTATTTATCGACTCTTCACTCCATAAACCTATGGTCATGTTTTGAGTTTAGTTTCGCTTGGGGACAAGCGAGGTCTAAGCTTGGGGGGAGTTGATACGTCCATTTTGCATCACTATTTTATATCACAATTTTCTGTTATTCATCGATATATTTCATGTTATGATGCATCTCTTATGTTATTTTATCTTATTTTGCATGTTTTATAATTTTTGGAGAATAAACACCGGGACCAGGAATCTGATGGAAAAAGCACCGTCGGGATACCATATTTCAGAAGATCAGAAGAAGTAGTGGGACACCTGGGGTGTTCTAAAACTTCAGAGGAAGAACCCAGCCAGAAGGAGAGCCAGAAGGGGGCCACCAGGGCCCACACCATGAGGTGGCGCGCCCCCTGGCCGCGCCACCTAGGGGTGTGGCCACCCTAGCCCACCTTTGGGGGGGTATTTTTCGCGTGCTTGGCCCCCAGGAAACCCTAAGCCCCATTCAATCTTCGAAGAATTATTCTGCCGCCGCCTCGGGGCGGAAAACACCCGAGAGAGAGAAGCTCTCTCGCAGGGAAAAAATGTCGGGGAAATTCCTCTCCGGAGAGGGGAAATCACCACCATCGTCACCGTCATTGCTCCGAGCATCATCAAGATCGTCATCATCATCATCATCACCACCAGCACCATCACCCTCATCATCCACCGTCATCCCGTTGTAACAATTAGGGGTCTCTATCGTTGTTTTGCATTAGATCTCTCTCCCGGTGTGGATTACTTGTTAGTAGTTGATGCTTGTGAGATTTATCGGTGATTGCACTTTATGACCTGATTGTTATTATCCATTATATGACCTCTGATCATGATCCATATGATGTCTTGTGAGTAGTTCGTGTTGTTCTTGAGGACACGGGAGAAGTCAAGTTGTTAGTAGTGAATTAATGTTGAATAATATTTAATGTTTGATATTTAAGTTGTGGTGTTATTCTCCTAGTGGTGTCATGTGAACATCGACTACATGATACTTCACCATTTATGGGCCTAGGGGGATGCATCGTGTATTTGGCTACTAATTGTGGGGTTGCCGGAGTGACAGAAACCTAAACCCCCGTTAGGAATCCATTTCACGAGGGAGCGTAGGATCCCATAGTTTAAAGCTGTGGTGAGATTTATTTCTTAATTACTTTCTTGTAGTTGCGGATGCTTGCAAGGGTTATAATCACAAGTATGTATTAGTCTTGGATGGGACGGTACATTAGCATAGGTTCACCCACACAACACTTATCAAAACATCTAACATTATTCAGCTGCATGGAACAAAAGCACTTGACAGAAACCTCCCGTGTGTCCTTGAGAACGTTTGTTAATCATAAGTAAACCTACCGGCTTGTCCTTTGCTGAAGAAAGGATTGGGCCACTTGCTGCATTTATTACTACTGCATTTTATTTACTCGCACTTTATTTATCTGCAATATCAAAAACCCCTACAAATCTATCTTTCAGCATTTACAGTTATTCCTTCATCGAAACTTCTTGTCAACACATTCTGCTCCTCGTTAGGTTCGACACTCTTACTTATCGAAAAGTACTACGATACACCCCCTGTACTTGTGGGTCATCAGCAACTCATCCACACATGTTAGCATTTTAATTGAAGACTACCTGTCTCCAACACATCCGGGCATGACATAATATTTCCAACTATGATCCATCCATCGGACCAATAAGCACTCAACTAAGCATGGCTAAGCAATTAAGTAGCAAATAAGTTACCTCGGCCAACACAATAATCCCATGGATAATAGGAAGGAAAATAGGTATGGTATCCAGAACAAAATGCAACTACTAGGATACTCTAAGAAATTGACATTTGAATCGAATTCACTATTATGGTGGATAAAATACTTGAGGGAAAATATAGGATCAGAGAATGCTCAATAAGGGGATTTACACTTGCCTTGGTGATAGGGGTGGTAGTACGACTCGTCAAGATATTATGGTGGAACCATGATTTCTTGATCTATCGATGCACAACAAGCAGAAATGAACAAAATAAATAATACGAATACATACAAGTGCAATGCACACTAATGATGACATGCCAAGTTAATATAACTAAATAATTCTTAAACATGATCAACAAGTTAAATGGGGTCCCAAAATAGTTAAGGCATTAATAAAAGGAAACACTCATATTTATCTTAATGAACTATTGATGTTCCAAAAAGAATCAGTACTAAGATATGATTGAAACATGCATGAGGATGATTATTTCTGTTATATATTTAGTTTCTAAGCATTATGATATATTTCTTGTAATTTTTTGAGAAAATATGAATATTTGGTGAACATTTAAAAATGGCATTTGAATCTGCCATTTTAGTAAACTGCAACAACCAGTGATATTCCAAGTTCATTTATGTGTAAGAAGGTTCAAAATAGATAGTAATTGTTCCTCTGAACATTTTGAGGTATTAAACACAATTTTTTGGATTTTAGGGAATTTTTATGATTTTCCCAAGTATCACTTTTGTTCTGCTATTTTAGTATTTTATTTAAACAGGGAAGAAAATTAATTCAATTATGTCCAAATAAAATACGAATATGCATAGTTTGTTAAGTCAAACATTTTGACACCTTAATTGATCAAGTTGGAAAAACAAAACTTAAGTTATGAATTTCCAAAGTTTCACTTTCAATAAGTCATTTATGTAATTAATTAATAATTTAAAAATAATTTATTTAACTTTGTGTAAAAATGATACCAACAGATATATCTCTTCAATATGAAACTATAGAAATTTGAATCATCAAATTTGGGGTATTTTTCAATTTACTATATACTTTACAAGTAATCATTTGAATCTGTTTTTTTGTTTTAATTTTCTTATTTTTCAGGAAAACCTTACGAAACGTTTTTCACCGACGAAGAACCTATCCATAGAGGCTGACCTACGGGGCCCGTGGCCACGTAGGCGTCTACATAGGAAAGTCGGCCCATGTGCCAGGTTTAACCGCAGAGACCTCGCGCGCACGACGTCATGCCTGGCGTTAGCGCAACGTCACCCGCCGGCGGGGATCTCTCCGGCGATGTCCTAGCAGTCGATTTCTTGCACCCCCGGCCAAACCAAACCTATCTACGCGTTTAGTATGAAGAGGTGTACCTATTGGAGGCGCGCGCCATCGTCTATTGCTCACCGGACCAACGCCGACGTCGATGGCGCGCGGTGGCCAGCTGTTACTACAGCGCGCCGACTAACTAGCGTGCGCGCGCGAGAGAGAGAGGGTAAAAGGGGACATGGAGGTGCAATGGCTCACCCTAGATGCGTGAGAACAACCGACATGGACGGAGGAGGTCGAAGGCGGCGGTGCGAGCTCGCCGGAGTTGCGTCGGGCTCGAAGAAGAAAACTGTAACATCCCAAGTCTGAAAAACAGCCTTTAGAATGTTTGCTCTCTGTTATTTTATGTTTTGCATCATGGCATCATGTTGATTGCATTTGTTTTGCTTGTTTTTCCTTTTGTTTTCCTCTGTTTTCAGTTGTTTTCCAACTGTTTTCATCTGTTTTCCTTTGTTTTCTATTTGAATTTCAAACCAAAAATTCAAACCTTTTGTTTCATCCTTGTGATGTTACAATTTCCAAAATGTTATTTCAAATAAAACAACCAATTTGCTTTCATATCATTCCACATTGATCAACTAATAAAATGGTGCTTTCTATTCCAACTAAATAATTCCAAATTGCTTCCAAACTCACATTCCAAATCAACCAACAGCACCATTTTCAAATTGTAAAAAATACCAAAACAAATGTACTCCTTGTTTCCAATTAAACTCATTGGATTACCATAATTAACAATCTTGTTTTAGATAACAAATTATTAACCAAAATTCATTCAAATTCAAAGCAATTTACAACACAGCGAATAAATTTGATTTTTTCAAAAAACAAGGTTGGCATTGGTAGGTGTTGAGCTAACCAACTCACCCTAATTTTTCCTAAGTTTTTACCCACCCAAAACCCTCCTTTTCTTCATTTGTCGATTCAGCAAAAAAATAAATAAATGGAACAAAAGGAATAAAACGGAGGGAGAGAGAGAGGAGCAGCAGCAGCCCAACCCCATTTTTCTCCCAGCCCATCTCCTTTTCTTTTCACCACCCAGCCCACCAAAATCTGGCCCAACTCCCCTCAGCCCACTCCCTATCGTCCCCCACCTCCGTACGATGACGAACGCAATGGTGGACAGCGACCTGCAGCACGTGCTGCTCCCCCCATCCCCCTCCTATAACTACCTCCTAGCCCCTAGAAAACCCTAACCCTAGCCGCCTCCACTCCTCCCTCCTATCTCCCCACCACCGCCGCCATCGAGGGGAGCTCGCCGCCCCTTCCCTGCTGCCTCCGGCCGCCGGCCGCCGGAGCACGCCGCCGCCATCTCCGCCACTCTCCGGCCGTGCCGCGGCCACCCCGGCGACGAGGGTGAGGTCCTCTATCCATTCCCCTACTCTCCCCTCTCGTTCCCTTGCTGTTTGCACCTCGATGTTGCCGGCCATGGAGGCATTCGCTGCCTGTTTGTGTTCGTCAGAGAAGGACAGCAGCAGGTCAATCGTGTGCAGTTTTTAGTTACAGCGATGTGCTGGTTCAAAACCAATAGCTCCCCATAGGCAATCAAACGAGCGCAGCAGCCCATCTGGTAGCAGCACACAGCGTGCAAGCCCCAGGTCGCGGGATCAAATCCCAGCCCCCCACTCTTTGCTGCTCCATTTTTTTCGTTTTAATTCAGTTACACCCGCGGGCGACAGCTTAACCTTCCTAGTTACCTGTATCTATCACGAATCCAGCACTACTCTACTGGTTCCACCCCCCCTTGGCGCAGCAGGAGGGGAGGGGTTCGATTCCCCCCTCCCACAGTAAACCAAAAACATTTTTTTGCATTGTTTTGATACCTAAAACTTCCAAGGAAATCTCAACTAGGTCCCTTCTATTTCTTTCTAGCCCCTGTAATAATTTTTTCCAAGTCCCTGTTTCACTAAAAATGGCAGATTTGCACCCAATTTTGTAAATTGCATAAGAAATTCATCCCAACTCCAATTTTAACAAACTAAATATGTTTTCTGTCCCAAATTAAATATTCTATCCAAATATAAATTTTGTTTACTGTTTTGAATATTTTAAATTGGTGCAAAATTTGAAAACTTGTCAAATTCACTTAAACTTGCAAAATTCATAACTTGTTCATAAAAATTCCAAATTCAACAAACCAAATATGTTTTCCAATCAACTTTTCATGTAATTTCCAAATATAAATTTTGTTTGCTGTTTTGAATAATTTAAATTGCTGAAAACAACTGTTTCTTGTTTATTGCAATTAAAATTGCCAAAATAATAACTTGCTCATTTTAAATCCAATTTCCACAAATGAAATATGTTTTCCATGCAAAATTAAACCCTCTTTCCAAATATAAACTTTGTTTTCTGTTTTGAATAATTAAACTTGGTTAAATAATTTGAACCTTGTTTAATTCATTTAAAATTGGTAATTTCATAACTTGATCAAAACAAATTCTTTTGGGACATATAAAATATGTTTTCCAACCCTAAAAGTATAAACTTTTTCAAATATGAATTTGGTTTAATGCTTTGAACAAATAAAAATGCAAATAAGTTCATGTTTGAATTAAATTCATTTAAATCTTGTTTAAGTTGTTTAATTCATAAGTAATTCATCTGAAATCCTTTCTCAACAAGTGAAACATGTATTCCACCTAAAATTGTGTGTTATTTCCAAATATGAACTTTGTTATCTGTTTTGAACAATTTAACTTGATGAAAACAACAAATGCTTGAGTGACACCTTTAAGTAACCAAAATTTCCTAAATTAATAAATGAATTTCTAAACTTGTTAAACCTTATTTCAATTTGATTCTATTGTTGTTATTTTGCTGTTTTCCTCATCCATGCATCATGCTAATTCACTTACACAAGTTCATTAGTTGTAAAACAATTAATTCAACCATAATTCATGGGCTTTTCATATGCAATCCAATTGCATATGGGTCCATTTAATCCTGTTTCTATCTTGTCAACTAGTTTATTTTGATGCAACCATTAACTTGACATGCATAATCTTTGATTGTGCACAATGCCATGATAATGATTGTTTATCTTTCTGCCTTGTTTGTTTGCTTCTTCTCGGATACACGACGACGTTGAGACCGACGATACTTACGACACCCCTTCTAAGGAGTTAGCTCAGTACCAGGCTACTGGGTTTTGCAGGCAAGTTATCACTCACATGAACCATCGTGTTCCTTTCAACATTGATTACCGATACTTTCCGTTGTTCTTTTCTGCTAGCCTTAGTAGTAGTTGTTTCTGTTACGAACCCATCACATGAATCCCTTAACCTTGATATTGCCTCACCTCCACTCCTATCACCCCTTGGTTGAGCCAGTGTCTTACTAGCATGCTTAGGTTGCTTTGCTCGAGTCTGTTACCCGTTACTTTCTGTTACTAGTTCTATTATGTTCTGGGGGCTCGATGTTTAATCAATCAATCATGCTAATGTTACTATTAATAATAAATTTGATGATAAGGCACCGGCAGGAGGCCCAGGGTGGTTTTGAGGCCTGCTAGTGTCGACCCCCTAATTAGGAAAAGGGTCTTGTCTACTGATCCATGATGAGCGCACTACCCGCATGTGGGAAGCGAGTATGGGCGCCCCCCTCAACTTGACCCGATTCGCATCTCGTCCAAATCGCCGTACTAGTTCGGGCTTTCCATTTGCTGCATGCATGATCTTGCGAGCCCTTGGCGCCCGGGTGGAACTTTCGTAGTCGGCATTTAGGGCGGCGTGGTCTTCCAGTGCTATGAGGGTCCTCCTTTTCTTCGGGGGGCTCGATTAGCCGCGCACGCACAGCACGCGGTGCTTTGGGCTTGATGCGAAGAAGGGTTGGTTGTGTTGAGTACCTCGCTTGGTGGGGTGATTTCCCATCTGGCGGGTTATTCATGCGTGTACGGCTAAATTGGTGCAACCCTGCAGGGATAATCTTCTCGAGAAGCCGTGTTTTCCGCGGTTATGGATTACTTGGTGAAAGTACTGGCTAACAAGTACTCAGGACAACTTAAACCTAATGATTAACAACCTTACACCCAATGATTAACAACTTGACTAGTAATAGGCTTATTGACACAATAATCTGAACCATCATTAACTCAACTGTGTGAGTTATCCTCGGATTGCTTCTTTGGATAAAGGGGCGAGATCCAGGATGGGTTTGTTTGAAGTTATCTTTCAGTTGGTTACAATCCTCGATCTTATCTCTTTTCTGTTAGCCGGAAGTGTTAGAATCTCTGTAGTTGGTTAGCTCAGCCAGTTGCAGCACCTTTTATATTCCCCTTCCTTCCGTTGAACCCAAAGCATCTGTGCTTGGTGTTGACGGGTTACACTTTGGTGAACTGTGAGTCTTGCTTGCCAGTACGTTTATGTACTGACCCCTTTGGGGCTATGGTTTACGCAGACGACGTTTCCGAGGATCTACATGGTGGCTACTACGTGGAGTATGACGAGACTGCTGACGAGTAGATAGCGGACCCGGGCAGGATCCGAGACTTTCGTGGATGGGCTCCGTCTGTTCGTTTCCGGCCTCTTAGGCCTATTTGGTTCTTGTCTGTACTCAGACATGTTGAATGCTTCCGCTGTAATGTACTGATGTATTGTTGGGACATGTGTCCTCTGAATGATTGTATATGCTATCTCTGCTCTAATGAGAGCTATTTGCAACCTTATTTCAATCTTTTGTGTCGTAGAGATTTGTTGTGATATCAGTTGTTCAACGCCGTTGACGTACCATGTGTGTATGGTTTGAAGTACGTCGACGGAAGTGCCTTTGATCTCTAGTGGATAGTTTACATCGACGGTGGAATAGCAGGGCTTGTGTTGTCGCGCATAAGCGCAGGCCTACCAGGAAGCTAGGACGTGGGAGCAGTTATGCCCCATAATCCAAGCATCTGCTATCCAGTTCGTACGGTGAGTATCCCCTAGAAATCAGGGTGCGACAAATGGTATCAGAGCCTGTCTGCCCGTAGGATCCCTTTTTACTGGTCGCAGTTGAGTCTAGAAACTATTTTGTAGCTATATAGGGAAAATGAAACGTGAGAGTAGGAATTCTGCCATTTTTCTTCTTTCCCCACCCACCCTCCCTTTTCTGGTAAGGAAGTGCAACGTTGTTTTCCCTTCTCATCTAAACTTTCAAGTTAGGATTTCACGAATCCTGGTTTCTCTAGGATGGTTATATCTACTAGACCATAGGAATGGAGGTGGTTGTGACATGATTTATCATGTTGCCTACTCACGATTGAGAACGGAGGCGTGTAAGCCCCGGAAGCAAATCCTCTATTCCTTAAGCAGTAGATATTGATCCTTTAGAAGCCCGGATGGTTTTTTCCGTAGTACCTCAGGAGTTTTGTTCTCGTTTTCCTCGATGTTGATATCCTGTTCTTCTCAACATCCTTTTCGTCCGTTGAAATCTTGTTGTTGTTTTCCATTTCAGTTCTTCTACCGGCGTCTAATCAAAACTTCCCAAATATCAAGTCTATCTGGCCAGAAAGGTTGTTGTTGTTTCCAAAACTACCAGGCTATGAAAGCTGGCATTCCTATCACCTGGGGTTGTTCCGAGGAAGCGTTCCTGAAGCACCACATTCCAGATAGTCTATTCACCAAATGAATCAAGTTCTGTTCAACTATACACCCTCAATACAAAACCTCTCCCTTTACTTGAAAATGTTCCGGTGGTTTGCAAATTCCCTGACGTCTATCCAGGGTGCACGATGTGTTTCACGTGTCACAGCTCACGAGGATCTTCGCAAGAAGTATCCGGACCTTTTCTTTTCTCAGTAGGAATCTCGGGGCGCGATTCCTTCAAGGGGGGGCGTTTTGTAACATCCCAAGTCTGAAAAACAGCCTTTAGAATGTTTGCTCTCTGTTATTTTATGTTTTGCATCATGGCATCATGTTGATTGCATTTGTTTTGCTTGTTTTTCCTTTTGTTTTCCTCTGTTTTCAGTTGTTTTCCAACTGTTTTCATCTGTTTTCCTTTGTTTTCTATTTGAATTTCAAACCAAAAATTCAAACCTTTTGTTTCATCCTTGTGATGTTACAATTTCCAAAATGTTATTTCAAATAAAACAACCAATTTGCTTTCATATCATTCCACATTGATCAACTAATAAAATGGTGCTTTCTATTCCAACTAAATAATTCCAAATTGCTTCCAAACTCACATTCCAAATCAACCAACAGCACCATTTTCAAATTGTAAAAAATACCAAAACAAATGTACTCCTTGTTTCCAATTAAACTCATTGGATTACCATAATTAACAATCTTGTTTTAGATAACAAATTATTAACCAAAATTCATTCAAATTCAAAGCAATTTACAACACAGCGAATAAATTTGATTTTTTCAAAAAACAAGGTTGGCATTGGTAGGTGTTGAGCTAACCAACTCACCCTAATTTTTCCTAAGTTTTTACCCACCCAAAACCCTCCTTTTCTTCATTTGTCGATTCAGCAAAAAAATAAATAAATGGAACAAAAGGAATAAAACAGAGGGAGAGAGAGAGAGGAGCAGCAGCAGCCCAACCCCATTTTTCTCCCAGCCCATCTCCTTTTCTTTTCACCACCCAGCCCACCAAAATCTGGCCCAACTCCCCTCAGCCCACTCCCTATCGTCCCCCACCTCCGTACGATGACGAACGCAATGGTGGACAGCGACCTGCAGCACGTGCTGCTCCCCCCATCCCCCTCCTATAACTACCTCCTAGCCCCTAGAAAACCCTAACCCTAGCCGCCTCCACTCCTCCCTCCTATCTCCCCACCACCGCCGCCATCGAGGGGAGCTCGCCGCCCCTTCCCTGCTGCCTCCGGCCGCCGACCGCCGGAGCACGCCGCCGCCATCTCCGCCACTCTCCGGCCGTGCCGCGGCCACCCCGGCGACGAGGGTGAGGTCCTCTATCCATTCCCCTACTCTCCCCTCTCGTTCCCTTGCTGTTTGCACCTCGATGTTGCCGGCCATGGAGGCATTCGCTGCCTGTTTGTGTTCGTCAGAGAAGGGCAGCAGCAGGTCAATCGTGTGCAGTTTTTAGTTACAGCGATGTGCTGGTTCAAAACCAATAGCTCCCCATAGGCAGTCAAACGAGCGCAGCAGCCCATCTGGTAGCAGCACACAGCGTGAAAGCCCCAGGTCGCGGGATCGAATCCCAGCCCCCCACTCTTTGCTGCTCCATTTTTTTCGTTTTAATTCAGTTACACCCGCGGGCGACAGCTTAACCTTCCTAGTTACCTGTATCTATCACGAATCCAGCACTACCCTACTGGTTCCACCCCCCCTTGGCGCAGCAGGAGGGGAGGGGTTCGATTCCCCCCTCCCACAGTAAACCAAAAACATTTTTTTGCATTGTTTTGATACCTAAAACTTCCAAGGAAATCTCAACTAGGTCCCTTCTATTTCTTTCTAGCCCCTGTAATAATTTTTTCCAAGTCCCTGTTTCACTAAAAATGGCAGATTTGCACCCAATTTTGTAAATTGCATAAGAAATTCATCCCAACTCCAATTTTAACAAACTAAATATGTTTTCTGTCCCAAATTAAATATTCTATCCAAATATAAATTTTGTTTACTGTTTTGAATATTTTAAATTGGTGCAAAATTTGAAAACTTGTCAAATTCACTTAAACTTGCAAAATTCATAACTTGTTCATAAAAATTCCAAATTCAACAAACCAAATATGTTTTCCAATCAACTTTTCATGTACTTTCCAAATATAAATTTTGTTTGCTGTTTTGAATAATTTAAATTGCTGAAAACAACTGTTTCTTGTTTATTGCAATTAAAATTGCCAAAATAATAACTTGCTCATTTTAAATCCAATTTCCACAAATGAAATATGTTTTCCATGCAAAATTAAACCCTCTTTCCAAATATAAACTTTGTTTTCTGTTTTGAATAATTAAACTTGGTTAAATAATTTGAACCTTGTTTAATTCATTTAAAATTGGTAATTTCATAACTTGATCAAAACAAATTCTTTTGGGACATATAAAATATGTTTTCCAACCCTAAAAGTATAAACTTTTCAAATATGAATTTGGTTTAATGCTTTGAACAAATAAAAATGCAAATAAGTTCATGTTTGAATTAAATTCATTTAAATCTTGTTTAAGTTGTTTAATTCATAAGTAATTCATCTGAAATCCTTTCTCAACAAGTGAAACATGTATTCCACCTAAAATTGTGTGTTATTTCCAAATATGAACTTTGTTATCTGTTTTGAACAATTTAACTTGATGAAAACAACAAATGCTTGAGTGACACCTTTAAGTAACCAAAATTTCCTAAATTAATAAATGAATTTCTAAACTTGTTAAACCTTATTTCAATTTGATTCTATTGTTGTTATTTTGCTGTTTTCCTCATCCATGCATCATGCTAATTCACTTACACAAGTTCATTAGTTGTAAAACAATTAATTCAACCATAATTCATGGGCTTTTCATATGCAATCCAATTGCATATGGGTCCATTTAATCCTGTTTCTATCTTGTCAACTAGTTTATTTTGATGCAACCATTAACTTGACATGCATCATCTTTGATTGTGCACAATGCCATGATAATGATTGTTTATCTTTCTGCCTTGTTTGTTTGCTTCTTCTCGGATACACGACGACGTTGAGACCGACGATACTTACGACACCCCTTCTAAGGAGTTAGCTCAGTACCAGGCTACTGGGTTTTGCAGGCAAGTTATCACTCACATGAACCATCGTGTTCCTTTCAACATTGATTACCGATACTTTCCGTTGTTCTTTTCTGCTAGCCTTAGTAGTAGTTGTTTCTGTTACGAACCCATCACATGAATCCCTTAACCTTGATATTGCCTCACCTCCACTCCTATCACCCCTTGGTTGAGCCAGTGTCTTACTAGCATGCTTAGGTTGCTTTGCTCGAGTCTGTTACCCGTTACTTTCTGTTACTAGTTCTATTATGTTCTGGGGGCTCGATGTTTAATCAATCAATCATGCTAATGTTACTATTAATAATAAATTTGATGATAAGGCACCGGCAGGAGGCCCAGGGTGGTTTTGAGGCCTGCTAGTGTCGACCCCCTAATTAGGAAAAGGGTCTTGTCTACTGATCCATGATGAGCGCACTACCCGCATGTGGGAAGCGAGTATGGGCGCCCCCCTCAACTTGACCCGATTCGCATCTCGTCCAAATCGCCGTACTAGTTCGGGCTTTCCATTTGCTGCATGCATGATCTTGCGAGCCCTTGGCGCCCGGGTGGAACTTTCGTAGTCGGCATTTAGGGCGGCGTGGTCTTCCAGTGCTATGAGGGTCCTCCTTTTCTTCGGGGGGCTCGATTAGCCGCGCACGCACAGCACGCGGTGCTTTGGGCTTGATGCGAAGAAGGGTTGGTTGTGTTGAGTACCTCGCTTGGTGGGGTGATTTCCCATCTGGCGGGTTATTCATGCGTGTACGGCTAAATTGGTGCAACCCTGCAGGGATAATCTTCTCGAGAAGCCGTGTTTTCCGCGGTTATGGATTACTTGGTGAAAGTACTGGCTAACAAGTACTCAGGACAACTTAAACCTAATGATTAACAACCTTACACCCAATGATTAACAACTTGACTAGTAATAGGCTTATTGACACAATAATCTGAACCATCATTAACTCAACTGTGTGAGTTATCCTCGGATTGCTTCTTTGGATAAAGGGGCGAGATCCAGGATGGGTTTGTTTGAAGTTATCTTTCAGTTGGTTACAATCCTCGATCTTATCTCTTTTCTGTTAGCCGGAAGTGTTAGAATCTCTGTAGTTGGTTAGCTCAGCCAGTTGCAGCACCTTTTATATTCCCCTTCCTTCCGTTGAACCCAAAGCATCTGTGCTTGGTGTTGACGGGTTACACTTTGGTGAACTGTGAGTCTTGCTTGCCAGTACGTTTATGTACTGACCCCTTTGGGGCTGTGGTTTACGCAGACGACGTTTCCGAGGATCTACATGGTGGCTACTACGTGGAGTATGACGAGACTGCTGACGAGTAGATAGCGGACCCGGGCAGGATCCGAGACTTTCGTGGATGGGCTCCGTCTGTTCGTTTCCGGCCTGTTAGGCCTATTTGGTTCTTGTCTGTACTCAGACATGTTGAATGCTTCCGCTGTAATGTACTGATGTATTGTTGGGACATGTGTCCTCTGAATGATTGTATATGCTATCTCTGCTCTAATGAGAGCTATTTGCAACCTTATTTCAATCTTTTGTGTCGTAGAGATTTGTTGTGATATCAGTTGTTCAACGCCGTTGACGTACCATGTGTGTATGGTTTGAAGTACGTCGACGGAAGTGCCTTTGATCTCTAGTGGATAGTTTACATCGACGGTGGAATAGCAGGGCTTGTGTTGTCGCGCATAAGCGCAGGCCTACCAGGAAGCTAGGACGTGGGAGCAGTTATGCCCCATAATCCAAGCATCTGCTATCCAGTTCGTACGGTGAGTATCCCCTAGAAATCAGGGTGCGACAAAAACAGACGGCGACGATGATTACCTCCACCTCGGCTCGACTCCTCCAGCGTGGAGGGAGAAGGAGACACGGCGGAGCTTGTGGTGCCGCGCGATTTGTTCCTCGGTTGCTCAATCAACAACTATGAGCTCGGCCATGGCATATAGGGTTTCGGCCAGTGGGAAAATAAGAGAGAGGAGGAGCAATTGAGCACGGGGAGAGAGAGACAGAGGGGAGGACGACCTCCTTATCGTGTAGTGCAGGTCGGAGTAGGACGGCGTGGCGACATGCGCACAGTGGCTTGTCGCGCCATGCCTGCTCCAGTGGTCTACAGGGAAGACGACCCTTTTCTGAAAACCCTCTATCCCCTTTCTTCTTTATATTTTCTTGCTTCCTCCTTTCTTTAAACATTTCAATTAGGCACTTACAGTTATTCAAAAAAATTCAAATTTTTTTATTTGACATAGAGAAGGTCTGGTAAACTTTTTAGATCATTTGATGAAACTATTCAGAACAAACTCGTTTGATTTTGCTTTAAGACATTTTTACAAATTCCATCATTAATTTAATTTGATAAACTAATTGGCTTTGTAAATTTTATATTTTGAACATGGATAACTTCCTTAACACTTTGTTAATCTCAAAATAATTTTTGGTTCACAAAAAATATTCAAAAACACTTCCATTCGATTTATAGTCAATTTGGGATTTTTCACTTAATATATTTTTGCCTCTAGTTTCTTTTCCCAAAATTTACTAGAATAAAAGAGGAGGCTCCCAACAACAAATGTGGAAGCTCGAGAATATATTTGGTTAGTTAACTGAACAAGAATTTGAGATTGGATTTGTCTCATTTTAATGTTTTCCAATTTGCTTTCTGTAAGTTAGAAATTTCATATGGATATCATGATGCATGAATGTAGTTAAAGTTTTAATTTATCTCAAATTATCATATTTACAAAAGTGGGGCTATTACAAATCTATCCCCTTACAAGAATCTCATCCCGAGATTCTTATACTTGAGAGAAGAAGTCGGGATAATCCTTTCGAAGATTAGATTCTCTTTCCCAGGTTGCTTCATCTTCGAAATGGTTAGACCACTCAATATTGAGGAACTTGATGGACTGTTTATGAGTCTTCCTTTCCTCTTCATCAAGGATGCGGACAGGAATCTCACGATAAGTCAGATTGTCCTAAAGATCTAACTCTTCATGATTGACCCACGAATAAGATCCTTGAAGCAACGACAGAGTTGGGAAACATGGAACACATCATGAACATCTGAAAAGTTGGATGATAGCTGATAGCCTGATACGTCATAAACGTATCCTTAATTTCTGATGTTCCATATTGTTTTCATGCCATATGCTACATGTTTTCTTACACTTTATGCCATTTTTATCGATTTCCCTGATTAACCTATTGACAAGATGCCACAGAGCCAGTTCCTTATTTTCTGCTTTTTTTAGTTTCATAAAAGTTGTTCTTGAAATATTCTCGGAATTGGAAAATTCAAAGCCCGGAAGTTTAGAATTCTCGAAGGTTCCACGAAGTCCCGAAGAGGCCCGGAGGGGGCCACAGGGGGGCCACACCATAGGGCGGCGCGGCCAGGGGTGGTGTGGGCCCCTCGGGCATCCACCGCCATCGCCCTTTCGCCTATTTATTCCCCCCGATACATATACCCTAAAAAGATACCACTTCGTCCCGATAAACACCCGAGGACGTTGTCACCGTCATCCCGAGTCCGGGAGGGTTCTAGAGCTCTCCTCGGCACCCTGTCGGAGGGGGAATTCATCACCGGAGGGTCTACACCACCATGCCCGCCTCTGGAGTGATGCGTGAGTAGTTCATCCCTGGACTACGGATCCATAACAGTATCTAGATGGTTGTACTCTACACCTTATGCCTCATGTTTAGATCTCGTGAGCTGCCTCACATGATCGAGATCATCTATTTGTAAAGCTACATGTTGTGTTTGCTCGGATTCGATGATTATTGAATGCTATGTCTGTTGATTATCAATCTATCATGTTATCTTCATGTGTATGTTATTTATGATCTTGCATGCTCTCCGTTGTTAGTATATGCTCTTGCCAAGTAGATGCTAGTGACTCCAAGAGGGAGTATTTATGCTCGATAGTGGGTTCATGCCTCCTTTGCATCTGTGCTCGACAGAAACGTGACGGATGGAGGATGTGTTGTTGCCATTAGGGAGAAAACAACGATGTTTACTTCGTTTACATTGTTTACATTACACACTTTGCTTACTATGATTATCCGTTGCTTGCAACTTAATACCCAACATTTGTTCGGATGATATTCGAAGGGTGGATTATTAGTCATAGATGCAGTTGGATGACGATCTATGTATCTTGTTGTAATGCCCGCATGAATCTCATAGTAATCTTTATGTCATGCATGTTCCTTATCTTTCAATCGCCTAGCTGTAATTTGTTCACCACACATGTTAGCTATCTTTCTATGGAGAGACACCTCTAGTGAACTGTGGACCCCGGTCCATTTTCTCATACTGATAATACACACACTACTTCCATTGTTTTCACACTGCTTCCACTGTTTTCACACTGTTGCTACTGTTTTCATATTGTTTTCCACACCATATGCTGAAATTCGCATGGGCTAGCAGGCCCATTAGGCAATTTCCATTTAATCCCTAAGGCCCATGCTGCCATAGCAAATGGTGGGAGTTTAGTCCCACATTGCTAGTTGGGAGAGTTTTGCACCAGTTTATAAGGTGAGCTCTCTCCCCACTAGTGTGAGTTGGTATGAAGAGAGAGGAGTAGTGGAGGTGTTCCACACGCGCGCTCCTCCTCCTCCGCCGCCCGCCTCGCCTCGGCACGACACGTCACGACGCGCCGCGGGTTGCGGGAATGAGCCGAGCCGATGCCTTTATTTTGGCAGTTGGAAACGGAGTCAACAGACACGCCAATAATATGAGACGTCATATTGATTGCTGTCTATTGCTTCACATTTATTTTGGTAACAGCCGCGCGCAGTAAAACGCCGCATTGATAACGTGTTAACCGCGCGCAGTAAAACGGCGCATTGATTACGTGGTAACGGCTGTAGTAAACGCCAAATTGATTTGTGAGCTGACCGTTCTCCTACCGTGCCTATATATTGAGGTCGCAGGGGCGGACACATACACACAACTCATACGCTCTGTACCCACTGTCGTTCCTCTCTCTGTTGCTGCCTCCGGTGATCCCATCCCGTCTACCGCGTACACGGCCGACGGGAGAGCAGGCCTCCGAAACCCCGCCTCTCCAGATCCTGTACGGGAGAGGGGCGATTAGGTTTTTGGATTGTTAGGGATTTAGGCAATTTACAGATTAAATAAGAATTTAGGCGATTTACAGATTAAATTAATCCAAGTATAAATCATGAACATGACGTAAATATACTGATATTTAACCATATTCGTGCATACTAGATTTATAGTAGATAAATCTACGCAAACTACTAGTGTTGCACACATGGAAATAATAATGACAGGGATGAACGTGCTATACCCTGCAGTTAGCCAATTGGCAGTAGCCGTAGCAGAGGCGGCGGCCGCGGCGGCGGCAGCAGCAGCGTTGGCGGCCTCGGTGGCAGCAGCGGCGGCGGCAGCAGCTCGATCGGCTTCGGTGGCCATGTTGACGACGAGGGCGACGCGGTAGTAGACGAAGTAGATGTACAGCAGCAGCGAGCAGTCGCGTAGTAGACGCTCCCCAAAAACCTAATCGCCCCTCTCCCGTACAGGATCTGGAGAGGCGGGGTTTCGGAGGCCTGCTCTCCCGTCGGCCGTGTACGCGGTAGACGGGATGGGATCACCGGCGGCAGCAACAGGAGGTGGAACGACAGTGGGCGCAAAGAGGCGGCGTGTGTGAGATATGTGTACTGTGTCCGTCTGGGCCTCCAATTTATAGGCACGGCCGAGAAGAAGAACGGTCAATTTAATTGGCGTTTACTGCAGCCGTTACCACGTGATAAAGGCGGCGTTTTACTGCGCGCAGTTATCACACGCGATCAATACGGCTGTTACCAATATAAATGTGACGCATTTAGACAACAATAATTATGACGTCTCATATTATTACCGTGTCTGTTGACTCTCCGTTTCCGACTGCCAAAATAAAGGCATTGGCTCGGCTCATTCCCGCAACCCGCGGCGCGTCGTGACGAGGCGAGGCGTGGCGAGGCGGGCGGCGGAGGAGGAGGAGCGCGCGTGTGGAACACCTCCACTACTCCTCTCTCTTCATACTAACTCACACTAGTGGGGACAGAGCTCACCTTATAAACTGGTGCAAAACTCTCCCAACTAGCAATGTGGGACTAAACTCCCACCATTTGCTATGGCAGCATGGGCCTTTGGGATTAAGTGGAAATTGGCTAATGGGCCTGTAGGTCCATCCGAATTTCAGCAATCCCCCACCAGATCCCGAAGACCCATGGTGTTGTCCTCTGTTCCATTCACTGTTTTTATATACTGGCATTTTCAGTGGAGACCCGTTAGGGTTGAACATCCACCTAGAACAAGTAGCTACACTACATCACAACTGAACAATGGACTATGCCTTGAATTGTCAGTCTGGCGTAAAATAGTTTCACTAAATGTCTTGCCAGTACTAGGCTGCCGAAGGCTGACCCCTCGGGTGGAGCATATTAGTCATACTCCTGGCCTATTCATGAACTTATTAGAGATCACCCAATCTCATAGACTGTGACCAGCAGTCAGGATCATATAGGTGTGTTCCTCCAAAGATCGCTCTGTAGGATAGCATCTTGCTTATACAAGCCTTGGAACACATTAAGACAAAAGTCAACCTGCCATACAGTTTTTGAGAGTACTGCATCTCAAGTGGAGTGGGTTAGTAAAATTACTCTCCTCAGTTAACCACTAGCTTGTTTTCCCAGGTCCCACTTCACGGGATCTCCGATCACATAGGTTGGGTTACTGCCATGGCAACTCATGTGGGTCTCATACCCATCTCCCTCGATGCACTTTCTATCACAACACGTGATAGCCCTTTAGTAAAGGGATCTGCCAGATTCTTAGCCGACTGGATATAATCCACCGCTATCACTCCGGAGTTTCTTAAATGTCTAACAGCTTTTAATCTCATTTTTATGTGCTTTGTGGACTGTGCATTGTCCTTTGAACTCTTCACCTTGACAATTACTGTTTGATTGTCACAGTTCATAAGGATAGCCGGTACTGGCTTTTCAACCACACGCAAGTCCATCAAAAGATCTCGAAGCCATCCTGCTTCGACACTAGACGTGTCTAATGCTGTTAATTCTGCTTCCATTGTCGATCTCGTTAAGATCGTTTGCTTGCAAGACTTCCAGGAAACAGCACCACCTCCAAGGGTAAACACATACCCCGTTGTGGCTTTCATCTCATCAGCATCAGAGATCCAATTCGCATCACAATACCCTTCAAGTACTGAAGGATATCCACTATAGTGAAGTCCATGGTTCACGGTACCTTTCAGATAGCGCATAATTCTTTCTACAGCATGCCAATGCACATCACCCGGATTGGAAGCAAACCGGCTTAGTTTGCACACAGCAAACATGATGTCAGGCCTCGTAGCGCTCGCTAGATACATGAGTGAACCAATTACTTGCGAGTACCTCAGCTGATCCTTAGCTGTGCCTTCGAACTTTCGAATCCACACACTAGGATCATATGGTGTTGGAGAAATTTTGCAGTCCGAATATCCAAAACGACTCAAAACCTTCTCAACATAATGGGATTGCAGAAGTGTAATCCCACCCTCATTGTTTCTCAATAGCTTGATGTTCAAGATAACATCAGCCACTCCAAGATCTTTCATCTCAAAGTTCTGGGATAGAAATGACTTAACCTCATTGATTACTTTGAGGTTGGTCCCAAATATCAGTATGTCATCAACATACAAACACAAAATAACTCCTTCGCCCCCACCATGGCGATAGTATACACATTTGTCAGCTTCATTAACAACAAAGCCAACAGATGTTAAAGTTGTATTGAACTTCTCATGCCATTGCTTAGGTGCTTGTTTCAGCCCATATAAAGATTTCAGTAACTTACACACCTTTCCTTCTTGACCATCTAACACAAAGCCATCTCGCTGTTGCATATAGATTTCCTCGTCTAACTCTCCATTTAGGAAAGCCGTCTTAACATCCATCTGATAGACGAGAAGACCATGCGAGGCCGCCAACGAGAGTAATACTCGAATGGTGGTCAGTCTGGCCACAGGTGAATAAGTGTCAAAGAAATCTTCATCTTCTTTCTGGGAATAACCCTTGGCCACAAGTCTAGCCTTGTACTTTTCAATCGTACCATCAGGCCTAAGCTTCTTTTTGAACACCCACTTACATCCTAATGGTTTACAGCCATAAGGACGTTCAGTGATCTCCCACGTTCCATTAGCCATGATGGAATCCATCTCGCTACGGACCGCTTCTCTCCAGTAGTCAGCATCTGGAGATGCATAAGCTTCTGAAATAGAAGTGGGAGTATCATCCACAAGGTACACAAGGAAATCATCACCAAAGGACTTTGCAGTCCTCTGTCTCTTGCCCCTACCAAGGGTTTCCTCGTCATCCTTCTCAGGATTCTCATCATGTGTTTGTTCATAATATTCCATAGGAATCGCAGGTTCAGGAGTCTCCTCTGATTCCTGTCTAGAAGTGCTTTGCATATCTCTCATAGGAAAAATATCCTCAAAGAATGTAGCATCTTTAGACTCTAAAATCGTACCGACCTTCACGTAAGGTACCTCAGATTTCACTACTAGAAATCTATAGCCAACGCTATTCTTAGCGTATCCCAAATTAACGCAATCCACGGTCTTTGGTCCAAGTTTACGCTTTTTGGGGATCGGCACATTGACTTTTGCCAAACAGCCCCAAGTACGTAAGTACGAGAGTGTTGTTTTTCTCTTCTCCCATTGCTCATAGGGAGTGACATCATTGTCTTTCGTCGGAACTTTATTCAGGACATGACATGATGTCAATATAGCCTCCCCCCACCATGCCTTGGATAAAATTGATGTATCTAACATGGCGTTAACCAAATCTGTTAGAGTATGGTTTTTCCTTTCGGCAACCCCATTTGACTGAGGTGAATAGGGAGGCGTCCTCTCGTGAATAATGGCATGTTCCGCACAGAAAGAGTCAAACTCATTAGAAAAATACTCTCCACCACGATCTGACCGGATTCGTTTAATTTTCTTTTCAAGTTGATTCTCAACTTCTGCCTTATAGATTTTAAAGTAGTGTAGAGCCTCATCTTTAGTGTTTAACAGATATACATAGCAAAACCTAGTGGAATCATCTATTAACGTCATGAAGTATCTCTTTCCACCTTTAGTCAACACACCATTCATCTCACAGAGATCAGAATGTATGAGTTCTAATGGCGCCAAGTGTCTCTCCTCCGCAGCCTTGTGGGGCTTGCGAGGTTGCTTTGCTTGTACACACGAATGGCACTTAGAACCTTTGGCTAAAGTGAAACTTGGAATTAAATTTAGTTTTGCTAACCGCGTCATGCAACTAAAACCAACGTGACAAAGACGTGAATGCCAAACTTCTGTTTCATTAACACTCGAATGAATATTGTTCACGACTTTATTACAAAAATCAGCGAGGGAAAAGCGGAACAGACCTCCGCACTCATACCCTTTTCCAACAAACAGTCCATATTTCGTTACAACTACTTTATTGGACTCTAAAACCAACTTAAATCCTTCTCTACATAGAAGGGAGCCACTAACGAGATTCTTCTTGATGGCGGGGACATGCTGCACTTTCTTGAGCTGCACGATCCTTCCCGAAGTAAACTTCAGATCGACCGTGCCAACACCAAGTACAGAAGCACTTGCGCCGTTCCCCATCAATACGGACCCGTTCCTTGTGACCTGATAAGAAGAAAACAATGAGATGTCAGCACACACATGAATGTTTGCACCTGTGTCAATCCACCAATCAGTAGACTGACAAACTGAAAATACAGTAAACAAATTACCATACCCAGATGCCCCATTCTCATTGTTGCTCACGATCATGTTGACAGCCTTGGAATCCTGTCCTGGCTTCACATACTTCTTTGGGCACTTCCCAGCCCAGTGTTCCAGTGAACCACAAGTGAAGCAGCCATCTTTCTTCTTATCCTTCTTGAAGGTCTTCTTAGCCTTTTTCTTGAAGTCGGTATTCTGCTGGACACCAGTCCTCGCCTTGTTCTTGTGGGAGTTGTAGTTCTTCTGTACCATATTGGCCACAGAAGTCCCTTCATTCCCTTTTCCATGCGAGTCCTTTGCCCTCGAATTCTGCTCAACACTCAGATGGCCGATGACATCCTCTACTGAGAATTCACGCCTCTGATGTTTCAGAGTAGTGGCAAAGCTCCTCCAGGAATTAGGCAGCTTGGCGATTATGCATCCCGCGACATACTTGCCCGGTAACACGCACTTGAGAATTTCAAGCTCCTTAGCGATGCACTGTATCTCATGAGCCTGCTCCAAACAAAACGGTTTTCGACCATTCTGTAGTCATGGAACTTCTCTATACTGTACATCTCGCTGCCAGCATCGGTTGCGCCGAATTTGGATTCGAGCGCCTCCCACAAGTCCTTGGCAACCCGCACATGTAAATATGCGTCAACAAACTTCTCTCCGATCACGCTTAGAACGCATCCAACAAAGACGACGGTGGCATCCCTAAACGTCTTCTCCTGATCAGGAGTAATCGTTTCCGTGGGAGTGACACCGACGACCCAGAACACGTTCATAGCCGTGAGCCATAAGAATGTTTTGGTCTGCCAACGCTTAAAGTACGTCCCCGTAAACGGGTCCGGTTTCAGTGCAGTAGCAAAACCATGAATCTAAAATTGCCTACACATATTAGGTTTTTGGATTGTTAAGAATTTAGTCAATTTACAGATTAAATTAATCCAAGTATAAATCATGAACATGATGTAAACATACTGATATTTAACCATATTCGTGCATACTAGATTTATAGTAGATAAATCTACGCAAACTACTAGTGTTGCACACATGGAAATAATAATGACAGGGATGAACGTGCTATACCCTGGAGTTGGCCAATTGGCAGTAGCCGTAGCAGAGTCGGCGGCCGCGGCGGCAGCAGCAGCATTGGCGGCCTCAGCAGCAGCAGCGACCTCGGTGGCAGCAGCGGCGGCGGCAGCAGCTCGATAGGCTTTGGTGGCCATGTTGACGACGAGGGCGATGCGGTAGTAGACGAAGTAGATGTACAGCAGCAGCGAGCAGTCGCGTAGTAGACGCTCCCCAAAAACCTAATCGCCCCTCTCCCGTACAGGATCTGGAGAGGCGGGGTTTCGGAGGCCTGCTCTCCCGTCGGCCGTGTACGCGGTAGACAGGATGGGATCACCGGCGGCAGCAACAGGAGGTGGAACGACAGTGGGCGCAAAGAGGCGGCGTGTGTGAGATGCGTGTACTGCGTCCGCCTGGGCCTCCAATTTATAGGCACGGCCGAGAAGGAGAACGGTCAATTTAATTGGCGTTTACTACAGCCGTTACCACGTGATAAAGGCGGCGTTTTACTGCGCGCAGTTATCACATGTGATCAGTACGGATGTTACCAATATAAATGTGACGCATTTAGACAACAATAATTATGACGTCTCATATTATTGCCGTGTCTATTGACTCTCCGTTTCCGACTGCCAAAATAAAGGCATCGGGTCGGCTTATTCCCGCAACCCGCGGCGCGTCATGACGTGTCGTGACGAGGCGAGGCGTGGCGAGGCGGACGGCGGAGGAGGAGGAGCGCGCGTGTGGAACACCTCCACTACTCCTCTCTCTTCATTCCAACTCACACTAGTGGGGAGAGAGCTCACCTTATAAACTGGTGCAAAACTCTCCCAACTAGCAATGTGGGACTAAACTCCCACCATTTGCTATGGCAGCATGGGCCTTTGGGGTTAAATGGAAATTGCCTAATGGGCCTGCTAGCCCATTCGAATTTCAGCAATCCCCCACCAGATCCCGAAGACCCATGGTGTTGTCCTCTGTTCCATTCACTGTTTTTATATACCGGCATTTTCAGTGGAGACCCGTTAAGGTTGAACATCCACCTAGAACAAGTAGCTACACTACATCACAACTGAACAATGAACTATGCCTTGAATTGTCAGTTTGGCGTAAAATAGTTTCACTAAATGTCTTGCCAGTACTAGGCTGCCGAAGGCTGACCCCTCGGGTGGAGCATATTAGTCATACTCCTGGCCTATTCATGAACTTATTAGAGATCACCCAATCTCATAGACTGTGACCAGCAGTCAGGATCATATAGGTGTGTTCCTCCAAAGATCGCTCTGTAGGATAGCATCTTGCTTATACAAGCCTTGGAACACATTAAGACAAAAGTCAACCTGCCATACAGTTTTTGAGAGTACTGCATCTCCAGTGGAGTGGGTTAGTAAAAATTACTCTCCTCAGTTAAACACTAGCTTGTTTTCCCAGGTCCCACTTCACGGGATCTCCGATCACATAGGTTGGGTTACTGCCATGGCAACTCATGTGGGTCTCATACCCATCTCCCTCGATGCACTTTCTATCACAACACGTGATAGCCCTTTAGTAAAGGGATCTGCCAGATTTTTAGCCGACTGGATATAATCCACCGCTATCACTCCGGAGTTTCTTAAATGTCTGACATCTTTTAATCTCATTTTTATGTGCTTTGTGGACTGTGCATTGTCCTTTGAACTCTTCACCTTGACAATTACTGTTTGATTGTCACAGTTCATAAGGATAGCCGGTACTGGCTTTTCAACCACAGGCAAGTCCATCAAAAGATCTCGAAGCCATCCTGCTTCGACACTAGATGTGTCTAATGCTGTTAATTCTGCTTCCATTGTCGATCTCGTTAAGATCGTTTGCTTGCAAGACTTCCAGGAAACAGCACCACCTCCAAGGGTAAACACATACCCCGTTGTGGCTTTCATCTCATCAGCATCAGAGATCCAATTCGCATCACAATAACCTTCAAGTACCGAAGGATATCCACTGTAGTGAAGTCCATAGTTCATGGTACCTTTCAGATAGCGCATAATTCTTTCTGCAGCGTGCCAATGCACATCACCCGGATTGGAAACAAAACGGCTTAGTTTGCACACAGCAAACATGATGTCAGGCCTCGTAGCACTCGCTAGGTACATGAGTGAACCAATTACTTGAGAGTACCTCAGCTGATCCTTAGTTGTGCCTTCGAACTTTCGAATCCGCACACTAGGATCATATGGCATTGGAGAAGTTTTGCAGTCCGAATATCCAAAACGACTCAAAACCTTCTCAACATAATGGGATTGCAGAAGTGTAATCCCACCCTCATTGTTTCTCAATAGCTTGATGTTCAAGATAACATCAGCCACACCAAGATCTTTCATCTCAAAGTTCTGGGATAGAAATGACTTAACCTCATTGATTACTTTGAGGTTGGTCCCAAATATCAGTATGTCATCAACATACAAACACAAAATAACTCCTTCACCCCCACCATGGCGATAGTATACACATTTGTCAGCTTCATTAACAACAAAGCCAACAGATGTTAAAGTTGTATTGAACTTCTCATGCCATTGCTTAGGTGCTTGTTTCAGCCCATATAAAGATTTCACTAACTTACACACCTTTCCTTCTTGACCATCTAACACAAAGCCATCTGGCTGTTGCATATAGATTTCCTCGTCTAACTCTCCATTTAGGAAAGCCGTCTTAACATCCATCTGATGGACGAGAAGACCATGCGAGGCCGCCAACGAGAGTAATACTCGAATGGTGGTCAGTCTGGCCACAGGTGAATAAGTGTCAAAGAAATCTTCATCTTCTTTCTGGGAATAACCCTTGGCCACAAGTCTAGCCTTGTACTTTTCAATCGTACCATCAGTCCTAAGCTTCTTTTTGAACACCCACTTACATCCTAATGGTTTACAGCCATAAGGACGTTCAGTGATCTCCCACGTTCCATTAGCCATGATGGAATCCATCTCGCTACGGACCGCTTCTCTCCAGTAGTCAGCATCTGGAGATGCATAAGCTTCTGAAATAGAAGTGGGAGTATCATCCACAAGGTACACAAGGAAATCATCACCAAAGGACTTTGCAGTCCTCTGTCTCTTGCCCCTACCAAGGGTTTCCTCGTCATCCTTCTCAGGATTCTCATCATGTGTTTGTTCATAATATTCCATAGGAATGGCAGGTTCAGGAATCTCCTCTGATTCCTGTCTAGAAGTGCTTTGCATATCTCTCATAGGAAAATTATCCTCAAAGAATGTAGCATCTTTAGACTCCAAAATCGTACCGACCTTCACGTCAGGTACCTCAGATTTCACTACTAGAAATCTATAGCCAACGCTATTGTTAGCGTATCCCAAATTAACGCAATCCACGGTCTTTGGTCCAAGTTTACGCTTTTTGGGGATCGGCACATTGACTTTTGCCAAACAGCCCCAAGTACGTAAGTACGAGAGTGTTGTTTTTCTCTTCTCCCATTGCTCATAGGGAGTGACCTCATTGTCTTTCGTCGGAACTTTATTTAGGACATAACATGATGTCAATATAGCCTCCCCCCACCATGCCTTGGATAAACCCGATGTATCTAACATGGCGTTAACCAAATCTGTTAGAGTACGGTTTTTCCTTTCGGCAACCCCATTTGACTGGGGTGAATAGGGAGGCGTCCTCTCGTGAATAATGGCATGTTCCGCACAGAAAGAGTCAAACTCATTAGAAAAATACTCTCCACCACGATCTGACCGGATTCGTTTAATTTTCTTTTCAAGTTGATTCTCAACTTCTGCCTTATAGATTTTAAAGTAGTGTAGAGCCTCATCTTTAGTGTTTAACAGATATACATAGCAAAACCTAGTGGAATCATCTATTAACGTCATGAAGTATCTCTTTCCACCTTTAGTCAACACACCATTCATCTCATAGAGATCAGAATGTATGAGTTCTAATGGCGCCAAGTGTCTCTCCTCCGCAGCCTTGTGGGGCTTGCGAGGTTGCTTTGCTTGTACACACGAATGGCACTTAGAACCTTTGGCTAAAGTGAAACTTGGAATTAAATTTAGTTTTGCTAACCGCGTCATGCAACTGAAACCAACGTGACAAAGACGTGAATGCCAAACTTCTGTTTCATTAACACTCGAATGAATATTGTTCACGACTTTATTACAAAAATCAGCGAGGGAAAAGCGGAAAAGACCTCCGCACTCATACCCTTTTCCAACGAACAGTCCATATTTTGTTACAACTACTTTATTGGACTCGAAAACCAACTTAAATCCTTATCTACGTAGAAGGGAGCCACTAACGAGATTCTTCTTGATAGCGCGGACATGCTGCACGTTCTTGAGCTGCACGATCCTTCCCGAAGTAAACTTCAGATCGACCGTGCCAACACCAAGTACAGAAGCACTTGCGTCGTTTCCCATCAATACGGACCCGTTCCTTGTGACCTGATAAGAAGAAAACAATGAGATGTCAGCACACACATGAATGTTTGCACCTGTGTCAATCCACCTATCAGTAGACTGACAAACTGAAAATACAGTAAACAAATTACCATACCCAGATGCCCCATTCTCATTGTTGCTCACGATCATGTTGACAGCCTTGGAATCCTGTCCTAGCTTCACATACTTCTTTGGGCACTTCCCAGCCCAGTGTTCCAGTGAACCACAAGTGAAGCAGCCATCTTTCTTCTTATCCTTCTTGAAGGTCTTCTTAGCCTTCTTCTTGAAGTCGGTATTCTGCTGGACACCAGTCCTCGCCTTGTTCTTGTGGGAGTTGTAGTTCTTTGTACCATATTGGCCGCAGAAGTCCCTTCATTCCCTTTTCCATGCGAGTCCTTTGCCCTCGAATTCTGCTCAACACTCAGATGGCCGATGACATCCTCTACTGAGAATTCACGCCTCTGATGTTTCAGAGTAGTGGCAAAGCTCCTCCAGGAATTAGGCAGCTTGGCGATTATGCATCCCGCGACATACTTGCCCGGTAACACGCACTTGAGAATTTCAAGCTCCTTAGCGATGCACTGTATCTCATGAGCCTGCTCCAAAACAGAACGGTTTTCGACCATTCTGTAGTCATGGAACTGCTCTATACTGTACATCTCGCTGCCAGCATCGGTTGCGCCGAATTTGGATTCGAGCGCCTCCCACAAGTCCATGGCAACCCGCACATGTAAATATGCGTCAACAAACTTCTCTCCGATCACGCTTAGAACGCATCCAACAAAGACTACGGTGGCATCCCTAAACGCCTTCTCCTGATCAGGAGTAATCGTTTCCGTGGGAGTGACACCGACGACCCAGAACACGTTCATAGCCGTGAGCCATAAGAATGTTTTGGTCTGCCAATGCTATTTTCACACATGTGTATGGTTGGGGATTTTCATCCTCAAGCCAAAATGCAATGGGACCAGTGGGCTATGGCCTACTAATACCAAGTAAAAATAGGTACTAAGCCTCTGGTTACTCATGAAAAACTTTGCATACAAGATAAAAATATAAGGCTATTTAATCTAGTGAAACAATACTAGTGCAATCGATAGCAATGCTTACACATGCTTTAATATTAAGAGACATGCAAGCTAACATAGGTACAAGCATCAAAATAACAGTACCTAAATGGTACTGGACTCAAAGAAAACATAGCACAAAATCTACTAAGAAAGTATACACAGATCTAGCTCTCACAATACTTCCAATTAATAAACTAGAAGGTGACAAATGTTATTTCATTTTTATTCGAGTTTCCAATCATGCACACACTTTCTAGGGTAGACTTATTGTAAGAAAACAACATAATAACAAGTCCTAACAACTCCATATAAGTTAGGAAGCAAGATTGAATAAAATTCAAAATTATTTCAATCAAGAGCACACAAAGGAACAAAAACAGGAAAACTGCTGTTTTCTAAATCTATCATAACCATTCCATCGTTCACTTAATTTCTAAACCCCGAATCTCATAGTACTTACAACGTCTATTAAGATTTGGTTTCCAAAATAGATACACCCGATATCCTATTGACTAGTAAACGAATAGGTCATCATCTTATTTTCTCGTGACTTCTCCTTTTTACCAACTAGATTAAAAGGTGTCTTAAGTCACTTAATTCCTTGGTTTAGAAAGAGTTGTCAGTAGTTCACATGATTTGGTTAGGTGTCAACCTAAGATTAGACCAAGCATGTTAGTCTTGTTAGCTTTCTAATTAATCATGTTTGTCCGACAAGATACGACTAGCGTCATACGTCGGATATTGAATTGTGCTCTTTTGATTGGCTTCTGAGGGGGGTTGCGCATCATGGCATGTGAAGACTTCTTTTGTACCTTTCCCCCGAGGAGGGAGGTATATAACTTTTAAAAGGGGGATCTCTCTAGTTTGGTCTTTTAAAAGGGGACATAAAAAGGTGCGACATTTAGCCAATAGGGCAAAACGAGTCTTTTTCAAACAGACAAACATAGAGGTTTTGGTCAGTATTGGTTGGCTTTCTTCACGCTTTTTCTTCTTTGAAGGCTGTCATTGTTGGAGCTTTATCTGTTGGAGTGCAGCATTGTTAGCAACGCTAGCAGCTCGTGTGGCTTGATGGTCCTCTATTATTAGGCCCAATGGTGCTTTCATTGATTGTGGGGGAGATGGTGGTGGTCCACGACGGGTCGCATTATGAAGCGAAAACAAGTATAAGTCTAAGCAACAAATTCTTGTTTTTGAATGCTATACAAACATTTTTGCTTGCAAAAATTTAACAGGAGGCGATTCAAAAACAAGAGCGGGGCAAGCACAAATCTGCAAATTTTGAGCACCCCACAAACATATAGAAACCTAGATGAACCAAATTCTACACCACACAATAGCACACAGTCCTATGGACACACATAAGCAAGCCATAACGCACAAGCAAGGCTCCATTGGAGCTACGTCGGGGGAGGCGACTCATGGAGTCATCGCTAAATTACTCCAAACTAGACTAATCCAAAATCCTAGAAGTGGCTGAAGAACTATATCTACTCCTGACCATCATCACTGTAGAGCTAGGCAATTATTTTGGTCTTCTCGGGACATCGGCAAGTATACAAGTTTTTGTATGAAAACAAGATAATAGAAGTAAAGTTTTGATAAAACTTTTAACTGAGAGAGGTAAAACTACGCAACAATCTGTTTTTGAAACCCCAACTATTTTCTGAACAGAAAACTTCAAAGACGAGAGATGTTTCAAAAACAAAGCGGAGCAGTTGCAAACAAGTAAGAAATAAACTATAACCGGGAGAGATACCAACTCTTTAAGGCCCGCCCTTCGAACCACTTTTCAAGGACGCCCTTGATATGCATTTAGAATCTTTTGAAAAGATCAGAAGGAGGGAAAATATACTAAAATTCCCTTAGATATAAATAATTTAGATAGTAAATAGGTTTTTACTCAAAAATACTTTTCTTTCCTATCTGACGTCCATGCTAACTAAGGTCTCCTAAGGTCAGGATGGCTCTGATACCAACTCTGTAAGGACCCCAGACCGGCAGTCTGAAACCCTACGTATGCATACATTCACGATCCCAGAAAGATCAGTCGTGAACAACATACACAGTTGGCACACCGAAATACATCATCCATTACACGAATACATAAAGGTATTACATAAAAGATCACATGATCAAGTTTAACGCAACTGCCACAAAGGCAGGCAACTTAACAAACACAGCGGAAGACAAATAAAACACAACGTAGTTGAGCCCAAGTCACGCCTTAACCTACAGGCTGCTGACCCGGAGACGATCCTAGTTCGCAAAGCCGTCAACTCCGTACTTCTCTTCATAGATCTCCTTTGGAGGCTCCTTCTCAAAGTCTGGCAAGTAGATACCAGGGGCGAAACCATAATGAGTACATTTGAATGTACTCAGCAAGACATCCATCATGTCACTTACCAACATGCAAATATGCTTATATGGTGGAATAGGTAGGCTATAAATATGGTTCACTATCAATGGTGTTCATGTATGATGACACCACAGTTGCAGTCAAGTTTATCTGTATCTTCGTTGAAGAAGATACTTCAGAAGAAAAATAATATAGTTTTATTTCTCTTGTAGATATCACATGTACAAGAGGTTTTGTAAAGTTTTGTTAAAGAATATTTTCTCTTTGCAAAACTTCTTGGAATCAGTTTCCAGAGTTCTTGCTTAGAGTAGAAAAGGTTTTGTTTGCAAAACACTTTGTTTTGTATAACATCATCTGGCTTTTCATCATCGACGATACCTCCACGGTATAAGTTTCCATTCCTTTCCGAACTTCACAAGTTCAACACTTCCTTTCAAAATTTCCCTTTCAAAAACTCCTTTTTGAAAACATTGACACAATGCTAGCTACATGGCCATTCAACTGTCCATATCCGAGGACGCGGCTTCTTCGAAAAAGTTATACTCTGCAGAGGTGTACACATCCACCAGATCCAGTACACCTCCCGTGAACAATCACGGACTGTAACAACAGTATGCAAACATCAGGTATCTGATCATAACCATCCACTATGTTCAAGCTAGAATGTGTCAATCTCTCAGTTGAGTTTTACCGGTCACCCCCGGCACCGAGCTAATCCCTGCCAGCCAGGATGCCTCAACTGATGCGACCGGAGGGAAAATTAATCCCACACTTTTTATGTCTCAACTCTTGACAACAATCGGTTCAAGGGATTCCGTCCCTTATAGCGTTTGAGATAGAACACACACTAACAAGGACAAACTTCCAGTTAAGCCCCGTGCCCATGTTGGGGTAGGGTGGCAGTACGGTAAAGGTTGTCCGGCGAAGACTAGGTTATGTGTCATTTTTGAAAACACCACTTTCTCAAAAATGACCACTTCCACATTCCTCCGGAGAACAAGGATCCGCCTTTTCTCCGGGTTTTTCCGTAAAGCCTTTGTTTTGTAGAATCACAATTTTAGGGTGTCCACTTAGGGACTAGTATATTTGATGGTAATAAATACCATAGGGTGGCTTATGGGCTTGGTATTACCAAGTTTAACTACTGGCATGATAGTAACCTATATAATAGTATAGTAGTAAATTCCACATCAAAAATAGTTTTGATAATCAAGTTTTTGTAAAACTTCAGAGGTAAAACATGCATGATAGATAATGATAAGTATTGTATCAGCAAGCATCAGGATGGCTTGCCTGGTATCTCCTTGTGTCCCTGGTTTTGGAGTGACTGGAACTTGAAACAGAGCTTCACGACACTTCCTTCCTCTTCGTTTTCTAACGTCGTAAAAAGAATAAAGGACACTCATTCAGAACCAATCAAGGCAAGCAACCATACATAACAATACATACAGCAAGGAAATCTAATAATAACCAATCACTCAATTATTAATTGAGGCAAACAATCAAACAAACCTACTTGGAAGAACTGTCATTTAATAAGACAACTTAAGGTTGGAGGAACATATCTCACAACCTCAATATCATGGATTCAGTGGGTGTGCCACTCTCATACCAAGATATTAATAAACCCAAAATAAACTTAGTTTCACAAGGGTGAGACTACTAAGAGTATAAAAAACATGCACAATAATAATCATGGCAATGGGTCTATCAACCACACCACAAAAAGAAAAAGGTAGCCATTCTACTGAGTCTAAATTGACATCAAGAATAAATGAAACACATGATTTGCAAAAGTTACTTTTACAAACCAGTGAGCCTACACAAGTGCAACAAGGCAATAGACTCATCACAAAACACACAATTTCTCATAGTGAGAACAATAGAAACAATGACTAAAAAGGAGGAATCTTATAGACATGTTTCTACTAAGGGTTTGCTATGCAAGCATGCATAACATGTAAAGTACTAAAATGCAAACAAGGAACCATGTTATCATAATGGGAATGAAAACATGTCCTCATGCAAGGATACACACATATCTACCAAACACAAGTTGGCAGGAAAAATAATTCAATACAAAAACTGCTAAGGAAACTAGTACTACTCAAACATGAAGAATCAATGGATGCATTTCAATCAAGTAATTGAAATACAACCAGAGGGTCCATGTCATAAAAACAGGAGTGAAAAACATCTATACTTGCTATAACAAAAATATCCCATTTAGCAAAACAATGCATCAATTTGCAGGGCAACTCCTACATACTAGTAGTAATAAAAAAGGGCATTACTAGAGGAATCAATCAACACTCCAAAGATGGATTTTTCATAGCAAGCCACACATGATTACAACCACTTACAAACAGAATCATACCCATTTTTGTTTAGCACAAAAATTCCCAAAGCAAAAATACTAGGCACTCATTAGTTATGAAACTATGTAAAAGAAATACATCTAGTGTGGGGGAAATAATGTTTCCACCAAAAATGCAATGAAACCAGTGGGTGTTCCTCTGGTCATACTTGCTAAAAATTAACAAAAGACTAAACTAGCATCTAGTGCAGTAACCATACTAGTAGAAAATAATAGGATGCTAACATAAACAAGGTAATGCTACTCATGCTATTGTTTTCACACAAGTGAAAAATCTAGGGGTCAAGTACTCATAATAACATCATCAAAATTCTACTGGTCCTATGAACACAACCCAAAAATATGTGGCTACACAACCACAAATGTTTATGTCAAAAATTCCACACATGAGGGAATTTTTCCATAACATTCTTATAGTCATGACAAAGCTACTCATGCTTTTCAACCAATTCAAATGCAAGCTAGCAGAGGTGATACCATCATAATATAAGTATCAACATGGTGTTGTATCTAATATCTCAACACAACAATCCAATTGTTTGCACACAAATTAATCAATCAACAATTCTATGCAAGTAATAACTAGAGATAAAACATATGCTATCACCAGAAATCATATTTCTTCTCAACTCAAGTCCACACATTATAACATGCTAAAAATAGTTAAGTAACACTTAGAAAACAAGTTCACACAACTTGCACATGCTAGAAAACAATATTGTAACACAAAAATATAATCACAACAATTAATTACCTAAAATGCCAAAATGGCAGAAATAAGCATTTTAAAGATCTGTCCACCAAATTTTCTAGGATGCTCTAAAAATTAAACCCTTCGATGTTTGGATATCCCTTAACATATACAAGACCATACAATTGAGTTTGAATCAAAAATCATTTTTAATAATTTTATAAAAATCACTAAAGTGTTCTCTGGTGTTTTACCAAATTGCATGCCATTTCAAAAATACTTTGAATTTGTAAGCAATGGTAATTGCTTCTGTTAGGAAATTTCAAAGGCTTTCCAATGCAATTGGCCTCACTTCATTCTGAGTTGTGAAATAAAAATGGTGCTCATTTTGGTGTTTCTGGTACCTGTTGCCAATTCATTTTTCATTTCAAAAATATCAATCCAATTGTAGATCTACAAGTTGGAGGTGGTTTAGATTTAGTTGATGTACAACTTTGAATTTTTGTTTGGTCAAATTCGTCTTTTACATAGGTTTTTAAGCTCAAAAGTAAACAGGTACATTCTGTAAAAAAGAAATTGAAAAAAATTCTACAGATGGGCCAGATCCAAATCTGGGCCGGCCAGATCTAAACCTACCGCGAGGGGATCCAGCCACAAGTTGCTGACCCGCGGGCCAGGCGCCACGGGGCTGCCACGCGAGCAGAGACTCGGCCCCACGGGCCAGTTTGACTGCACAGCGCGGGGTCAAGGGGGCTGACGCGAGTATGACCAAATCACTGCGTCATCGCCGGCGAGAACTGCTCCGGCGAGCTCTAATCGACGCGTACGTTCACCGATTTCGCGATTAAACTGCATCAAAACGTTTCTATCGACGTGGATACCAACCGAGCGGAGGCTCGTTTCCAGGGAGCGAACGAAGGGCGGCCGGCGACGAGGAAGAGCGGCGGATGGACAGCGAGGGCGGCGCTACGACGAACCCGTGGTCTAGGGAGGGGGAAAAAGGGCGGCGGGGGGGGGGGGCGCCTTCTTACCGTGAATGCGCTGGGATGCTCGTTGACGGAGGAGGAAGCTCGAGGCAACGGCGATTCGTCGCCGGAGCTCGTCGGGGTCGGAGAAGGGAATGGGATGGCGCGGCTACCACACGTCGTTACGGCTCGATTCCTTCTGCCTGGAGGACTACCACGACGAGGCGGAGCTGATGTTGCTAACGGCTACCGGCGGCGTGCTCGGCAAGGGCCGAATCGACGGTGAGCTTTTCTAGGGTTTCGGTTTGGGCTTGATGTGGACAGTGAGAGAGAGGAGAGCTCTAGGAGGGGAGAGAGGGGGTATGTGGGAGACAAGGCACATGGGGGGGCTCTTATTCTCAAAGTTTCCTTCTAATCGAAGCAATGGAGTAGGGCTGCTGTATCTACAGCAAGGCTAGAGGTAGAAGATGACTCATCTTACTTTTAGGTCCCTGCAATTTTACAAATTGGTCCCTGTCCTCTCTGAAAAAGGATGTTTTCACTAAGCAAACAAAGTTTAAATTTAAATTCCTTTTGCCCAAAATTCTTATTAGTTAAGATACACAACATATATGAAAATTGGATCAATTGGAGAAACTTTATAATTCAAAGTTGTTCAAATTTGAATTCTTGCATAAATGGACATTGAATTTATTAACCTACTTAGGAGCTTCCAAAAATGATAATTTTTGGCACACATTCCTTATTTGATGTGTTCCTTATGTGGTAGAAAATTCAAGTCATTTAGAGTTACTTCATAGAACAAACTTGTTCAAATTTCAAAAAGGTGCTGTCAAGAAAACAGGGGTTTTTGGCAACTTAAATTATTCAAAAACTTGTGCCCTTTTGGTTTTCATCCTTATTTATGATATAGAGCATGTGGTATTTATTTTATGGAATTTGGAAAAAGTTTGTAGAACAAACTTGTTCAAAATCCCAAAGGTTGCTGTGGAGAAAAACCATGTTTTCAGGACTTTAATGGATTCAAATTTTGGTCTCCCCTTGTGTGTGTTCCTTATTTGATATAAGGAAGCAATGGTATGAATTTCAAATCATTTTAAGAAAGTTTCCAATAGTAACTTGTTTTAGTTTTCTGTTTCTGGAAATATTGGAATTTCTATTTAATAAGGCACTTGGCTTTTCTTTAACAATCCTTTGCCAAAATATTTATGTGACTAGAGATAGCAAGTCAATGCTATCCAATACTTTTGTTTTTAAGCTTGCAAGGTTGGAAAAACATTTGATAAGATTTTGGTGAAGCATCTAAGAATGCCTCTTTTTCCTGATAATCTTTTAGGGAAATTTATTAGTGTTTCCTCTTTCTTAAACTTAGGCCTTGGAATAATATTCAACAAGTATGGGATTCATAAGATAGTTTTGGAAAACTCTTGATCAATATTTACTTTAGAAAATATTGCCAAGGTCATTGGAACAATATGTTGAATATTTTGTTGTCAATTTCTTAGCCATGTAAGTTTATATAATTAGTTTGTTTAGTTGCACTCAAACAAATACAATCAAAGTTTAATTGTCACAAACAAAGTTTAATTGTCAAGCAATTAGCAAAACAACTGTGTTATCAGGTATTCCAAAATTGGGATGTGACAGGTCTTCCCCCCTTAAAAAGAATCTCGTCCCCGAGATTCGCAAGCGAGGACTAAGGGAGGGCCAACAAACACAATGTTAGTGTTGGAGTGCAGGTGCTTCCCCCCTTTGACTTTTCTTGGGAGGCGGGGTACTTCCCTAAATTAGCAAATTCACTTTAAAAAGTAGACCGGCACTGTTTTAGGTCCAAAACTTTTGTTTCCTAGTTTGAACAAAAATTAAGGTTAGTGCAGAACTACCTGGAAATGTACCGTCAATTATTTACATGAGTTCCTAGCTATATCCCACATATTACATACCACATATGGAGTGGTGTACCACTCTCATAACAAGGTATATAAAAAGCTAAAAAATATAGCTTGTGGGTGCAAAGGTTAGATTGCTAAGGTAAAACAAACAGACAGAGCAATACCCATGGCAGTGGGTATTACCCACCACAAGCAACTATCACTTAATATGTTCATGATTTTATTTGGATGTTTTAGTTTCATAAGATACTCTTAAGCACAATCATAACACAAGTATAAACTCATGCTAAGGTAAAACATTTAAACAAAACCCAATAAGCAAGCAAACAACACCACAGATGAATAGACTATTTATCCACTAGGTTATTGTTTATTAGAGGTTTTGGAACCCATCAATCATGAACAATTGGCAAACAACCAGTAGCTAAAAACCAATGAAAACAATCATAAAGATACTATAAAACACCATCTTCACACAAGATAAAACTCCTATTACACAGGCATAACAAAAAACAGGACTGCACAAATAACACACTAGTATGAAAAATCTACACCAACATGCTATAAGAGATAATCATATCCTATAACCATAGAACATGTAACTAAATAATTCATGGCATGATAACAGAAGTAATAATTTCCTAAACATGCTATATCAACACATATACTCATAACATAAAAAGAGGGTAATACTAGAGCAAAAATCACCATCTTTCTAGTGGTGAAACTAGTTTCGCCCTAGAGAAGCAAACAATGCTATCATGATGTATAAACCTAAACAAGAAAGTCATGAATATAAGTGTACCTAATAACAGTACACAAAACTTACTCATTTTAGTAAGCACAAACACCAAAGTAATTCTATATATCAATCATTAAGCATGCAGAAATTTCTTCTAGCAATTTCTGTTTTTCTTTAACCAATTACTAGCAAACAAGCAAGGTATAACTCACACAACCAGTAGCTATGAAATTAATAAAAAGTTATCTAAACTTTTTCAAAAATCCATACACTCAATTTAAAATCATTCGCAAACAATCTACCAATCAAGAGGAATTTATTTTATTTGCGAACAATTTAATTTTAGCACACGATAGTGAAACATTTCTTAACATGATACCCCTAAGGAATATTATGCTAACAAAAGGATCACCTCTAAACATATTAGTATTTACTAAATAATAAATAAACTTCTCACTTGCATAAGTGAAAAGAAACAATCATATTTTCCATGGTGGAAAATAGAAATCAATCACATAGTGAAACATGTTATTTTCACACATGTGTATGGTTGGGGATTTTCATCCTCAAGCCAAAATGCAATGGGACCAGTGGGCTATGGCCTACTAATACCAAGTAAAAATAGGTACTAAGCCTCTGGTTACTCATGAAAAACTTTGCATACAAGATAAAAATATAAGGCTATTTAATCTAGTGAAACAATACTAGTGCAATCGATAGCAATGCTTACACATGCTTTAATATTAAGAGACATGCAAGCTAACATAGGTACAAGCATCAAAATAACAGTACCTAAATGGTACTGGACTCAAAGAAAACATAGCACAAAATCTACTAAGAAAGTATACACAGATCTATCTCTCACAATACTTCCAATTAATAAACTAGAAGGTGACAAATGTTATTTCATTTTTATTCGAGTTTCCAATCATGCACACACTTTCTAGGGTAGACTTATTGTAAGAAAACAACATAATAACAAGTCCTAACAACTCCATATAAGTTAGGAAGCAAGATTGAATAAAATTCAAAATTATTTCAATCAAGAGCACACAAAGGAACAAAAATAGGAAAACTGCTGTTTTCTAAATCTATCATAACCATTCCATCGTTCACTTAATTTCTAAACCCCGAATCTCATAGTACTTACAACGTCTATTAAGATTTGGTTTCCAAAATAGATACACCCGATATCCTATTGACTAGTAAACGAATAGGTCATCATCTTATTTTCTCGTGACTTCTCCTTTTTACCAACTAGATTAAAAGGTGTCTTAAGTCACTTAATTCCTTGGTTTAGAAAGAGTTGTCAGTAGTTCACATGATTTGGTTAGGTGTCAACCTAAGATTAGACCAAGCATGTTAGTCTTGTTAGCTTTCTAATTAATCATGTTTGTCCGACAAGATACGACTAGCGTCATACGTCGGATATTGAATTGTGCTCTTTTGATTGGCTTCTGAGGGGGGTTGCGCATCATGGCATGTGAAGACTTCTTTTGTACCTTTCCCCCGAGGAGGGAGGTATATAACTTTTAAAAGGGGGATCTCTCTAGTTTGTTCTTTTAAAAGGGGACATAAAAAGGTGCGACATTTAGCCAATAGGGCAAAACGAGTCTTTTTCAAACAGACAAACATAGAGGTTTTGGTCAGTATTGGTTGGCTTTCTTCACGCTTTTTCTTCTTTGAAGGCTGTCATTGTTGGAGCTTTATCTGTTGGAGTGTAGCATTGTTAGCAACGCTAGCAGCTCGTGTGGCTTGATGGTCCTCTATTATTAGGCCCAATGGTGCTTTCATTGATTGTGGGGGAGATGGTGGTGGTCCACGACGGGTCGCATTATGAAGCGAAAACAAGTATAAGTCTAAGCAACAAATTCTTGTTTTTGAATGCTATACAAACATTTTTGCTTGCAAAAATTTAACAGGAGGCGATTCAAAAACAAGAGCGGGGCAAGCACAAATCTGCAAATTTTGAGCACCCCACAAACATATAGAAACCTAGATGAACCAAATTCTACACCACACAATAGCACACAGTCCTATGGACACACATAAGCAAGCCATAACGCACAAGCAAGGCTCCATTGGAGCTACGTCGGGGGAGGCAACTCATGGAGTCATCGCTAAATTACTCCAAACTAGACTAATCCAAAATCCTAGAAGTGGCTGAAGAACTATATCTACTCCTGACCATCATCACTGTAGAGCTAGGCAATTATTTTGGTCTTCTCGGGACATCGGCAAGTATACAAGTTTTTGTATGAAAACAAGATAATATAAGTAAAGTTTTGATAAAACTTTTAACTGAGAGAGGTAAAACTACGCAACAATCTGTTTTTGAAACCCCAACTATTTTCTGAACAGAAAACTTCAAAGACGAGAGATGTTTCAAAAACAGAGCGGAGCAGTTGCAAACAAGTAAGAAATAAACTCATAACCGGGAGAGATACCAACTCTTTAAGGCCCGCCCTTCGAACCACTTTTCAAGGACGCCCTTGATATGCATTTAGAATCTTTTGAAAAGATCAGAAGGAGGGAAAATATACTAAAATTCCCTTAGATATAAATAATTTAGATAGTAAATAGGTTTTTACTCAAAAATACTTTTCTTTCCTATCTGACGTCCATGCTAACTAAGGTCTCCTAAGGTCAGGATGGCTCTGATACCAACTCTGTAAGGACCCCAGATCGGCAGTCTGAAACCCTACGTATGCATACATTCACGATCCCAGAAAGATCAGTCGTGAACAACATACACAGTTGGCACACCGAAATACATCATCCATTACACGAATACATAAAGGTATTACATAAAAGATCACATGATCAAGTTTAACGCAACTGCCACAAAGGCAGGCAACTTAACAAACACAGCGGAAGACAAATAAAACACAACGTAGTTGAGCCCAAGTCACGCCTTAACCTACAGGCTGCTGACCCGGAGACGATCCTAGTTCGCAAAGCCGTCAACTCCGTACTTCTCTTCATAGATCTCCTTTGGAGGCTCCTTCTCAAAGTCTGGCAAGTAGATACCAGGGGCGAAACCATAATGAGTACATTTGAATGTACTCAGCAAGACATCCATCATGTCACTTACCAACATGCAAATATGCTTATATGGTGGAATAGGTAGGCTATAAATATGGTTCACTATCAATGGTGTTCATGTATGATGACACCACAGTTGCAGTCAAGTTTATCTGTATCTTCGTTGAAGAAGATACTTCAGAAGAAAAATAATATAGTTTTATTTCTCTTGTAGATATCACATGTACAAGAGGTTTTGTAAAGTTTTGTTAAAGAATATTTTCTCTTTGCAAAACTTCTTGGAATCAGTTTCCAGAGTTCTTGCTTAGAGTAGAAAAGGTTTTGTTTGCAAAACACTTTGTTTTGTATAACATCATCTGGCTTTTCATCATCGACGATACCTCCACGGTATAAGTTTCCATTCCTTTCCGAACTTCACAAGTTCAACACTTCCTTTCAAAATTTCCCTTTCAAAAACTCCCTTTTGAAAACATTGACACAATGCTAGCTACATGGCCATTCAACTGTCCATATCCGAGGACGCGGCTTCTTCGAAAAAGTTATACTCTGCAGAGGTGTACACATCCACCAGATCCAGTACACCTCCCGTGAACAATCACGGACTGTAACAACAGTATGTAAACATCAGGTATCTGATCATAACCATCCACTATGTTCAAGCTAGAATGAGTCTATCTCTCAGTTGAGTTTTACCGGTCACCCCCGGCACCGAGCTAATCCCTGCCAGCCAGGATGCCTCAACTGATGCGACCGGAGGGAAAATTAATCCCACACTTTTTATGTCTCAACTCTTGACAACAATTCGGTTCAAGGGATTCCGTCCCTTATAGCGTTTGAGATAGAACACACACTAACAAGGACAAACTTCCAGTTAAGCCCCGTGCCCATGTTGGGGTAGGGTAGCAGTACGGTAAAGGTTGTCCGGCGAAGACTAGGTTATGTGTCATTTTTGAAAACACCACTTTCTCAAAAATGACCACTTCCACATTCCTCCGGAGAACAAGGATCCGCCTTTTCTCCGGGTTTTTCCGTAAAGCCTTTGTTTTGTAGAATCACAATTTTAGGGTGTCCACTTAGGGACTAGTATATTTGATGGTAATAAATACCATAGGGTGGCTTATGGGCTTGGTATTACCAAGTTTAACTACTGACATGATAGTAACCTATATAATAGTATAGTAGTAAATTCCACATCAAAAATAGTTTTGATAATCAAGTTTTTGTAAAACTTCAGAGGTAAAACATGCATGATAGATAATGATAAGTATTGTATCAGCAAGCATCAGGATGGCTTGCCTGGTATCTCCTTGTGTCCCTGGTTTTGGAGTGACTGGAACTTGAAACAGAGCTTCACGACACTTCCTTCCTCTTCGTTTTCTAACGTCGTAAAAAGAATAAAGGACACACATTCAGAACCAATCAAGGCAAGCAACCATACATAACAATACATACAGCAAGGAAATCTAATAATAACCAATCACTCAATTATTAATTGAGGCAAACAATCAAACAAACCTACTTGGCAGAAATGTCATTTAATAAGACAACTTAAGGTTGGAGGAACATATCTCACAACCTCAATATCATGGATTCAGTGGGTGTGCCACTCTCATACCAAGATATTAATAAACCCAAAATAAACTTAGTTTCACAAGGGTGAGACTACTAAGAGTATACAAAACATGCACAATAATAATCATGGCAATGGGTCTATCAACCACACCACAAAAACAAAAAGGTAGCCATTCTACTGAGTCTAAATTGACATCAAGAATAAATGAAACACATGATTTGCAAAAGTTACTTTTACAAACCAATGAGCCTACACAATTGCAACAAGGCAATAGACTCATCACAAAATACACAATTTCTCATAGTGAGAACAATAGAAACAATGACTAAAAAGGAGGAATCCTATAGACATGTTTCTACTAAGGGTTTGCTATGCAAGCATGCATAACATGTAAAGTACTAAAATGCAAACAAGGAACCATGTTATCAATGGGAATGAAAACATGTCCTCATGCAAGGATACACACATATCTACCAAACACAAGTTGGCAGGAAAAATAATTCAATACAAAACTGCTAAGGAAACTAGTACTACTCAAACATGAAGAATCAATGGATGCATTTCAATAAAGTAATTGAAATACAACCAGAGGGTCCATGTCATAAAAACAGGAGTGAAAAACATCTATACTTGCTATAACAAAAATATCCCATTTAGCAAAACAATGCATCAATTTGCAGGGCAACTCCTACATACTAGTAGTAATAAAAAAGGGCATTACTAGAGGAATCAATCAACACTCCAAAGATGGATTTTTCATAGAAAGCCACACATGATTACAACCACTTACAAACAGAATCATACCCATTTTTGTTTAGCACAAAAATTCCCAAAGCAAAAATACTAGGCACTCATTAGTTATGAAACTATGTAAAAGAAATACATCTAGTGTGGGGGAAATAATGTTTCCACCAAAAATGCAATGAAACCAGTGGGTGTTCCACTAGCATAAAAAAGCATTAAGAGGTCACAATGCCTCTGGTCATACTTGCTAAAAATTAACAAAAGACTAAACTAGCATCTAGTGCAGTAACCATACTAGTAGAAAATAATAGGATGCTAACATAAACAAGGTAATGCTACTCATGCTATTGTTTTCACACAAGTGAAAAATCTAGGGGTCAATTACTCATAATAACATCATCAAAATGCTACTGGTCCTATGAACACAACCCAAAAATATGTGGCTACACAACCACAAATGTTTATGTCAAAAATTCCACACATGAGGGAATTTTTCCATAACATTCTTATAGTCATGACAAAGCTACTCATGCTTTTCAACCAATTCAAATGCAAGCTAGAAGAGGTGATACCATCATAATATAAGTATCAACATGGTGCTGTATCTAATATCTCAACACAACAATCCAATTGTTTGCACACAAATTAATCAATCAACAATTCTATGCAAGTAATAACTAGAGATAAAACATATGCTATCACCAGAAATCATATTTCTTCTCAACTCAAGTCCACACATTCTAACATGCTAAAATAGTTAAGTAACACTTAGAAAACAAGTTCACACAACTTGCACATGCTAGAAAACAATATTGTAACACAAAAATATAATCACAACAATTAATTACCTAAAATGCCAAAATGGCAGAAATAAGCATTTTAAAGATCTGTCCACCAAATTTTCTAGGATGCTCTAAAAATTAAACCCTTCTAGGTTTGGATAGCCCATAACATACAAAAGACCATCCAATTGAGTTTGCATCAAAAATCCTTTTTAATAATTTTATAAAAATTACTAAAGTGCTCTCTGGTGTTTTACCAATTTGCATGCCATTTCAAAAATACTTGGAATTTGGAAGCAAGGTTAATTGCTTCTGTTAGGAAATTTCAAGGGCTTTCCAATGCAATTGGCCTCACTTCATTCTGAGTTGTGAAATAAAAATGGTGCTCATTTTGGTGTTTCTGGTACCTGTTGCCAATTCATTTTTCATTTCAAAAATATCAATCCAATTGTAGATCTACAAGTTGGAGGTGGTTTAGATTTAGTTGATGTACAACTGTGAATTTTTGTTTGGTCAAATTAATCTTTTACATAGGTTTTTAAGCTCAAAAGTAAACAGGTACATTCTGTAAAAAAGAAATTGAAAAAAATTCTACAGATGGGCCAGATCCAAATCTGGGCCGGCCAGATCTAAACCTACCGCGAGGGGATCCAGCCACAAGTCGCTGACCCGCGGGCCAGGCGCCACGGGGCTGCCACGCGAGCAGAGACTCGGCCCCACGGGCCAGTTTGACTGCACAGCGCGGGGTCAAGGGGGCTGACGCGAGTATGACCTCATCACTGCGTCATCGCCGGCGAGAACTGCTCCGGCGAGCTCTAATCGACGCGTACGTTCACCGATTTCGCGATTAAACTGCATCAAAACGTTGCTATCGACGCGGCTACCAACCGAGCGGAGGCTCGTTTCCAGGGAGCGAACGAAGGGCGGCCGGCGACGAGGAAGAGCGGCGGATGGACAGCGAGGGCGGCGCTACGTCGAACCCGTGGTCTAGGGAGGGGGAAAAAGGGCGGCGGGGGGGGGGGGGCGCCTGCTTACCGTGAATGCGCTGGGATGCTCGTTGACGGAGGAGGAAGCTCGAGGCAACGGCGATTCGTCGCCGGAGCTCGTCGGGGTCGGAGAAGGGAATGGGATGGCGCGGCTACCACACGTCGTTACGGCTCGATTCCTTCTGCCTGGAGGACTACCACGATGAGGCGGAGCTGATGGTGCTAACGGCTACCGGCGGCGTGCTCGGCAAGGTCCGAATCGACGGTGAGCTTTTCTAGGGTTTCGGTTTGGGCTTGATGTGCACAGTGAGAGAGAGGAGAGCTCTAGGGGGGAGAGAGGGGGTATGTGGGAGACAAGGCACATGGGGGGGCCTCTTATTCTCAAAGTTTCCTTCTAATCGAAGCAATGGAGTAGGGCTGCTGTATCTACAGCAAGGCTAGAGGTAGAAGATGACTCATCTTACTTTTAGGTCCCTGCAATTTTACAAATTGGTCCCTGTCCTCTCTGAAAAAGGATGTTTTCACTAAGCAAACAAAGTTTAAATTTAAATTCCTTTTGCCCAAAATTCTTATTAGTTAAGATACACAACATATATGAAAATTGGATCAATTGGAGAAACTTTATAATTCAAAGTTGTTCAAATTTGAATTCTTACATAAATGGACATTGAATTTATTAACCTAATTAGGAGCTTCCAAAAATGATAATTTTTAACACACATTCCTTATTTGATGTGTTCCTTGTGTGGTAGAAACTTCAAGTCATTTAGAGTTACTTCATAGAACAAACTTGTTCAAATTTCAAAAAGGTTCTGTCAAGAAAACAGGGGTTTTTGGCAACTTAAATTATTCAAAAACTTGTGCCCTTTTGGTTTTCATCCTTATTTATGATATAGAGCATGTGGTATTTATTTCATGGCATTTGGAAAAAGTTTGTAGAACAAACTTGTTCAAAATCCCAAAGGTTGCTGTGGAGAAAAACCATGTTTTCAGGACTTTAATGGATTCAAATTTTGGTCTCCTCTTGTGTGTGTTCCTTATTTGATATAAGGAAGCAATGGTATGAATTTCAAATCATTTTAAGAAAGTTTCCAATAGTAACTTGTTTTAGTTTTCTGTTTCTGGAAATATTGGAATTTCTATTTAATAAGGCACTTGGCTTTTCTTTAACAATGCTTTGCCAAAATATTTATGTGACTAGAGATAGCAAGTCAATGCTATCCAATACTTTTGTTTTTAAGCTTTCAAGGTTGGAAAAACATTTGATAAGATTTTGGTGAAGCATCTAAGAATGCCTCTTTTTCCTGATAATCTTTTAGGGAAATTTATTAGTGTTTCCTCTTTCTTAAACTTAGGCCTTGGAATAATATTCAACAAGTATGGGATTCATAAGATAGTTTTGGAAAACTCTTGATCAATATTTACTTTAGAAAATATTGCCAAGGTCATTGGAACAATATGTTGAATATTTTGTTGTCAATTTCTTAGCCATGTAAGTTTATATAATTAGTTTGTTTAGTTGCACTCAAACAAATACAATCAAAGTTTAATTGTCACAAACAAAGTTTAATTGTCAAGCAATTAGCAAAACAACTGTGTTATCAGGTATTCCAAAATTGGGATGTGACACAAAGGTTCTAAGTGCCATTCGTGTGTACAAGCAAAGCAACCTCGCAAGCCCCAAAAGGCTGCGGAGGAGAGACACTTGGCGCCATTAGAACTCATACATTATGATCTCTGTGAGATGAATGGTGTGTTGACTAAAGGTGGAAAGAGATACTTCATGACATTAATAGATGATTCCACTAGGTTTTTCTATGTATATTTGTTAAACACTAAAGATGAGGCTCTACACTACTTTAAAATCTATAAGGCAGAAGTTGAGAATCAACTTGAAAAGAAAATTAAACGAATCCGGTCAGATCGTGGTGGAGAGTATTTCTCTAATGAGTTTGAATCTTTCTGTGCGGAACATGGCATTATTCACGAGAGGACGCCTCCCTATTCACCTCAGTCAAATGGGGTTGCCGAACGGAAAAACCGTACTCTAACAGATTTGGTTAACGCCATGTTAGATACATCGGGTTTATCCAAGGCATGGTGGGGGGAGGCTATATTGACATCATGTCATGTCCTGAATAAAGTTCCGACGAAAGACAATGAGGTCACTCCCTATGAGCAATGGGAGAAGAGAAAAACAACACTCTCGTACTTACGTACTTGGGGCTGTTTGGCAAAAGTCAACGTGCCGATCCCCAAAAAGCGTAAACTTGGACCAAAGACCGTGGATTGCGTTAATTTGGGATACGCTAAGAATAGCGTTGGCTATAGATTTCTAGTAGTGAAATCTGAGGTACCTGACGTGAAGATCGGTACGATTTTGGAGTCTAAAGATGCTACATTCTTTGAGGATATTATTCCTATGAGAGATATGCAAAGCACTTCTAGACAGGAATCAGAGGAGACTCCTGAACCTGCCATTCCTATGGAATATTATGAACAAACACATGATGAGAATCCTGAGAAGGATGACGAGGAAACTCTTGGTAGGGGCAAGAGACAGAGGACTGCAAAGTCCTTTGGTGATGAGTTCCTTGTGTACCTTGTGGATGATACTCCCACTTCTATTTCAGAAGCTTATGCATCTCCAGATGCTGACTACTGGAGAGAAGCGATTCGTAGCGAGATGGATTCCATCATGGCTAATGGAACGTGGGAGATCACTGAACGTCCTTATGGCTGTAAACCATTAGGATGTAAGTGGGTGTTCAAAAAGAATCTTAGGCCTGATGGTACGATTGAAAAGTACAAGGCTAGACTTGTGGCCAAGGGTTATTCCCAGAAAGAAGATGAAGATTTCTTTGATACTTATTCACCGGTGGCCAGACTGACCACCATTCGAGTATTACTCTCGTTGGCGGCCTCGCATGGTCTTCTCGTCCATCAGATGGATGTTAAGACGGCTTTCCTAAATGGAGAGTTAGACGAGGAAATCTATATGCAACAGCCAGATGGCTTTGTGTTAGATGGTCAAGAAGGAAAGGTGTGTAAATTACTGAAATCTTTATATGGGCTGAAAAAAGCACCTAAGCAATGGCATGAGAAGTTCAATACAACTTTAACATCTGTTGGCTTTGTTGTTAATGAAGCTGACAAATGTGTATACTATCGCCATGGTGGGGGCGAAGGAGTTATTTTGTGTTTGTATGTTGATGACATACTGATATTTGGGACCAACCTCAATGTAATCAATGAGGTTAAGTCATTTCTATCCCAGAACTTTGAGATGAAAGATCTTGGTGTGGCTGATGTTATCTTGAACATCAAGCTATTGAGAGACAATGAGGGTGGGATTACACTTCTGCAATCCCATTATGTTGAGAAGGTTTTGAGTCGTTTTGGATATTCGGACTGCAAAACTTCTCCAACGCCATATGATCCTAGTGTGCGGATTCGAAAGTTCGAAGGCACAGCTAAGGATCAGCTGAGGTACTCTCAAGTAATTGGTTCACTCATGTATCTAGCGAGCGCTACAAGGCCTGACATCATGTTTGCTGTGTGCAAACTAAGCCGGTTTGTTTCCAATCCGGGTGATGTGCATTGGCATGTTGTAGAAAGAATTATGCGCTATCTGAAAGGTACCGTGAACCATGGACTTCACTACAGTGGATATCCTTCGGTAATTGAAGGGTATTGTGATGCGAATTGGATCTCTGATGCTGATGAGATGAAAGCCACAACGGGGTATGTGTTTACCCTTGGAGGTGGTGCTGTTTCCTGGAAGTCTTGCAAGCAAACGATCTTAACGAGATCGACAATGGAAGCAGAATTAACAGCATTAGACACGTCTAGTGTCGAAGCAGGATGGCTTCGAGATCTTTTGATGGACTTGCCTGTGGTTCAAAAGCCAGTACCGGCTATCCTTATGAACTGTGACAATCAAACAGTGATTGTCAAGGTGAAGAGTTCAAAGGACAATGCACAGTCCACAAAGCACATAAAAATGAGATTAAAAGTTGTCAGACATTTAAGAAACTCCGGAGTGATAGCGGTGGATTATATCCAGTCGGCTAAAAATCTGGCAGATCCCTTTACTAAAGGGCTATCACGTGTTGTGATAGAAAGTGCATCGAGGGAGATGGGTATGAGACCCACATGAGTTGCCATGGCAGTAACCCAACCTATGTGATCGGAGATCCCGTGAAGTGGGACCTGGGAAAACAAGCTAGTGGTTAACTGAGGAGAGTAATTTTTACTAACCCACTCCACTGGAGATGCAGTACTCTCAAAAACTATATGGCAGGTTGACTTTTGTCTTAATGTGTTCCAAGGCTTGTATAAGCAAGATGCTATCCTACAGAGCGATCTTTGGAGGAACACACCTATATGATCCTGACTGCTGGTCACAGTCTATGAGATTGGGTGATCTCTAATAAGTTCATGAATAGGCCAGGAGTATGACTAATATGCTCCACCCGAGGGGTCAGCCTTCGGCAGCCTAGTACTGGCAAGACATTTAGTGAAACTATTTTACGCCAAACTGACAATTCAAGGCATAGTCCATTGTTCAGTTGTGATGTAGTGTAGCTACTTGTTCTAGGTGGATGTTCAACCTTACCGGGTCTCCACTGAAAATGCCGGTATATAAAAACAGTGAATGGAACAGAGGACAACACCATGGGTCTTCGGGATCTGGTGGGGGATTGCTGAAATTCGCATGGGCTAGCAGGCCCATTAGGCAATTTCCATTTAATCCCTAAGGCCCATGCTGCCATAGCAAATGGTGGGAGTTTAGTCCCACATTGCTAGTTGGGAGAGTTTTGCACCAGTTTATAAGGTGAGCTCTCTCCCCACTAGTGTGAGTTGGTATGAAGAGAGAGGAGTAGTGGAGGTGTTCCACACGCGCGCTCCTCCTCCTCCGTCGCCCGCCTCGCCTCGTTACGACACGTCACGACGCGCCGCGGGTTGCGGGAATGAGCCGAGCCGATGCCTTTATTTTGGCAGTTGGAAACGGAGTCAACAGACACGCCAATAATATGAGACATAATATTGATTGTTGTCTATTGCTTCACATTTATTTTGGTAACAGCCGCGCGCAGTAAAACGCCGCATTGATCACGTGTTAACCGCGCGCAGTAAAACGGCGCATTGATTATGTGGTAACGGCTGTAGTAAACGCCAAATTGATTTGTGAGCTGACCGTTCTCCTACCGTGCCTATATATTGAGGTCGCAGGGGCGGACACATACACACAACTCATACGCTCTGTACCCACTGTCGTTCCTCTCTCTGTTGCTGCCTCCGGTGATCCCATCCCGTCTACCGCGTACACGGCCGACGGGAGAGCAGGCCTCCGAAACCCTGCCTCTCCAGATCCTGTACGGGAGAGGGGCGATTAGGTTTTTGGGGAGCGTCTCCTACGCGACTGCTCGCTGCCGTACGTCTACTTCGACTACTACCTCATCATCAACATGGCCTCCGAAGCCGAACGAGCTGCTGCTGCCGCTGCTGCTGCCACCGAGGCCGCTGCTGCTGCTGAGGCCGCCAACGCTGCTGCCGCCGCGGCCGCCGCCTCTGCTACGACTACTGCCAATTGGCCAACTGCAGGGTATAACACGTTTATCCCTGCCCTTGTTATTTCCATGTGTGCGATACTAGTAGTTTGCGTAGATGTGTCTACTGTCAACCTAGTATGCATGAATATGGTTAATTATCAGTATGCTTACGTCATGATCGTGATTTATACTTGGATTAATTTAATCTGTAAATTGCCTAAATCCCTAACACCATACATTTAACCTCTTTGTTATCAGCAAAACCTGTGAGATTGACAACCTCACTACTTTGTTGGGGCAAAGTGAATTGTTTGTATTTTGTAGGTTCCACGTTGCTACTGAACCGCTAGTGCGCCCTGCCATCTTAGCTGCATCAACCTTCTAAAGTTACTCCTTCCTCCTACTGGTTGATTCAACCATGGTTTATTTACTGAGGGAAACTTGTTGTTGTGCTCATCAAACTTTCCTCTTGGGGTCTCCCAACGAGTGCAAGTCCTGCACCATCAAAGCATTTTCTGGCGCCGTTGCCGGGGAGGAAGAGAATTTCTGCAAGGGGATTCTCTCACTTCTAATCTCTTTACTTTGTTTTTGTTTTGCTTAGTATATTTTATTTTGTCTTGTTTGCTTCTCTTTATCAAAAACACAAAAAAATAGTTTCTATTCTAGTTGTAGTTTTTATCCTGTTTTTAGTCTTGTTAACATGACTACCCCTGAGAACACTAAGTTGTGTGACTTTACTAGCACCAACAATAATGATTTCATTAGCACACCTATTGATCCACCTGCTCCCACTGCTGATTTTTATGAGATAAGCCTGCCCTGTTAAACCTTGTTATGAGAGAGCAATTTTCTGGTGTTAGTACTGATGATGTTGCTGCCCATCTTAATAATTTTGTTGAACTATGTGAGATGCAAAAATATAAAGATGTAGATGGAGATATTATTAAACTGAAATCGTTGCCTTTCTCTTTGAGAGGAAGAGCTAAAGAATGGTTGTTATCTTTGCCTAGAAATAGTATTGACTCCTGGACTAAGTGTAAAGATGCTTTCATTGGAAAATATTATCCTCCTGCTAAGATTATATCTTTAAGAAGTAGCATTATGAATTTTAAGCAACTTGATAATGAGCATGTTTCTAAAGCTTGGGAAAGATGAAATCTTTAGTAAAGAATTGTCCCACTCATGGACTGACTACTTGGATGATCATCAAAAACTTTTATGCAGGTCTGAATTTTCTTCAAGAAACCTTCTGGATTCAGCTGTTGGAGGAACCTTTATGTCCATTACTTTGGGGGCAACAACAAAGCTTCTTGATAATATGATGGTAACTTACTCTAAATGACACACTGTGCGAGCTACAACTGGTAAGAAGGTAAATTATGTTGAAGAAAACCTCCTCTCTGAGTGATAGACTTGATGCTATTATGTCTATTCTTGTGAATGGCCATGCTCCTATTGATCCAAATAATGTTCTTTTAGCCTCTTTGGTTGCTCAAGAAGAGCATGTTGATGTGAACTTCATTAAAAATAATAATTTCAACACCAATACTTATAGGAATAATTTTGGTAGCAACAATTATAGGCCATATCCTCCCAATAATAGTAATGCTTATGGTAATTCCTACAATAACAATAAAAGTGTACCCTCTGATCTTGAAAACATGCTCAAGAATTTTATTAGTACACAAACTGCTTTTAATAAATCTGTTGAGGAAAATTTTGGCAAAATTGATGTTCTTGCTTCTAAAGTTGATAGCCTTACTCTTGATGTTGATTTTCTGAAACTAAAGGTTATGCCTCATGATGTTAAAGAAAGCAAAACTTTGAATGTCATCCAAATTCGAATTGATGATAATGTTAGGATGTCAGTTGAATTGCATGATAGATGGGAAAAAGAAGATGAAATAGCTAGAAAGAATAATATAGCTAATGTTTGCACCATTACCACCATTAGTAAAACTAAAGGTTCCCATGCTAGTAAATCTTCTACAATCAATGGTAAAGTAATTGGTGTTGGCAATACTCCCACTTCTGCTATTAAAAATACAAAACTGCTAAAATGTTCCTGATAAAAGTGCTGAAGTTTTTAGAAACATGGGAGACAATTGTCCCATTACCTTTGATAAAAATGATCTTGCCTTGAAGATTGAAACATAACTGAAGTGATTAAGTTCCTACAAAAGCTTGCTATTTGTCCAAATTCTAGTGCTATGAATATGGCTTTCACAGAAGATATTACAAATGCTCTCATACAAATTAGAGAAGATGAATTAAGGTGTGAAGCCTCTATCCCTAGGAAGTTAGATGATGGTTGGGAACTGATACGTCCAAAACGTATCTCCTTTTTCGAACACTTTTCTTATTGTTTTCCTATAAACTTATGAGTTTTCGATACCACTAACACGGACTAACGCTGTTTTCAGCAGAATTACCTTGGTGTCTCGTTTTGTTTGCAGAAAAATCAACTTTTGGGAAAATGCCCAGAAAAGACCCCATGGGTCCTAAAACACCAGAAGACCCCGGGAGCCAGAAGGGGGCCAGGAGAGGAGCTAGTAGGGGGCCACACCACCCCCGCCCCCTTGCTCGCGCCGCCTAGTGGTGTGGGCCACCCTTGGACCCTCTCGGACTCCCCTTTTGACTACATATGCCCCGTAAACTAAGACGTGAGGGGGTTCGTCAGATTCCACAGAAACACAACAGAGCGCCGCCGCCATCCCGAACCTCGATTCGGGGATCAGAAGTTCATGTTCTGGCGTCGTGCCGGGACGGGGATTCTAAGGAGATCATCGCCATCGACACCGCCACCTCTTCTCCATAAACCATCCATGATTCCCCCGTCCATGTGTGAGTAAACACCACTATAGGCTGAGAGGGATGGAAGGGATTGGATGAGATTGATCATGTAATAATGCCAGATTGTTAGGGCATAGTGCCTAGTATCCATTGTTAGTGTTTTCTACCGTTGTTGCAACTTGTTATGCTTAATGCTTGTCACTAGGGCCCGAGTGCCATGATCTCAGATCTAAACATGTTATTATTTCATGAGTATAATTATGTTTCTTGATCACATGTGCAAGTTGTTTACACATGTCATTGTCCGAAACCCGAGGCTCCAAAGTGACAGAAATTGGGACAACCGGAGGGGATAGCTGTGATGTGAGGATCACGTGTGTTCACGGAGTGTTAATGCTTTTCTCCGGTGCTTTATTAAAAGGAGCACCTTAATTACCAGTAGTTTCCCTAGAGGCCCCACTGCCACGGATGGTAGGACACAAGATGGTTTGCAAGTTTCTCATTGCGAGCATGTATGACTATATTGGAACACATGCCTATGGTTTGACTACTTGTTTGATGCTTTATATTATTATCTGCAATGCTCAAGTTATTATTATTACATGACCTATGTTATCCATGCAATGCCCATCCATCCATTCCCTCTATGCCTACAGAACTTCCCATACTGTTGTTTTCCGCGATTACTACTGCTGTTACTATTTTGCTACTGTTGTTATTTTATTTCTACTACGGCTATAAAACTTTTACCACTGATAAATTTTTGCGAGCAAGTCTACTTTCAGGTGCAGCAGAATTGACAACTCAGTTGTTAAGGCTAATAAATATTCTTTGGCTCCCCTTGTGTCGAATCAATAAATTTGGGTTTTACTTCCCTCGAAGACTGTTGCGATCCACTATACTTGTGGGTCATCAAGACTATTTTCTCGCACTGTTGCCGGGGAGCATAGCTTTATTTATTTGCTCACTTGATCGTGATATTGTTTGCTTCAAGCCATTCGACATGGGCAAGACTCGTGATGGAAAAGTTCCTATATTACCATCCACTACAAGAAGAGGTACAACTCTGAACACCTCTGTTGCTCTTGATTCACCGTCTGTTATGAGTAAGCTTCTTACTCCACCACAGGCTACACGTACTGTTACTTCTGCTGAGTCTGAGAATGTTTCTGATACTGCTGATGATGCTTCTACTGTGCTTGATGATACTGGTTCTCTAGGTCCTTTCCTAGATGCTACTATTGCTAGATCCAAACAAATTAAAAATGCTGAAATTTCTGTTGAAAATATTGGTACACCTGTTAATTCAACTGAGCTTATTGATGATCTTGATGAAACCTATATTGAACTTAATGATGATTTTATTGAAGAAGCTCGTGCACTACTGGTGCAAGTGCTCTTAATAGTCTTCTTGCAAGAGATTTTGTGAAATATAAATCTTCTCTTGATGCTAAGTTTGCCACATCTCCCATACACATTATAGACAAGGATTCTGATTTCTATTTAGATTTATCTTATATATCTATTGTTGAGAAGGAACCTTTTTGTGGAACTGAAAGTAAAAGTGCTATGGAACACATGAATGAGCTTTGATCTTTGAGTAGTTTATTTTCTGATGATACTAAGCTGCATACTTATTTTGTTACCAAGATCTTCCCTTTCTCATTGAAAGACGAAGCTAAAATTTGGTTAGACAATCTGTCACCTGGGTGTATTACTGATCCTATGGATTTGGTTAATGCTTTCTTTCAAAAATATTTTCCTGCTAGTGCCCAACATGTTGTTTTTCAGGACATCTTTAACTTTGAGCAAATTGAAGGAGAAAAATTACCTGAATCTTGGAAAAGGTTTTGTTCTCTGATAAGAGATAGGCCTAGATATCCATTACCTAAAAATGAGCTCCTAGATATATTTTTTGAATCTAGGACATACCTGGATAGTTGTGCTGGTTGTGTTTTCAGGAAAAGAACTCCAGAAGAAGCTGAGGAATTAATGGCTGGAATATACCTGAGCCTACACCTACACCAGAGCCAACACCAATACCAATACCTAAGAAGAGAGGGATGATTGAATTAAATGATGAATGAAGCCAAGAAATCTCTTAAAGAGAGGGGTATTAAATCTGAAGCCGTGAAGAATTTATCTCCTATAGAAGAATTATGTAAGCCTATTCCTCATCCATCAACTGTTGAGGTACGCTCTCTCCAATACTTTGATAATAGAGATATTCCTAACTCTAAACCACCTGATCAATGCTTAGATGAATTTGATAATTATGTTGTTAAGCAAGAAAACTTTAATAGGAGAGTGCAAAATCACCTTATGGAAAACTCTAGAGCTATTGATAATTTGCATGGTATTATTGAAAGAACCTCTGATGATGTTAAAATGCTTGTTAAACATTTTCAAATGGTTCAAACTCAAATTGATCAAATCACTAAAGTGCAAAAAGACATGCTAGCTAACGCTTCTAGAGATAAACATGTATTTGAAATAATTATTAGAAGTGGTGTTTCTACTTAGAACCCTGATGCACTTTGTTGGGAACCCCAAGAGGAGGGTGTGATGAGCACATCGGTAGGAATTTTCCCCTTAGTTAAGAACAAGGTTTATCAATCCAGTAGGATAAAGAGAATCTTCGGAAGGTTGATGCCACTAACGGTGGCGCTGGCGCTTCACCGGTGTCAGCAACAACGTGGAACCTGCACACAACACAAGCAAAATACTTTGCCCCAACGGTACAGTGAGGTTGTCAATCTCACCGATCTAGTTGAAAACAAAGATTAGACGTATAGTGTGGAAAAACAGTGTATGCTTGCAGAAAGTAAAGAGAGCAGGAAATTGTTGTTGTTTGTTTAACAGTGTGGAAAATGGACCGGGGTTCATAGTTTCACTAGTGGTGTCTCTCCATAAAAGATAGCATGCTGGGTGAACAAATTACAGCTGGGCAATTGACAAATAGAGGTTGCACCGTAGTTCACAATATGACATGAAGACTACTATGCTATTTAGTGCGGGCATTACAACAAGATACATAGACCGACATCCATATGCATCTATGACTAATAATCCACCCTCAGGTTATCATCCGAACCCCCTCAGGTATTAAGTTGCAAGAAACAGATAATTGCATTAAACAAAGTATGTCATGTAAGCAATGATTATGCACGTGGGCACTCTCACCGCTGTTTTGTCCCTAATGGAAACTTCACATCCCCCCCTTCACATTTCTGTCACTCGAGCAAGGCAACAAGGAGGCATGAACCCACTATCGAGCAAAAATACTCCCTCTTGGAGTCACTAGCAACTGCTTGGCCAGAATAACCAATAGCAACGGAGAGCATGCAAGATCACAAATAACATATGCAAATAAAGACTATAATCAACTTGGCATAAGGTCAATATTCATCGGATCCCAGCAAACACATCATAGAGAATTACATAAGATCAATCTCGATCATGATAGGCAGCTCACGTGATCTAAACATGGAGGCATATGAGGAGAAGACAACCATCTAGCTACAGCTACGAACCGGTAGTCCAGGGATGAACTACTCACGCATCACTCCGAGGCAGGCATGGTGATGTAGAAGACTTCGGTGATGATCTCCTCTCCGGAGGGTGGCGGAAATAGCTTCAGAACCCCCCTGATCTAGGGTTGACGGTGACGGCGGCTGCAGAACTTTTTCGGGGATTTTGATCAGGTGCTTAGGGTTTTCCATCCGACTTAAATAGGCGAAAGGGCGAAGCGGTGGATGCCGGGGAGCCCCACACCCATAGCTGGCGCAGCCAGGGGGGCCGTGCCACCCTATGGTGTGGCCCCCTTCTGCCCCTCTTCGGCTCCTCTTCGGTCTTCTGGATGCTTCCAGGGAAAATAGGACTTCCAGGCATCGAATTTTCCAATTCCGAGAATATTTCCAAAAAAAAATTCTGAAACTAAAAAACAGTAGAAAACAGGGAACTGGTTCTGTGGCATCTTGTCAATAGGTTAGTCTGGAAAATCGATAAAATGACATAAAGAAGGGAGAAAACATGTAGCAATTGGCATAATATGATCATGGAGCATCAGAATTAGGGATATGTTTATGACGTATCAAGCATCCCCAAGCTTAGTTCCTACTCGTCCTCGAGTAGGTAAACGATAAAAAAATAATTTCTGAGGTGACATGCTACTAACATAAACTTGATCAATCTAATGTAAAAGCATATGCACACTGAGATCATAAAACTTTAAACACAGGCATGATAAATAAAACTTTAATAATAAAGCATAGAAATTACTTTGCATCACGAAATGTAACTGAAATAAAGGATCATGAATAATAATTCGAATAAAGGTAAACGTTTGTTTCAGGTATAGATAAAGCATGGCAAATAAAACATTCGAAAGAGAATACCAAAAATTTATGCTTCCTTATGACAAGAACAGCTCAAGAATCTTTCAATGCAATATTAAACACTCTCAACTATTTGAGGCTATTCATGCTACTCAAAATCACAAGGATTTAGAACTAAAATAACATTTAGCATGGCATGAAAAAGTTCTAGCAACAGTCTATACAAGCTTCTACTTGCACCAGTATAAATTCTACTTTAAACATCAATTTCTTTCTCCCAACAAGCACCCTACACAATATGTTTTAACAAAAACTCTCTAAATGCTACAACAAGCAAACATAAGAGTACTCACATAATACTACTAAAACTAACATCTCTAATAAGAGATGCATGCAAAACATGAGCTAAATAAATGCAGCAGCCAGACAAAGATTAAGAATACAAAGTATTCACATGAAAAAGCGGAGCGTGTCACTCTCCAATAAACGAATGCTGGGGTCCAAACAGGTTTATTGAAAAAGTAAAAACAAACTGAAAGCAAAAAACAAAAACAAACTGAAAGCAAAAAATAAAAGACGCTCCAAGTAAAGCACATAAGATGTGACCGAATAAAAATATAGTTTCACTAGAGGTGACCTGATAATTTGTTGATGAAGAAGGGGATGCCTTGGGCATCCCCAAGCTTAGACGCTTGAGTCTTCATGGAATTTGATAGGATGTACCACCGGGGCATCCCCAAGCTTAGGCTTTTCACTCTTCTTGATCACATCATATCATCCTCTTCTTTTGACCCTTGAAAACTTCCTTCACACCAAACTTCTCACAATCTTCATTAGCAATGTTAGTGCAATCGAAATAATAAATTTACATGGTTCAGTTTCAACACAAGTCTAACACTCAAAAACACATTAGCTACTGTCACAACTTCTTTTAAAACTCTTTTTCTCAAAAGAACACCAAAATAAAGCGATTAAGATGCAAATGCAATTATTGGCAGAAATCTGTCAAAACAGGACAACAGGTAAAGATGATTTTGCTAGAAAATATTCTGTTGCTCAAATCAAAAAGTGGTCAACTAAGAAAAGTTGCGTATATAACCAAGGATCACGCAAAAGAAAACTCAGGTCGTTTTGATTTTTCTGTGATTTTATACGAAATAAACAGTGGACATCAGAAATCTGTTTCCTGCGCTGGAATCCGAAATATAGCCTCAACTTTCCACTAGAGGCTTTACTTGGCTCAACAAAAACTCAAAATAAAAGATACATAGAGGTTGCTAAGGAAATAGAAAACACCCAGGTGCAAAGCATACCAAATAAAACGAAAGAAAATGGGTTGAAAACAGCGAAATAAAACGGGTTGTCTCCCGGTAGCGCTTTTCTTTAACGCCTTTCAGCTAGGCATAAAAGGGAAGATGCTCACAAAAAGAATATGAATTAAGAAAAAGAGAGCATCAAGAAGCAAGTATAAAACAAATTTAAGTCTAACCCACTTCCTATGCATTGGAATCTTGTAAAGAAATAAATTAAAGATGCTCAAACTAGAAATCATGGGAAGGTAGAACAAGAGCAACTTCAAAACTTTCAACAAAAAGAGAGGTGTATTAGTAACATGAAAATTCCTACAACCATATTTTCCTCTCTCATAATAATTTTAAGTAGCATCATGAACAAAGTCAACAAAATTATCACATAAAGCATGTTTGTCATGGTCTAAAAGAATACAATTCATATCAAGCTCCAAAATAGTGGGATGCAAATTTAAAATGAGCTCTTTTTTTCCACTTTTAGCAATAGAAAAACAAGATGATTGATCACTCTTAAAAGGTATAGGACACATAATAGCAATCCTATTTTCAGTATCATTATAATTTATAACATCAAGTAGCATAGGACCATCATCAAAAGCATTGTCATAAGATTTATCCAAGTAGCATGGATTATCACACAATAGTAGGAATATCATTCCCACAAGTTTCATTCATAGTAGTATCAAGGTCACAATTATAGCAAGTATCAATTTAATCAAATAATTTATGAGTTAAAGAGTTACTATCATTGGGAGGTAGACATGGGTAGCTCCATTCTTCCTCTTCTTGATCATCACCCGCCTCCTCTTTTTCATCCAATGAGCTTCCAGATTCAGCAATTTCTTCTTCCATAGGCTCCTGCAAGGCATCAGTTACTTCCTTAGGTTGAGAGAATTTATTAAGATATTCCATTATGTAGTAATTACAATCCTTGTAATTATCAAAGCAATATTCAAGTATAGCATAGATCTCATATTTATAAGGTGCATCATCAATACTTTCAAGCAAATAGGCAATTTCGAATGCACCCTTCCAAGCAATAAATTCTTCAATTTGTTCCACATCATATAATTCATAATTTCCCTTAACATAAGAAGATATGGTAAAATTATCATTATACTCACATTGAAAAGGGAGGTGTTTATACCTCCTACAGCAGCAAGATTTATCAAAGCAATAAGTAACATTATAGGTGGAGCACAAGTTTTTAGCATAGTCATGCAATTTATTAATTTGCTCCCATAAGTGTATCCCTTTTTGTGACAAGAGGTGTTCCTTATAATGTTTTTTTTGTTCATCCGTGAACCCACCTTGCCTAAAAGATCTAGTTTCAAAGACATCAAACATTGATAGCAAGCATGATAAAGCAAAAATAGCAAGTGAATGCTTCACTTGAAAATACTTGAGTTGCTTTCTATGCTATAAAGTAAACTAATTTTTTTGTGTTTTTGTTAAAGAGAAGCAAAACAAGAAAAAAAATAGAAACAAGACAATAAACAAAATAAAGAGGTTGAGAGTGAGAGACTCCCCTTGCAAGAAGACTTCTTCCTCCCCGGTAACGACGCCAGAAATTTCCTTTATGTTGTGTGTTGGGATACCCCAAGAGGAGGGTGTGATGAGCACAGCGGTATGAAATTCCCCTTAGTTAAGAACCAAGGTTATCAGTACAGTAGGAGAAAGAGGACCTTCGGAAGGTTGATGCCACTGACGGTGGTGATGGCTCACTGGCGTCAGCAACAACGTGGAACCCGCACACAACATAACCAAAATACTTTGTCCCAACGGTACAGTGAGGTTGTCAATCTCACCGGTCTTGGTGAAAACAAAGACTATATGTATAGTGTGGAAAATAATGTATGCTTGTAGTAAGTAAAGAAAGCAGGAAATTGTGGTGGTTGGTTTAACAGTATAGGAAAATGGACCGGGGTTCATAGGTTCACTAGTGGTGTCTCTCCATAAAAGATCGCATGCCGGGTGAACAAATTACAGCTGGGCAATTGAAAAGTAAAGGTTGCACCGTAGTGCACATTCATGACATGATGACTACTATGATATTTAGTGTGGGCATTACAACAATATACATAGACCGTAATCCAACTGCATCTATGACTAATAATCCACCCTCAGGTTATCATCCGAACCCCCTTAGGTATTAAGTTGCAAGCAACAGATAACTGCATTAAACAAAGTGTGTAATGTAAGCAATGATTATACACGCGGGCACTCTCACCGCTGTTTTCTCCCTAATGGCAACAGCACATCCTCCGCCTTCACGTTTCTGTCACTCGAGCAAGGTGGTGAGGAGGCATGAACCCACTATCGAGCATAAATACTCCCTCTTGGAGTCACTAGCAACTACTTGGCCAGAGCAACCACTAGCAATGGAAAGCATGCAAGATCACAAATAACATATGCAATAAAGACTATAATCAACTTGGCATAAGTTCAATATTCATCAGATCCCAGCAAACACAACACATAGAATTACATAAGATCAATCTCGATCATGTTCGGAAGCTCACGAGATCTAAACATGGAGGCATATGAGGAGAAGAAAACCATCTAGCTACTACTATGGACCCGTAGTCCAAGGATGAACTCCTCACGCATCACTCCGGAGGTAGGCATGGTGATGTAGAGGCCTCCGGTGATGATCTCTTCTCTGGCAGGGTGCCGGAGATAGCTTCAGAATCCCCCCGATCTAATGTTGACGGTGACGGTGGCTGCGGAACTTTTCGGGGATATTTGATCAGGTGTTTAGGGTTTTCCATCCGAGGGATTAAATAGGAAAAAGGGCAGAGGCGATGGAGCTCTGGGGGCCCCACACCACCCCCTGACGCAGCCAAGGGGGGCGCCACCCCATGGTGTGGGCCCCCTGACGCCCCTCTTCGTCTCCTCTTCAGTCTTCTCGATGCTTCCGGGGAAAATAGGACTTCCGAGATTCGAACTTTCCAATTCCGAGAATATTTCCGGAACAACTTTTCAGAAACTAAAAACAGCAGAAAACAGGGAACTGACTCTGTGGCATCTTGTCAATAGGTTAGTCTAGAAAATCGATGAAAATGACATAAAGAAGGGAGAAAACATGTAGCAAATGGCATAATATCATCATGGAGCATCAGAAATTATAGATACGTTGGAGACGTATCAGCGCCCCCCCCCCCTTGGCTGTGCCGCCTAGTGGTGTGGGCCACCCCTGGAACCCCTCGGCCTCCCCTTTCGACTACATATGCCCCGTAAACCGAAAACACGAGGGGGTTCGTCAGATTCCACAGAAACACAACAGAGCGCCGCCGCCGCCCCGAACCTCGATTCAAGGATCGGAATTTCTTATTCTGGTGCCTTGCTAGGACAGGGATTCGAAGGAGATCATCGCCATCGACACCGCCACCTCTTCTCCATCAACCATCCAAGATTCCCTCGTCCATGTGTGAGTAAACACCGTTGTAGGCTGAGAGGGATGGAAGGGATTGGATGTGATTGATCATGTAATAATGCCAGATTCTTAGGGCATAGTGCCTAGTATCCATTGTTAGTGTTTTCTACCGTTGTTGCAACTTGTTATGCTTAATGCTTGTCATTAGGGCCCGAGTGCCATGATCTCATATCTGAACATGTTATTGTTTCATGAGTATAATTGTGTTTCTTGATCATAACTGCAAGTTGTTTACACATGTCATTGTCCGGAACCCGAGGCCCCCAAAGTAACAGAAATTGGGACAACCGGAGGGGGTGGCTGTGATGTGAGGATCACGTGTTTTCACGGAGTGTTAATGCTTTGCTATGATGCTTTATTAAAAGGGGCACCTTAATTACCAGTAGTTTCCCTAGAGGCCCCGCTGCCACGGGCTGGTAGGACAAAAGATGTTGTGCAAGTTTCTCACTGTGAGCATGTATGACTATATTGGAACACATGCCTATGGTTTTCCTACATGTTTGATGCTTTATATTATTATCTGCAATGCCCAAGTTATTATTATTACATGACCTATGTTATCCATGCAACGCCCGTCCATCCATTCCCTCTATGCCTACGGTACTTCCCATACTGCTGTTATTTTATTTTATTTCTTGAAACTGTTACCACTGATAAATTATTGCGAGCAAGTCTACTTTCAGGTGCATCTGAATTGACAACTCAGTTGTTAAGGCTAATAAATATTCGTTGGCTCCCCTTGTGTCGAATGAAATTGAATGATTTTTGTTGCAATGCTCTATGTGATCTTGGTGCTAGTATCCCCTATACTTGTGGGTCATCAGGAACCCATCATTAAAATGAAATTGAATGATTTTTGTTGCAATTCTCTATGTGATCTTGGTGCTAGTATCTCTGTTATGCCCAAGAAACTTCCTGATATCCTTGATTTGCCACCTTTGGAGCACTGTTATCTGGATATTCGTCTTATTGATAATGTTAGAAAGAAACCTTTGGGGAGAATTGATAATGTTCTTATCATGGTTAGCAATAATATTGTCCCCGTTGATTTTGTTGTTATGAATATTGACTGCAATGCTTTTTGTCCAATTGTTTTGGGAAGACCTTTTCTTAGAACTGTTTGTGATGTTATTGATATGAAAGAGGGGAATATTAAATTTCAATTCCCACCCAAGAAAGGTATGAAACACTTTACTAGAAAGAGGAAGAATTTTCCTTTTGATTCTATTATTCCAACAAATTACAATTTGGATGCTTCTTCATTTGAAAACACGTGAATCCACTTTTCTGGGCCTAGCTAAAAGGCGTTAAAGAAAAGCACTTCTTGGGAGATAACCCATGGTTTTATTTTTTTTCTTTGTTTTTCTCTGTTTTCTTTGAGTCAAGGGGTTGTATACTTCTGTAGCAACTCCTTTGTATCTTTATTTTCATGTTTCAATTGTGGCAAGTAAAGTTTCTGACGATAGTTGGAGTAGGTTTTGGATTTCTTCTATCCACCGTAAAACAATCGTATAAAATCCAGAAAGATCTAAAAAATAATTGTGCTTATTCCTCATAAAATTCCGAAACTTTTTCGTTCTTTAAGTTTTTCGATCTGAGCAACGTAAGTGCCCCAAAAAAATCGTCTTTACAGACTGTTCTGGTTTTGGCAGATTTTGCCATTTTTCTTGCATTTGCTCTTTTACGATGTCAAGTCGATTTCTGTGCTTCACGAAACATCAGTGGCTGTAGATGATTTTTAAAAGTATCAATAGAACTTGTGCCCATGCAGAACCCATATTTTTTGTTTGTTGCACTAACCCTCTAATGCGAATTAGTCTTTGAGTGTGGTCTGGAGGAAGTTTTCAAGGGTCAAGAGAAGAGGGTGATATAATGTGATCAATAAGAGTGCAAGGTCAAAGCTTGGGGATGCCCTCGTGGTTCATCCCAGAAAATTCTAAGAAGACTCAAGCATCTAAGCTTGGGGATTCCCAAGGCATCCCCTTGTTCATCAACAATTTATCATGTCACTTCTAGTGAAACTATATTTTTATTCGGTCACATCATATGAAGTTTACTTGGAGCGTCTTTTGTTTTTATTTTGTTTTCCTTTGTTTTATTTTATTTTCCTTGCTGCAATAATATTGTTTTACCCTAGCATTCTTTGTGTTGGAGAGAGACACGCTCCGCTTTTTCGTTTGAATACTTGCTATGCTCGTATTCTTAGTTTTTCTTCTAGCTGCTGCAAATCTCCTGTTTAGCTCCTGTTTTTCTTGCATCTCTTATTTAGAGCTGTTAGTTTTAGTAGAGTTGTGTTAGTACTCTCTTGTTTCATTGTTGTAACTCTTGGAGAGTTTTTGTTTATTATGATATTCTTGGTGTTGGAAAGCAGTAGTACAATTTTCGTGCTTATAACGGTGCATTTAGAAGCTTGTATGGACCGTGCCTAGAATTTTTCATGTCATGCTAGTGGTCATTTTTGTAGCATGATTTGTCTCAAATAGCTGAGAGTGTTTAATGTTCCTTGGAAAGAATCATGAGTTGTTCTTGTCATTTTGAATCATAAATTTGTGGTGTTCTCCTTTGAATGTTTTATTGGGTTGACTTGGCGCATGCTCACACCATGTTTATGACTTCAAACCAGTCACTTATAGCCTCTATGATCATTTATTTTTTCAAATTGTAGTACCACATATGCTTTGATTAATGATGTTTTTTTCGCTATGCATGATAATGGTCATTATTGCTCTCTTGATTTGTCGCTCCCAGTCTTTTGCTAGCCTCCACCTGTACTGATTATGAGCTCTACTCGTGCATCCAACTCCCAAAAAACAAAGTTTGCCAAATGTATCCACCATACCTACCTACATGTGGTATTTAACTACCACTCCAAAGTAAATTGCTCATGTGTTACCTTTAAAATCTTCAAAATTACTCATGTTTTGTGCTCCTGTTTTAGCTCATGAGGACGTAAATAGGGAATGTTTATCTCACTTGTTGATTGGAATTTCACACCCTGGACTAGTGGTTTCATCCGCTTATCCAATTGATAGAAGAGCTGACAACGGGTGCACAGCCCCAAAGTAATACAACAAATTCTCTTCACTATTTTTGCCCCTGATTTATCAGTCAAAGCATAATTGTGTAAACAACAGAGAAAGAGGGATGACCTTGTACCCAGATGCTTCCTTCTATGGGAACCGCTCTTGTGAAGTCTAGTTGGCTTGTGACGTATGGTATTTCCTGTTTACTATCCATTGACATAAGCATACACCTCTCTAAAAAATGTTTTCAATACCTCTGTGTAACAAAATAAAAGCTCAAGCACATGAGTGATCCCTGATTCCCTCTGCGAAGGGCCTTTCTTTTGCTTTTATCTTGAGTCTCCATCTTCTAACTTTATGAACATTTGAGAGAGCATGGTTTCCATTCTGAGTTTAATGTGCATTTGTCCCAGAAACATTATTGATTGATTCATGACGTGTTATTGTTTGTTCTGAAATTATCTGTTCTAGTCTTCCTCATGAACTTTATAGGTGTCCTGGAATTTATGTTTTGCCCCACTCTTAAGGACAAGAGAAATATCACTTTGCCATGTTATCACTATGCTTGAAACAAACGTATAGCTTTCGAGTGCATTATTATTCATTATCTTTTATTTGTATTACTTCTCATGATGCAAGGTGATTGCTATGCTTTATTGTTAGAACTATATTTATCATGCTTGTGTTTAAGTTCTATGATCTCAGCTATGCTTATGCTTTTACAATTTAGATGATCAAGTTTATGTTGGTAGCATGTCACCTCAGAAATTATGTGTTTTTATCGTCTACCTACTCGAGGACGAGTAGGAACTAAGCTTGGGGATATTGATACGTCATAAACATATCCTTAATTTTTTATGTTCCATGTTGTTTTCATGCAATATTCTACATGTTTTCCTTACACTTTATGTAATTTTTATCGATTTCCCGGACTAACCTATTGACAAGATGCCACAGAGCCAGTTCCCTGTTTTCTGCTGTTTTTAGTTTCAGAAAAGTTGTTCTGGAAATATTCTCGGAATTGGAAAATTCGAAGCCCGGAAGTCTTAGAATTTCTGAAGGTTCCACGGAGTCCCAAAGAGTCCCGAAGGGGGCCACAGGGGGGCCACACCATAGGACGGTGCGCCCCTGGCTGCGCCTGGGGGTGGTGTGGGCCCCTCGGGCATCCATCGCCATCGCCCTTTCGCCTATTTATTCCCCCCAATACATCTACCCTAAAAGATACCATTTCATCACGAGAAACACCCGAGGCCGCCGTCATCGTCAACCTGAGATCGGGAGGGTTCTGGAGCTCTCCCCGGCACCCTGCCGGGAGGGGAATTCATCACCGGAGGGGCTAGACCACCATGCCCGCCTCCGGAGTGATGCGTGAGTAGTTCATCCCTGGACGACGGGTCCATAACAGTAGCTAGATGGTTGTACTCTCCACATTATGCCTCATGTTTAGATCTCGTGAGCTGCCTCACATGATCAAGATCATCTATTTGTCATGCTACATGTTGTGTTTGCTGGGATCCGATGATTATTGAATGCTATGTTTGTTAATTATCAATCTACCATGTTATCTTCATGTGTATGTTATTTATGATCTTGCTGAAAGAGCATGGTTCCCCCATATGTGGTTTTGGTAATTAATGACAATCCTTATGGACTAATGGTTGCATTGAGTTATCCTTGTAGATCTTGTCCATAGGAAATAATGGAGTTCATATGTTGAACTCTATTAGCTTCCTTGATGGCCATTGTTACATTCAAGGATTTATATGAAGAATGGTCATGGTTTGAGTTGAGCTTATTGCTAGTATGTCTTGAAGAAAAGGATTAGGTGATCTTTCATTATCATCTTCAAGACATCATCTTTAGAAGTGAGAAGCAAAGATACAAGGTTGATCAAGCTCGTGATCAACACACAAAGCTACAAGTTGTACCAAGTGGGATTGTGTATCTCATGGTATGGTAAGCAATTGTCAATATAGCTTTGTGAACTAACCCATGATATGTGTGTGTCGCATCTCTATGTGCGGTTAGGTATCTTTCCATGGGCATGAACCAAAAGGAATATTTCTTATTGCCCATGGTCTATGTCCTCGTCAAGCGGTGTTTGTCATCTAGCTTGACGTGGAAGCTCAAGTGAAGCATCTAGAAGATATCCTATGCTTGATGCTTGCCACCCATTTGGAGATTGTGGTCTTGTGAAGATTTGCCGAAAGGTCTCTCCCATAATGGTGTATGGGGGAGCTAGTCTCTCCCATAATGGTGTATGGGGGAGCAACTTGCAAGTCTTCATCAAGCGGAGTTTGTGCTAGCAAGCGCAATCAAGAAAGAAGATCCTACTTGAGAGAGTCAAGATCGTCATCATCTAGCTCAAGTGGAATGCTCAAGGCAAAGGTATAATCTTGATAGGTTTTCTATTTTACCGGTCTCGTGTCTTTGGGAGACCGGGTTATAGGATAGATAGTCGTACTATCAAGAGGGGCTCTCAAGTGAGTAACTCGATCGAATCATTATGGAGAGCTCAAACCTTTGCATACTTTGCATATCATCTTTCTTGGTTCTTATTTGGCCTTTGTCTCCTTTGGGTTTTAGTGCTTGTCGTGATCTTCATGACAAGCCTTGGTTTCTCGAAAACGGATTTCGTAAGAAAAACTTGTTGCGTTTTCAGTGGAGAAAATATCCGGTTCAGCTTTGAGAATGTTTCCACACCTTCCATGTGTGGTAACTTCTCCATTCATTTTTATTTGGATACTCCTTGCTGTTATCTTTCCAACCCAATTGGATTCACCTCTTTCGGAGTTCATCCGCAAAAGTTATGTTCGTCTCGGTGATGGAGGTTTTACCGGTTGTTCCTTTTAGAGAGGTTAAACCTTTCTACATTTGGTTTTAGTTTCCATTGTTGGCAGTGATGTTTCTCTGCATGATCTTGTAGAGTTTTTCATTGCGAACTCAACGAGCCAAAGATCATCGAAAACGGAGTCCGGACGAAAAAGTTATGAGTGTTTTAGTATTGGTGTCTCTGCAGTTTTCGCCAGTCCGGAGTCTCCGGACTTAGGGCCGGAATCTCCGGTAGTCCGGAGTCTCCGGTGTGCAGTCCGGAGTCTCCGGACCAAAAACTCCCCCAGGGGTTGCCCCCTTGGTGTCGCGTACTGTATAGGGTCCGGAGAGTGTCCGGAGACTCCGGTTCAGACCGGAGACTCCGGTCTTCACACCGGAGTCTCCGGTGTGAGTTTTTCCTGCAACGGCTCTTTTTCGTGGGGACCTATAAAAGGCCCCTTTCTTCCCCAAAGAGCTAGGTCTTCCAAGCACGAATTTTTCCCCTCTCTCTCCTCCATTGTTGACCTTGGAAAGCTTGCCCCTCTCTCAATTCCTCCCATGATTCTTGCATATCTTTGAGGGAAAAGAGAGAGGAGATCTAGATCTACATTTCCACCAATCCATCTTCCTTCTTAGTGAGGGAAACCTAGTAGATCTTGATCTTGGAGTTCTTGGTGTTTCTCCTCCATTGTTCTTCCTCTCTTATTCCCCCATAAGCATTTGTTGCTTTGTTGGAATTTGAGAGTGAAGGATTTGAGCACTTGTGCTCTTGCCATTTGCATCGGTTGCATCGGTTTGCTCTCTCCACGAGGATTCGTGGAAGTGAAAGTTTGTGAGCTTGTTACTCTTGGGTCTTGGACCCTAGACGACTTGTGGTGTTCTTGGGAGCCTCCAATTGAGTTGTGGATGTGTGCCCCAAGATTGTGGTGACACCGAGAGCCTCCAATTGAGTTGTGGATGCGTGCCTCGGGTTTGAAGGTTGCCAATAGTGGAAGGTGAACTAGGCCTTTGTGGCGGGGTTCATCGGAGAATAGGGTGAGGCCTTTGTGGCGTTGAGTAGGCCTTCGTGGCGAGCTCACACCCCTCCAACGAGACGTACTCCCCTTTGTGGGAGGAACTCGGGAATACATCATCGTCTCCGTGTGCCTCGGTTATTTCTATACCCGAGCTTTTTACTTATGCAATTTACATTGTGATAGCCTTCGAGCTTGAAGTTATATATCTTGCTATCACCTTGTTACTTGTCTTGCTTAGCATAAGTTGTTGGTTCATCTAGTTGACCATAGAATATTTAGGTTGTATGCTTGTTAATTTAAACACCTAGTTTATTTCCGCATTTAGCAAGCCTTAACCGGAAAAGTTTTAATCGCCTATTCACCCCCCCCCCCTCTAGGCGACGTCGTTGTCCGTTCAATTGGTATCAGAGCCTCGTCTCTCTTTATTAGGCTTTACATCCTAGAGAGTACGATGTCGTTTAGAGAAATAGAGCATGATCCCGCTTTTATATTCTATGGTAGAAATTATGATGTTTGGAAAATTCGCATTCTTAATTTTCTTACGGACATGGGTCCAAAGTATCTTAAGAGAATTGTAGATATGGATTTTCCTCCTCCAAAGGATTCTCAAGATTTATCTTTAGAGGATGAGGAAAACTCTTATCTCGATACTCTTGTATCTAATGGTCTCTTGTGTGTTTTGAGCGATGTAGTTATTCAATCAATCAAGCCTTTTCGGAACGCTCATGAGCTATGGACAAAACTTCAAGATATATATGATGTGTCCAATATTATTGAGGATGATTGTTCTCCATCCACTTCCGGCCGTGATGAGTTCACATCTTTCTCCACTCCACCAACATGTGATGTGTCACAAGGTAATGATATGGTGAGTGGTGATAGAAATTGCATTGTGGATAGTGAATTTGCTATTGACTATACTTCATCTCTATCCCATTGCAATGATCTATCTTTGGACTTAATATCTTCTAGCACTCAAAATTCCATACATGCTAGTGTTGATAGTCCTTGCATATCATGTAATAGTTGTTTAACTAAATCTCATGATGATATGCTTCCTATGTCTTGTTTTCATGAAAATAATGCTTCCATTTCCTCTAGTACTTGTGTGGCTAACAATGTAGAGGAATCCCACTTTTTTGTGGAACAAGACATGGACCTTAATGGCGCTTCTAGTATATCTTCATCATCGCCATCCATTTCTCATATGTGCCTTATGGCTAGGGATTCAAAGGTATCTCCACCTTTGGAACCCACTACATCTTGTGATGATAAGGATGAGGATGAGGATATATTTTATGGAGAGTTTGAGGATGAAGTCTCTTTAATGGAGAAGGGTGAGTTGGTTCTTCTAGATCTCCCTAAAGGTAGTAAAGCTATCACTCCTTTTAGTGAAATATTGGCTTTTGCTATTTATAGCGCTAAAATCATTGAAAAGAAAGGTGAGATTGAAAGAAGTGATGCCGATGAAAAGGCATCCCTCACTATGTCTCTTGAGGAAGAGTATGAGCTCCGAGTTACTCTTGAGGAGAAACTTGAATCTATTGAGGAGCTCTATAATGAACAAATGGCCTATCTCACTAAAGCACGTGACCATACCAATGCTAAATATAAAGTGCTTAAAAATGAAAAGGTTGAATTTGTTGTTGGCAATGCTAATCTTCTTGAGGAAAACTCTAGGTTAAATAATGAGCTTGCCAAGTTTTCTTCTTCTATTTCTAATGATGCTTGTGCTACTAACTCCACATTTTGTGAAGCATCTTTGTTGAAGGAGAATGTTGAGCTAAGGGCTCAACTTGAGTTGATGACTAGCAAGTGTGGGAAGTTGGAAGAAAGCCATGAAAAGCTATCTAGCTCTCATGAGGATCTTCTAGCATCCCATACTAAGCTAAAATTAGCTCTTGAGGCTATCACTACAAAGGTAACATCTTGTGAGCCTCATGTGGATACTAGCACAATATCTTCTAATAATGCTATATTGACTTGTGCTCGTATTAGTAATTCATCCTCTCATAATGTTTCTACATCTTGTGATGAATTGCTTTCCTTGCCTTGTTGCTCTAACAATGAAGCATCTACTTCCTCTAGCTCTTGTGTTGATTCTAACCATGTAGAGGAAATTAAAGAGCTCAAGGCCCAAGTCACTTCTTTGAAGAAAGACTTGGAAAAGTGTCATGAAGGGAGTTCCACACTTGACAAGATGTTGAGAGTGCGAAGACTTCCCAATGACAAGAGTGGACTTGGATTCAACTCCGATCTCAAGAACAAGTCCATTATTGACAAGAAGAAGGGCCAAGAACAAGTCAAAGATCCGGCCAAGATTATTTGCTTCAAGTGCAAGATTGAAGGGCACCATGTTAGATCTTGCCCTTTGAAGAAGAAGCCTCTTAGTGAGAAGCAACTAGGAAAGAGGCCTCTTGTTCAATCTCATGCTCAACCACGAGTTGAACAACGGCCACCTCCTAAGAAGACTCAAGCCAATGCTCCTCTTGTTGATAAGCCTATTGAGAAGAAAGAAAAGAGTCGATGTTGCTACCTTTGTCGCAAGAAGGGACACTTTGCTTCTTCATGCACTAATGGTACATTATCCAACCCTATCCTTGTTGATAATGCTTATTCCATTAGGAAGGATAATGTGGGCAATGTGTTTGCCAAATATGTTGGTGCTCCAAGTGGTGTCAAGAAAAGAACCATTTGGGTTGCCAAACCTATTGTGACTAACCTCTTAGGACCCAACTTTGTTGGGGACCAACAAGCTCAAACTTGATCAATAGGTGGTGTTGGAGGGCATTGGAGACTTGGCTAATTCATGAAGAATTAAGGGATCTTCATCAATTTTATTTCCTCAAGCCAAGTCACTTGGATTATATATATCTCTTACCCAATGTTCCTCCAAGCGGTAACTTGTATTTAAATCATATATTCATTGAAAGTTGCTTGCTCCCTTGCATATGTTAGTTTTGTTTCTAGCATGTGTTTGTATATGTTGTGCTTCCTACTTACCTATCTTGAGTAATCTAGTTATGTTTGTTGGTTTGCACTCCATGTACTTGTGTTCTTTGTGTTGAGCCTTCATTGCTTTCATTGCTTATCTTAGTTGGCTCTTTGGGAGATTAATGGACTATCCCATTTTGGGGGAGTAATATGCTTTGCACTTTACTATCCTAAAATGTGTGTACATGAGGAATACCACTTAGTGTTGATATATCAATATTATCTATTCTCTATGTGGTATGTCATTCTCATGAGAAATTCATTTCTAAATGTCCATTAACTTTCTCTAGTTGGATTTATTTTTGCCTCTTGTTGTTTTCAATGGATTATCACATTATGGGGGAGTAATAAGCTATGTGCATATTACAATCCTAGAAAATGTGAACATGTGAGGTATTGTCACCTAGAGTTGATATTATTATTTATCTTGTTCCTATGTGGCATGTTGCTCAAACAAGTTCCATATTTGCTTAAAATATCTTGTGTCTCTCTTCTTTGGTATCTTGTTTATTAGAGAGTTTCTTGTTGCCTTGCTTTTTCGTTTTTTAATTCAAGCCTTCAAGAATCTCTATCTAAGCATGTTTTTTTTATTCCTATCTTTTACCACATGCTTATGTTTTGTGAATAAGATTGTGAACAAATCTACCACCGAGAAATATCTCCATACATCTCTTGTCTTTGACAAGTTATAATAATTTGTGGTAAAGTTTATTGATCATATTTACTTTGGCCATTGCTCTAAAATTTACCTTATTTCTTGCCAAGGATTTGTTTGGTTCAAACTCCTTTGTGTCTTCCTTGGTCTACTCAAAATTTGTTTTATGCTTTCTTGAGTTAGGAAAAGCAATGATCCCATACTTGTGCACTTGTGTTCAAAGTCATACTTCTTTGGGTTGCACTATTCTTGGGGAAGCTATCCTACATTGAGTAGATCACCATTCTTTAAATTGGTATTGCATCTAATTGATTTTATTTAAACATGACTAGTGTTTGAATAATATATATGGAGAGTAATGATTCCATTGTGTGCATTTTGTATTCAAATGCAAGATCATAAATAATGCACTATTATTGGAAGAACTATCCTATATGCGTTCGAACACTTGTTTTCTTTAAATTTGTTTGTTTTCCCAATGACTTGTCTCTTTGGAAGACAAACACTTTTCGTCTTGGTACTTTGTGTGCTATCATGAAAAGTGTAGAGGGTTTGTTCACTCTTTTATATTTTTTTGGTATCCTCTCTATGTTGGTTTCCTCAATCATGTGTTGATTTGGGTCGTGATATTTTTTGGACAATTCTCTTTCTTTTCACTCTTGTGAGTGGCTTCTTGGTTTAATTAGTTCTTTGTCCAATTTGTATCTTGTTTTGGTTCTTGAAAGCTTTGAGCATGCATATTTACTATGTATATTTTTTGGCATGCTTACTTTCGTTGATCCAATATATAGGATAAACTCCATCTAATCCTAAGTGGCTAAGATGTGCACATTAATATGCACATATTTATGTTGAGTTTGTCCTATATATTGTAGTTGTTCTAACTACTTCGGACCCAATGAGTTTGGGTACCATTTTGTACTTGAATTTTGTTTTTAGGTACAATGGAGATACATTGGTTGCTTGCTCCATTCATAAGGAAGGTGTTCTCTCACCATGGTATTATAGGAGTCAAGCTACGATGATTATCAAACTCGCATCCTCTTCATCACCAATGTCGTCTCGGTAACAAGTATCTATCTCATGCATACGTTTCTAGATTTCAACCTTGTGTAGGTTGCTTCTCGGCATGATTTCCCTTTTATTGCATTCCATTTGGTTCTTGCAAATGTCTTATCAAAAACATCTTTATTGCAACTATGAGTAAGCCGGGATGATTACATACAAAAGGGATATTTATAATCATTTTAATGATTCACCAATCCCAAGTATATTAATCTAGCAACTTTTACTTGAAGTATCTCATATGCAACATTGATGAATTATCAAAAACCATTTGAGTCTTTTGTGATATGTGTTACCTTTATCGAAGCATTCCAACTATCACTTTTCCCTTGTGATATTTGTGATGCTTTGATGAGTTTTGATTGTTCATCTATATCCCCTTAAGATTAAACTAAGCTTAGTGCTTTGCTTTCAAGCAAAAATCTTATTGGTATATTAATGAACCTCTCTTGGATATCATGTTCTTCACCTTTGTACCTATTTTGTGTGTGCATGTTTCTTTGTGGATATATATATTTGTGATTGTTGTCCACTTAGAAACTTATACACACGATAATAGTTACATCTTTAATTGATATTCTATTTCTTTAGTGACCACATTTTATTGCTTTATATTCCTTGGTGGCTCCTAAAAGGCACAAGCTTTGCTTTTCTTTTGCTATTCCTTTTCCATCTTAATAATCTTGTGGACCTATGTGTTTTATCACTTGATGGTTTGTGTTTATGGGAAAGACATGGTATGCACTATGTGCCTTATATATTGAAAGACTATGTTGATGATTCTATCATCCTATTAGTCTCCTAAAAATGTTTTTCCTTGTCACACGCATCTATTTCAGTTGAGTAAGTTTTTATTTGTCACTTTTTGATCTTCATTGCTCAACTTTTGTTTGTTTGCAAGTTGCTTTGCTTCATTTCCAATCTATTCGCTTGCTCTTGTTTGTGTTCAAAATTATCTAGAAGGGAGTGATGAGTCCATGTTGTGCACATTATATAGTAATTCAAACCTAACATTGTGCATGTACTTTGGGGAGTTCCCTCTTGATTTTCTAGAACACTTGGTTTATCTTATCAAATTATTGATTTTGGTCAATCGTTTTTTCGGATCCTTTTGTTGGTTGCTTCTTTGTGAAAGTATCCTTAAATTTGACATTTCTTGTAAATCTTTGGATCCTCAATATAGTTTGATCTCCCTCCATCTATTTATAGTTGGATATATGCATTTGAGTTCACTCATATCATGAGGAATGCATACACTATGGGGGAGCTCTTACTATATTGGCCTTCTAATCTTTTTGCCCATTTCGGCAATGGATGCCAATGGGGGAGAAGTTTAGAGGGTTTAAGGGAATTTGGTTTATGCTTTAGTTTCGTTCTTAAGCATTTGCCTTTCCATGCTATTGCATCCTTGCTCTTGTTTAGCATGTTTGCTTCATTCATCATATAAACCCTCGTAAAAAGGGATTGTCATCAATTACCAAAATGGGGGAGATTGAAAGAGCATGGTTCCCCCATATGTGGTTTTGGTAATTAATGACAATCCTTATCGACTAATGGTTGCATTGAGTTATCCTTGTAGATCTTGTCCATAGGAAATAATGGAGTTCATATGTTGAACTCTATTAGCTTCCTTGATGGCCATTGTTACATTCAAGGATTTATATGAAGAATGGTCATGGTTTGAGTTGAGCTTATTGCTAGTATGTCTTGAAGAAAAGGATTAGGTGATCTTTCATTATCATCTTCAAGACATCATCTTTAGAAGTGAGAAGCAAAGATACAAGGTTGATCAAGCTCGCGATCAACACACAAAGCTACAAGTTGTACCAAGTGGGATTGTGTATCTCATGGTATGGTAAGCAATTGTCAATATAGCTTTGTGAACTAACCCATGATATGTGTGTGTCGCATCTCTATGTGTGGTTAGGTATCTTTCCATGGGCATGAACCAAAAGGAATATTTCTTATTGCCCATGGTCTATGTCCTCGTCAAGCGGTGTTTGTCATCTAGCTTGACGTGGAAGCTCAAGTGAAGCATCTAGAAGATATCATATGCTTGATGCTTGCCACCCATTTGGAGATTGTGGTCTTGTGAAGATTTGCCGAAAGGTCTCTCCCATAATGGTGTATGGGGGAGCTAGTCTCTCCCATAATGGTGTATGGGGTAGCAACTTGCAAGTCTTCATCAAGCGGAGTTTGTGCTAGCAAGCCCAATCAAGAAAGAAGATCCTACTTGAGAGAGTCAAGATCGTCATTATCTAGCTCAAGTGGAATGCTCAAGGCAAAGGTATAATCTTGATAGGTTTTCTATTTTACCGGTCTCGTGTCTTTGGGAGACCGGGTTATAGGATAGATAGTCGTACTATCAAGAGGGGCTCTCAAGTGAGTAACTCGATCGAATCATTATGGAGAGCTCAAACCTTTGCATACTTTGCATATCATCTTTCTTGGTTCTTATTTGGCCTTTGTCTCCTTTGGGTTTTAGTGCTTGTCGTGATCTTCATGACAAGCCTTGGTTTCTCGAAAACGGATTTCGTAAGAAAAACTTGTTGCGTATTCAGTGGAGAAAATATCCGGTTCAGCTTTGAGAATGTTTCCACACCTTCCATGTGTGGTAACTTCTCCATTCATTTTTTATTTGGATACTCCTTGCTGTTATCTTTCCAACCCAATTGGATTCACCTCTTTCGGAGTTCATCCGCAAAAGTTATGTTCGTCTCGGTGATGGAGGTTTTACCGGTTGTTCCTTTTAGAGAGGTTAAACCTTTTTACATTTGGTTTTAGTTTCCATTGTTGGACAGTGATGTTTCTCTGCATTATCTTGTAGAGTTTTTCATTGCGAACTCAACGAGCCAAAGATCATCGAAAACGGAGTCCGGACGAAAAAGTTATGAGTGTTTTAGTATTGGTGTCTCTGCAGTTTTCGCCAGTCTGGAGTCTCCGGACTTAGGGCCGGAATCTCCGGTAGTCCGGAGTCTCCGGTGTGCAGTCCGGAGTCTCCGGACCAAAAACTCCCCCAGGGGTTGCCCCCTTGGTGTCGCGTACTGTATAGGGTCCGGAGAGTGTCCGGAGACTCCGGTTCAGACCGGAGACTCCGGTCTTCACACCGGAGTCTCCGGTGTGAGTTTTTCCTGCAACGGCTCTTTTTCGTGGGGACCTATAAAAGACCCCTTTCTTCCCCAAAGAGCTAGGTCTTCCAAGCACGAATTTTTCCCTTCTCTCTCCTCCATTGTTGACCTTGTAAAGCTTGCCCCTCTCTCAATTCCTCCCATGATTCTTGCATATCTTTGAGGGAAAAGAGAGAGGAGATCTAGATCTACATTTCCACCAATCCATCCTCCTTCTTAGTGAGGGAAACCTAGTAGATCTTGATCTTGGAGTTCTTGGTGTTTCTCCTCCATTGTTCTTCCTCTCTTATTCCCCCATAAGCATTTGTTGCTTTGTTGGAATTTGAGAGTGAAGGATTTGAGCACTTGTGCTCTTGCCATTTGCATCGGTTGCATCGGTTTGCTCTCTCCACGAGGATTCGTGGAAGTGAAAGTTTGTGAGCTTGTTACTCTTGGGTCTTGGACCCTAGACGACTTGTGGTGTTCTTGGGAGCCTCCAATTGAGTTGTGTATGTGTGCCCCAAGATTGTGGTGACACCGAGAGCCTCCAATTGAGTTGTGGATGCGTGCCTCGGGTTTGAAGGTTGCCAATAGTGGAAGGTGAACTAGGCCTTTGTGGCGGGGTTCATCGGAGAATAGGGTGAGGCATTTGTGGCGTTGAGTAGGCCTTCGTGGCGAGCTCACACCCCTCCAACGAGACGTACTCCCCTTTGTGGGAGGAACTCGGGAATACATCATCGTCTCCGTGTGCCTCGGTTATTTCTATACCCGAGCTTTTTACTTATGCAATTTACATTGTGATAGCCTTCGAGCTTGAAGTTATATATCTTGCTATCACCTTGTTACTTGTCTTGCTTAGCATAACTTGTTGGTTCATCTAGTTGACCATAGAATATTTAGGTTGTATGCTTGTTAATTTAAACACCTAGTTTATTTCCGCATTTAGCAAGCCTTAACCGGAAAAGTTTTAATCGCCTATTCACCCCCCCTCTAGGCGACGTCGTTGTTCGTTCACTTGCATGCTCTCCGTTGTTATTAGATGATCTGGCCAAGTAGATGCTAGTGACTCCAAGAGGGAGTATTTATGCTCGATAGTGGGTTCATGCCTCCTTTGCATCTATGCTCGAGTGATAGAAACACGACAGATGGAGGATGTGCTGTTTCCATTAGGGAGAAAACATCGATGTTTACTTTGTTTACATTGTTTACATTACACACTTTGCTTACTGCGATTATCTGTTGCTTGCAACTTAATACCCAACGTTTGTTCGGATGATATTTGAAGGGTGGATTATTAGTCATAGATGCAGTTGGATGACGATCTATGTACCTTGTTGTAATGCCCGCATGAATCTCATAGTAATCTTTATGGCATGCATGTTCTTTATATGTTAATTGCCCAGCTGTAATTTGTTCACCACACATGTTAGCTATCTTTTATGGAGAGACACCTCTAGTGAACTATGGACCCCGGTCCATTTTCTCATACTGATAATACACACACTGGTTCCATTGTGTTCACACTGCTTCCACTATTTTCACACTGCTGCTGCAGTTTTCATATTGTTTTCCACACCATACATTTAACCTCTTTGTTATCAGCAAAACCGTTGAGATTGACAACCTCACTTCTTCGTTGGGGCAAAGTGAATTGTTTGTGTTGTGTAGGTTCCATGTTGCTGCTGAACCGCTATTGCACCCTGCCATCTCAGCTGCATCACCCTTCTGAAGTTACTCCTTCCTCCTACTGGTCGATTCAACCTTGGTTTCTTTACTGAGGGAAATTTGATGTTGTGCTGATCAAACCTTCCTCTTGGGGTATCCCAACAAGTATAAGTCCTGCACCATCAGTAGCTCCAACTGATAAGAAAGATCTCCACGCTTAGCTAATATGGTAAAGGGACCAACATAGTGAGCAGCGAGACCCCGGATCGACGACCCCCTCGAAGAGGAGAGACTCGGAGATAGACCTTATCACCAATTTCACAGTGGATGTCCTTGTGGTGCCTATCATAGTAGCTCTTCTACCTAGACTGGGTGGCTTTCAGATTCTCTCGAATGATTTGAACCTTCTCTTCAGCATCATTGATCACATCCGAACAAAAGAGTTGCCTCTCCCCGGTTTCAAACCAATTCAGTGGAGTGCGACATTTTCTTCCATAAAGAACCTCAAAATGAGCCATCTGCAGACTAGCTTGATAGCTTTTGTTGTAGGAGAATTCCACAAAGGAAGAAACTTCTCCCATCCCTTGCCGAAGGAGATTACACATTCTCAGAGCATGTCCTCCAGAATTTGGTTTACCCTCTCAGTTTGTCCATCTGTCGGAGGATGGTAGGTAGTACTAAAGTTGACACGGGTTCCTATAGCAATTTGAGAACTCTTCCAGAACTTGGAGACGAATATACTCCCACGGTCAGATATGATCCTCAATGGAACCCCATGTAACTAAACAATCCGTGAAGCATACAAGTCAGCTAGCTGGCTTGCATTGATATCTTCACGGACCGGAAGGAAGTGAGAGACCTTCAATACACGATCAATGATTACCCAAATGGCATTGTTTCCCTTTGGTAACCCTGGAAATCCAGTAATGAAGTCTCTACCACTGTTATGGAATGTCCTTGAAAATAATGGCGGAGTTTTCTAGATGCGAAAAACACGCCATATGCTAGCTTTTGATAATGTGGATACCTTTGCTTTGACTTGGAGAAAACTTTGCTAACATAGTATACTGGATGTTGATCCGGTATACTTTGTTCTTCTTTCCGCCTTTCCACAATTATCACAGCGCTAATAACCCTGTTTCTTGCTCTAAGATACAGCAACTTAGGTTCTTCGTATTTTGGGGATGCCAAAATCGGTGTTTTCATCAAGGTTTCTTTCCGCTGGGTTAATGCTTTGTCCGCCTCTGCTGTCCATTCAAATTTGTCAGATTTCTTCAAAAATTTGTATAATGGCAGAGCTTTATCTCCTAGCCGACTTATAAACCTGCTGACTGCGGCTTTAGAACCCGTCAATCTTTGTACATCTTTTAAACACGTAGGCTTTGTGATGTTCAAGATTGTCTTGATCTTTTCCGGGTTTACTTCTATTCCTCTGTGAGAAACGATAAAACCTAGAAACTTTCCAGAGGGAACCCCGAATACACACTTTAATGGATTCAACTTCATTTTGTAAGTGCGCAAATTTTTTAAGGTTTCTCATAGATCTTCAAGGAGTGTGTCCTTTTCCTTCAAAACTACGGCAATATTATCCACGTAAACGTGAACATTTTTGCCGATCTGACTATGCAAACATCGTTGCATGCAACGCTGGTATGTAGCACATGTGTTCTTCAGGCCAAAAGGCATGGTTATGTAATAGTATGTTCCATACGGGGTTATGAAGGAAGTTTTGATTTGATCTTCCTCCTTCATCCGTATTTGATGGTACCCGGAGTAAGAATCCAAAAAGCGTAAAAGCTCAGAGCCAGCAGTGGCGTCTATTATTTGATCGATCCGCGGTAGCGCGAACCTATCTTTTGGACGCAATTTGTTCAATCGAGTGTAATCTTTACCTATCTTTACCTAATATAATAATAAACAGAGGAAGGCTTCTTCCGGTCCAACGTGTGTTTTACCGTTTTACCCCTCCACCAAAATTAAGGACGAGAGAGAGGAGGTCACGTACGGGAGGAGACCACCAGGCTGTTCGCTGAGTTGAGAGAGGAAAGGAAAAATTAGAGTTAAGGTTAGAGTTGTTTTAGGCTTTTAGCTGTCGTACATGACCTGCATATATAAATAGAAACACAACAAAGATCACGACGTGAGGATCGAGGTCGACACGCTGGAGTCCAACGGTTCCCGCTGGGATCATCGGCTGCGCGCTCTTCGTCAGCGACGCCTGCTCCGATCAGAAAGAGCTATGTATGCTTCGAGGATGATCGGAGAGATCTGGGCATACTTTGTAGACGACAATATGGTGTGCGGAGCTTGACAAGTGCAGCCACAACGTTGAAGCACAACGTTGAAGATTAGGGCCTGCCCGGTGCCGAGATGCGTACTGGCCCAAGCTCAACTCGGTGAGATCACTAATTGCTGGAACGAATCCATATCAAGAACGGTAATTGCTGGAACATCTTCGTGAGATCGGACTACAAGTCGGGGGTATGCCAACGTCCCAACATTGCAGGGCGATGGCGGCCAAGCCAGCAGCACTACATGCGCCAGACTCGTCTGAACTAAAAATAAACGTCATGTACAGAGTCATCGGTGACCACCGTCTCCATGTTGGATGTCTGCGGCCAAAAGGCATGCCGCTGTGAGGCTGGGGCAGCGATGGCACGAGAGAGACGGCTACAGCTCATCTGAAGATCATCGATCTTCTGCATGAGCAGCTCGATTGCATCTCCATGACTAGAAGCCATGTCCATCTAGCAACGGCAGCTGGAAGCCTAGAACCCATACAAATTAGTTCATTAATTAGTCATGACTCATGACATAGGGAAATTGGTTAATTGCCACACATGGCTGGTGAGAGAATCACCAATCATACTCAAGGTAAAGCAGTCAAATATGATGCAGAATTTCAGAGTAGTACACTTGATTCATGCTCTTTTTCGGCTCACAACAACTAACACATTTTTATTTACATACCACACAATTGGAAGATTATCCTTTTCAAACTAAAACCCCGTAGGTTCCTATGTGGATTTTGTAAATTAAAGATGCATTGATTAACTCAAGCAATTCAGGTTTTTTACAACCGTCGATCCTACATGACACGCAAGTCGGAATTGATCCAAGCAACACAGCTCCACTCGGCTCACATCTTCCTATCATAGCGTAGAAACATTGTTGATGAGGTCCATCTTCAGATGCTGAGCAAAAAAGACCTCGTAAGCAAACAAAAAATTTAAACAAAAAAACGATTTCCAAAATAGGCCAGTGGCGACCTGCATATGCAGTTGCAACAGCTGCACAATCAGATTCTATCGACACCTTTTTGAACTACTTCATGACAACGATAGACACACCGACAGCAACAACCACGAGGAATTTGAGTTATTAGTTAATTTTTTCCCATATGCATGTTGCCTATGATCATATTTATAATATATGTCTTGCTTCTATAGATCATCGATGGTTTTTTTTTCTCTGAGTGTGGAGGTTATGCTCAATGAAAAATTTATAATATATGTTTTCCCATATGCATGTTGCCCACGATACCCGTGCTGGTGGTGCTGCTTTATTGATCGTCTTCTCTACAAAAATTTGTCTGGTCAAGAAAAAGCTGATTTTTTGTGCCGAAATTCTTAAAGGGCTACAAAAATATTCAATAACTCTTACCCGTAGCAACGCATGGGCACTTCTGCTATGTTCTAAAAGAAAAAATAAACCCGAGGCCCCTGTTCTCCTCCGTCGAAGTCAATGAAAGCGCCCAAATGGTGTGTCCATCAACAGCACGTCATCCGACCCTGCTGCTTAGACATGGAGGATGGCGGCGAACCAGAGTACGGCGGCAAAAAACCGCAGGAAGTCGGCAAGGAGGGCGACGCACCCCGAAACCCGTTCAGGAGACTCCCCGGCTACGGCGTGAGGCACGGGTGAGCACAAGCCTGGCGGGCGTATTATCCATTGCGAGGGAGCAAAGAGCAACGAAAGGAGGCTGGCGTTGGGGGTGGGCCGGCTATATTAGTGGGCTTACGGAAGATGAGCCAGGGCTGGCTGTTGCATGTGTTGCTACGGGTAAGAGTTATTGAATATTTTTGCCTGTGATAGCCCGAGGCCTCCGTCGAATCGTAGACACCGGGATCCTTCCCTTCGACATCCTCCCGCGGAACCGCCGGCTCGATTTTCCGCTTTCACAGCCGCCCCACCCTCCCCACAACTCTCGCCATGAAAGTGGAAAAGCACGGCGGCCGTCCCACGGTCGCCTGGCACGGGGGCGCGCTCCTCGGCAAGCACTCGAGCTCTGCCTCTCTGCAAAGCACGGCGGCGTCCCACCGTCGCCTCGCACAGGGGGGCACTCCTCGGCGAGAACTCGAGCTGTCGAGCGCTGCGTCCGTTAACGGGCTCACTGGCCTGGATTGACCCCACTCCAGCTTGCCGCCGGGGCCGCATTCCGTCCTCTGCGCCGGTTCAAGGTCGCCGTGTTTACCTCGCCACCGCGCTGGTGCTGTTCCGCCGCGGACAGTGCCTATGCGACCGCCTCTGCGCTTCCCCCAAGCCTCCTCGGCTCCCGATTGACTGTCGCGTTGTAGGCCTGATTCCTCGCGATTTAGGGCGCCGGCGGCCCGGTCTTTCGCGCTCGAGGGTGCCGTTGGTCTTGTCTCCCGAAGCTCAGGCCGCCACCGGCCAGGTCCGTGAATCCCCTATGCAAATTCTCTAGATTTCCGTGTAAGAGCCACTGAGCCATGGTGCTGTTCTCCATTACTGCATCATCCGCTAGAACTCCAGATTTCAGTCCAAAAAAAGGTAGTTTCAGAAATATACACGCAGAGAAGCTTCATGTGTTTGTTACTGTAACAAGAGCATGCTGCAGTGCCACCGCTCACTTGCTGGAAGTATGTTCACTAGTGGAAACAACCCCTCTCGTCCAGGGGGCCGGGGGGCAGCTGTCCCGGTTGCAACCAAATCCGGGACAAATGCCCTGCATTGGTCCCGGTTCGTGCGCCCGGGGCAACAGGAATCGCCTGGACGCATTGGTCCCGGTTCGTGGGGGGCATATCGGTCCCGGCTCGTGCCACGGACCGGGACCAATGCCTAGCCACAGGCCACGTGGCACGCGCATGACCTGTTGTCCCGGTTCAGTCCACGAACCGGGACCAATGCCCCCTTCCCCTATATATACTGCCCCAGCCCCCCCTCCTTCCATCTTTTTTTTTTGCTTGGAGGTGTGAGAGAGTGTGGTGTTGCTGTTTTTTTTTACTATGCACACGAGGTGTTCGACGAAATTCCCGAGACGCACACAAGCTCACTGAAAATGGTTTCTTCGACCGAGGTTAACAAATTATCTTTTTCATCTGTAACTGATACATAAAAAAGTATTATTTGTCGATGTACTGTGGTTATCTCTGTATTAATATGTATTTTGATAAACTTAATTATATGATGCAGATGGATGCACGGCAGCGATGGATGTACGATGACCGACGCACCTCCGAGAATATGGCAGGCCTGAATGCATTTCTTGCTGTAGCTCAGGCGAACAAAGATAATGGCTTCATGTGTTGCCCATGTGTTGATTGTCGGAACGTCAGAGAACATTCTTCCGAAAGAATCCTTCACGGCCATCTACTTCGGAGAGGTTTCATGCCCAGCTATAATTGCTGGACCAAGCATGGAGAAAGAGGGGTTGTGATGGAAGACGATGAAGAAGAAGAAGAAGATCCTTTGTTCCCTGAATACGACGATACTGCAATGGAAGAGAATGCAGAAGAAGGAGGTGATCAAGAACAGGCATCAGAAGAGCCCGATGATGATCTTGGCCGAGTTATTGCTGATGCAAGGGAAGACTGTGAAAATAGATTGGAGAGGTTGAAACTGGACAACATGTTACAGGATCACAAAAAATTGTTATACCCAAATTGCGAAGATGGTAGCACAAAGCTCGGTACCACACTGGAGTTGCTGAAATGGAAGGCACAAAACGGTGTGACTGACAAGGCATTTGAGACTTTACTTCAACTAATGAAGCCAAAACTTCCAAAGGATAACGAATGGCCTGAGAGTACGTACGAAGCAAAGAAAGCTCTCTGCCCTCTAGGATTAGATGTGCAGAAGATACATGCATGCATTAATGACTGCATTCTCTTCCGCGGTGAGAAGTACGAGAATTTGGATGAATGTCCGATATGCACTGCACTGCGGTATAAGATCAGAGCAGATGATCCTGGTGATGTTGACGGCGAGCCCCCCCGTAAGAGGGTTCCTGCTAAGGTGATGTGGTATGCTCCTATAATACCACGGCTGAAACGTCTGTTTAGAAACAAAGAGCATGCTAGGTTGTTGCGATGGCACAAAGAAGACCGTAAGAAAGATGGAAAGTTGAGGCACCCCGCCGATGGATCGCAGTGGAGAAAGATCGAGAGAGACTTTCCAGACTTTGCAGGAGAGGCGAGAAACTTATGGTTTGGTCTAAGTACAGATGGCTTTAATCCTTTTGGGGAGCAGAGCTCCAGTCATAGCACTTGGCCTGTAACTCTATGTATGTACAACCTTCCTCCTTGGTTGTGCATGAAGCGCAAGTTCATTATGATGTCAGTTCTCATCCAAGGCCCGAGGCAACCTGGCAACGACATTGATGTGTATCTAAGGCCATTAGTGGAAGAACTCTTAGAACTGTGGGGCAAACCAGGTGTACGTGTGTGGGATGAGAATGAACAAAAGCCATTTGACCTACGGGCGTTGCTTTTCGTGACCATCAATGATTGGCCAGCTCTTAGTAACATTTCCGGTCATACAAACAAGGGATACAATGCATGCACACACTGTTTAGATAAGACTGACAGTGTTTTTTTGGATAAATGTAAAAAGGTTGTATACCTGGGGCATCGTAGATTTCTTCCGATCAAGCATCCCTTAAGGAAAAAAGGAGGGAAGCATTTCAGAGGTGAGGCAGATAACCGAAAGAAGCCTGAGCTCCGTAGTGGTAATGATATATTCGATATGGTCAAGGACCTAGAAGTAATCTTTGGTAAGGCTGCTGGCAGCCAACCAGTTCCGTACGGCCCTGATAAGCGGGCACCCATGTGGAAGAAGAAATCTATATTTTGGGAGCTACCCTATTGGAAAGTTTTAGATGTCCGGTCTTCGATCGACGTGATGCACGTGACAAAGAATCTATGTGTCAATCTGCTATGCTTCCTGGGCGTGTATGGGAAGTCAAAAGATACGCCTGAAGCACGGGAGGACCAGCAACGTATGAAAGACCCAAGCAACAAGCACACAGATACAGGGCGCCATTCCTTAAGCAGCTACGCTCTTACTAAAGCAGAGAAGGAAATATTCTTTGAAGTCCTTTACAGTATCAAGGTTCCGTCTGGCTTCTCGTCGAATATAAAGGGGATAATAAACATGGCAGAGAAAAAATTCCAAAACCTGAAGTCTCATGACTGCCACGTGATTATGACGCAATTGCTTCCGATTGCATTGAGGGGGCTTCTACCGGAAAATGTTCGAGTACCCATTGTGAAGCTATGTGCATTCATGAACGCAATATCCCAGAAGGTAATCGATCCAGAAATTCTGACAAGATTACAGAGGGATGTGGTCCAGTGTCTTGGAATGACAACAGTGGATCTCAACTGTATTGGTTACAATGACGAACCATTCGTTCTAGCCAATGATGTGGCTCAGGTCTTCTATGTGAAGGACATGTCTTCCAGACCGAAGAAAAGAAAAAATAAGGGAACAATTTCATCATACGATGAGCCGAAGCGTCACATAGTTCTCTCAGGGAAAAGAAACATCGTGGGAATCGAGGACACGACAGACATGTCAGAAGATTATAATAAGTTTATTGAAATTCCACCCTTCACAGTGAAATCTGACCCCACCATCCCGTTAAATAATGAAGATGCTCCATGGTTACGGCCGAAGCGATCATAAGCAAGGGACACGAAGAAAAGCTGGCAAGCATTATTGTTCCACCATCCCACTTTTCTGTTTCTCTCTCCTCCGTATGTTGGTGATGTGTAATAATAAGCGTGGAATACATGATCATATAGTTCTGTTTGATTAGTATTTTGTATTTACCGGTAAATAGCTGACAACTATGACCCATGTCCGAATACATTTCGAAGTGATAGTACGGATAACATCCTGACAGATATTGCAGGATTATAACTACTTTTAATATGTAGTATCTGTTGACACACGGTATAGAACAAGCGATATATTCCGCGCACATATTGCAGGCACACCATATTAATTTGAGGCATTGGAGGAGAAGAGATAGCTTTGCACAGGCTTGGCATCCACATGAAGACAGTGATTTCAGTTGAGATAGGTGAAGTTAATAGGAGGATTCTGAGGGGTTGGTGGGATCAGACACAAACTGGCACTTTAATTGAGATTGCCGACGTGAAGTCTCTCACTAATGATAGAATTGCATAATCTTGAAAAAACCTTTGCCTTGATCGTCCAAGATGTCCCAGTAGTGGTGCTCAGCGCCTTGTCTGCATGTTTCGCAGGACATGCCCATTTTACAGTGTAGAAACATCTACAGAAAAGAGCAAACATCTGTAAACTAGGCAGAGGAGAAGTAGAATCAGGTAGAGAAACATTAGAGCCGATGAGAAGTACAAATAGCATATGGAGAGAAACAAGGTTTAAAAGATATTGCTAGGTGCTTCCGGCCAAAAGATTATCAAATCAAAGTTTTGAAATTCTCAAATCAAACCATAAGTTCACAAAGCATACGCAAACATTGACCGTTACCAACCTGAGCCGCAAGGAGCAGTAGAGCAGAGCAGAGCAGACTCTAGAGGATGGACAAGCAGCCAGGACTGACATCGACTCTAGAGGATGAACAAGCCACCCTACTTCTACTATGAAAATGAGGCCCTAGCTCCAAAAGGTGTATGGGTGGAAATTTCCAGAAATTTGTATGACACAGAGCCGGAGTTTGTGGATTCTAAGCACTTCTGTGCAGCTGCTCAAGAAAGAGGCTACATCCATAACTTCCATAATTTATATTCAAATTATATACAAATGAAAAAATAATTAATAGTTTCAATAGTTAGAATAATTATTTAGTTAAACGAAAAATGGATTTAAATTAGTTTTGCAAATTCTAGCATTTTTCATGTTGGAATTTTTGTCAAATTTGGAAGTATATAAAAGTTGTTAATGTGCAAACTTAACACTTTTCAAATTTTGGCGCTAAAAATTTTTGGGCGCGCAGGGGTGCCACCGAAATTCGAAATTTGTTTTTGGTCCCGGGCCGTGGTACCAACCGGGACCAAAGGGGCTCTAGTCCCGGTTGGTGGCACGGGCCGGGACTAAAGGCCCAAGTGTATAAAAAGCGCGGCCCTCTCTCCAGGCCGAGCGGACACCCCAGGGGCGGGTACGAGTGGATATGGCTGGGCGAAGCCCTGCCGGCGGCGGGAACGAGTGGACAGATCCGCCGGCGTTCCGCCGGCCGGGATGGACTAGGGACACAGTAGATTAGGGGAACACAACTTATATTAAAATAAGGCCAGGGGCCTTGCTTACATAGGGGCGGCGCGGCCACAGGCGGCCGGCCGTACTTGCATAAGGGGCGGCGGCGCGGCCACAGGCGGCCGGCCGTTTCTTGGGGGGGTAGCTAGGGGCGTTGTCTATATAGAATAGGGGGGCGGCGGCGCGGCCACAGGCGGCCGGCGCCAATCTAGTCGTCCTCGTCGTCGGAGAGGCTTACATAGGCGGGTGGCTGCCACAGGTGGGCAGGCGGCTGGGCCGGGCTCGCCGGGGCTGGAGACATCGGGGGCATCGGGGGCGCGTACGGCGGCGGCGGGGGCAGCACCTCCTGCGGCAGCGGCGGCGGCGGGGGAAGCTCCTCCTCCTGCTCCGGCGACCCCGGCGCCCAAACGCCGCCGGTCCAGGCCCAGGTCATGCCATACTCCAGGCCTGGTGGGAGCGGCTGCGGCTCCGGCATGTCCTCGGACGCCTCCAGCTCGGCGTTCATCGCCTGCCACCAGGGGATGGCAGGCTCGTTAGGGGGTGGCGGCGGCGGCGGCATGGCGGCGGCGGCGGCGGCGGCCACGACACGCTCCCACCTCTTGATCTCGTCGTCGATGAGGGAGCGGCGGGAGGCCTCGCAGGCCTTCTCCATGGCGGCCCGGAGCTCGGGGTCCTCCTCCCCGGAGAAGTCCTCTGGCTCGTCCACGAGGAGCCATAGCTCCCTCTCCCGGCCGGGCGCTGGCGGGGGGTAGTCGTCCACGTTGGCCTCGAGGGGGGCGGGGATGAAGGAGCGGCGGCGCTGCTCGTGCTCCCGCTCGAGCCAGGCGGCCCAGTAGGGGGAGCCGCGCGCGTACATCCGCTCCCTGCGGACGGGGGCCGGCAGGAGCTCGCGCCGGCGTTCGATCTCCTCGAGCAGCGCCGCGTCGGTCGGGGCCGGCGGCACTGGGATCCGCTGGGGATTCAGGTGCCAGCCGTCCGGGAGGTGCACGTCGTTGTAGAACACCGGAGTGGCATTGTTCCAGTGCCACTCCGCCTCGTCCACCCGGACGTACCGGCGGAACCGCTTGCCCGGGGGCGCGGCGCGGGGCGGCGGGCGGGCCGCCGGAGGTGGCGCGGGGACGCGCGGCGCCCCGCCGAGGCGGACACCTCCAGGGCCGTAGCCGAAGGCCTCCGCCGGCGGGGGCGGGATGCGGCCGGCGCCGCTCGACGAGCCTCCGTCGTCGTTCCTTGGGCGCTTGCCGGAGTTCGAGAACCAGCGGGACATGGTGGCGGCTAGGGTTGCTTTGCCAGGGACGCGTCCGGGGTGGGTGGGTTGTACGGGCGGCGGGGGGCCTTTAAAAAGGACCCGGGGTGGGCTGGCATGCCAACCGGCGGCCTGAACGTGGCGGCGGTTGCAGGCGGCCATGAATGCGGGGAGCCGAGGCGTGGCGCGTGGGGAGTGGGGCGCGGGAAGCCGAGGCGGGGCGGGAAGACGAGGCGGACAGCGGCCCTTTGACCGTCCTTCGGTCTTAGTTTAAGGGACCAGGCGAACCAGCCACCAGGCCGCTGGCCAGTGGCCCCTGTTGACTGGCCATAATAACAGACGCGGGCCAGTGGGCCCTTCGAACCGTTGACTGTCCATAATAAAAGACGCGGGCCAGTGGGCCTTTTTGACTAAAAAATGTGTCAGTGGGCTTAATTAAAGACGTGGGCCTGGAGCGGTTGGGGAAGGGGAGGCCGGTTGGCGATTGCGAGGCAGGAGAAAAAAAAACGAACAAAAAAAACCTGCCGCGGCAGGGAAAATGGGCGGACTTTATTCTTTTTTTAAGAAGGCATCCATCCCGGTCCCTAAAACGAACCGGGACGAACTCCCTCGCGGTCCCTGGCCCAGAGTCGCCACGTGGGCCAGCCTTACCATCCCGGGTCCTGGCACAACCGGGACCAATGGGGAGGGCCATTTGTCCCGGCTAGCCCATCCCGGTTGCGCAACCGGGACAAATGGCCCTTACGACCCGGGACAAAAGGCCCTGTTTCCACTAGTGGTTGTTCTTTTTACCAAGATCCCGTTTCTTTACCAAGATCCTTTTCTCTGTAACCCTTATTGTCCGATTCCTCGGTGGATGGTATGTTTTTCACTTGCTTCAGTATTATTTTTTTAGCTCTTACGCTTTTATCTTGTGTGTGCTCATGAGCTCATCCATGGAAAACCAAGAGCTCTTAATTTTCTAGATGCTAAGAGCATGTCTAACAGACCCCCTAAGTTTTCACCCCCTAAAACGCGTGTAGAGGGCCCTGTATGCACATTTCGCCGGCCAAAAACTCGTGCGAGCTAGCAGACCCCCTACCCCCACCCCGTAAAACAGAATATTCTCCTACGGAAGAGACGGGGGGGTAGGTGGGTACCTCGGCAAAATAATCTTGCCACAGCTGTTCGTGGCCGAGCGCGCGGTTCCGCGGGATACATATGCGGCCCTTCGTGGAACCCTTTCTCTGATCTAGCAGCTTCGCGCGGTCCTCGAGGTCCTTGATGCGGAAGATGTACTGCATCATCTCCATGTCGTCGTCGCTCAGCAGCTCGTCGAGGTCCGAATCCCCCGATGACCAGCTCAACGAATCATCGGAATGCTCCACATCATCCATAGTCGCGTCCGCAGACATCTACGATGGTGAAGCAGAGATCAGGCCCCCGCGGAACGGCGAAATCGAAGAGGAACGCGGCACGGCGAGTACTCACCGTGGGGAGGCGGCGGAGATGCACACGGCGCGGCGAGTCGAGGGGCGCCGAGGTCCGCTGGGGGTCCGGCGGGGGTGCGGCGGTGTCCGGCGGGGGTGCGGCGGTGTCCGGCGGGGGTGCGGCGGCTCGGAGGCGACCGGATCTACGCGGCGGCGGCTGGCGGCGGCTGGCGGCGGGGCGAACGAAAATGGGATTCGCACCTGAAATTTCAGCGCGCCCTAGCTCGCACGAGGTAGAGGGTTGGCCCTGTACATCTCCTTCCGACCCGCACATGTAGGGGTCGACGGGCCGCCCCCTACCCAAACTTGTAAAAAATCGTCCGGGGTGGTCCATTTACGGGGTCTGCTAGATGGCCGGGTAGAGCCCAAACCCGTATATCAGCGGTTATTATACGGGTTTGGGCCATTTAGGGGGTCTGTTAGACATGCTCTAACATGTGCTTTCTGTTAGTCTCGCAAGGCTCGTGGTGAGAAAAGAAACCAGAATACTTCCGTGTGAATTTGAGATGGAGATGAAAGGGGCATGTATACCTCTGCTACTTTTTGTAGTAATGCCAAGAAAGAGTTGTGATTCCACACCCATACAAATCCCACCCGGTCCGCCAACAATCCAGTCAAGCGCCCGTGCCCCTACCCTTCCCCCGTGCATCACCCTTGGACACACAAACCATTGCTGTATGTCTGTACAAAATTTTTGCAATAAACCAGCACTTGACTCAACATTTGCAGATAGGGGCACAAATTTATTCACTAGCCATAATTGCTTAAGCATTAGGTTGTTGTTCATGATTTATTTATTTATTTATTCCAATGAATGATTTGATTTCTTGATACATGGTATTTTGTCTTCGATGCCTTGGATCATCTACTGTACTTTCCTGTCCGTGGAATGACGCGAGGTACAAACGATTGCTGACAAGTGGGAGAAATTAACATGTCCATTTGTACGAACGCTGCCTCCTTTGTGATCTGATTCAGATTAGTTATCACAGTAATTTTCTTCGTCATACATTATGCACAGTGAGAAGATAGTATTTGCATATTATGTGGCAATGGTGCATGCATCAAGTGTAAATGAGATAGATGGCGCCCACCATCATTGCAAGTTTGCAGAATTACAAGGCATTTGAGAATCGGCATTCTAGAGTATCTTGAACTAACCCATAGCTTTAGAATTGACCATGTACATTGTCAATAAGTGGACAATGTGACTACTATCAATGACGATGGAGAAGAGGAGAAGCGGTAATACGGATGGGTCACCGATCGCCACTCCGGGATGTCAACCTACGTCAAAAGATCACTTCGTGTGTAAAAAGCCTTATGGTGTGGTCTTCCTATGCTTCGTCCGTCGGAACAAATAATCACCCAGCTTAAAACAATCGGCATGTAAGCCACACAACTCTCATGGCTTCCTATAAGATCCCCACAAGAGAAACACGATTTAGGTAGTGAAATAAAGAACAACTCGTAGTAGAGCATATACCTAATGTTCAAGCCATCAGGATATTCATAGGTTGTACAACAATCTTTAGCACTTTGTGTCTTCTGTGACGCAGATTTTTCTCCCGTTGCAACGCACGGGCATGTTTGCTAGTCTATACACATCCTAAGAATGGTACTATGTTTTTTCGGGACTAATACTGGGTTTGCAGACCAGTCAGTATGTATAACTTCCCGGATAAAATCAGCTGCTAAAAGCCGGATAATTTTCTTGCCTATAGCCTTCCGTCTTCTTCCATCAAAACGACGGAGACCTTATTTGACGGGTTTTGAACCTGGAATTACCTTCAATTGATGCTCAGCAAGTTACCTGGGTACTCCCGGCATGTCCGCAGGACACCAGGCAAAAATATCCCAGTTCTCACGGAGCAACTCGATGAGCGCGCTTTCCTATTTGTCGGTCATGCCTGTCCCCACTACGACAAATTTTGTCGGATCTTTGGGGTCTAGGATAACATGTCTTGTATTCTTGGAGGCTTTGAATCTATCTGCAGGATTACGGCTTTCTTTCCCTGCCGGCATTTCCATCGGTGATACTTCCTTTGCCAGCTCTTTCAATTCTTCCTTTGCTATTACTTTTTCGGCGCAAAGGGTGTTTACTTTTTTCAGCTCGTTTGCCCGTTTGAAGTCTCCCGATATGGTGATTACTCCTCCTTTTAGCCCTGGCATCTTCAGCTTGTTATAATTATAACATGATCTACCCATACAAATGTCCGAATATTGCATGGTATACACTTTCGAACGCACCACCTCGAATGAGATTTTTTCCTGTCGGAAATGTTCTCTTTCTCCAAAGGTTACATCTAGGGAAATTTCTCCTAGGGAATGTGCTTGCCTTCCAGGAACGATTCCGTGGAAACGTATGGTGCTATGTTTGAGCTGGGTCTCGGAAATTCGCAGATGCTTCAGTGTATCCAGGTACATAATATTGATACTAGACCCTCCGTCCATCAGCACTCTTTTTAGCCTAGTGTTTTGAACAATAGGGCTTACAATTAGAGGTTGTGTGCCGGGTTCTGGGATATTTCCGGGATGATCTGACTGATCCCAGATAATTGGAGTATTGGAATATTTAAAGAATTTTGGCATTGGTGGGACAACCGCGTTTATTTCTCGAAGTGCTCGCTTTGCCTGCTTTGCTGAGGTAGTTGCCAGGAAATTTAGGTTGCATTCTCCATCAACTCTCGGGAATTTTGGTTAGCCTTTTCGCTGCTGTTCCTAGATTTTTTCATCAGTGTCCGACTCATTGTCTTCTTTTTCAGCCTCTGGCTTTTGCTTGGAGAATTTCCACTTGGAGTTCTTTCCTTTATTCCCGAATCCTGCAGTGCCCTTCATATGCTTATTGAGGCGACACTGCGCATTTGTATGGGTAGGATTCCCAAATTGCGAATGGTGGACACAGTTTTCCGACTTAATTTTTCCCACTCTTCCTTGGAATAGGAGATAGGTTCTGTGTTTCTTCCTTTCCATTTGCCGCCAGTATCCTTTCCAAAGGTTAAATTTACTTCTTTGGGCTTTGTCTACGCTTCTGGAGTAGTCTTCTTTTCAGAACGAGGCGTCTTTTTGGCCTGAACCAAAGCATCAATATTTCCACCTCTCGCTCTGATGTCATCTTCAGCCGCTGCGTGCTCGTTGGCGATAGTAAGCATAGATCCAAGATCTTTGTGCTCTTTTGAACCAACCATGAACGGTACGAGGCCGGGTTTTAGTTCATTGATGAAAGCATGCATTGCTTGTACATCACTTACTCCAGAGCAGCTGTTTTTCATTGTTATCCATCTTGATATAAAGTCGACATACGACTCGTCTTCAAATTGGACGCAGCAGTTTAGCTGGTTGATGCTCTTAGGGCATTTGTACGTACCCCGGAAGTGCTGAGCAAATACTCTAGTCATATCATCCTAGCTGTCTACTGTTCTTGACGGAAGCCCGTTAATCCAATCTCTAGCTCCATCCAGCAACATTAGGGGGTGAATTTTACTGCTTCCATGTCTGTCCCTTTGTTGATCTGAACGACAGTATAATAATCTGAGAGCCATGTATCCGGGTTTGTACTTCCGGTATACTTTTGGTAAGTTGGACCAACTTTAGCAAAGCCAGAATGTAGAGTTATTCTTCGGATCCTGTCAGTAGAACACTTAGGTCCAAAGTATAGATCATCTCTTTCCGCCTTATCGACGTGTGCAGAATATCTGCTGGCCGAATGGACAGAAGGGGACCATTATTATGCGAATGCGCTCTTTCGGGATTATCGCAATTCCGTCCGTTGTCGTGTCCTTTGGAATGAGGCGGAGTTCTACTCCTTGGCCTTTCTTTATTCCTAGGAGGAGTACGGGACCTCTCACGCATGTGAGGATTTTCATGTCTTCCGGCTTTTTCAGCTGGGCGTCTCGGAGGCGGCATCATTTTTCCGTCTTTCCGGTTTTGTTCCTCCCGGTCTTTATGATCGCGGGGTATATTTCCGCCTTTCGGCATATGGGATCCCGTTCGGGACGCTTCATCCCTATTGTCCGGGATTTTCTTGTCCTTCTTAGGATCTCCCTTTTTGTCCTTAGAATCGCCTGAATCTCCAGGTTCTCCGGGTCCAGGTGCTCCAGCGGTGCAAGTGGCAGTTTTGCATAGGGCTGAGTCGTTACGCACTCCTTGCAACTTTTCGTCTTTGGAGTATAGATCGTCATTAAGGATGGAGAACGCGGCTTCCACATTTTCAGCTGCGGTCTTATAGATGCGTTCTCCCTTAGAGTTTACGCCATCAACCTGTCGTTTCCATGAAGGGTTTTGCAACCGTTCTTTTGCTGGCAGTACATCCGGTCTTGCAATTCCGGGTAATCTCGTGGGTTTTATCCCGGACATATTCCGTCTTTCGATTTTTCTTCAATTTCCTCCTGCTTTGATTTTACAGTAGCTTGGAATTTGAGGAGATTTTCTTGCCATCAGAATAGCTGCCGCATAATGGCTTGCCTTCTGGATTCCAGCACTTCCGGTGGCTCGTATGGTCCGACTGGGTTTGGATCAGATTGATCTCATCCTGTTCCGACAATTCAGGAACAGGGATTTCTTTCTTTTTCTTCTCCACAGGTGTGACCCTGCTTGCTCCTCCGGCTTCCAGGTTTTGGCTAGCATTATCTACCAACTTTTTCTTCTGGAGTTTGTACTGGAGTTTCTTGGCAGTCTTCTTTTTCTTCTTGGAAGAGGGAGGTTTTTTGCCAGGTTCTTCCTCTGTCAATTCCTTGACATCAAGGTAGATGGGACTGGTTTCTCCGTCCTCTCTTTTCTCATCTGGTGGAGGTGTTTTGGGGTCTTCCTCGTCTTCGGCATCCAAGTTATCTGTCGGATATATACCGTATAGGGGTATATAAGATGGTAGTGGAAGTGCCTGGTTACCAGGGTGGCCCAAGTGGTAGTGGGCTGTGGTCCATTGGGCGGCCCAGTAACCTGACGCATAGAAGCCGAATTCTAGAAGAACCCGGATCACGGCCCGTGTGATCTGGCTTGGAGGAGAAGACGGATTCCTTACTTTCCAAGTTATTGCTACCGTAGTCTTCTAGGTTTCCTATTCTGTAAGCCCTAATCCGGCTATTATATAAAGCCGGACGGGAGATAAACAAAAAAACGAATAACAGAGAAGATATAGACCAACTCGCCGAGAAGTTGATCCTCTGCGAGTAGCTAGATCCAAAACCTCACATTGTAATCCTGTTTCCAGGCTTTAGTCCTGATTAGTGAGAAGTGCAGGAGTAGGCACGTCGTACTGTCGCGACGTACCGAACCTGGGTAAATCCTGTGTTTACTGTCTACCACGCGATCCCGTTACCCCACGTCTCTACCGTAGTCTCATGGCACCCCCGTCTATGAAAACTACTACGATGTCTCGACAGTTGGCGCCCACCGTGGGGCTAACGACGTCAGGCGTGAAGTTCCCATCTGGGATACTTGGCGGAATTGGAAGATCAATCACTGTCGGAAGCTTGGAATTCAACGATGATGTCGGACGCTTCCTCGACAACGGATCCTACATACCGGCGCAAAACCACCTGGTAAGTGCCTGCGTGTTACCGATAGGATCTGCTAACATCTTTATCGGACTAACTGCAGAAGCAATGGGGTTTTGCGGTGGAAGCAAATTTATCCCACCCGCCCTATACCCAGTCGAGGATGACTATGATGCCGGATTCTGCTCGGATCGCCGACAAAAAAGTGACACGCACTTTATCGGCATGGTGCAGTCCGAAGTCGCCGAAAACACGGATAATGTAAACCCCGTGCAAGAGGCAGACAAAAACACACCCGTCACAGCAACGGAAGACCCGATACCCGTCATACGGGCGGAAGATCCTACATCCGTTAATGAAACGGTGAACTCGGAAGCAGAATCCATGTTTGCCGCCATTGAGGCGAGATTAGAGTCGGAAACCGGATCAGAGGATTCTGATTCCGAAGACGAAGACGCGGACGCCTTCGAAAGGAAAGTTAAATCTTTTCAAGAGGGATTCCATGAAGTGCTAATGGAAAAACCAGCTGATACCACGGATGCCGGCAGCCAGGAAAGCCCTAAAACCCCTTCGCCAGAGGAAGAGAGAGAAGACGGAGAAACTTCTCCGGTATTTCCCAATGTTAAGGAATTGACAGAAGATGAGCCTGTCAAAAAACCTCCCTCTTCCAAGAAAAAGCATCGTACTGCTAAGAAACTCCAATACAAAATCCGGAAGAAAAAATCAGCTGATCAAGTTGATGAAAACCTGGAAGTGGGAGATGCTAGCGGAACAAAAGCTGCGGAGAAGAAAATCAAAGAAATCCTTGTTCCACCAATGACGGAACAGGAAGAGCAAGAGCTGTTGCAAACGCCAGTGGGAGCAAATGAACCCCCTGAGATGCTGGAAGCCAGGAGACAAGCTTTCCAAAGGCAACAGCAACATCTACTCAGATCTCGGAAACACCTCCAAAAAACCCAGGATGACATTAAGCTCATGAAGGAAGAAATAGAGGAGTACGAGAGAAAGAATAGATCTCGCATTAAACCTACAAGGTTACCCGGAATCGTAAGACCGGAAGTACTGCCGCCAGAAGAAAGGTTTCACAACCCATCTTGGCAAAAGCAGGTAAACGGCAAAGATGCCAGAGGCGAACCAATTTATAAAACCGCAGCAGAAAACGCGGAAGCAACATTCGCCATCCTGAACAATGATCTGTACTCCAATAGTGAAAAACTTCAAGGGGTGTATGCTTTCCTAGGAAAAGCATTGCAACAACAACAGCGGGCCCAAGAGCGATCAGGAAGACTACAGGATAATTCCGCCCTATGCAAAACAGCTACTTGCGCCGCTGGAGCACCTGGACCAGAAGAACCTGGAGATTAAAACAATTCAAAGGATAAAAAAGGGGATCCGAGAAAAGACAAGAAAAACCCCGACAATAGGGATGAAGCGTCCCGAACCGGATCCCATCCCCCGAAAGGTGGACTTAAACCCCACGATCGGGAAGAAAAATACCGGAATGACGGCAAAATAATGCCACCTCCGAGAAACCCAGCTGAGAAAGCCGGAAGATACGATACACCTCACAGGCGTGAGAGATCCCGGACACCCCCTAAGGATAAAGAAAGGAACAGGAGCAGGACTCCGCCTAATCCAAAAGGACGTGATCATGGAAGAGATAGGTACAATCCCGGAAAAGCGCGCCCGCGCAACAATGGAAAAGAAAGGAGTAGATCCCCTTCTGTCCATTCAGCCGGAAGATATTCCGCACATATCGATAGAGCGGAAAAGGATGATCTATACTTTGGTCCTAAGTGTTTCACTGACAGGATCCGAAGGATAACCCTGCATTCTGGCTTCGCCAAAGTTGGTCCAACCTACCAAAAATATACCGGTAGCACAAACCCGGACACCTGGCTCTCAGACTATTATACAGCCGTCCAAATCAACAATGGGACAGACCTGGAAACTGTCAAGTTTCTTCCCCTAATGTTATTGGACGGAGCCAGAGATTGGATCAATGGATTACCAGCAAGAACTTTCCAGCTGGGATGATATGGCTAGAGTATTTACTCAGCATTTCCGGGGAACATACAAACGCCCGAACATCATCAACCAGCTGAACCGTTGCACCCAATTCGAGGATGAACCATACGTAGATTTCATCTCCAGATGGACAGCAATGAAGAATAGTTGTTCTGGAGTAACTGACGTACAAGCAATGCATGCTTTCGTCAATGGCCTAAAACCCGGACTTGTACCGTTCATGGTTGGTTCCAAACAGCACAAAGATCTCGGATCTATGCTTACAACCGCCAACGAGCACGCTGCAGCCGAAGACGACATCAGAGCAAGAGGAGGCAATATCGATGCACTGATACTTGCTAAGAAAACTCCTCGTTCTGACAAAAAAGGAACTCCAGAAACAACGACAAAACCCAAGGAAGTCAACATAGCCTTTGGAAGCGAAAAAGGGAATAAGTGGAAAGGACGCAGCCCAGATCCAATCAATTACTCTCCAGAGGAGTGGGAGAGGATTAAGTCGAAACCTTGTGTCCACCATTCACAATTTGGGAAACCCACCCATACAAACGCACAATGCCGGCTGAATAAGCACATGAAAGGCAGTGCAGGATCCGGAAATAAGGGGAAGGGTTCCAAAAGGAAACCCGCCAAACAAAAGCCAGAAGCTGACAAAGAAGACAGTGAATCGGACACTGATGAAAAAATACAGAAACAACAGCGAAAGGGCGAACCCGAATTTCCGAGAGTTGATGGAGAAGCAATGCTAACATTTCTAGCAACTCCGTCAGCAAAGGTGGCCAAAAGAACACTTCGAGAAATAAACGCGGTTGTTCCGGCAACCCCGAAATTCTTGAAGTACTCCAACACACCAATTACCTGGGATCAGTCTGATCATCCCGGGAATATCCCTGAACCCGGCACACAAGCTCTTGTCGTAAGCACTATTGTCCAGAACACTAGGCTAAGAAGAGTGCTGATGGATGGAGGATCCAGCATTAACATAATGTACTTGGATACACTGAAGCATCTGAAGATTTCCGAGTCCCAGCTCAATCACAGCAACATACGCTTCCACGGTATTGTCCCTGGCAGACAAGCACGGTCCCTAGGAGAAATTTTCCTAGATGTCACCTTTGGAGATAAAGATCATTTCCGGCAGGAAAAAGTATCCTTCGAAGTAGTGCCGTTCGAAAGCATGTATCATGCAATACTCGGACGTCCAGGTTTCGCCAAATTCATGGCAAGATCCTGTTATATTTATAACAAGCTGAAGATGCCAGGATCAAAAGGAGGAGTAATCACCATAGCTGGTGATTTTAAGCTAGCAAATGAGTTGGAGAAAGAAAACGCCCTTTGCGCTCAAAGAGTCATAGCAAAGGAAGAACTGAAGGAGTTGGCCAAGGAGGTATCGCCGAAAGAAATGCCGGCAGGAAAAGAAACCCGGAAGCAAACAGACAGCTTCAAGGCATCCGAGAATACAAGACAGGTAATCCTAGATCCCAAAGATCCGACAAAATTCGTCGTTGTAGGGACTAGGATGACCGACAAATAGGAAGGCGAGCTCATCAAGTTCCTCTGTGAGAACTGGGATATTTTTGCCTGGTGTCCAACTGACATGCCAGGCGTACCCAGGGAACTTGCTGAGCACCAACTCAAGGTGATTCCAGGATCAAAACCCGTTAAACAAGGTCTCCGTCGATTTGATGGAAGAAGACGGAAGACTATTGGCAAAGAAATTATCCGGCTTTTAGCAGCGGATTTCATCCAGGAAGTAATCCACACTGAATGGTCTGCAAATCCGGTATTAGTACCGAAGAAAGACACTACTGCTCTTAGAATGTGTATAGATTACACAGCTTGAACAAATTGTGTCCAAAAGATAGATTTGCGTTACCGCGAATCGATCAAATAATAGATGCCACTGCAGGCTCTGAGCTTTTGTGCTTTTTGGATGCATACTCCGGGTACCACCAAATACGCATGAAAAAGGAAGATCAAATTAAGACTTCTTTTATAACCCCGTACGGGACGTACTATTACGTAACCATGCCATTTGGCCTGAAGAACGCAGGTGCAACCTACCAGCGTTGCATGCAACGCTGCTTGCATAGTCAGATTGGCAAAAATGTCCATGTTTATGTGGACGACATTGCTGTCGTAACCAAGGAAAAAGATACGCTCCTTGAAGATCTGCGAGAAACTTTCGAAAACTTGCGCACTTACAAGATTAAGTTAAATCCATCTAAGTGTGTATTCGGGGTTCCCTCAGGAAAACTTCTGGGTTTTATCGTTTCTCATAGAGGAATAGAAGTTAACCCGGAAAAGATAAAAGCCATCTTGAACATCTCGAAGCCTACGTGCGTAAAAGATGTCCAAAGATTGACGGGTTTCGCCGCTGCCGTCAGCAGATTTATTAGCAGACTGGGGGATAAAGCCCTACCACTCTACAAGTTGCTGAAGAAATCCGACAAATTTGAATGGACATAAGAGGCCGATGCAGCGTTAACCCAACTAAAGGAAACTTTGATGAATGCTCCGATTTTGGCATCCCCAAAAGACGAAGAACCCATGTTATTATACCTTACGGCTACAAACCGGGTTATTAGTGCCGTAATTGTTGTGGAACGGAAGAAGGATGAGCAAAGCATACCAGATCAACATCCGGTATATTACATAAGCGAAGTTTTCTCCGAATCCAAACAAAGGTACCCGCATTATCAGAAACTGGCATATGGTGTGTTTTTCGCATCTAGAAAACTGCGCCATTACTTCCAAGGGCATTCCATAACAGTGGTATGTAAAGCACCACTAGGGGATATAATAAACAATGCGGAGGCAACTGGCCGGGTAGCCAAATGGGGCATCGAGCTAGCAGCCTTTGACATTAAGTACCAGCTAAGGACGGCAATAAAATCCCAGGTTTTGGCAGGCTTTGTCGCCGACTGGACGGAAGCAATGGAGAAAACACCAATGCCGGAGTCCGAGTATTGGATCATGCACTTTGACGGATCCAAGATGAAGGAGGGCGTTGTAGCTGGTGTAGTTTTGAAATCCCCAAAAGGCGATACAATGGAATACGTATTGCAAATACACTTCAACGCCAGTAATAATGTGGCAGAATACGAAGCTCTGCTTCATGGCTTGCATATTGCAAAGGAAATAGGAGTAAAGCGCATCTTGTGCTATGGAGACTCGGATTTAGTACAGCATCAGCTTAACCAAACTTGGGACGCAAAAAGCCCTATAATGGCCGAATACAGAAGAACGGTGGACGAATTCGCCATTTGTTTCTTTGGGTTCGAGGTACTCCACATCAAAAGGGAGGAAAACTGGAACGCGGATGCGTTAGCCCGCATGGGATCAGAAAGGGTAAAAACTCTACCACCAGGGGTATTTGTTCAGCACTTGCATGAGCCATCCATAAAGGGTGGAGATGTTGATTATCCTCTGGTTTCCGAATCCATTGAAGTTATGCTCGTTAAACCAGATTGGACGATTCCATATTTAAACTTCTTAGTTAATCAGAAGTACCCGGAAGAAGCAGATGAAGTCTTGAAAAGACAAATACAGCGTCGATGCAAAGGATACACGGTAATTGATAACTACCTGTATAAACGCAGTACTTCCGGAATCTTTTTGCGGTGTATCTCACCAGAAGAAGGAAGAGAAATACTGGAAGAAATCCATGCCGGAGATTGCGGACATCATGCTCAATCAAAAAGCATCGTTAAGAAAGCATTCCGAGCGGGGTTTTTCTGGCTAACAGCCAAGACAGACGCTGAGCACATAGTTAATACATGTGCAGGGTGTCAATATTACGCCAAACAGACTAATTTGCCGGTCCAAGCTCTTAAAACTATTCCCATTACGTGGCCGTTTGCGGTGGGGCTAGATATGATGGGACCGTTCAAAACTGCAAGAGGCGGACTTACTCATTTGCTAGTAGCAGTGGATAAGTACACCAAATGGGTGGAGGCCAAACCCATCAAAAAGCTGGATGGTGCAACTGCTAGAAATTTCATGATCGACTTGGTGATGAGATACGGTGTGCCACACAGCATAATAACCGACAACGGGACAAATTTCTCCATCGGAGAGTTGGCAAGATATTGCCGACAAACGGGAATTCGCCTAGATCTAGCATATGTGGCACACCCGCAATCCAATGGACAGGTTGAGCGATGAATAGCTCAATCCTGCAAGGAATACGCCCAAGACTCGAAACTCCTCTTCACAGAGCGGCCGGAGCATGGGTAGAAGAGCTACCTTCCGTGATTTGGAGTATAAGAACAACGCCAAATAGGTCGACTGGGCAAACCCCGTTTTTCCTAGTTTACGGCGCGGAAGCGATTCTCCCAATAGATATGATCCATGATAGTCCAAGAGTGCAAGATTTCGACGAATTAGATGCCGAAGAAGCACGATAGGATGCCGTTGATCTCCTAGAAGAGGAACGAGAGCTTGTGCTTTAAAGATCCGCCATTTACCAGCAAGGTTTGCGGCGTTACCATAGTCGGAAAATCAGGCATCGCTCTTTTAAAGAAGGTCACCTAGTGCTGAGGTTGGTGCAGCAAAGGAAGCATAAATTAGCCCCAGTATGGGAAGGGCGATTTGTCATAAGTAAAGCCATGAAAAATGGATCGTACTATCTTGTTGACATTCGAGATACGGAAGATGATCCCGAGAAACCGAATCGCAAAAGAAAGAGAAAGATAGATGATGAGCTAGGAGAGACAAAAAGGCCTTGGAGCATCCAGCAGTTACGTCCCTTCTATACTTAGTTCAATATCTATGTAAACATCTTTTGAGATCATGAAATAAAGTCATTGGAATTCTGATATCCATGTTTTTACAAGTTCACTATAGTACAAAGCATGATTCCACCTTATCTATTTCCTAGTGATCTTACAAAATACTCAATGTTAACCCGAATTGTGCCTGCGTGCTCTGATCGAATGTGTGTCGGGTCACTGAAACTAGTTTGTAAAAAATTGTCTTTAGTATGATCCATGTTTCTGAGTTCGAACAATTGGTTATATCCAATTACTCAGCATGATGCTATTGAGCCATTTTTTTTCAAAACGCTAAAGACAGTTAAAACACATATGCCAGAGAACTTAGAAGATAAAGGAATAATTAAACCCGACAATCTTGCAAGTAATTTCATAATTCAAAGCTGCAAAAGGTGGAGTTCTTGTTTTGAAAAACGAAATAGAAGCATTACAATATGAATTACATTGTAAAAATAGCGCTCCTATTATACAAATCCACCATCCAGGTTAAGTGCAGTCCTTCAAACATCCGAGTCTTCCTCGCTGTTTTCATCTTCGGGGACTGCGGGAACCTCTTCTTCTGGATAAGTGATAGAAATGTTAACCATGGAAGCAATCTTGGTGGCGTGACCTTTGACTTCATCAAAGATGGCGGTTCGCTGATTTTCTGTATACCCTTGAGGGACACCAGATGCCACGCGCCAAGATTTCGCATCAGGATAATGCAGACGCATAAGGCCTAGGGCCATGCGCGCACCACCTCGTGCAGCGGAGCGTAGGATGGATTCCTTTGATCCCGCAACTTCCATGATGGCACCCAGAAGTTTGTAAACTTCCGAGAATTCTATAGTACTTCTAGGAAGGAATTTGTTAATCAATTGCATTCCTGCATTTCTAATTGCATTCCATACCTCTCCAAAAGCTCGGATTTTCTCAATCCGATAAATTCCTAGAATATTCCCTGTTTTGATGACAAAAGCAACCAAAAAAGTTTAGGCCACAAAATACGGAAAATAAGACATGCAGAAATTGGTAAAAGGAACTAACTTACCAAGAACCTTATCAATTTCGGTGCCTTCTTTCATGTGCGGGAATAACATACTTTCCAAATCATGGATAATAGATTTATCTTCCGCCGCTTGCAAAGAAGCCTTGGATTGAGCAATCCCAAGGGCCAGATTACTGGCTTCCAGGTCTTCTTGAACTTTCATAAGCTCCTTGCGAAGGCTCGAGTTTTCTGCACGGAGCCGAGATGCATTGATAGCGTCCTTCGCTACTTCTTTGGCTTTAGCTAAAGCAGCTAGAGGACACGAAAAACATTTCGAGTTTATGAAAATTCGGGAAAAATGTTATCCGGATAAAAACTGCAGAGAATAAATACCTGTTGTTTCAGATAATTGTAGCTGAGATGACGCCAGCTCGTTGCTTTTCAACTCAATAATAGATTGAAGGGTTTTTACTTCTCTATTCTTGAGATTAAGCTTCTTAAAAACTTCCAAGTTAATGGCATCTGCGGAATGCTGAACACGGAAATGAAAGCCAAATGCTTAAGTATGAACAAGCATACAAAGAAACATTAAGAAGAATTCAGGTTTTCAACTTAATGCTTGGGGGCTAGAAGTATCACCTGGCTCATTTCTCGCAAGTCGGCCAAGGTCTCGTTGAATTCTTTGGCATATTCCGAGAAAAGAATCCCAACATGATGAAGGCCATCTTGTATGACCTGGCGAGGGGAAAATATAATATCATTGCGAACAACTAATCCTCCTAGTGGCCAAGGACGAATTAGAGGGGCAGGAGCGAAGAATTTTTTAGCCTCCGGACGAATATATCCAAGGTCGTCGAACGGTTCTTCCTTTATCCGGATGTTACTGTCCAAATTGGAGATGGGTTCGTTTCCAGCAGATGACCGGAGATTTCCACCCGTCTGTGTTTCCGTTCTACCCCTCAGGCCCATGGCCGCAGAAGAAGATTCTTCTTTGATAGCAGTCTTATGTTTCTTCAGCTTCTTTGTCTTCAGAGGAGTTGGGGCAAGACTGAAAGAAGAATATCCGAGAGTTAAAAATCTCGAAGAACTGAAGGAGAATGACGATTAGGGAGGCTCCAGTAAAATACCTGGATGTGGCAATAGGAATTCCGTCAACAGTCACCGTATTGCCAAAAGTCGCCTGTTTTTTACGTTTCCGATCATTATAAAAGCTAGCATGTAATTCGCTAAGCTCGATGTCGGAAGCAAGATCAGCTCCTTCAAGTTCATTGAACTAGGAAAGAATTCACGTTATGTCGAAAGTCAGAAAAAGAAGCCAATCTGAAGAAAACTGGAAGCAAGGAAAGTATAAATACCTTAGGGGCCAGATTCTCCACGTGATAAATTGCCAGATTTTCTTCAATCTGACTGCTGGTGGCGACCAGTTGGTGAAGTCGTTTTATAAAATCATTTTTGGTATAAGCCTTATCTGTTCCTCTCATGCTATCTTCTGGTCCTTGGTATTCGCAAAGGAGTCGGGAACGAAAAGAGAGAGGTTGGATACGACGTCCGAACCATCACAAAACGGTATCCTTCCCAGTCAAAGAAGGCTGAGAGGAAGTAAGTTTGGCGATGCGCCGCTTTATCTTCATCAGGTTTTCTGGCAAATTTTCTACTGCTGCAACTGTCCAACTCTCGCGAGGAGTAGTGGCAGAATTAACAAATGGAGGAACCCCGGTTTCTTTGCCTGGGAATGGAATGTCCTGATGATAAAAGAAAGAACCTAGCCAAGATTGGACAGGTTCCGGCATTTTTATCTTTGGATACCAGTCCTCTCTAAATTTCCGGAGGGTGAAAGATATAGTTCCACAGATAGGCGAAATACCATCTGTGATGTTATGTTTTACCTCAAAACAATATTGCCAGAAATCTAGATTAGGGGTTATCCCGAGATATCCTTCGAAAAGGGCTTGGAAACTGGCTAAATAGAGGATGGAATTTGGAGAGAGGTTATGTGGTTGAACGCCATAAAAGTTAAGGATGTCTAGAAAAAAGGCGGAAGGAGGGAAACTCATACCTCTCGCGATATGAGAGGTAAGGAGGACGCGTTCTCCGTCTTTTGGCTTGGGCTCGGGTTCGCCTTCCGGGTTCCGCCATTTGCCTTTAACTATTAATCCCTCCTTTGACATCCGCCGAAGAAGGACGAGAGGAGTATTACTCGGACTCCAGTTGCCGACAAACTCTGTTTCTTCGTTGACTCGAGTAGCGAAGTGCTCATCGTCACGGGATTGGATCTTGTCCTCCGCCGTTTCGGGAGCAAACGGCAGGGAGGGTGCGGAGCTTGAGCCCGCAGCGTTCGCGACGGCGGAAAGATCTTCTCCGCCCGCCGCAGAAGCTGCGGTCTTTTCCGGCTCGTCGCCGGCGTGCTTTGGGGACCCGAGCTGCGGATCCAGATCGTTGATTATGTCGTCGACGGTGAGCGCGGCGGAGCGAGTGGGAGTCGACGGTGAGGTTGCCATTTGGTGGCGGCGCGATTGCGTTCGTGTGCTTTGGGTGCGTTCGTGCGCTCGGGATGATTCTTCGCTCGGGAGCTTGTGCGCAGCAATGGCGTGACAGTGAGAGTGCGGAAGGTTTTTGACGAGGACGAAGACGGCTATTTATAGCCAGAAATCCGTCAAGATACGTGCCAACGGCTATTTTGACCGTTGGATGATCAACGCGTGTCACTCGCCCGAAAATCCGGAAAATGAAACGACAGGGTAATGATGGTTATCTCCTCATTTCCCGCGAGAATCTGTCAGAGATATGTTTCTGGGTTTTCCGAGTAAAACCCAAACGTCACTTACGTCAGCATGATTAGGTGCGCTGACGTAAGAAGTTCCTTCTCCACGAAGGATCGTGAGGGAAAAGCCGGATTTTCAGGATTCCGAGTTTCACGTTACCATCTCTTTCAAAAGAAGAAGAATAAGAAGAATCAAGACTGCTGATTGAAATTTCTCGGACAAAGCACATTTGGTGGAAGACGGCAAATCAGAGTTTTAATTCTTCTTGGGGGCTACTGTCGGATATATACCGTATAGGGGTATATAAGATGGTAGTGAAAGTGCCTGGTTACCAGGGTGGCCCAAGTGGTAGTGGGCTGTGGTCCATTGGGCGGCCCAGTAACCTGACGCATAGAAGCCGGATTCTAGAAGAACCCGGATCACGGCCCATGTGATCTGGCTTGGAGGAGAAGACGGATTCCTTACTTTCCAAGTTATTGCTACCGTAGTCTTCTAGGTTTCCTATTCTGTAAGCCCTAATCCGGCTATTATATAAAGCCGGACGGGAGATAAACAAAAAAACGAATAACAGAGAAGATATAGACCAACTCGCCGAGAAGTTGATCCTCTGCGAGTAGCTAGATCCAAAACCTCACATTGTAATCCTGTTTCCAGGCTTTAGTCCTGATTAGTGAGAAGTGCAGGAGTAGGCACGTCGTACTGTCGCGACGTACCGAACCTGGGTAAATCCTGTGTTTACTGTCTACCACGCGATCCCGTTACCCCACGTCTCTACCGTAGTCTCATGGCACCCTCGTCTATGAAAACTACTACGATGTCTCGACATTATCAGTCGGTTTTGCCATAAGTACTTCATGGAAACCCCCCGTCATAGATTTAACCTTTCTTTCGAAGGCGTCTTCATCTTCGTCTTCTGAATCTATATCTTCAGATCCAGGTTCCGACTCCAATCTTGCCTCTATGGAAGCTAGTACGGAGTCGTCTTCCGAATTCACCGTTTGTTTGGCGGGTGTCGGATCTTCCACTGACTCTGTGGGATTGTTGTTTTCTGCTTCTTCCACGGGATTATTTACTTCCGTGTTTTCAGCGACCTTGGATTGCACCATGCCAATGAAGTGGGATCTGATTGCAGGCATCTCCGAAGAGGAAACAAATTCAGGGTTTTGGCGATCTGAGCAAAATCCGGTATCATAGTTTTCTTCAACTAGGTATAGGGCGGGTGGGATAAATTTACTTCCACCACAAAATCCCATTGCTTCTGCAGTTAATCCGATAAAGATGTTTGCAGATCCAATCGGTAAAACGCAAGCACTTACCAGATGATTTCGTGTTGGCATGTACGATCCATTGTCGAGGAAGCGCCCAACATCGTTGTCGAATTCCAAGCTTCTGATAGTTATGGCACTGCCAATTCCGCCGAGTATCCCTGATCGAAACATAACGCCTGATGTCGCTGGCCCCACGGTGGGCGCCAACTGTCGAGACATCGTAGTAGAGTACATAGACTGGGGTGCCATGAGCCTACGGGTAGAGACGTGGGGGGACGTGGTAGTATGACAACCAGGAACACCAAATTTATCCAGGTTCGGTACGTCGCAACTAGGCGGCGTTCCTACTCCTGCAATCTCACTAAATCAGGGCTGAAGCCTGAAGTATACAAAGTACAATGTGAGTAGGATTTCGCTAGCTCGACGAGGATCAACTTCTCGGCGAGTTGGCTTCTAGCTAATTCTATATCTTCTCTCCCGTCCGGCTTTATAAAAATAGCCGGGTTAGGGCTTACAGAAAGGAAACCTAGAAGACTACGGAAAGCATCCAACTTGGAAAGCAAGAATCCGTCTTCTACTCCAAGCCGCACCACTTTGGGACGTGGTCCGGGTTCTTCTAGAATCCGTCTTCTACGCGTCTGCTTACTGGGCCACCTAATGGACTGTGATCCATTACCAATCAGTCCACCCTGGTTATCCGGCTCTTTAGGACAATGCCGGATATACCCCTAATCGGTATATATCCGACACTAGGTCTAATCGAGAGAGTATAACTCAAAAACCCGATTACAAGAGGCTCTAATTCAACTATAGATGTTTCTAATTAGAGGCTCTAATTCAATTAGAGGTTCTCTAATTAGACTTCTAATTAGAGGCTCTAATTCTAGATGCCCTCTAATTAGATATCTAATTCTATGAGAGAGAAGGCCAAAAGTCTTAATTGATGTGTTCTCCAAAGGGGAAGGGGTGGGTATTATATAATGGGATCAAGGAGGGCACCCGCCTAAGGGGGAGGTCGGTTTCCCTCTCCCCTCTGTAGCGTTCCCACATTTAAATAATGTAAGGACACCTATGTTATTGTGCTAGTCCCTGGATCAATTGCTAGCACCACAGTACAAAATGAAATATCATGCAAATGCATCAAATTCTATTACATCGCATGATCCAGTCTTTACAAAATAGGATTACAACTTGCATAGTCTTAGAAGACTAGCAGAAAAGAAAGAAATACAGCGGAAAACATAGTACAACATTGAGCCCATCTTCTTAATGTGCCACATGCAAAACATGTTGGCGATAGTCTCGAGATCCTAAACGAAATCCTCACTCGTCTTCAGAAACATCTGCAATATGGAATACGCAGCCACAAGGGAGTCAATACAATTTAATGTATTGGTAAGTAACACTATGGTGGATATAAATGGCAAGACTAATACTACATGCTCATTTGGCTGAGTGGAGTTTTGGCTAAGTTTGTATAAAGCAAGTTTTCTCCTATCACTTTTGTAAAAAATCTTTTCTTTTCAAAGGGTGGAAACATTGGAATAAGATCCAAGCACCACAACTACTGTTCACTTGGTCAAAATTTTACTTATTGAAAATGGTGATGTGATTCTTCCGTCCATCCTTGTCCAGCTGCTCATAGTTTTCCATAACCGGGGACACGGCTAAGATCTTAGTTTGTTGACTCTGCAGAGCTTGTGCACTTTCACCTTCAGACTCAACTCAACCCAAACATCCTATACACCCTGAGTGCATTAAGGAAAGGAGAAGAATCGAGACGAGATCTTTCAGAAGCAAGAACCCAACCCAATGGCAAGACCCGTTCCACCTATAATTATGCTACATCTGCTTGTCAAGCCCGGGCTGAACCCTCACAACTTAGTTGATCAAGACAGAGCCCATATGACTAAAGGCTGCACTGGAAGCAATCTAAACTTGGGGAACATCATAATCACTTTGTTCCTGGGTGGCATTCCTTCAAGTGAACAACCCCTCGGGGAGACACTCAACTATCAACAGCCAAACAACCAAATCCACCCAGGTGGTTCATTGAAGTTGTTACTTAGAATTTTTCCACAACATCAAGTAAAAATCATTTGTCACATTGCATAGCATCTATCAAGTTCTAAGGCTATAAATAACAAGGATAGAAGAGATGGCTACACACTACTAGGATAATAGCATAGCATAATATAACTTAGTAAAAATTTCCTATCAATGCATACTACTCAAAAATCAACTAATGCATGTAGAAAATAATGGGTAGTTGATGATGTGTTACTTGCCTTGTTGAAGTTGGTGAAGAATTTCACAATCTTCACAAAAGATCGTTGCCCTCCGTACAATCTATTCATTGAAAACACAATAACAAAAATAAACAAGCATCCTAACAAACAAACATACATAGCAACTAACATATCAAAAGGGGCTTAATCAAGTTGGTTAGTACAAGGTCTAGGTTTGAGTTGGAAGATTCATTCTCTAGTGGTCTCTTTCTTGTTAAGGAAATTCCAATGATTTACTTAGGAAGGGCTAGGTTGAGTTTGTAGAAAACTAACTTTATTATAATCATACTTGTCGAGGAAGTTCCAAGAGTTCACTTAGAATAAACATATTACTTCTTCAACTAAAGTAATACATGCAAACACTTGCTCATATTCACCTTCAAAAATATTTAAGTGACTATGTTAGTATTTTCCATTGTGGTTAGGGTAGGTCTACTAACTTCATCATCAAAGGGAAAATATTACTAAGTCTTGGGTTTTCCATTTGGGTCAATGGTTGGGCAAAAACAACTTGTGTGAATTGCTCCAAGTCTTCACATGCTTGTCTTCTTGAAAATCACCTTCATGCTTCTATTGTAGACTTGTTCCTTGGATGGATTCTTCTCTTGGTCTTGATAAATCTTCATGATCTTCACTACTTGGTTTAGGTATGGGATGGGCACAAATACCACTAAGTTAATTTGAAAGAAAATTTAAGAAGAAGGATAGAAAGAGAGAGGGAGATGTTTTCTTCTGGGTTTCTTCACTCTTGTACTTCCTTGGGTTGCTTCTAGTTGTGGGGTCCAAGTCTTCTCTTCAAAATTCCTCCTATGATCTTCCTTGTAACTCTTCATATTGCCACCAAGTTGATAATGAAGTTTTCTTCTTGCTTGAGTCTTGATCTCCATTTTGCTGACTTGGTGAAATCTTGAAGCAAGAATTGGGGAGTGGAGAAGTAGATAGAAACTATGGTACTAGTATTTTAGGTTAACTAATTTGTATTTTGACATATTCTAAGGACTTGTCTTGGCTCCAAATGGACATAACATCAAATAATAACAGTTGAAAACAATTCCTAAGTCATGGTGAAAATGGATGTATCACTATGTTGGGTTTTTGGTCAAATAATCATGGCCATGGTCCAAGGGTGTCCAAAATGGTTGGGCAAGGTTGTTTCTGGTTCAAGGTTATCAAATGGAGCAATTTTGCAAAAGGAACTATATTGAAAATATTTATAGAAATTAATCTATGTCAAAAATACTCAAATAGACAACTTAATCCTAAAATCAATTTTAATTTGTTTAAATATTATTTTGGGACAGAGGATATGAAAGTACACATCCTAAGGTTTCCAAATATATTTTATTTACAATTTTTCGATTTGTAGAATTTGAATTATGCCAAATTTCATCAAACAAGCATATTTGAAATTGAACAAATTTAAGTTTGTCAAATTTGAATTTGGCCAGTACCAAAAGTTTATATATGTCCAGGGCTTTTCAAAAAGTCCAAGATTGCTAAATTTGGCCTCATGGATCAAAAGATATGATAGATCTAATGTGCAGGGACTAATCTGTAAAACTGCCAAATAATTCTAGCGGTAGAAAATCAAATTACAACATGGCCCACGTGGCTGGATCTAATTGGTCAGGGGTGCTGACTATGTGCCTACGTGGCCTGCTGACTGGACGGGTGACGTGGTTAAGTGATTGGATCTGGGCCGTCAGATCCAGATCCAACGATAGCATACCGCTTCGGCTTGATTTAATCCTACGCGTCGGATTTGGATCAAACGGCTACAGGGCAAGGTTTACCTCGAGCCGTCGGAGAGGTGGCCGGAAATGGCCACGGGGTGGCCGGCGATGCAGTTCCTCGACGGCGGCGGAGATCCGGTGGCTCCCCGGGCTCGGGAAGGGGTCCAGAAGTCGTGGAGCGTCACGGTGAACTTGATGGGGACCTTGGGGACGTGCGGCGAGCTCTGTGGCGACGATGATGAGGAGACGAGGTCACGGCGACTCCGGTGGTCGTCGGGGCTGAGGTTCCGCTGCGGGAAAAAGAGAATTAAATGGATGAGGAGTGGCAGGAGGTTGAGGGGAGGAGAGGTAGTGCGGAATCGGTCGCGGGTACCTACTGCTGTGGCCGGCAACGATGACAAACTCCGGCGGCCCGAAGCAACTCCGGCGACAAATTACAGGGCCACGGGGGCGTAATCAAGCCGAGAGGGAGAGGGGAAACAAAGAGGGGGTCGTGGGCTCTTTATAGTGCCATAGGAGGAAGGTTTTTATGGCCTTAATGGCGCATAATCGAGGGGCGAAAAATCGGGAAGAAACGGCCGTGGGTTTCCTTCTGAGGAAGAAGATGATGACGTCATTGATGACGTCATCAATGAGTTTTCTGTTATTCCTGTTTATTTGTTTTAATTATATCTTCTGTTTTATAAATTCAATTAACATGAAACAAAATTCTAAATTCTTAATATTTTAATTACTTTCCAGCAGTACCATTTTTGTAAACTTTCAACATATTTTATTTTTGAAATTTGGAAAATTGAATAATTCCTTAATAGTCACTTAATGTGATTTTTAATTCAAAAGTTTATAAAACATGGTTATGGATCAACCAAAATTTTAATGACATTCTAAATGTTGAAAACCAAGTTTTGAAAGTCATTTCATCAAGTTTTCACAAATTTTATATTTGGAAAAATAAATAAAACACTAATAATACTTTAAGGCCATTTTAAAATTTAGAAAATAATAAATTGATGTTATTGTCTAAGTAAAATTTCAGAGACATTTTACATGTGATATATTATTTTTGGAAATCCATTTTTAAACTATTTTCACATTTTATAATTTTAGGATATGAAGGATTTACTAATAGTAACTTAATGTTATTTAATTAGTTCATATCAATTAATTAATATTGTTGATCAATAAATTTTAGAATAAAACCACAAGTCAAGATATTGTTTTCCAAAACCCTCTTTTATGTTATTATCAATCAATGCATTTTATTTTTACACCTTTATGTTTAAAACTTGGAATAACAACTAAAGGTTATTATTAACAATTTTATTCTCATCAAATACCTTTGAGGCTTAGAACTTTATTTAGGGTTATAATTCTTTGATTTTTGTTGCCATAAAATATCCTCAAAGTAATATTGGTGTTGCAAACATTTTAGGTAAGGGTTTGTTGATAAAAAGATATTTCCTTTATATAATACTAAACTTATTTTTGAATAAGGTTTTAGAGTTTAATGAACAAGGCATAATTGGATTGGTAAACTCAATATACTTAGTATAGGACCTAATATTTCATTTGTGTTGAGTTTTATTTGATTTTGGTGACTGGTATTGACATGAAAACAAAAGTTTCAAATTTTTGTGATTTTTGCATTTTCCAAAAAACAGGGATGTTACAGACTACCACCCTTAAAAGAAATCTCGTCCCGAGATTTGGGAAGGTTAGAAGAAAGATAAGTCTGGGTGACTGGGTTCCAGAACAACTGGGTGGGCTACCACCCTTAAAAGAAACTTTTGTGGGTAGTCTAATTTCATTAGATTGGAGTGTAGATTGGTTCTAGATTAGCTTGAGTAGATCTTTCCTTTGTGGTATTGGTGTAGACCAACATAGGTCTGTTGAACTACCTTTAACACTGAGGGGTCACTCTTTGCGTCAATCAAAAGCCTTTGGTTCACTTTCAACTTGGTCTTTCGATATCCTTGACAATCTTCCATCTTGTTGTTGTCATCCTTGAAGGCAAACGTCATGCTATTTCTAAAAAACTCTCATGTAACACAAACTGGGTAGTTGTGTTTCTTCATTACTTCTTATTTTGGTGTAGTTGGCTCTGAAATCTTCATAGCTCATGCAACTTGGGGTTCACTTGTCTTTCTTCACTTGTTGATTGGCTTGATACTCCTTATTAGGCAGTTGGCATTGATCATGGATGTGAGTGTTCCTTCACACAGAAGAAGGGAATTTGATACTAGCATTCCTCAAATGGGATGGCTTGTGTATCAATAGGGTAAAGGTTGTATGATTCCAAATGGTTCTCACTATGGTTGGTGAATGAGTATGGTGTTGGGTTTGGTCTAGTAGGGATAAGTAGAGATTTAGAAAGAGATTGAAGAAATTCCTACCCCAACACATCAGATCAAGGAAACTCATCTTGAAAACAACACATAACAAACATATATCAACACATTCATCACACCAAACAACAAGGTTTTATAAAACAACTAATATTGTCATAACACACTAATTGCTATGATCAATACTCTAACACGTTAACGTTGTTCTAAAAAAAGTAACTAGATTGGTGGTCTCATCTATATCTTCTTGAGTTTCTTCAAAAACCTTCTCTCAATGTCTTGGGGTATTCTTGATTGTTGGGAAGTCTATGTTTTCTTCAAGTTCTTCAATAATCTTGAGTGTAGGTCTCCATGTGATGAAGATACTTCTTGCACTTCTTGGTATGATCAACATTCCTGTCTTGATGGTATTGAAGAGGTAGGTCATCTAGAAAATTTTGAAGGTGAATAATAGATGAGATGATATGAGAAGAATTAAGATGGTTGTTTTGTTTCTAGAAAGTTTGAACATAGAAAGTTTTCAATCCTAGGGTGATCAAGGGGTTATTAACAACTTGTTGCAAATTGGATATTCACTATAGTGAGAGATACTGGCACCCGCTGGCCAATCAGGGAACGGTCTCGTGTCCGTGGACACGTAAAGTTGTCCGGGCCGCTTCATCTCACTATGCCGCTAGGATCCAAAATACTCTAAGGAGATAATAACATGATCAAAAATGGCTTCCAAACCTAAGGGTCTCGAATTCTACAGGCAACACAATGCTCTGATACCATTTTGTAGCGTTCCCACATTTAAATAATGTAAGGACACCTGTGTTATTGTGCTAGTCCCTGGATCAATTGCTAGCACCACAGTACAAAATGAAATATCATGCAAATGCATCAAATTCTATTACATCGCATGATCCAGTCTTCACAAAATAGGATTACAACTTGCATAGTCTTAGAAGACTAGCAGAAAAGAAAGAAATACAGCGGAAAACATAGTACAACATTGAGCCCATCTTCTTCATGTGCCAAAGGCAAAACATGTTGGCGATAGTCTCGAGATCCTAAACGAAATCCTCACTCGTCTTCAGAAACATCTGCAATATGGAATATGCAGCCACAAGGGAGTCAATACAATTTAATGTATTGGAAAGTAACACTATGGTGGATATAAATGGCAAGACTAATACTACATGCTCATTTGGCTGAGTGGAGTTTTGGCTAAGTTTGTATAAAGCAAGTTTTCTCCTATCACTTTTGTAAAACATCTTTTCTTTTCAAAGGGTGGCAACATTGGAATAAGATCCAAGCACCACAACTACTGTTCACTTGGTCAAAACTTTACTTATTGAAAATGGTGATGTGATTCTTTCGTCCATCCTTGTCCAGCTGCTCATAGTTGTCCATAACCGGGGACACGGCTAAGATCTTAGTTTGTTGACTCTGCAGAGCTTGTGCACTTTCACCTTCAGACTCAACTCAACCCAAACATCCTATACACCCTGAGTGCATTAAGGAAAGGAGAATAATCGAGACGAGATCTTTCAGAAGTAAGAACCCAACCCAATGGCAAGACCCGTTCCACCTATAATTATGCTACATCTGCTTGTCAAGCCCGGGCTGAATCCTCACAACTTAGTTGATCAAGACAGAGCCCATATGACTAAAGGCTGCACTGGAAGCAATCTAAACTTGGGGAACATCATAATCACTTTGTTCCTGGGTGGCATTCCTTCAAGTGAACAACCCCTCGGGGAGACACTCAACTATCAACAGCCAAACAACCAAATCCACCCAGGTGGTTCATTAAAGTTGTTACTTAGAATTTTTCCACAACATCAAGTAAAAATCATTTGTCACATTGCATAGCATCTATCAAGTTCTAAGGCTATAAATAACAAGGATAGAAGAGATGGCTACACACTACTAGGATAATAGCATAGCATAATATAACTTAGTACAAATTTCCTATCAATGCATACTACTCAAAAATCAACTAATGCATATAGAAAATAATGGGTAGTTGATGATGTGTTACTTGCCTTGTTGAAGTTGGTGAAGAATTTCACAATCTTCACAAAAGATCGTTGCTCTCCGTACAATCTATTCATTGAAAACACAATAACAAAAATAAACAAGCATCCTAACAAACAAACATACAAGTGTATAAAACATACATAGCAACTAACATATCAAAAGGGGCTTAATCAAGTTGGTTAGTACAAGGTCTAGGTTTGAGTTGGAAGATTCATTCTCTAGTGGTCTCTTTCTTGTTAAGGAAATTCCAATGATTTACTTAGGAAGGGCTAAGTTGATTTTGTAGAAAACTAACTTTATTATAATCATACTTGTCGAGGCAGTTCCAAGAGTTCACTTAGAATAAACATATTACTTCTTCAACTAAAGTAATACATGCAAACACTTGGTCATATTCACCTTCAAAAATATTTAAGTGACTATGTTAGTATTTTCCATTGTGGTTAGGGTAGGTCTACTAACTTCATCATCAAAGGTAAAATATTACTAAGTCTTGGGTTTTCCATTTGGGTCAATGGTTGGGCAAAAACAACTTGTGTGAATTTCTCCAAGTCTTCACATGCTTGTCTTCTTGAAAATCACCTTCATGCTTCTATTGTAGACTTGTTCCTTGGATGGATTCTTCTCTTGGTCTTGATAAATCTTCATGATCTTCACTACTTGGTTTAGGTATGGGATGGGCACAAATACCACTAAGTTAATTTGAAAGAAAATTTAAGAAGAAGGATAGAAAGAGAGAAGGAGATGTTTTCTTCTGGGTTTCTTCACTCTTGTACTTCCTTGGGTTGCTTCTAGTTGTGGGGTCCAAGTCTTCTCTTCAAAATTCCTCCTATGATCTTCCTTGTAACTCTTCATATTGCCACCAAGTTGATAATGAAGTTTTCTTCTTGCTTGAGTCTTGATCTCCATTTTGCTGACTTGGTGAAATCTTGAAGCAAGAATTGGGGAGTGGAGAAGTAGATAGAAACTATGGTACTAGTATTTGAGGTTAACTAATTTGTATTTTGACATATTCTAAGGACTTGTCTTGGCTCCAAATGGACATAACATCAAATAATAACAGTTGAAAACAATTCCTAAGTCATGGTGAAAATGGATGTATCACTATGTTGGGTTTTTGGTCAAATAATCATGGCCATGGTCCAAGGGTGTCCAAAATGGTTGGGCAAGGTTGTTTCTGGTTCAAGGTTATCAAATGGAGCAATTTTGCAAAAGGAACTATATTGAAAATATTTATAGAAATTAATCTATGTCAAAAATACTCAAATAGACAACTTAATCCTAAAATCAATTTTAATTTGTTCAAATATTATTTTGGGACATAGGATATGAAAGTACACATCCTAAGGTTTCCAAATATATTTTATTTACAATTTTTGGATTTCTAGAATTTGAATTATGCCAAATTTCATCAAACAAGCATATTTGAAATTGAACAAATTTAAGTTTGTCAAATTTGAATTTGGCCAGTGCCAAAAGTTTCTATATGTCTAGGGCTTTCAAAAAGTCCAAGATTGCTAAATTTGGCCTCATGGATCAAAAGATATGATGGATCTAATGTGCAGGGACTAATCTGTAAAACTGCCAAATAATTCTGGCGGGAGAAAATAAAATTACAACATGGCCCACGTGGCTGGATCTAATTGGTCAGGGGTGCTGACTGTGTGCCTATGTGGCCTGCTGACTGGACGGGTGACGTGGTTAAGTGATTGGATCTGGGCCGTCAGATCCAGATCCAACGATAGCATACCGCTTCGGCTTGATTTAATCCTACGCGTCGGATTTGGATCAAACGGCTATAGGGCAAGGTTTACCTCGAGCCGTCGGAGAGGTGGCCGGAAATGGCCACGGGGTGGCCGGCGATGCAGTTCCTCGACGGCGGCGGAGATCCGGTGGCTCCCCGGGCTCGGGAAGGGGTCCAGAAGTCGTGGCGCGTCACGGTGAACTTGATGGGGACCTTGGGGGCGTGCAGCGAGCTCTGTGGCGACGACGATGAGGAGACGAGGTCACGGCGACTCCGGTGGTCGTCGGGGCTGAGGTTCCGCTGCGGGAAAAAGAGAATTAAATGGATGAGGAGTGGCAGGAGGTTGAGGGGAGGAGAGGTAGTGCGAAATCGGTCGCGGGGACCTACTGCTGTGGCCGGAAACGATGACGAACTCCGGCGGCCCAAAGCAACTCCGGCGACAAATTACAGGGCCACGGGGGCGTAATCGAGCCGAGAGGGAGAGGGGAAACAAAGATGGGGTCGTGGGCTCTTTATAGTGCCATAGGAGGAAGGTTTTTATGGCCTTAATGGCGCATAATCGAGGGGCGAAAAATCGGGAAGAAACGGCCGTGGGTTTCCTTCTGAGGAAGAAGATGATGACATCATTGATGACGTCATCAATGATTTTTCTTTTATTCCTGTTTATTTGTTTTAATTATATCTTCTGTTTTATAAATTCAATTAACATGAAACAAAATTCTAAATTCTTAATATTTCAATTACTTTCCAACAGTACCATTTTTGTAAACTTTTCAACATATTTTATTTTTGAATTTTGGAAAATTGAATAATTCCTTAATAGTCACTTAATGTGATTTTTAATTCAAAAGTTTATAAAACATGGTTATGGATCAACCAAATTTTTAATGACATTCTAAATGTTGAAAACCAAGTTTTGAAAGTCATTTCATCAAGTTTTCACAAATTTTATATTTGGAAAAATAAATAAAACACTAATCATACTTTAAGGCCATTTTAAAATTTTGAAAATAATAAATTGATGTTATTGTCTAAGTAAAATTTCGGAGACATTTTACATGTGATATATTATTTTTGGAAATCCATTTTTAAACTATTTTCACATTTTATAATTTTAGGATATGAAGGATTTACTAATAGTAACTTAATGTTATTTAATTAGTTCATATCAATTAATTAATATTGTTGATCAATAAATTTTAGAATAAAACCACAAGTCAAGATATTGTTTTCCAAAACCCTCTTTTATGTTATTATCAAGCAATGCATTTTATTTTTACACCTTTATGTTTAAAACTTGGAATAACAACTAAAGGTTATTATTAACAATTTTATTCTCATCAAATACCTTTGAGGCTTAAAACTTTATTTAGGGTTATAATTCTTTGATTTTTGTTGCCATAAAATATCCTCAAAGTAGTATTGGTGTTGCAAACATTTTAGGTAAGGGTTTGTTGATAAAAAGATATTTCCTTTATATAATACTAAACTTATTTTTGAATAAGGTTTTAGAGTTTAATGAACAAGGCATAATTGGATTGGTAAACTCAATATACTTAGTATAGGACCTAATATTTCATTTGTGTTGAGTTTTATTTGATTTTGGTGACTGGTATTGACATGAAAACAAAAGTTTCAATTTTTTGTGATTTTTGCATTTTCCAAAAATCAGGGATGTTACACCCTCCTTGACCGCACCCTCCTCGTAGGAGATTTCGGATTGGACTCCTAGTGGAGTACAATCCCACCTCATCTTTTTATTTTCCTTTTTTTTCATATCATTTATTTTCTAAAATATATTCAGGAAAATTCTTATGGAATCCTTGTCCACTTTGTGAGACCATGGGCCCCGCCTAGAAATCCCTAAAATTAGGTTTTGCCCATAGGGGAAATCTGCCCCCCTCCGGCACTGCTTCCATATAAGGAAAGCCCCCCGGAACTCTTCTGGAACCCAGTTACCCTATAGATAAAATCATCAATATTATCTAACAATGTTAGGAACTCATTTCTAACACCCCGGGACATCTCATGTCCTCCATAGCTTCTCATATAAATTATACCAAACACCGGCATAATTTCTCTCTTATAGTAACTTCCCCGAAACCACTCCGATTGACACCGGACTTGTTTCTCTGATATCGTAATGACATCAAACATTCATAACACCAATAACAACATATTATTTCTCTCAATAAAAGGCTGGCATGTCTTAAGCGTATGACCCGCAAAGGATCGATAACACACACATACACATGTTAAGGTAGTTACCGAACAATAACCAACAACAGGACCGTGGACGCCCTTGATGGCTCCTGTGTGTTCCTGATGAATGAGGGAAACTTATAAGTTACTCATTGCACTTATCACCTTAACTTCACGATACCAACAATATCACAAGGTGAGAATATGTGATCTAGTCTGATCAAACTCTATGATCATAACACATATAACTCGTTTACCGATATCGTTCTCTTTTCTCATCCATATCCCCGATGACCCTATTAGATCACACTGTGTCTGGCCAGACGATATGTCATCAACGATACTGAGAGGACCAAGAGAATGTATCCCTCTATCGTCTAGAGGAGTTAAGTACTAGCCTTGAATGATCTCAGTCCCATTACACTTTCTAGGTCATAACCAGATATCGCCTTTATAGTACCCAGTTACGGCAAGCCACTTGATGTTATTCAAAGTATAACTTTCGATCGTGCGGTAACTAGATATTCTCATAGTATAGGAATTATAGTCAATGTTAACTTCATATGCATTTGCTAAAACATACTGTCGTGGGATAATCACGGCAGATGTTACCGGGGGTAACTGATCTTGGGGCAAGTCGACACAGGTATTCGGGAGAGTGTTTAGCTCGAAGGAAGACATGGCGGAAAGCAATCTAAGAACCGGAAAATAACTCGCCGGATCTCAATATGAATTATGCTGGATACTCGATAACAGGTGTTACAACTATAACTTGAATCTCTGGCAAACTAAACCTAGGGGCCGGTTTATAAAGCACCCGTACACCCCTAACTTGCCCTTCAAGGCACATCTTGAGTCCTACTCGAACTCCACATACAAACCCTAACTTCCCTTACCGCAGCCCACAATCCGGGTTACGAATCTTACAAGCCTTTGGGCCTTCCGGTAATCTCTTTACCCCTAGCCGGATATCGCTCAGCACACCTCGGGCCGGATTATATCTTGAAGTGGGCCTACCGGGTTACTATCCCCCCATCAGTAGTCCCCAGGATAGCGCGGGTTTCACGGATTCATCCTTGAAGCGCTCGCTATTCCCTGAAAAAGATACGAAACACCCAAGTTCATGGGGACCGAGTTAAATTGCTTCGATAGATGGCTAGGCACAGCTCCATGACGGCCATACGATAACTCGATTCCCCCCCGAATGCCTAACATGTCTTTCCAAATTTGAACCCTAAAATGCCAAGATTCCACTCACGATACCGGTCCCTGATATCACGGGGTAGGTTACATTTCCTCCGCCAACGGAACATTTTATTCCATTCCGAGCGCATGCACCACCAAATCCGCACGGATAATTATTGTCCCGTAGCTTCCGATTTTCCAGTCGCGGGGGTAAGCTCACCACCTCCCTTATAAATACCAATCGAAGGTAACCCTAGGCCTCTCACTTCACCTCATCATACCCTTTCTCCTCGCTCCCTCGCAATTTCCGCCGCCGAAGCTCGCGCACACTACAACAGATAAGACCACTGCCGGCCGCGCTCGACCTCGAGCTATCCCGCGCCGCCATCACGTATTGTCGTCGCATCTTCGTTTCTCTCATTGAGGGCTGTGGAACAATACTCAAACCGCACCTCACATCACCCTCATTTCGGACATCAATCTCTTCGGTAAGCCTCTCTCAATCATCCAATTGAACCTCGCAATTTCTTCAATTTGACTTGGATCGGATCTGGATCAACCCGCAAATTACCCTTCCAGTATCGTCAAATCAAGCCGCTTCGGTAGTCCTCAGCTCCTTTAAGCACCTGATGCGTAGCCGCAGTTCATCCCCGCACCTTTATCGACCATCAAACTTTATATAGGATCGCTCGCAAGCTTTTCAACCTAGATCCGTCCCACCTTGTTTTTTCCGCTTGTCTCATTAACATCCGGAAAATCCTCTTTTTCCAGCTATTTCCTTCGCAATAAAGGTATGGGCAACCATCCATGTTCGCCCAACCCACCTCCATACGTAAGTAATTAACAATTTACTCAACCTCATCCGACACCCGGAAAATCCTCCACATTTAACATCGTAGCGCGTTATCCGGGTTTTATTTTAGCCTTCGCATTGTCTCGATATTTCCAGACTTGGATAATCTGATACTCTAAATCTTACTCCATACATCTCTTGTCCCTTGCAGGTCAACTCCATGGCTCCGAAAAGACAGGGAAGGCACCCGGCTCCGACCAAGACCCCTCAAACCACTTCTGCCAACTGGGGTCGGTCTTCAACGACGAAGGCCAAGCTGGAAGGAATGGCCGAATTAGGAATCCTTCCTTCCCAAAAGGAGATACATTGGAGGGCTCCTGACGATGAGACCCGTCCTAGTCCTGCCGGGAATGAGGTAATCTGTTTTACCGAGCACGTGACCCGGGGATTTCGTCCTCCGGGTCACCCTTTCTTCCGGGAAATCTTAAGCCACTACGGCCTCCGGGTGTTCGACATAGGGCCTAACTCTATGCTGAATATTACCCATTTCATAGTCTTGTCCGAATCTTACTTATGCGTTCCACCAAGCCTGGATCTTTTTATTGAGTTATTCCAATGCGAGCTGTGCCGCGAGAGCGATGACGGAGATCTTCTTACTTGCGGCGGGGTATCTATCCAGCGCCGCAAGCACTTACTAATGCCAACTATTAACTTGAACTCCCGCGTCAACAACTGGCAACTATCTTTCTTCTACTGCCATGACACTTCTCCGGATGGTGAGAGGAAATTGCCGGGTTACTCGGAGAGCCTCCTTGAACCCTCCGAGTCTTTTAGCGCTTTTGCACCCGAGCCTGATAGGGAAGCAATTCAGCCCTTTTTGACCAAACTAGCAGCCCTCTCAGCCCATGGCCTTCTTGGGCTTAATCTAATAAAGACTTGGGTAGATTTCCGGGTTCAGCCCAACTCCATTCGTTCGAAGTTGCTACACGAGTACTCGGGTCACATCACGGACTCCCTCCGTTACTCCACCAAAAACTTCCCTGCTGGCAACACCAACAAGACCATCAAGGGCTTCCTGACGGAGAGGCTAGATGTTATAAAGAACGCTACCGGGCTACCCCCGTTTACTCGGGAGAATCCCGCTCCAGCGGTAAGACCTGACCCCCTTTTTCTTGTTTCAACACTTTTATCCGCTATAGTCTCTAACCACTACTTGCATTTACTTGTTCACAGGCTGACGATCCCTTCTGGAAGGTCGAGAACTCTCCTCCCTCCCAAGACCCCGAAGGGGAAAACGAGTCCATTGATGATGACGAGGGTACTCTTTCATAACCTTCATACCTGCCTTTCATCTGTGCCACCTTTCTTACCACTCGTCCTTTCTTATCTGATACTTACTCGGCTTTCAGGGTCAGAGGACGAAGAGGAGGAAGAAGAAAATGACCCGGAAGCCACCGAGTCTGACCAAGATCCCCCAGTTGGAAACAAAAGGAAAACTAGGGGGGTAGTTGAAAAGGTTCCCTTCTCTTCCATGTCTTGTGCGCCTTACTCCTTTGCCACTATGCGTGAACTTAATGTGCGATTATCACATTCACCCTTCTTGAAGGACCCTCTCCCGACTAAACGTAGGGTGACCCGGAGTTCTCCGGGGGATGATCCCCTTAACCCGGGTATCTCCACCTCACCCGCTCATCGAGCCAGCACCCCTCCAGCTCAACCTTCCCAATCTCCTCAACGTCATCCATCTCCTAGTCATCCACTTGCCGGGCAATTTCGCGTACCGCAGCCAGTGCTTTTACCAACGTCATCCGCCTCCAGCTGCGAGCTCCCCCCGGACTATGCTGTGAACACCGGGTGAACTACTTTTACTTACATTCTCTCGCACTTGTTATCTTTCTTTTTTCCATACATTCCACTAATCAATGTCTCCTTTTTTCCCTTCAGCGCCACAGTTACGCTGAGTGACCCGGATATTCCTGAAGCAGAAAGGCAGGGAGAGGAGAAGCCGAGTAATAAGATGGACATTGAGGTTGAGGACAAGGCCGAGGACGGAAATGAAGAAGACCCTTTTAAGGACCCACCTCCACCAAAAACTGCATCACCCCAGCCCTCTGAGGAGGTGGACGAAGATATCATTTTGGAGACCAAGTCGGGTTCTCCTAACCCGGACACTCAAACGGTCCGGGTTTCGACCCCCAGACCCGGAACAACCCTTCAACAGGAAGGCCAGTCTTCCGGGCCTTCTCGACTTCGCCCTGAAGACATGACCTTTGCTCAAATGCTAGATGCCCTCCATACCTTGAAGGGTGATGAAGAAAACATACTAGACGCCTTAATAACCAAGCACGAGGTAATCCCGAGTAGTACCAATTGTTTCCACACATAGTCCCCAAGTTCCGAGTAAATTACTAAGTAACTTGCTTGGAACTTTGTATAATGTTTCTGGCTAATCCCTCTTCATGCTTCCTTATAGGACTATGTTTCACAGTTGGAGAAGAAGCTGGCCAGGTCCACCAAGCGTATTGAAAAAGAAACGGCCCTTCGTGAAGCTGCGGAGACTGAAGCTCGCAGGTGCCAAAAAATGACGAAAAGGTACAGGAAAAGAGCTCACAAGGCTAAGGATAAACTGACAACACTTTCCGTGCAAATTGCTGACGTTTATCGTACCGCGACTGGTAAGATTTTTAAATTTCACCTTTTTTTATGACCCGGAGTCCTTTGATATGAAGCACTGTACTTGCTTACTTATTATCTTTGCTCCTTTGGCCTCTTTAGCAGGCCCAAGTGATGCTGCCCCCGAAGAAGATGACGCTGCTAAGCTAAAAACCATAAAAAATACTCTTCGCCAACTTTGCGGCGGAGTTAGCTGGATACTTGATGAGTTGCGACTGCCGGGTGTCAGGCCAGATAATATGAAGAGATTACTGGAATTCTGCTCCACGATCCCCGAGTGGATTTGGCACTGGAAACGGTCCTCCTGCCGATTTGGGGTAACCCGAGGGCTCGCGTTGGCTAAAGCCTACGCTCCCAAGCTAGAGCTGGCCAAACTTATGAGCGGATTTCCAGAGTTCAACTTGGATGGGTCCAAATTTTTGCCAAAGGACTTCAAGGCTATTCAGAAAGAAGTCCGTCATCCGGCTAGCGTTATCGCTGATAGCTTAGAGATTGATGTGATTCTCCCTGCTTATGATGCTAATGACAAGATTGTCCAGGCGAACCGCCCCCAGCCGTACGATATGCTTGCCCGTTGGAGGGAGGAAGCAATCAAGATAAGGGACGAGGCTGCCAAGAAGGCCGATGCCGACTCTGCTCCTGCAACTTCGCAACCCGGGACTGCTACTGATCCGAGTGGCGCTGCCACCACCAGTGGCAACAAGGGCAAGGCCAAGATGGATCCTGCAGCTTGAAGTAATGAATATCTCCTATCATTCCGTATGCGTCAGACGGCAAAGCGTTGTTAAAACAGCTTTATTATTTGTTTAAGCGGAGCGCCTGTGCTCTTTTGATACTTTAGGGTTTTTGTAATATTTTTGTTTAAACTCCCGATGCACTTTGCGCCCCTTTGGGCTTTTGATTAATGTGTCTTTGCATCCGCTTGTTCTTGATATCCACTTACTTTATTCTTGATACCTTGTACCTTTACTTTTTTTTTTATGCTTTCCTTGGCGAGACCCGACCTCCGGGTTTCGTTGGAACGGGCTTACACCCGGATCCCTAAGCCCCCGAGACCCGGATGCGTGGCTCGTTGGAATTTTATCGGCTGGATAATGCTGTTTCTTCTTCAGAGCTCACAAGTCCCCCAGTCCGGGTTTCCGCGTCTAGGACACGTGATTGTTTCTTTTCAAGGAAACGAACCGCCTGTCGCTAAATTCCCAAGACTTCAGGACAGCTTTTTATGATGTTTGAAGTTATGCTTGATAATCGTTGAGTTTCCGGCTGGTAGCCTTATACTCTGCATAACTTGTGGTTTAGATGACCCTTTCAACTACCTTGTACTATAAGCCGGCTTTCGCGTGGATACCATGTTGTTACATCAATACGAAAACGGGGTCAAGCAAGTCCCGTTTGGGTCTCATGACCGACAGTAATCGTAAGCGAACAAATCATGCCACTTTGTTGCGAGTCACATCGAGCTTAAGTAAGAATAGCCGAGAAATTTGGACTTCTTTGTCCGGTTATAAGATTGTAGCCGCACTCGTTCTTTCGAGTGACCGGCCCCTATAACTCATTGGCATCAAGGCCGGGTCTTTTTTTTGAGTTTGCAGCTGTGCTTATAGGAGCAACCAGCCCTCAAGACCTGAATATGCACACCATATAACTGACAATTGCCTCTTTTCTTGATAATCCTCTTTTTATTTGATATGAGAAAATTAGGCCAGCAAGCCGCCTCATTAAAAACCCGTCCAGTCCCCAAGGGTGCCCCGGATAGGAAAAAAGTGCGTCTGAAACCTGCTGCCTGTTACATCGTTTTCTGCTAAGTATAGTACGGACGTAGCTGAGCCACGTTCCATGGTCTATCTCTTTCTTGCATAGGCGCAGTAGTGTGAGCAGTGTCGTTGATTGTGGCCGATTCTTCTCTTGCATCTATCAAGTAATATGACCCATTATGGAGACTCCGGCTTTCCCTCGTTTGTCTGAACCAAGCGGAGGACCAAGTCTCCCTCCTGGAAGACCCGGCTTTTCACCCGCCGGCTATGATATCTTCGCAAGTCCTGCTGATATATGGCTGACCTTTCCAAGGCTTGCTCCCTTTGTTCTTCTAACATATCCACGGCGTCTTGCCGGGTCTTCTCGTTCTCCACTTCTACATAGGCTGTCACTCTTGGTGAATCATGAATGATGTCGCTTGGTAATACTGCTTCTGCGCCGTAGACCATGAAGAAAGGTGTCATCTGGGTGGATCGGTTAGGTGTAGTATTGATACCCCAGACCACGGAAGGAAGTTCTTCAACCCATGCCCCAGCGGCCCTGATACAAGGAACCCTCAGTCGTGGTTTCAATCCACGAAGTAGCTCTTGGTTCGCCCTCTCTACTTGCCCGTTGGCTTGCGGATGCGCCACTGATGCTACATCAAGCCTGATTCCATTGCTGCCACAAAATTTTTCCATCTCTCCGAGGGACATGTTGGTTCCATTGTCGGTAATTATGCTGTGGGGGTATCCAAACCGGTATATAATTCTTTTCAGGAACTTGACTGCTGTGGCCGCTTCGCAATTGGTGACCGGCATAACCTCCACCCATTTGGTAAACTTATCAACAGCTACTAAAAGATGCGTCTTCTTGCAAGGTGACATATGGAAGGGGCCAACCATGTCCATACCCCAAACAGCGAATGGCCAAGTTAATGGGATGGTCCGTAACTCCATAGCCGGCACATGAGTTTGGCGAGCGTACCTTTGACATCCGTCGCACCTTGCCACTATCCGTTCCACGTCTGCTAGAGCTGTGAGCCAGAAGAACCCATGCCGATAGGCCTTGGCCACAAGGGACCTTGTGGACGCATGATGCCCACAATCGCCTTCATGGATCTCCTTAAGGATCTGTCGGCCTTCTTCTGGTGTCACACAGCGCAAAAAGACTCCTGCCGCACTTCTCTTGTACAACTCCCCATTGATAATAGCATATCCTTTTGCCCGCCTCAGGATTTGTCTTGCTAGTACCTCCTGCTCTGGTAGTTCGCCCCGCGATAAGTAGGCCAGATATGGCTCTGTCCACTCGGGAACGTCACGTATTGTAGCCACGAGCTCCACATCCGGGTCTCGATTTGCTAGTTCCTCTTCAGACTCGGATTTAACTGACGGTCGCCATAGCTCGTCCAGGAAAACATTAGGTGGAACCGGCTCCCTGCGCGAGCCGAGTCTGGCGAGTGCGTCCGCTGCCTCGTTTTTTCTTCTGTCTATGTGCTCCACTTCATACCCGGAAAAACACCCGGCAACCCTATCAACCTCCCTGCGGTACGCTGCCATAGTGGCGTCCTTTCTATCCCAGGTTCCTGATACCTGCTGCACCACGAGATCCGAATCTCCAAAGCATCGTATCCTTTTAATGTTCATCTCCTTGGCTACCTTTAAGCCATGCAACAGAGCCTCATACTCGGCCACGTTGTTTGAACAATCGAAGTGAATCTGCAGCACGTAACTTAGTTTATCCCCCTTTGGTGATGTCAGCACCACTCCAGCTCCTGACCCTTCGTACTGCTTTGATCCATCGAAGTGCATGGTCCATGACTCGGAACTTGGAACTGCGGTAACCATTCCAGTGTGCGTCCAGTCGTTAACGAAATCAACCAAGGCCTGGGACTTGATTGCCGATCTGGGTTCGTAGCTGATATGATAATCTCCCATCTCTATTGCCCATTTGGCTATTCTTCCCGTTGCATCCGAGTTTCTGATGATATCCGACATTGGTATTGAACTAACCACTGTTATGGGATGTTCTTGGAAATATGGCTTCAACTTCCGGCTGGCCATAAAGACCCCAAACACCAATTTTTGCCAATGTGGGTAACGCTGCTTCGCTTCCGATAACACCTCGCTGACATAATAAACCGGCCTCTGGACCGGGTAACCTTTCCCATCCTCTTTGCGTTCCACGACAACTACTGCGCTGACGGCTCGGGGACCGGCTGCCACGTATAATAACATAGGCTCTTTAGGACCCGGCGCCGCTAGTACTGGTGCTTCAGATAACTGCTTCTTTAGTGCTTCAAACGCCTCATCTGCCTCCTGATCCCATACGAACTTATCTGATTTCCGCAAAAGCCGGTACAAGGGTATTGCCTTTTCTCCAAGCCTGGATATGAACCGGCTCAAGGCTGCTACGCAGCCCGTGAGCTTTTGAACGTGCTTCAAATTTTCCGGTTTCTTCAAACTCTGGATGGCCTTGATTTTATCCGGGTTTGCCTCGATTCCTCTCTCGGAGACTATAAAGCCGAGTAACTTCCCGGCCGGAACTCCGAATACACACTTCGTTGGGTTAAGCTTCATCTGATACCTTCTCAAGTTTTTAAACGTTTCCTTTAAATCATCAATAAATGTCTCTGCCTTCCGGGTCTTAATAACCACATCATCCACATACGCGTGAACGTTGCGCCCAATTTGATCCTCGAAGCACTTCTGAATACACCGCTGGTAAGTTGCGCCCGCATTTTTTAATCCAAACGTCATGGCTTTGTAGCAGAAGGCCCCAAAAGGGGTTATGAATGACGTTTTCTCCCAATCCTCCCTCTTGAGTTTAATCTGGTGGTACCCCGAATATGCGTCCAGGAAACACAGCAAGTCGCTTCCGGCTACCGCGTCTATGATTTGGTCTATCCTTGGTAGCGCGAACGGATCCTTTGGGCAATGCTTGTTGAGGCTCGTGAAATCGATGCACATCCTCCATTCATTTGTCTTTTTCATCACTAGAACCGGATTCGCTAACCAGTCCGGGTGAAATACTTCCATGATAAAGCCTGCGGTTAATAGTCGTGCGATTTCCTCACCTATAGCTCTTCTCCTTTCCTCGTTCATTTTTCTCAAACCTTGCTTCACAGGCCTGGCCCTGGGATCCACATGCAAACTGTGCTCTGCCAACTCGGTGGGGATACCCGGCATGTCGCTGGGTGTCCAGGCAAACACATCCGCATTTGAGCGTATGAACTCCACTAGAGCCTTTTCTTGCGCGCTTTCCAAATTGGACCCTATAGTGAACTGCTTGGTGGGGTCTCCTTCCACAAAATCTACTTTCTTGGTGTCTTGAGCCGCCTTAAATTTTACTCTTTCGTCCTCAGAATCTGGTCTTCTCAATGTTGTGCCATCACCCGGATCCACCTGAGACCGGTAATATTTAAGTTCTTCCTTTCTGCAGGCTTGTTCAGCCATTACCGAATCTCCCTCATCGCATTCTGCTGCTATGTCCCGGTTTCCATGGATAGTGATGGTCTGCTTGGGGCCTGGAATCTTTAACTGCAAATATACATAGCACGGCCTAGCCATGAACTTAGCATAAGCCGGCCTTCCGAACAATGCGTGGTAAGGACTGTGCAACCTGACCACCTCAAACGTGAGCCATTCCACCCGATAGTTATCTACCGACTCTCCGAAAGCTACTTCCAATGTAATTTTTCCTTCGGGGCGCGCCGAATGGCCCGGCACGATTCCATGAAAAACCGTCGAACTTTTCTGTAGCTGAGATTCTTTGAGGTTCATGCGCAAGAAGGTTTCCCAATATAGGATGTTGATGCTGCTCCCTCCGTCCATCAATACCTTTCTCAATTCATAACCATTGACCTGTGGCGAGACTACTAATGCCAGGGTTCCGGGGCGCTCTATTCCTTCCGGATGATCCCTCCTGCTCCACGTTACCTCTTGCTCTGCCCACCTCAAGTATCCCGGAGTGGCCGAGGAAACTGAATTCACTGTCTGTTTTAACGCCTCTTTGTCCCTGTTGGAAGTCCCTGTAACATGCACATGATATTGTCCTTTTAAATTGAGCGTACGTACCATACCGATGAAGATACTGATTTGGCCAATCGACACCGTGGATCCGGATTCGAGGTGATCCGACTCCAACTCCCACCCGGAATTGTCCACTATCCTTTTTCCTTCGTCATTGGAGTAGATCTCGCCGACGACAAAGTTCTTCATGTTCTTCCGAGCTTCTCCCGTGATGTAAACACCTTTGGACGCAGGCCCCACGGTGGGCGCCAACTGTCGTGGGATAATCACGGCAGATGTTACCGGGGGTAACTGATCTTGGGGCAAGTCGACACAGGTATTCGGGAGAGTGTTTAGCTCGAAGGAAGACATGGCGGAAAGCAATCTAAGAACCGGAAAATAACTCGCCGGATCTCAATATGAATTATGCTGGATACTCGATAACAGGTGTTACAACTATAACTTGAATCTCTGGCAAACTAAACCTAGGGGCCGGTTTATAAAGCACCCGTACACCCCTAACTTGCCCTTCAAGGCACATCTTGAGTCCTACTCGAACTCCACATACAAACCCTAACTTCCCTTACCGCAGCCCACAATCCGGGTTACGAATCTTACAAGCCTTTGGGCCTTCCGGTAATCTCTTTACCCCTAGCCGGATATCGCTCAGCACACCTCGGGCCGGATTATATCTTGAAGTGGGCCTACCGGGTTACTATCCCCCCATCACATACGCTCATTGTTCAGTCACTTTTAGCAACAACATACACTTGTGTCGGTTCAGTACTATTGTTACCTAACAATAAACGCTCATGTTTTGCTAGACTTTCTTCTAAGTCCATGATCAGGAAAATGTGACTGTCTCACAAAACACAAGTTAATCTTAGAGACAAGATTAGGAACTCTTGTTTGTTTATGTATTCACACCCACAAAAAGATTTTCCTTTGAAAACTCACTTTTCAATTGTTATAGCGGTTGTAGCATGATGACATAAATTTAGTTCTGAACTTGGAGATAGAATGATAGCTGAATATTATTGTCTCTAGGTTATACCTCCAACACGAAATTCTTCCGGAACCCTATGAACTCAATAGATAAAATCATCAACCTTATCTACCAATGTTAAAAACATATTTCTAACATCCTGGGACATCTCATGTCCTCCGTTTTCTCTCATATAAAATTCTGCCTACTACTGGCATTATTTATTTCTCATAGCAACTTCCCCCAAACCCCTCTGACTGACATCAGACTTGTTTCTGTGACATCAAAATGACATCTAACATTCATAAACCCAATAGAAATAACTGTATTCTCTCAATTAAAGGTTGTAATGGCTTACGCATGAGACCCGTAAAGGCTCGATAACACACACACATGTTCGAGAACTTACTAAACAATAACCAACATTAGGGCCATGGACGCCCATGATGGATCCTGTATGTCCACAAAGAATGAGGGAACCTTGAAGTTACTCATTGAAATTATTCCATTAACTTCATGATACCAACAATATCAGGAGGTGGGACTATGTGCTCTAGTATGATCAAACCTTTTGATCATAACACATATAAAACTTGTGTTGATATTGTTCTCTTTTCTCAACCATATCCCTGATGTCCTTGTGATAAATCACACTGTGTCTGGCCAGATGATTGGTTGACATCGGTGATACTGAGAGGCCCCAGAGCATGTAACTCTCCATCGCCTGGAGGAGGAGTTAAGTACTAATCTTGAACGGTCTCAGTTCCATTACACGTCCTAGATTATACCTAGACGTCAACATTATGATCCCTTGTTACGGTGGATGGTTGAGGAAATCCAAAGCATTACTATCAATTGTGCAGTCATTAGATACTGTCATAGTATAGGAATTATAGTCAAAGAACACTCGATATGTACTTAGCTAAATACATTACAATTGTTTAGTCTCTTAGCAAGACCATATAGTTGGATCGGTTCAATACTATTGTTACCCTAACAATAAACTTTTATGTTTATTTGGCTTTATCAAAGTTCATGATCAGGAAAACATGACCATCTCACAAACCATAAGCTAATATTAGAGACAAGATTATGAACTCTTGCTTATTTATGTCTTCACACCCGCACAAATATTTTCCTTCGAAAACTCACTTTTCAATTGCTATAGCGGTTGTAGCATGACGACATAAACTTAATTTTGAAATTGGAGATAGAATAATAACTGAATATTATTGTCTCTAGGGCATATCTCAAATATCTCATCCTTGGACTGCGGGTTCATTCAGTAGCTAGATGGTGATCTATTCTCCTTGTGCTATCATGCCACGGTCTTGTGAGCTGCCTAACATGATCAAGATTATTCTTATGTAATCGCGTTATTTTGTGTTTGCTGAGATCCGATGAATCATGAAATTATGATCAGTTTGTTCATGTATTTTATTTAAGCTTGATGCGTCCATTTCATACACTGTTTTTCCTATGGTTTTTCATATATTTACATTGCAATTTTGGTATTATTCTACATTGACTTCTACCTTTTTATGTTGGTTTCAACACCAACTCATATTTCCAATGGGATTTTTGTAACTAAATGTTTTTATTAGGATTTTACTTGTTTTCCCTTATCTTTTTGTCTATTTACGTGTAGGTGGAAATAACGAATTATTATGATGAAAGGAGATGAAGAGACAAAAGGTGAAACATCATATGAAGCCATTTTTTTGTGTTTTATGAATATTATTTTTCCACAAGGAAAAAATTAATATCAATATCATGATCTTGTGCTCCTCATCCATATGAGCTCAACGACTCCAAAAACATCCAAAACGGAGTTCGTATGAAGAAATGACGTCTAGTACAAGTTTCCCGAAATCTTAATGAGCAACTCGTACAGTTGCAATGACAGTACTAGCCACCGTACCAAGCATTTTTGAGACCGTACATCAAAGCAAGCATCTTTCGTGAAGGGTCTATCCCCTAATTCAATACGGCCGGGTCGGGAAATGACGAACTGACCTAGAAGGACATATAAGGGCCGAGAGAGAGAGAGAAAGAGAGAGAGACCTCATTCGTTGCCGCCCCTGGAGGGCTACCGCCGCCTCACCGTCACCACTAACACATAAAGAACACATAACCATCTATTTAAGACCAATTCAAGGCTTGGATAAGGAGGCCAAGATATTTACATCATTATCTAATCCATTGTCATCGATTCATCCATCTATCTCGTTGTAATGATATACTTTGTTGTAGATTGCTTCGTGCACTTGTGCTACCATTCATTCATTATTTATATGTTGATGCCTATGATGTATTGTGCCTCCATGATTGAGTAACTTATTTGGGGATATGATTTAACCCTAGTTTATCTATTACTTGAAAAAGGGAGTTGTTATTCTTGAACTATATGTTGTGTAGTAATGATCTTCATACTATAGTGAGATGTGCACCTCATAATATACTGCCTACGGGTCATGAAAGGTTGTTAGTGTTTGTGCAATGCAAGGAGTATTGAGTGGAGACAGTGGCAGAAATTACTCCCTCCTTTCTGCTGACCATCAACATGGCAGTAACGGAGTTTCATATAACCAATACCGCATCCATGGGGAGACCCTTAATTACTAATGCCATTAAACAAATCGTCAGCTATGTGGGCTAGTAGTGGCTGTGAATGGTGTGTTGCCTAGAGGAACTCAGGGCACACTTATATACGGAGCTCCGCTTTTACACAAAATATATTATAGACGAACAAACCTTCCAATCATTAATATGAGTACTAGTGAGGATTTCAGACTCCCCTATAACGTCCCTTCTCGAGTTCCCTTCATTTTACTTTTAGTTATGTTCTACTTTATTTAGTTTACTTTTGTTCTTGTTATTAGTTACTATAAACGACACATTTATTATTGTTTCCATAGCAACTTATAGAGTAAGTTATTTCCAAACACTGTTTTGGTGTGAACCAAAGCTACATGTGTATCTATACAAATACACGTGACATGATTGATGCACGATTAGAACTAGGATTAGCTGCCATCAAATTGCCTTTGTTGCTAGGAAGCAAAAGCGCTTGGTCAATAGTTTCTCGCTCACACATAGTTTATTCCGTTTGTTGTTATTTATCTTACATTTTTTCCTTTATACATAAATAACAAAAAATTATAAAACTAAAGCTTTTAAAAAAAACTTCTAATCATGTCTTCCAAGAAAACTTTGTTCGCTTTGATGCTTGAAACAGAGGAAGAGAGATACATGAGTACAAGGGACCTGGTTACCAAACACGTGATAGTGAAAAGCCTCCTAGACCATATGGCAAGATACTCCCTAAAGGTATGTGATGCGGTTGAATTAGATTGTGAAGAATGTGGAGACACCGCTCACCTTACTTATCAATGTAAGCATTCCCGCGTCCCTATATTATCTTACTATAACAATGATAAATGCAATACACGTTTAGAAGCTATGGATTATGTGTTTTCAAATGGCGTTGGTGAATTCCTTAATGTATTGTTAGATATGAAAGTAAGAGACATTTTAATTCATGGGATATATAGTTAAATGTTGTGTTTATACAAATTCTGCTTATATAATTTTGGTGATAATGCATTAGTTACTGGTTATATAGAGTGTCTAGCTACCATCATGGAACAAGATAACCTTTTGCAGGACTCATCAAAAAAATGAAGAAGAGGAGGAGCATAATGAAGAGGAGAAAGAACAGATTGATCACCTGCTCGCAACTTCCACTTGAAACATGAACCTATCACTAATTTCTCCAATTTAGGTAATGACTCTATTAATGCTCATGTAGTAGAAAATTATTTTTGGGAGGACTTGTGTCTAGTTTTTGAGAGCATAGATATTGATGAACTGAGTATGAGACATATTGAATATTTCCATAGATAAGGAGCGGCAAATTGCCGTAGTTCCGAAATATAAGCATTTGTAGGAATCACATGATGAAAAGGAGGAGGACCAAAAAGGTTAGGTTGAAAAGCAGTGGAATACTAGACGTGAATTCGATGATGTAGCCACTGCCTCTAGTGTTGGCACTTATTATACCCGAAATGTTGATAATTTTTTTGAGGATGCTTCATGCCTGGATAATATTTTTGGGTTCTTTAACAATGATGAGTTAGATAGAACCTTGCTATACTAATATACATGGAAAATAGTGGTATTATACCTATGGAGATGAACTGGAGGAATAAGACACTTTTGATGCATTCCATGTATAAAAATAAGAATACTATGAAGTATTACCTATGAAGGTAGCCAAGGTAATGCTCTAAAATATTTATATGAATCTTTTAAACTCTTGTTGCAGCAATATGAGAAGGCATGCCCGCAATAATTAGTGCATCAGTTCATGTTTGATTGCAAGGACCTCTTTACTTACATGATGCTCATGCACCCCCAGGCTGGTGCGTCTCCGCAAGTACTATGCTCTGAGGTGCTCCAAACCTCAGCTGGAGGCACGACTTGACAACCACTCGATTGATATACCTTGGGATCCAGGTGGAGGAATATAGATAATAAAAGGATAACTATATGGATATAAAGAAACCGCTTCACGGGAGGCAACCTGTAAGTCAATAAGTATCTTTCTTAATTTTGTGTTTTGAGTTAGTTACATTTTGATATTGTATTGGCACTCACTACTAGAGATAGTTTGGGAATGAACTTTGGAAGGCAGAATTAATTCATTGCTTAAACATGATGCTCAATTTATATTTGTATTACTGTTGGATTAAACTTCTCTATGTACGTATATTTTTCCTTTGTTGGACTAATATTTCAAATACTTAGAAAGACCATGAAAAAATGAGAATTTTTGGATTACCAGAAAGCTTAACGAGTTGCAGTACAGTGGCACACCATACCATCGACCGTATCAAAGAAAATCCTAGGACTTCCAAAGCACAACTATTTGCGGATTACATAGGTACGGTGGAAAATCACTCTACTAGTCAGTGTACCGCAAAACCATCTGTGATGCAACATCATTACCACTTAACGAGACGCGGTACCATGGTAAATCACTGTACCAGGCATGCCATATGTGTCTTCACAAGGTCAATATCGTTGAACGAGTGGTGGTACGGTCACACTTGATCGTACCAGCCACCGTTTGTCTGACAATAATGTTCCGTTTTTTAAGAAAAAGAAGGAGAAGCCGAGGTGCAGCACAAGCATCCTCGTTCATCCTCACGCTCATACCAGCTAACATCACCAAGCATCAAGGACTCACGATAAGTATACTTTATCCATACATAACTTATAAATTCCTTACATTGTAATCTCTATAGTGCTTCATGTTTTCAGTTTTATTTTACTCTGTTGGGGTACGAACTTTGTTCGTGCGCCGAATCAATAGTTTTTTTACTTGTATGTGTTATTTTCGCAGAGATTTGGACCATGTGTAATGACAAGTGCGGTGTTGTGCCAGCCGTGCGAATTCCCGTACACGCCAACACAGTTTTAATAATAAATTCCTGGTATCTTTTTCCAGCCTGAACCTTATCTAATAAAAGTTGTATTAGTTGTTATCTCGCCTTAAGTGAGATCTTCTTTTTCTTTATATATGTTTAAGCACAAAGGAGGATGCACACTCATCTTTGATATTTTTCTAACTTTCACTTCACATCTAGAAGTACTACAGACTCCTAGACAAGGTTTGTCAACTAAAGCATGGTGATTGTCGGAGATATGCCGAATCAGGGTATTAACCGACATTAGCCAAAACCTGGCCTGACCAGGGTGGCCCATTGATGGTGAAGCAGAAGGCTTCAACGGGCCGCCCAGCAGGCCTATGCATGGGAAAGCGGATTCTATAAGACCCGGACCGCGGCCCAATACGCAGTCCGGCTTGGACAAGAAGTCGGACGCCTTGACATCCATAATTAGAAATAGTTTCCTAATACGAACGGTTTCTTTTCCTATAATCCTTGTACGGATCTCTATATAAAGCCGGACGGGAGCCGCACGGGAGACAATATAGAAGAGAGATCATACTCACGCATTATACCTTGTACCTCAGGCTTTGGACCTGATATAGTAAGATTGCAAGAGTAGTGAGTCGCCATTGTAGCAACAGACCAAATCTGGGTAAACCGAGTCTTCGCCACCGGCAACTATTGGAGCTATGCCCTAGAGATTATTATTCTATCTCCAATTTCAGAATTAAGTTTATGTCATCATGGTACAACTGCTATATCACTTGAAAAGTAAGTTTTCAAAGGAACATCTTTGTGCGGGTGTGAAGACATAAACAAACAAGAGTTCCTAATCTTGTTTCTAAAATTAGTTTATGGTTTGTGAGGTGATCACATTTTTATGATTATGGACTTGGATTAAAGTCTAGCAAAACATAATAGTTTATTGTTAGGGTAACAATATTACTGAACCGACCCAAGTGTATGTTGTTGCTAAAAGATACAAAACAATCATAATATATTTTGGCAAATACATATGAAGTTGAGATTGACTATAATTCCTTTACATGATAATATCTAGTGACCGCACGATCAAAAGTTATACTTTGGATATCATCAACCGTGTTGCCGTAACTAGGGATCATAATGGTAATATCTGGGTATGACCTAGAAAGTGTAATGGAACTAGGATCGTTCAAGACTAGTACTTAACTCCTCTAGACGATAGAGAGATAATATCTCTGGGCCCTCTTAGTATCACCGACGATATATCGTCTGGCCAGACACAGTGTGATTTATCACAAGGTCATCGAGGATATGGATGAGAAAAGGGAACGATATCGGTAAACGAGTTTTATGTGTTATGATCAAAGAGTTTTTCAGATCAGATCACATAGTGCCACCTCGTGATGTTGTTGGTCTCGTGAAGTAAAGGGAATAAGTAAAGTGAGTAACTTATAAGGTTCCCTCGTTCTTCAAGAACGCACAAGAGCCATCATAGACGTCCACGGTCCCCCTGTTGGCTATTGTTCGGTAAGTTGCCGAACATGTATGTGTGTTAATGAGGCTTTACAGGTCACACACTTAAGCCGTGGCAACCTTTAATTGTGAGAATGAACATGTTGTTAATGGTTTTATGAATTGATGAGGACATTCCTAGTTCTTTACCACACAAGGAGGTTGTTATCCAAGAGAAGCATGATGAAATATGACTTGGACCAATAACAAGATCAAGGGCCAAGTTATTACAACAACAGGTGAATTCATTACTTATTGAATATGATGTTTGTGATAGTGAGAATTTTATACTTCCTAAGTCTATGCATTTATGTATGATCAGGGTTATTGATAACACAAACATGGAGGTGGAAAACAACAAGGAGGAGCTGGAAAACAAGGTGGAGATGCTGGAAAACAAGAGTACAAGTGGTGAAATCAACAATACAAGTGTGGAAAACAAATGTACAAGTGGAGAAAACAATAGTACAGGTGTGGAAAACAAGTCCAAGAATATTTTCCACCAATTAGCAAGTAAGGAAACATGAGGAGGGAGCCCCATTGAATATCAATGCTCCATAGTATAAGTCCTATTTCCAAATAGGCATGGGCATGCGTGTCCATACATGGCTGAATCCCCTTAGGGTCGGTTTGTATCTACTTCCTAGTCCTAGTAGGAGTCCTAGTCGATTTGGAGTAGGAGTGCTTGCGCAAGGCACCTTGTGGCCGTACCCCTCTCTCATAAATAGTCCCCACCCGCGTGTGAAGATTAGAACAAGTTTAAACCAAAGAAACCCTACCCTCTATATTGTATTGCTGATAAGCAATCATCTTGAAGTAACCATTGCAAAGTTGTGTGATATCTTGTTGTTCCACTGGGAATAAGGGGATACAGGACCACTCGTTATCTTTGATTGCGTGTGCAAAAGTGTGTAGTTGAGAATATCCAAAGGGGTTGATTGTTGTTGCACTGGCAACATGGATTATCCAAGGAGAGTTCTTAGTATAGCACTAGTTATCTATCATCCACAAAACATCCACCATAATTTTAGAGAGAGCTCATTGAGAAGATCGGTCCACCTCATATCTTGGTATCAGATTCACATGTTTACTCGGCGAGCAAATTCCATCCATAGTTTAGTTTTTTTTATTTCCTATCTAGAAAAAACCATACAAAAATATTAGGTTTTAGTTTGTGCCAGAGCCTAGATCAACACCAAATTGCTACTCTCATTGTTGTTTCTTGTTGATTTGTGTTCCTGTTTTTCTGTTTTTAGTTTTCATCTAATTAGGGTTAGGGTTCATCTAGTTCATATCTTTGTTTTCATCATAAACATAAAATCTCATAAAAAATAGTTGCTTACGTGGGCATTACCTCTTATTTCTCCGGAAAACTAGACCTACAACTCGCTTGTGAGTTGATCTTGTTCTTCGAGTTAATATTTCTACGGTGGAGTTGTTCTTCTTGCAATCAGATTCAAATCCGTTCCCTGCCGTGCATGCGTTTTGCCACTTTTCTCTGCCGCGTGAGAGACCTAGCTACAATCGGACTCAAATCCGTGCCCTATCGTGTACGTGTTTTAACACGTTTTGTGCCGCGCACGCCCACTTCCTACACCCAATCGGATTCATATCCGTGCGCTATCGGGCAACGCAAACACGTGGAAATGTTGCCGTGCGCGCCCACTCCTAGCTGCCCTCGAACTCGTTACCATGGGAATAAAATCCCTCGTGCTAATGCTATTCGCACCACCACCACAACACACATGCATATGCGCGCGTTGCCTCTGCTGTGAGCTCTTCACAACACACGCACGCGTTGCCGGGCAGAGATTTCGCCTCGTTTTGTTGCCGCCACGGTACAAACCGCCTGTTTTCTCTGCCGTGAGTCTTTTTCCTTCGTTGTCTCTCTATTTTTTTTTATAGTTTTTTCGTTATTTTCTCCTGTTTTCTCAATAGGTATTCCAATCTGATCATTGTTAAGCCTAGCCACAACCATTCTATAGCAAGATTATTAGGTACCCACCCATAAGACTAGTTGTTTCTATTGCTCTAACAGGCTGCTCATTTGATCATCTTTGTGTCCCTAATTCTTTTATTACTTGTTGCTCCTAGTTGATTCAAAGGCCATTGAAAAAGTATTAAAAAAATAGAAAAGAAAAAAGTATAAAAAATAGAAAGAGAGAAAAATCAAAAAGAGGCCGAGCCATTACTATATCACTAGTGGAGCTTGATACATATTATCTTGGATATTTTTGTTGACACTTCTTGAGAAATCTTGTGCCTGTTTCTTTGAGTATTTTCTAGTGTCTTTCTAGTGCTTGCAATAACTCTACCATATAATTTCTAAGCTACATTTTTCTCCCAGAGTGTGTGTGTTCCTTTAGTCAATTTTATCACATTAGACAACAAATAGGAGATGCTATTTTGGTGTTGTTAGGATTCCCAACCAAGCTCCACCAAAAACCCTGTTTTGTCCTGTGATACTTGATACCCTGGTTATTCTCTTCTCACACTTGGTACACTTTTCATTGCTACTTGTTGGTAAGTAAATCCTATTCACTTTGGAACGATAAGATAAACAATTATTTCCTGGTTTTGAGTGAGTTGAGAGAGAACACCACAACCCATTGATTATTTTGTTTACTAACAAATTAATCATGAGTACTTCTAGTGATATTAATGTGCAGGCAAAGAAGAAACCAGAGGAGGTGGTAAACTGGAATGAATACGAGGCTTTGAGAGATACAATATATAGGAGAATTACTGCTGAGGTAGACAAGAGTGATGATTCTTTGAGAGAAGATTTGAGGAATTTGGACCTCAAAATAGAAGCTGCTACTACACAAGAATCTGTTGATGTGCTGAATGAGGAAATGAAAAAATTTACAAGACATATTACAAATTTAGCACTTTGGTACAACAACAACAAAGAGCTCCACCTAATTCTCCTAATGCTGCTGATTTGGATGATGGAAGAGGAAATGTGCAAGGAGGCCGTGTAGGATTTGCAAGGAGAATTCCAATGGAAAATAATAGAGAGGATGATGGCTTGGGAAAACCGAAATTCTCTATACCTAATCTCACTTGTGAAACTGGAGATGTGGAAGAATACTTGATGTGGGAGCTAATAATTGAGAAGATATGGAGATCACATGAATGTAGTATAGAGAGGAAGGTAAAGCTTTCATCTTCTGGTTTTGATGGCTATGCTCTCTTGTGGTGGGATGGCATTACAAGGTTGAGGGAAGAACATGAAGAGCCAAAAATTAATACATGGAGAGAGATGAAGAAATTGCTAAGAAAAAGATTTGTTCCCAAGAACTATATTAGAACTCTCTATGACAAGCTACAATAATTGAATCAAAGTACAAAATATGTGGATGCATATTACAAGGAGATGGAATTGATACTCCAAAGAGCTCGGGTTAGAGAGGATTCAGAACAAACAATGCAAAGATTTCTTTCAGGTTTGCAAATCAAAATTAGAAGCATTGTGATGCATGTGCAATATAACAACATGAGTGAATTTTTGCATCAATCAAGAGAAGCTGAGAAGAGGTTGGCCGAGGAGGTGCAATTGAGTGCTAGGACAAGTTTTCCATCCAAAAATTTTGTTTTATCACCACCAACACCTCAAGTTGCTTCAACCCGAGGTACTACAAGCTCAAAGCCTGAGACAAGCACCCCTAGTACAAAGAAAACATCATCACAAGCTTCAGGTTCTAGTGGTTCTACACTTGCACCACGAAATAGAGACATGACATGTCATACATGTGGAGGAAAAGGGCATTTTAAGAGAGATTGTCCTAACAAGAAAATCATAATTATCAATGCTGATGATGAGTATGAGACTGAAGATGATGTTGATCCTAATGAGGAGGATACATATGATGATGAAGATGGTCCTATTGATGCCTATGCTACAAATTATCCAACTATTGTTTTCACATAAGCTTTGAGTATTATTCCAAGTGATGAGAGCCAAAGATGCAATTTTTTTCAAACCAAAGAAATTGTTGGTCCTCAAATGGCTTGCAAGGTGATCATTGATGGAGGGAGTTGTAGAAATTTAGCAAGCAAGGATTTATGTGCAAAGCTCAAGTTGAGATATATTCCACACCCACACCCAGATTATATTCAATGGTTGAGTGACAAAGAAGAAATCAAGGTGTGCCATATTGTGAGAGTGGAATTTTAGATTGGACCATACAAGGATACAATTGATTGTGATGTGGTTCCCATGATAGTTTGACACATGCTATTGGGAACACCTTGGAAATTTGACAAGAAGGCTATACACAATGGGAGAGCAAACACATACCAATTGAATGGGAATAACAAGGATATTATCTTGAGGCCTATGACACCACAACAGTTTGTGAATGAGTCTAGACAAAAAACAGAAGTAAATCTAGAAAAAGAGAGTGAGAAAGATGGGAAGAGTGAAAACATAACTTCTGTGGGTGAAAACAAACCTAGGACGAGTGGGAAAATAAGGGAGTGAGCCTTTTAACCAGGTTAGCCACCAAAGATGACTTGAGAGAGTTTAGTGAGGATCCTAGTTTAGTACCTATAGTGCTCATGCATAAGGGCAAAATTTTAGTTTCTAATGACATGACTCCTCTTTCTATTGGTGTTCCTAATGTTTTACAGGAATTTGGTGATGTTTTTTCAGAAGAAATACCCTCGGGGCTGCCACCATTGAGAGGGATTGAGCACCAAATTGATTTAATTCCTGGATCATCATTGCCAAACCGAGCTCCCTATAGGAAAAATCCCCAAGAAACAAAGGAAATTCAAAAACAAGTACAAGAGCTTCTAGATAAAGGTTATATTCGAATAAGCCTCTCTCCTTGTGTTGTTCCTGTTATTTTAGTCCCTAAGAAATATGGTACTTGGCGCATGTGTGTAGATTGTAGAGAAATTAACAACATCACCATTCATTATCGTCATCCTATACCACATTTGGAAGACATGTTAGATGAATTAAGTGGTGTTGTTGTTTTCTCTAAAATTGATTTTCATAGTGGTTATCACCAAATTATGATGAAAGAGGGGGATGAGTGGAAAACAGCCTTTAAAAAAATTGGTTTATATGAGTGGTTAGTGATGCTTTTTGGATTAAATAATGCACCTAGTACTTTCATGAGATTAATGAACCATGTTTTGAGATATTTTATTGGCAAGTTTGTGGTGGTTTATTTTGATGATATTCTCATATATAGCCACAATGAACATGAACATGAACACATTAGTCATATTAGACAAGTCTTGCATGTGCTAAGAGAAAATAAATTGTTTGGTAATTTAGAGAAGTGCACTTTTTGCAAAGATAAGGTCATATTTCTTGGATATGTTGTTTCTAAACATGGGATAGAAGTTGATGAATCTAAAATTGAGGCAATTAAAAATTGGTCAATTCCCATGAATGTGAGTCAATTAAGAAGTTTTAATGGACTTGCTGGATTTTATAGAAGATTTGTGAAAGATTTTTGTACTATTGCTGCCCCTTTGAATGATTTGACTAAGAAAGGTGTGAATTTCGAGTGGGGGGGGGGGTTGCTCAAGATATTTCTTTTTATACTTTGAAAAATAAGTTGATTTCTGCCCCATTATTAATGCTAACTAATTTTAATAGACAATTTGAGATTGAATGTGATGCTAGTGGCATAGGTATTGGAGGTGTGTTAATGCAAGATAGAAAACCTATTGCTTATTTTTTTGAAAATTTGCATGGTGCTCGATTGAATTATTCTGTCTATGATAAGGAATTATATGCACTTGTTAGAGTTCTAGACGTGTGGAAACACTATTTGTGGCCGAAAGAGTTCGTTATACATTCTGATCATGAGGCTTTGAAATTTTTAAAGAATCAATCCAATCTTAATAAAAGACATGCTAAATGGGTAGAATTTATTGAATCTTTCACATACATTATTAAGCATAAGAAAGGATTAGATAATGTGGTTGTTGATGCTTTGTCTAGAAAAAACATGTTACTCACTAAATTGGATGTCCAAGTTTCGGGTTTGGAGAGTTTAAAACCTCTATATGCTGAAGATAAGGAGTTTTCTACACCATATGCTAATTGTTCTAATGTGAAGGCTTGGCATAAATATCATATACATGATGGATTTCTACTTAGATCTAACAAATTATGTATTCCCGAGTGTTCTTTGCCTTCAATGTTATTGCAGGAATCTCATAGTGGTGGATTGATGGGACACTTTGGACGTGAGAAAACATTACTTATGTTGGCTGATAATTTTTACTCGGCACATATGGGACGTGATGTTTATAGGTTTTTGTAACGTTGCATCACTTGCAACAAGGCTAAATCAAAATTGAAGCCCCACGGTTTGTATACTCCTCTTCCGGCACCTACTACACCATGGGAAGATATAAATATGGATTTTGTGTTAGGATTGCCTAGGAATAAAAGAGGACATGATTTTATATTTGTGGTAGTGGATAGATTCTGTAAGATGTCACACTTTATTGCATGCCACAAAAGCGATGGTGCGTCGCATAATGCTAATTTGTTTTTCAGGGACATAGTGAGACTACATGGAGTACAAAGGACTATTGTTTCTGATCATGATGTGAAGTTCATGAGCTATTTTTAGAAGACACTATGGGGGAAGCTAGGAACAAAGTTGTTGTTTTCAACTACATGTTACCCTCAAACTGATGGACAAACGGAGGTGGTTAATCTCACATTATCAACATTGTTGCGAACCATGATCAAGAAAAATCTGCGGGAGTGTGAGGAGTGTTTGCCACATGTGGAATTCACATATAACAGGGTTGTCCACTCTACTACTCAGCTTTGCCCGTTTGAAGGGGTCTATGGTTTCAAGCCCATTACACCACTTGAATAGTTACCACTTCCCATACAAGAGAGAATAAATATGGAAGCATCAAAGCGAGCTGATTTTGTAAAGAAGATACATGAGAAGGCAAAGGATGATATAGAGAAGAAAGGGAAATATGTGGCTGAAAGAGTAAACAAGAAGAGAAAGGAGGTATTATTTCGTCCAGGAGATCTGGTATGGGTGCACTTTCGAAAAGATAGATTCCCTAAGTTGAGAAAATCAAAGTTATTACCTCGAGGTGCTAGTCCCTACAAAGTAATTGAAAAAATCAATGACAATGAATACAAGATTGATCTTCCAGTTGATGAGTTTGGTGTGAGTAATTCATTCAATGTTGCTGATTTGACACCATACCATAGAGATGACCTTGCTGCGTTGAGGTCGACGCCTTTTCAGGGGGGGAGGATGATGAGGACATCCCTAGTTCTTTACCACACAAGGAGGTTGTTATCCAAGAGAAGCATGATGAAATAATACTTAGACCAATAACAAGATCAAGGGCCAAGTTATTACAACAACAAGTGAATTCACTCCTTATTGAATATGATGTTTGTGATAGTGAGAATTTTATACTGCCTAAGTCTATGCATTTATGTATGATCAGGGTTATTGATAACACGAACATGTAGGTCGAAAACAACAAGGAGGAGATGAAAAAAAACTGGAGATGCTGGAAAACAAGAGTACAAGTGGTGAAAACAACAATACAAGTGTGGTAAACAAATGTACAAGTGGAGAAAACAATAGTACAAGTGCTCCAAGAATGTTTTGCACCAATGAGAAAGTAAAGAAACATAACGAGGGCGCCCCATTTAATATCAATGCACCATAGTATAAGTCCTATTTCCAAATAGGCATGGGCCTGCGTGTCCATACATGGTCGAATCCCCTTAGGGTCAGTTTGTATCCACTTCCTAGTCCTAGTAGGAGTCCTAGTTGAGTTGGAGTAGGAGTGCTTGCGCAAGGCACCTTGTGGCTGCACCCCTCTCTCATAAATAGTCCCCACCTGCATGTGGAAGAGTAGAACAAGTTTAAACCAAAGAAACCCTAGCCTCTAGATTGTATTGCTGCTAAGCATTCATCTTGAAGTAACCATTGCAAAGTTGCATGATATCTTGTTGTTCCACTGGGAATAAGGGGATAGAGGACCACTCGTGATCTTTGATTGCGTGTGCAAGAGTGTGTAGTTGAGAATATCCAAAGGGGTTGATTGTTGTTGCACTGGAAACATGGATTATCCAAGGAGAGTTCTTAGTGTAGCACTAGTTATCTATCATCCACAAAACATCCACCACAATTTTAGAGAGAGCTCATTGAGAAGATTGGGCCACCCCATATCATGAATGTTCAATGTCGTTACGATGTCACAGAAACAAGTTCGGTTTCAATCGAAGTAATTTCGGGGAAGCTACTACAACAGAGAAATATGCCAGTGTTAGGAAGAACTTATATGAGAGATAACGGAGGACATGATATGTCCCTGGGTGTTAGAAATGTTTTTCTAACATTGTTAGATAATATCGATGATTTATCCATAGGGGGTCAAATGGTTTCGGAGGAGTTTCGGGAAATTTCCATGTGAGGGAGAAGTACCGGGAGGGGGAAGATTTGCTCCTCATGGTTGACCCTACTTTAGGGGGATGCCAGGTGGACTCTAGTGGCTTCACAAGTTAGTATTCATTATCCCAGTATTGTTCCTGATTTTATTGGAGGGAAAAAGAAAAAGAGAAAAAGAAAAATAGGAAGGTAAAAGGAGGTTGAGTTGGGCTCCACCCCCAATCCGAGTTGAGGTAGGAGAGAGGGGTGCGGGAGCCTCCTCCTACATCAACTATGACTACTCCCTCCCTATGGAAAGTCTTCTCCTCCCTCCCACTATATAAAGAACCCCAAGGCTCAAAGCAAAACACACGATTGGCTCTCAAGACTCTCTCTCTAGTAGAATTAGAGGGTCTAATTAGAGCCCCTTTAATTGAATTAGAGCCTCTTCTAATTGTGTTTTGAGGTGCCCTCTCCCGATTAGACCTAGCTCTAATTTTAGTTTTCTCACATGTGTTGAGACCTTCAATTTTCATAAATATCTCTAATCACAGTTGATTAGAGCTACCAATTAACAACGCTAGACGGTTGTCTCTCTTTGTTGGTGCCGAGTCCTGGACAGCGGAGCGCTAACGGGTTGACACGAGCGTGCGCATGCACACCATAAGAGGGATTACACGTGTGATCCTTGACGAGGGAAGACTTAGCAACATCCTTGCAATGAGGCCTAGTTGTGAGGATCTAAGATTTTTCAGAACTCTTCTACGACTACATCGAATCCGCCGCCCGGTGAGTTGTGGTCCTCATCCTCGCATGTTTGGGCATGCCTCATTATCTGCATAGTGATCTTGGCGGACTACATAGGGCAAATTTTTTTAATTCTGTAGCGTAGACCATTAGTGGTATCAGAGCGTACTATGCGTAGATACGACTGGATATAGAGCACAATTTTGTGCGGGTATTGCATAAGTGTGTGCAAGTATATTAGAAAGCTCTCTAATATTCAGTTTCTTTTTGTTGCTTCCCAATAAGCCATGTTTGTTTTGTTTCTGGCGGCATGGCATGACTTTTTACAAACTTCTGGGAATCCTAGGATGCTCGAGTTGCCCCTGGCATATCTCGCTTGATCTGAAGAAGTGCTTCAATAGTTTTGGGTCGCACCATAGTTAGTCTCATATAATGACATGGTAGAAGGGGCATGTGGATTGGATCCACACGGGGGTCATGATTATGAATAAGTTTAGATTGAGGCTCAAGATATTTTCGTAATGTCGGTGTTTCTATCACCCCACATAGTTAATCTAGCAATGATATTAAACATACCTCGAATTGCGTAGGTGATGACGATAGTGATCGTAGAACCTAGAGCCACGCTAAAACTTGCAAACAAAACGTTAGAGGCGTCTAACTTGTTTTTGCAGAGTGTGCATGTGGTTTGGTATAGCTATTGTGTTACTATGTTTTGACATGATGGCTAATTCCAAAGGATTGTCATTATTTGACATCAATAATCAGACGCTCATTGCGGAGCTCGTAGGAAGTATATGATAAGAGAAAGTAGTTGTTTCTCCATCATGGAAAAACTTGAAGCAATTTTCACCGCAAAGAAATTTCCTCGAATTTTCTGATATGGTGAGAATGACAAAGATGCAGAATCATCATTGGAGACACATCAAGAACCCTAGAAGAATAAAGGGTATACCGAATCATACGAATTATAAATTGCCTGTGATGTTTATCCTTTTTTTATTGCACCTTGATTGTGCAGTAGTCGTTTTATTAGGGTGATTCCTCACATAAAAATATCAAGGTTGTTCGTGTTCTCCCATCCTATAGCAACCATCATAACAGACTTGGGTTTGTGACCATCACTTGTATCCAAGGGTCAACACATTCTTATCGTCTGCAGGTGGGTATGGATTGATGACTTTTATCCAAGGATCAATCCGTATGTGCGGTATCCGATGGTTGTCTTGACATTCAGGCATAACTAGTTATGAGCTCAAAACACAATTATCAAAAGATGAGCGAGACTCACATTGTGTGATTAGCATGGTGGTCTACCCTTTAGGTTATGATTGGTTGAGATGTATCCATCCTTCTTGTCATAATTTATTGGGATCTCGTTTCACTGAAAGTTGGTTATGAGGAATATCAGTTTCAGCAGGAGCATATATTAATTTAAATTTTATGGAATTAAGTAGTGAAAATTAATTTTGAACTATAGAGTCTGAATAAACTTGTTTTATTTTAGAGATGGGTCCCTTTGTTAGATATCAATTGAATAATATGATGTGCCGTTGGCCTTTGGATACAAACGAAAACAATTTTGGGGAATGGTTTGATGCTCTCATGGAGGTTATTAGGAACTCCCATATGGATAACTTTGTGGGTCAAATACATGGACATAAAGATCATGATGGACCTCATATCCAATGTGACGTGTGCGTTGTAAAGGAACTCATGCACACATGCATTGGTGAAAAGTTGGTTGATCGGTTTGGCAACCATCATCCCTACTACCTAGTAAAGGAACATAAAGCTCTGTTCACACATCAAGTGCGCAATGAGCGTTATAATCTGACCATAGAACTGATGAATAGTCGGCTTGGATTGGGTGAACCCATAGAGCCGTTTAATATCAGGATGGTCAGATTAGAAAAAAAAGCTCAGAGATGTTGGTCTTTCAATAACTCATCACAATTTATGTGACATCGTACTAGGATCACTTCCGCCTACATTCCATGGTTTTGTAAGGCTTTACATACCATTGCGAAATAGTGGCGAGTCCTTACTCAAGGAAGCATAAGCTTACATTGAAGCCGGAGATCCTACATGGACTAAGACAGGTATAAGAGTTATACCATCACTATTGACATAGTTCCAGCAAAAGTCATTTAGTATGAGATACTAATTGATGCTCTTACTTGCACCAGTGGCAGGTACTTTGGAATGAGCAAATGCTGGAAAGAAGAGGAGATTCTGGAATGACGTAGAAAATGCACTTGGAGTGTAGCTGGTCATCTCATGAAGTTCAAGTCACTAGAGAAAATCAACACTAGGACTTCAAAATAATATTTATTTTTGAGTTCGATCATTATGTAATGAATATTTTATGTTCGTGAACCTTGTTGAGTTTGAATTATAAAATATGTGTTGGAATTCCAAGCTTAGGAATTCAAAGTTTATGATCTTCTTTATTGTGTTATGTCAATTAGTTTTATTATTAAGTCTTGAATGTTTTGATTCAAAATATTGCTCGAGTTTGAGTAATAGTTTAATGGCTTGTTAAATAAATTGGAGATAAGTATTTTATTTGATTTATCAAGTTGATAGACTACCTCCAAAATATTTAATATATCCAAAATCCCTTATGTGCTAGGCACTTCTGAATTTAGAAATCCACACAAGTCATGGATGTTTTCTCAATATACTTAATTCCATTGAAGATTCAATATGAAAATTTAATCATATTTATGAAGTGGAATAGATCAAATAATTGAAGTTTCAATATTTCATAAACGTCAGTGGGAGTATTTTGAATCAAAAACTAAGATCAAATCATTTTTTTAAGTAAAAAAGGAATTAATAGGAATTGTAACATGATTGACAAAGAATATTTTCTTGGTCAAAATTACCCATGATAAATTCTGAGAGATTCAAAATTATTGTGATAATAAAATCTTTGTAAGACAAGGATCTAAGCAATGTTATAATTGTCAAATGTATTTATGTAACAAAGTGATGGCGTGAAACGAAAATAATTCTCAACCCACTAAAGAAAATTATTTTGTTTGTTTGTTAAGGTTGGAACTATGTCATTAATTAACTTAGAGTTATTTTAATGATAGTTCCTAGTAATTAATATTTCTCAAGCATGATGAATAATTGATTAAAAGTTTTAACATAAAACAAATAGGTTTATTGGTAGTAAATTTACATTTTTTAACTCTAATTGTTTTAAACACATTGGGTTAAGGAGAAAAGTGTCTTCTCATCAAAGAGATGTAGAAATTATATTAAGTTGGGACTATGAATCTTTGGAGAAGGATTGAATAAAAGGGGAAACATGCAAGTGTTTCCAATCCATCGTCTTGTCCAGGAATTTACATATGAGATAGATAAAGTTCAAACTTAATATTAAATAAAGGTCATATGAGGAATTTGATGTAATATTCACTTTGTGACGCAGTCATTAAAATTCCAAGACAATGACCATAATGTGCAAAACAAAAAAACATAATAGTATTCATAGATATATGATATTAGATTATAATATAGATCCATGTTAAAAGAGATATTCATTTTTACTCCAAGATTCCATCTTGAGAGTAAGTTGTAGTGATTTTAAAATCATAAGGAAAATGAATATTTCACAAGAAAAACATATATGACTATTTTAAATTCATAAAGCTAGTATTGATAAAATTGTTTTATCAAGTATGAATAAATGATAATGATGAGTTGAAGACTTATCATATCAATTGCTTGGTGATGTTATTAGATCAATTAGCAATATTTTCTAAGTGTAATTAATTTTTTATTACTCGAGTAATCTGAAATATTACAAGTATGAGTATTAAGTCAGTCATGTTAATGAAATAAGAAGGACTTCTTTTTCATTATATAAAGCGAAGGGACTTAAAATTCAGTGGGAGAACATTATGATCTTTTAATTTGGTTGGGCCTAATTGAAAGAAAGATGCCTCATGAAAATATTTAAAAAGGTTTGAAATGCAATATTAGAAAGTTTCTTATTAAATTCAAGATCTGTGAGATAGATTGAGGAGTTTAATAAACATGAATATGATGGGCGTGCTAAGTGTAATCCTGAAAGGAATTTTGAATTACAATGAGATATAATATTTTGTCTCTAAAGTCAAAATTACATGATATTTTGCAATAGACATGGCCTTTGTAGTTATTGGTGAGCAAAATATAAAGGGTTGAAATCAAATCATAATATTTTATGATTTGACCGATCTCGTAGTCATAAAAGGAAATACACAAGAACCGGTAGATTTTCGTTGACTAAAATTGTTTTAGTCAAGCCGGTATAAAGGAGAAGAACTTAAGTAAAAGTTGTTCTTATGTACTTAATTGTTTGTAATAAGACCAAGGAATATTGTGGTGATAAGTTTCTCACATAAATATTCAGCGGTAATATTACTAAGTACAAAAAAACTCAGTGGAATTTTGTATAGCTACAAATAATATTGTGAAAAGTATTCACATACTCCCTCTATTCCTTTTTATTCTACAGTCTGAGAAAATTCAGACAAATTAGCATTGAATTTATTAGTTTTACTCAACCTTGATCTTTGAGTAGTATCACGGGAAAGAAAGCACTTTCTCTCTACCCAAAGTTTAATTAAATGCCAACATGCGATTTGATTGGGTATGAGTGTGGATAAGTATGTTTTGCATGCATGCGATTTATTGTTAATCTGAACTGAGGGAGCATAATACTACAAACACAACTACCGAGGTGGAACCCATCCAAGATGTAGAATAAAAAGGAACAAAACATGGTTCTAGAATGTAGAATAAAAAGGAACGGAGGGAGTATGTATTTGTGGTGGAATTACAAAATCAAATCTATACTAATTTTAATTCAGATTATGATTCTTCAATTCATAATACCGTATGTTTTATAATTATCAAAATTAGAGTATAATGAGTGGACTCTATAGTATTTTTCTATGGATAGTTTCAACTCAATGTTAGACATTGTTGATTGCAAGTTATTGGATAAAAGTCATTCGACTAAGTGAGGTTCAAAGGATGGTATAATAATTCACCCGGAGACGCTTGAATTATTAATATTGTCACGGAACCAGGTTCACACAAATCCAGTTCCTAATAAATCGAAACACAAGTTTATCACAAGTTGATAAGATCAAAAGGTGAAAAATAAAAGTCCAAGGTACCACATGCATAGTGTGAGTAATACCGGAACTCCATAGGTGTTATGTCATCATACTAACTAGCATATTAATTGACTCTAGTGCAAGTGGGAGACTATTGAAGTTATCCCCTAGAGACAATAATATTCATTTATTACTCTATCTCCAAGTTCAGAATTAAGTTTATGTCATCATGCTAAAACCGCTATAGCACTTGAAAAGTGAGTTTGGGTGTGAAGACATAAACAAATAAGGGTTCTTAATCTTGTCTCTAAGATTAGCTTATGGTTTGTGAGATGATCATATTTTCCTAATCATGGACTTGGATGAAAGTCTAGCAAAACATAAGACTTAGGGTACCAATAGTACTGAAATTACTCAAGTGTATGTTGTTGCTAAAAGAGACTAAAAAATCTTAATGTATTTTAGCAAATACATATGTAGTTTACATTGACTATAATTTCTATAGTATGAGAATATATAGTGATCGCACGATCAAAAGTTATACTTTGGATATCATCAACCGTCTTCCCATAACTAGGGATCATAACGGTGATATCTGGGTATGACCTAGATAGTGTAATGGAACTGAGATCGCTAAAAACTAGTACTTAACTGAGATACATTCCCTAGACCCTCTTAGTATCATCGATGATATATCGTTTGGCTAGAAATAGTGTAATTTATCACAAGGTCATCACAGATATGGATGAGAAAAGAGAACGATATCGGTAAACGAGTTTTATGCGTTATGATCAAAGAGTTTGATTAGATCAGATCACATAGTTTCACCTTGTTATATCATTGGTATTGTGAAGTTAAGGGAATAAGTGTAGTGACTAACTTATATGGTTCCCTCGTTCTTCGAGAACACACATGAGCCATCATGGACATCCACAATCTCGTTGTTGGTTATTGTTAGGTAAGTTCCCGAACATGTATGTGTGTTATCGAGTCTTTAAGGGTCACACACTTAAGCCATGCCAACCTATAATTGAGCGAAATAACATGATGTTATTGGTTTTCTGAATGTTTGATGTCATTACGATGTCACAGAAACAAGTACGGTTTCAATCAGGATGGTTTTGACGAAGTTACTATAAGAGAGAAATTATGTCGGTGTTAGGAATGATTTATATGAGAGGTAACAGATGACATGAGATGTCCCGGCGTGTTATAAATGTGTTTCTAACATTGTTAAATAGTATCTATGATTTCATCTATAGGGTCAAGTGGTTCTGGAGGAGTTTTGGGGACTTTCCATATAAGGAGAGTACCGGGAGGGGGCAGATTTACTCCTCATGGTTGAACCCTACTTTAGGGGGATGCCAGCTGGGCTCCAGTGGCTTCACAAGTTGGTACTCATAATCCCGGTATTTTTCCTGTTTTATTGGTGAGAAAAAGAGAAAAATAAAATGGGAAAAGGAAAAATAGGAAGGGAGAGGGAGGTGGAGTTGGACTCCACCCCCCATTCCGAGTTGGGAGGGGCGCGGCCACCTCCTCCTAGATCAACTAGGACTCCTCCCTCCCCATGGAAAGTCTTCTCCTACCTCCCACTATATAAAGAACCCCAAGGCTCAAAAGAAAACACACAATTGGCTCTCAAGTCTCTCTCTCTATAGTAGAATTAGAGGGTCTAATTAGATCTTATAATTCGATCCCTCTAATTGAATTAGATCCTCTTCGAATTGGGGTTTGAGGTGTCCTCTCCCGATTATACCTAGATCTAATTCTAGTTTTCTATCGTGTGTTGAGAACTTACATTTTCATAAATAGCTCTAATCTTAATTGATTAGAGCTACTAATTAAAAATGCCGGAAGGTTGCCTCTCTTCATCGGTGTCGAGTCCTGGATGAGGGAGCGCTGACGGGTTGACACGAGCGTACACATGCACACCATAAGAGGGATACACGTGTGATCCTTTACGAGGTAAGACTTAGCGACATCCTTCCAACTAGGCCTAGTTGTGAGGATTTACAATTGTTCAGAACTCTTCTACGACTGCATCGAATCCGTTGCACGGTGAGTCGTGATCCTGATCCTCGTATGTTTGGGCATGCCTCGGTATCTACATAGTGATCTTGGTGGACTACGTAGGGATAAATTTTAAATTTTACAGCATAGACTAGCAGTAACTTCCCTACGTCCAATAACCATGTTCTAGCTCCGGGTTATGGCACCCCGCCATGAACCTTACCACGAACACTCGACGGTGATTGAGTTGATAGCCTTCTTAGTCTGTTAATGTAAGTGTGGTGCTTGGTTTAATAAACCGATCCAGGCGGTACTTATGTTTTTATCAGTTTTGTACTAATCCTCGTGTTTCCAAAAACAAAAAAAAACTACAAAACAAACAAAAATATTTTATTTTGTTTCTAGTTTTCTCTCTAGTAGGTTCACTAGGAAAATAAACACCGGAACACATCAAGTAAAACACATTGAAGCAACGCTCCACTTCCATTGAAGGAGAGGTTATTAGCACCTCAACGGTAAAAGTGCATCACCCTTGTTTAATTTTAAGCATGGGGAGGTAACCACTTTCTACACTCTCTTTTGATATCTGCATGTTCTCTTTTATTTTTATTTTTGTAATCTGTTAAAGGTAAGTTCTTTTAAAGATCTAAGCGTAGTGAGGTTATGTTTTTCATACAGAGGGTCTTGTGAAATGTTCTTTATTGGAAAAGTTTTGACGCAACTGTGTTTCCAGCTATTTTAGCATGCTTGATAATTTTTTATTTATGTTTGGAAATAACTTGCTCATGTTAAGCACCATAAGAAACAAGTTAGAGCTTTGATGTATCTATTTAAAAAATTTATCTAGCTTATGAATAACTTTGTGATCCTCTAGAATCAATTTCAATAATGTCTCTATCCATCAAGAAAAAGGAAAATGCAATGAAAAATTTCTTCATATATGTTGCTTGATGTTGTTTAAACTTGTCTTAAATAAATAGTTATGAACTTTCTGAACCCCACTGTGTTAGAAATAATAGACTCAATTATTTCTTATAGAGGAACTTGATAATTCAGAATTAATGTTTCAAAGTTTCGAGATAGCTTATGACAAAAGCTTGCCTTGTGATGAAAAGGTAAGATATTGCTTTACGTGTGTCTTGCATCATTGTCACACTCTATGGGAGGCTGACAACTCCGCTGGCCTATAAAGATCTACCTGAGAGAAATCTCAGATTTCAGCCATGAGTTGGTTAAACATTTGTAACAACAATGTTATGATGGGTAAAATATCAGATTCTTAATAGTTATACTTTCCAAAGTTGGACACTCCTCTAGCTAATGAGCGATCAAACCATAGAAAAACCTCGGATATCATTCATGAGTGGAATCTCGGCTGTAGCATTCACCATGCCGCACTGGGTACTCCGACCTAGCTATATGATACTGATTTGTATATACCACTCTTTTTTGGCATGATCTCGTCAACTAAGAAATAGGTATTCTATGAGTACATTAACCAAAGATTTGCACTTGAGAGTCTTGTCTAGATAACATGAGTGGGCGGTATTGAAAAGTTTTATATCTATTTGTGTTTGACAACTAAACATGTTCAACTTCCACGCTACTCTGTTCCACCCAAAAATAAGGAAAATATAATAAAGTTCAAATCGGAGGATCACAAGCTTGTTATTTCAAACTAGATTTCACTTCGACATTAGACATAGAAGTTTTAACTGAATCTCTTGTGGTTTGGACATCAAAATTTTTATTTATAACGGACCTTGTGTTGCCTTGAATGAGTACATATTGTATTGCTTTGAGCTTTCGGAAACAAATGTTATTCAGTTTCTATTGTGTAAAAGCTTTTTAATGGTCACATTCTTATTTATCGACGTAGACTTGCTCACGACAAGCAAGATTCTAAGCATGAGGAACTTGATGCGTCCATTTCATATAATATTTTTCCTATGGCTTTTCATATGTTTACATTGCAATTTTGGCATTGTTCTATATTGACCTCTAGCTTTTTATGTTGGTTTCAACACCAACTCATATTTTCAATGGGCTTTTCACAACTATTTTTTTATATATAATTTTACTTGTTTTCCCGTGTCCTTGTGTCTATGTATGTGTAGGTGAAAATCACCAATTATTATGATGAAAGGAGATGAAGAGACAAAACAAGGGAGACATCAGATGCAAGCCATTCGGAGTGTTTTATGAAGATTATTTTTCCACAAGGCCAAACTTAATATCTGACAGCATGATGCACCTAAAACGGAGTCCTTATGAAGAAATGGTGTCCAATACAAGTTTCCCTAAACTTTAACGAGCAAATGGTACGGTTGCAATTACCGTACTAGCCACCATACCAAGCATTTTAGAGACCGTGACGCTAAACCAAGCATCTTTTGTGAAGGGTCGAACCCCTAATTCAATAAGGTCGGGTCGAGAAACAATGAACCGACCTAGAAGGCCATATAAGGAGGAGAAAACCCTAAGAGAGAAACACCTCATTCGCTGCGGCCCCCGGAGGGCTGCCTCCGCCTCACCCTCACCGTTATCACCACCAAAAAACCACCTCACCATCCGTTGGAGATCAAGGCAGGGCTTGGGAGAAGGAGGCCAATGCATCTACATCATCATCTACGCCATCGTCATCACTGATCATCCATCTCGTTGTAATCTTATATATTTTTGTAAACTGGCTCGTGAATTTGTGTTACCATTAATTCATGATTAATATGTTTATGCCTATGATGTCTTTTTCCTCCATGAACGAACCCTAGTTTCTATATTACTTGAAAGAGGGAATTGTTAGTCTTGAACTATATGTTGTGTAGTGATGATATTTATGCTATTGTGAGATGTGCACCTTATAATATATTGCCTACGGGTCATGAAATATTGTTAGTGTTGGTGCAATGCAGGGAGTATTGAGTGGAGATACAGTGAAAGAAAGTACTCCCTCCTTTGTGCCGACGATCAATATGGGAGTTAAGGAGATTCACAGAACCATCCATAGGGAGACCCTTAGTTACTAGTGCCATTAGACATATCGTCAGCTATGTGGGCTACTAGTGGTTGTGAGTGGTGTGTTTCCTAAAGGAACTCAGGGCACACTTATATACGGAGATCCGCCTTTACACAAAATATATTAAAGAATAACAAACCTTTCAATCATTAATATGAGTACTAGTGGTGATTTCCCCTATAGGCGTCCCTTGTTGCGTTATCTTTATTTTACTTTCAGTTTTGTTCTACTTTATATAGTTTACTTTTGTTCTTGTTATTAGTTACTATAAACCACACTTTAACTATTGTTTCGATAACAACTTATAGAGTAAGCTATTTCCAAATAATATTTGGGTGTGAACCATAGCTACGGGTGTATTTATAAAAATACATGTGAAAACGTGGTTGTCGGGTCGGTAGAATCCAAGCTAACACTCTCTGTGGGATACGATATAAAACTGGGATAAAATATTTGCCACTGTAAGTACTGCAATAACTCTGAATTAATGCAGGATTAGAACCAAAATTAGCAGGCATGAGATCTTCAATTATATATTGTTAGTATTTAATTATGTTCTTGCACACTCTCCGATGTGTACGTCTTCTTTGGCGAAGTTTTTGTATGCATCTCCAAGAGGGAGTTTTATGCTAGATAGTGGGTTCATGCCTCCTTGTTGCCTGATTCGAGTGACAGAAACGTGCATAGAGAAGGATATGATGCTGCCACTAAGGGGAAAACAACGGTGTTCTTGTTTGCATGATGAGAATTATTGCTTACATTATATTTTGATCTTAGTTTAATTGTTTGTTGCTTGCAACTTAATACCAGAGAGATTTACTGGATAACTTTTTTGAGGTGGACTATTAGATACAGATGCATATTCTGGATAGGTCTATATGCCTTGACGTAATGCCTACGTAAATAGAACCCGTGAACTATATCTTGTCATAACAGCATTGGTATGCCCTCATGATTTGTCTATTGCGTAGCTATAGTTTGTCTACCCAACATGTGTATTGTTTTATGGAGAGACACCATTAGTGAAACAATGCCCCCTTGTTCATTCCTTTACATTGATTACAACATCGTTTACGTGCTTTTTCATTATCACTTGATCCCTGTTCCATTTTACTTTTATCTTGAAATACACCATATGTTTAATACTTATGTTTTCAGCAAGCCGAGAAGCTTGATAACCTTCCTGGATAGTTAGGGACGAAAGAATTTTGTGCTTTGTGTGTTGGTCCATGCTTGTTGAAGCGCCAGCAACAAGTAACCTTGCTGATCGCCTTTGAATTCCTACTGATTGATAACCTTGGTTTCTAACTAAGGGAAATTTTCTACTACAATACATCATACCTTCCACTTGGGGTTCCCCAACAGGTGTATGTGATCACTACGCCATCAAAGCAATTTTTGGCGCCGTTACCGGGGATTTCAAGCTTTTAGCTAGGGGAGTTACACACTTCCTCTCTCTATATTTTGTTTTGTTCTTACTTAGTTACTTTTTTGTCTTGTTTTTCTTGGTTGCCTTTTATTTTTATCAAAAACACACACATACACACAAAAATCAGTTTACCAGATTTTAGTATTTTCGGTTTTGGTAGTTTGTTTTTATCTTTGTTTTATTAGTATGTCTAGCTCTGCTCCTTTTGTTATGTCACCTGAGGGCTGAGGGCACTGAGGTCCTCACCTTCAAACAAAGAGGTGGGGAAATTTTGAAAGATGCTTTGGTATGGAATTAGTGATGCTCAACATAGATACACCAAAAATCAAACCACCACTGTTCTTCTTAGAAAATTTTATGTGGGTATCGAAAATTGGTATAGATACATTCTAGGCACTTTAATGGGTGGAAACTTCTTGGGCGCTCACAATTTGGAGGCTCTCAAAATTATAGAAAGTCTAGTTGAAAACCCTCCTATTGATAATATTAAAACTGAGATTACTTTGCAACATGTCATAAAGAGGTTGGATATTATAGAAAAGAACATGTTAAATATGAATAAGAAAATGAGATAGATAAGAGGTTGAGTGATCACATTGGTAAGCTTGATAGCTCTATAAAAATGTCACCAAGAGAATTAAGGTTTTAGAGGTGGCCAACGTGTAGGGTGAAATTTTGCCACACGACATTTTGACCAAATTTGATGTTGATTGAATTATAATTCAGATCATGTACTTTGATATTAGTTGCACTTGGTACAAATTCGCTTAAATTGTGCATTCAATGCAATTGGTGATGCGGTTTCGTACATGTACATAGGAGGATTATAGTTGGCCTTGGTAGTACTAGCGGAAGTTAGGACGTGTCTGGTTACCGGCGGCTCCAGGGGAAGGCCCAACAAGGAGAATGGGACAGGCTCTAGCCAGCATGGCTCGAGAGAGGCAATGCAAAATACCAAACGGTCATTTTATTTGGTAGCTTGCATGGTGGTTGGTGGTTTGCATACATGCATGTCATGCTCTGAGAGAGTCATACAACTTGCACTAAAAACGAGGACATATTTCTTCACTCTCTTCTCCAGCCCAGCTTGGCTCCACAGAAAGAGCCGATTCGGCTGTTTCCTGGAGGGACCGGCCTAAGAGTGCCATGAAAAGTGGTCAAGCCACAACACAAGACCCCATTTATTTGGTTGGGTGTAAATGGGGTTAAAAAGATGAAAGATGCTCTTACTTTCAATGCCCATCAAATTTTGGCTTGAGGATCCACCCCGCTCCATATACAAGCGTAGAAATTTTAGTTCTAAACTGATAGTAGTGGGTTAGTTTAGTTTGCGTTCGAGACGGCTGCGGCGGCGGCCAGAGGAATTCGGCGTCGGCTCGTCCGCGGGCGTTTCGTGTGGTGCGGGCCGGCTCCAGCCTCGACGCCTGTACAGGGCAGCGTGTGAACGCAGCCCTAGCTCCCGTGCCGCCCCGTGTGCGACCGGGAGCTCTCCCAGGGCCGCCGCCCCTAGCCCCTCTCCTCCTTCTCCAACTCCTCGCCGCCGCCGGAGGGCGCCCCCGGGAAAAGCCCGGCCTGCGTCGGCGGCGGCGGGGCGCCCTCCCCTCCTCGTGACGGTTGCGGGCGGCGCGGGCCTCGGCGGCCGGCGGGGACGACAGACTTGTTGCGGGGCGCTGCGGCATGGTCCGGCGACGACGGCGCGGTGATGCGAGCGGCGACGACGAAGGCGACGTGGGTGGCTGCGACGGTGGAGGTGGCGTGCAGGGCGGAGATCTGCTCCGCAGCTCCGGTCGGCGGCGCGGGGTTGGTGGCGGCCAGGATGGGGCGCCTCGCGGGGAGTAGGCCATGCGACGCGATGCGCTGGTCTACAACGCATGTCGAGACGGCTACGGCGGCGGCCAGAGGAATCTGGCGTCGGCTCGTCCACGGGCGTTTCGTGTGGTGCGGACCGGCTCCAGGCTCGACGCCGGTACATGGCAGCATGTGACAGTAGCGGCGGCGGTGGTGGTACGGGTGGTCCTGGCACGAGGGCAGCGGCGGCGGCCCTGACGCTGCAGCGTGGCGGCGGGGGCTTTACTGACCCTGATCGTTTGGATCAAGCGGCAGTGGCACTTCGGTGTCGTTCCCTTCCTGAAGGCGCCGCCTTGGAGTCCTTCATTAGTCGACCACGGCTGCATCTCCTCGAGGAGTGTCGCGGCTGTTCCTTAGCACCCGTGTATCTTGCCTTGGGTGCGTGTGTTGTGGTGTGCTTGGGTGCGTGTATGGTGGTGTCGAGTTGTGTGTTCGAGCTGTATGATTGTTGCTTTATTTATAAAGCGGGGCGAAAGCCTATTTCGAGAGTTTAGTTTGTGTTGCACATGATTTTTGCGGGATTTTGTGTGGGACGTCGCTCTGCCGTCGTGCTTGAGTGGCACAAAAACTAGACTGGCCGTTGTGAGTGGTTGGGGACGTTGTGAGCGTGTTGTGTGCGCGTTGTGTTATGTACTCCAGATTTAATAGGTTAGGAGGAACATCCGAGCAAGAGAGAGGTTGAAGTTGAACTCCATCATAAAAATATCCTCTTGCCATAATCTTACTCTCTGGGGTGATCCGATCACGAACAAGTGGGTCTAGGATAATTTTGGACCGTGTTAGTTGAGAGAGAAACCATCCGGTTTACTTGGCGGGCCCCATATGTCATGCTACAATGGACGAAGCACTCATGTTACTGAAACGGATGCTTAGAATATGATTCGATTCTCAAGCCACGGGTTCGTGCTCCAACAGACAGAATGCGCCTCGTCGGCAGCTCGATCCTATTCTTCGATGGATGCTATCTATGGAGGTTAGAACATGGTCACGTCACCCACGGGATCGTGTTCCTCGTGCGAACATAAGCAAGCCTCTCCAACGAACAGAAGAGGCCTTGTTGGCAGCACGACGCGAGCTTCGCGTGGCGTGACGGAACCACGAATGATCCGTCAAACGCCCACCAGGCTCCACGTTTCCGCCATCAAAATCAACTGAATCCCGTCCAGCCATCCTCCCCTCCTGCCAACGGTACCTCTCCATGTTGCTCCGCCCAATTAGTGCAAGAGCAAAGTTGCGACTGAAATCTAGCCACGAAACCACCACGCGCTACCACTACTAATTCTACTTCGCCAATTCGTAAAGTCGTACTAACAGCCCTCGTGATGTCATCTGTCAAAATCAGCCGCGTAAAGGACGGATGAAGCTAGCCGAATAAAGAAAGGCGAGGCTCGAGCGCCTCTCACATCACACGGGACAAGTCCAGATTCCGGCGTTCGGAATTTGTCCTGCTAGCTAGGGAAGGAACAAGAACAGGCCAAAACCGAGACGGAACAAACGAGCGCACCCAGTTTGAGAGGACAAGTTGGAGGCTACAAATTTTGTTTGCTTCTTCTTGCTCACTTGTTTCGCTTTCCTGGCGGTTTTTTTGTTGGCCGCGAGCTAAAGTCGGAGCTTGCCACCTCGGGCCATGGGGATGTAGCTGGCAGCGGGGTGGAGCTCGTGTTTCTTGATGCCATTTCAGCCCCCTCCGGGAACAGATTCCTGGCCGCGAAGATCTTTGGGTGTACAACCCAAAACATTTTAAACTTTTTTCTCAACCCGGAGCGGAGAAGATCCTATTTTTGCCTCTCCAAAATTAGTTTCCTTTTACCGCCCTTTTGGCGATCCTAGGATGCTTGGGCTGCTGGTTGGGTTTCTCCCCTTGCGTCTGCCGTTTGCATGCGGAAGGATTCAGATACTCTTGGCAAGGTAGGTGTAGGTGAAGGTGAAGGGAGATGCCCAAGGCAGGAGATTCTAGCGGCGGCGGCGGCGGAGGAGGTGGCCGGAGGAGCGGGGACGCCAGGGACCTGCCTCTTCTTTTCCTCAGGGTGGGCGCTGCCATCACGCTCTCCATTGCTGGGCTCGTCTTGTCGCGGCTAAGGTCGCAGCGCCGGCCGAGGCCCCGCCACCTCCTGCCCCCTCCTTCAGGTACCAAACCGTTGATTAGCAGATTGCTTCCAAAGGTTCTGCGTCGGTTATGTCTTGTGCTCTGCAAAGATTTAATTTTTTCTTCTTTCCAGCACAAATCAACAGAGCTGGCCCTATTCATTAAATAGAATTCTTTTATCAGAGGAGTTTGTGGTGATGGTTTTTCTCATGTGTTTGTAGAGCAAGATGATGCCCGCGGTATGAAGGGTGGTGGAGGAGGGCTTAAGGAGGAGCTAAGGATCCTCAAGAATGTATGAATCTGGTCGCGCATAAACACGATTCATTCATTCAATTTTCCTAGTTGTGAACTTAAGGAGGATGAACTAATAGGCTGAGCATTTACAAATTATGAATAGAATTCCATACTTTTAATTCTTAGGCGTTTGAATTTTTTACGGGTAGGTTTTCAACCTTTCCCTATGGGAATATAACCATTTTAGAGTGTTAGAAGGTAATAAATTGTTGATAAAATGTTGTACTAATTGTTGTTCGCCGTATCATTCTTCAATCAATTGTAGGAAACAGAAAGATACACATACTCATATGCAAACTTCGATTTATGCCCGTGATTTGTGCAGGAGGATACCAAGGCAAAAATCATTTGTGGAAACTCTGTCCACACGACAAGAACCACTACAACGACCACTACCACTGCCTCGGTGTCACTTCCCCCAAAATGCAGAAACATTGATGACGATGATGAAGGATTTCTCCTTCCAGAATTCAGTGAAATGGTTATGGAAGAATTTGGCCGAGAGGTTGGTAATGTCGGAACATCACCTGCACCGAGAGTAAGGGAAGATGCATCGAATGAGCATGAAATTTACAAGCTCAGAGATTTGGTGAGATCTCTGCAAGAAAGGGAAAAGACCCTGGAGATACAACTTTTGGAGTTCTATGGTTTGCAGGAGCAAGATGCTGCGGTTAGGGAGCTTGAGAACCAGCTGAAGATTAACAATGTGGAGTCAAAGCTATACACCTTGAGGATCGAATCTTTGCAATCTGAAAATCAGAGGCTTCAGACACAGTTGTCAGAAAGCTCAAAGTTAGCCTCCGAGCTTGAGACGACAAAATCCAAGTGCAAGCTGTTGAAAAAGAAGTTGAGGTTGGATGCGGAACAAGCAAAGGAGAAAATCACCTCCCTTCAGAAAATACTCGATTCTATTCAGTGTAAAGAGACTATTACCGAGGGAGAAATTGACGCCGAGGTTGAGAAGAAACTGAAGAGGCTAGAGGAATTGGAAAATGTGGCAAGGGAGCTAAGAGCTGCGAATTCAAGGCTGCAGCAGGAGAACGCACATCTTATTAGGCGACTGGAGCTCACACGCCTACCCCCTGTACACAAGTCTCACCACAGCATGGAGGTAAATTGTGAATGTTCTTGTGATGTACTGTAGCAGCCACTTATTGATCATTTGTTTTTATTTGTCAAAAACTAAACAAGTAAGAATGGTTGCAGGTAAAAGCATCAGAAGAAGCTGCTGGGTTGAAGCAAGAAAACGAGAAGTTGTCGAAAGAGGTTGAACAACTGCAGACCAACAGGTTCGCAGATGTCGAGGAGCTGGTATATCTAAAATGGATCAATGCTTGCCTGCGGCATGAGCTGAAGAACAAGGGCTCTCCGGGGGCACAAACCAGCGCACGGGATCTGAGCAACACCCTAAGCCCCAAATCTGAAGAGACGGCCAAGCAACTGATAATGGAGTATGCCAACGTTGGTGCAGACGAGAGAAGTGTAAGCTCCATAGAGTTTGGTTCAGAGTACGCTTCTTCAAGGGCATCGTCAAATGGTGAAACTGATGACGCATCGATCGATGTGTCATCAATGACAAAGCACACGAATCCAAAGAAGACAGAGAAGAAAAAGTTCTTCTCTAAGCTACGAAAATTGGTGCTGGGAAAAGATAAGGAAAGGAACACCTTCCCTAGTCTGGAGAGGAGAGTGTCTATCTCAAGCTGTTCCTTTGATGACTTCACTGGAAGAGGGTCGCATGATAGCTATTCTTCCTTCATGACAGAAGGAGCTGTATCTGCCAATCAGCAGCATGACGATCGTGGTTCCAGTAGACACTTAGTTGCCAGCCATAAATATAGCAATCCTAGCACTGAAGCCGGAGATGGAAGAAACCAGCATCATGGTCATGGGGTGAAGAAGAATGCAGGTTTCGGATCCGAGAGATTCAGTGAACGTGGTTCTCAATTTGATAGCGGTGAGGCAACGATACCAGAAGATGCCGAGATCCACAAATTCGCGGAGGCACTGATTACATCAAGGACAGGCTCTATGTCATCCAGAAGGACAACATCCTTCAGTTAACTGATAGCGAAACAGTAGCTTAGGAGTCATGTGCTGCTGACCCATAAGTCTGGATGTATATTTTTGCCAGATCCTGATGGTGAAGTTGTAGGGGATGTTACTGGAATGAAGTGTCCAAGACTTCATTCTGTATTGAAGTGTGCAATCATGTATAATAGTATAGTACAATGAATGAACCTCTGATCTCAATCTTTGCCATTCGTTTGGCTGGCATCTGTTTCTTCGCTGTTCTTTGTTTGTCGCAGAAAAGGTTGCAGGTAAATTGCCAAACATATGCATTAATAGTTGTTATGCTGTTCTGGGTGGATGATGCTGAATTGATCCTAGCATATCATAAATCAATTGTATTTATTTTCTTCAGCTTTTCACCCTTTGCTGATAATCATTTGAATCCCTTCCATGCCTCACATTAAAGAGTGTGCATGGACTAAAGTTTCACGGTAAAAATCACAGGAGTTGTGTTGGAGATCAAGAATCTAAGCTCAATACTTTCTTTGTAGGAAAAAAGGTAGCATATCATTTCTCAACTAATATTGGTACCGTACTGCAGATTTGCAGTAGCAAGCTGCAATGCTTTGTACTTAGATTCTTGATTTACAGCAGTACGTATGGCAAAACTTATATTAGTATCATTATATTTTGGGTACAGCTACTTCGAGTTACATTACACTCTCCTTAGACAGGCAAGGAGTGGGCATGAGCAAATTCACATAGCAAAGAACTAAAAATACGCCGCCCATGTGCAACAAAAGGGCCAGGTTAATAGACAAGCAAAACTTTATGGACTATAAAAACTCCCAAGGGAGAGATAGTGTATTCCTTATTCCCCCTGGTACTGCATTCTATATGCTATTCTTCTTACGTCCTCGAGTTCACAGCATGTTCGCGAGGGCCGACTTGCCTCAGTAACTGTATCATCATTGCCACACAGTAAATACTAGATAGGTAATATCTTGTTTAGCCAAGAGAGATTTTTCAAGATAAAGTTGTCTAATGTACCTGAAAATATGACTCCAGCTTCTGCTTCAGAGTGGCATGCTCTCTCTTCATCTTCTGCAATGACCTGCGGCATCTGAAGCACAACCATGGACATTCACAACAGATGAGATGAGCAAATTGCCTGATGAAGACTATAGAGATGGGCACAGAGTAAGAGGGATAAATACCCTTCCAGATTCCTGTCATTGCAGTGTGCCTTAAACACCGAGCACTCGTTCTTCATCCTCACTGCACCAATGCTGAGCCAAACAAAAGGTAACTTGAGTGAATTGGAAACACGTAAGGCAGGAAAAAGGTAAGGCTGTCGGTGAGAACATTTCTATTTACAAATAATATATTTGCTCTCACATCACTAAGCATTGTTAAAGCTTGCATATGTTGAATGGGTTATTAGAGGATTCCATGGTGACGAGACCCGCAATAAGATTGTGTGTTCTGAGCATATTCACAGGACCAGTACCTGGATCCGCTGCCTTTGAGCTGGTGCACCAGAGAATCTAACCGGTAGAAATCCTGAGGGTATTTTCCGCTGCGTCAAAAGAAACTGGTAAGTGAATGCACTAAATATGATTCCATCTTACGTAGATGTAATATTTCCTGAAATCATTCATATAGGTTGCTCAGAAAGAAATCACAGTCATGGCATGATTTCAGACATATTACTTACATTGTTTGCTCTATGTTTGTCAACAATCTTGGTGAATCTTTCAGAAACAATGCCACAACTTCCTCAACAAAATTGGGGCTCGAATCATCCTGTAGTTCTTCCAGCTGGTTAAACTGTTCATCAAGGTAACCCTGCCGGAATAGCAGAAATACATTAGAAGGCAAGACAAAGAATCCCGAAATATAATGAATAATAAATACCATTTGTGTGGTCGCTGCAGGAAAAAATAATTCTCAAATACATGGATAAATCTAGTGGCAGATCTGTTTACAAGCTGTGGGGTCAGCTGACCCCACAGATTTTTTGCAAATCCTCTTAATACATGTGATCATTCTTGTAAAAAAAATATGGAATTCGGTAAAAGTTGTCCAGAGTTACATGTCTGACACCACAGATTTTTATTCCGGCTCTGCCACTGGATAAATCAGAATAATTAGTTAAATATCAAACAAAGTCAGTCCCAGCAAGTGGTTATAGGCTTCAACCTAGCTAAGTATAGCGACCACCTTAATATTTATCAAAGATCAAAGGAAATCAGTTTCAGGAAGTGCTTTTAGGTGTCAACCTGGCTTAGGTATAAAGAGCAGCCTAATATATTTTCCTAGAAGATACTAATGTATCATCAAAATGATCCTAGCCTATGATTATTCCGTAAAGTTTGAAAAAACTTAATTTTTTATTTATTCTCAAAGGAATAGGACAAAGAAAGTAAAGAAAGTGGTTCCTATTCAGATGGTCTATTACATCCTTGCCCATATATCTACTTAAAGTTCATTGCTATGATGCATTCAGCATGCACATGCGATGTAGAAAAAAGAGTTGCATAACTTTTGGATGGTAAATAGGTTCCAAGTTGGTGTGGACCCCGTTAGACCAAATTACAAACCAAATGAGTTATGCAGTTGCAGCGAAGTTAAATTTTGAAACAGTACGAGTGAACGATCCATTGATCATCACCACAGAGATAAAGTACTTAATTACCATGAATAAACTACATGTATTTGAAAATAAAAATAATGTAGATCAATTTATTTTCAGAGCCTCAGTGGACTATTTCATGTGGAAACATCAGAGGCCATCATTCCATCAGAAGACAAATAATGACCAGAGTAATTTTACCAACAAGTTATCCTGTAAAAACTTGCAGCTCTGGGGAAAAGTTCATAATAGGTGCAGCACAGTAATTATAAACCCAAATTTTACGTAAACAGAAGGAAAACCAATAAACCTGATCAAAGAAACTTTTCTTCATGAAGGTAATTTGGCGACGCAAATTTGAGTAGTCCATAGTTGGCGCTTAGATATCAGTACAAGCAGGCAGAGAGAACTGAGATGGCTGCAATGAGGCATGCAAACTGAAGGAGGGTGTATATATAGAGGGGAACAGAATATTATTTATAACATGCAAAATATTTATTTTAATTGATAATGTCCTCCTGTGAGCAGAGCATAACAAAAAGACAAAGCACTTTTCTTTCCATAAAATTGCTGAAATAAAAACCCAACTACAAATGCTGCAACTTGATCTATGAGTTCTCTTCCAGTTCGTTTGTGTGGTTTACACCCTAGACAGCAAAAGGGTTTCAGAATATGATGACGCTGCAAAAAGGAAATGTGCAAAATTAAAGTGCCCTAGAACTTGTTCCCAATCAAGCAAACCTAGAAATGAGATAAATAAACATTTCTAGATAGGACATATATATCCAGTTACACTGTAAATCATTTACAAATAAAGAAACTATATCCACCATTGAAATCAACAAAGTATGTGCAAATAAATGTCCGAGAACAGGGACCCACCAATCTCACTATTATACCATTCGGCTTAACGTAAGGAGAACGGATTCACCAAATCTAAGAATTCTAACTTTACAAGATATTTTCCACAAATAAGTTGCTGGAGGCATTTCAACGTATTTTTTATAACTGAATTTCACTGTCTACTTAATGACATCAACCGCTGAAATTCCTTGCGAGTAATAAACAGAAAGAAAAATTCCTTTAACTTTATTAAATAACAGATAGTTGGGAGCACTAAACTGTGGGACAACTTTCTAAGGATTGGTTCTTGACAAACTAAAAGGGTTTACACTGGGTTCAGGACTGAAGCTGCTTACAATGTTACACAGATTAATCTCCAAGGAATAATCGATGTATCCTGGAAAATCAACTCCTTGTTAAATATAAATACAAGGCTAGCCCCTTTCCATCAGTTCGGACTTTTGGTCTATATGGCTAGTGCAACAATTCTATATGGTATCAGAGCCACGAGGTCTTGAGTTCAAGACCCTGCTCGCGCAGTTTTTTTTTTTAAAAAAAAAAGATTCTGCGGCCTGCACCGAACCCACGCTAAGGACTAAAATAGCCTAGACGTGAGGGGGAGTGTTAAATATAAATACAAGGCTAGCCCCTTTCCATCAGTTCGGACTTTTGGTCTATATGGCTAGTGCAACAATTCTATACTCCTAATACATACTAAATTTTCTTGGAGCGTAGAAATTTGTCATCGTCAATGAGTATACAACTACAACACTCGAATGCCATGGATGATTGGATTGGTTGGTACTGGCAGAACAGAAACAGGAACTTGACACTACAAGAAAAAAAGGTGGTGAATCAGACAATGATTGGAGAAACCTTTAAAAGTTAGAAAGTGGCCGTTATAAGTCACTAGACAACTGTTAAAGTAACTTATAAAAAATATAGGAATAGTGGAAACTAAAACATCGCACAGAATCATCAAATGTAAAAGAAAGAAAAGGTACGCCAATTACAACATTGAATGTGTTTACCAAATCTGGTACATACATGTATGCATATCTAGGATAGTAGGATTATCAACATTGATGAATTAGTAAGAGCACTAATCTTCCTATAATTAAATAAGTTCAATTGTAAAAAGATCTACAAGCATCTCGGATGCAAGAAAAGGATCATCATCTGATGAACCAAAGGAGCTCAACTATCGGCTCCTTTTCTCCACATCTGACATATCCTGAAATCTGTAAAGGCTAACAGCAAAGATTGGGTGTGGTGTAACCAGCATATGGCGAAACAGGGATCCTACAAAAAGGAAGAAGAGAAACAGTGTCATCACCATGCTTTCACACTGAAATTAAAATGGAAAACTGGACGATAGAAAGGAAGATGCATGGTGGGCAGGAAATTCCCCCTTTATTCCACTTCATACAGACAAGGATGGATAAACCTTTCCAGTAGCTACTCCCATGGTTTTTTGGTTATAATTGTGTATTTAATTTGTTTGTTTTGTCCCATCCACTACTTTCGACAAATGCTGAAAAAGAAAAGGAATAATGCATAATTGGAGCGGTGATAACGACTTCTTGGTATCTCTACAGGATAGTGATAAGAGAATCTTAACCTGGAACAGCATATTAAAACGACAGATATTGGTTTAAATGGTAGTGTCAGTAAAGTTCTTATCTTGGCGAATCATGACAACAAGATGCATAGCAAACACTAGCCGCAGAGAACAAATCTGATCACAGAGCAAGAGGTGGCAAAACTGTTGCATCACTACTCTGGCAATTGCAAGAATCGTTGCACTGCTTTCTGCATGTGCACCTTGCAATGCATATTCCAAAACACGCATATTACCAATCACATAAAATATGAAGCAAGGAGAGATGACATCAAAGCAGGACACTAAGCAAAGCTTTACATGTAAAGCTAGATTTTTTTTTTTTTTTTTTTGAGAAATGCATCTAAAGCTAGACTTGGTGCAGGATCATGTTTCATATCTGTATTCTGCAGGACTGGATCCTGCCAGAAAATTCAATTAAGAGTGACAACATAAAAATCAACCAAGGAGCCCTTGCATAAAGATGAAAATTTGTTCCAACTTCCAACACATCTGCTCACGCCCATTGAGCCGCAGATGTGATATACACTCAGGGGCCATCTTACATTGGGACCATTTCTAACTTTTGTATGGGACCCTTTTAGTATTCACTGTTACCTGGCTAGTTTCACTCTCTTGGGTGTGAAGTTTCACATAACCAAATTGTCTTGTTGCCTTGTTGGACCATCTTTTTTCACCAAATGTGGTGGCAAATGTGACATATCACTTCTATAGATAGAAGAATGTTAACTATTGAAAAAATCAAACCAACTCGTTCCTTATCATTCATGAATTGCTCTTCTACTTGTTTTCTGATAACACAAATCTGCTTGTGCTAGTAGCAAGTTACCTGAAAAATTATTAGTAACTTTTCCACTTTGGATTTTTTAGGATGCAGATTAATTTTCAAGCTATAAATTAATATAGGCATCTACCTGTCATAGTCTAAATTATTTGCCTGCTACATGGAAATATAGCAGGTAAGATACCAAGATGCATATGCACATGCTACAGGCAAAACATATTCTGAGACTATTTACGGGCAAGAGATATTTTAATTGACATATGTGCCTCCACTTCTCCGTGACAAAAGGCACAAACCAGGCATTTCATTACCTTAAAAGGGTTTGCACCAGACCAGGCCGGTTGTTAACAAACCTGGCTTACCCGGTTTAGATTGCAGCTGATAGGTTATGTTGATAGGATATATCTAGTGAAACTTCATGGAAACCATCTATTGAAGTTCTAATAGTTACTAAAATGAAAACATGCCATATGTATCGGAGATGATGTTCTACAAACTAGTAAAATTTCAACATCAAATAGAGCGATGTAAATAGAAAAATAAACACACGGAATGCTATCAATGAATATTTCTAACAATCTTAGTAAAAGGGATCCAGGGCTGTCGTAATTGCATACTGCAATCGCCCACGAAGGATCTTTACATGCTGTAAACCCAATATAAGCACACCAAAGAACAATATTCCCTATTCCTTTAACCATCTTCAACGCCCACCATAAGTAATCAACTATCAACATCATCCATAGGCTCATAAACCAGTATTTTTTTTTTACTAGGCCAGAGGTAGGGGTGGAATTAGTTGACTAAAACCCGAACATGTTGAATGCATACGAATAACCAAGGCAAACCCAACCAGAAAACAACGAAACAACCTACGGCACTGCACGCCAAGAAGCAGTAACGGAGGACTGTCGCGTTAGCTGGCCAGATCGCAGTATGGGTAATAGATTCCGACTATTGAGGGGAGCAGGAGCAAATCTCCGACGACATGATCTCTAAAATGCAGCGGCGAAGATGACGGCCGCACGAAGTTGGTTCGGGCGAAGACAAAGAAATAAGCACACACCGGTTACCAGTCGCCTCCGGTGGCATCCGCGGCGGGGGAGCTCCCGGCGTTGGCGTGTCCGACATGGTGGTCGAAGGCGGCAGTGTGAAGCGGCAGGAGAGAGGGGGGAAACACCGAAGACTGGAGCGGAAGGTGCGTCCATCGATTTGGGGGCGGAGCAGGAAGAGTTCAGCCGTTCGATTGGTGAATAAACGACGTGAAATCTATTCCATGCCTGGGCACTCTCGCGTCTTAGGCCGTCTCCAACGTAGAAATAAGAGGAGGGATTAAGGAAAAAAGTGGTTTTAAAATCTGTCCTTATACATTGTGGCATTAGACCTTACGGTCAAAATCTTAAAAACCACCCATACCACTATGGCCTAGCCATAAGAAATTTAATAAAGCAAAACAATGTTTCTCTCACCTACTTTACACTGTTTGCCTTTAGCAATTGGTCAAAAAATCTGTTACGTGGGCTCCACCTTAAGGTCTAGCTGAACCTTAAACATTGTGAGGTTTTTAGTCTGTTATACATATGCTGTGGGGTCCAGCTTATGGTCTGAGTTGAACTTAGACATTGGAGATGCCCTTAGAAAGTGCTCACCGTGTGTGCCGTCCGATCGAAAAAGACCGATCAAATTTTGGGAAACATCAAGTTCCCTTCACTTCTCGCCCACGTTTCTGCTTTCCCCGTCCTGTCCTCGTCTCCTCCTTAAAATCGGTCGTATCTCTAGCGATTTCCTTCGGCGTTGATGTCCATCTACATGGCAAGCCCAACCCTCTGTTGGTTGCTGTCGATTTGACCGTGTGGCGCGACGGATTTCGCGAATTTGTTCGATGCATCTGCGGGATGGAAGGGGGGCGAGCTTGTTGGAAGGGAGCGGACAAAGGGAACCATGGAAGAGCGTCTTTTTTTTTTTGCGAAAACGCAAAAGCTTTGCGTTTCATTGCATTGATAGAAAGAGAGTTAATATACAAGCCTTGAGAAAGGGCACCCACACAGTACAACTCAACCCATGGCTCCAGGCCTAGCCTAAGGTAGAAGCTTTCCGAGGTTTTTCGCCCCCGCCTGCACCCAATCCCGCGCCAACGATTTGATGGTAGCCAAAAGGGCGCCGATTGAAGGGCTCGCACTGTCGAAGACCACCGAGTTACGCTGTTTCCAGATCCACCAGGCCGTAAGCATGATAAGCGAAGAGGTGCCTCTGCGAAGCGGGCGAGGGATGGAATGCAACGTCATGGACCACCAGCTAACGAAGTCATCCTCGACATTCGGGGGGCCCAGGGGAGTTCGGATCCAGGATAGCACCTCAAACCAAATCGTTCTGGAGAATGGGCATCCTGTGAAGATATGACTGATGACTCCCAAGTGCAGGAGATCAATTGTAGTACCTTTCGATAAGTATTTGAGTGTCGAACCCACGAGGAGCTGAAGGTAAGCTATCTATTCTCTAAAGCCCTATAACCCTCTTATATGGTTGTTTATGCAAAGCAATAAGTTTGACTAAAAGGAACTAACTAATTAAAAGCAAGTGACGTGGAGTGTGGTTTGTCTAGTAACTAGTGAAGCAAGTTTAAAATGCAAGTAATCCTAAAGCAAGTTTCTAAAGTAGCAAGCAGCAAATATCTCAAGTATCTCAAGGATCTCAAGGGAGCAAGTGTTCTAGCAATAGGTGCTTCATTCGTGTGGTTGTCACAATTAGTGAAGCACATGTTTTAGTCTTTGTTGTTTCTTCTAGGAAGGAGCCATGAATAGGTATAGTCAAGTAAATGATCTACAACCCCTTATGATGGATCATGTGGCCAAGTAAATGACTTCACAAGATTGATTAAGACATAAAGTCCCACCATAGCCTTACGTTCTAAGGTCCCCTATATATATCCCCCAATAACTTAACTTTGTGGCTCGGTCTCAGGTTACTGTCACTCCCAAGTCACCACCACTCCATTATGCTACCGGTGATCACCTTACATGCATTCCCCAACATATGCGTGCACTCATATATTGTACATAAAGACAATCATAGAAGATAACAAACTTGTATGCAACCAATCAACGAAACTATTTCACCATTGCCAAGAACAATTCACTACTCAAACATAGACGGGGAGACACAATACATCAAGGGAATATAGTATTGCATCATACATCGTGTTTGCCAAGAGATTACAGTGGAGAGATGGATCTGATCTTGCTGTAGATGTTGATGATGAACACGCCGGAGGGGTGTGGAGCCCTCCGGGGGTGATCCCGGCGGCGTTTCCCCCCTCCGATCTTCTCCGGCGGCAGCCTTCTGTCTCTATGTTTCGTGGTTTCGTCTCTCGGCGCCGCCTCCTCCTCGAAAAGGCCAGGGGACCCTTTATATAGTCGTTTTTAGGTCACGAGACACTCGGGAGAAGAAAGATCGACGGCATCGGAGCCACGGGGGCAAAAAGGGGGCCTCTCACGCGGCCAAGGAATCTGGCCGCGTGGAGGGTCCTCTTTGCCACCTGGTTGGCCTTTTGGCCCTCTAGTTTGGCCCATGGTCTTCGTCTCAAAAATTCTAAACCGTGCTCTTTGGCCTTGCCCTTTTTGGAGTCCCGAATCTTCCGGAAAGTTTGAAACACTAAAAAGTACGTTTTCTGGAAAAACAGGGTTAGAACCAAAAGAAGGGGGATTGTTTAGAAAATCCTCCAAATCATTATAAAACATGAATATAAGTTGCTAATATGTAGGAAAAACAAGTAATAACATGCAAAGTTCATGTATGCATTTTACATGCATCAACATCCCCAAGCTTAACCCATGCTCGTCCTCGAGTATGAAGGTGATAAAACTAACATGGACTTTACATATTGAAACAAGCATGGGATATCAAGGAGGATTATTCATGCTACATATAATCAAATGATTAATACTAGAAATGAGTAGCAATATACAATTCATGTTGTAAGAAATATCAAATATGCAAGCAAAGATGCTTCATGAAAGTTCACAAAGTGTATAATGAAATAAAAGCACTATGGACCAAATTCATACACAAAATGAAAAATAAAATCCTATATTGGTCAAAGAATAGCATAATGGAAAATAGAAAATATGGTGGACACTTTAGAGAAAATTGAGTAAAGGTAAAACATGATCAAGTCTTATTTAGCCTCTAAATTATGCAACTAAAATTACTAATTGAAATGTGGTATCCATTGATCTAGGACTCTCATTGCCCCTTTATCACTAGCATCTTAAATGGTGAATGTTGAAGTAATGTGAATGACAAGGTGGTTGAAAGCCTCATGCCACGTGAGTATGAAAACCTACTCCATGATTACTCAACTTAAGATTCCTAATAAGCTTTGTACAATCATAATAAGTATTAATGACATCATAGAGAACCGCAAAGAGGTACCTCTTGCCCCATGACATGGAAACAAGCCCATGTCACAATGACAAGACAAACAAACGGAGTAGACTCATCATCCTTTTTATTTTCATTCACTATTATGCATAGCTTCTTATTTTATTGTAGGATGTGTTGTAGAGTCACTCAAGCTGTAAGTAAATTTCCACCATGATAAAGCATGGCTTGGGTTAGCGGCCCAATGCGTTTCTCTAGTCATATAGATACTTACTCATCAAAACTTACTATTCCTCTATTTCATTTCGGCATGGCAGGAGTCCAAAAACAAAAGTACATGATATCAACCAAATGTAAATTTTTGTGCAATGTTGAAAGTTTTCCGGTGATACACGTTTATAGCTAGCTCCCAACCACACACTTGTCAAACGCAAAACTTGTGGCTCCCATTATTGGGTCATGTTTATTAGATGCATAAAAAGTAAAGTGTGCCTTCAAAAGTTCGTGAGAGTCCTATCCCAAGTTCAACCCATGACAATTAATAAAGTGAATATCTTAATTTAGAACATAAATAACACAATAACATGGTGAACATACTCGGAATATCAATGAAGCTAATGGGAAGATATGGTGGACTCACGGGAAATACTTGGCTAAGGAGTGTTGGAAACAAGTTTTTACTTGTTGGAATTTTTAAATTTTTGGCTAGCAAGAGGGAGATAGTTGACCAGATACTATGCATGCATATGTCCATAGAACTACTCATTTCATGACAAACTAAATAAACCAGCAATTAACATCAAGGACATGAATAAGAGATAGCTCAAGACAACATTATTGCAAATTTCTACACATAAAAAGCCTATAAATCATGCAAACATATGTAGCTCTTCAAATCAACCATGGCATCCCTATTCCAAGTCATAATACTAGCATCCAATACATTCCAACCCCAAACTCTAGTAGCTCAATCTCATATAAAATGATGGGTGTGGTCTTATCAAAACAAAAATAAAAACAAAAACTAGACGCTTCAAGTCTCTACGATAAATGTTTTGCTTAGAAAAACAGAAAGTAGACGTGTGCTAACCAAAAGATTGTAGCTCCAGTGGGGTGTTCATCATATCCCCAAGCTTATGGTTTTCACCATTCTTGGATGTCTTGAGGCACAGCTCCTCTATTCCCTGTGAAAAAACTTCACAAAACATGTTTCTCTCATTCTTTTTCTGTGGGGTGAGATTAGTAAGGACAAACAAATCACATGCTTGCTGTGCAAAATTCCAAATCAAATGCTCCAGTAGATAGAAAATAAGGTTCATTATGTTTTATGTTCACTATCTTGCTTGAAAGAATCATGGAAATTCGATTCCCAAGCCCAAAGAGTGCATAAAACAAAAGAAGGCAGAATCTGTCCAGAAAAGAAATAGCAGCAAAACGAACGTTTTTCCCTAAGCTAGACTCGTCAAAAAATTAAGACAATTTTTGTGCTTACAGAGGAAGAAAAGTTGCAGAACATAATAAAAAATTAGCTCAATCCGACATACCAATAAAAAACGTAAAATCATACGGTGAGCAGACTCGTGCTGAAACAGAAATTTCATGCACTAGGATAGCAACTTATAAGTCCAAATGGGTTTGACTTGACTCTTTATTGAAAACTCCAGAATTAAAACAAAAAAAACTAATCTCTTGAGACAGCAAGAGGACACTAGGAAAATCCAAACAAAAACAACCGGGTTGCCTCCCGTAAAGCGTTTTCTTTATAGCCATATAGCTAGGCTTTACTTACTTAACATCATGATGGTTGGAGTGAGGTGGCTCGGCATCCCCAAGCTTGGATTCTTGTAATTATTTGATACATGTAGGGTGAGCCCAGGGGTACATCCCCAATATTGATTGGTTGTCCCTCTTGATCTTTGTTCATCTCACTCAACTCTTCCTCCTAAAAATTCTTCTTACACAAATCTCAACATAAAACTTGATTAGAGGGGTTAGTGCCTCCATAAATAAAATCCACATAGGTATAGCAAAGACACATCATGAGTTGATTCTAAATATTAACTAATGTTACTACAGTTGTGCATTGCTCCTTGATCAAAAGAACCACACAAAACACAAGTAATGAGAGCAATGCAAAATAAAGACATAATCTGCCAAAAACTAAACAGCCCGTAAAGAGTGAATTTTTAGAGGCACTTAAGTTGCTCAAATCAGAAAACTTTAAACTAATTAAATATGTAGTGATAACTAAATATTGCTGTCGTAAATTACCAGGTCAAAATTCCACTTCTGTGATTTTAAACATTTTTCGCAGTGAAGTTCAGGAATCTGTTTTCTGGACAGCTAATTACTATTGTTTAATCCTATCTCTCATATAAGATTATTCTTGCCATTTATGATGATAAATAAGACAGAAATGTGATGTTACAGTAGTGAACTAATATTTTTATTGTTTTTAGCTTTGGAAAAAGTTTTAATGATAGAGACTTTGCAATGGTTTCATTGGCATGAACAACACATGTTCAAGGTCGACCCAACCTTCTCCATTACTCATCCTTCTCATTTACTTTCCCAAATTTTTTTATAAAATGAAAATCTTAAACTAAATGATACATAACAGTAGGTAAAGGCGTTTTACATGTTGTAAAGACATAAATGTGTTCTCAAACCGAATAGGAAATTAAAGCATAAGGAACACACCAAAAAAATATTAAACAATTTATTTTTAAGTCTAACCCATTTCCTATGCATTGGCATTTTGTAATGAAACAAATAAAAGAAGCACATAATAGCAAGCATAGAAAGGTAGATCAAGTGCAACTTCAATACTTTCAGCATAAAGAGGGGAAACTTAATATTGTTGAAATATGTGTAACCATGTTTCCCTCTCTCATAATAATTTTCAGTGGCATCATGAATAGATTCAATAATATGAATATCACATAAAACATTCTTATCATGAGCCACATGCATAAAAGAATCACTACTCTCCACATAAGTAAAATTCTCATTAGTGATAGTGGGAGTTAAACATTCATAATTTTCATTGCAATCATCATATATAGGAGGCATAGTATCATCAAAGTGAATTTTCTCCTCCAAGCTTGGGGAACTAGAAATATCATGCTCATCAAAACCAACTTCCCCAAGCTTAAAACTTTCCATAGAATCGGCAAGTATATCATTTTTATCCTCAATAGTAGGGGGACTAAAAATATCATATTCATCAAGACAAACTTCCCCAAGCTCAAGGTTTTCCTTAGCAATAAAGGTGTTCAAAGAATTAGTACTACCACAAATATGATTGTTGTGCAAATAATTTTTCAATTTCTCCTCAAACACTTCATGTCCTAATTCAAGGTAGATATTATACAGTTCTAAAATTGTTTGGTTGTTTTCCATTTTATAATTTTTTTTTGTGTTTTAGGTTTATATGTTAGTATGCAATGCAAACAAGAATAAAAGCTTAGCACAACGCTCCCCGGCAACGGCGCCAGAAAAGTGCTTGATGACTCCCAAGTGCAGGAGATCAATTGTAGTACCTTTCGATAAGTATTTGAGTGTCGAACCCACGAGGAGCTGAAGGTAAGCTATCTATTCTCTAAAGCCCTATAACCCTCTTATATGGCTGTTTATGCAAAGCAATAAGTTTGACTAAAAGGAACTAACTAATTAAAAGCAAGTGACGTGGAGTGTGGTTTGTCTAGTAACTAGTGAAGCAAGTTTTAAATGCAAGTAATCCTAAAGCAAGTTTGTAAAGCAAGTTTCTAAAGTAGCAAGCAGCAAATATCTCAAGTATCTCAAGGGAGCAAGTGTTCTAGCAATAGGTGTTTCGTTCGTGTGGTTGTCACAATTAGTGAAGCACATGTTTTAGTCTTAGTTGTTTCTTCTAGGAAGGATCCATGAATAGGTATAGTCAAGTAAATGATCTACAACCCCTTATGATGGATCACGTGGCCAAGTAAATGATGCACAAGATTGATTAAGACATAAAGGCCCACCATAGCCTTACGTTCTAAGGTCCCCTATATATATCCCCCAATAACTTAACTTTGTGGCTCGGTCTCAGGTTACTGTCACTCCCAAGTCACCACCACTCCATTATGCTACCGGTGATCACCTTACATGCATTCCCCAACATATGCGTGCACTCATATATTGTACATAAAGACAATCATAGAAGATAACAAACTTGTATGCAACCAATCAACGAACTATTTCACCATTGCCAAGAACAATTCACTACTCAAACATAGACGGGGAGACACAATACATCAAGGGAATATAGTATTGCATCATACATCGTGTTTGCCAAGAGATTACAGTGGAGAGATGGAGCTGATCTTGCTGTAGATGTTGATGATGAACACGACGGAGGGGTGTGGAGCCCTCCGGGGGTGATCCCGGCGGCGTTTCCCCCCTCCGATCTTCTCCGGTGGCAGCCTTCTGTCTCTCTGTTTCGTGGTTTCGTCTCTCGGCGCCGCCTCCTCCTCGAAAAGGCCAGGGGACCCTTTATATAGTCGTTTTTAGGTCACGAGACACTCGGGAGAAGAAAGATCGACGGTATCGGAGCCACGGGGGCAAAAGGGGGCCTCTCACGCGGCCAAGGAATCTGGCCGCGTGGAGGGTCCTCTTTGCCACCTGGTTGGCCTTTTGGCCCTCTACTTTGGCCCATGGTCTTCGTCTCAAAAATTCTGAACCGTGCTCTTTGGCCTTTCCCTTTTTGGAGTCCCGAAGCTCCCGGAAAGTCTAAAACACTAAAAAAATACGTTTTCTGGAAAAACAGGGTTAGAACCAAAAGAAGGGGGATTGTTTAGAAAATCCCCCAAATCATTATAAAACATGAATATAAGTTGCTAATATGTAGGAAAAACAAGTAATAACATGCAAAGTTCATGTATGCATTTTACATGCATCAATGACCCATAGTCTCCGGAGTTTGGTCGCATAGGGGACATCTTGCGGGGTGGGGTAAGGCGCGTCTCGCTAACCTCTTCCCCGTCCAGCATCGGTCCATGCAAGCGAGCCACATGAAGAACTTCACCCGAGGGGGGCCCAAGTTTTCCAGACGAGCCTCCAACTTGGCGACTCCATGGCGCCCATGAACATGGGCACGTAGCAAGATTTGGCAGAGTATTCGCCGTCCGCAGTCCAGCGCCAAAGCAGCCGATCCAGCGCCTCGGTCAGCTGAGTACCCTGCAGGAGTCTCCAGGTTTGGACGTACTGCCACAGGGCTAGTGGGGAACATGCACCAGAAATGTCCCCCACCCACTTGCGCTCAATCAGCGCTTCCCTCACCGTCCGGCGCTTCCAGCGCCTCTTTGGTATAAGCGCGAACAAAGCCGGCGCTATCTCCCTAAGCGATCTACCATTGATCCATTTATCCGCCCAAAACAGTGCCTCCGTTCCATCTCCCAGGGACATCTCCGTGGAGGTGTCGAAGATGTCGTGTTCGATCTTGGAGAAGTGCATATCCAGCTCCTTCCAAGGCCTGTCCACGTCGGTGCGCTTCCTCCAAAGCCAGCGCACCCGAAGACTCACGGAGGTGCGGAACAGATCCGGAATGCCAAGGCCCCCTAAGTGCAACGGATGGTAAACTCGGGACCAGTTCACGTGGCAGTGCCCTCCCTACGCCTCCGCCCTTCCCACCCAAAGGAAGTCGCGGAAGATTTTCTCCATCTTTTTTAGGAACCTCTTGTTGACGCTAAGAACCATGAGTTGGTGCAGGGGGATCGCTGCTAGGACCGCCTTGATCAGCACGAGCCGTCCCGCTCTAGGCATCATAGCCGCCTTCCACGAGGGGAGTTTGTCCGCCAGTCTGTAGAGTATAGGCTTCAGCGACTCACCCGACGGTTTGCGCAGACCCAGGGGAATCCCCAGGTAGATCACCGGGAATTGGGCGGTCTGGCACCCAATCGTCGCAGCTTCCAAGGCGGTCTCCTCCGCCGAACACCCAATTGGGGACACCGAGCATTTTGCGAAGTTGGTGCGTAGCCCTGAGGTGTCTCCGAAAAGCACGAGAATCTCCCAAATCGCTCGCAGCTCCTGCGGGTCCGGGTGGCAGAAGATGATCACCTCGTCCGCGTAGAGTGAAACAGGTGTAGTCGAGTTGTGATGGGACAGCCGCCGGAGGATTCCCAGCTCCGCGGCTCTAAACAACAACCTATTCAGCATGCGCATCATGAGCACGAACAGCTGGGGGGATAACGAGTCACCCTGTCTCAATCCTCGCCGGTCCCAGATCGGGGGCCCCGGCTCTCCATTGAGCAACATCCTAGAGCTCGCGGAGGACAACAGAATGGCCACCCATTCGCGGAATCGCGGTCCGAACCCAAGTTTCCGAAGGACCTCAAAAAGTAGTCCCCACGACATCGAGTCAAATGCCTTCGCAATGTCCAGTTTGAGCATCACCCTGGGCTCCTTTCCTCTATGAAGCAACCTCGCCGTTTGCTGCACCAGCATGATGTTATCATGGATGCATCACTTATGAATGAACGCGCTCTGGTTGTGCTCTACCAGGTTCCCAAGGATCGGGGCCAGCTGAAGAGACAGAGTCTTGGCGATCAACTTGGCGAAGATGTGAATCAAGTTGCTGGGACAGAAGTCCCCCACAGCCGCCGCGTCCGGGCGCTTGGGTAGCAGAATCATCAGTGCCTGGTTCAACCCTTGGAAGCCTCTAGCGCTCATCGAGAAAAACTTCTCGAAAGCCGCCATAAGATCGTCCTTGATGACTCCCCAACAGCTTTAAAGAAACTCGGTTGTGAACCCGTCCGGACCAGGCGCCTCCCCGTGGGGAAGTCGCCTCACCACCTGCCACACCTCCTCCTCCGTGAACGAGGCGTCTAGTGCAGTAAGGTCCAGCTCGGGGTGCAGCCCCAGGAACTCCAAATCCAGGGAGAATTCGCGGTCCACCGCAGTGCCAAGGAGGGACTCGAAGTGTCTGAAAATAGCACCGGCCATCTCGCCATGATCTGAACACTACACTCCGTTCACCTGGATGTTGCGGATCAAGTTCTTCTGGCTCCTGAAGGAAGCGTGTTGATGGAAGAAAGTTGTGTTCGCGTCTCCCTCGGAAAGCCACGCGATCTTAGCCCGTTGCCGAGACATGGTGCGTTCCAGAGAGGCCAGCCCCAAATGTGTCTGTCTCAGCCTTGCTCGCAGCGCCCTCTCAAGCCCCGAAAGCTGGCGAGTCTCCCTAGCGGAATCCAGCCGTAACACCACCTCTCTCGCCACTGCGAGCTGCAGCTTGATGCTCCCAACCTTTTTGTCACTCCAACTACGGAGGTGGCGCGTCGTGCGTTTAAGCTTGGCCTGCAACCTGCAGAAAGGATCTGGGTTCCCGTCGATGACCTTCCAGGCTGACCGGACCACATCCTGGAACCCGTCGAGCCTCACCCAAAACTTTTCGAAATGGAAGCGTCTGCGCCCCGCTACCCGTGAAGTGCAGTCTAAAAGCAAAGGAAAGTGATCCGCCACCACCGAGGCCAGGCACGTGAGCGAGCATTGCTCAAAGAGCTCTTCCCAGTCGGAGGTACAAAACACTCGGTCGAGCCTGACCAGCGTAGGGGTGTCGCGCTCGTTAGACCACGTATATCGTCTACCCTGAAGATACACCTCCTTCAGGAGGCAGTCACGTAGCAAGCGACGCATCCTCCCCATCATCCGCCTGTTGAGGTTGCCATTATTCTTGTCCTCGTCCTTGTAAATCATGTTGAAACCCCCACATAACACCCATGGTCCCGTCCTCGTGGAGCGCACGTCGCGCAGCTTTGAGAGGAATGCTATCTTAGCAGCGTCCTCCTGAGGTCCGTAGACATTCGTAAGCCACCAGTGAGGGCCAACTCCCCCAAGCGGGGACACCCTTGCCGTTATGGAGTAAGTATCGACCTGTGCGGATTCCAGGCAAACTTTCGAGCTCACCCATGCCACAAGGATCCCCCCGCGTGTCCCCACAGCAGGCAAGAAGAAGTACGCATCAAAGTCTGCCCCTAGGGTCTCCATAACAATCGAAAGAGATACAACCGCCAACTTGGTCTCCTGAAGGCATACAATGGTAGCGCCAACCGAGGCAAGGAGGCATCTAGTGTTTGACCTACGAGCGCGGTCATTAAGGCCTCACGCGTTTAACACCACCAATCTGGGTTCGTATAACATAGGTACGAACTAACACCCTAGAGCAGTCACGGGGGAGATCACGCCTCCACCGGGCTCCCACCCCTCGGCACTACCACGCCTGGAGAGCAGCCACCCTAGAAGGACTCCATGTTCCACCCATACAGCTCCCCGATGGCCAGCACCATGTCATCCTCTAGCTGCACCTCGAACATCTTATGATAGGCTTCCAACGCTTCTGAGGATGGCGCGCCGTCGCTGCCTATCAACCCTAGCTTGCGCATTAGAACCCGCTGGGCCCGCTGCTCTGCGTTAAGACCACCTGGCTGCTTCGCAATACGACCACTACGGCGGGGCTGAAAGTCCAACTCCGCCAGGCGGCGACGTAGCGGAGGGGCCTGAAGAAGGGCCTCAGAGCGTGCCTTGGCCGCCGCCAAGAAACCACCCAGGGTGCGCGGGACCGCGGCAGCAACCTCCCGAGAGGGGACAATAGCCCCTCAGACGTATGTCACTGGCAGGGAGGCGAAGCGTGGGACGGAGGGTGCCGTGAGCTCCGAACCGGCATCAACACGACCAGGCGAGGGGTCCGCCCACACAATGGTGGGGGAAACCTCCGCCGAAGCAGACCGCACCGAAGAGGCGGGCTCTGGTGTGCGTAAGATGGGGGATCCCTCATCCTCGGACGGACCACCCGAGGCGCCAGGGGCTGCCCCACCTGCAATAGACATGCGATGGCCCAGCGGCGACCCGGCCCAATCCATACCCACTAACGGGCTCGACCGAACCGGCGCCGCGGCAGTGGGTAGCACCCCGTGGGGGGTTGCTGTGTCCTGCCCAGCCGGCCCGTCCGCGCTTCCCGGCCCACCCAAGTGGCCCAGCGCATCCAGCAGCTGAGGGGAGCCTGGCTCGCTGCGGCCCACCCGCGCCCGCTCGCTCTCCGTACGCAGCGTAGACAGGACCAGGTCAAAAGGCGCTGAGGGGAGCCCACCAACGCTCTGCGCCAACTGCACCCTCTCTTTCTCCTTTTCCACGTCACCCTCATCGTCCTCTTCCTCGGCCGTACGCCCAGGGACAGGAGAGAGGGAGCAGTCACCATTGGAAGCTCCCTGGAAGGTGCGGGCACACAGCGGCTGCTCACCCTCCCCCGGAAACACCTGCACCTCTCCCACCCTAAAGCTGCACTCTGACATCACCGACTGGCCGCGAACGTCCTCGACGACCAAGGAAAGCGCGGGAGCGGCCCCTCCAACGGGCGGAATCGCGTCGCGACGAGCGCGTCGGCGCACGCTTTCCCTCCTCCTTTTGCGCTGGCGTCGTGTCAGGGCGAGCGTGCCCTGCGGCAACGGCCCCACGACGATCCCCGAGGCCAGCACGACGGGCCCGCCATGCTGGCGCGCGCCGTACGGACGCTGCGGCCCAGTGTTGCCGCGAGCCCCCAGCGAATCCCGCGCGCCGCCCCCACCGGACGGAGCGCCGCCGTGTCCCGAGTCCGCGGCCCCGGGGAGTAGTCGCGCCTCGTGCACATCTCCTCCACCGGCGAGAAATCTCCATGGCGCTTGTAGTCCACCGCCCTTGTCACCTTGATCCGGAGAGGGTATACCAGGGTGGGGATCACCGGCGGTGACACCAAGGACGCCGGCGCAGCGAGTTCCTCCTCGGACGGTGGCTCGCACGGCTCCGGGACGTGAAAGTCCATCTCCGGAGGGATCGCCGCCACACCCGTGCACCTTGCCGAGACCCTCAACGCCGACATGTCGCTGCGGTTGCGGCAGTCCGGGTGCAGCCGCTCCACCCACTCCGCCGGCGCGAGGATGGTCTCCGCCGCGTCCACGCCCCAGCAATTATCGGGAAGACCAATAATCGCCACATCCACCCTCACCGCCAGCGCACCTGCCGCCGCCCGCGCACGCCGCGTCCAGGGGCGAAGACGGAGGCGCACCGCCGGCATCCGGACGAACGGATCCACCAGCACCCTGTCGCGGTCACCGCGTTCGTCGAAGAACAGGAGAAAACTGCCATCTTGGTGCGGGATTACGGAGAAAGCTCCCGGCTCGAACTCGTGCAGCTAGATGATCGCCTCCCACACCCTCGGCACCGACAGCGGCCGCCGTGAGCCGTCATCAAACGCCATCACCGCGTTTTCTAACTCCTCCTCCAACTCATCGACGCGCCGCGAGCGGTTGAAGAAGCAGGCCGGCCGTCGTGCCCTCCCAGGCTCCTCGTCGCCGCGCGGCAGCCCCCTCGTCGACAACGACATCGCGGCCAGCGGGACGACCGCCGTCTCAATCTCCCTCCGAAACCTCGGTTTCGACGGCGCGCCGGCCTCCGCCCGCGTCACCACAGGGCGGGGAGGTGGGGGTGGGAGGTGAAAGAGCATGGTTCCCCCATGTGTGGTTTTGGTAATTGATGAAAATCACTATGGACTAATGGTTGCATTGAGCTATACTTGTAGAGTTTGTCCATAGGCAATGCTTTATGTCCATGTGTTGGATTCAATATAATCAAGTGGTGACCAAGGTGCTATTCATGTGAATATCCCAAGTTCGGTCATGAGAGAGTTGAGCATATTGCAAGTATGTCTTGAAGAAGAATATTGTGTGAACATTCATCTTTACCTTCAAGACATCATTATTATGAAGAGAGAAGAAAAGATAAAAGGTTTATCAAGTATGTCTTTAGGAAGAATATTGTGTGAACATTCATCTTTACCTTCAAGACATCATTATTATGAAGAGATAAGAAAAGATAAAAGGTTGATCAAGGCAAAGTGCTAAGCGATGGTTAATATTGATCAACTCACAAAGCAAGAAGATGTACCATGTGGTATCATGGTATAGTAAGTAATTGTTCATATAGCTTTGTGTTCTAACCCATTATATGTGCGTGTGGTATATCTATGTGGGGTTAGGTATATTTCCATGGCCTTGCATCAAAAGGAAGATTTCATATAGTCCATGGTGGATGACGTCAAGTTGTGGTCATCATCAAGTTCGAGAAGTGCAAGTTCAAGGGGAGCATATTGAAGAGATCACATTATTGAAGCTTGCCACTCTTTTGGAGATAATGTTCAATTAAAGATGTACTTAAAAGAGCATCTCCCATAGTTGCATATGGGGGAGAAATATTTGTGTCTTCACCAAGCAAAGCGAAATCAAGAAAGGTGTTCCATCTTGAGGAGGTCAAGATCTTCATGATCTAGCTCAGGTGGAATGATCAAGGCAAAGGTATGATCTTTATAGGTTTTCTATTTTACCGGTCTCATAGCATTAGGAGGGAGACTGGGTTATAGGATAGATAACCGTACTATCAAGAGGGGCTGTCATATTAGCAACTTGATCGCATCACTCGGAGAGAGCTCAAACCTTTGCATACTTGGCATAATCTTTCTTGGTTCTTATTTGTGTTTTCTCCATGTGTGGTTTTAAATCTTGTCATGTGCTTCAATACAAGCTCAAGTTCATCAAAAACGGGTTTCGCATGAAAAACTTATTGCGTTTTTGATATTTGAGGTTTTACCGATTGTTCCTTTATAGAGAGGTAAAAACTTTCATCATTTGGTTTTATCATCCAATTATGGACTATGATTTTTCTTTGCATAATCTTGTAGTTATCGTTCTTGCGATTTCAACGAGCCCAAGATCATCAAAAACGAAGTCCGGATGCAAAAGATATCGCGTTTTTTGTGAAGGAGATTTTCTGGAAACTCGGAGGCCGGCCTCAGGCCGGGGTGGGCTCCCTAGGCCGGACACCTAACAGAACCGACCGGCCTGTAGGCCGGCCTGGCCGGCCTGGGAGGCCGGGGTGGCGCAGAATTCCCCCAACGGGCTGATTTTGGAGGCCTATAAAAGGGGCCTTCTTCCCCAATGGTTCCTCACCTTTTTAGCAAGTTTTCCCCCACCATTGTTGACCATTTGGAGCTTGATCTCTCTCCATTCCTCCATGATTCTTGCCTCCAATTAGTGGGAAAAGAGAGAGGAGATCTAGATCTACTATTCCACCAATCCATCTCTCCTCTTAGTGAGGGGAAAGTCTTTGGATCTAGATCTTGTGGATTCATTTGTTGAGTTCTTCCTTGTTCTTCCTCTCTTCTCCCCCCATAGCATTTGTTGCTTTGGTGGGATTTGAGCACTTCTTGTGTTCTTGCCATTGCATAGGTTTGCATCGGTTTGAGTTCTCTACAAGGATTCGTTCGAGTGAAAGGTTGAGAAGCTTGTTACTCTTGGGTTCTTAGAGTGCCCTTGAGCTTGTCCTCTTGGGTACTTGGAGTGCCCTAGACGTTTGTTGTTGTCGGAGTTTTGGTAGCTCCGGACCTTGTTGTCCCGGAGTTTTGGTGGCTCGGGACCTTGTTGCTATCTCGGAGTTTTTGGTGGCTCGCGGGATATTGTTGGGAGCCTCCAATTGAGTTGTGGAGATTGCCCCAACCTTGTACGGGATCGGTGACCGCCCTAAAAGGTCCCATAGTGGATCGTGGCACTCCGCATTGGTGGAGGCACGAGGAGAATAAGGTGAGCCATTGGGCGCTTGGAGTCATTGTGACTCCACACCTCTCCAACGGAGATTAGCTTCCATTGGGAAGTGAACTTCGGGATAAATCATCGTCTCCTCGTCTCTCGGTTATTTCTATACTCGATCTCTTTACTTATGCAATTTACTTTGTGATAGCCATCGAGCTTGAAGTAACATATATTGCTATCACATAGTTGCTTGAATTGTTTAGCATAAGTTGTTTGTGCACATAGGTTAACCTAGTTTGTTTAGATTTTAGCTTGATAAATTAAACGCTAGTTTTATTCCGCATTTATGCAAGCCTTAACCGTAATTATTTTTAAACGCCTATTCACCCCCCCTCTAGGCGACATCCGTGTACTTTCAATTGGTATCAGAGCCAGGTCTCTCTTCATAGGGTTTCACAACCTAGAGAGTGAAGATGTCGGCTAGGGGATTAGTGCATAATGACACTTTTATATTCGATGGCACAAATTATAATACTTGGAAAATTAGTATGCTTAATATTTTTAAGGACATGGGTCCAAATATAGAGAAAATTGTAGATATGGGTTTTCTACTCCAACGGGTATTGATTGCTCTTTAGAGGATGAGAAAAACTTATATATCAACACTCAAGATACTAATGTGTTTTTCAAATATTTGAGCATTGTAGTTCTTGAGTCAATTAGGCCATCTTGGAAAGCTCACGAGATATGGACCAAGCTTCAAGATAAATATGATGTGTCCAAAAGTTGTGGGGATGATTATTCTCCCTCCACCTCCGGGCGTGATGAGTTCTCAACTTCTTCTACTTCACCAACATGTGGCAAGGCACAACATAATGATATGGTGAATAGTGAAAAAAATTGCAATCTTGATAGTAAGCTTATTGTTGACGATTCTTCATCTCTATCTCATTGCAATACTTTGTCTATGGACTTAAACACATCTAGCACCCAAAATGATTTACATGCTTGTGTTGATAGTCCATGCATATCATGTAGAAATTCCTTGACTAAATCTTATAATGATATGCTTGATACATCTTGTTGCCATAGTAAAAATGGTTGTATTTCCTCTAGTACTTGTGTTACTAACCATGTAGAAGAAACTCAACATTCCATGGAACAAGATGTGGATTTAAGTGGCGCTTCAAGTAATGGTTCATCATCTACCATATCTCACTTTTGCCTTATGGCTAAAGGTTCAAATGTAGCTCTTACTTTGAACACCAATGTATCTAGTGATGATGATGATGATTATGATGGTGATGATGATGATGATGATGATGATGATGACGATGATAATGACAATGATTCGTCAATGGAGAAAGGTAAAATGATTCACAATATCCTTTATGAGGATAAAGATTCGTGTGCCAATTTCATAGAAATCATTATAGCATTTTATAGGCGCAATATCACCATTAAGGATTTGGAAGCATGCATTCACGCGTGTTATAGCCGCGAGCGTGATTATTCCAATGAAATTGCAAAACTAGAGGAAGCTCTTGTGGAAGAACAAACCACCAATGAATCTCTTGAAGAGACTTTTACTCTAGAGCTATCAAAATTAAAGGACTCCCATGATAGAAATCTTGAGGTGGTTAGTTGTCTTAAAACTAAAAATGATGAGCTAAAAGTCGAACATACTCAACTTAAAGCTTCATATTCAAAAGGGCTTGCCAATTTGCCTTCTCCTATTTCAATTAATAATGATGCTTGTGCTACTAACTCTATTTCTTGTGAAGCATCTACATTGAAGAAGAATGTTGAGCTAAGGGATCAACTTGAGTTGCTAACTAGCAATTATGGGAAATTGGAAGAAAGTCATGAAAAGCTCTTAGGCTCTCATGAGGATCTTTTAGTCTCACATGATAAGCTAAAGTTAGCTCATGAGGCTATTACTACCAAGGTGATATCTTGTGGTCCTCATGTGTACATTAGCATAAACTCTACTCAAAATTCTATTTTGCATCGTGCTAGTCTTATTAATTCATTCACTCATAATATCGCTACATCTTGTGATGAATTTCTTTCCATGCCTTGTTGCTCTAACAATGAATCATCTACTTCCTCTATTACTTGTGTTGCTACTAACCATGTATATGAAATAAAAGAGCTCAAGGTCCAAGTCGCTTCTTTGAAGAACGACTTGGAAAAGCGTCATGGGAAGTCCGCACTTGACAACATGTTGAGTGTGCAAAGATTACCCAATGACAAGAGTGGACTTGGATTCAACTCCAATAATAACAAGAAGTCCAATATAAAGAAGAATCATACAATCAACAAGAACAAGGGCCAAGAACAAGTCAATAATTCGTCCAAGATTGTTTGCTTCAAGTTCAATGTTAAAGGGCACCATGTTAGGTCTTGCCCATTAAAGAAGAAGCCTCTTAGTGAGAAGCAACAAGGGAAGCGGCCACAAGTTCAATCTAATGCTCAACCTCAAGATGAAGAAAGGCCTCTTCCCAAGAAGAATCAAGTTAGAACTCCTCAAGTTGAGAAATCAACTAAGAAGAAAGGAGGAAGACGATGTTGCTACTTATGCCGTGAAAAGGGCCACTTTGCTTCCTCATCCACTAATGGTACCTTATCCAACCCTATCATTATTGATGATGTTTATTCCCTTCTGAAGGATAAGGTTGGCGGTGTGTTTGCCAAATATGTTGGCACTCAAAGTGGTGTCAAGAAACGAACCATTTGGGTTGCCAAGCCTATTGTGACTAACCTCTTAGGACCCAACTTGGTTGGGGACCAACAAGCTAAAACTTGATCAACAGGTGTTGTTGGAGGGCATTGGAGACTTGGCTATCTTATGAAGAATTAAGGGATCTTCATCAATTATATTTACTCAAGCCAAGTCATTTGTATCATCATATATCTATCTCATATCCAATGTGTCTCCTTGCGGTAACTTGTATTTAAATTATATACATTAAAAGTTGCTTGCCCCTTGCATGTGTTAGTTTTGTATCTAGCATGTGTTTGTATATGGTGTGCTTACTAATTATCTATCTTGAGTAATCTAGTATGTGTTTGTTGGTTTGCACTCCATGTACTTGTTTGTTTTTGTGTTGAGCCTTTATTGCAATTTATGATTAATTTAGTTGCCTCTTTTGAGAGATTAATGAACTATCTCATTTTGGGGGAGTGATGTGCTTTTACACCTCACAATCCTAAAATATGTGTACATGAGGTATATCACTTATTATTAACGTGACAAGATTATATAGTCTCCATGTGGTATTTCATTCTCATGAGAAATTCAAATTTTACAATGTTCATTAATTATCACTTATTTGATTTCACTTTCCTCTTGTTGAAAAGAAATGGATTATCACATTATGGGGGAGTATTAATCTATGTGCATATTACAATCCTAGAAAATGTGAACATGTGAGGTAATGCCACTTAGAATTGATATTCTAAATTATCTTGTTACTATGTGGCATGATTAGCTCAAACAAGTTCCATACTTGCTTAAATGAATTCTTGTATCTCATATTTTGGTTTCTTGAATTTGGAGAGTTTCTTCGTGCGGTGTTCCTCAAATGTGCACTAGTATGTATTATTTGGGAAACCGGTTGCTTCAAGATATATTAAGCATTGCTTTGCATGATAAGTTGACTAGTTGAAGCCACCAAGAATCTCTATGTAAGCATGGTAATTAACTCATATCCTTTTCCATAAACTTTTGTGTTTGAACATGATCATGAATATTTTTTCAATATACCACCTAAAATTAACACCATACCCTCCGTGTCCTTGGACAAGTGACAACCATATTTGTGGTAGAAGTTATTGATCATATTTACATTGTGCTTTGCTTCCATTTGTATTATCGATGAGAAATTGTTTTGTATGAACTCACATTGTCTTCCTTGACTCTTGAATATCTATGTGTTATAATCAAACAAAATTCTAGTGTAATGGTTGTAAGAAAAGCGAGGATCCCCTTATAGTGCTTTTGTATTAAAATGCAAACATCTAGATAATTCACAACTCATGGGAGAGCTATATCACTTCCTTTAGAACACTATATTTTCAATTGGATCTCTTGCCACTTAATGAAAGTTTCTATTGTATGCGTGTGGAGAGTGATGATCCCATTTGTGTGCAAAATTCAAAAATCATGCATATATCATGGGGGAGATACCATAGATTCTTTTTGAACACTAGTTATCATCAATTGATATTAGATCTTTGTAAATTGGTATTTTAATCCATATCTTGTGTATTTGTGGAAGGCACAACTTTTCTTTTTTTACTTTGTGCCATCATAAAAAGTGTAGAGGGCTTGGTTATCTCATTCCTTGTTTTGCATTCTATTGTTTTGAATGAGATAAGTCTTTGAGAATATTTTATATAGTCATCTTCTATGCTCATTTGTTTTTTCTTTGATGCCCTCAATTGGTATTAATTGGAGTTTGATATCTTACTCATAGATATTTGCTTCAATTGACATCTCTTGGAATTTGACATGGTTCATTTGATGTCTATTGGGATCTCAATATTTTACTCCTTGATGCATTTTTATTTAGTATCCCCCAAATGATAAGTATTTCCTTTGGTATTTTATTTTTACATGCTATATTTTATAATTGGTATCTCATCAATCATGAGTTTATTTTGTTTGGTTCCGATTGGTATCTCCTTTCATGTGTTGACGTGGACCTTTGATATAATTTGGACAACCTTTATGTCGTGTCATACCTTTGTGTGCATATCTTGCTTTACTAGGTGTTTTGTCCAAATTACATCGCTTTTGTTCTTGAAATTGAATGCATGCATAATTACTAATGTATATGTTATGGCATGTTTATCTTCCTTGATCCAATATTTATATAGAATAACATCCATCAATCCTAAATTGGCTAAGATGTTCATGATATTCAATTTCATATCTATATGCCTATATTCATGTGGATTGAATCCCATATATTTTAGTTTGTCTAACTACCTTGGACCCAATGAGTTTGGGGACCATTTTTGTACTTAAATATGTTTTAGGTACATTTTATATGCATTGGGTGCTTGCCTCATTCACAAATAAGGTGTTATCACTACATTCTTATTGGAGTCAAGCTATGATGATGGATGAATTATTATATAGTACAACATCACCAATGCCACCTCGGTAACAAGTATCTAGCTCATGCATATACTCTAACATTTCAACCTTTTTTAGGTTGTATCATGGCGTGAAACATATTTAGTCCTTGTGATACTTGTTGCTTCTATCAAAACGTCCCAACTATCTCTTTTTCCCTTATTTATGTTTGTGATGTCTTTGATTTTTTTTAAGGTCATTCATATCCTCTAAAAAAAATTAAAATCTATGTGCTATGCTTTCAAGCAAAGATCTTATTGCCGTATTTATGTCTTCAAATTGGATATTTCGCTCTTTCTATTTGTAACTATATTGTGTGTACATGTTTCTTTATGGATGTACATCATCATGATTGTGGTCTATTTAGAAACTTATACACATGATAGGAATTACAGGTCTTATTGGTATCCTAATGGTTCGGTGTCCATCCTTTTATTGGTAACTTCTCTTATGGCTCAACCACCTCTTGCTCCAAGTGATATGCCTTGTTTTCTTTTATGATCACTTGCACTTGCTTTGAGTTTTGAACAACAGTGGGGTAGTTATGATTCCATTTTTGTGCACTTTGCATTCAAAATGCAATATTTCTAAATCATGCACAAATATTGGGGAGCTCCTCTATTTTCTTTTAAAACACTCATTTTCTCAAACCACAATATACCTTATTCGTTTGGTTTGTGAGATCTTTTTGATTGCTTGCTTCTCTTTCGGAGAATATTATATTTGTATACCATCTTATTTGCAATCTTTGGATCCTCGGTATAGTTCCTCCAATTATTCATCATTGGATAAGTGTATTTGATTTCACTCATATTATGAGAAGTGCATATCCTACGGAGGAACCCTTACTATATTGGCCATCTAAAATTTCTATGATACCATTTTGGAAATGGATGCCAATGGGGGAGAAAGTTTAGAGGGTTTAAGGAATTTTGGTTTATACTTTGGTTTTGTTCTTAAGAATTTTCCTTTCATGTCCATGCATCCTTGCTTTTTTATTTGCATGGTTGGTAAAATTCATTATATAAACCCTCTTAAAAGAGTTTGTCATCAATTACCAAAATGGGGGAGATTGAAAGAGCATGGTTCCCCCATGTGTGGTTTTGGTAATTGATGACAATCACTATGGACTAATGGTTGCATTGAGCTATACTTGTAGAGTTTGTACATAGGCAATGCTTTATGTCCATGTGTTGGATTCAATATAATCAAGTGGTGACCAAGGTGCTATTCATGTGAATATCCCAAGTTTGGTCATGAGAGAGTTGAGCATACTGCAAGTATGTCTTGAAGAAGAATATTGTGTGAACATACATCTTTACCTTCAAGACATCATTATTATGAAGAGAGAAGAAAAGATAAAAGGTTTATCAAGTATGTCTTGAGGAAGAATATTGTGTGAACATTCATCTTTACCTTCAAGACATCATTATTATGAAGAGATAAGAAAAGATAAAAGGTTGATCAAGGCAAAGTGTTAAGCGATGGTTAATATTGATCAACTCACAAAGCAAGAAGATGTACCATGCAGTATCATGGTATCGTAAGTAATTGTTCATATAGCTTTGTGTTCTAACCCATTATATGTGCGTGTGGTATATCTATGTGGGGTTAGGTATATTTCCATGGGCTTGCATCAAAAGGAAGATTTCATATAGTCCATGGTGGATGACGTCAAGTTGTGGTCGTCATCAAGTTCGAGAAGTGCAAGTTCAAGGGAAGCATATTGAAGAGATCACATTATTGAAGCTTGCCACTCTTTTGGAGATAATGTTCAAGTAAAGATGTACTTAAAAGAGCGTCTCCCATAGTTGCATATGGGGGAGCAATATTTGTGTCTTCACCAAGCAAAGCGAAATCAAGAAAGGTGTTCCATCTTGAGGAGGTCAAGATCTTCATGATCTAGCTCAAGTGGAATGCTCAAGGCAAAGGTATGATCTTGATAGGTTTTCTATTTTACCGGTCTCATAGCATTAGGAGGGAGACCGGGTTATAGGATAGATAACCGTACTATCAATAGGGGCTCTCATATTAGAAACTTGATCGCATCACTCGGAGAGAGATCAAACCTTTGCATACTTGGCATAATCTTTCTTGGTTCTTATTTGTGTTTTCTCCATGTGTGGTTTTAGATCTTGTCATGTGCTTCAATACAAGCTCAAGTTCATCAAAAATGGGTTTTGCATGAAAAACTTATTGCGTTTTTGATATTGGAGGTTTTACCGATTGTTCCTTTATAGAGAGGTAAAAAATTTCATCATTTGGTTTTATCAACCAATGATGGACTATGATTTTTCTTTGCATAATCTTTTAGTCCTCGTTCTTGCGATTTCAACAAGCCCAAGATCATCGAAAACGGAGTCCGGATGCAAAAGATATCGCGTTTTTAGTGAAGGAGATTTTATGGAAATTCGGAGGCCGGCCTTAGGCCGGGGTGGGCTCCCTAGGCCGGACACCTAACAGAACCGGTCGGCCTGTAGGCCGGCCTGGCCGGGGTGGCGCAGAATGCCCCCAACGGGCTGATTTTGGAGGCCTATAAAAGGGGCCTTCTTCCCCAATGGTTCCTCACCTTTTTAGCAAGTTTTCCCCCACCATTGTTGACCTTTTGGAGCTTGATCTCTCTCTATTCCTCCATGATTCTTGCCTCCAATTAGTGGGAAAAGAGAGAGGAGATCTAGATCTACTATTCCACCAATCCATCTCTCCTCTTAGTGAGGGGAAAGTCTTTGGATCTAGATCTTTTGGATTCATTTGTTTAGTTCTTCCTTGTTCTTTCTCTCTTCTCCCCCATAGCATTTGTTGCTTTGGTGGGATTTGAGAGTGAAGGATTTGAGCACTTCTTGTGTTCTTGCCATTGGATAGGTTTGCATCGGTTTGAGTTCTCTACAAGGATTCGTTCGAGTGAAAGGTTGAGAAGCTTGTTACTCTTGGGTTCTTAGAGTGCCCTTGAGCTTGTCCTCTTGGGTACTTGGAGTGACCTAGACGTTTGTTGTTGTCTCGGAGTTTTGGTAGCTCCAGACCTTGTTGTCCCGGAGTTTTGGTGGCTCGGGACCTTGTTGCTATCTTGGAGTTTTTGGTGGCTCGCGGGTTATTGTTGGGAGCTTCCAATTGAGTTGTGGATATTGCCCCAACCTTGTACGGGATCGGTGACCGCCCTCAAAGGTCCCATAGTGGATTCTGGCACTCCGCATTGGTGGAGGCACGAGGAGAATAAGGTGAGCCATTGGGCGCTTGGAGTCATTGTGACTCCACACCTCTCCAACGGAGATTAGCTTCCATTGGGAAGTGAACTTCGGGATAAATCATCGTCTCCTCATCTCTCGGTTATTTCTATACCCGATCTCTTTACTTATGCAATTTACTTTGTGATAGCCATCGAGCTTGAAGTAACATATCTTGCTATCACATAGTTGCTTGAATTGTTTAGCATAAGTTGTTTGTGCACATAGGTGAACCTAGTTTGTTTAGATTTTAGCTTGATAAATTAAACACTAGTTTTATTCCGCATTTATGCAAGCCTTAACCGTAATTATTTTTAAACGCCTATTCACCCCCCTCTAGGCGACATCTGCGTCCTTTCAGGAGGGGCCTCGACGACGACTCTCGCTGCTCCGCGGACGGCCGAAACACCCTAGCTGGGGGGCGCGCAGGCGCAGCCAGTCCCCGCTGATCTTCTTCTCCGGCGACGAGTTGACCCTCTCCCATCGCCAACCTGGGGCGCCACGGCTCGGTGCAATCCCGAGACCAGTGCCCACTATGCTCGCAGCGGAGGCAGACCGGCCCCACGTCGCAGTCGCGCGCCCAGTGGTCCGGTTGCCGGCAGAGCAGGCACAGACCCCGGAAACGATCGGCCTCGCGCGCCGTGCGGCGGGCCTTCTCGGCGACCTGTTTGCTGGCGCGGCGGCCACGCGGGCGCTTGCGTTTAGGCAACTCCCAAGGCGCCTCCCCCCGCGGCGCATCCTCCAGCGGCTCCGCCGTCTCCGGCACCTCCTCCATCGATGCATCCGACGCGTCCAGCTCGTCGAACGCCGCCCTCACCGAACTGTAGGACGAAGTCCCCTCCTGACGCATCTCCCTCGCCGGCGTCCCCTCAACCACCCCACGGAACGTCCGGCGGGAGCCCTCCGAGCCGGAATCGCCACCTGCACGCCACCGGTCCTCCCTGCCCCGCGGGCCAAGGTCGCCCCCGGAGGAGAAGGGAGAGGGAGACGGAGAGAGGGGGAGGGGGTCGCTGGCCATGCTTGCGGGAGCGGGCGCCGCGCCCGGAGTGGAACGCGGCGGTGCGGTGGTCGCCGGGGCCGGAGTGGCCAGCGGCGAGGCAAGCAGGGAGGGGTGGGGTCGCGAGCTCTTCACCTCCCTGCAAAGTCTCCTTCTGGATGGTGCCAGAGCGTCGTCTTGTTGAGGTGCTGCTCCAACTACATCGAGTTCGGTTCCTCGTCCAGGTCAGTGACGATAGAACCCTAAGGCCTAATCAGGCGTTTTCTAGTGTTATGATTCATTTTTGGGGGATTTTTGCAACTGATTTTATGACTCCTTCTAATTCGTACTCGTTTTCCTGTACAGGTATTCTGCAAGTGCTCTGTGCGGAAGGACTAGCAATTTCGTCAAGTTTTGAATAGGTGAGCCTTCATCTTCATGCCATGTAGATGCTCTCCTCGTGATAGATGTATGTAGTTCTGTCCATGCAACATAGTTCAATATGTTTCTTTTAAGTACATATGAACTTTGGGGTAGGCCAGAATCGTTTGAAAATTCACTAGGGTGTCCATGTTGTAGTGCAATGTTCAGTAGAAAATATCACGGTAGATGTATTTTCTAGGGAAACGCTAACTTCCCCCCGGGGGATCACGCGATTCTATCCTCCGCTTGCACAGCCATCAGATGAGAAGTCATCGTGCGGTGTATTTCTTTTCTGGCCCCACCGCTCACGCACGCTACAAAATATCTGGAGACTCCACCTACTTTATCCCCTCCTGGACGAGTTGTTTCCCCATCGACGGAGCTAGCGCATCGAAGCAGGTGGCGAGTGGATCTGGGTGCGTCCACCGCCGGAAGCGGAAGCAGTCTCTGCGGCGGCGGGGTGGCCGGAGGAGGATGCGCAGCCTCTGAGGGTGGTGTTCGCGTCCCCGGATCTTCTACTAACTGCGCTCTCTCTCCGGTGGAGAGCCTTGGTGGTGTGACGCGAGGTGGCTTCCGCGCTCGATGCGCTGTGCACCGCCGGAGGGGGAGGCGGTGCGACGCCACGTGGAGGAGCTCACGGCCGCCACCGCGTCGCCAATCCCGCCTCGCCTCCGTCGGTTTCTCCTTCTCCCGCGCCGTGGGCCTGTTCTCCCACGCCGCGCCGCGCCGAGGTCGCCGCTGGGGCAAATCACGGCGGTGCCGAGGAGCCCCGCTCTGTACAACCGGCCGTGCGTGGGCCTCTTCTCCGTCCGCCACTAGCTCGACGCCATGGTCGCGACCTCCTCCCCTTCGAGCTTCACAACCGTTCTCCATCTACCGAATCGTGGTCAACAGCGACGATGCTCCCATATATATACGGGTGATGCTCCATGGGTGTCAGGTGATGCTACCGGGGGCAGACATAGAAGCTTCCCTTGGAAGACGGTGGCGGTGCTCCCATGGGCGAACCGCGATGCTTCCAGGGGCTTACTGTGATGCTACCGAAGGCGGCAGTACTTAGCGGCGGCGAATTTTTGTTTGCTACATACTCTTTTTTTTGCTTTTTTTGTACAATTTTTTTGCTACGAGAACTCTGGCGATATCTCCGGCGAGGTCAACCATTTGCTACCATACAACATTTTTTTTTGATATTTTTAGTCTAAATTTTTGCTACATTAGTAGATTTCTTTTGCTATGGGATTCTCCGGTGAGGTCTCCGGCGAGTCTCGCGACGATGCTTCCTGCGAAATTGATTTTTTGCTACAATAGCACGATTTTTTTTTGCTACGGTAACTCCGGCGAGGTCTCCGGCGAGTTCTCCGGCGAGGTCTGCCTTTGTCCCTTTCTTTTTCTGTGATGAACCGTTTTTGCTACATGGAGCAAAAGCGGAGATGTTTTTTGCTACACAGAGCTCATGCAGTATTTAGACAAAAAAATAGGACACGTGTCAGTACGGGGATCCGGGGGATGAAAAATTTCTATCCCCCGAGGGATGCCCAGCACTGCCCTATTTTCTATGCATATCTATGGAAAACTATAGTGTACTCCCTGCTTCTGAATATCAACCTGTATGCGTAGTAGATGTACTTTTTGATTTTAAAACTACAGTGCAAATCAACGGTGATTACAGTCATGTTCTGAATAATGTATGCATAGTAAATGTATTTTTGATGCTAAAAATATAGTGCAGCTCACCTATACTTACAGTCATGCTCTGAATAATGTATGCATAGTAAATGTATTTGTGATGCTAAAAATACATTGCAGCTCACCTATACTTACAACCATGCTCTGAACATAATTGTTTGCTTACAAGATGTATTTTAGATCTAAAACTACAGTGCAGACCAACTGTACTTACACCCATGCTCTGAATATTACTATATGAGTAGTAGAGGTACATTGCAGCCCACCTGTACTTTTATAGCCATGATCTGAATATAACTGCCTGCGTAGTATTGTATTTTCGATGGCAAAAATACAGTGCAGCCCATCTGTAGTACATCCATGCTCTGAGTATAACTGCATGCGTAGTAGATGTTTTTTCGATGCTAAAAATACAGCGCAACTCCTTTAAACTTACAGCCATGCTCTAAACATTACGATATGCATAGTTGATGTTTTTGCATGGATCTTGTATGTATTTTAAACGCTAGGGAGACGTGTTATGTATTTAAACGCCATATATATGTTTTTTGAAGGCTATGTAGATGTATTTTATGTCTTCAAAATTACTGAACACCACCAAAGATAGTGGGAAAAAAAATAGGTTCTAGTGTCCTAGATGCAGTTTCCTCACCATTGAATTTCCCATGCTACTAGATGTAGTTTCTGGTGTCTTATAATCTTTCTAGATGCATTTTAAAAATTATGTATCATTTGGAAAATGTATTGTTCTATTATTTTTCTTTCCTTACCATATAATGACTTATCATTCATTTTCATCAGGAAAATACATAGACCTAAACTATATTTGGTTTTTGTCCAACTTCTTCTATTCATGTTTTTCATAGGTGCTATCAGGTTTTAATACTCGTTTTGTCACCTATTTGGTGGAAGAAAAATCTCTTTTGTTATATGGTATTTTGCAGAAACATTCTCATATACTTGCCCAAGCTTGGTCATTCGAAATTCAAAAGAATGAAGCAAAGGCTGCAATTGAAAGGCAATGCCAATGTTTCTGAAGAACCTATAATCGCAGAACTTGAAGATCATGCCCGAATATGGTTTCTGGATGTTAGTGCTGCTGGGAGTCGACTGAACTTCATTGTCGCTGCCCAAATCATAACTTGAAAGTGTGTGTTTCTGCCCTGCCCCCCCTCCCGTGTGAGAACATGGCACTATGTTGTCCTCGGAAATCTGAGCTGGTTCAACAAAATGCACCCTTCACCATCTAGATTCACAAATTGTTGGTCATCATCATCCACAACTGGAACATTAAGGTCAGTACCACAAGGCACAAAGTCCCTTTCCATACCTGCAACAATAACAACATTTTCCAGTCCATGGTTTTCTTTACTTTCTATAAAAGTATCTTTTTCTCAGTAAAGTTCCAGTTTTAGTACATGATTTTGCTACATTTTTCTCAACATGAATAAAAACTACAGTTTTAGTACATGATTTTGTTAGTTTCTGACATGATTTACTTGTTCTCCCTTTTTCCAGCCAAAACTACATGGAGAAGACCATTACTTGAATACGGAAATATTAAAGGAAACTACTCATGAAACTACATGGAGAAGACCTTTGCTGATAGCAATCATAATGGCTTTTTGTTACACGCTACGGTCGGGGTAGCTAACAGTGACTTGTCACTGCCACAAACCCTCTTAGAGTAATTTTCATTATGCCTTGTGAGATCATAATTTTAGTTGTAATATTTTAACTTGTGAGTTCTATGTTACAGTTTTCTGGCACTTCCACCATCCATATTTGCTAGCCTCTTTGGTACTGTGCATTGCTCATTCTCACATTGAGAGTTGGTCCAAACTTCGCCAGTGCATCCAAACCCCGTGGGAGAACTTTGTTCTTCTACACATAAACCAAAAATTATCTTCCTCAAAATAGCCACCATACCTACCTACCATGGCATTTCCATAACCGTTCTGAGATATATTGTCATACATCATCCATCATCATTATGTTACTTGTCATGCTTCATTGTTATTTTGCATACTGCTACACTGGCAGGAGAATTTAGTTTTACATATATCGGAGATATTTCAGTTTGAGTTATGAGTACTAAAAGTGTGATGATTCATTGTAAAATAGAGTGTTGCCCCTACCAGTGAAGTTATATATCAAAAAAGTAAAAATAAAAAGAATAAGCCCAAAAATAAAAAGATAAAGAAAATAGGGCAAAAGAGAGATAATAAAGAGAGAGGGGACGACACTACTATCATTTATTCCACACTTGCTTGGTTAGCATCATTACTTCAGTTTGGAGAGATTTTTTATATTATGACTTGCATAACTATGTGGGGAACTTACATTATAGAACTTGGCTTGTATATTCCAATGATGAGCCTCCTCAAAAGTGCTCTAGGTCTTCGTGAGCAATCAAGTTGGATGCACCCCCACTAGTTCCATTGGAGAGCTTTCATACACTTATAGCTCTATATGCATCCGTTGTGTGGCAATCACTACTCCTTGCATAACTTCGATTATAAGACTTCCTCTTGTCTAATGATCAATTTCAGCTGTGTGAGATTTTCTTCCATTGACCATCCAAATCCCCCATAATGTTCTTTTAGCCATAACATCTTGGTGCCAGAGACCAATACAAAACTCTTGCTTGTTTTGAGTGCACAAATATCTTAATGATTTTCCTATGTGCATATTGTTGTCACTTGACTTGATCCTAACAGGAGTTGTTCTGAGAGTTTGATGCCTTGGATGATTATATTGTGGTTCTTGAAGGTTAAATTATCTCTAATAAACCTTGCATAGTGGATTGTGTTTTAGTATTGATTCATTAAAAGTTTTACTCTGTTCTTTCTAATGGCTTATATATTATTCTATTTGATATCAACTATAAACCATAGCCTTTATTCATTTGATCCTAGTTTACATTCTTTACATTAGTATGATGATCAAGTTTATGTTGGTAGCATGTCACCTCAGAAATTATTTGTTTTTTTATCGTTTACCTACTCGATGACGAGTAGAAACTAAGCTTGGGGATGTTGATAGGTCATAAACGTATCCATATTTCTGATGTTCCATGTTGTTTTCATAACATATGCTACATGTTTCCTTTACACTTTATGCCCTTTTTATCAATTTCTGGGACTAACCTATTGACAAGATGTCACAGAGCCCGTTCCTGTTTTCTGCTGTTTTTAGTTTCAGAAAAGCTGTTATGGAAATATTCTCGGAATTGGGCGATTCAAAAGCCAAAGGTCTTAGAATTCCCGGAGGGTCAAGTAAGTCCAAAGGAGACCTGGAGGGGAGCCATGGAGCCCCCACACCATGCCTGGGCGCGGGTAGGCCCCTGGCCGCGCCGGGAGGTGGTGTGGGCCCCTCGGACGCCCATCGCCATCGCCCTTTCGCCTATTTATGCCCCCCGATGCATAAACCCTAAATATATCGGCCCCCTTCCATGAAAAGTTACGTAGCTCTGCCACCGCCGCCGACAAGTTTTGGGGGACAGAAATTTCTGTTCCGGCACCCTGCCGGGACGGGGAAGTGCCCCCGAAGCCATCTCCATCGACTCCGCCGCCATCTTCATCGCCATTGTTGTATCCTATGATGAGGAGGGAGTAGTTCTCCCCCAGGGCTGAGGGCTCTACCGGTAGCTATGTGTTTCGTCTCTCTCTCCCATGGTGTGATCTTTATGTGATCACGAGCTTTGTAATCTAGTTGAATAAGCATATGTTAGTCTTCATATGTTATGCTACTCAAGTGGTTTTGTTATGAGATCTCCGTAAACACTTTGATCACGATGTAAAGGTGATAGTGTGTGCACCATGTGGTTTAGAATGAGATTTATATCTTGTGTTGGATGACCCTATGAAATTGTGGCGTTTGTTTAGTACTAATTTGGGGCGCTCGTAGTGATAGCGTGGGGTGCCCTAGAGAGGGAATACACACTTGAGGAGTGTTGTTACAGCCCTACGCATGGATTGGTGTTTGTTATCCGACCGGAGAGTGGTTCGGAGTAGCATAGTGAAGAGATGATATTTATGCATTCAATTATGTTATTATTGTTGAGAGTGTCCACTAGTGGAAGTATGATCCCTAGGCTTTGTTTCTAAGCATTGAAACACCGTTTACAATCAGTTCTGCTACATGTTTGCTTGCTGTCATTTTTATTTCAGATTGCAATTATCACTTATAATCATCCATATTAACTATATTTCACTATCTCTTCGCCGAACTAGTGCACCTATACAACTGACAATTGTATTAGGTGTGTTGGGGACACAAGAGACTTCTTGTATCATAATTGTAGGGTTGCTTGAGAGGGATATCTTTGACCTCTACCTCCCTGAGTTCGATAAACTTTGGGTGATCCACTTAAGGGAAACTTGTTGTTGTTCTACAAACCTCTGCACTTGGAGGCCCAACACTGTCTACAAGAATAGAAGTGTGCGTAGACATCATCGAGACGATGATTTATCCCAAAGTTCACTTCCCAATGGAAGATATTCTATGTTGGAGAGGTGTGGAGTCACAATGACTCTAAGTGCCTCAGTGGCTCACCTTATTCTCCTCGTGCCTCCACCAACGTGGAGTGCCACGATCCACTATGGAACCTTTGAGGGAAGTCACTGATCCCGTACAAGGTTGGGCAATCTCCACAACTTAATTGGAGGCTCCCAACAATATCCGCGAGCTACCAAAGCTCCAAGATAGCAACAAGTTCCCGAGAGCTTCAAAGCTCCAAGACAACAACAACCTTCTAGGGTACTCCAAGTATCGGATGTCTACGCACGCTTCTATTCTTGTAGACAGTGTTGGGCCTCCAAGTGCAGAAGTTTTTAGAACAGCTGCAAGTTTCCCTTAAGTGGATTACCCAACATTTATCGAACTCAGGGAGGAAGAGGTCAAAGGTATCCTTCTCAAGCATACCTGTAATTACGATACAAGAAGTCTCTTGTGTCCCCAACACACCTAATACAATTTTCAGTTGTATAGGTGCACTAGTTTGGGGAAGAGAGAGTAAAATTCAAGTAATATGGATGATAATAAGTGATAATAGCAATCTGAAATAAAAATGGCAGCGAGCAAACATGTAGCAGAACTGATTGTAAACGGTGTTTCAATGCTTAGAAACAAGGCCTATGGATCCTGCTTTCACTAGTGGATACTCTCAACAATGATAACATAATTTAATGCATAAATATGTCTCTTCACTATGCTACTCCAAACCACTCTCCGGTTGAATAACAAACACCAATTCATTGCGTAGGGCTATAACAGCACTCCTCAAAGCCTCATTCCCATGTCTAGTTAACCCCACGCTGTCACTATGAGCGCCCTAGAAGGCACTAGACAAACACCACAATTTCATAGGGTCATCCAACACAAGATATAAATATATTGCTAAACCACACGGTGCACACACTGTCACCTTTACACCATGATCAAAGTGTTTGCGGAGATCTCATAACAAAAGCACTTGAGTAGCATAACATATAAATAGTAACATCTACTAATTCAACTAGATTACAAAGCTCACGGTCACATAAAGATCACACCATGGGAGAGAGAGATGAAACACATAGCTACCGGTAGAGCCCTCAGCCCTGGGGAGAACTACTCCCTCCTCATCATAGGAGAGAGCAACGGCAATGAAGATGGCGGTGGAGTCGATGGAGATGGCTCCGGGGGCACTTCCCCGTCCCGGCAGGGTGCCGGAACAGAGGTTTCTGTCCCCCGAAACTTGTCGGCGGCGGCTGTGGAGCTATGGATGTTTTTGGTAGAAAAGGCCGATTGATTTAGGTTTTATGCATCGGGGGGGTATATATAGGCAAAAGGGCGATGTAGGGGGTGGCCAGGGGGCCCACACCACCTGGTGGCACGACAAGGGGGGACCCACACCACCTGGTGGCGCGACAAGGGGGGACCCGCGCCACCCTATGGTGTGGCCCCCCTCCGGGTCTCTTCGGGAATTCCTTGAGCCTCCGGGGCTTCTAAGACTTCTGGCTTTTAAATCGTCCAATTCCGAGAATATTTCCAGAACAACTTTTATGAAACTAAAAACAGCAGAAAATAGGAACTGGCTCTGTGGCAACTTGTCAATAGGTTAGTCCCAAGAAATCGATAAAAAATGACATAAAGTGTAAGGAAAACATGTATCACATGGCATGAAAACAACATGGAACATCAGAAATTAAGGATACATTTATGACGTATCAACATCCCCAAGCTTAGTTCCTACTCGTTGTAAGGACCCCAGACCGGCAGTCTAAAACCCTACGTATGCATACATTCACGATCCCAGAAAGATCAGTCGTGAACAACATACACAGTTGGCACACAGAAATACATCATCCATTAAACGAATACATAAAGGTATTACATAAAAGATCACATGATCAAGTTTAACGCAACTGCCACAAAGGGCAGGCAACTTAACAAACACAGCGGAAGACAAATAAAACACAACGTAGTTGAGCCCAAGTCACGCCTTAACCTACAGGCTGCTGACCCGAAGACAATCCTAGTTCGCAAAGCCGTCAACTCCGTACTTCTCTTCATAGATATCCTTTGGAGGTTCCTTCTCAAAATCTGATAAGTAGATACCAGGGGCGAAACCATAATGAGTACATTTGAATGTACTCAGCAAGACATCCATCATGTCACTTACCAACATGCAAATATGCTTATATGGTGGAATAGGTAGGCTATAAATAGGGTTCACTATCAATGGTGTTCATATAAGATGACACCACAGTTGCAGTCAGGTTAATCTGTATCTTCGTTGAAGAAGATACTTCAGAAGAAATAAAATAATATAGTTTTATTTCTCTTGTAGATATCACATGTACAAGAGGTTTTTGTTAAACTTTTGTTTCAAGAATATTTTCTCTTTGCAAAACTTCTTGGAATCAGTTTCCAGAATTCTTGCTTAGAGTAGAAAAGGTTTTCTTTGCAAAACATTTTGTTTTGTATAACATCATCTGGCTTTTCATCATCGACGATACCTCCACGGTATAAGTTTCCATTCCTTTCCGAACTTGACAAGTTCAACACTTCCTTTCCAAAATTTCCTTTTCAAAAACTTCCTCTTTTGAAAACATTGACACAATGCTAGCTACATGGCCATTCAACTGTCCATATCCGAGGACGCGGCTTCTTCGAAAAAGTTATACTCTGCAGAGGTGTACACATCCACCAGATCCAGTACACCTCCCGTGAACAATCACGGACTGTAACAACAGTATGTAAACATCAGGTATCTGATCATAACCATCCACTATGTTCAAGCTAGTATATGCCTATCTCTCGATTGAGGTTGTTCTCCCCGGCATCAAGTCCCACCCTGCCTAGCCAGGAGCCTCAATGAATGCATCCGGAGGGAAAATTAATCCCACACTTTATATGCCTCAACATTGGGAGTTTTGACGACATTCGGTTCGAGGGTACGACGCCCCTTATAGCAAGTGAGATAGCACACACTAATAAGAACAAACTTCAAGTTAAGCCCCGTGCCCATGTTGGGGTAGGGTGGCAGTACGGTAAAGGTTGTCCGGCGAAGACTAGGTTATGTGTCATTTTTGAAAACACCACCTTCTCAAAAATGACCACTTCCACATTCCTCCGGAGAACAAGGATCCGCCTTTCCTCCGGGTTTTTCCGTAAAGCCTTTGTTTTGTAGAATCACAATTTTAGGGTGTCCACTTAGGGACTAGTATATTTGATGGTATTAAATACCATATGGTGGCTTATGGGCTTGGTATTACCAAGTTTAACTACTGGCATGATAGTAACCTATAATATAGTATAGTAGTAATCTCCACCTCAAAAATAGTTTTGATAACCAAGTTTTTGGGTAAAACTTCAGAAGTAAAACATGCATGATATTTAATGGTAAGTATTGTATCAGCAAGCATCAGGATGGCTTGCCTGGTAACTCTTGTGTCCCTGGTTGTTGGAGTGACTGGAACTTGAAACAGAGCTTCCCGACACTTCCTTCCTCTTCGTTTTTCTAACGTCGTAAAAAGAGAATAAAGGACACACATTCAGAACCAAACAAGACAAACAAGGCTACAAGTAATACATACAACAAGCAATCAAGAAGTACCACCCAAGTTCTCAATTTTTCCCTTAAGAAAAATTGGCATAAAAACTATAGTTGAAAAGTCTGCTTTTTTCCTAGTGTTTATGTGTGGCCAATTCAATGATTTTTAGTTAAGAACACCATGGACCAGTGGGGTAAAGCACATGTTACTAGACAGTAGGGTGTCACATAAAACACATTTTGATGTCTAAGAATTCCCACAACAATCTCTATGGCTAGCACACATAATTTGCTAAATTACTCAAGTGGTGAAATAAGCTCATGACAACAAGTCAAACCTATTTTTCCACCATGAGGCAAACATACCAGTGGGTGTCCCACTATTAAATATGCTCACCAAGAGGTTAATAAGCCTCTGGTCACTTTTATAAAAGTGCTCCAAACAAACAATCTAGCATCCAAAAACTCCTACTCATACTAGTAGAAAATTTAGGAAAAATACTAGACTAGTGTAGGCTACACTAGTTAATTTTATGCACAAGTGTGCAAGCTAGCAGAGGAAAAATACTCCTCTAACTAGTACCATAAATGCTACTGGATTCCACAAAATAACATAAAAAGCATAGCTAGGAAACAAGGAAAAACTATGCTTAAAATGCTACACATGTGAGGAGATTAATTCCTAGTCATCCAAGTGTTACTCATGCTTTTATGCTACTTAAGAGGAAACCTATCAGAGGTGAAAACCCTAAGATAATAATGCCACAAGGACATTCCATCCTCTGGTTTCCATACCAAAGATTCATATTTTTCCCTAGGGGAAAACAAGACAAAAAGCATACATGAATATCTTAGTATGAAATTTAGACTTTAAGCATTTCTATTTAAATCTATTTCAAACACAAGCACCAAGTATCTAGAGGTTCTATAACCAAAATAACAGTACCTAAATGGTACTAGTTTCATGAGAATTAATCTAGCAATAAGCCTAAAAAGCATTTAAAGATCTACTCAAAACATATATAGAAGAAACACATCTAGTGTGGGGGAAATAATGTTTCCACCAAAAATGCAATGGAACCAGTGGGTGTTCCACTAGCATATCAAAGCATTAAGAGGTCACAATGCCTCTGGTCCACTTGCTAAAAATTTAACAAAAGACTAAACAAGCTTGTAGTGCAATAACAATACTAGCAGAAGATAACAGGGTGCTAAAATAAGCAAGGTAATGATACTCATGCTATTGTTTTCACACATGTGAAAACTTTAGGTGTCAAGTACTCATAACAACCTTATCAAAATGCTACTGGACCTATGGATACAACCCAAAAATATGTGGTCACAAAACCACAAATGATTATGTCAAAATTCCACACATGAGGGACTTTTTCCATAACCATTCTCATAGTCATGACAAAGCTAATAATGCTTTTCTACCAATTCCAATGCAACATAGCAGAGGTGATAACAACACAAACTAAGTACCAACATGGTACTGGATACACTCAAAAAATCCAAGTGCTTTGCACATGAATTCATCACTCAAAAATGTTATGCAAGTATTACTAGAGAATAATCAAATGCTACTAACAAATATCATATTTCTTCTCCACTCAAGTCCACACATTCTAACATGCTAAAAATAGTTAAGTAACACTTATAAAGCAAGTTCACACAACTTATACATGCTAGAAAACAATATTGCAACACAAAAATATCACCACACAAATTAATTAACTAAAATGCCAAAATGGCAGAAACAAGCATTTTAAAGTTCTGTCCACCAAATTTTCTAGGATGCTCTAAAAATTAAACCCTTCTAGTTTTGGAGAGTCCTAAACATGTACAAGACCATCCAATTGAGTTTGCATCAAAAATCATTTTTAATTATTTTATAAAAATCACCAAAGTGCTCTCTGGTGTTTTACCAAATTTCATGCCATTTCAAAAATACAATGAATTTGGAAACGAGGTTAATTGCTCCTGTTAGATAATTTCAAGGGCTTTCCAATGCAATTGGCCTCACTTCATTCTGAGTTGTAAAATTAAAATGGTTCTCATTTTGGTGTTTCTGGTAGCTGTTACCAAAACATTTTTCATTTCAAAACCATCCATCCAAATGTAGATCTACAACTTGGAGGTGGTTCATATTTTGTTGCTTTAGATCTGTGAATTTTTGTTTGGTAAAATTCATCTTTTAAGTTGCCTTTTGAGTCCAAAAGTAACCATCTAACATTCTGTCAAAATAAACTGGAAAAACAAACTAGAGTTGGGCCAGATCCACTGTTTTGGGCCGGCCAGATCCAACTGGCACCGCGGCCAGATCTACCCACTGCGGCTGACGAGCGGGCCTGGCTGCCACGGGGCTGCCACGCAGGCGAGACGCAGCCCCACCAGCAGGTTTGACCGCCCAGCGCGCGGGGTCAAGGCGCTTGTGTCATCACGAGGTCAGCACTGCGTCATCGCCGGCGAAAACGTCTCCGGCGAACTAAATTCCGGCGCAAACGACCACCACTAGCCGATTCCAACATACGTACGTGAAGCACACGACGCGGGGAACCACACGGGCTCACCGTCGTTTCCAGGGAACAAGCGTAGGGCGGCCGGCGACGAGGACTACACGGCGGCCGGACTCGACCACGGCGCAGCGGCGACCTAGGGCGTTAGAGAGGGGGGAAAAGGGCGGCGGGGGTTGCCTTGCTCACCGTGAGCACGCGGGGCTACTCGGTGACGGAGGAGGAAGCACGAGGGCACGGCAATGCCTCGCCGGAGTGCTCCCGGAGCCGTGGAAGGAAACGGACGGCGCGGCGACCTCGAGCCCTTCCGGCTCGATTCCTCTGGCAGAGAGGACCTAGACGACGAGGTGGAGGCGATGAGCACAACGGCTGCCGCCGGTGAGCTCCCATTTGGCCGAATCGACGACGAGCTCCATAGCTAGGGTTTCGGGTTGCACAAAAAATTAGAGAGAGAGGGTGTGCTTCGAGGGGAAGAGAGAGAGGGGGCAGGTGAGAGGTGCACTCGGGTCTTTAAACAACTAGAAGGCTTCCACTCGAAGGCAATGGAGCATGGGCTTCCATGCCTCTCCTGCGTCATCTACAGGAAGAAGATGAAGATGGGTGACTCAGCTTACAATTTAGTCCCTGGAGAATTACAATTAGGTCCTTTCCTCTCTGAAAAATAGATGTTTTCCCTAAGAAAACAAAGTCAAAATTTTAAATCCTTTTGCCCAAAATTCTAATTAGTTGAGATGCACAACATATATGAAAATTGGCTCAATTGGGGAAACTTTATAATTCAAAGTTGTTCAAATTTGAATTCTTACAAAAATGGACATTGAATTTATTAACCTACTTAGGAGCTTCCAAAAATGATAATTTTTGGCACACATTCCTTATATGATGTGTTCCTTATGTGGTAGAAAATTCAAGTCATTTAGAGTTACTTCATAGAACAAACTTGTTCAAATTTTAAAAAGGTGCTGTGAAGAAAACAGGGGTTTTTGGAAACTTAAACAATTCAAAAACTTGTTTCCTTTTGGTTTTCATCCTTATTTATGATATAGAGCGTGTGGTATTTATTTCATGGCATTTGGAAAAAGTTTGTAGAACAAACTTGTTCAAAAACCAAAATGTTGCTGTGGAGAAAAACCATGTTTTCAGGACTTTAATGGATTCAATTTTTGGTCTCCTCTTGTGTGTGTTCCTTATTTGATATAAGGAAGCAATGGTATGAATTTCAAATAATTTGAGGAAAGTTTCCAATAGTAACTTGTTTTAGTTTTCTGTTTCTGGAAATATTGGAATTTCTATTTAATAAAGCACTTGGCTTTTCTTTAACAATGATTTGCCAAAATATTTATGTGACTAGGGATAGCAAGTAAATGCTTTCTCATACTATTGTTTTTAATCTTGTAAGGTTGGAAAAACATTTGATAATATTTTGGTGAAGCATTTAAGAATGCCTCTTTTTCTGATAATCCTTTATGGAAATTTATTAAGTGTTTTCCTCTTTCTTAATTTAGGCCTTGTAATAATATTCAACAAGTATTGGATTCATAAGATAGTTTTGTAAAACTCTTTGATCAATATTTACTCTAGAAAATATTGCCAAGGTCATTGGAACAATATGTTGAATATTTTTATCCCTGGAACAATATGTTGAATATTTTTAGTTCACTGCTTTGCTATCCTTTTAAGTTTGCAAGTTTATATAATTAGTTTGTTTGGTTGCACTTAAACAACCACAAACAAACACAACCAAGGTTTATTAGTCAAGCAATTAGCAAAACAACTATGTTAACATGTATTCCAAAATTGGGATGTGACAGGTCTTCCCCCCTTAAAAAGAATCTCGTCCCCGAGATTCACAAGCGAGGACTAAGGGAGGGCCAACAAACACAATGTTAGTGTTGGAGTGCCGGTGCTTCCCCCCTTTGACTTTTCTTGGGAGGAGGGGTTCTTCCCTAAATTAGCAAATTCACTATTAAAAGAAGTACACCAGTACTTGTTTTAGGTCCAAAACTTTTGTTTCCTAGTTTGAACAAAAATTAAGGTTAGTGCAGAACTACCTGGAAAAATACCGTCAATTATTTCATGAGTTCTTAGCTACATCCCACATCTTGCATACCACACATGGAGTGGTGTACCACTCTCATAACAAGGTATATAAGAAGCTAAAAATATAGCTTGTGGGTGCAAAGGTTAGGTTGCTAAGGTAACAACCAACAGACAGAACAATACCCATGGCAGTGGATATTACTCACCACAAGCAACTATCACTTACTAAGTTCATGATTTTAGTTGTATGTTTTAGTTTCATAAGATACTCTTAAGCACAATCATAACACAAGTATAAACTCATGCTAAGGTAAAACATTTAAACAAAATCCAATAAGCAAGCAAACAACACCACAGATGAATAGACTATTTATTCACTAGGTTATTGTTTATTAGAGGTTTTGGAATCCATCAATCATGAACAATTAGCAAACAACCAGTAGCTAAAAACCAATGAATACAATCATAAAGGTACTTCTAAAACACCATCTTTACACAAGATAAAAACTCCTATTACATAGGCATAAAAATTCAGGACTGCGCAAATAACACACTAGTATGAAAAATCTACACCAGCATGCTATAAGAGATAATCATATCCTATAACCATAGAACATGAAACTAAATAATTCATGGCATGATAACAGAAGTAATAACTTCCTAAACATGCTATATCAACACAAATACTCATAAAATAAAAAGAGGGTAATACTAGAGCAAAAATCACCATTTTCTAGTGGTGAAACTAGTTTCACTCTAGAGAAGCAAACAATGCTATCATGATGTTTAAACTTAAACAAGCAAGTCATGACTATAAGTGTACCTAATAACAGTACACAAAACTTACTCATGTTAGTAAGCACAAACATCAAAACAATCCCATGATACAACTATTAAACATGCATAAATTTCTTCTAGCAATTTATGTTTTTCTTAAACAATTACTAGCAAACAAGCAATGTATAATTCACACAACCAGTAGCTATGCAATTAATGAAAATTGATCTAAACCTTTTCAAAAATCCATACACTCAATTTAAAATTATTCACAAACAACCTACCAATCAAGAGGAATTTATCTTATTTGCGAACAATTTAATTTTTGCACACGATAGTGAAACATTTCTTAACATGATACCCCTAAGGAATATTATGCTAACAAAAGGATCACACCTAAACATATTAGTATTTACTAATAAGAAATAAACTTCTCACTTGCATAGGTGAGAACAAACAATTATATTTTCCATAGTGGAAAATAGAAATCAATCACATAGTGAAACATGCTTTTTTCACACATGTGTATGGTTGGGGATTTTCATCCTCAAGCTAAAATACAATGGGACCAGTGGGCTATGGCCTACTAATACCAAGTAAAAATAGGTACTAAACCTCTGGTTACTCATGAAAAACTTTGCATACTAGATAAAAATATAATGCTATTTAATCTAGTGAAGCAATACTAGTGCATACTGATAGTAATGCTTACACATGCTTTACTATTAAGAGACATGCAAGCTAACATAGGTACAAGCATCAAAATATCAGTACCTAAATGGTACTGGACTCCAATAAACATAGCACAAAATCTACTAAGAAAGCATACACAGATCTAGTTCTCACAATATTTCCAAATAATAAACTAGAAGGTAACAAATGCTATTTAATTTTTATTCGAGTTTTCAATCATGCACACACTTTCTAGGGTAGATTTATTGTAATAAAACAATATAATAACAAGCCCTAACAACTCCATGTAAGTTAGGAAGCAAGATTGAATAATACACAAATTTATTTCAATCAAGAGCACACAAAGAAACAAGAACAGGAACACTGCTGTTTTCTAGATCTATCATATCCATTCCATCGTTCACTTTATTTCTAAACCTCGAATTTCATAGTACTTACCATGTCTACTAAGATTTGGTTTCCAAAGTAGATACACATGATATCCTATTTACTAGTAAACGAATAGGTCATCATTTTATTTTCTCGTGACTTCTCCCTTTTTACCAACTAGATAAAAAGGTGTCTTAAGCCACTTAATTCTTTGGTTTAGAAAGAGTTGTCAGTAGTTCACATGCTTTGGTTAGGTGTCAACCTAAGATTAGACAAAGCATGTTAGTCTTGTTAGCTTTCTATTAAATAATGTTTGTCCGACAAAATACGACTAGTGTCATCGTACGTCGAATATTTAATTGTGCTCTTTTGATTGGCTTTTTAGGGGGTTGCGCATCAAGGCATGTGAAAACTTCTCTTGCACCTTTCTCCAGAGGAGGGAGGTATATAACTTTTAAAAGGGGATCTCTTTAGTTTGGTCTTTTAAAAGGGAACATAAACAAGTGCAACATTTAGCCAACATGGTAGAAAGAGTCTTTTGCACACACACAAACATAGAGGTTTTGGTCAGTATTGGTTGGTTCATTCACGCCTTTTCTTCTTTGAGGGTTGTCGTTGTTGGAGCTTTATCAGTGGGAGTGCATCACTGGTAGCAACGCTATCAGCTCGTGTGGCTTGATGGTCCTCTAAAATTAGGCACAACGGTGCTTTTATTGATGGTGGGGAAATGGTGGTGGTTCACGACGGGTCGCATTATGAAGCGAAAATAAGTATAAGTCTAAGCAACAAATTCTTGTTTTTGAATGCTATACAAACATTTTTGCTTGCAAAAACGTAACAAGAGGCGATTCAAAAACAAGAGCGGGGCAATCACAAATCTGCAAATTTTGAGCACCCCACAAACATATAGAAGCCTAGATGAACCAAATTCTACACCACACAATAGCACAAAGTCCTACGGACACACATAAGCAAGCCAAAACACACAAGCAAGGCTCCATTGGAGCTACGTCGGGGGATGATCCAAAAATCCTAGAAGTGGCTGAAGAACTATATCTACTTCTGACCATCAAAACTGTAGAGCTAGGCAATTATTTTGGTCTCTCGGGACATCGGCAAGTATAAAAGTTTTTGTATGGAAACAAGATAATAGAAGTAAAGTTTTCGAGAAAACTTTATGCAACAATCTGTTTTTGAACCTCCAACTATTTTCTGGACAGAAAACTTCAAAGACGAGAGATGTTTCAAAAACAGAGCGGAGCAGTTGCAAACAAGTAAGAAATAAACTCTTAACCGAGAGAGATACTAACTCTGTAAGGCCCGCCCTTCGAACCACTGTTCAAGGACGCCCTTCATATGCATTTAGAATCTTTTGAAAAGATAATAAGGAGGGGAAAATATACTAAAATTCCCTTAGACAAAAATGATTTAGATTGTAACTAGGTTTTTACTCAAAAATAATTTTCTTTCCTATCTGACGTCCATGCTAACTAAGGTCTCCTAAGGTCAGGATGGCTCTGATACCAACTCTGTAAGGACCCCAGACCGGCAGTCTAAAACCCTACGTATGCATACATTCACGATCCCAGAAAGATCAGTCGTGAACAACATACACAGTTGGCACACAGAAATACATCATCCATTAAACGAATACATAAAGGTATTACATAAAAGATCACATGATCAAGTTTAACGCAACTGCCACAAAGGGCAGGCAACTTAACAAACACAGCGGAAGACAAATAAAACACAACGTAGTTGAGCCCAAGTCACGCCTTAACCTACAGGCTGCTGACCCGGAGACAATCCTAGTTCGCAAAGCCGTCAACTCCGTACTTCTCTTCATAGATATCCTTTGGAGGTTCCTTCTCAAAATCTGATAAGTAGATACCAGGGGCGAAACCATAATGAGTACATTTGAATGTACTCAGCAAGACATCCATCATGTCACTTACCAACATGCAAATATGCTTATATGGTGGAATAGGTAGGCTATAAATAGGGTTCACTATCAATGGTGTTCATATAAGATGACACCACAGTTGCAGTCAGGTTAATCTGTATCTTCGTTGAAGAAGATACTTCAGAAGAAATAAAATAATATAGTTTTATTTCTCTTGTAGATATCACATGTACAAGAGGTTTTTGTTAAACTTTTGTTTCAAGAATATTTTCTCTTTGCAAAACTTCTTGGAATCAGTTTCCAGAATTCTTGCTTAGAGTAGAAAAGGTTTTCTTTGCAAAACATTTTGTTTTGTATAACATCATCTGGCTTTTCATCATCGACGATACCTCCACGGTATAAGTTTCCATTCCTTTCCGAACTTCACAAGTTCAACACTTCCTTTCCAAAATTTCCTTTTCAAAAACTTCCTCTTTTGAAAACATTGACACAATGCTAGCTACATGGCCATTCAACTGTCCATATCCGAGGACGCGGCTTCTTCGAAAAAGTTATACTCTGCAGAGGTGTACACATCCACCAGATCCAGTACACCTCCCGTGAACAATCACGGACTGTAACAACAGTATGTAAACATCAGGTATCTGATCATAACCATCCACTATGTTCAAGCTAGTATATGCCTATCTCTCGATTGAGGTTGTTCTCCCCGGCATCAAGTCCCACCCTGCCTAGCCAGGAGCCTCAATGAATGCATCCGGAGGGAAAATTAATCCCACACTTTATATGCCTCAACATTGGGAGTTTTGACGACATTCGGTTCGAGGGTACGACGCCCCTTATAGCAAGTGAGATAGCACACACTAATAAGAACAAACTTCAAGTTAAGCCCCGTGCCCATGTTGGGGTAGGGTGGCAGTACGGTAAAGGTTGTCCGGCGAAGACTAGGTTATGTGTCATTTTTGAAAACACCACCTTCTCAAAAATGACCACTTCCACATTCCTCCGGAGAACAAGGATCCGCCTTTCCTCCGGGTTTTTCCGTAAAGCCTTTGTTTTGTAGAATCACAATTTTAGGGTGTCCACTTAGGGACTAGTATATTTGATGGTATTAAATACCATATGGTGGCTTATGGGCTTGGTATTACCAAGTTTAACTACTGGCATGATAGTAACCTATAATATAGTATAGTAGTAATCTCCACCTCAAAAATAGTTTTGATAACCAAGTTTTTGGGTAAAACTTCAGAAGTAAAACATGCATGATATTTAATGGTAAGTATTGTATCAGCAAGCATCAGGATGGCTTGCCTGGTAACTCTTGTGTCCCTGGTTGTTGGAGTGACTGGAACTTGAAACAGAGCTTCCCGACACTTCCTTCCTCTTCGTTTTTCTAACGTCGTAAAAAGAGAATAAAGGACACACATTCAGAACCAAACAAGACAAACAAGGCTACAAGTAATACATACAACAAGCAATCAAGAAGTACCACCCAAGTTCTCAATTTTTCCCTTAAGAAAAATTGGCATAAAAACTATAGTTGAAAAGTCTGCTTTTTTCCTAGTGTTTATGTGTGGCCAATTCAATGATTTTTAGTTAAGAACACCATGGACCAGTGGGGTAAAGCACATGTTACTAGACAGTAGGGTGTCACATAAAACACATTTTGATGTCTAAGAATTCCCACAACAATCTCTATGGCTAGCACACATAATTTGCTAAATTACTCAAGTGGTGAAATAAGCTCATGACAACAAGTCAAACCTATTTTTCCACCATGAGGCAAACATACCAGTGGGTGTCCCACTATTAAATATGCTCACCAAGAGGTTAATAAGCCTCTGGTCACTTTTATAAAAGTGCTCCAAACAAACAATCTAGCATCCAAAAACTCCTACTCATACTAGTAGAAAATTTAGGAAAAATACTAGACTAGTGTAGGCTACACTAGTTAATTTTATGCACAAGTGTGCAAGCTAGCAGAGGAAAAATACTCCTCTAACTAGTACCATAAATGCTACTGGATTCCACAAAATAACATAAAAAGCATAGCTAGGAAACAAGGAAAAACTATGCTTAAAATGCTACACATGTGAGGAGATTAATTCCTAGTCATCCAAGTGTTACTCATGCTTTTATGCTACTTAAGAGGAAACCTATCAGAGGTGAAAACCCTAAGATAATAATGCCACAAGGACATTCCATCCTCTGGTTTCCATACCAAAGATTCATATTTTTCCCTAGGGGAAAACAAGACAAAAAGCATACATGAATATCTTAGTATGAAATTTAGACTTTAAGCATTTCTATTTAAATCTATTTCAAACACAAGCACCAAGTATCTAGAGGTTCTATAACCAAAATAACAGTACCTAAATGGTACTAGTTTCATGAGAATTAATCTAGCAATAAGCCTAAAAAGCATTTAAAGATCTACTCAAAACATATATAGAAGAAACACATCTAGTGTGGGGGAAATAATGTTTCCACCAAAAATGCAATGGAACCAGTGGGTGTTCCACTAGCATATCAAAGCATTAAGAGGTCACAATGCCTCTGGTCCACTTGCTAAAAATTTAACAAAAGACTAAACAAGCTTGTAGTGCAATAACAATACTAGCAGAAGATAACAGGGTGCTAAAATAAGCAAGGTAATGATACTCATGCTATTGTTTTCACACATGTGAAAACTTTAGGTGTCAAGTACTCATAACAACCTTATCAAAATGCTACTGGACCTATGGATACAACCCAAAAATATGTGGTCACAAAACCACAAATGATTATGTCAAAATTCCACACATGAGGGACTTTTTCCATAACCATTCTCATAGTCATGACAAAGCTAATAATGCTTTTCTACCAATTCCAATGCAACATAGCAGAGGTGATAACAACACAAACTAAGTACCAACATGGTACTGGATACACTCAAAAAATCCAAGTGCTTTGCACATGAATTCATCACTCAAAAATGTTATGCAAGTATTACTAGAGAATAATCAAATGCTACTAACAAATATCATATTTCTTCTCCACTCAAGTCCACACATTCTAACATGCTAAAAATAGTTAAGTAACACTTATAAAGCAAGTTCACACAACTTATACATGCTAGAAAACAATATTGCAACACAAAAATATCACCACACAAATTAATTAACTAAAATGCCAAAATGGCAGAAACAAGCATTTTAAAGTTCTGTCCACCAAATTTTCTAGGATGCTCTAAAAATTAAACCCTTCTAGTTTTGGAGAGTCCTAAACATGTACAAGACCATCCAATTGAGTTTGCATCAAAAATCATTTTTAATTATTTTATAAAAATCACCAAAGTGCTCTCTGGTGTTTTACCAAATTTCATGCCATTTCAAAAATACAATGAATTTGGAAACGAGGTTAATTGCTCCTGTTAGATAATTTCAAGGGCTTTCCAATGCAATTGGCCTCACTTCATTCTGAGTTGTAAAATTAAAATGGTTCTCATTTTGGTGTTTCTGGTAGCTGTTACCAAAACATTTTTCATTTCAAAACCATCCATCCAAATGTAGATCTACAACTTGGAGGTGGTTCATATTTTGTTGCTTTAGATCTGTGAATTTTTGTTTGGTAAAATTCATCTTTTAAGTTGCCTTTTGAGTCCAAAAGTAACCATCTAACATTCTGTCAAAATAAACTGGAAAAACAAACTAGAGTTGGGCCAGATCCACTGTTTTGGGCCGGCCAGATCCAACTGGCACCGCGGCCAGATCTACCCACTGCGGCTGACGAGCGGGCCTGGCTGCCACGGGGCTGCCACGCAGGCGAGACGCAGCCCCACCAGCAGGTTTGACCGCCCAGCGCGCGGGGTCAAGGCGCTTGTGTCATCACGAGGTCAGCACTGCGTCATCGCCGGCGAAAACGTCTCCGGCGAACTAAATTCCGGCGCAAACGACCACCACTAGCCGATTCCAACATACGTACGTGAAGCACACGACGCGGGGAACCACACGGGCTCACCGTCGTTTCCAGGGAACAAGCGTAGGGCGGCCGGCGACGAGGACTACACGGCGGCCGGACTCGACCACGGCGCAGCGGCGACCTAGGGCGTTAGAGAGGGGGGAAAAGGGCGGCGGGGGTTGCCTTGCTCACCGTGAGCACGCGGGGCTACTCGGTGACGGAGGAGGAAGCACGAGGGCACGGCAATGCCTCGCCGGAGTGCTCCCGGAGCCGTGGAAGGAAACGGACGGCGCGGCGACCTCGAGCCCTTCCGGCTCGATTCCTCTGGCAGAGAGGACCTAGACGACGAGGTGGAGGCGATGAGCACAACGGCTGCCGCCGGTGAGCTCCCATTTGGCCGAATCGACGACGAGCTCCATAGCTAGGGTTTCGGGTTGCACAAAAAATTAGAGAGAGAGGGTGTGCTTCGAGGGGAAGAGAGAGAGGGGGCAGGTGAGAGGTGCACTCGGGTCTTTAAACAACTAGAAGGCTTCCACTCGAAGGCAATGGAGCATGGGCTTCCATGCCTCTCCTGCGTCATCTACAGGAAGAAGATGAAGATGGGTGACTCAGCTTACAATTTAGTCCCTGGAGAATTACAATTAGGTCCTTTCCTCTCTGAAAAATAGATGTTTTCCCTAAGAAAACAAAGTCAAAATTTTAAATCCTTTTGCCCAAAATTCTAATTAGTTGAGATGCACAACATATATGAAAATTGGCTCAATTGGGGAAACTTTATAATTCAAAGTTGTTCAAATTTGAATTCTTACAAAAATGGACATTGAATTTATTAACCTACTTAGGAGCTTCCAAAAATGATAATTTTTGGCACACATTCCTTATATGATGTGTTCCTTATGTGGTAGAAAATTCAAGTCATTTAGAGTTACTTCATAGAACAAACTTGTTCAAATTTTAAAAAGGTGCTGTGAAGAAAACAGGGGTTTTTGGAAACTTAAACAATTCAAAAACTTGTTTCCTTTTGGTTTTCATCCTTATTTATGATATAGAGCGTGTGGTATTTATTTCATGGCATTTGGAAAAAGTTTGTAGAACAAACTTGTTCAAAAACCCAAATGTTGCTGTGGAGAAAAACCATGTTTTCAGGACTTTAATGGATTCAATTTTTGGTCTCCTCTTGTGTGTGTTCCTTATTTGATATAAGGAAGCAATGGTATGAATTTCAAATAATTTGAGGAAAGTTTCCAATAGTAACTTGTTTTAGTTTTCTGTTTCTGGAAATATTGGAATTTCTATTTAATAAAGCACTTGGCTTTTCTTTAACAATGATTTGCCAAAATATTTATGTGACTAGGGATAGCAAGTAAATGCTCTCTCATACTATTGTTTTTAATCTTGTAAGGTTGGAAAAACATTTGATAATATTTTGGTGAAGCATTTAAGAATGCCTCTTTTTCTGATAATCCTTTATGGAAATTTATTAAGTGTTTTCCTCTTTCTTAATTTAGGCCTTGTAATAATATTCAACAAGTATTGGATTCATAAGATAGTTTTGTAAAACTCTTTGATCAATATTTACTCTAGAAAATATTGCCAAGGTCATTGGAACAATATGTTGAATATTTTTATCCCTGGAACAATATGTTGAATATTTTTAGTTCACTGCTTTGCTATCCTTTTAAGTTTGCAAGTTTATATAATTAGTTTGTTTGGTTGCACTTAAACAACCACAAACAAACACAACCAAGGTTTATTAGTCAAGCAATTAGAAAAACAACTATGTTAACATGTATTCCAAAATTGGGATGTGACACTCGTCCTCAAGTAGGTAAAAACATAAAAATACATAATTTCTGAGCTGACATGCTACCAACATAAACTTGATCATCATAGTAATGTAAAGCATGTAAACTAGGATCAAATGAATAAAGGTTGTGGTGACACCAAAGAGTAATGTATAAACCATTAGGAATAACAAAGTAAAACTTTTCAATGAATCAATACTAAAAGAAGATCCACTGTGCAAAGTATATTAAAGACGATTTAAGATTCAAGAACAACAATATAATCATCCAAGGCTTCAAACTCTCACAACAACTCCTGTTAGGATCAAGTCAAGTGACAACAATATGCACATAGGAAAATCATTCAAATAATTGTGCACTCAAAACAAGCAAGCGTTCAATATTGGTTCCTGGCACCAGGATGTTGTGGCTAAAACAACATTATGGGGGGTTTGGATGGTCAATGGAAGAAATTCTCACACAACTGAAAGTGATCATTATACAAGAGGAAGTCTTATAATCGAAGTTATGCAAGGAGTAGTGATTGCCACACAACGGATGCACATAGAGCTATAAGTGTATGAAAGCTCTCCAATGGAACTACTGGGGGTGCATCCAACCTGCTTGCTCACGAAGACCTAGAGCACTTTTGAGGAGGCTCATCATTGGAATATACAAGCCAAGTTTTATACTGTAAGGTACCCACATAGTTATGCAAGTAATAATATGAAAACTCTCTCCAAACTGAAGTATGATGCTAAACAAAGCACAAGTGTGGAATAAATGATAGTAGTGTTGCCCCCTCTCTCTTTCTTTTCTCTCTTTTGCCTCTTTCTTTCCTTTTCTTTTTCTCTTTTGGGCCTTTTCTCACTTTTTATATATATATAACCTCACTGGCAGGGGCAACACTCTATTTTACAATGAATCGACACACTTTTAGTACTCATAACTCAAACCGAAATATCTCTGATGTAAATAAAACTAAATGCTCCTGCCAGTGTAGCAGTATGCAAAATAACAATGAAGAATGAAAAGTAACATAATGATGATGGATGTTGTATGGCAATATATCTCGGAATGGCTATGGAAATGTCATGGTAGGTAGGTATGGTGGTTGTTTTGACGTAAGATATTTTGGCTTATGTGTAGAAGAACAAAGTTCTCCCACGGGGTTTGGATGTACTGGTGAAGTTTTCACCAACTCTCAGCATGAGAATGAGCAATGCACAGTACCGAAGAGGCTAGCAAATATGGATGGTGGAAGTGCCAGAAAACCGCAACATAGAACTCACAAGTTAAAAGATTCCAAATAAAATCATGATATCACAAGGCATAATGAAAATCACTCCAAGAGGGTCCGTGGCAGTGACAAGGCACTGCTAGCTACCCCGACCGTAGCGCGTAACAAAAATCCATTACGATTACTATCAGCAAAGGAAGTCATATACCATTATCCTATCAATTGGGTATTTGAGTATGGCACAGTTTCAAGCTTCTAGACCAACCATTAATTGTTTTTACACTACTAAACTAGGAAGTTTACCATTAAGCAAATTAATATCTCAAAACAACAGCAAATAATCAAGTGAACCAGTTAATGATCTACAAGAATATGCAAGTTTTTTCGTTATACCATCTACCACACGTAGCATTTTCTACCAAATACCAAACAACAAAAACTCTCCAAGAGGTATAGCAATGAAACAAGAGAGTACTAATGTCGTGGTTTTGTCACGGCAAGTGTCCTCATGCGAGAACTAGATTGCGAGGCCATTGCTACTAAGCGAAACTTCGAAAGGGTTGAGGTGGAAACGAGAGACGCGAGTTTACCCAGGTTCGGCCCCTCGATTGTGGATAAAACCTACTCCTCCTTTCTTACTATCAAGGAACCAATTCTCGATTACAAAGGGAGATTCTGGCTCTCGATGTCTCGAGTTACTTTGCTATCGACTTAGAACTTGTCTTTCTACGTCCCGGGGTCTCGCCTTATATAGTGGACGAGACCTCCGGGTTACAAGGGAGTCCGGGTCCTGCCCGTCCTCGGAGTCCTATCGCCCTCCGGTTCCTGATCATCTTGGTCCGGCTCTTCTTATGATCCGGCTACTCCTAGGCCGGCCAAGAACTGTTATCCGGGCTCCTGGGCTTCCACGTCGCCTGACCTGGGCCTTGGGTCGGTTCTTCATTCTGCCGGGTCACGCTCACCGTAACCCGGCTCTTCCAAGCTTAACCCGGCTCCGCCTAGCCGAACCCGGATTACTCACCATGAACCGGATGAGGTGATTCCCGGTTCATGTCAGAGGCCGGTAAGGCTCCCCCTTACCTATTCCCCCAACATTAGCCCCCAGGTTAACATGAACGTTTTAAGCCTCAAACTTAAGAAGTTCACGTTATGCTTTATCCAGAAACTTTGAATACCAATCTTTCAATCCAAAGAAAATAACCTCCCAAGATATCTCTTCCGGATCTCGCGGGTCAAGCTCTTTATCTCCAGGATCATATCTTTCCGTTTCTTGTAGAGATAACTCTCATTTTTTCATCTCCCAAATCTTCGGAACAAAAGGGATCTTGACCTAGCCCGGATTCTTCTCCATGTAATCGTTCCATTTCTTTGGAAAAGATCTTTTCCTGTGATCCGATCTTGCTGTACTTTTCCATAAATAATGTAGTCTCGAGGGGTTTTTGTGCAAAAGTTACCGCTTAACCCTAGGGTTTTGACCCCGCCTATAAATAGCAGGCGTACGGCCCCCAGGGCTCATTTGCACCCCGCTCTCCCCACTTCATCTTTCTCCTCCGTTCTGAGCTCCAGAGCTCCGCTTTTCTCCCAGCGCCGCCGCGGCCAGAGTTTCATCAGCGTCCACCTCAAGATGGGAAAAGAGAAAACTTTGGCGTCCAAAGCTGGCGGAGCGGGGAAGAAGAAGAAGTCCGGAGGAGCTTCCGATTCTCGCGCTGCTGGTTCTGGGAGTAACAAAATGCAAGTGAACTGGTGCAAATCCGAGATGACCCAAGGCTGGCTCACGGAGATGGAGGGATTCGGGCTTCTGCCTTCCGGTTTATCTTGGCTAGCTCCGGGAAATGAGATCCGGCCCAAACCTGGGCCGGGTGAGGTAATAATTTTCGAAGCCCATATCCTCCGTGGGTTTCGTCCACCCGGTTCTCTCTTTTTTCGCCGGCTCTTGACTTACTATGGCCTTCATCCTCAAGACCTCCCACCAAATTCCATCTTAAACATTAGCAACTGTGTAGTCCTTTGTGAGGACTACCTCCAAGTAGAGCCAAACCTAGACCTTTTCCTCGAATACTTTTACTGTAACAAACCCCCTGAGGTAGCTGGGGGTGAACTTATACACTGTGGGGGGGGGGGGGGGGTCTCGTTCCAGAGACGAAAAGACATCGCCTACCCAGGTATTCCTCTTGCAATCCATCCCAAGTTGTGGCAGAAATCCTACTTTTACATCAAAAGTACCACTCCTGAAGGTGAACCGGCTCTTCCGGGTTACCGTCCTGAACGCCTAGTTTATACTAGCACGATGAACTCCTATGCCAAACATGTCGATCGAATCAAGATCCGGCCTCTCCTAAAACGTGTAACCTCGCTGATAGTTCACAGGCTTACAGGTTTAGACTTGACAAAAATCTAGGTAGACTGGCGCATTCAACCACTCAGTATCAGGAGCCGGTTATTCCATGAGTATTCCGGTTCATTAGATTCCATGTGATATTATGAGTCCATAGTTTCTAAGTCTGAGATGATAACCTCCCTGAAACTCCTCGTTGGAGTGAAGCAAGACAAATTCTTCGAAGTTGGTCTGGAGCCCTTTAGCTCCTCTAACCCGGCTCCTCCCGTAAGTTTTCATATCTTTGTATTTTTGCCTCTTCCATTATTCTTTTTAACTGAATAGGTTCTAACCTCGTCGTTATTCCGATTCTCAGGCTAATGATCCTTTCTGGACTACTACCGAAGAACCGGCTTCACCACCTGAAGATGAAGAATCAGAAGAACCAAGCGACGACGAGGAAGAGGTTTCTGAATTTGACTCCCTCGGACGGTTGCACAACCAATTTGCTGACGCTGATTACTCGCAGGATGAGCAAGAGGAACAAGAAGTTGCCAGGTTAGGCGGTGGCCAAGCTGTTGACAAAGAACCGGGTCATGAAGTTCCGGATCAGACAATGCCGGATCTCGACCCCTCTACTCCCATCACTGGTTCCAGCCTGGTGGCCAAAAAAGAGTCCCCCGCAGGCCAGAAGAGGACCCGGCAGGCTGTCGCAAAGGTGCCTATCTCTAGACTGTCAAAAAATCCTTTGAAAACATCCTCACACACTCAGAAAACGCAGGAGGATGAGGAGGGCAGCAAGAGAAGGACCCGGAGCTCTGGCTCCAGCGAGTTAGAAACAGGTTTGCCTGAGAAAACTTGTCGCACCCGGACTTCTAGGGGATACTCACAGTCCGTTAAACAGCAGATAAATGGCTTACAGGGCATACCGGCACCCGCATCTCAATATGAGCACGCCAACACGTAAACGTGTGACAACCATTCTCTTACTATTCATCGTCTGCGCAAACCATCCCATAGAAATCCAGATACTTCCGTTGACGTACTTCAAAACATACACACATGGTACGTCAACGGCATTTGAACAACTGATATCACAACAGATCTCTACGACACAAAAGATTGAAATAAGTTGCAAATAGCTCTCATTAGAGAAGAGATAGCAATTACAATCATCCAGAGGACACATGTCCCAACAATACATCATTACATCACAGCGGAAGCATCCAAAATGTCTGAGTACAGACAAATCCAAATAGGCCTAAGAGGCCGGAAACGAAAAGACGGAGCCCATCCACGAAGTCTCGGATCCTGCCCGGGTCCGCTATCTACTCGTCAGCAGTCTCGTCATACTCCACGTAGTAGCCACCATGTAGATCCTCGGAAACGTAGTCTGCGGAAACCACAGCCCCAAAGGGGTCAGTACATAAACGTACTGGCAAGCAAGACTCACAGTTCGCCAAAGTGTAACCCGTCAACACCAAGCACAGATGCTTTGGGTTCAACGGAAGAAAGGGGATATAAAAGATGTTGCAACTGGCTGCTCTAACCAACTACAGAGTTACTACCACTTCTGGATAACAGAAAGGAGATAAGATCGCGTATCGTAACCAACCTATCAACTAATTCCAAACAAACCCATCCTGGATCTCGCCCCTTATCCAAAGAAGCAATCCGAGGATAACTCACACAGTTGGATTAATGATGGTTCAAATTACTGTGTCAATAAGCCTATTACTAGTCAAGTTGTTAATCATTGGGTGTAAGGTTGTTAATCATTAGGTTTAAGTTGTCCTGAGTACTTGTTAGCCAGTACTTTCACCAAGTAGTCCATAACCGCGGAAAACACGGCTTCTCGAGAAGATTTATCCCTGCAGGGGTGCACCAATTTGGCCGTACACGTAAGAATAACCCGCCAGATGGAAAGGCCCTTCCACCAAGCGGGGCACTCAACACAACTCAACTCTTCTTCGCATCAAGCCCAAAGAACCTTGGGCGCACGGCTAATCGAGCCCCGAAGAAAAGGGACCCTCATAGCACTCTAAGAACGTGTCCCCCTATATGCCGACTACAAAAGTTCCACCCTGGCCTGGGCTCGCAAAAACATGCATGCGGCAAATGGAAAACACGAACTAAATGAGGCGATTTGGACGAGATGCGAATCGAACCAAATTGAGGGGGGGCGCCCATACTCGCTTCCCACATGCGGTTAGTGCGCTCATCATGGATCAGTAGACAAGACCCTTTTCCTAATTAGGGTCGACACTAGCAGGCCTCAAAACCACACAGGGCCTCCTGCCGGTGCCTTATCATCAAATTATTATTAAACAATAACATTAGCATGATTGATTGATTAAACATCGAGCCCCCAGAACATAATGAAATAGTAACAGAAACTAACGGGTAACAGACTCAAGCAAAACAACCTAAGCAGGCTAGTAAGACACGGGCTCAAACAATGGGGTTGTAGGAGTGGAGGTGAGGCAATATCAGGTTTAAGGGATTCATGTGATAGGTTCGTAACAGAAACAACTATTACTAGGGCTAGCAGAATAAACAATGGAAAGTATCGGTAACCAATGTTGAAAGGAACACGATGGTTCATGTGAGTGAATACTTGCCTGCAAACTCAGTAGCCTGGTACTGAGCTAACTCCTTAGAAGGGGTGTCGTAAGTATCGTCGGTCTCAACGTCGTCGTTTATCCGAGAAGAAGCAAACAAACAACGCAGGGAGATAAGCAATCAATATCATGGCATATTGCACAAACATGGGATGATGCATGACCATTTAATCGATGCAGCAAAATAAACTAGTTGACAAGATAACAACATGATTAAATGGACCCACATGCAATTTGAGTTGCACATGAAAGCCCATGAATTATGGTTGAATTAATTGTTTTACAACTAATCATCATATGAAAGTGGATTAGCATGATGCATGGATGAGGAAAACAGAAAGATAACAACAATAGAAGCAATTGGAAATAAGGTTTACCAAGTTTAGAAATTCATTCATTAAGTTAGGAAATTTTGGTTTCTTAAAGGTGTCACACAAGCATTTGTTGTTTTCACCAATTTTAATTGTTCAAAATAGATAACAAAGTTCATATTTGAAAAGAAAACAAGATTTTAGTTGGAATACATGTTTCACTTGTTGAAAAAGGAGTTCAAATAAGTTATTTATGAATTAAACAAGTTTAAGCAAGAATTAAATGAATTTAATTCAAACATGAACTTATTTGAATTTTTATTTGTTCCAAACATTAAGTGAGGTTCATATGTGAGAAGTTTATACTTTTATGGTTTGAAAAATATTTTATATGTCCCAAAAGAAATTAGTTTGATCAAGTTATGAATTTAACAATATTAAATGATTTAAACAAGGTTTAAATCATTTAACCGATTTTAATTATTCAAAACATGAAACAAATTTTATATTTGGAAAGGTGGTTTAATTTTGCATGGAAAACATATTTCATTTGTTGAAATTGGATTTAAAATGAGCAAGTTATTATTTTGGCAATTTTAAATGCAATAAATAGGAAACAGTTGTTTTCAGCAATTTAAATTATTCAAAACAGCAAACAAAATTTATATTTGGAAAGTACATGAAAAGTTGATTGGAAAACATATTTAGTTTGTTGAATTTGGAATTTGTATGCCCAAGTTATGATTTTTGCAAAATTAGGTGAATTAGACAAGAATTCAAATATTGCACCAATTTAAAATATTCAAAACAGTAAACAAATTTTATATTTGGGTAGAACATTTAATTTGGTACAGAAAACATATTAAAAATGTTGAATTTGAAGTTGGGATGAATTACTTATGCATTTTAGAAGATTTGGTGCAAATCTGCTAGAAAAATAAATATACAGGGACTAGAATTAAAGACACAGGGGCTTGGTTGTGATTACTGGGTTTGTGCAGTACCAAAACAAATGGAAAAAAGATTTGGGTTTTATTGTGGGTGGGGGGACTCGAACCCCCCCACCTGCTGATGCGCTCACAGGGGTGCTAACCAGTGGGATGGTGTTCGGTTTGTTGATGGAAGGGGCACGGGGGGTGGATAAGCTGTGGGCGCGCGCTGTTAACTGAAATTAACTGAACCTTGCACGCATCTTCCTGTCGTTTCGACATAGATTGGAGGCGGCAGCGAGGGCTGCTCGCCGGAGGGGCGCCATCCGCGGTGGCCTTGGTGGGTGAGCAACGGGGCGGTGGTTCGTGCACGTGCAGGGAAGGGAGAGAGAGGGGTAGCGAGAGGGAAAGGGATCGAGGGAGGCGATGTGCTCACCTGACAGCGATCGGAGGAGGCAGTGCAGCGGCCGGCGAGACCACGGACGGCGGCGGAGCTACAATCCTCCTCGAGCTCAACGGAGACGTCTGGGGTGGAGAGGGAGCAGTGGGGAATCCGTTCCCACGGCTAAACGGAGGGATAGGAGGGTTTCCCGGCGGCGATCGCCGGAGATACAGGGAGGCGGCGACCGGTTTCAGGTACAGAGAGCGGAGGTGAGCAGCGAGAGAGGAAAAATCGGCGGCGGTGGGTCGGAGAGAGGGGTGGAGCTAGGGTAGGGCCTCGAGGGGAACCCTAGGGAGATTTGTAGGGGCGCGGGGGCTACGGGGACCGTCCATGGCTGCTGCCGTCGACGTGGAAGCAGTCGATGACTGCCGTACTGCAGGAAGAGGACGACCGAAGCGGTATGGGCCAAAGGGAGTAGGTTGGGCTGGGCTTCGTTTCTCTCCCCTCTCTGTGAACGTTTTCTTTTATTATTTCTTCTGTTTTTTTTGCAGAAAAGGTTTAGGAAGAAAAAGAGGGTTTTGGGTTGGCAAAAATATTAGAAAAATTTGGGTTAGCTTTTTAATGGATTGGTAACCAAATGCAAATTTGGAAATTCAAATTAATTGACTTATGGTGCTGTTTGTAATTTAAATCAAATTGGGATGAATTTTATTATTAAGTACATTATAGAAAACAAGATTTTAACTAGGGTGCACATTAGTGTTTAAATGGAACAAAAAGATTGGAATTGTTTTGGTAATTTCCATAATTTTCCAATTGGGTGCTGTTTGAAATTTGATTCCAATTTAAATGATTTTGAGATTAACTGATTATTGCAAACCAATTTTAAATGGGGTGGTCAAATAAGTTTGATTGGAAGCATATGAGTAATAATTGTGTTGCAATTTTTATAAGATCAACATGGTTGCTGTTTTGGACAATGTGATTTGAATTTGAATGTGAATTGATTCAAATGAGTTATTAAATAGAAATAACAAGTTAATGGTTCTATTTAAATAGAAACAACTAGTTGTTTTAATTGACAGTTTTATTTGGAAATTTGTAACATAACAAGTATGAAACAAGGCATTTGGAAATTGGTTTGGAATTTCAAATGTTTTTGGTATTAGATGAATTTTTGTTAGAAACAAAACAACAGTTTTGAAATCACACTTTAATGGAAACAATTGATTGTTTTATTTGAATATTCATTTTGGAAATTGTAACATCACAAGGATGAAACAAAAGGTTTGAATTTTGGTTTGAAATTCAAATAGAAAACAAAGGAAAACAGAGGAAAACAAATGGAAAACAAGCAAAACAAATGCAATGAACATGATGCCATGATGCAAAACATAAAATAACAGAGAGCAAACATTCTAATGGCTATTTTTCATACTTGGGATGTTACAAAACGCCCCCCTTGAAGGAATCGCGCCCCGAGATTCCTACTGAGAAAAGAAAAGGTCCGGATACTTCTTGGCAAGATCCTCTTGAGCTGTGACACGTGAAACACATCGTGCACATTGGATAGTTTTTCTGGAAGTTCAAGATGACAGACATTCCTGGCAACTCTTCTGGAAAGATGTCAGGGAATTTGGAAACCACCGGAACATTTTCAATTGAATGAAGTGGTTTTGCATGGAGGTTGTATAGCTGGATAGAACTTGATTCATTTGGAGAATAGACTATGTGGAATGTGGTGATTCAGGAATGCTTCCTCGAAACAACCCCAGGTGATAGGAATGCCAGCTCTCATAGCCTGGAATCAACAACAACAACAACCTTTCTGGCCAGATAGACTTGATATTTGGGAAGTTTTGATTAGACGCCGGTAGAAGAACTGGAATGGAAAACAACAACAAGATTTCAACGGACGAAAAGGATGTTGAGAAGAACAGGATATCGAAGCAACAACGGGAGAACGAGATCAAAACACTCCTGAGGTACTAGGGAAAAACCCATCCGGGCTTCTAAAGGATCAATATCTACTGCTTAAGGAATAGAGGATCTGCTTCCGGGGCTTACACGCCTCCGTTCTCAATCATGAGTAGGCAACATGATAAATCATGTCACAACCACCTCCATTCCTATGGTCTAGTAGATATAACCATCCTAGAGAAACCAGGATTCGTGAAAACCTAACTTGAAAGTTTAGATGAGAAGGGAAAAACAACGTTGCACTTCCTTACCAGAATAAGGGAGGGTGGGTGGGGAAAGAAGAAAAAGAACAGAATTCCTACTCTCACGTTTCATTTTTCCTATATAGCTACAAAATAGTTTCTAGACTCAACTGCGACCAGTAAAAAGGGATCCTACAGGCAGACAGGCTCTGATACCATTTGTCGCACCCGGACTTCTAGGGGATACTCACAGTCTGTTAAACAGCAGATAAATGGCTTACGGGGCATACCGGCACCCGCATCTCAATATGAGCAGGCCAACACGTAAACGTGTGACAACCATTCTCTTACTATTCATCGTCTGCGCAAACCATCCCATAGAAATCCAGATACTTCCGTTGACGTACTTCAAAACATACACACATGGTACGTCAACGGCATTTGAACAACTGATATCACAACAGATCTCTACGACACAAAAGATTGAAATAAGTTGCAAATAGCTCTCATTAGAGCAGAGATAGCAATTACAATCATCCAGAGGACACATGTCCCAACAATACATCATTACATCACAGCGGAAGCATCCAAAATGTCTGAGTACAGACAAGATCCAAATAGGCCTAAGAGGCTGGAAACGAAAAGACGGAGCCCATCCACGAAGTCTCGGATCCTGCCCGGGTCCGCTATCTACTCGTCAGCAGTCTCGTCATACTCCACGTAGTAGCCACCATGTAGATCATCGGAAACGTAGTCTGCGGAAACCACAGCCCCAAAGGGGTCAGTACATAAACGTACTGGCAAGCAAGACTCACAGTTCGCCAAAGTGTAACCCGTCAACACCAAGCACAGATGCTTTGGGTTCAACGGAAGAAAGGGGATATAAAAGATGCTGCAACTGGCTGCTCTAACCAACTACAGAGTTACTACCACTTCCGGCTAACAGAAAGGAGATAAGATCGCGTATCGTAACCAACCTATCAACTAATTCCAAACAAACCCATCCTGGATCTCGCCCCTTATCCAAAGAAGCAATCCGAGGATAACTCACACAGTTGGATTAATGATGGTTCAAATTACTGTGTCAATAAGCCTATTACTAGTCAAGTTGTTAATCATTGGGTGTAAGGTTGTTAATCATTAGGTTTAAGTTGTCCTGAGTACTTGTTAGCCAGTACTTTCACCAAGTAGTCCATAACCGCGGAAAACACGGCTTCTCGAGAAGATTTATCCCTGCAGGGGTGCACCAATTTGGCCGTACACGTAAGAATAACTCGCCAGATGGAAAGGCCCTTCCACCAAGCGGGGCACTCAACACAACTCTACTCTTCTTCGCATCAAGCCCAAAGAACCTTGGGCGCACGGCTAATCGAGCCCCGAAGAAAAGGGACCCTCATAGCACTCTAAGAACGTGTCCCCCTATATGCCGACTACAAAAGTTCCACCCTGGCATGGGCTCGCAAAAACATGCATGCGGCAAATGGAAAACACGAACTAAATGAGGCGATTTGGACGAGATGCGAATCGAATCAAATTGAGGGGGGGCGCCCATACTCGCTTCCCACATGCGGTTAGTGCGCTCATCATGGATGAGTAGACAAGACCCTTTTCCTAATTAGGGTCGACACTAGCAGTCCTCAAAACCACACAGGGCCTCCTGCCGGTGCCTTATCATCAAATTATTATTAAACAATAACATTAGCATGATTGATTGATTAAACATCGAGCCCCCAGAACATAATGAAATAGTAACAGACTCGTGCAAAACAACCTAAGCAGGCTAGTAAGACACGGGCTCAAACAATGGGGTTGTAGGAGTGGAGGTGAGGCAATATCAGGTTTAAGGGATTCATGTGATAGGTTCGTAACAGAAACAACTATTACTAGGGCTAGCAGAATAAACAACGGAAAGTATCGGTAACCAATGTTGAAAGGAACACGATGGTTCATGTGAGTGAATACTTGCCTGCAAACTCAGTAGCCTGGTACTGAGCTAACTCCTTAGAAGGGGTGTCGTAAGTATCGTCGGTCTCAACGTCGTCGTTTATCCGAGAAGAAGCAAACAAACAACGCAGAGAGATAAGCAATCAATATTTATGGCATAATGCACAAACATGGGATGATGCATGACCATTTAATCGATGCAGCAAAATAAACTAGTTGACAAGATAACAACATGATTAAATGGACCCACATGCAATTTGAGTTGCACATGAAAGCCCATGAATTATGGTTGAATTAATTGTTTTACAACTAATCATCATATGAAAGTGGATTAGCATGATGCATGGATGAGGAAAACAGAAAGATAACAACAATAGAAGCAATTGGAAATAAGGTTTACCAAGTTTAGAAATTCATTCATTAAGTTAGGAAATTTTGGTTTCTTAAAGGTGTCACACAAGCATTTGTTGTTTTCACCAATTTTAATTATTCAAAATAGATAACAAAGTTCATATTTGAAAAGAAAACAAGATTTTAGTTGGAATACATGTTTCACTTGTTGAAAAAGGAGTTCAAATAAGTTATTTATGAATTAAACAAGTTTAAGCAAGAATTAAATGAATTTAATTCAAACATGAACTTATTTGAATTTTTATTTGTTCCAAACATTAAGTGAGGTTCATATGTGAGAAGTTTATACTTTTATGGTTTGAAAAATATTTTATATGTCCCAAAAGAAATTAGTTTGATCAAGTTATGAATTTAACAATATTAAATGATTTAAACAAGGTTTAAATCATTTAACCAATTTTAATTATTCAAAACATGAAACAAATTTTATATTTGGAAAGGTGGTTTAATTTTGCATGGAAAACATATTTCATTTGTTGAAATTGGATTTAAAATGAGCAAGTTATTATTTTGGCAATTTTAAATGCAATAAATAGGAAACAGTTGTTTTCAGCAATTTAAATTATTCAAAACAGAAAACAAAATTTATATTTGGAAAGTACATGAAAAGTTGATTCGAAAACATATTTAGTTTGTTGAATTTGGAATTTTTATGCCCAAGTTATGATTTTTGCAAAATTAGGTGAATTAGACAAGAATTCAAATATTGCACCAATTTAAAATATTCAAAACAGTAAACAAATTTTATATTTGGGTAGAACATTTAATTTGGTACAGAAAACATATTAAAAATGTTGAATTTGAAGTTGGGATGAATTACTTATGCATTTTAGAAGATTTGGTGCAAATCTGCCATTTTTAATTCATTAGGGACTAGAAAAATAAATATACAGGGACTAGAATTAAAGACACAGGGGCTTGGTTGTGATTACTGGGGTTTGTGCAGTACCAAAACAATGGAAAAAAGATTTGGGTTTTATTGTGGGTGGGGGGACTCGAACCCCCCACCTGCTGATGCGCTCACATGGGTGCTAACCAGCGGGATGGTGTTCGGTTTGTTGATGGAAGGGGCACGGGGGGTGGATAAGCTGTGGGCGCGCGCTGTTAACTGAAATTAACTGAACCTTGCACGCATCTTCCTGTCGTTTCGAGAGAGATCGGAGGCGGCAGCGAGGGCTGCTCGCCGGAGGGGCGCCATCCGCGGTGGCCTTGGTGGGTGAGCGACGGGGCGGTGGTTCGTGCACGTGCAGGGAAGGGAGAGAGAGGGGTAGCGAGAGGGAAAGGGATCGAGGGAGGCGATGTGCTCACCTGACAGCGATCGGGAGGAGGCAGTGCAGCGGCCGGCGAGACCACGGACGGCGGCGGAGCTACAATCCTCCTCGAGCTCAACGGAGACGTCTGGGGTGGAGAGGGAGCAGTGGGGAATCCGTTCCCACTGCTAAACGGAGGGATAAGAGGGTATCCCGGCGGCGATCGCCGGAGATACAGGGAGGCGGCGACCGGTTTCAGGTACAGAGAGCGGAGGTGAGCAGCGAGAGAGGAAAAATCGGCGGCGGTGGGTCGGAGAGAGGGGTGGAGCTAGGGTAGGGCCTCGAGGGGAACCCTAGGGGGTTTTGTAGGGGCGCGGGGGCTACGGGGACCGTCCATGGCTGCTGCCGTCGATGTGGAAGCAGTCGATGACTGCCGTACTGCAGGAAGAGGACGACCGAAGCGGTATGGGCCAAAGGGAGTAGGTTGGGCTGGGCTTCGTTTCTCTCCCCTCTCTGTGAACGTTTTCTTTTATTATTTCTTCTGTTTTTTTTTGCAGAAAAGGTTTAGGAAGAAAAAGAGGGTTTTGGGGTTGGCAAAAATATTAGAAAAATTTGGGTTAGCTTTTTAATGGATTGGTAACCAAATGCAAATTTGGAAATTCAAATTAATTGACTTATGGTGCTGTTTGTAATTTAAATCAAATTGGGATGAATTTTATTATTAAGTGCATTATAGAAAACAAGATTTTAACTAGGGTGCACATTAGTGTTTAAATGGAACAAAAAGATTGGAATTGTTTTGGTAATTTCCATAATTTTCCAATTGGGTGCTGTTTGAAATTTGATTCCAGTTTAAATGATTTTGAGATTAACTGATTATTGCAAACCAATTTTAAATGGGGTGGTCAAATAAGTTTGATTGGAAGCATATGAGTAATAATTGTGTTGCAATTTTTATAAGATCAACATGGTTGCTGTTTTGGACAATGTGATTTGAATTTGAATGTGAATTGATTCAAATGAGTTATTAAATAGAAATAACAAGTTAATGGTTCTATTTAAATAGAAACAACTAGTTGTTTTAATTGACAGTTTTATTTGGAAATTTGTAACATAACAAGTATGAAACAAGGCATTTGGAAATTGGTTTGGAATTTCAAATGTTTTTGGTATTAGATGAATTTTTGTTAGAAACAAAACAACAGTTTTGAAATCACACTTTAATGGAAACAATTGATTGTTTTATTTGAATATTCATTTTGGAAATTGTAACATCACAAGGATGAAACAAAAGGTTTGAATTTTGGTTTGAAATTCAAATAGAAAACAAAGGAAAACAAAGGAAAACAGAGGAAAACAAATGGAAAACAAGCAAAACAAATGCAATGAACATGATGCCATGATGCAAAACATAAAATAACAGAGAGCAAACATTCTAATGGCTATTTTTCATACTTGGGATGTTACAAAACTCCCACTCGCCGGGTCTCCAAAATCCGGGTTTCGCCCACTGCTTCACACCCCTTAGCCGGACAAATGAGGCCAGAACTGAGTCGTTCTTTTCATTCAGATTCTCCGAACTCAGACTTGTCCCATTTCAGCGGGGCTAGCTCGTTCTCCATTAACTCTGGGTAAGCTAACTTTCCTTTCCTGATTTGCTAATACCTTAATCTTGCAATGTAAATCAGAGCTATTCCTTTTGCAACAGAACTCAAGCTGTATTAAAAGTGAACCCTGTTTCGTCCGCTGCTCCCTCGGTAAACGTTGAAGAGAAAACCTTTGAGGAAGAAAAAGATGAACTGGCCGCTCCCTCGCCGGGTCATATGAATGTTAAGGCTGAAGAACACGAAGAGGTGAACCCTGTTGATAATATCCCGGGTAATGATCCTCTGGTTGAAGGAGTAAATGTTCAGGACCCAGATGTGGTCATAACCAGATCTCAGGCTGTTGAGGTTACTGGACCATCCACTGTTCTCTCCAAAATCATTGAAGACCCGAAAGTAAAGCCGGAAGATAAGAGATCTACTCCTAGCCTGAACATTGAAGGCCAGAGCTTTGACACACTTGTTCAAAAACTCTCTGAAAACCGGCGACGTGCTGATGGTATCATAGAATTTCTAAAACAGAAATATGAGGTAACCTCGATATTCATAACCTGTAGCCCTCAATCTTCTAGTTTATATTCGTAATATATACTTGGAGATTTGTTACTGAATAGTCGTAAACTGAATGGATTGTAATCTGAATAACTGTAACCCGAATAGCTGTAACCAAGATAGCTGTAACCTGGATAGTTGTAGCCCCCAAGGGCCGCTTTATAATGGCATTATGAGCCGGGACTTTCTATGATTTTGTTCTTAATTGTTTTAAGTAAAATTGAAACACTGTAGCCCCCAAGTACCAGGTTGCGAGCCTGCAGCTAGCAGGGACTTAAGCATAGGTTATAGCCCAACTCTTGAACTTGAAATACTATAGCCCCCAAGTGCCGGGTTGCGAACCTGTAGCTACCTGGAACTTAACTTTTCCTTAGAAACTATAATAAGTTCACCAGTATTCGGGTTGTGGTTGTATAATCCGGATATTTGTCAATTTACAACTTAACCTTTGAATAACTTGAATCTTTTTGCAGAGTCTGGAATCCTCGTCTCAAAAAGAGGTTTTGAATTTGAAGAACCTACTTGCACAAGAGGCCAAGAAAACTGAGGAGGCCAGGACCCGGCAGAAAGAACTAGAAGAACAAATCACTGAGGCAGCCAAGACTTGGTCTGATCTGCAGCGGGATTTTGAAACCCGGGAGAAAATTCTCGTAACCATGGCAGAGACTGCGAAAAAGGAACTAGAGGAGACCTAGACCCATTTCACCAAGGTCACAGATCTGCTGAGAGATATCACTTGCAGTGTTTTTGGTGAGTTTATCCAGCTTATCATCCCCTTCAATTTATTGTATGTCCAATGTTGTATTCCCTTTGCCTTTTTATCAATCAGCTTGATTTAGATCACAAATTTTTTGTAACCTGTAGGCAGGATGCATGGGAATAACCTGAAACTCCCAGACCTGAAACTCAAGGCCTTGTTCACCCTGATCCGGCAGCTATACAATGGAGGTGGAGAATGTATCAAAGCTGTCCGTAACTGGGATGCTCCGCCTAGAAGGCTTAGCGAAATGCTTGTGGAGCTAACTCATGTCCCTAAGTGGATAGAAGAGCATAAGCTATCATCCTGTCGCTGTGGAGCCATCAAGGTCATGTCACTGGCGAAAGCATATCATCCAGAACTGAAGCCGGATCTTCTTGTGGGAGGTTTCCCAGAATGCAAAGCGGATATGTCAAAGTATGAGAAGAAGGACTTCGCCAGGATTGAAAAAGAGTGCCAGTTCTATGCTTGCACCATTACTGAGAAGCTAAAACTGAAGGACTTGATGGAGGGATGATAACCCGGTAGGCTAACGCCCAGGTGTAATTCGGCCCAAAGGGCGCTGCGCAAGATCCGGCTTGGGGAAAAGGAGTTTATGGAAGGCCCAAGAGTGCAGGCCTCGTAACCCGGTTTGTGGGTTCCGATAGGGAAACTTAGGGTTTTGTAAGCAGTGTTCGGGTAGGATTCCGAGTATGCCTTGGATGGTAAGCCAGGGGGTCCGGGTATTATATAAGTCGGCCCCTAGGGTTAGGTTAAGCAGAAATCATACAATCACGAGATATTCGAGTATCCTTTGTAACACGAGAGTTGAGATAATATATTCAGATCGGAGACTCGGCGACTTGATTGCCGGCTACCAGATCGTGTATCACCATGGTTTCCCTCGAGCTAAACCCTCTCCCAAACACCAGAGTCGAATTGCCCCAAGACAAGTTACCCCCGGTAACGCCTGCCGTGATTATCCCACGACAGTTGGCGCCCACCGTGGGGCCTACGTCCAAGGGTGTTTACATCACGGGAGAAGCTCGGGAGAACATGAAGAACCTCGTCGTCGGCGAGATCTACACCAACCCTAAAGGAGAGAAGATGGTGGATGATTTTGGCTGGGGGCCAGAGTCGGATCTGCTCGAATCCGGATCTGTCGTCACAATCGGCCGGGTTAATGTCTTCGTCGGCATGGTACGTGCGTTCGGTTCAATCCCTGACGATTTTGGATTTGATTATGTGTCAGGAGAGGCCACCCACGTTCAGTCGGACGGAGAAGAATCGGTCGGGACGGTGGATCCGATAGAAGAGCCCACCACGAAGAGGGAACAACCGGAGGAGCCGGCATGGACCCCGCGTGGCCGGGTCATAAGAGAGGATGATACCGAGTCTATCTTTCACCTGCTGGAGGACCGGTACGAGGAAGATAGCTGCGATGAGGAGGAGTATGAATCTTCGCCAAGCATTGCGCGCCAGGTCGCGGTCTACACGGTCCCTGCAACCAATCTCAATCAGGGGAACGTGACTACGGCCGCGGTCGGAGCGGCGCAAGCATTGGCCCAGCAGCAAAATCCGGCTGACGGAAGTCCGATCCTGACCCGGGTTGACGGAGAGTCGGCTTCAGTCACCAGCCGAGCGGCGGATAGCAAGCTGCAGGCAAATATGTTTGGGTTCCTGGCTAACAGGACGCCAGGGGCGGGTCCTTCGAATCCGCAACACCCGGCCCTGTTCAGTAACAATATTGTCTTGGACCCAACAGTTTTAGCTACTGTGATAACCCCGGAAAACGCCGCGGCACGTGCCAGGGACTTGGAGGTAGCACGCCGCACGCTGGAGCAACAAAGAAGGGATGTGGAAGCAGAAAAGCAAGGGGTAGCCACGCGCCAACGCGAACTAGACGCGCTGGAAAACCGGCTCCGGGCTGAGACAAGCAGGGTGCATCAGAGATACCAGACAAGATTACCGGCGATGGGTGGAGTCATAAACCCTAACGCACTATTCGTCACACCCCAGGATCAGCCGATTCCGGCTGCGAATCAGGAAACTGTGCATCAGCCGGCAACTGGAGCAGGACAGCCGACAAACGTGCAGGCCGGGTTACCCACATTACAGACTGTGGTCACTGTCGGCAACACAGCACCACCACTACCACCATCACGATTTCGTACGCCACCAGGTCACTTCAATAACCCCATGGATAACGTGTATGCCGCAACGTTAGCATTGAATCAGATCCCCGTAAGAGAGTCACCCCATGCGGAGCAGACCCGGCGGGCGATCGATTTGCTGCATACGGCAGTGGCTCAGCAGGTTAATTACCCGGATAATAGGAGTGGAATGCATGGAACACCTTATATCAGCCAGCAACATGGCAATGCCGGCAATATGCAAACAAGTTCAGCGCGACGGAGGGTCAGAGCAGCAGCAAATGTCGCCTCCTCCCCGCGGTCAAGCAGCACCAGCAGTATCAGCATCACAAGCTATTGTGGATAGTTCCAGAGCCAGGAGAGCCGCGGCCGGGTCTGCGGTGCACGGACCAGCAGTAGCGCCACGTCCAGCCATACCCCCCGCAGGATCGCATGTTTCCCGGGTGAGGCCAGTACCGACTAATCTCGCTGGGCCCAACTGTCTGACGGATAACATCAGGGCTGAGCCTTACCCGGATAAATTCAAGGAACCGGGTAAAGTAGTGAATTATGAGCCGACTATGGATCCAGAAACATGGTTGAGCAGTTATGAGATGGCTATGTCGATTCGCAACGCATCTGAAAATCTTCAAGCCAAGTTCATGTATTTAATGATGTCAGAAGGAGCAGCAAAGTTGTGGTTCAACAATTTACCGGAAGGATCTATCAAGTCGTGGGGTGAGTGGAAAACTGCGTTTATTAAGCACTTTCACGGAACATGCAGGAAGTTGTTTACTATCGACGATCTAGAACGGTGTGTGCAAAAGAAGGGAGAGTCGGTGCGCAGCTGGGTGCGCCGGGTTATGGAGATACTGCATTCATCTACAGATATCCAGCCAAAGGACGCGTTGCAAGCTATGGCCAAGACATGCAAGTACACGCCTTTAGTGCAGAAGTTAACTCGCATGAAATCTAGTCGGAATGCTTCAGAGGTTACAATGGAAGAGCTAATGGATGCATGCAACAAACACGCTGCAACGGATACCACGGAAGAGGATGTTGATGACAAGAAAGCAAAAGCAAATACGGGTAATAATGGAAGAGCCGAAAACGGATCTACGCCGGGTAACCATGGAGGTAACAATGGGAACAACCAGAACAAGCGCCCGTTCGAGGGGAATTCCGAGTTTGTCGCCAGCACAGAAGCCGGGTCTTCGAGGCCCAGAGCAGAAGGAAATTTCAACGCAGGAAATCATAACGGAGGAAATTATCAAGGCCCACCAAGGCCGGGTAACAACTGGGATATCTTCAGAATGGCGTGCCCGAAACACAGCAGGAACGGAAGGCCGGCTAACCACTCATTGGAGCAGTGTGCAGATTTGCAGAGATGGAAGAACGAGGAAGTAAACAAGGCTATGCGAGGTGCAGGCCGGGGAGGAGGACCGGGTCTGGGTGGAAACCCGGGCAACGGCCCACCCCCAGCAGGCAACCCGGGAGTTGGAAATCCGGGTAATAACCAGGGAGGAGCTGGAGGTTTCCAAGCCAACCCCAAGCAATTGGGCCAATACCACGTTCACACTACCGGAACTTCTAACAAGGATAGAAAGATACTAAAAAGGCGGTGAACTCGGTTTCCTCGGCTGTCCCGAGATACCTGAGGTGGTCGGAGCAAGATGTAACATGGAGCAGAAGAGATCACCCGGAAAGGATAGAACACCCGGGAGTCCTAGCATTGGTGGTTGCGCCACAGGTTAATGGTTATGAGCTGAAAAAGGTCTTAATGGACGGCGGAAGCAGCATCAACATCCTATATTGGGAAACTTTCTTACGCATGGGTCTCAAGGAGTCTCAGCTACAGAAAAGTTCAACAGTTTTTCACGGGATCGTGCCGGGTCATTCAGCATGCCCTGAAGGAAAGATCACCTTGGAGGTTGCTTTCGGAGAATCAAAGGATAATTTCCGGGTGGAGTGGCTCACGTTCGAAGTGGTGAAGTTGCGCAATCCTTATCACGCGCTATTTGGGAGGCCGGCTTACGCCAAGTTCATGGCCAGGCCGTGTTACGTATACCTACAGCTAAAAATCCCGGGTCCTAAGCAGACCATCACCATACATGGGAGCCGGGATATAGCGGCTGAGTGTGACGAAGGAGACGCGGCAATGGCGGAACAAGCATGTAGAAAGGAGGAGCTCAAGTATTATCGGTCTCAAGTAGACCTGGATGACAGGACAACACTGAAGAGGCCAAACACTGAGGATGAGAGAGCAAAATTCAAAGCAGCGCAAGATACCAAGATGGTGGCCTTCGTCGAAGGTGATCCCTCCAAGCAATTTGCCATAGGATCTAACTTGGACGATGAGCAGGAAAAATCACTTGTGGAGTTTATTCGTTCGAATCAGGATGTGTTCGCTTGGACGCCTAGCGATATGCCGGGTATCCCTACAGAGCTGGCAGAGCACAGTTTGCACGTTGATCCCAAGTCCAGGCCCGTGAAGCAGGGACTGAGAAAGATGAATGAGGAAAGAAGAAGGGCTATCGGCGAAGAAATTGCTCGGCTGTTGACAGCCGGCTTTATCATGGAAGTATTTCACCCGGACTGGTTGGCAAATCCGGTTCTCGTGATGAAAAAGACTAATGAGTGGAGGATGTGCATCGATTATACGAGTCTCAACAAGCACTGCCCCAAGGACCCGTTTGCACTTCCAAGGATAGATCAGATCATAGACGCAGTGGCTGGAAGTGAACTATTATGTTTCCTGGACGCATATTCCGGGTATCATCAGATCAAGCTCAAGAAGGAAGACTGGGAGAAAACATCGTTCATAACCCCTTTTGGGGCCTTTTGTTACAAGACCATGACTTTTGGATTGAAGAACACTGGCGCAACCTATCAACGGTGTATTCAGAAGTGCTTTGAGGACCAAATCGGACGCAACGTCCATGCTTATGTGGATGATGTGGTGATCAATACCAGAAAAGCGGAGACATTTATTGACGATCTAAAAGAAACATTCAAGAACCTGAGAAGATACCAGATGAAACTTAACCCGACAAAGTGTGTGTTTGGAGTACCAGCAGGGAAATTAATCGGCTTTATCGTTTCAGAGAGAGGGATTGAGGCAAACCTGGATAAAATCAAAGCTATCCAGAGTCTGAAAAAGCCGGAAAACCTAAAGCATGTTCAGAAGCTTACGGGGTGCGTAGCAGCGCTGAGCCGGTTTATATCAAGACTCGGAGAGAAGGCAATACCCTTGTACCGGCTCTTGAGGAAATCGGATAAATTCGTTTGGGACCAAGAGGCGGATGAGGCGTTCGAGGCACTAAAGAAGCAGCTATCTGAGGCACCAGTCCTAGCAACCCCGGGTCCTAAAGAGCCCATGTTTTTATACGTTGTAGCCGGGCCCCGGGCGGTTAGCGCGGTGGTTGTTGTTGAGCGCAAGGAGGATGGGAAAGATCACCCGGTTCAGAGGCCGGTTTATTATGTCAGCGAGGTATTATCAGAAGCAAAGCAGCGCTACCCACATTGGCAGAAGCTGGTTTTCGGGGTCTTCATGGCAAGCCGGAAATTGAAGCCGTATTTTCAGGAACAACCCATAACAGTGGTTAGCTCTATACCAATGTCGGATATCATCAGAAACTCGGATGCAACAGGTAGAATAGCCAAGTGGGCGATCGAGATGGGAGATTATCACATCAACTACGAGCCCAGGTCAGCAATCAAGTCTCAAGCTCTAGTTGATTTCATTAATGATTGGACTCACACAGGCATGCCCACGATGACTCCAAGTTCCGAGTCTTGGATAATGCACTTTGATGGTTCCAAGCAATACGAGGGATCAGGAGCTGGAGTGGTGCTCACATCACCCAAAGGAGACAAGTTGAGCTACGTGTTGCAGATTCACTTTGATTGTTCCAACAACGTGGCCGAGTACGAGGTATTATTGCATGGATTGAAGATAGCCAAGGAGATGAACATTAAGAGGATATGATGCTATGGAGATTCGGACCTTGTGGTACAGAAGGTCTCGAGAACTTGGGATAGAAAAGATGCAACTATGGCAGCATACCGCAGAGAGGTGGACAGGGTTGCCGGGTGTTTTTCCGGGTATGAGGTGGAGAATGTAGATAGAAGAAAAAACGAGGCAGCAGATGCATTCGCCAGACTCGGCTCGCGCAGAGAGCCGGTTCCACCCAATGTGTTCCTGGACGAGCTATGGCGGCCATCAGTTAAAACCGAGTCTGAGGAAGAACTGGCTAACAAAGACCCGGATTTGGAGCTCGTGGCCACAATACGCACTGTTCCCGAGTGGACAGAGCCGTTTCTGGCTTACCTATCACGGGGCGAGTTACCACAGCAAGAGGTACTAGAAAGGCAAATTCTGAGGTGAGCAAAAGGGTATTCCATCATCAATGGGGAGTTATATAAAAGGAGTGCTGCAGGAGTATTTTTGCGCTGTGTGGCACCAGAAGAAGGCCGGCAAATCCTGAAAGAGATCCACGAAGGAGACTGTGGGCATCACGCATCCACAAGGTCCCTTGTGGCCAAAGCATATAGGCACGGTTTCTTCTGGCTCACAGCCTTAGCAGATGTGGAACGCTTGGTGGCAAGGTGCGATGGATGTCAAAGGTATTGTCGTGGGATAATCACGGCAGACGTTACCAGGGGTAACTGATCTTGGGGCAAGACGACACAGGCGTTTGGGAGAGGGTTTAGCTCAGAGGAAAACATGATGAAACTTCAATCCGGTAGCCGGCAATCAAGTCGCCGAGTCTCCGATCTCAATATATTAACTCAACTCTCGTGTTACACTGGATGCTCGATATCCAGCGATATTGCTGGAACTCTTGGATCTCTCTAACTAGACCTAGGGGCAGGTTTATAAAGCACCCGAACCCCTTGACTTTCCCTCCAAGGCGCACCTTGAATCCTACCCGGTCACTGCATATTAAACCCTAACTTTCCTTACCGTAACCCACAATCCGGGTTACGAGGCCTGCAAACTGGGGCCTTCTAGAAGTTCTTTTATCCTTAGCCGGACCTCGCACAGCGTTCTTTGGGCCGGGTTACACCGTGGAATTGGCCTACCGGGTTATTATCCCTCCATCAGTAGTCCCCAGAATAGCTTGGGCTTCATAAGATTCTCTTTGAAGCGCACGCTATTCCCTGCAAAATTATCAAACTTACAAACTTAATGGAGGCCGGGTTAGATTGATTTGATAAACAGCTAGGCCTAGCTCCACGGTGGCCATATAGTAACCCGGTTTCCTCCAAGTACTTTGCTTAGTTTTCCGGGTTAACACCCTAATAAGAATGTTAAATATCTGGCTTACTTTACTTGATAATTAACCCTGATGTCGCGGAGAAGATCTACTTCCTATTTTCGTCCGGATATTTTGTTCAGCACTTAAAGTGTATCTCGCAAAATCCGCGCAGGCAACCGTTATCCCAAAATTTCCGGCTCCCTCCCGTTGGCCTAGATCTCATCCACCCGCACCTTATAAATAGGTGCCCGGGAAACAACCCAACCTTCCAACAATCCATTCCAACTCTTCTCCTTTCCCCTTATCTCGTGATTGCGCAACACCATCGCGAAAAACCTCACGCCGCTTGCCGGGGCCAAGCCGCCAACGGCCACATTCATCCTCGCGCCACTCTGCGCCGCCGCCGAGCTCCGTCGCCATACCTTCATCCGGACCGCCGGGAGTTGCGAGGGATCATCCAGACCGCGCTGTTCACCACCGTTGCGTGCTACTCCAATCCCCTTCAGTAAGTTTCTCATACCCATCAATTCAACCTCACAATCCCTTGATTTACTCTAGATTGGATCTAGGTCAACCCGCGGGCAATTCTTCCTGTCATGCTCGGTCGGGTCGCTTTAGATGCTCGATAACTCCTCCAATAGCTTGATTGACGGCCATACATCATTCTCCTATCATCATTAACCATTAATTGCTTCGTAGAATCGCCCGCAAGTTTTCCAATCTAGATCCATTTCGTTCCAATTTTCCGCGCATGTCATTGACACCCGGAAAATCCTCTTCCTCCGGTTCTTTTGCTTGCAGTAGATTCATGGGCAATCATCCGTCTTCCTCAAACACCTTTGAATACGTAAGTACCCCATAGTTTGTATAATGATGCTTGATACCCGGATAACTTGTAACCTCGTCTTCTAGAATGACACCCGGATAATGCTTAACTTCCGTACTTTCTTGTCTCCACTCACAGATACTCGAATAGCCCATGGTTTCCGAGTCTTACTTTTTGCACCTTTTTGCCTTGTGTTTTGCAGGTTGATCCCATGGCTCCCAAAAGGCAAGGGAAACAGCCGGCCCAGGCGAAGACAACCCAATCCATATCCGCCAATTGGGGGCGATCCACAGTCACGAAGGCCAAGCTGGACGAGCTGGCCGAGTTGGGGGTCCTTCCTTCTCAGAAGGACATTCATTGGAGGGCGCCGGGTGACGAGACCCGGCCCACACCTGCCGAGGATGAGGTAATCTGCTTTATAGAGCACGTGACCCGGGGATTCCGTCCTCCGGGTCACCCTTTCTTTCGTGAGGTCCTGAGCCATTATGGCCTCAGGATATTTGACATAGGGCCTAACTCTATGTTGAATATTACCCACTTCATTGTTCTGTCCGAGTCATACCTGTGCACCCCGCCAAGTTTGGCTCTCTTCACCGAACTTTTCCAGTGCAAACCGTGCCGCGAAAGCGGCGACGGAGCACTTCTTGCTTGCGGCGGAGTCTCTATCCAGCGCCGCAAGAATTCTTTGATGCCACCCCTCACTCTCAACTCCCACGTCAAACACTGGCAACTCTCATATTTCTATTGCCGAGACACCTCCCCACCCGGCCAAAAGAAACTGCCGGGTTACTCGGAGGGCCTTCTCGATATCTCCGAGACTTTCAACGCCTTTGCCCCTGACTCGGACAGGGAGGCCATCCGGCCTTTACTAGCCAAAATCTCTGTTCTGTCGGCCCAAGGTCTCATTGGGCTTAACCTGGTGAAAACTTGGGTCAATTTCCGGATCCAACCCAATTCCATCCGCACTAAGTTAATGTGCGAGTATTCGGGACACACCACGGACTCGCTCCGGTACTCCACCCATAGCTTTGCAGCCGGAGACACCAACAAGACTATCAAGAGCTTCTTGACAGAGAAGTTGGAGGTAATCCGGAATATAGCCGGGTTAGAACCCTTCACGCGTGAGAACCCGGCCCCCAAGGTAAAGACTCGGCTTTCATATTTTTATCTTCACACTTTCCACTCGATATGACTAATAACCCTTATTCTTATGTCTTCATCTCAGGCCGATGATCCCTTTTGGAAGATTGAAACTCCTCCTAGCTCTGAAACTCCAGAGGAGAAAGAAGACGCCGCTAACTCGGATGAAGGTACATTCCGAGTTTCACTTAGCTTTTTTTCTTTCTTTTTTGAAATCACTGTTGTTCATTCTTCGTTTTCCGATTGTAAATCCTGATAACTTTCAGAACAAGAAGAGAAAGACGACGAAGAAGAAGAAACTGAAGGCAGGGTGGAGTCAGTGAGTGACGAGGACGACACTGAGCCAACAGTCAAGGTCGGAACAAAGAGAAAACCCCAATGGGTCGTCTTCAAGGTTCCATACCTTTTCCTTGCCTCTAAATCATACTTACTTGATAACATGCACAAACTAACCCGGGATCTGTCCTTCTGGCCATATCTGAAGGAACCGCTCGCGACCAAGCGCCGGATGACTCGGAACTTTCCAGGTGATGGTGCTCTTAACCCGGGCATTTCATCGTCTCCGGCTCAACGCGCCGGTATTTATCTAATCCTTTCTTGAATATCAAAGTCTTTCCAAACCATCTCCTTACATGATAATTCCGTGTCTTACTTGATGTTTTTCAGCTTCATCCGGGTCCAGCAGTGAGCTCCCCTCGGACTTCGTGGTGAATCCCGGGTAAAGTTCCCTTCCTGATGCTTTATCACTGTTTCATCGCTTTTTTCCAGCCATACGCTAACTACCTGCTTACATTGTCCATAGAGCCGCGGTCACTGTTAGCGATCAAGAAGATATGGAGACCGATGACCCGGATACGGAGAACCGGACTGATGATAGACACGCCGCAGCTGGCGGGGAAGAACAACAAGTGCCACCAATAAACCCCGCCGACCGAGAGGCCGAGTATCCCATAGCCTCTCACGTACTCGAGGAGGAAGATGCTGCAGACTTGGGCGAGGGAGAGAGGGCACCAGACTCCGATACTCGAACGACCCGGATACCCTCTCGCACCAAGAGGAGAGTCCCTCCTCCAAGTCCCCAAGGTCCCGGGTCTTCCAATTTGGGCGATAAAACTTTCGACCAGATGATGAGCACTCTCCTTGCTATGAAGGCCTCGGAGAAAGATGTGCTAGAGCGCATGGCAGCGGAGCACCAGGTAATGTTACCTAATATCTCTTCTTATCCATCTAGTCCCCAAGTGCCGAGTATAATTTGTTGAAATTGTGCTCGGTATTCTGCGCGATAATCGTCTTGCCATGATATCCGACTAATTCTCATACTTTGATTTCTCATAGGCACAGGCCACCCGGTCCGATGAACTTTTGCTCAAGACCGAACAACTGCTGCTTGCCGAGGTAAAGCGGAGGGAGGCCCTTGAAGATGAAGTGGAAACTTTCAAGAAAAATGTTTCCAAATATAAGAAAAGGTGTACCACTTCTCGAAGCGCACTGAAAAAGTTGTCGGAGCAAGTTACCGATACTTATCGTATCTTGCTTAGTAAGTTTATTGATGCTGACTGCCTTCACGCCTCTATTTTGTTACATGATACTCGGGATTAATGATATGGCCTTTCTTTGTTTCAACTGCAGGTGCTAACCTTGCAACCCCAGAACAAGATGCCGTTGCAAAGGCTAAAATCTTAAAGACTGTGCTCCGGACTTTCTTTGCCGGCACCAAGTATATACTAGATGCCGTGAAGTGGATGACTGAGGTTTATCCGGGTGAAGAAAATCTTATCCAAGCTTGCTCGACTGTGCCTGCATGGATCGAGATCTGGAAACGCTCGGCGTGCCGGATTGGTATGACCCGGGCCTTTGCGCTGGCGAAGGCTTATTTTCCTAAGCTTGAGCCGGCAAAAGTGATATCCGGGTTTCCAGAATTCAAAGCAGACGGCTCCAAGTTTGGGCCCAAGGACTTCAAGGCCGTACAATCCTCAGTGCGTCACTCGGCAACCGCTTTGGCTGATAGTATGGATCTGGGTACGTTAATGAGTTCGTACGATGCTGAAGGCAAAATCGTGAAGGAGGAAGCACCCCCACCCTTCGACATTTTGGAAAAATGGGCTGCTGATTCGGCCAGGAAGAGGGAAGAAACCGCGAAGAGGGAGGCCGAGTTAGGATCGGAGCCAACCACTTCTACACCGGCTGTCCTCCCGCCTGTCCGTCCTGATGCGAAGAACCCGGGAGATGATGCCGGGAGAGCTGCGGAGCAAGCCCAGGACCAAGACCCGGAGGGCAAGGGTAAGGGTGTGGATTCTACTCAAGAATCCGAGTAAACAAATGCTACCACGATACCTTGGCCGTTTTGCTGCTCTTGTTCGAAACAGATATTCTTTTGTCGGTGCATCTATGCACCTTTGATACTAGTACCAAGATTTGTAACATACTTTAATTCCTTGATATACCTCGTGCCTCTTCTGGCCTCTGGATGAACTTGATATTTTTCTGGTTTTTTAAGCTTATTCTCGATATCCGGCTTTCCTTATGGTTCCTTTTGTGAGACTCGGTTTCCGAGCATCTTGGGTTCTGACAGGGGGACTTTTCTCTAAGTCCCCAAGACTCGGATGTTAGGGTTTGTTGGGCTTAGTAACAACTTGTTTCTGTTTCAAAATCCCCGGTCCCCAAGGCCCGAAATCCGAGTCTAGGATGTGCGGTCTTTTCCAGAGAACAAATTGTTTTTACTAAGCCCAAGCCCTAGAGCCGTTTCACGTGAGTATTGAAGTTATGCTTGATAAACGTTGAGTTTCCAGCTATTAGCCTTATACTCTGCATAACTTGTGGTTTAGATGACCCTTTTGACAATCTTGTACTATAAGCCGGCTTTCGCGTGGATATCATGTTGTTACATCTGTACAAAAACAGGGTCAGGCAAGTCCCATTGGGCTTCATGGCTGATTGTAATCGTAAGCGAGCAAATCATGCCACTTTAGTGCGAGTCACATCGAGCTTAAGTAAGAAAAGTCAAGAAAATTTGGCTCCTTTGTCCGGTTATAAGATTGCAGCCGTACTCGTTTGCGAGTAATCGGCCCTTATAACTCATAGGCATCAAGGCCGGGTCTTTGAGTTTGTAACTGTGCTATTCAAGCAATCAGCCCTCAAGACCTATATATATGCAACATACTTGATGATACTGATGTACTGATAGCAATAAATAATGCTTACCTGTAATCGAAGTAAAGATCATAAAATAAGGCTTGATAACCATCTCTTTATTGATACGAGAAAGTTTTGGGTCAGCAGGCCGCCTCATTAAAAACCTTCCAGTCCCCTTAGGTACCCTGGATAGGAAAAGAGTGCGTCTGAAACCTGCTGCCCGTTACATTGTTTAGTTCTCCTTGGGAATCTGTCCGGAACTGTCATAATCGATACACATTCTCCACTTGTTGATCTTTTTTACTATGAGTACCGGGTTTGCCAGCCAATCCGGATAAGGCGTTTCCATGACGCGGCTGGTTGTGAACGGCTGCGCAATTTCTTCTCTTGTGGTGGATTGTTTGAGGGAATCACCCTTTACGAAAGCCACCATCTTGGTATCTCGTGCTGCCTTGAGTTTTGCCCTTTCGCCTTCAGTACTCGGCTTTTTCAGGGATGTTCTGTCATCCGAGTCTGTTTGAGCCCGGTAATATTTGAGTTCCTCTTTTCTACAAGCTTGTTCAGCCATTGCTGCATCTCCTTCCTCGCACTCAGCCGCTATGTCCCGGCTTCCATGTATGGTGATGGTCTGTTTAGGACCCGGGATTTTTAGCTGTAGATACACGTAACACGGTCTAGCCATGAATTTAGCATAAGCCGGCCTTCCGAATAGCGCGTGATAAGGACTGCGCAATTTGACCACCTCAAAAGTGAGCCACTCAACTCGATAGTTATCCTTTGATTCCCCAAAAGCTACCTCCAATGCGATTTTTCCCTCGGGGCACGCTGAATGACCCGGCACTATCCCGTGAAAAAATGTTGAACTTTTTTGTAGCTGAGACTCCTTGAGACCCATGCGTAGGAAGGTTTCCCAATACAGTATATTGATGCTACTTCCACCGTCCATCAAAACCTTTTTCAGCTCATACCCATTGACCTGCGGTGCGACTACTAATGCTAAGACTCCCGGGTGTTCTATTCTTTCCGGGTGATCCCTTCTGCTCCATGTTACGTCCTGTTCTGACCATCTCAGGTATCTCGGGACAGCCGAGGACACCGAGTTTACCGCCTGTTTCAGTATCTTCTTGTCCTTGTTGGAACTTCCTGTAGTATGCACGTGATACTGACCCAATTGCTTGGGGTTGGCCTGGAAACCTCCTGCTCCCCCTTGGTTATTACCTTGATTTCCAGCTGCCGGGTTACCGGCTGGGGGTGGGCCGTTGCCCGGGTTTCCACCTGGACCCGGTCCTCCTCCCCGACCTGCACCTCGCATGTCTCTGTTCACTTCCTCATTCTTCCACCTTTGTAAGTCGGCGCACTGCTCCAAGGAGTGGTTAGCTGGCCTGCCGTTCCTGCTGTGCTTCGGGCATGCCATTCGGAATATGTCCCAATTATTACTCGGCCTTGGTGGCCCTTGATAGTTTCCTCCGTTGTGATTCCCAGTATTGAAATTTCCTTCTGCCCTGGGTCTGGAAGATCCGGCTTCAGTGTTGGCGACAAACTCGGAGCCTCCTTCAAACGGGCGCTTGTTCTGGCTGTTGTTACCCGGCGCTGATCCATTGCCGGTTCTTCCGTTATTACTTGTGTTTGCTTTTGCTTTTTTATCGTCAGTTTCCTCTTCCGTAGTGTCTGTTGCGGCATGTTTGTTGCATGCATCCATCAGTTCTCCCATTGTAACCTCCGAAGCATTCCGACTAGATTTCATGCGAGTTAACTTTTGTACTAAAGGTGTGTACTTGCAGGTCTTTGCCATAGCTTGCAGCGCATCCTTGGGCTGAATATCTGTAGATGAATGAAGTATTTCCATAACCCGGCGTACCCAGCTGCGCGCCGATTCTCCCTTCTTCTGGACACATCGCTCTAGGTCATCAATAGTGAATAACTTTCTGCACGTCTCGTGAAAGTGCTTGATAAACGCAGTTTTCAATTCTTCCCATGACTTGATAGATCCTTCCGGTAGATTGGTGAACCATAACTTTGCTGCTCCCTCTGACATCCTTAGATACATGAATTTGGCTTGAAGATTCTCGGACGCATTGCGAATTGACATGGCCATCTCATAGCTGCTCAACCATGTTTCCGGATCCATAGTCGGCTCGTAATTCACTACTTTACCCGGTTCTTTGAACTTTTCCGGGTAAGGCTCAGCCCTGATGCTATCTGAAAGACACTTAGGTCCTGCAAGAATGGTCGAAGCTGGTCTTACTCGGGAAACGTGTGATCCTGCAGGGGGTACAGCTGGACGCGGTACTGCTGGTATCCCATGTACCACAGACCCGGCCATGGCTCTCCTGGCTCTGGAACTGTCCATGATGGCCTGTGCTGCTGATGCTGCTGGTACTGCCTGAATGTGTGGAGGAGGCGGCATTTGCTGCTGCTCTTCCCTCCGCCGTGCAGAACTTGTCTGGATATTGCCGGCGTTACCTTGCTGTTGGCTGACATATGGTGTCTCATGCATTCCACTTCTGTGATCCGGGTAATTCACCTGTTGTGCCACCGCGGTGCGCAGCATATCTATCGCCCGCCGGGTCTCCTTTGCGTGGGATGACTCTCTCACGGGGATTTGATTTAGTGCAAGCGTTGCCGCGTACACGTTGTCCATGGGATTGTTGTAGTGACCCGCTGGTGTGTGAAAACGTGATGGTGGTGGTGGTGGTGGCGGTGGTACAGTATTGCCGGTAGTAACTCCAGTCTGTGGTACGGGTAACCCGGCCTGCGTGTCTACCGGTTGTACTCCTCCGGTTCTCGGCTGAGGGGCGGTTCCTTGATTTGCCGCTGGGATCGGCTGATCCTGAGGCGTGATAAATAGTGCGGCCGGGTTTATGACTCCTCCCAATGCTGGCAATCTGGTTTGGTGCCTTTGATGTATTCTAGTCGTTTCCTCTCGGAGCCGGGTTTCCAGTGCATCCAGCTCGCGTTGTCGTGTGGCCATCCCTTGTCTTTCTGCTTCTACTTGCCTTCTCTGCTGCTCCAATGCACGACGGGCTACGTCCAAATCCCTAACACGTTCCGCCGCGTTCTCTGGAGTGATAACTGTGGCAAGAACTGTCGGATCTAGGATCAGATTGTTGTCGAACAGGGCCGGATGTTGTGGATTGGAAGGACCCGCTCCTGGTGTCCGGTTTGCTAGGAACCCAAACGTGTTCGCGTGTAACTCGTTTTCTGGCGCTTGACTGGTAACCGATGCCGACTCTCCGTCAATCTGGGCCAAAATCGTGTTCCCGTTAGCCGGCCCTTGCTGCCGGGTCAATGCTTGTGCAGTCTCGGCTGCGGCCGCGGTTACGTTCTCTTGGTTGAGATTGGTCGCGGGAGCCGTGTAAACCGCAACCCGACGCACAATGCTTGGCGCGGATCCATACTGTTCCTCTTCGCTGCTATGTTCCTCATACCGGTTCACCAGTAGATGCAGGATAGATTCGGTATCATCTTCTTTCTCGACCCGGCCACGCGGGGTCCATGCCGGCTCCTCCGGCTGTTCCCACTTCGTGGTGAGCTCTTCTGTCGGGTTTGTTGTTCCAACTGATTCTTCTCCGTCTGATTGGATATAGCTGGTCTTCCCTGACACAGAATCAAACCCAAAGTCGTCAGGGATCAAACCGGAAGTACGTACCATACCGATGAAGACGCTGATCTGGCCGATTGTCATGATAGACCCGGATTCGAGGTGATCCGACTCTAGTCCCCAGCCGGAATCGTCCACCATCTTCTCTCCTTCGTGGTTGATGTAGATCTCGCCGATGACTAGTTTCTCCATATCCTTCCGAGCTTCTCCCGTGATGTAAACACCTTTGGACGCAGGCCCCACGGTGGGCGCCAACTGTCGTGGGATAATCACGGCAGACGTTACCAGGGGTAACTGATCTTGGGGCAAGACGACACAGGCGTTTGGGAGAGGGTTTAGCTCAGAGGAAAACATGATGAAACTTCAATCCGGTAGCCGGCAATCAAGTCGCCGACTCTCCGATCTCAATATATTAACTCAACTCTCGTGTTACACTGGATGCTCGATATCCAGCGATATTGCTGGAACTCTTGGATATCTCTAACTATACCTAGGGGCGGGTTTACAAAGCACCCGAACCCCTTGACTTGCCCTCCAAGGCGCACCTTGAATCCTACCCGGTCACTGCGTATTAAACCCTAACTTTCCTTACCGTAACCCACAATCCGGGTTACGAGGCCTGCAAACTGGGGCCTTCTAGAAGTTCTTTTATCCTTAGCCGGACCTCGCACAACGTTCTTTGGGCCGGGTTACACCGTGGAATTGGCCTACCGGGTTATTATCCCTCCATCAGGTATGCCCGCCAAATCCATGTGCCCGCTATGGAGTTGCAAACAATTCCTTTGACCTGGCCATTTGCCGTTTGGGGTATGGACATGGTTGGCCCCTTTCACATGTCACCTTGCAAAAAGACACATCTCCTGGTGGCTATTGATAAGTTTACCAAATGGGTTGAAGTTATGCCAGTTACCAATTGTGAAGCAATTACAGCAGTCAAGTTCCCGAAAAGGATTATCTAGCGGTTCGGGTATCCTCATAGCATAATTACCGACAATGGAACCAACATGTCCCTTGGTGAGATGGAGAAATTCTGTGCTAACAACGGAATCCGGCTTGACATAGCTTCTGTAGCTCATCCACAAGCCAATGGACAAGTGGAGAGGGCAAATCAGGAGTTACTTCGTGGATTAAAGCCGCGGCTACGAGTCCCATGTATCAGAGCTGCTGGAGCATGGGTTGAGGAGTTACCTTCAGTGGTTTGGGGTATCAACACTACACCTAACAGATCTACACAGATGACACCGGTTTTCATGGTTTATGGTGCAGAAGCGGTGCTGCCGAGTGATATCATCCATGACTCGCCTCGAGTATCGGCTTACGTTGAGGTGGAGAACGAGAAGACCCGGCAGGACGCCGTGGACATGTTAGAAGAACACAGGGAACAAGCCTTGGAGAGATCAGCCATATACCAGCAGGACCTGAGGAGATATCACAACCGGAGAGTCAAAACCCGGGTCTTCCAGGAAGGAGACCTGGTTCTGCGCCTGGTACAGTCAAAGGAAGGAAAACACAAGTTATCCCCGCCATGGGAGGGACCATTCATCATAAGCCGGAATCTGCACAACAGATCATATTACTTGGTAGATGCAAGGGAAGAGTCGGCTACTGTTAATGACACCGCTCACACCACTTCATCTATGCAAGAAAGAGAAAGACCATGGAACGTAGCTCAGCTGCGTCCCTACTATACCTAGTTTAGGCTAGATTCACAAGTGGAATTACACGATGTAACAGGCAGCAGGTTTCAGACGCACTCTTTTCCCATCCAGGGTACCTAAGGGGACTGGAGGGTTTTTAATGAGGCGGCTTGCTGACCTAACTTTTCTCATATCAATAAAGAGATGGTTAAACAATTTATTGTTCCTTTTTTGTGTGTTTCTTATCAAGTCTTTTATAGTTCTGTTGTGCTCTTATTTTTCTTCCAGGTAAGTATTATTTATTGCTTTTAGTATATTAGCTTCTCTAGTAAATTGCATATATCTAGGTCTTGGGGGCTGATTGCTTGAATAGCACAGTTGCAAACTCAGAGACCCGGCCACGATGCCATTGAGTTATAAGGGCCGATTACTTGTAATAAGTACGGCTGCATGCTTATAACCGGACAAAGGAGCCAAACTTTCTTGACTTTTCTTGCTTAAGCTTGATGTGACTCGCACTAAGTGGCATGCTTTGCTAGCGTCTGATTACAATCAGTCATGATGCCCAATGGGACTTGCTTGACCCTGTCTTCGTACAGCTGTAGCAACATTGATTATCCACGCGAAAGCCGGCTTATAGTAGAAGAAGGTCAAAAGGGTCATCTAAACCACAAGTTATGCAGAGTACAAGGTTAATAGCCAGAAACTCAAGGTATATCAAGCATAACTTCAAATCCTATGTGAAACGGCTCTAGGTTTTGGGCTTAGCAGTAACAATTTGTTCCTTTCGAAAGACCCAACACCCTAGACTCGGAATTTCGGGCCTTGGGGACTTGGGAATTTGAAAAAAAGAAACAAATTATCTAGCTATTCAGCTCAAAACCCCAAAAATCCGAGTCTTGGGGACTTAGAAAAAAGTCCACTAGTCAAAACCCATGAGACCCGGAAACCGAGTCTCACAAAAGGAACCATAGTAGTAAGTCGGAAAATCAGGGATGAAAAAGCCCAAAGTCAAGAAATATCAAATTCAAGCAAAAGGCCAGAAGGGCCACGAAATATATTAAGGTCTTAAAACGTATTATAAACCAGGATAGTAGTATCATAAAGTGCACAGGCGCACTATCAAAAGAATAATTGTTTTAAAGGCCATCGGCCGAACAAAGTGCTTGAGATGGTTGCGGATGAAGGTTTACTCGGCCTCCTGAGCCGGGTTTACAGCCTTGCCCTTGTCTTCCGGGTCTTGGTCCTGGTTTCGCTCCTTAGGGGCCTTCCCAGCGTCGTCACCCGGATTGGCAGCGTCAGGACGAACAGGCGGGCGGACAGCCGGAGTAGAGGTGGTAGGCGCAGACTCAAGCTCGGCTTTCCTCTTTGCAGCCTCCTCCTTTCTCTTGGCCGACTCTGCGTTCCACTTCTCCAGGATATCAAAGGGCAAGGGCATATCTTCCTTCACCGGTTTATCTTCGACATCATATGGAGACGCAAATCTATCCAGGTCCAGAGTACCGGCAATTACAGACACCGAGGGGCGCACCTCATGCTGTATAGCCTTGAAGTCCTTAGCGGAGAATTTGGAGCCATCGACCTTGAATTCTGGAAACCCGGCCACCAGCTTTGCCGGCTCAAGCTTAGGAAAGTAAGCCTTAGCCAGCATAAGCCCCCGGGTCATCCCAACCCGGCATGCCGAGCGCTTCCAGATCTCAATCCATGAGGGGACTGTGGAGCACGCATGGATCAAGGTGTCCATACCCGGATATCCATCAGCTCGCCACTGCACGGCGTCTAGGATCCATTTAGTGCCGGCGCAGAACCTCCGGAGCACGGTCTTCAAATTCTTTGCCTTCTGGATATCATCCTCCTCTGTGGGCGCAAGACCAGGGCCTACAACATAAACAACAAAGGCTAAAGCAAAAATCCCGGGTATCCTGGATCAGGAAGAAATTGAGTTACAAAATAGCAAGTGATAAAATCTTACCAAGTAGGACACGATAAGTGTCGGCAAGCTGAGCTGATAATTTCTTCAGGGCAGCTTGAGCGGTGGTGCATTTCTTCTTGTACTTCGCGACATCCTTGTTAAGCGTTTCCACCTCAGCCTCAAGCGCCTCTCGCAGCTTTACCTCAGTCTCCAGGAGTTGATTGGTCTTGGCCAAAATTTCCTCGGACCTGGCCATCTGTGCCTATAAGGGAAGGAAAAGTGAAGGTTAGCCGGATATAACAATAAGCCGAGTATCAAAGGAAGTACCGAGTAAAACTTTGACAAGTTAGACTCGGAACTTGGGGACTAGGTGAGTAATATGAAATATCAATTAGCGTTACCTGGTGTTCAGCAGCCATGCGCTCCAATATATCTTTCTCTGTGGCTTTCATGGCGAGGAGGGCGCTCGTCATCTGGTCAAAGGAGCGGTCGCCCAAACCCAGATTGGAAGACCCGGGATCCTGGTCAACCAGAGACGGAGTTTTTTCCTTCATGGGGGAAGGCATCCGAGTCGCTTGAGTATCGGAGATTGGCTCGCTCCTCCCTGTGCCCAGGATTATGACCTCCTCTTCCTCACGTGCATGCGAGGCCATCGGATACTCGGCCTCTTGATCGGTTGGGTCTTTCAGTGGCGCTTGTTGTTCTCCATCGCCGCCAGCCGCGGCCATCACATCATCAACCGGGTCTTCTTTGGCCAGGTCATCCGTCTCCATATTATTCGGGTCACTGGTCGTGACCTTAGCTCTAATAAAAGTACAAGCAAACGGTTAGTATATGACTAAAGAAAACTATGGAAAAATGTTAGAATAACAGGAAAGGTATCTTACCCGGAGTTCACCATGAAGTCTGAGGGGAACTAGCTGCTAGACCCGGATGAGGTTGATAAAGAATGAGAAAGTGAGACTCGGAGTTTTCCACGTAAAGGGTGATTGGGAGAAGGAAATCTTTGAGATAGATGGGAAGGTTGAGATTGAGAAGTACCGGCGCGCCGGGTTGGAGATGAGGGGATACCCGGGTTGAGTGCGGTTTCACCCGGAGAGTTCCGGGTCACCCTGCGCTTGACCATGGGCGGCTCCTTCAAGTGTGGCCAGTCGGATAATTTTCGGTTTAGCTCGCACATATTAGCAAAAGTGTATGGTTTGGAAGCGAGGGAGCGATATGGAACCTTAAAAACAACCCCTCGGGCTTTCCTCTTGGCTCCGGCCTCGATGACCGGTTCTCCTTCGCTCTCATCACTTTGGGTTTCCTCCTCATCTTCCGGATCTTCTTTTTCTTCCTTGCCCTCCATGTCGTCCATTCCTGAGTAAACATAGCATACAGTCGGAAAAGGATAAAGTGTGGGGAAACAAGTTAGCAGAAATTGGGTTGGGTGAAACCCGGAAAGTACCTTCCTCCGAGTCAACGGCCTCCTCGTCCTCCTCTGGATTCCCGGAGTTGGGTGGGGTCTCGATATTCCAAAAAGCGTTATCAGCCTGAGATAAAGGCATAAAAGGGAGAGTTAGTAGTTGTATCAAGTAAAAGTGCAAGAATAAGTGAATAAGTGTCGGATCTCACTGCTGGAACCGGGTTGTCCCGAGTGAACGGTTCTAACCCGGCTATATTTTTGATCACTTCCATCTTCTCAGTTAGGAAGCTTTTGATGGTCTTGTTGGTATCACCAGCCGGATAATTCTTCGAGGAGTAGCGGAGCGCGTTCGTGACGTGTCCCGAGTATTCGCACATCAGCTTTGAGCGAATGGAGTTGGGCTGGATCCAGAAATCTACCCAGGTTTTAACTAGGTTGAGCCCAAGGAGACCGTGGGCGGAAAGGACGACTATCTTAGCTAGCAAAGGCTGGATGGACTCTCTGTCCGACTCTGAGGCAAATGCGTTGAAAGTGTGGGAGAGGTCAAGGAGACCCTCCGAGAAACCCGGCAATTTCCTTTCGCCGGGTGGGGAGGTGTCCCGGCAGTAGAAGAAAGATTGTTGCCAGTGCTTAACATGCGAGTTAAGATTCAGAGTCGGCATAGGCGAATTTCTACGGTGTTGGATAGAAACTCCGCCGCAGGCCAAGAGGGCCCCGTCACCGCTTTCGCGGCACGGTTTGCATTGGAATAGTTCAATAAATAAAGCCAGATTTGGTGGGATGCACAAGTAGGATTCACAAAGGACTATGAAATGGGTGATGTTCAACATAGAGTTAGGCCCTATGTCGAATACCCGGAGGCCGTAGTGGCGGAGGACTTTGCGGAAAAAAGAGTGACCCGGGGGACGGAATCCACGGATCACATGCTCTACGAAACATATTACCTCATTTTGATTCGGGGATGGCCGGGTCTCATCGCCCGAAACACGCCAGTGGATCTCCTTTTGAGGAGGAAGAACGCCTGACTCGGCGATCTCCTCCAGCTTGGCCTGGGTCACGGTGGACCGTGCCCAGTTGGCGGAAATGGCCTGAGTCGGCCTAGCCTTGGCCGGCTGTTTCCTCTTGTTCTTGGGAGCCATTTGTTCAGTCTGCAAATATAGGGCAAAGAGTACAAAACATGAGTAATTAAGACCGGGAAACTACAGGCTACTCGAGTATCAATAAGCAATACGAAATCTACCGGTTATCCGAGTTTCAGTAAACAATATGGAATCCACGAGTTATCCGAGTATCTGTAAACAGTACGGAAGCTATAAGTTATCTAAAGTATTGATGAGCAACTGTGAAAAGGAGTTGATTGCCTGGTTAACTGGTGAAAATAGAAGATCCGGAAATAAAGAATTGTCCGGGTATCGAAGAACAATTGCGGAAATCTTAAGCGGACTACGTCTAGATTGGAAAATTTCCAGAGAAATTCGCGGAGAAATTTGTGATTGCGAGTAATAGGAGAGTGTAATTAGATCAATTATGGAGCGATTAAGCAAGCAAGGATGAAGTTGAGTAATCTAATTCGGTGTGGAGCAAGAAACTAGCCCGCGGGCAAACCTAGATCCAATCTAAATCGAACGGAAAGTTTGGAGCTGAAATTAATGAAGATAGGAAGCTCACCGGTGCGGATTGAAGGATGGCGCGACGGCGGCAGATGACGCAGCTGTGGTGCCCCTTTGGAACTCCCGGCGGGCAGCTCGAGGGCGCGGCGGCGGAAGCTGACGGCGGTGCGGTACGAGCCGTAGACGAGCGCAAGTGGCGGCAGCTCGGCTCCGGTGGCGCGTCCGTCGGCTCCGTGGTGGCGCGGCTGCGGGATCGAGCGAGATGGCACCGGAGAGGGAGAAGATGGAGAAGAAATGAGGCGTTAGGTTTAGGTCACCCCCCAGGGCCCTTATTTATAGATACGGGTGGGGAAACCTAGGCCGACGAGTGGGAACTAAAAATTTCGGGATAAGGGATATCTTTCCGGATTTGTTGGGATAGGCAGTTAAGTGCCTGTGCGTGATATCCGGAAATTATGAGAGCAAATCATTCCCGCGATATCCGGGCTAATTAACGAACGAAGTGAGCCGGATCTTCTATGTTCTCTTCGGAATGTTGACCCGGGAAGATGGAGATGAATCCGGAGAGAGCCGGGTTATTATATGGACCACCAGTGGAGTTAGGCCTAGCTGTTTATCAAAGCAACATAGCCCGACCTCTATGAACTTGTATGTTTGTTATTTTTTGCAGGGAATAGCATGCGCTTCAAGGAGGATCCCGTGAAGCCCAAGCTATTCTCGGGACTACTGATGGAGGGATGATAACCCGGTAGGCTAACGCCCAGGTGTAATTCGGCCCAAAGGGCGCTGCGCAAGATCCGGCTTAGGGAAAAGGAGTTTCTGGAAGGCCCAAGAGTGCAGGCCTCGTAACCCGGTTTGTGGGTTCCGATAGGGAAACTTAGGGTTTTGTAAGTAGTGTTCGGGTAGGATTTCGAGTATGCCTTGGATGGTAAGCCAGGGGGTCCGGGTATTATATAAGCCGGCCCCTAGGGTTAGGTTAAGCAGAAATCATACAATCACGAGATATTCGAGTATCCTTTGTAACACGAGAGTTGAGATAATATATTCAGATCGGAGACTCGGCGACTTGATTGCCGGCTACCAGATCGTGTATCACCATGGTTTCCCTCGAGCTAAACCCTCTACCAAACACCAGAGTCGAATTGCCCCAAGACAAGTTACCCCTGGTAACGTCTGCCGTGATTATCCCACGACAGGACGTGTGCTCGGGTTATAATTCTTCTGGTGAACGAAAAATGCCTTTTACTCCTCTAGATATGGTTGCTTTTCGACAAGCCCCTCCCAAGAGCTGGTTCTCCATAGCCTCCTCATCTGGTGCGCCTCAGTCGGTTACTCCTTCTGTTTCTGCTCCACCACACCCGTTATATGAACCAGAGAATGTTACTGATGCTCTAGCTAAGCTAGAGTGGAAGTACGTCCTTGTAGATGAAGTCGAATGAGCGATCCAAGCCCCAACTGACCCGGAGACTGAAGACCTAGCTCCTCAAGACCCGGCAGATCAGGACCCGTCCCAGCAGAAGGGAAAATCTGCAGCAGTTTGATTACGTGACTTTTTGCGAACGAAATAATTCGACCCTGTTGGGTCTGTAATAGGCTAGATAAACTGTTTTATTTCTAGTCCTATTTTTGGAAGGTGTGTGTGTGTAACATCCCAAGTATGAAAAACAACCCCTAGAATGTTTGTTTCTTGTTTTATTAATGTTTTGCATCATGTCATCATACCCATTACTTTTGTTTGCATTTGTTTTGCATCTGTTTTCAATTGTTTTCTATTTCAAATTCAAACCAATTTCCAAATCAAATTGTTCATACTTGTTATGTTACAATTTTCCAAATAAAACATCCTTTTGTTTCCATTAAAAATTAAAAGCTCAAACTATTAATTTGTTCATTAATAATTCACTTAATTCAAATTGCATTCAAATTCAAATTAAACTTCCAAACAGCAACCATTTGAAATCTATGGAAATTACCAAAACAATTCATTCACTTGTTTCAAGTAAACTTGAATTTAAAACTTTTAAGTTGCTTAAGTCAAATTATTCAATTAATGTTAAATTCAATCAAATTTCAAACAAATTTCAAACAAGCAACATATTTGAAATATTTTTGGAAAACCAAAGTTACACTAGGTTGCTGTTACAATAATTACTCAATACAATTTTTTCCTAAAATTTTTCTAACTCAAAAACCTTCTCATCTCTCTCCTTTTCTTATTCTGCAAAAAAAAAACAGAAGAAAAAGAAAAAAAAACACAGGGGAGATGGCAGGCAGTGGGCTGAGCCCAGCCCACCATCGCTGCAGCCCGCTACCCCTTTCTCCCCCACCTCCGTACGAGCGTACGTCATCAATGGAGAAAACGACAGAGGTTTCCCCACTGCTCCACCCCACCCCCTCCTTATCTACACCCCCTCCACGGGGCAAAACCCTAACCCTAGCCTACCCGCACCCCTTCCCTCTCTCTCCCACCTCCTCCGCCGCCGTTGGGGAGAGGCGACGCCGTTTCCTTCCGCGGCCGGCCGCCGCTCGCCGGGCACGCCGCCGCCGCCTCCGGCTCTCTCCGGCCGCGCAGAGGCCACCCCTGCGAAGAGGGTGAGCCCCTCCTTCCATTCTGCTACTCACCTGCTCGTTTCCGTGCTGTTTACACCGCGATTTTCCGGCCATGTTTCCGTCGCTGCCACTGGTCGTCGATGTTTTCCGTCAGAGAAGAGCACCTGGATGTTTCGCTTGCAGTTCAGTTAGCGCAGCGTGCTAGATTCAAAACCAACCCGACCCCGTATACACTCAAACAGCCGCAGCAGCCCACTGGTTGCGTTCGCTGCGCGCGCCCCAGCAGCGCACGGGATCGAATCCCGGCCACCCCCCTTTTCTGCTCCTTTTTCCGAATTGGTTTCAGTAAAGTTTCTGAACCTCAACCCCCTGCTAGTGTTTCCCTGTAACAAACCCAGCAGTAGCCCACTGGTTGCTCCCTTGCGCTACCAGCAGGAGGGCAGGGGTTCGAATCCCACCCCTGCATCTTAAAACCCATCTTTTTTTTCATTCTTTTTCCTAGATCCAGATCTACTCCAAATCACCCACAGGTCCCTGTAGTTACTTCTAGGTCCCTGTAATTTTATTTCCAAGTCCCTAGCAGCTGTATTAAATGGCAGATCACACCCTAATCTTGTAAATTGCCTAAATAATTCATTACAACTCTAAATTCAACATTTTAAATATGTTTTTCATACAAATTTGAATTCTCTACCCAAATATAAATTTTGTTTACTGTTTTGAATATTTTAAATTGGTGAAATATTTGAATCCTTGTTGAATTCATTTAATTTTGCAAAAATCATAACTTTAGCATAAAAATTCCAAACTAAACAAATAAAATATGTTTCCATCCCATTTTTCATGTACTTTGCAAATATAAACTTTGTTTCATGTTTTGAATAATTATAATTGGTTAAATAATTTAAACCTTTTTTAAATCATTTAAAATTGCTAAATTCATAACTTGCTCAACTTAAATTATTTTTGAACATGTAAAATATGTTTTCAAACCAGAAAAACATAACCTTTTCAAATATGAACTTGGTTTAATGTTTTGAACAAATAAAATTCAAATAATATTCCTACTTGAATTAAATTAAATTAAAACTTGTTTAAACTTGTTTAGTTCATAATTAATTCATTCTAATTCCTTTTTCAATAATTGAAACATGTATTCCACCTAAAATTTTGTGCTCTTTTCAAATATGAACTTTGTTATCTATTTTGAACAATTAAAATTGATGAAAACAACCAATGCTTGTGTAACACCTTTAAGGAACCAAAATTCCATAACTTAATAAATAAAATTCCAAACTTGGTAAACCTTATTTCAAAATTGTTTCTATTATTGTTATTTTTCTGTTTTCCTCATCCATGCATCATACTAATCCACTTTTACCTGTTGATTAGTTCTAAAACAATTATTCCAACCTTAATTCATGGGCTTTCCATATGCAATCCCAAATTGCATGTGGGTCCATTTAATTATGTTATGTTACCAAGTCCACTAGCTTATTTTTGATGCATCAATTAAATGGTCATGCATCATCCCATGTTTGTGCATTATTCCATGTTATTGATTGCTTGTCTCTTTGCGTTGTTTGTTTGCTTCTTCTCGAATAGACGACGACGTTGAGACAGAAGAGGTTTACGACACTACTTCTGAGGAGTTAGCTCAGTACCAGGCTGCTGAGTTTGCAGGCAAGTATTCACTCACATGAACCATTGTGTTCCTTTCCACATTGGATACAGATACTTTCTGTTGTCTATTCTGCTAGCCTTTTGAATCGTGCTTCTGTTAAGAACCTATCACATGTTATCCTTTAACCCTGATATAGCCTCACCTCCACACCTATCACCCCATTGCTTGTTGCCCGTGTCTCACTAGCATGCTTAGGGTTGTTTCTGTTCGAGTCTGTTGCCCGTTACTTTCTGTTACCATGTTTCTATTATGTTCTGGGGCTCTATGTTAAACAACAACCTGTTAATTTTGAGGTAATGCTAATTTGATGATAAGGCACCGGCAGGAGGCCCGACGTGGTTTTGAGGCCTGCTAGTGTCGACCCTAATTAGGAAAAGGGTCTTGTCTACTGATCCATGATGAGCGCACTATCCGCATGTGGGAAGCGTGTATGGGCGCCCCCTGAATTTGATTCGATTCGCATCTCGTCCAAATCGCCTCATTTGGTTCGGGTTTTCCATTTGCCGCATGCATATATATTTGCGAACCCAGGCCAGGGTGGAACTTTTGTAGTCGGCATTTAGGGAGACACGTTCTTAGAGTGCTATGAGGGTCCCCTTTTCTTCGTGGGGCTTGATTAGCCGTGCGCTCAATTGCACGGGGTTCTTTGGGCTTGATGCGAAGAAGAGTTGAGTTGTGTTGAGTGCCCCGCTTGGTGGGAGGCATTCCATCTGGCGGGTTATTCTTACGTGTACGGCCAAATTGGTGCACCCCTGCAGGGATAAATCTTCTCGAGAAGCCGTGTTTTCCGCGGTTATGGTTGACTTGGTGAAAGTACTGGCTAACAAGTACTCAGAACAACTTACACCTAACTAATGATAACTTGACTAGTAATAGTCTTATTGACACAATAATTTGAACCATCATTAATCCAACTGTGTGAGTTTATCCTCGGATTGCTTCTTTGGATAAGGGGCGAGATCCAGGATGGGTTTGTTTGGTGGTTAGTTGTAGTTGGTTACGATACGCTATCTTATCTCCTTTCTGTTATCCGGAAGTTATAGCATGTTTCTGTAGTTGATTAGTGCAGCCCGCTGCCGCATCTTTTGTATCACCCTTTCTTCCGTTGAACCCAAAGCATCTGTGCTTGATGTTGTGGGGTACACTTTGGTGAACTGTGAGTCTTGCTTGCCAGTACGTTTATGTACTGACCCCTTTGGGGCTGTGGTTTCCGCAGACTACGCTTACGAGGATCCCCGTGATGGCTACTACGTGGAGTATGACGAGGCTGCTGACGAGTAGATAGCGGACCCGGGCAGGATCCGAGACATTGTGGATGGGCTCCGTCTTTTCGTTTCCGGCCTCTTAGGCCTATTTGGATCTTGTCTGTACTCAGACACTTTGGATGCTTCCGCTGTGTTGTAATGATGAATTGTTGGGACATGTGTCCTCTGGATGATTGTATTTGCTATCTCTGCTCTAGTGAGAGCCATTTGCAACTTATTTCAAACTTTTGTGTCTTAGAGATATGTTGTGATATCAGTTGTTCTAATGCCGTTGACGTACCATGTGTATATGTTATGAAGTACGTCAACGGAAGTGTCCTGATTTCTATGGTATGGTTTGCGCAGACGATGGATAGTAGAGAATGGTTGTCACACGTTTACGTGTTGGCCTGCTCATATTGAGATGCGGGTGCCGGTATGCCCCGTAAGCCATCTGTTCTACTGTTTAGCGGACTGTGAGTATCCTCTAGAAGTCAGGGTGCGACAAATGGTATCAGAGCATGTCTGCCTGTAGGATCCCTTTTACTAGTCGCAGTTGAGTCTAGAAACTATTTTGTAGCTATATAGGAAAAATGAAACGTGAGAGTAGGAATTCTGTTCTTTTATTTCTTTCCCCACCCACCCTCCCTTTTCTGGTAAGGAAGTGCAACGTTGTTTTCTCTTCTCACCTAAACTTTCAAGTTAGGATTTCACGAATCCTGGTTTCTCTGGGATAGTTATATCTACTAGACCATAGGAATGGAGGTGGTTGTGACATGATTTATCATGTTGCCTACTCACGATTGAGAACGGAGGCGTGTAAGCCCCGGAAGCAAATCCTCTATTCCTTAAGCAGTAGATATTGATCCTTTAGAAGCCCGGATGGGTTTTTCCGTAGTACCTCAGGAGTTTTGGTCTCGTGTTTCCCGATGTTGCTTCGATATCCTGTTCTTCTCAACATCCTTGTCGTCCATTGAAACCTTGTTGTTGCTTTCCACTTCAATTCTTCTACCGGCGTCTAATCAAAACTTCCCCGATCATCTGCAGATAGATCTCAGGTTCTACCCGCAGGTGGTTCGGATGACTCGTTGCGAGAGCACTGCCGGTTATCCGGAGATGCTGAGAGACATGGTCACTTATCTGGGGTTCCGTTGGGCACCAGAGTACCAGGTCTACGAGCAGCAGCGAGAGTTTGACCAGACCTACTACCAGGCTATCGTCTACATTCTGTCAGATGATGGCATGAGCGTAGTCCACCGCTACGAGGCAGTAGGTTCCACAGTGGATATGGCTGTGCAGCAGGCAGCTTATGTGAGTCTCACCGTCCTTCGTGCTGACTACTTGGGATTTGAATATTCTACCTATCGCCACATCCCCCGTGGTTACATCACTTCGGAGGGAGCTCACTTCACTCTCTATGACAACTTGGATGTTTACGAGCATGATAACTCCAGGCTGCACACCACCGCTCAGTTTGTGAGGCACATTGACGCAATTGCCAGCACACTATCTCAGGAGTTGGCTTCAGTCAGAGAGCAGCTCTACCTTTCTTTGACTCGTCTGGCGACTTACACCATAGAGTTTGTTGGAGACGAGCGCTTTGCACGTTTCGATCAGCCAGTTGGTCGTCGTCTGCCAGATGCTGGAGGTTACGAGCCGATCAGAGGTCCACTCCTCAACCTTGGTGCTGGTTACACTGGGATTCCCCGCTTTGGAGCACAGGGAGTCGATGCTATGTACTTCACCACACCGAGAGTCGGACTCAGACCACGTCAGATCTACGTGGATCGTCGTTCTACCTACTTTCGTAGGCGTCCTCCTCACCGTACCTCTCGTCGTACTACTCACCGCCGTCTTGCGTGATGAGCATGGGAGTACCGATGTATCCATTCTTAGCTATGTTTAGTTATCCTTTGACATTCGAACCATTTGTGGTGTGTTGGATATTCTGATGTATTTGGACATGTGATGATGTACCTGTTGGTTATCTATTCATGCGTCGGAATAATCTCTCTTTCGGTTGCCAAGTCTATCCTTTTCTGTTGTTGTGCTAAAATGCATGTCTATTTAGGATGCCGCCAACAAGGAACACCCCGCCTGAGCCACCGCCAATCACGGAGCTGTTGACTCAGATGACCCAAGTCATGGCACAGATGGCCCAGTTTCAGACTAACCAGCACAACAACCAGAATGCTCCACGAGTCAGTATCAAAGAGTTTCTCAGTCTGGGCGCAAGAGCTTTCGTGGTAACACGAGAGCCTCTGGATGCTGATGACTGGATCCGTGAGATAGCTAAGGCTCTGGAGATTGCTCACGTTGCAGAGGAAGACAAGGTCAAGTATGACTCCTACCTGCTGAAGGGTCAGGCAACTACTTGGTGGGAAAACTACCAGACCATGAGAGCTGGCTATCCAATCACCCGGGGTTGTTTCAAGGAAGCCTTCCTGAAGCACCACATTCCAGATGGTCTCATGGAAAGGATGCGTGAAGAGTTTTGCTCTCTCAAGCAAGGCAAGCTGGACGTCATCGGCTATCAGAGTGAGTTCAATCGCCTTGCTCGATACGCTGGAGACGAGGTGTCCACTGAGGCTAAGAAGATGGCAAGGTTCCGCAGAGGTTTTAACCCGCAACTCAAGTACGCCCTCACCAATATCAAGGCCAACAACTTCGAGGAGCTCGTTAACACCGCGCTCAATGAAGAAAATGGGCGCAAGGCGTTCGAGGAGTCTCGCAAGCACTCGCGTGAGGGTGGTTCCTCCTCCAACATGACCACCCCTCCGCAGAAGCGCCCGCATCTGGGTGCCAAATGGTGCTGTCACTAGGGCTCCATATGCCCAAGCTTCTCCAGGCTTCGCGCCCCGCCCACCCAACCCTGCTCAGATGCATGATCAGAGGGCTTCGATGGGGCAGCCAAGGCCAGGGCCTCCTCGTGTCGTCACTTGCTACAAGTGCAAGCAGACGGGGCACTACGCTGACAAGTGCACGCAGAGGCAGCTACCTCCACCACCACCTCGTCCCAACACAAACCAGGCAATGGTGCGCGCTCCCCCGCCTAAGGCCTTCAACTCCAACAACAGGCCTGTCGGGAGGACCGCAAGGGTGAATCATGTCAAGATCGACAAAGCTGAGGAAGCTCCTGACGTCGTTCTTGGTATATTACCCGTAAACTCTTTTCCAGCTAAAGTGTTGTTTGATACCGGAGCATCGCATTCTTTTGTGTCAAAGATTTTTGCCGCAACAAACAACTTAATGGTGGTTCCACTAAGCAATTAAATCACTGTTCACTCACCGGGATCTCAAATGTTGACTTCCAAGATAAGTAAGGATAATCAAATCCTAATTGGAGGCCACATATTCCTTGCTTCTCTCATACTGCTTGGCAATTCTGACATTGATGTCATTCTTGGTATGGATTGGCTGAAAGCTAATAAAGCAAGGATTGATTGTGCTCAAAAGTCAATAACTCTGTTCCACCCTTCTGGCCAGATAGTCTATTCTCCAAATGAATCAAGTTCCTTTCAGCTGTGCAACCTCGATGCAAAACCTCTACCTTCACTTGAAAATGTTCCGGTGGTTTGCGAATTCCCTGACGTCTTTCCAGAAGAGTTGCCAGGGATGCCTCCGGACAGAGCTGTTGAGTTCGTGATCGAGCTTGAGCCAGGTACTGCTCCAATCTCTAAGCATCCTTACAAGATAGGAACTCCCGAGCTGAAGTTGCTGAAGGAACAAATTGATATGTACATGGAAAAAGGTTACATTCAACCTAGTTCCTCGGCTTGGGGTTGCCCAACTCTGTTTGTTGCGAAGAAGGATCACACAAAGAGACTCGTTGTTGACTATCGTCCTCTTAACGAGAAAACCATGAAAAACAAGTATCCAATTCCTCGTATCGATGATCTTTTTGATCAACTTGCTGGAGCCTCAATATTCTCAAAGTTGGACTTGAGAATGGGTTACCATCAGATAAAGATCAGAAAAGAGGATATTCCAAAAACAACCTTCACCACTCGCTACGGTCTATATGAATTCACCGTCATGTCCTTTGGTCTCACCAATGCACCGGCGACCTTCTCTCGACTCATGAATTCTGTCTTCCATGAATACCTCGACAAGTTCGTTGTGGTATATCTCGATGACATTCTTGTCTACTCAAAATCCGAGGAAGAGCATGAAGAACATCTTCGTCTCACTCTCATGAAACTTCGCGAGCATCGTCTATATGCCAAGCTCTCCAAATGTGAGTTCTGGATTCCAGAAGTTGCTTATCTTGGTCATGTCATCTCTGCCAAGGGCATAGCCATTGATCCAGAAAAGGTTAAGGCAATTGTTGATTGGAAACCTCCAAAGACGGTGAAGCAAGTAAGAAGTTTCCTTGGCTTGGCTAGCTATTGCCGTCGTTTCGTCCAAAACTTTTCCAAGATTGCCAAACCTCTCACTGATCTCACAAAGAAGGACAAGAAGTTCATTTGGTCTCCATAGTGTGATGAGAGTTTCAATCTCCTGAAGACTAAACTCACTTCTACACCAGTTCTGGTTGGCCCATATCCTACCAAACCTTTCCAGATATTCTTTGAGGCTTCTCTCCAAGGTCTAGGTGCAGTTATTATGCAAGAACGTCAAGTTGTGGCTTATGCTTCACGTCAGTTGAACGCACATGAGCTCAATTATCCCACTCATGACATTGAACTTGCAGCAGTTGTGTTTGCCCTCAAGAAATGGAGACAATACTTGTTTGGTAACCGCACTGAAATCTTTTCCGATCATAAGAGTCTGAAATACATCTTCACTCAACCAGATCTAAACCTCAGGCAAAGGAGATGGATTGAAAATATTAAATACTTTGATCTTACCATTTCTTACACTCCAGGCAAGGCTAATGTTATGGCCGATGCTCTCAGTCGCAAGTCGTATTGCAATAATCTCATGATCATGGAAAGCCAACCCCCTCTTCATGAAGAATTCCAGAAGCTCAACCTTGGTCTAGTTCCTCAAGGCTATCTTGCAAACTTGACAGCCAGTCCAACTCTCGAGGACAAGATTCGTTCTGAACAACTTCGTGATGCTGAAATCAAGAAGATGGTAGAACACATCAAAGAAGGCAAGGAGAAATTTAAGTCCTTCTCAGTTGATGACAAGGGAACTGTGTTCTTCGAAGGACGCATTGCAGTTCCTCAAGTTCAAAGTCTCAAAGATGTCATTCTCAAGGAGGCTCATGAAACTCCTCTCTCCATACACCCTGGAAGTACAAAGATGTACCAGGATCTCAAGACACTGTATTGGTGGCCTGGCATGAAACATGAAATTGCTCAATACGTTTCTGAATGCGACGTTTGTCAACGTGTTAAGGCAGTCCATCAGAAAACAGCCGGTCTTCTCCAACCTCTGAAAATCCCTGAGTGGAAGTGGGACATGATTGAAATGGACTTCGTCACGGGTTTCCCAAAGTCCAAGAAGGGCAACGATGCAATCTTCGTTGTCATTGATCGTCTCACTAAAGTAGCTCACTTCTTTGCTGTCAAACAAACAATCTCAGCTAGCCAGTTAGCAGAGCTCTACACAGCAAAGATTGTTCCTCTTCATGGTGTTCCATTGGAAATAATCTCAGACCGTGGAAGCATATTCACTTCTCATTTCTGGAAAAGCTTTCAAGAAGCATTGGGCACCAAACTTCTTTTCAGCACAGCTTATCACCCTCAGTCTCAAGGGCAAGTCGAAAGAGTCAATCAGATTCTCGAGGATATGCTCAGAGCATGTGGTCTCTCCTTTGGCATGAAATGGGAAGAATGTCTTCCATATGCTGAATTCTCCTACAACAACAGCTTCCAGGCAAGCCTAGGCATGGCACCATTTGAGGCTCTCTATGGCCGCAGATGCAGGAGTCCAATAAATTGGTCTGGAGCTGGTGAACGTTCACTCTTAGGCCCTGACATTGTTAAGGAAGCCGAAGAGAAAGTTCACATCATTCATGACAATCTCAAGATTGCTCAGTCTCGTCAGAAAAGCTACTATGACAGCAAGCACAGGGATATGATCTATGCACCTGGTGACAAAGCATATCTCCGTGTAACTCCCCTCAGAGTCACTCATCGTTTTGGTGTGAAAGGAAAGCTTGCACCAAGATACATTGGTCCTTTCAACATTCTTTCAAGGCGTGCGGAAAATGCCTATCGTCTTGAACTTCCAGAGAAACTATCCAAGGTGCACGATGTGTTTCACGTGTCACAACTCAAGAGGTGTTTCAAAGATCCAGATCGTGCAGTTGATCATGATTCCATTGAACTACAAGAAGATCTATCTTATGAGGAGCACCCTGTTCGAATTCTCGATGAGACCGAGCGTAAGACTCGCAACAAGAGCACCAAGTTCTTGAAAGTGCAGTGGTCCCATCATTCCGATAAAGAGGAAACGTGGGAGACCGAAGAGGATCTTCGCAAGAAGTATCCGGACCTTTTCACTTCTCAGTAGGAATCTCGGGGCTCGATTACTTCAAGGGGGGGCGTTTTGTAACATCCCAAGTATGAAAAACAACCCCTAGAATGTTTGTTTCTTGTTTTATTAATGTTTTGCATCATGTCATCATACCCATTACTTTTGTTTGCATTTTTTTTGCATCTGTTTTCAATTGTTTTCTATTTCAAATTCAAACCAATTTCCAAATCAAATTGTTCATACTTGTTATGTTACAATTTTCCAAATAAAAAGTTCAAATAAAACATCCTTTTGTTTCCATTAAAAATTAAAAGCTCAAACTATTAATTTGTTCATTAATAATTCACTTAATTCAAATTGCATTCAAATTCAAATTAAACTTCCAAACAGCAACCATTTGAAATCTATGGAAATTACCAAAACAATTCATTCACTTGTTTCAAGTAAACTTGAATTTAAAACTTTTAAGTTGCTTAAGTCAAATTATTCAATTAATGTTAAATTCAATCAAATTTCAAACAAGCAACATATTTGAATTATTTTTGGAAAACCAAAGTTACACTAGGTTTCTGTTACAATAATTACTCAATACAATATTTTCCTAAAATTTTTCTAACTCAAAAACCCTCTCATCTCTCTCCTTTTCTTATTCTGCAAAAAAAACAAACAGAAGAAAAAGAAAAAAAAACGCAGGGGAGATGGCAGGCAGTGGGCTGAGCCCATCCAACCATCGCTGCAGCCCGCTACCCCTTTCTCCCCCACCTCCGTACGATCGTACGTCATCAATGGAGAAAACGAGAGAGGTTTCCCCACTGCTCCACCCCACCCCTCTCCTTATCCACACCCCCCACGGGGCAAAACCCTAACCCTAGCCTACCCGCACCCCTTCCCTCTCTCTCCCACCTCCGCCGCCGCCGTTGGGGAGAGGCGCTGCCGTTTCCTTCCGCGGCCGTCCGCCGCTCGCCGGGCACGCCGCCGCCGCCTCCGTCTCCCTCCGGCCGCGCAGAGGCCACCCCTGCGAAGAGGGTGAGCCCCTCCTTCCATTCTGCTACTCACCTGCTCGTTTCCGTGCTGTTTACACCGCGATTTTCCGGCCATGTTTCCGTCGCTGCCACTGGTCGTCGATGTTTTCCCTCAGAGAAGAGCACCTGGATGTTTCGCTTGCAGTTCAGTTAGCGCAGCGTACTAGATTCAAAACCAACCCGACCCCGTATACACTCAAACAGCCGCAGCAGCCCACTGGCTGCGTTCGCTGCGCGCGCCCCAGCAGCGCACGGGATCGAATCCCGGCCACCCCCCTTTTCTGCTCCTTTTTCCGAATTGGTTTCAGTAAAGTTTCTGAACCTCAATCCCCCTGCTAGTGTTTCCCTGTAACAAACCCAGCAGTAGCCCACTGGTTGCTCCCTTGCGCTACCAGCAGGAGGGCAGGGGTTCGAATCCGACCCCTGCATCTTAAAACCCATCTTTTTTTATTCTTTTTCCTAGATCCAGATCTACTCCAAATCACCCACAGGTCCCTGTAGTTACTTCTAGGTCCCTGTAATTTTATTTCCAAGTCCCTAGCAGCTGTATTAAATGGCAGATCACACCCTAATCTTGTAAAATACCTAAATAATTCATTACAACTCTAAATTCAACATTTTAAATATGTTTTTCATACAAAATTGAATTATCTACCCAAATATAAATTTTGTTTACTGTTTTGAATATTTTAAATTGGTGAAATATTTGAATCCTTGTTGAATTCATTTAATTTTGCAAAAATCATAACTTGAGCATAAAAATTCCAAACTCAACAAATAAAATATGTTTTCCATCCCATTTTTCATGTACTTTGCAAATATAAACTTTGTTTCATGTTTTGAATAATTATAATTGGTTAAATAATTTAAACCTTGTTTAAATCATTTAAAATTGCTAAATTCATTTGCTCAACTTAAATTATTTTTGAACATGTAAAATATGTTTTCAAACCAGAAAAACATAACCTTTTCAAATTTGAACTTGGTTTAATGTTTTGAACAAATAAAATTCAAATAATATTCCTACTTGAATTAAATTCAATTAAAACTTGTTTAAACTTGTTTAATTCATAATTAATTCATTCTAATTCCTTTTTCAATAATTGAAACATGTATTCCACCTAAAATTTTGTGCTCTTTTCAAATATGAACTTTGTTATCTATTTTGAACAATTAAAATTGATGAAAACAACCAATGCTTGTGTAACACCTTTAAGGAACCAAAATTCCATAACTTAATAAATAAAATTCCAAACTTGGTAAACCTTATTTCAAAATTGTTTCTATTATTGTTATTTTTCTGTTTTCCTCATCCATGCATCATACTAATCCACTTTTACCTGTTGATTAGTTCTAAAACAATTATTCCAACCTTAATTCATGGGCTTTCCATATGCAATCCCAAATTGCATGTGGGTCCATTTAATTATGTTATGTTACCAAGTCCACTAGCTTATTTTTGATGCATCAATTAAATGGTCATGCATCATCCCATGTTTGTGCATTATTCCATGTTATTGATTGCTTGTCTCTTTGCGTTGTTTGTTTGCTTCTTCTCGAATAGACGACGACGTTGAGACAGACGAGGTTTACGACACTACTTCTGAGGAGTTAGCTCAGTACCAGGCTGCTGAGTTTGCAGGCAAGTATTCACTCACATGAACCATTGTGTTCCTTTCCACATTGGATACCGATACTTTCTGTTGTCTATTCTGCTAGCCTTTTGAATCGTGCTTCTGTTAAGAACCTATCACATGTTATCCTTTAACCCTGATATAGCCTCACCTCCACACCTATCACCCCATTGCTTGTTGCCCGTGTCTCACTAGCATGCTTAGGGTTGTTTCTGTTCGAGTCTGTTGCCCGTTACTTTCTGTTACCATGTTTCTATTATGTTCTGGGGCTCGATGTTAAACAACAACCTGTTAATTTTGAGGTAATGCTAATTTGATGATAAGGCACCGGCAGGAGGCCCGACGTGGTTTTGAGGCCTGCTAGTGTCGACCCTAATTAGGAAAAGGGTCTTGTCTACTGATCCATGATGAGCGCACTATCCGCATGTGGGAAGCGTGTATGGGCGCCCCCCTGAATTTGATTCGATTCGCATCTCGTCCAAATCGCCTCATTTGGTTCGGGTTTTCCATTTGCCGCATGCATATATATTTGCGAACCCAGGCCAGGGTGGAACTTTTGTAGTCGGCATTTAGGGAGACACGTTCTTAGAGTGCTATGAGGGTCCCCTTTTCTTCGTGGGGCTTGATTAGCCGTGCGCTCAATTGCACGGGGTTCTTTGGGCTTGATGCGAAGAAGAGTTGAGTTGTGTTGAGTGCCCCGCTTGGTGGGAGGCATTCCATCTGGCGGGTTATTCTTACGTGTACGGCCAAATTGGTGCACCCTTGCAGGGATAAATCTTCTCGAGAAGCCGTGTTTTCCGCGGTTATGGTTGACTTGGTGAAAGTACTGGCTAACAAGTACTCAAAACAACTTACACCTAACTAATGATAACTTGACTAGTAATAGTCTTATTGACACAATAATTTGAACCATCATTAATCCAACTGTGTGAGTTTATCCTCGGATTGCTTCTTTGGATAAGGGGCGAGATCCAGGATGGGTTTGTTTGGTGGTTAGTTGTAGTTGGTTACGATACGCTATCTTATCTCCTTTCTGTTATCCAGAAGTTATAGCATGTTTCTGTAGTTGATTAGTGCAGCCCGCTGCCGCATCTTTTGTATCACCCTTTCTTCCGTTGAACCCAAAGCATCTGTGCTTGATGTTGTGGGGTACACTTTGGTGAACTGTGAGTCTTGCTTGCCAGTACGTTTATGTACTGACCCCTTTGGGGCTGTAGTTTCCGCAGACTACGCTTACGAGGATCCCCGTGATGGCTACTACGTGGAGTACGACGAGGCTGCTGACGAGTAGATAGCAGACCCGGGCAGGATCCGAGACATCGTGGATGGGCTCTGATGGGGGGATAGTAACCCGGTATGCCAACTCCAAGGTGTAACCCGGCCCAAAGGACGCCGCGCGGGATCCGGCTAAGGATAAAGAAACTTCTGGAAGGCCCAAAGTTTGTAGGCCTCGTAACCCGGATTGTGGGTTGCGGTAAGGAAAGCTAGGGTTTGTAAGCAGAGTTCGGATAGGACTCAAACTGCGCCTTGGAGGGCAAGCCAGGGGAGGTACGGGTACTTTATAAACCGGCCCCAGGGCTTAGCTTGACAGAGATTCACGACATAATCATATCCCCTATTATCGAGTATCCAGTATTACCCAAGAGCCCTATTCGAGACTCGGCGAGTTGAGAGCCGATTCCTAGATCGCTTATCATCATGTTCTCTTTCGAGCTAAACCCTCTCCCAAATACCTGTGTCGACTTACCCCAAGATCAGTTACCTCTGGTAACATCTGCCGTGATCATCCCACGACAGTTGGCGCCCACCGTGGGGCATGCGTCCAAAGGTGTTTACATCACGGGAGAAGCTCGGAAAAGCATGAGGAACCTCGTCGTTGGAGAGATCTACGACGACCACAAAGGAGAGAAGATGGTGGACGACTCCGGATGGGGGCCAGAATCGGATCGCCTCGAATCCGGATCTGTTGTTACAATCGGCCGGATCAGCGTCTTCATCGGCATGGTATGTTCCTCTGGCTTGGCTCCTGACTATGTTGGATCTGATTCTGTGTCAGGGGAGGATGCTTGCGCCCAGTCAGGTAGAGAAGAATCAGTTGGAGCGACATACCAGATAGAAGAATCCATCGCGTAGTGGGAACAGCCGGAGGAGCCGGCATGGGCCCCGCATGAATCGGACAATGGAAAAGATGATACTGAATCTATCAGGGACCTGCTGGAAGACCGTTACGGAGAAGACAACAGCGGAGAAGAACAGTATGAACTCACAGCAGGCGTAATACGTCGAGCGGCAGTCTACACGGCTCCAGCAGCCAACCTCAATCAAGGAAACGTGACCACGGCTCCGGTCGGGGCGGCTCAGACATTGGCACAGCGACAGGACGCGGCTAGCGGAAACCCGATCCTGGCCCGGGTCGACGGAGAGTCGGCATCAGTGACTAGCCGCGCGGCGGATGAGGAGTTGCACGCGAATACATTCGGATTCCTGGGAAACCGGACACCGGGGGCGGGTCCTTCAAACCCGCGCCACCCGGCCTTGTTCGACAATAATCTGATCCTAGATCCCACGGTCCTCGCTACGGTTATCACTCCAGAAAACGCAGCTGAACGTGTCAGGGACCTGGATGTGGCTCGCCGCGCGTTGGAACAGCAAAGAAGGCAAGTGGAAGGGGAGAAACAGGGGATGGCTACGCGTCAGCGCGAGCTGGATGCATTGGAAACCCGGCTCCGAGAGGAAACATCTAGAGTACACCAGAGAACTCAAACTAGACTACCGGCCACGGGTGGGGTCCTTAACCCGGCGGCTTTGTTTATTACGCCTCAGGACCAACCGATCCCAGCTGTAAACCAGGGAACTGCGCCTCAGCCGGCGACAGCGGAAACCCGCGCGGCAAACGTGCAGGCCGGGTTACCCCCACCACGAACCGGAGTCACAACCGGCATCGAGTTGCCACAGCATCCACCGTCACGGTTTCGCACACCAGCAGGCCACTACAACAATCCTATGGACAACGTGTATGAAGCAACACTTGCATTGAACCAAATCCCGGTAGGAGAATCGCCCCATGCAGAAAGGACCCGGCAAGCGATCGATCTACTGCACACTGCGGTGGCACAGCAGGCCAATTACCCGGACCACAGAAGCAGGATGCATGGGACGCCATACGCCAGTCAACTCCAAGGGAATATTCAAGCAAACTCGGCGCGACGGAGGGAAGAGCAGCAGCAAATGCCGCCTCCTCCCCGTGTTCCAGCAGCATCGGTAGCGCAGGCCGTTGTGGATAACTCCAGGGCTCGGAGAGCAGGGGCCGGGTCTGCTGCACATGGGTTGCCTGCAGCACCGCGCCCCGCTACGCCCCCGGCTGGATCGCATACTCCCCGAGTAAGGCCGGTCTCAACCATCCTCGCAGGGCCCAAGTGTCTCTCGGATGACATCAGAGCGGAACCTTACCCGGAAAAGTTCAAAGAGCCGGGAAAAGTAGTGAACTATGAACCGACCATGGATCCGGAAACCTGGTTGAGTAGTTATGAGATGGCAATGTCAATCCGTAATGCATCCGAGAATCTTCAAGCCAAGTTCATGTACTTGATGATGTCAGAAGGAGCAGCAAAGTTATGGTTTACCAACCTGCCAGAAAGATCGATCAAGTCCTGGGAAGAACTAAAGACCGCGTTCGTCAAGCACTTTCACGGAACGTGCAGAAAGCTATTCACTATTGATGATTTAGAGCGATGCGTTCAGAAAAAGGGAGAATCAGCACGCAGTTGGGTACGCCGGGTTATGGAGATACTTCACTCATCCACAGAAATTCAGCCCAAAGATGCGCTACAAGCTATGGCAAAAACATGCAAGTATGTTCCTTTAGTACAAAAGTTAACTCGCATGAAGTCCAGTAGGAATGCATCGGAGGTTACAATGGGAGAATTAATGGATGCGTGCAACAAACACGCTGCAACAGACACTACAGAGGAAGAAATTGATGACAAGAAAGCGAAGGTGAACACCAGTAATAGCGGAAGAACCGGCAATGGATCAGCACCGAGCAATAACGGAAATAGTCAGAACAAGCGCCCATTTGAAGGAGGATCCGAGTTTGTAGCTAATACTGAAGCCGGGTCTTCGAGACCCAGATCTGAAGGGAATTTTGACACCGGAAATCATAATGGGGGACATTATCAAGGACCTCCGAGGCCGGGCAACAGTTGGGATATATTCAGGATGGCGTGCCCGAAGCACAGCAGGAACGGCAAGCCGGCTAATCACTCCCTGGAGCAATGCGCCGACTTACAGAGATGGAAGAATGAGGAAGTAAACAGAGCCATGCGAGGAGCGGGTCGGGGAGGAGGCCCGGGTCCAGGTGGAAATTTGGGCAACGGTCCGCCCCCAGCCGGTAACCCGGCAGCAGGAAATCCGGGCAACAATCAAGGGGGAGCGGGAGGTTTTCAGGCTAATCCCAAACAGTTGGGTCAATATCATGTGCACACCACTGGAGGCTCTAACAAGGATAAAAAGATACTGAAACAAGCGGTCAATTCAGTCTCTTCCGCTGTTCCGAGGTATTTGAGGTGGTCAGAACAGGAGGTAACTTGGAGCAGAAGGGATCATCCGGACAGAGTTGATCACCCGGGAGTTTTAGCCTTGGTAGTGGCACCACAGGTCAATGGGTATGAACTGAAAAAAGTCTTGATGGATGGAGGAAGTAGCATCAATATCCTGTACTGGGAAACTTTTCTGCGCATGGGCCTCAAAGAATCTCAACTGCAAAAGAGTACAACAGTTTTTCACGGGATAGTGCCGGGTCATTCAGCGTGCCCTGAAGGAAAAATGGCGTTGGAGGTAGCTTTTGGGGAATCAAAGGACAACTATCGGGTCGAGTGGCTTACCTTTGAGGTGGTTAAGTTGCGCAGTCCCTATCACGCATTGTTTGGAAGGCCGGCTTATGCCAAGTTCATGGCAAGGCCGTGTTATGTGTATCTACAGCTGAAAATCCCGGGTCCTAAGAAGACCATTACCATACACGGAAATCGAGATATAGCAGCTGAATGCGACGAAGGAGATGCAGCAATGGCTGAGCAAGCATGTAGGAAAGAGGAGCTCAAGCATTACCGATCGCAGGCAACCCGGAGGAAAGGGCGATGTCAAAAAGGCCGACCTCTGAAGGGGATAAAGCAAAAACTAGGACAGAACAAGATCACAAGATGGTGGCCTTCGTCAGGAGCGGTCCTTCCAAGCTCCCTGGCGTAGAAGAGGAAAGCACATCGCTATCTACAACTAGCCGCGCTACAAGAACGACATACCCGGATTGGCTAACAAACCCGGTACTCATTATGAAAGGGACTAACGAATGGAGAATATGCATCGGCCGTGCCAGCCTGGGGCCGATTCTCGAGAAGAACTAAAGCAGTGTAACGGCCAGCAGGTTTCATACGTGCTCTTTTCCTACCCAGGGTACCAAGGGGACTGGGAGGTTTTTAATGAGGCGGCCTGCTGGCACAAACTTTTTCGTATCAATAAAAGAGATGGTTTTCAAGTGTTATCATGGTCTTTGCTTCAAGTACAAGTAAGTGATATTTGTTATTATCAATGCATCAGTATCATCAAAATACGTTGCACGTACATGAGTTTTTGGGAATTGAACTGCTTAAGTAGTAGTCACAAACCCAGAGACCTGGCCTTGATGCCTATGAGTTATGAGGGCCGATTACTTGCAAGACGAGTACGGCTGCAATCTTATAACCGGACGAAGGAGCCAAATTTCTTGGTTATTCTTACTTAAGCTCGATGTGAATCGCACCAAAGTGGCATGATCTGTTCGCTTACGATTACAATCAAACCATGCAGCCCAATGGGACTTGCTTGACCCTGTTTTTCGTATAGATGTAACAACATGGTATCCACGCGAAAGCCGGCTTACAGTATAAGATAATCAAAAGGGTCATCTAAACCACAAGTCTATGCAGAGTACAAGGCTAAATAGCCGGAAACTCAACAAGTATCAAGCATGACTTCAGTATTTACGTGGATGGCTATTGGTTTTCGGATTAGTAGAGAGCAGCTTGTCATCTGAAAAAGGCCACACCCCCTGGCTCGTACTTTGGGTCATGGGGACTGGGGACTTCGAAACAGAAACAAGCTGTTTATCTACTAAAGCCCGAGAAAACCTTGGCTTCCGAGTCTTGGGGACTTAAAGAAAAGTCCGCTTATCAAAGCCCGCGATACTCGGTTAACCGAGCCTCGAAAAGGGAATCAAAAGCAACCGGGTATCGAGAATAAGCTTAAGAGTAAAACAACGGTCGAGATTATCAAAAGCCGGAAAAGGCACAAAGTTATCATGAGTAAAAGTACAAAGTGACAGCACCAGTATCAACGACGCAACAAGCGCATCATCAAAATCATACCAGTTTTTAAAATACAGAATACAAGACATCATCCTACTCGGCATCCTGGGAGTGATCTTCCGGGTCTTGGTCTTGGACCTTCTCCTTAGCCTTTCCAGCAGCATTACCCGGACTTTCCACATCAGGACGGACAGGCGGAGGAGCAGCTGGCGTAGAGGTAGACGGCCTTAGGCCTAACTCGGCCTCTCTCTTAGCAGCTTCTTCTTTCCTCCTAGCCAGGTCAGTCGTCCATTTTTCCAGCATATCAAGGGGAGGGGGTGCCTCCACCAAAATGGTTTTGCCTTCAGTGTCGTACGAGCTCATGATTGTGTCCAGTTCCATCTTATCAGCCAAGGCAGTAGCCGAGTGGCGTACGGCGGATTGTATAACTTTGAAATCCTTAGGCGTAAACTTGGAGCCGTCAGCCTTGAATTCTGGGAACCCGGATATTACCTTTGCCGGGTCAAGCTTAGGAAAATAAGCTTTTGCCAGCGTAAAGGCCCGGGTCATACCGACTCGGCAAGATGAGCGCTTCCATATCTCAATCCATCCAGGCACCGTTGAAAACGCTTGCATAAGGTTTTCTTCGCCTGGGTATACCTCGGAAGGCCATTTCACGGCATCCAACAAAAGCTTTGTGCCGGCGAAAAATGTTCGGAGCACAGTCTTTAGCGTTTTAGTCATGGCAACGGCATCGTCCTCTGGAGCAGCAAGGTTAGCACCTACAATTGAAATAAAAGAAAGCATATCAGTAGTCTTGATTATTATAACGATAAGATAGAGGCATGTAAGTTAATCGCGAACAAAAACTTACTTAGCAAGATGCGATAAGTGTCCGCAACCTGGTTCGACAAGTTTTTCAGTGTAGATTGGGCAGCATTGTATTTCTTCTTGTATCTGGAGGCATCTTTTTTCAAAGTCTTCACCTCCGCCTCAAGGGTTTCTCTGCGCTTTACTTCAGCAAGCAGGAGCTGCTCGGTCTTGAGTAATGCCTCGTCGGACCGAGTAATTTCCGCCTGCAAGGAACGAGTAAAACTGTAAGCCGGATATCATGACAAGCCGAGTATCACATGAAGTACCGAGCACAACTTCAACAAGTTATGCTCCGAACTTGGGGACTGGGTGTGTAGTAAGGAATATCAAATAATGTTACCTGATGTGTTGCGGCCATACGCTCCAAGATATTTCCCTCTGAAGCCTTCATTGACAGGAGAGCACTCATCAACTGGTTAAAATCATTGTTATCCGGGTTAGAAGGCTCGGGGGCGCGGAAATTTGGAGAAGAAGTTTTCTTCGTAACAGGAGACGGCACCCGAGTCATCCGAATGTCGGAGTTTGGCCCTCCTCCCGCGCCCGCAGCTGCGCCTTTTTCCTTCTCGCTTGCGTGCGAGGCTATTGGATACCCGACTTCTTGCCTAGCCGGGCTCGTTGGTGATGCTTGCTCATCACCAGCTGTGGTGAATGCATCGTCAGTCGGTTTATTTTTACCCCGGTCCTCAACTTCCATATCTTCCTGGTCGCTAACAACGACCGTGGCTCTATAGAAAGTGCAAAGGTGCGGTTAGCGCATAAGTCATGAAAAGGGCGATAAAAGTTCGGTATAACATCAGGAAAAGAACTTTACCCGGGGTTCACCGCGAAGTCCGAGGGGAAGCCGCTGCTGGACCCGGAAGATACTGAAAAATACCAAAGCAAGGTGTGAGATTACTTTGTGAGGGAATGTTTGGGAAAGATTCTTGTGTATGGTGAATACCAGTATGTCGAACTGGAGGCGATGAAGTACCCGGGTTAAGGGTCTCGTTACCCGGATTGTTCCGGGTCACTCTACGTTTGGGCGCAGGTGGCTCCTTCGGTTATGACCCAAGGGATGATGACAGGGTTAGCTCGTGAATGATATCATGGAAACGCAAATTAAGCACAAGGAAATGAAATGAAACCTGGAAAACGATTCCTTGGGGTTTTCTCTTGGATCCGGCTTTGATTGCTGGCTCCGGTTCATCTTCATCACTAGCAGACTCCACCTTGCCGTCCGTTTCTTCCTCCTCGTCTTGGTCTTCTTGTTCTGAAAGTAATCAAGATTATAGTGTGGAAATGAGAAGTAGGGCATGACGTATTCAAGGGGACTAAGTATGTGCCTTCGTCCGAGTTAACGGCATCCCCTTCTTCTTCCGGGTCTCCGGAGTTAGGAGGAGTACCTGCCTTCCAGAAGTCACTGTCGGCCTGAGGTGGAGACGCCAGAGCAAGGATTAACAATTTTATCAAGAGGAACGAATAAAATTAAAACTTGTTAGAATTAGGTCCTTACCGCGGGGGCCGGGTTCTCGAGGGTGAAAGGTTCTAATCCGGCTATGTTCCGGATCACCTCGAGCTTTTCCGTCAGAAAGCCCTTGATTGTTTTGTTGGCATCGCTAGGAGCGAAGTTGCTGGTGGAGTATCGGATCGGGTCCGTGGTTTGCCCCGAGTATTCACACATCAGTTTTGTGCGAATGGAGTTGGGTTGGATGCGGAAATCGACCCAAGTCTTCACCAGGTTAAGCCCGATGAGGCCTTGGGCAGAAAGGATGGAGATTCTGGCCAATAGAGGTAGAATTTCTTCTCTTTCCGGGTCAGGGGCAAACCCATTGAAGGCTTCGGAAATATCAAGTTGACCCTCCGAGTAACCCGGCAACTTCTTTTCGCCGGGTGGGGAGGTGTCCTGGCAGTAAAAGTATGAGAGATGCCAGTGCTTTACGTGGGAGTTGAGGGTGAGAGGAGGCATTAAGGAGTTCTTGCGGCGTTGGATGGAAACCCCGCCGCAAGTAAGAAGTGCACCGTCGCCGCTTTCGCGGCACGGTTTGCACTGGAAGAGTTCGACGAAGAGGGCCAGACTTGGCGGAGTGCACAAGTAAGACTCGGAAAGAACGATAAAATGAGTGATGTTTAAAACGGAGTTGGGTCCTATGTCGAAGATGCGAAGGCCATAATGGCTTAAAACGTCGCGAAAGAAAGGATGACCCGGAGGCCGGAAGCCCCGGGTCACATGTTCAACAAAGCATATTACCTCGTTTTCTGCCGGAGTGGGCCGAGTTTCGTTACCCGGCACCCTCCAGTGGATAATTTCTTGAGGGGGGAGAACCCCCAGCTCGACCAATTCTTCTAATTTGGCCTTGGTGACCGAAGATCGCGCCCAGTTGGCGGATATGGAGTTTGTGGACTTGGCTTTGACTGACTGCTTTCCCTGCTTCTTGGGTGCCATGGGGTTAACCTGTAAAACATCAGGTAGAAAAACATGAGAAACGAGACTCGGAAACTGTCAGTTGGCCGAGTAATGATAAGAGGTATTGAGGCAACTTGAAAGATAAATGTTATCCGGGTATCATGCGTTCTTATAAAAAATTATGGAGGCTAATGTATGGATAAGTGCTTAGGAGAAATAGATGGATGTCCGTGCATCTATCGCGAGTAAATGAACTAGAAAGGGAGGATTTTCCGGGTGACAGAAGCAAGGGCGGAAATTTTAGGCGGCTCGAGCCTAGATTGGGAATTCCATTTCTAGATTTACGGCGAAATTAATGATTACTGGTGGTAGAGGAGTGAACTGAAGTCTAAATCTTATCTATTGGATGGGTTAGGACGAATGCTAGCAACCTAATCCGGTGCGCCCCGAGAAATCGCCGGCGGGTCGATTCAGATCCAATATGAGGCAAAACCAAGAAATTGCAAGGGTAGATTAATGAGTACCGGAGACTTACTGGAGGAGGTTGAAATGAAGCCTTGCGGAGGCAAATAGCGCAGGCCTGGTGCCCTTTCGCGACTCTTGGCGGGCAGGTCGGGTGTCTGGCGGCGGATCTCGGCGGCGGGGCTGAGCGCGCTGTGGCGGAGCGCAGCCGGCGACAAATGGGCTCCGGTGATGTGCGCGGGGTTCCCGTAATGGCGCTCTGCGGGTTTGGGTACGGAGGAAGAGGAATGGGGAAAGATGAGACGTTGGGATTAGGGTTACCCCTAAGGACCTATTTATAATGGTTCGGGTGGAAAAATTAAGTCCAACGGGCGGGACCCGGAAATTGCGGGGTAACGGCTATCTATTCAAAGTTTACGGGAGGTGCATCGAGTGTTGAGCAAGAGATCCTGGCAAAAAAGAGAAAGGGATACTTTCCGTGGTATCAGGATTAATTATCGAGAAAAGTGTAGAGTTGTGGAGTTTTTATTAAGGCTTAGATCTGGAAAATTAGGAGAAGCATTTGGAGGAGGGCTGGGTTATTGCATGGTCACCATGGAGTTGGACCCAGCCATTTATCAAAGCATTGTAACCCGGCCTCCATACGCTTGAGCGTTTGATATTTTTGCAGGGGATAGCCAGCGCTTCAAGGAAGAATCCCGGAAGCCCAAGCTATCCTGGGGACTACTGATGGGGGGATAGTAACCCGGTATGCCAACTCCAAGGTGTAACCCGGCCCAAAGGACGCCGCGCGGGATCCGGCTAAGGATAAAGAAACTTCTGGAAGGCCCAAAGTTTGTAGGCCTCGTAACCCGGATTGTGGGTTGCGGTAAGGAAAGCTAGGGTTTGTAAGCAGAGTTCGGATAGGACTCAAACTGCGCCTTGGAGGGCAAGCCAGGGGAGGTACGGGTACTTTATAAACCGGCCCCAGGGCTTAGCTTGACAGAGATTCACGACATAATCATATCCCCTATTATCGAGTATCCAGTATTACCCAAGAGCCCTATTCGAGACTCGGCGAGTTGAGAGCCGATTCCTAGATCGCTTATCATCATGTTCTCTTTCGAGCTAAACCCTCTCCCAAATACCTGTGTCGACTTACCCCAAGATCAGTTACCTCTGGTAACATCTGCCGTGATCATCCCACGACAGGCTCCGTCTTTTCGTTTCCGGCCTCTTAGGCCTATTTGGATCTTGTCTGTACTCAGACACTTTGGATGCTTCCGCTGTGTTGTAATGATGAATTGTTGGGACATGTGTCCTCTGGATGATTGTATTTGCTATCTCTGCTCTAGTGAGAGCCATTTGCAACTTATTTCAAACTTTTGTGTCTTAGAGATATGTTGTGATATCAGTTGTTCTAATGCCGTTGACGTACCATGTGTGTATGTTATGAAGTACGTCAACGGAAGTGTCCTGATTTCTATGGGATGGTTTGTGCAGACGATGGATAGTAGAGAATGGTTGTCACACGTTTACGTGTTGGCCTGCTCATATTGAGATGCGGGTGCCGGTATGCCCCGTAAGCCATCTGTTCTACTGTTTAGCGGACTGTGAGTATCCTCTAGAAGTCAGGGTGCGGCAGTGTGTGCACCTATGATACAATTTGGTGTGTAATAAACTGGATTTCCTTTGAGGTTATGGAAATCATATCCGGGTTTCCTTTTACTTGAAGATGAAAATTCCCTCACTTGGTTTTTCTTTGCTTTCTAGCTCACCGGTTTTTTGCATGACTTATTCTAGTGTGTACAACTCTGGGAGTTTAGGGTCATAGTAACCTGGTTTGCCGGGTTATAATAAACCGGTACTGCCGGGTTATATCATGATTGTCTCAACCAGGCTTAAACATCTAGGTCATCAAAACGCGTGTAACCACTGAACGGTAGGCAAGTATAACCAATATATTTTGGCATATGCCAGATTCTTGAGATATAGACTGTGCTCTAGCATCAGCCCCCAAGTAATCATATAGAAATAACATTGTATCTCAATTTGATAGAGATAGGCTAACAAATTTCAATAACTCAGATGTTGCTAACATTGCCTTTTATTGTCAAAAGATAACATAGTGATTACAATGATCCTATGTATAATATGGCCTCAACTGGGCTATGTTCCATGGTCTTCCAGTTTCTTCTTCAGATGTGCGGGATTTATCAGCATCACGCATATCAATGTGGTAATAGGACCCATTGTGTAGCTTTTTACTTACTACAAAGGGTCCTTCCCATGGAGGACTTAGCTTATGCATCCCATCTTTCTTCTGAATTAGTCTTAAAACCAAATCTCCTTCTTGGAAACTCCGAGTCTTAACTCTGCGGTTATGATAGCGACGCAAGTCCTGCTGATATATAGCTGACCGAGATGCTGCGAGGTCACGTGCTTCTTCTAAAGCATCTAATGTGTCTTGACGAGCTAACTCATTATTGGTTTCCACATAAGCAGTCACTCGTGGTGAATCGTGATGAATATCACTTGGCAAAACTGCCTCTGCTCCATAGACCAGAAAGAAAGGGGTATAACTTGTTGATCTATTTGGAGTAGTTCGTATGCTCCATAAAACAACAGGCAATTCTTCGACCCAGCAGCCAGCAGTTTTCTCCAATGGAACCTGAAGTCTGGGTTTTATACCTTTGAGTAATTCCTGGTTAGCCCTCTCTGCCTATCCGTTAGACTGTGGATGGGCCACAGAAGCAAGGTCTAGCCTTATATGGTTCTGTTCACAAAACTTCTGCATTGCTCCTTCTGATAAATTCGTCCCGTTATCTGATATAATGCTATGTGGGTACCCAAACCTGAAAATCAGCTTTTTTAAGAACTTGACTTCTGTAACCGTGTCACATTTACTGATTGGTTCCGCTTCTACCCACTTTGTAAACTTATCAACTGCCACCAGTAGATGAGTCTTTTTATCAGTTGACCTTTTGAAAGGTCCTACCATGTCAAGTCCCCAAACTGCAAAAGGCCAGGTTATGAGAATCATACGCAAGTCCTGAGCTGGCACGTGATCTTGTCTTGCATATCTTTGACAGCCTTCACATGTTGTCACGATATGTTCTGCATCAGCATTCGCGGTTAACCAGAAAAATCCATGTCTGAAAGCTTTATTAACTAAAGATCTAGAGCTTGCGTGATGGCCACAGTCTCCTGAATGAATTTCTCTGAGAATTTGACATCCTTCTTCTGGAGAAACACGTCTTTGAAAAACTCCAGTCGCGCTTCTCTTGTGTAATTCACCATTTATAATTGTATATGACTTGGATCTTCTGGTAACCTGGCGAGCTATAACCTCGTCCTATGGGAGCTCACCTCTCGTAAGGTATGCCAAATATGGCTCAGTCCACTATGGTATTATGTGCAGAGCAGCTACTAATTCTGATTCTAGGTCTGGATTTGCTAAGTCTTCTTTTGTTGGGATTTTAACAGACGGACTATGAATTTCATCCAGAAAAACATTTGGTGGGACCTGCTTTTTCTCAGAACCTAGACGTGACAGTGCATCAGCTGCTTCATTGTGACGTCGATCGATATGATCCACCTGATATCCCTGAAAATGTCCAGCCAGCTGGGTAACTGCATGTCTATAAGCTGCCATGACCGGGTCTTTAGAATTCCAGGTTCCTGTAACTTGTTGAGATACCAGATCAGAATCACCCATACATCGAATCCGGGTTATGCTCATTTCTTTCGTAACGCGAAGCCCATGGAGCAAACCTTCATACTCCGCTGCATTGTTAGTGCATTTGAATGAGATTTGCAAGACATAGCGAAACTTATCTCCTCGTGGGGATGTTAAAACCACACCAGCTCCTGAGCCTTCCAGTTGTCGAGACCCATCAAAGTGCATAGTCCAATAGTTAGTGTCTGGTTTATCCGGTGGAACCTGTAACTGTGTCCAGTCATTTATAAACTCGATCAAAGCTTGGGATTTTATTGCAATCCTTGGCTCGTATTTGATATGATAAGGTACCATCTCGATAGCCCACTTGGAAACTCTTCCTGTTGCTTCTCTATTTTGAATAATGTCAGACAGAGGCGCTGAACTAACCACAGTGATAGGATGTTCCTGAAAGTAATGTTTCAGTTTGCGACTGGCCATGAATACTCCGAAGACAAGCTTCTGCCAATGGGGGTAACGTTGTTTAGACTCTGTCAGGACCTCGCTGACGTAGTAAATCAGCCGCTGAACAAGACCTTCTTTATCTTCCATCTTACGCTCCACAACTACCACCGCACTCACTGTCCTGTTATTTGCTGCTATGTATAGCAACATGGGTTCTTTTTCCTCAGGCGCAGCTAATATAGGTGCATTAGAAAGCTGTTTTTTCAAGGCCTCCAATGCCTCATCAGCCTCCTGATTCCACACAAAGGTGTATGTTTTCTTTAGCAATCGGTACAAAGGTATGGCCTTTTCACCTAGCCTTCTTATAAACCGGCGCAGGGCGGCAACACAACCTGTCAACTTCTGAACGTCCTTCAGGCAAACCGGCTTTTTCAGGTTATGTATGGCCTGAATTTTTTCCGGGTTTGCTTCAATGCCTCTCTCATAAATAATGAAACCCAATAACTTCCCAGCTGGCACACCAAAGACACACTTTGTTGGATTAAGTTTCATTTGGTACTTCCGCAGATTGGCGAACGTCTCTTCTAAGTCTGAGATCAAAGTGGCACCTTTGTGTGATTTGATTACTATGTCATCCACATAAGCATGCACGTTCCGCCCAATTTGACTTTCCAAGCACTTTGGATACACCTTTGATAAGTGGCCCCTGTATTTTTCAAACCAAAATGCATTGTCGTATAACAAAACGCTCCAAAGGGAGTAATGAACGATGTCTTCTCTTGATCCTCTTCCTTCATTTTGATTTGGTGATAACCTGAATAAGCGTCCAGGAAACATAGCAGTTCACAACCGGCCGTAGAGTCTATAATTTGGTCAATACGGGGTAACGCGAACGGGTCTTTAGAACATGCTTTATTCAGATCTGTGTAGTCTATGCACATTCTCCGTTTTTCTTGAGAATGAGAACTAGATTAGCTAACCACTTCGGGTGAAACACTTCTACGATAAATCCTGCTGCAAGTAACCTGGCAATCTCTTCTCCTATTGCTTTTCTTCTCTCATCATTGAAACGACGAAGGAACTGACGAATAAGTTTCAAATCAGGATTCACATTTAAACTGTGCTCAGCAAGTTCTCTTGGTACACCTGGCATGTCAGAAGGTTTCCATGCAAAGATATCCCAATTCTCACGGAGGAACTTGATGAGCGCGCTTTCCTATTTCTCTGTCATGTGAGCCCCCACGCTGAACTGCTTAGATGAGTCACCCGGGGTGAAGTCCACCAGCTTGGTGTCTTGAGCAGACTTAAATTTTAACTTAGACTCAGCTGATGGTTTTTTGAGCGAGGTCATATCTTTTGGGTCAACCTGCAGTTTATACAATTTCAGCTCCTCTTCAGCGCAAGCTGTCTCTGTGTAAGTTGCATCACCTTCCTCACATTCTAGAGCTATGTCTCTATCTCCATTAAAAGTAATGTTTCCATTGGGACCTGGCATCTTTAGTTTGAGGTAAACATAGCAAGGTCTGGCCATGAATTTGGCATAAGCTGGCCATCCGAACAGGGCATGGTATGTACTTTCTAATTTGACCACTACAAAGGCTAGCATCTCTGTCCTGTAATTTTCGAATACCCCAAAAAAACTTCAAGGAATATTTTTCCGATAGGTTGTGCAGACTTACCGGGTACGATGCCATGAAACACAGTCGATGATGGCTGAAGTTGTTTCTCTTGCAGGTTCATCCTTTTGAACGTGTCGTAGTATAGTATGTTTATGCTGCTTCCTCCATCCATCAATACCTTGTCTAACTTATATCCTCCAACTTGTGGAGCCACGACCAGAGCCACTCCTCCTGGATTATCAACTCGTGGAGGATGATCAGCCCTACTCCAGGTTATGGGTTGTTCTGACCAGTTAAGCCATCTAGGAACAACAGGAGACACGGCGTTGACGGCGCGCTTCTGTACCTTGCGCTCTCTCCTGCATGAACTAGTGGTGAATACATGATATTGACCTGAACTTAACTGCTTCGGATTTGTTTGAAAACCGGAATTTCCTCCTTGGTGACTATTGCCCGGGTTAGTTCCCTGGTGACTCTGATTGGGATAACCCGGATTATGATTGCCGGGTCCCGAGCTACCAGGTCCCGGATGTCCACCTCTCATATTGCCTGGGTTGCCGCCTCCGCCGTTTCCTGGTCCGTAATTATTATTTCCACTAGGTCTGAAGCCTTGCATTATGAAGCAATTTTCCCAAGAATGATCTGCTACCTTTCCATTTTTACTATGTCGGGGGCACGGACCTTTCAGGGCTTGCTGAGCTTGTGCAAAGCTGTTTGGCCTGAAATTTTGATTTTCCCTGAAGTTGTTGCCCTGACGTTGGTTTCTGTAACCTGTATTTGTGTTAGCCACCAAATCTGAAGTCCCCTCTCCATTTTTCCATTTGTTATTGTTCTGGTTCTAAGTATTGTTGTTGCTCTGACTCGGGTTCTGACTACCCTTAGTTCTAGTTTTATTTCCTTTGGCGGACTTCTCGTCATCTGAGTCTGCATCTTTGGTTTTGTCAGACTCCGCATACTTGGTCATGGCATCCATCAGCTCACTCATGTCACTTACGTACCGCTTAATGCGTCCTAGCTTATGCTTCAAAGGTTCAAACCTGCAATTTCTTTCCAGTGCTATCACGGCTTGTTGTGCTGTGAGTCCAACAGACGAGTGGATGATCTCTGCCACCCGCCGATACCAATGTTGAGCGGACTCCCCTTCTTTCTGAACACAATTTTCCAGGTCTATGATTGTCGTTGGCCGTTTACATGTGCCCTGAAAATTCTTGATAAACTGGTCCTTCAACTCCTACCAGCTGTTGATTGAATTGGCGGGTAAGTTCTTTAACCAAGACTTTGCTGGCCCTTCTAACATCACGCTTAAGTAGCGTGCGCACACCACGTCACTTACTTCCAATATTTCCATGGCCATCTCATAACCCTTTATCCAGTCTGCAGGCTCCATGTCAGGCGTATAATTCACAACTCTGCGAGGTCCTTTAAAATCAGCTGGTATTCTCTCGTTCCAAATTGCAGGACTGAGGCACTGGATTCCAATTCTACGAGACCCGGCTTGAGCTGGGTTTGAGACCGTCGCTTGCAATGGGTTCTGGACATGACCTGGATTCCTGTTTTCAGGTTCTGCGGTTCTATGTCCTGTATTTAAAACTTTGGGCGCATACGATATTGCTTGCCTGGGTGGGTTGGGATGTCGGTTAGCATTGCTGGATCCTGCTGGGGCTGGGGAATTTCCATGATGACTCCGGGGAAAAGTTGTCCTGCTATGATAAGGTGTTGAGTGTATCATGTCCTGGTTACTGTAGTTTAACTGCTGAACAACTGTTGTTTGTAGCATCTCAATGCCCCTTCGAGCTTCAACTTCCATAGGATTATTAGGGTCAACCGGAATCTGTGCCAGACTGGTGGTTGCTGCCCAAATGTTATCCATCGGATTATTGAAGTGACCCGACGGCGTATGAAACCTTTCTTGCAGAGGCTGTGCTGGGGCTGGTACTGGATTTGGGCTCTCAAGCGGTTGAACGGGTGGCTGGAAACATGTTGGAAGGACCGGAGCAGGGATAACCAGCGGGTTTGTATTATAACATGGACCTGCCGGGTTATGAGCTACGGGGTTTCCTGTCGGAGATGTAAACAAATTGTGTAGATTTGTAGGCCCGAGTCCTACCCCAAACTCATTATTCAGGCGAGTATGATGACGTCTGTTCTGTATTGACGCTAGCTCTCTTTGCCTGAAGGTCAGGCGAATTCCTTCTCTCTCCAGACATGTGGCCTCTTCCAGAACTTCTAACCGGGCTTTGTTTATGCGAGTGGCTTCTTTCTAAATCTCTTGACGAGCGTGAGTTATTTCCTGCCTGAGTCTCGCTATCTCTGTGTTACGTTGCTCCAGGTTCTCCGGGGTGATCGGTGTCGCCAGGATTTCGTTTCAAGAGTCCATTGCAGCCATCAGCTCCGGTCTCGGGTTGTACGACGCAGGCCCGGTCAAGTCAATCACGGCTTCCCATGGTCTTGTTGCTCCAGGTCCTGTCGAGGGCGTCATCTCTGGTGCTCCTGGGGTAGCCGCTGGTCCAGTTGGTGTTGTGACTGTAACACCTAGTGCTCCAAGAACCGGATTTGAGGTCGAAGCCTCGTTAGTAATTAAGTTTCCTTCCGAGTCATACCTGGGCTCGGTTGGCCGCGTGGGACCAGCCATGTAAACGGCAGCGTGGTGAGTTGTCTCATCAAAACCTGGCGCGTCCAATTTCAGGTCTCCTCCCAATCGGTCTCCAAAGAGCTGGTGGATTGAGCCTGTGTCATCGTGATCGTCATTGTTCCCAACTGAGGACTCGCCATCGGAGTCTACTGCCATGGTTTTCTCAGACACCGAATCTGAAAGTTGGTCCGGTTCTGAAGCTGTTGTCCCAATGTATCCAATGAAGACATGGATCCTGCCGAAGGGGATGTGAAGTCCTAAATCCATGGAGGCAAACTCGGGGCCCCACGTGTCATGATTGTAATAGTTTCCGCGCTGGCTCCTCCTGAGCCGGCCTATCGCAAGCTTCTCGATCCCAGGTAGCGCTCCTTCCGAAAAGACGACGCTTCCGCGAGCAGGCCCCACGGTGGGCGCCAACTGTCGTGGTTTTGTCACGGCAAGTGTCCTCATGCGATAACTAGATTGCGAGGCCATTGCTACTAAGCGAAACTTCGAAAGGGTTGAGGTGGAAACGAGAGACGCGAGTTTACCCATGTTCGGCCCCTCGATTGAGGGTAAAACCTACTCCTGCTTTCTTACTATCAAGGAACCAAGTCTCGATTACAAAGGGCGATTCCGGCTCTCGATGTCTCGAGTTACTTTGCTATCGACTTAGAACTTATCTTTCTACGTCCCGGGGTCTCGCCTTATATAGTGGACGAGACCTCCGGGTTACAAGGGAGTCCGGTTCCTGCCCGTCCTCGAAGTCCTATTGCCCTCCGGTTCCTGATCATCTTGGTCCGGCTCTTCTTATGATCCGGCTACTCCTGGGCCGGCCAAGAACTGTTCTCCGGGCTCCTGGGCTTCCGCGTCGCCTGACCTGGGCCTTGGGCCGGTTCTTCATTCTGCCGGGTCACGCTCACCGTAACCCGACTCTTCCTAGCTTAACCCGGCTCCGCCTAGCAGAACCCGGATTACTCACCATGAACCGGATGAGGTGATTCCCGGTTCATGACAGAGGCCGGTAAGGCTCCCCTTACCTATTCCCCCAACAACTAACATAACTCTACTACAACTAACAACTCTGAAAAAGAGATGCATGAAAACAAGATCTAAACGTAGTACCGACAAAAAGTGAACACTCACAGAACAATAAGAATGAAAACTAGAGTGTTCTAAGCAATGAAGACGGAGCGTGTCTCTCTACAAACAAGTATGATAGGATCCAACCATAAACTACAACAAAGAAAACTAAACAAACTAAAAGAAAAAATAACTAACGCTCCAAGTAAAATTCATATGATCTGACCGAATAAAAATTTAGTTTCACTAGAAGTGACCTGATAAATTGTTGATGAAGAAGGGGATGCCCAAGCTTATATGCTTGAGTCTTCTTATAATTTGCTGAGATGAACCACGGGGGTATCCCCAAGCTTTGACCTTGCACTCTTTTTTATCACATATATCACCCTCTTCTCTTGACCCTTGAAAACTTCCTTCACACCACACTCAAAGAGTAATTCGCATTAGAGGGTTAGTGCAACAATAAAAAATCCATGGGTTCTGCATGGGTACAAGTGCTATTGATACTTTTTAACATTAGCTACAGCCACTAATATTTCGTGAAGCAAAGAAATCCACTTGACATCATAAAAGAGCAAATGCAAGAAAAATGGCAGAATCTGCCAAAACCAGAACAATATGTAAAGACAAATATTTCGGGGCACTTACATTGCTCAGATCGAAAAACTTAAAAAACACAAAAGTTGTGAAATTAGCTTAGGAATAAGCTCAAGAATTTTCAGGTTATTCTGTTTTCTCTGTGAATTATACATTTTTTACGATGGACAGTAGAAATCTGTTTCCTGCGCAGAAATCCAAAACCAACTCCAACTCTCGTCAAAAACTTTACTTGGCACAACTAAAACATTAAAATAAAGATACAAAGGAGTTTCTAGAGAAGTATAAAACCCCTTGACTCAAAGAAAACAGAGAAAAACAATGCAAAAATAAAAAACATGGGTTATCTCCCAAGAAGCGCTTTTCTTTAAAGCCTTTTAGCTAGACATGATAATTTGAGAAGATGCTCACATAAGAAATAAGAATTGAAGAAAAAGAGAGCATAAAGAAGCAAATGTAAAACAAATTTAAGTGTAACCCACTTTCTATGAAAAAGAATCTTGTAAAGAAACAAGTCATGAAAGCACAAAGCAGCAAGCATAGGAAAGGAAAACAAGTGCAACTTGATATTGTTGAAATGCATAAGACTATGTTTCCCTCTCTCATAATAACTTTCAGTAGCATCATGAATAAAATAAACAATATAACTATCATATAAAACATTATTATCATGAGCCACATGCATAAAAGAATTAATACTCTCCACATAAGCATAGGCATTCTCATTAATAGTAGTGGGAGCAAATTCAACAAAATAGCTATCATTATCATTCTCATCACCATAATTATCAAATATAGGAGGCATATTGTAATCATAATTAATTTTCTCCTCAATAGTAGGTGGACTGAAAATAACATATTCATCATTATAATCATCATATATTGAAGGCAAAGTATCATCAAAGAAAATTTCCTCCTCAAAACTTGGGGGACTAAAAATATCATATTCATCAAAACTAGCTTCCCCAAGCTTAGAATTTTCCATAGCATTAGCAATAATGGTGTTCAAAGAATTCATACTAATAACATTGCTATTGGCATGCAAATAAAGCTCCATAGGTTTTTTAATTTTCTCTTCAGACACTTCATGTCCTAACTCAAGATAAAGATTATAAAGCTCTCTCACATTTTTGTTGTTTTCCATTAATCCTAACTGGTAAAAATAAAAACAACCAACAAGTAAAACTAAGCCTAACTAGCGAAAACAAGAAACAAAAAGATATAATTGCAAGATCTAAAGGAAATAAATTCGAGCACTCACACCTGAGGATGTGAGTACCTTTACCTTACATCCTCGACAACGGCGCTAGAAAAGAGCTTGATGTCTACGCACGCTTCTATTCTTGTAGACAGTGTTGGGCCTCTAAGTGCAGAGGTTTGTAACAGCAACAAGTTTCCCTTAAGTGGATTACCCAAGGTTTATCGAACTCAGTGACGTGGGGATGATTCCTGGACCTGTCGGGTGAGCCTACCCGGTCCAAGGCCCAAGACCAAGGCCCAAAGCAAGGTGCTATCCCGATGTTCTAGAAGACCCAGTATAAGCCCACCTGCAAAACTTGCGGGTCAAGAAGGAAAACTCCTACCGACCTAGAACTAGGGTTTGTAACCCCCCGGACACGGTTTGAGACCTAGCCACCTATAAAAGTCTAGAAGAACCACCGAGGCCGGGGGAGCCAATCTAATTTTCACCACCATAGTAATAAGCTCAAGATCAATCTCTCGGCTTGCGCACCCCCTTTGTAATCGATCTACTCGTAATACAGATCTCAAGAGCAGGAGTAAGGGTTTTACCTCTACGAGGGCCTCAAACCTGGGTAAAATCGTGCCCATGTTAGCCGACGATTGTCACCAGCGCCTACTCATTCTCTTAATCGAAACCCTACCGGATCATCTGAGGGACTTGTTGAGATGACTAATCGACAATTGGCGCCGTCTGTGGGAACGACGGGAGCTGGATCCACGGCATCTTCGGCCTCGTCTTCACCAAGCTTCAACTGGATCCCAGGATCATCGACTCCAACAGAGCCGATCCGCTTCGGGTCGCTCATCTACGCGCCCCACTCGCCGGAATCGCGCCCGGTGTTCAGCGGACTCGAGAAAAGCGTCAGCTTGACATTCGGAAGTTTCCACTTCCACGCCAGCAAGGCGGGAATCCTACACTTCCCTGACCAGATCGGGCTCAACGATTTGGACTCTAAATCCGTTTCAAGCCCGGCGACCCTCGAGTCGCCATCTGATGACGTTGGTCGCGACCCAGCGCCCAGCGGTGGCTCCATCCGCCGGAAAACGTGCAACTTTCACACTATCGCGACTGAGGAACCCTCCAAATCCGACGAAAGCCATCGGCCCACGCCTAGGACTCACGAGACATATCTGGCCCAAGTCTGCATGGCAGGATCAACCGAACAACCCGAAGAAACGGAGGCAAGTCGAGAGGAGCGGGAACGCATCAGAGTCTCGCGAGCCTCTTGGCTCAAAGCAAAAGCAGTGATACAATCTGGCCAACCGATAGAAGGTGGAGCCTCTCGAGAAGATCTGACCGCGTATAACTACCACCTGCTGCGGACAGGCCGACTGATTGCAGAAGCCCGCAAGGACCTAGACGCACGGAAGGAAGCGGCGGAAGCTTCGAGTGCGCGCTGCGCGACACTCTCAAGGACTCACTCGACGGGGAACCACCCTCCGAATAAAAAGTACGTCTCGAAAACTGCTCACTTGGACCAAGGGTCCCTTAGCAAAGTCAGCAAATCACTCGAGACCTCCCTCATGCGCGTCGATCAGTATGGCAACGTATGCCCGACAACTCCAGCCGTCGCGATTCTGGCCACCGCTACGTATGCCTGAAAACAACCCCCGCGCACAACAACACCGACAAGTCCAGAAGGGGCTAGGCATGGCCGGAGCAGCGATCGCCGCCCAGAATTGCATGCAGGCGACGGCCCCGGAAGCTGACAAAACCCCTCGGGTGAACAAAACACCTCGCAGACACGAGAGTACATCGCCAAAGAGAGGAGATAAGAGGTCTCCTCGCCGCTCTAGAAGAAAAGAAGCCAGGCGCCGTGGCGACAGCCCGCACAACGACGACGACAGCCCACGAAATCGCGATAGCATCCCACGGCACTATGGAAGTCGGTCGTGACATCGCAGCAGAGATCCGCGGCAGGAGGATAATCGCGACCGCGCTCAACACGATGCGCGTGCGTAAATCGCACAGAGGAAGGTCGACAGGGCTCGAGCTCGGAGGAACCGCGCCCGATAGCTATCTACCTCCTCGGATGAGGAAGCTTGCGGTGCGATGTGCTTCATTCGCAGCATCCGCGAGGCATCGATGCCCAAAAGATTCAAGCTCACAACGGAGGTCCCAAAGTACGACGGCTCGCAAGAACCCAAGTCGTGGCTTACTGCGGTGAAGTACCAGTGCGGGAACAAGACAACAACCATGTAGTACCTAAATCTGCACCTCGTGGGCGCTGCCCATAGTTGGCTCGAAGGAAGACCGCGCGCGCATTACAGATCCTGGGGCGATCTCACCCGCGACTTCGAGAAGAACTTCCAGGCAACATACAAACGGCCAGCATCTATCGAGGAGCTGCGAGCATGCAGGCAGAAGAGCGGCGAGTCTACCCGCGAGTATATCCAGAGATGGACCACACTCAAGACCACGGCGGGAAACATATCATAGGAAGTCGCGGTCGAAGCTTTCACCAAGGGTGCTCGGCGCGCCGCCTTCCGAGAATAACTGGGACGATCTGCACCCAAGATGATCAGCGAATTAATGGCGATTGCAGACAGGTGGGCTAATGGCGAGGAGTCCCTGCGCAACGAAAAAGTTTCCTCACCCGCGCCTGAGGAGGACCGCAACGGAGATCGTAGGAGGAGGAAGAGAAAACACTACGACCAGGATGACCAATCGGAACTAGTGGTGGCGGTGTTCACGAGAAATCGAGACAGCGGATCCCGCGGAAATCGCTAGTGGAAACCAAAGCCAGATGACAAAACTCCCAAGGAGGACATTGACGGATACTGCTTTCTGCATCTGTTCATAGATAAGCGCACGGGAAAAACCAAGGCCATTCACCTCCTCAAAGACTGCCGAAAGTTCCAGGACATCCACGAAGCATACACGAAGAAGCACAGGGCCGCCATTAACTAGGGATACCCGCAATTGCCAGGAGGGTACCAGCCACCACCCCTGTCTCCACCCGTAGCACACCAGAACGCAGCGTTGGCCACGCTACCAGCGCCACCCGCCACAAACTAAGGTGCCAACGGATACCCGAACTCACAAGGGCTCCTCGGAATGATACAGAAGGTTTGCTCGTCCCACAGAGTCGAGAAGATGAACACACGCCAAGTCAACATGGCAGTACAAGCCCAACCGTCCAAGACTGAGTACCTGAATATGTTAGAGCAGGCGATAACTTTCTCAAGATAGGATCACCCTCCACGAGTGTATCGACCACGGCACGCCGCACTCGTCATCCAGGCGCAAATAGGAAACTATGACCTTGCTCGGGTGTTCATGGATGGTGGCAGCGGAATCAACATCATATACGCGGACACACTCCGCAAGATGAACAAGAACATAGATGGACTCCTAGAATCAAAAACATCCTTCCATGGGATAGTACCATGAAAAGCCGTTCGACCACTCGGAACAATCAACCTGGAGGTGATACTGGGAGACCCGGATAATTACATGAGAGAATTCCTCGACTTTGAGGTGGTGGACTGGCCATCACAGTACCACGCCATTCTCGGCCGAACAGCATTCGCGAGATTCATGGCAGTACCCCACAATGCCTACCTGAAGCTCAATCTTCCAGGAGAATACGGCACGGTCACCATAAACGGTGACTCCCAGAAGTCATACAAATGAGACAGTGAGTTCAGTGAAATCGCGAAATATTTCGGGATGCAAGAGGAGCTGGAGGAGCTGGCAAAAACCACGGATCACTCCGTGATGTCGCTCACCAAAAAGAACGCCCCGGAACTCGAGTTTAGCCCAAATAGCGATACTCGAAAACATCAAGTGCACCTGACAGAATCCGCGAAGACGGCGACGGTGTCCACCACCCTATCACCCGCATAGGAAAGCGGGCTCGTCGAACTCCTCCGTGAGTACTGGGAGATTTTTGCCTGGCAGCCCTCAGATATGCCAGGAATACCCAGGGAGTTCGTCGAGCACTCAGTTGAAGTGTTTAAAGATGCAAAGCCAGTCAAGCAGACCACCCGACGTTTTTCCGAGCCGAAACAGAGAGCACTCAGAAAAGAGGTGAACAGATTGTTAGCCGCCAAGTTCATCAGGGAAATTAAGATTTCCACCTGGTTAGAAAACCCGGTGTTAGTCCCGAAGAAAAATACTGACATCCTTTGCGTGTGTATCGACTACACGTCGTTGAACAAACACTGTCGCAAGGATAACTTCCCATTACCACGGATCGAACAGATCGTGGATTCTACAGCAGGCTGTCAGCGCCTCTCCTTCCTGGACGCCTACTCGGGCTATAATCAAATCAGGATGATGCAAGAGAACGAGGAGAAGACAACATTCATCACACCACACGGTGTATACTGCTACACGATAATGCCCTTCGGGCTAAAAAACGCAGGCGCAACATATCATCCCTGCATGCAAAAATGCCTCGCCAAGCTCATTGGCAAGTTCGTACAAGTTTACGTTGACGACATCGACATCAAGACTTGAGTGGAGGACACACTCCTCGAGGACATCAGGGAGACATTCGACGCTCTCAACGCGTACAGAATCAAACACAACCCGACAAAGTGAGTCTTCGGAGTTCCTGCAGGACAACTCCTCGGCTACTTGGTCTCTGCCCGAGGAATTGAAGCCAACCCGGAGAAAATACAGGCGATCTTGACGATGAAAGAACCGACAAATCTTCGCGGCGTGTAGCAGCTCACAGGGCGACTGTCAGCCCTCAGAAGGTTCATCGCAAGGTTAGGCGAGCAAGCGCTCCCTATCTACAAGTTGCTGAAGAAAACGGATAAGTTCGAGTGGACGCTAGAAGCAAAAAAGGCGTTAATCGATCTGAAAAGAGTGCTGCAGGGGAGACGCGTATTGGCAACACTGGAGGAAAGGGAACCCCTCTACCTTTACCTGGCCACAACAAATCAAGTGGTCAGCACAGTAATCGTTGTCGAGCGGCCGGAGGATGGAAAGGCATACGGCGTTCAGAGACCCATATACTACATCAGCGAGGTACTTTCGTCGTGCAAACAGCTATACCCCCACTACCATAAACTCGCGTATGGAGTGGTCTTTACAGCCCGCAAACTCAAACATTACTTCCAGGAGCATACCGTCATGGTGCTAAACGACGCATCACTCGGTAGTATCATGAACAATCCCATGGCACCCGGAAGAATCGCAAAGTGAAGCATCGAGCTAGACGCCTGGGATATAATATACATAGGACGTAGCGCTGTAAAATCCCAGGTGGTCGTGGAGTTCCTGAGCGAGTGGACGGAGCTGCAAACTCCAGGACCCCCAGAATACATGAGCAACTGGATCATGTACTTTGACGGGTAAAAAAGAAACGAAGGAGCCGAAGCCGGAGTAATCCTCATATCGCCAAGGGGCAACAAGCTCCAGTATGTCCTGCGACTCGACTTCCCCCTGACGATCCAGTGTCCAACAACGATGCAGAATACTAGGCCCTCCTACACGACATGAAGATAGTGATTGCCTACGGAGCCACTCGATTGATGATATACGGAGACTCAAATCTTATCGTGCAGCAGACGATGAAGGAGTGCGACGCCGTGGCAGATAACATGATCGCCTATCGTGACATGTACAACCTACTCGAAGGAAGTTTCAAAGGGTGCGAGCTGAAGCACATCGCACGATCAAGCAACGAGGAAACTGATAGACTGGCGAACATAGGGTCAACAAACGCCCCTGTTCCATCGGGAATCTACTTCGAGAGAATAAGCAAACGATCAGTCAAGGTCAAAAAGCAAGCAGCGACACCTGCATTCACAGAAACAGAGTCCAGCCAGCAAATTGCCCTCATCGAGCTCACCCATAACACCTCAAGGCAAGTCTTTCTGGTCGAGCCAACCTGGACATAGAAATACCTCGACTACCTGACAAACAGGCAGCTCCCAGCAGACATTTGCAAGGCCAGACAGATAGTACGATGCAGTAAATCGTTTCGGGTGATCAAAGGAGAGCTATACAAGCAAAGCATATCAGGAATACTCCAGAGGTGCATCGCACCCGAGGATGGCAAAGAACTGCTCCGCGACATACACCAAGGCGACTGCGGGTGACATGGGGATGAATCCTGGACCTATCGGCCCAAGACTTAAGCCCAAGGGAAGGTGCCAATTTACAGTTCTAGAAGCCCCAACTGAAGCCCACCCGCAAAGACTTGCGGGTCAAGAAGGAAACTTGTACCGACCTAAAACTAGGGTTTGTAACCCCCTCGGACATGGTTTGATACCTAGCCACCTATATAAGGCTAGGAGAACCATCGGGGGGGATCCAATCTAAGCTAGACCACCAAAGCCGCGAGCTCGAGATCATACTCTCGACTTGAGTATCCCCCATTGTAACCGGTCTACTGATAATACAGATCGAACGAGCAGGAGTAAGGGTTTTACCTCTACGAGGGCCCCGAATCTGGGTAAATCGTGCCCCCTGTTAGCCGACGATTGTCACCAGCGTCCTTACATTTTCTTAATCGAAACCCTACCGGATCATCCGAGGGACTTGTTGAGATGACTATTCGACAATTGGTGCCGTCTGTGGGAACGGTGGGCGCTGGATCTACGGCATCTTCGACTTCATCATCGCCAACCTTCAGCTGGAGCCCCGGAAATTCGACTCCGGCAGCGCCGATCTGTTTCGGGTCTCTCATCTATGTGCCCCACTCGCCGGAATCTCTCCCGACGTTCAGCGGATTGGAGAAGAGCGTCAACTTGATGTTCGGGAGCTTCCACTTCCACACCAACAAGACAGGGATCTTGCGCTTCCCCGAGCAGGTCGATCTCGGCGAATCGGACTCCGAGTCTGTCTCAAGCCCGGCGACCTTCGACTCGCCGCCTGACAACGCTGGTCGCGACCTAGCGTCCAGTGGAGGATCTATCCGCCGCAATCATCACAACTTCCATACCATCGCAACCGAGGACCCCCCGAACCGTCGAGAATTATCGATTCACGCCTAGGACTCACGAGCCATATCTGACCCAGATCTGCATGGCAAGATCAACGGAGGCACCCGAGGAGAAAGATGACAGTCGAAAGGAGCGAGAGTGCATCAAGGTATCGCGAGCCGCCTGGGACAAAGCAAAGGCAGCTGTACAGCACGGCGGTGCTCCCGAAGAAGGAGCCCCTGAGAGGACCTAATCGCATACCATTATCACCTGGTACGGGCAAGTCGACTGATCACTGAAGCCCGCAAAAATCTGGACGAACGAAAGAAGGCGGCAAATGAGTCGAGTGTGCGTCGCGCGGCTCTCTCTAGAACTCACTCGGTGGGGAAGAATCCCCCGAAAAAGAGGTATGTCTTGAAGACCGCTGGCATGGATCACGAGTCCCTCAGCGGAATCAGCAGGACACTCGAGACATCCCTCATGCATGTCGACGACGAGGGTAACATACACCCGACGGCTCCCACCGCAGCACTCCTAGCAGCCGCCACATATTTACAGGCAAATCAGCCGCCTGAAAACGATCCCCGTGCGGAACAACATTGACAGGTCCAGAAGGGGCTAGGCATGGCAGCCACAAGAATCGCCGCTCAAACCCGCAGAAATGCGACAACGCCAGAAGCGGAAAAAACCTAGAGGACGGACAAAACACCCCGCAGATGCGGGAGTACGTCACCTAGAAGGGGAGACAAGGAATCACCCCGTCGCGCCCGAAGGAAAGAAGCCCGACTCCGCGGCGATAGTTCGAGTAGCGACAGAGATAGCCCGCGGGATCGCGACCGCAGCTCGCGGCACCATGGAGGCCGATCGCGACATCGCAGCCGGGAACCACGACGCGAAGACGATCGCGACCGGCCCGAGTACAACGCGCGGGGACGCATCACGCAAAACAGGGTCGACAAGGCCCGAGCACGCAGGAATCGCGACGGGTCGCTGTCCATCTCCTCTGACGAAGAGGCCTGCGGCGCCATATGCTTCAGTCGCAGCATCCGCGAAGCGCCAATGCCTCAAAGATTCAAACTTTCGACGGAGGTCCCAAAGTACGACGGTTCGATAGAACCCAAGTCATGGCTCGAATACTACCTTACCGCGGTGAAGTGCCAGCGCGGGAACAATACGACGGCCATGCAGTACTTAAACCTGCACCTCATAGGCGCCGCCCGTAGTTGGCTCGAAGGAAGACCGCGTGGGTGCTACGGATCTTGAGAGCATCTCACCCGCGACTTCGAGAAAAACTTCCAAGGGACGTACAAGCGACCCGCAACCATCGAAGAACTGTGAGCGTGCAAGCAGAAAAGCGACGAGTCTACCCGCATATATATCCAGAGATGGACCACGCTCAAAAATACCGCAGAAAATATGTCGGAAGAAGTTGCGGTTGAAGCCTTCTCCAAAGGTCCTCGGCGCGCCACTTTCCGAGAAGAACTGGGGCGAGCTGCACCCAAAACTACCGGGGAGCTAATGGCGATAGCCGACAGATGGGCTAACGGCGAAGATTCTGTGCGCAATGAGAAAGCATCTTCACTCGCGCCCGAGGAGGATCGCCACGGCCAAAAGAAGAGGGATAAATACTATGACCACGACAATCGGGAAGAATTTGTGGCGACAGAGTTCACAAGAAATCGCAACGGCGGGGCTCATGGAAATCGCGAATGGAAGCCAAAGCCAGATGAGAAAACTCCCGAGAAAGACCTTGACGGCTACTGCATGCTACATCTATTTACAGATAAGCGCACAGGCAAGACCAAGGCGACTCATCTCCTCAAGGACTGCCGGAAATTCCAAGACATCCATGAGGCCTACACAAAGAAAAACAGAGCCGCGGTCAGCCAGGGATACCCGCAACTCCTGGGAGGATTCCACCCGCCTCATCCCCTACCTCCACCAGGACATCAGAACGCGGTACTAGCCGCGCTACCAGCACTGATGGAGGGATGGTAACCCGGTAGGCTAACGTCAAGGTGTAACCCGGCCCAAAGGAAATCGTACGAGACCCGGATAAGGAAAAGGAGTTTCTAGAAGGCCCAAGAAGGAGCATAGGCCTTGTAACCCTGCATTGGTGTTACTATTAGGAAACTTAGGGTTTGTGTGCGGTTTCTAGGTAGGATTCCGAGTATGTCTTGTATAGGAAGCCAGGAGGCCGGGTAAGATATAAGCCGGCTCCTAGGGTTAGGAGAAGAGAGCTTCGCCAGATATTCGAGTATCCCTGTAACACGAGAGTTGATAATTGTAACCCTAGATCGGAGACTCGGCGACTTGATTGCCAGAGATACCAGATCGATTGATAGCATGATTTCCCCTGAGCTAAACCCTCTCCCAAACGCCAGAGTCGAATTGCCCCAAGATAAGTTACCCCTGGTAACGTCTGCCGTGATTATCCCGCGACAGTTGGCGCCCACCGTGGGGCCTACGTCCAAAGGTGTTTACATCACGGGAGAAGCTCGGGAAAGCATGAAGAACCTCGTCATCGGCGAGATCTACACCAACCCCGAAGGAGAGAAGATGGTAGATGACTTTGGTTGGCGACCAGAGTCGGATCTGATAGAAGTCGGATCTGTCGTCACGATCGGCCGGGTCAACGTCTTCGTCGGTATGGTACGTACGTCCGGTTCAATTCCTGACGATATTGAGTATGATTCTGTGTCAGGAGAAGCGACCTGCGTTCAATCAGACGGAGAAGAGTCGGTCGGGACGGTCGATCCGGTAGAAGAGCCCACCACGAAGAGGGAACAACCGGAGGAGCCGGTATGGACCCCGCGTGGCCGGGTCATGAGAGAAGATGACACCGAGTCTATCCTGCACTTGCTGGAAGATCGTACGAGGAGGATAGCTGTGATGAGGAAGAATACGAATCTTCACCAGGCATCGCGCGCCAGGTCGCGGTCTACACGGCCCCTGCAACCAATCTCAATCAGGGGGACGTGACTACGGCCGCGGACGGAGCGGCGCGAGCGCTAGCCCAGCAGCAAAATCCGGGTGATGGAAACCCGGTTGTAGCCCGGGTCGACGGAGAATCGGCTTCAGTCACCAGCCGTACTACGGAGAGCGAACTGCGGAGAAACATGTTTGGGTTTATGGCGAACAGAACGCCAGGAGCTGGGACCTCAAATCCACGAAATCCGGCTCTGTTCAACAATAACTTGATCTTGGATCCTACGGTACTAGCAACGGTGATAACCCCAAAAAACGCGGCAGTGCGCGCCGCGGATCTGGATGTGGCCCACCGCGTTGGATCAACAAAGGAGAGATGTGGAAGCCGTAAAGCAAGGGATAGCTGCACGCCAGCGCGAGCTGGAAGAATTGGAGAACCGGCTGCAGATCCAGTCGACTAGGATTTACAATCAGAGGCACCAGACGAGATTACCGGCCGCAGGTGGGAACCTGCAACCGGTTGCACTATTTATTACCCCTCAGGATCAACCAATTCCGGCTGTGAATCAGGAAACCGGACATCAAGCTGCAACCCTGGGAGGACAGCCGGCAAACATGCAAGCCGGGTTACCCACATTGCAAACAGGGATCGCAACTGGCAATGCAGCAGCACCACCACCACCGTCACGATTTCATACTCCACCAGGTCAGTTCAATAACCCCATGGATAACGTGTATGCAGCAACATTGGCACTTGATCGCATCCCCGTAGGAGAGTCACCCCACGCAGCGGAGACCCGGTGGGCAATAGATTTGCTGCGCACGGCAATAGTTCAGCATGCTAATTACCCGGATAATAGGAGTGGAATGCACGGAACACCATATGTGAGCCGGCAGAACGGAAATACTGGCAATATCCAGTCGAGTTCGGCGCGGCGGAGGGCAGAGCAGCAGCAAATGCCGCCTCCTCCCCGTAGGCCGGCAACGCCTGCGGTATCAGCGGCGCAAGCCATTGTGGACAGTTCCCGAGCCAGGCGAGCAGCGGCCGGGTCTGTGGTACAGGGACCGGTAGCGGTTGCACCTCCCGCCGTACCCGCTGCGGCGTCACACGTTTCCCGAGTGATGCCAGTGCCAACAAACCTTGCCGGGCCTAAGTGTTTGTCGGATACCATACGGCTGAGCCTTACCCGGATAAGTTCAAGGAACCGGGTAAAGTGGTTAATTATGAGCCGACCATGGATCCAGAAACCTGGTTGAGTAGTTATGAGATGGCCATGTCAATCCGCAACGCATCTGAGAATCTTCAAGCAAGATTCATGTACCTAATGATGTCAGAAGGAGCAGCAAAGTTGTGGTTCAATAATCTACCCGAGAAATCCGTCAATTCGTGGGGCGAGCTGAAAACTGCCTTTATCAGGCACTTTCATGGAACATGCAGGAAGTTGTTTACGATTGATGATTTAGAGCGATGCGTTCAGAAGAAGGGAGAGTCGGCACGCAGTTGGGTGCGCCGGGTTATGGAAATTCTCCACTCGTCCACTGATATCCAGCCAACGGATGCGTTACAAGCTATGGCAAAAACATGCAAATACATACCCTTAGTGCAAAAACTGACACGCATGAAGTCTAGCCGTCACGCTTCAGAGGTTACAATGGGAGAGTTGATGGACGCATGCAACAAGCACGCCGCCACAGATACCACAGAGGAGGATGTCGATGATAAGAAAGCAAAAGCCAACGCGGGTAATAGTGGAAGACCCGGCAATGGAGTTGCACCGCGTGATAATGGAGGAAACAACGGAAACAACCAGCACAAGCGCCCATACGAAGGAAACTCCGAGTTTGTCGCCAGTACAGAAGCCGGGTTTGCGAGACCCAGAGCTGAGGGAAATTTCAACGGAGGAAACTTCAATGGAGGAAACTACCAAGGACCACCAAGGCCGGCTAATCATATAGAGGCCTTCAGGATGCCCTTTCCGCGTCATAGCAGGAACGGTAGGCCGGCTAATCATTCACTGGAGCAGTGCGTAGATTTACAGAGATGGAAGAACGAAGAAATACAGAAGGCAATGCGAGGTGCAGGCCGGGGAGCAGGACCAGGTCCGGGTGGAAACCCGGGCAATGACCCACCTCGGGCTGGCAACCCAGGAGGTGGTAATCCGGGTAACAACCAAGGAGGCGCTGGAGGTTTCCAAGCCAACCCCAAGCAGCTAGGGCAGTATCATGTCCATACTACGGGGACTTCCAATAAAGATAGAAAGATACTCAAAAGGGCAGTAAACTCGATTTCTTCGGCTGTTCTGAGATACTTGAGATGGTCAGACCAAGAGGTCACATGGAGCAGGAGGGATCACCCGGAAACCATAGAACATCCGGGTGTGCTGGCTTTGGTAGTTGCACCATAGGTTAATGGTTACGAGTTGAAAAAGGTTCTGATGGATGGTGGAAGTAGCATCAATATCTTATATTGGGAAACTTTCCTACGCATGAGGCTCAAGGAGTCTCAGTTGCAGAAAAGTTCTACAGTTTTTCATGGGATCGTGCCGGGTCATTCAACATGCCCAGAAGGAAAAATCACTCTAGAGGTTGCTTTTTGAGAATCGAAGGACAATTTCTGAGTGGAGTGGCTCACGTTCGAGGTGGTAAAACTGCGCAGTCCTTATCACGCGTTGTTTGGAAGGCCGGCTTACGCCAAGTTCATGGCCAGGCCGTGTTATGTGTACCTACAGCTAAAGATCCCGGGTCCCAAGCGAACCATTACTATACACGACAACCGGGTTATAGCAGCCGAGTGTGATGAGGGAGACGCGGCAATGGCAGAACAGGCGTGCAGAAAGGAAGAGCTCAAGTATTACCGGTCTCAGGTAGACCCGGATGATAGAACAGCGTTGAAAAGACCGAATACGGAAGATGAGAGAGCAAAATTCAAAGCAGCACAGGACACAAAGATGGTGGCTTTCGTCGAGGGCGATCCCTCCAAGCAATTTGCTATAGGATCTAACCTGGATAGTAAGCAGGAAGAAGCACTTATCGAGTTTATTCGTGGTAATCAGGATGTTTTTGCTTGGACGCCCAGTGATATGCCGGGTATCCCAACCGAGTTAGCTGAGCACAGTTTGCATGTTGATCCCAAGTACCGGCCTGTGAAGCAGGGCCTAAGAAAAATGAACGAGGAAAGAAGAAAGGCTATAGGAGCGGAGATAGCCCGGCTCCTTGCAGCCGGCTTTATCATGGAGGTTTTTCACCCGGATTGGTTGGCAAATCCGGTTCTGGTGATGAAGAAAAACAACGAGTGGAGGATGTGCATAGATTACACGAGTCTCAACAAACATTGCCCAAAGGATCCGTTTGCCCTTCCAAGGATAGATCAAATTATAGATGAAGTGGCTGGAAGTGACCTATTGTGTTTCCTGGATGCTTATTCCGGGTATCACCAGATCAAGCTCAAGAAGGAGGATTGGGAGAAAACATCGTTCATAACCCCCTTTGGAGCTTTCTGTTACAAAACCATGACTTTCGGGCTAAAGAACACTGGCGCAACATACCAACGGTGCATTCAGAAGTGTTTCGAGGATCAAATTGGACGCAACGTTCATGCTTATGTCGATGATGTGGTGATTAAAACCAGGAAGGTAGAAACATTCATTGAGGACCTAAAGGAAACGTTCAGGAATTTGAGAAGGTATCAGATGAAGCTTAACCCCACAAAGTGTGTGTTTGGAGTGCCAGCGGGAAAGTTACTCGGTTTCATTGTTTCCGAGAGAGGAATTGAGGCAAACCCGGATAAGATCAAAGCTATTCAGAATCTGAAAAAGCCGGAAGGCCTGCAGCATGTTCAAAAGCTTATAGGGTGTGTAGCAGCGTTAAGCCGGTTTATATCCAGCCTTGGAGAGAAGGCAATACCTTTATACCGGCTCTTGAGGAAAACCGACAAATTTGTTTGGGACCAAAAGGCGGACGAGGCGTTCGAAGCTCTGAAAAAACAATTATCTGAGGCACCGATTCTGGCGGGGACTTCCAATAAAGATAGAAAGATACTCAAAAGGGCAGTAAACTCGATTTCTTCGGCTGTTCTGACATACTTGAGATGGTCAGACCAAGAGGTCACATGGAGCAGGAGGGATCACCCGGAAACCATAGAACATCCGGGTGTGCTGGCTTTGGTAGTTGCACCATAGGTTAATGTTTACGAGTTGAAAAAGGTTCTGATGGACGGTGGAAGTAGCATCAATATCTTATATTGGGAAACTTTCCTACGCATGAGGCTCAAGGAGTCTCAGTTGCAGAAAAGTTCTACAGTTTTTCATGGGATCGTGCCGGGTCATTCAACATGCCCAGAAGGAAAAATCACTCTAGAGGTTGCTTTTTGAGAATCGAAGGACAATTTCTGAGTGGAGTGGCTCACGTTCGAGGTGGTAAAACTGCGCAATCCTTATCACGCGCTGTTTGGAAGGCCGGCTTACGCCAAGTTCATGGCCAGGCCGTGTTATGTGTACCTACAGCTAAAGATCCCGGGTCCCAAGCGAACCATTACTATACACGGCAACCGGGTTATAGCAGCCGAGTGTGATGAGGGAGACGCGGCAATGGCAGAACAGGCGTGCAGAAAGGAAGAGCTCAAGTATTACCGGTCTCAGGTAGACCCGGATGATAGAACAGCGTTGAAAAGACCGAATACGGAAGATGAGAGAGCAAAATTCAAAGCAGCACAGGACACAAAGATGGTGGCTTTCGTCGAGGGCGATCCCTCCAAGCAATTTGCTATAGGATCTAACCTGGATAGTAAGCAGGAAGAAGCACTTATCGAGTTTATTCGTGGTAATCAGGATGTTTTTGCTTGGACGCCCAGTGATATGCCGGGTATCCCAACCGAGTTAGCTGAGCACAGTTTGCATGTTGATCCCAAGTACCGGCCTGTGAAGCAGGGCCTAAGAAAAATGAACGAGGAAAGAAGAAAGGCTATAGGAGCGGAGATAGCCCGGCTCCTTGCAGCCGGCTTTATCATGGAGGTTTTTCACCCGGATTGGTTGGCAAATCCGGTTCTGGTGATGAAGAAAAACAACGAGTGGAGGATGTGCATAGATTACACGAGTCTCAACAAACATTGCCCAAAGGATCCGTTTGCCCTTCCAAGGATAGATCAAATTATAGATGAAGTGGCTGGAAGTGACCTATTGTGTTTCCTGGATGCTTATTCCGGGTATCACCAGATCAAGCTCAAGAAGGAGGATTGGGAGAAAACATCGTTCATAACCCCCTTTGGAGCTTTCTGTTACAAAACCATGACTTTCGGGCTAAAGAACACTGGCGCAACATACCAACGGTGCATTCAGAAGTGTTTCGAGGATCAAATTGGACGCAACGTTCATGCTTATGTCGATGATGTGGTGATTAAAACCAGGAAGGCAGAAACATTCATTGAGGACCTAAAGGAAACGTTCAGGAATTTGAGAAGGTATCAGATGAAGCTTTAACCCCACAAAGTGTGTGTTTGGAGTGCCAGCGGGAAAGTTACTCGGTTTCATTGTTTCCGAGAGAGGAATTGAGGCAAACCCGGATAAGATCAAAGCTATTCAGAATCTGAAAAAGCCGGAAGGCCTGCAGCATGTTCAAAAGCTTACAGGGTGTGTAGCAGCGTTAAGCCGGTTTATATCCAGGCTTGGAGAGAAGGCAATACCTTTATACCGGCTCTTGAGGAAAACCGACAAATTTGTTTGGGACCAAAAGGCGGACGAGGCGTTCGAAGCTCTGAAAAAACAATTATCTGAGGCACCGATTCTGGCGGCACCAGGTCCTAAAGAGCCCATGCTGTTATATGTTGCGGCCGGGCCTCGGGCGGTTAGTGCCGTGGTCGTTGTCGAGCGCAAAGAGGATGGAAAAGATCACCCAGTCCAAAGGCCGGTTTATTATGTGAGTGAAGTACTATCGGAAGCAAAGCAGCGTTACCCACATTGGCAAAAACTAGTTTTCGGGGTCTTCATGGCCAGCCGGAAATTGAAACCATATTTTCAGGAACACCCCATAACAGTGGTTAGCTCTATACCAATGGAAGATATTATCAGAAATTCAGACGCGACAGGTAGAATAGCCAAGTGGGCCATCGAGATGGGAGATTATCACATTAACTACGAGCCCAGGTTTGCAATCAAATCTCAAGCTTTAGCTGATTTTATCAATGACTGGACTCAGACAAGCATGCCCACAATGATGCCAAGTTCCGAGTCTTGGGTAATGCACTTTGACGGTTCTAAGCAGTATGGGGGGTCAGGAGTTGGGGTGGTGCTCACATCACCCAAAGGCGACAAATTGAGCTACGTGTTGCAGATTCACTTTGATTGCTCGAACAATGTGGCCGAGTATGAGACATTGTTACATGGATTGAGAATAGCAAATGAGATGAACATTAGGCGAATACGGTGTTATGGAGACTCGGTTCTTGTGGTACAGCAGGTCTCAGGAACTTGGGATAGAAAAGATGCAACAATGGCAGCATATCGCAGAGAGGCGGACAGGGTTGCCGGGTGTTTTTCCGGGTATGAGGTGGAGCATATTGACAGGCGAAAGAACGAGGCAGCAGATGCGCTCGCAAGACTCGGCTCGCGCAGAGAGCCGGTTCCACCCAACATTTTCCTGGACGAGTTATGGCGGCCATCTGTTAAAACCGAGTCTGAGGAAGAGGTGGCTAACCAAGACCCGGATTTGGAGCTCGTGGCCACAGTACGTGCTGTCCCAGAGTGGACAGAGCCGTTTTTGGCCTACCTATCACGAGGCGTGTTACCACCACAGGAAGTTTTAGCAAGGCAAATTCTGAGACGAGCAAATGGCTATTCTATTATCAATGGAGAGTTGTATAAAAGAAGTGCAGCAGGAGTCTTTTTGCGCTGTGTAGCACCAGAAGAAGGCCGGCAGATTTTGAAGGAGATCCATGAAGGTGATTGTGGGCATCATGCCTCCACAAGATCGCTCGTGGCCAAAGCATATCGACACGGTTTCTTTTGGCTCACGGCCTTAGCAGACGCGGAGCGCCTGGTGGCAAGGTGTGATGGATGTCAAAGGTACGCTCGCCAAACCCATGTGCCGGCTATGGAGTTGCAAACTATAACGCTGACATGGCCGTTTGCTGTTTGGGGTATGGATATGGTGGACCCCTTCCACATGTCACCGGGACGCGGAGCGCCTGGTGGCAAGGTGTGATGGATGTCAAAGGTACGCTCGCCAAACCCATGTGCCGACTATGGAGTTGCAAACTATAACGCTGACATGGCCGTTTGCTGTTTGGGGTATGGATATGGTGGACCCCTTCCACATGTCACCGTGCAAAAAGACTCATCTTTTAGTAGCTATTGATAAGTTTACTAAGTGGGTTGAAGTTATGCCAGTCACCACTTGTGAAGCAATCACATCAGTCAATTTCCTGAAAAGGATCATCTACAGGTTTGGATACCCTCACAGCATAATAACAGACAATGGAACCAACATGTTCTTAGATGAGATGGAGAAATTTTGCGGGAACAATGGTATCCGGCTTGACATAGCCTCGGTAGCCCATCCACAAGCTAACGGACAGGTGGAAAGGGCAAATCAGGAGTTACTTCGCGGGTTAAAACCACGGCTGCGAGTCCCGTGCATCAGAGATGCTGGAGCATGGGTTGAAGAGCTACCATCAGTAGTTTGGGGAATTAACACCACACCTAATAGATCTACTCAGATGACCCCGTTTTTCATGGTTTACGGCGCAGAGGCGGTGCTGCCGAGTGATATTATTCATGACTTGCCCCGAGTATCGGCTTATGTTGAGGTGGAGAATGAGAAGACCCGGCAGGATGCAGTGGATATGCTAGAAGAACACAGAGAACAAGCCCTGGAGAGATCAGCCATATATCAGCAGGATCTGACGAGATACCACAGTCGGCGAGTCAAAACCCGGGTCTTCCAGGAAGGGGACCTGGTATTGCGATTGGTACAATCAAAGGAGGGAAAGCACAAGTTATCTCCACCATGGGAAGGACCGTTCATCATAAGCCGGAATCTGCATAACGGGTCATATTACTTGATAGATGCAAGGGAAGAGTCGGATACTGTCAATGACACTGCTCATACCACGTCATCTATGCAAGAGACGGAAAGACCATGGAACGTGGCTCAGCTACGTCCCTACTATACTTAGTGTAGGCTAGGTTTACAAAGTTCAATTACACGATGTAACAGGCAGCAGGTTTCAGACGCACTCTTTTCCTATCCAGGGTACCTAAGGGGACTGGAGGGTTTTTAATGAGGCGGCCTGCTGACCTAACTTTTCTCATATCAATAAAGAGATGGTTAAACTATAATATTGTTTCTTTCTTATTTATTTCTGTTAAGTTTTCATCTTCTTGTTTTTATTTCCTGTTTTCTATTTTCTCACGTAAGTATTACTTATTAGTTTTATAATACACCAGTTCTATATTTTTCCTAAGATTGCATATATAGGTCTTGGGGGCTGATTGCTTGAATAGCACAGTTGCAAACTCAAAGACCCGGCCATGATGCCATTAAGTTATAAGGACCGATTACTTGTAATAAGTACGGTTACAATCTTATAACCGAACAATAGAGCCAAATTTTCTTGATTTCTCTTGTTTAATCTTGATGTGACTCGCAAAAATGTGGCATGCTTTGCTAACGTGTAATCACAATCAGTCATAATGCCCAACGGGACTTGCCTGACCCTGTTTTTACAAAGTTATAGCAGCATTGAATATCCACGTGAAAGCCGGCTTACAACAGAGAGGATCAAAAGGGTCATCCAAACCACAGGTTATGCAGAGTACAAGGTTAACAGCCGGAAACTCACAAAATATCAAGCTTAACCTCAAACCCATGTGAGCAACTCTATGTTTTGAGCCTTAGCACAAACAATTTGCTCTTCTGAAAACTGCAAAACCCCTAGACTCAGAAATTCGGGCCTTGGGGACTTGGGAATTTGAGAAAAGCAACAAATTGTTCAGCTGTTAAGCTTAAAACCCCAAAAATCCGAGTCTTGGGGACTTGGGGACTTAGGAGATAAAGTCCACTTGTCAAAATCACCGAGACCCGGAAACCGAGTCTCACAAAAGGAAAAAGATCGAAAATCAGAAAAGCAGCAACAAAAGATCAAGGCTAGGGAATAACATATCACGATGAGGGGCCAGAAGGGCCACCAAAAGCTATTAAAGTTTAAACGTATTACAAACCGAGGAAATTGTATCAAAAAGTGCACAGGCGCACTATTAAAAGGATAATTGTATCAGGCATATTACATAATGCCCATTGGCCAAATAAGTGTTTGAGGCGAGAGATATCGAAACTTTATTCGGCACCCTTTGCCGAGTCATCAACGTTGTCCTTGGCGGCCGGCTCTGTGGAACGCTCATCGGTGGTCTTCTCTGCTCCCATGTCCGGGTTAGCCGCAGTATCGGCACGGGCTGGAGGAGGGACAACCGGCGTAGAGGAGGAAGGCGCACTATCGGCTTCAGCTTTCTTCTTGGTAGCTTCCGCCTTCCACCGCTCCAGCATGTCAAAGGGCTTAGGCAGATCCGATTGAATTGGCTTGTCATCGGCATCGTAAGGTGGAGTGATCTTGCTTACGTCCAGATTGTCGGCGATCAAGCTCGCCGAGTGACGCACCTGGGCATGAATGGCCTTATAATCCTTACCAGTGAACTTGGAGCCGTTGTTGTTGAACTCGGGAAACCCGCCCACGAGCTTTGCCGGCTCAAGCTTAGGAAAATAGGCCTTGGCCAGAGCAAGCCCACGGGTTACCCCAACTCGGCACGATGAACGCTTCCAGTGGTCGATCCAGGCGGGGATGGTAGAACATGCATCAAGCAAATCGTTCAAACCACAATAACCCTTACCCGGCCACTTCACAGCCTCCAAAATCCACTTGGTGCCGACAGTAAGTTGCCGGATCACGGCCTTCAGCGTCTTTAGTTTTTCAATATCATCTTCATCTGGGGCCGCTTCACCCGGACCTGCAGAGTAACAGAAAAAGTTAAAGCACTGAAATCCGGATGATAAACCTTACGGAATGAGAAATCCGGGTTATAATTAGTAAGTCAGAAATTCTTACCAAGTAAAGTACGGTAAGTATTGGCAATCTGGGCCGAAATCTTCTTCAGCTCACCCTCAGCAGTGTGGGTCCTTTTCTTATACTTTTTCACATCCTTCTCAAGATTCTTCACATCAGCTTCTACCTCTTCACGTAACTTTGTCTCGACCTCGAGGAGCTTGTTGGTCTTTGCCAACACCTCCTCAGACCGGGTCACGTAGGCCTGTTAGAAAAGGAAAGGAAAAGTTAGTCGGACAAAAGACATATCCGGGTATGGTATATCATACAGTTATAAAGTACCAAGCAAACTATGCATAGTTTACTCGGAACTTGGGGACTATGTGAATATACAAGCAACATTGTTTATATTACCTAGTGCTTAGCTGCCATGGCTTCCAGAATGTCCCTCTCATTAGTCTTCAGGGAGAAGAGCGCATCTAGCATTCCTTCAAAATCCAGATCGCCGAGTCTCGGCCTGGAGGAGCGGGGGTCCTGATCACCCGAAGGCAGGGTCCTTTCCTGCTTGGGAGAGGTTATCCGGGTGGCCTGAGTGTTAGGAGTGGGATCACCCCTCCGCGATCCCAGAATCTCGACATCCTCGTCCCCGGGTGTGTGCGTTGGCATGGGAAACTCGGCCTCCTGCTCGGCCGGATCTTTCAGCAAGTCTTTTTCTTCTTCTTCTTCTTCTACACCGCCAGCCGCGGTCTTCGCAACGTCTTCCGGATCTTCCGTAGCCGGGTTATCCACGTCCATGTCCTCTGGGTCACTAATCGTGACCTTGGCCCTGAGAAAGAGAAATAAATAGTCAGTATATGGTGAATGAAAGATACGGAAAAAGCTAGTGCATTGAGTAGCAAGAAAAGTAACTCACCCGGTGTTGACGACGAAATCTGGTGGGAGATCGTTGCTAGACCCGGAAGAAGCTGACAAAGAGTTGGAAAGTGAGACCCGAATTTGTCCGGCTAGTGGATGATTTGGAGAGGGACATCTTCGAGGAAGGTAGGAAGAACGAGTTTGGGGAATACCAGCTCGGCGAGCGGGGAACGAAGGGATGCCCGGGTGAAGGGGATCGTCACCCGAAGAGTTCTGGGTTACCCTACGCTTGACTGGGGCGGGTTCCTTCAAGTGTGGTGAATCGATCAAACGTTGGTTAAGTTCGCACATGTTAGTGTACGAATATGGTTTGGAGGAAATAGAGGAGTAACGCACCTTGAAGACAACTCCCCGGGTCTTCCTCTTTGCCCCGATCTCCACTTGTGGCTCAGCTTCGCTCTCATCCGATTGTGTATCCTCTTTGTCCTCTAGCTCTGGCAAGCAAGGTACATTGTTGGTAAAGAGGAAAAAGTTGGCCTAGGCAAGGCAACAAAAAAGGAAATAAGCGAGACTCGGATGTTACCTTCATCAGTATCAGCCGGCTCCTCATCCTCTTCCGAGTTTTTGGAAGGAGGAGGAGTATCTATCTTCCAGAAAGTGTTATCTTCCTGAGAGAAAAATACAGTGATAAAAGTTAGTGATTGTGCAAGAAAAGTGTCAGTCGGGTAAAGGAGTGATAACCGGTTCTTACTGCTGGGGCCGGGTTATCGCGAGTGAAAGGGTCCAAGCCGGGTATGTTCCGTATCACCTCAAGCTTCTCGGCCAAGAAATTTTTCATGATCTTATTTGCGTCCGAGGCCGGGTAATTCTTCTTCGAGTAACGGAGAGAATCGGTAACATACCCAGAATAGCTGCACATGAGCTTGGGCCGGATGCTATTGGGTTGGATCCGGCAACTTACCCAGGTTTTGATTAGATTGAGACCAAGAAGACCCTGGGCCGAGAGTACAGCAAGTTTACTAAGCAGAGGTTGGATAGACTGCCTCTCGGCCTTAGAGGCGAAAGAGTTGAGATTATCGGAAATATCGAGGAGGTTATCGGTGAAACCCGGCAATGGCTTTTCCCCGGGTGAAGAGGTGTCTTGGCAATAAAAATAAGTTTTCTGCCAATGTTTGACGTGGGAACTGAGGTTCAGAGTCGGCATGAGGGAATTTTTCCGCCTCTGGATGGAGACCCCTCCACTGACTAGGAGGGCCCCATCGCCGCTCTCTCGGCACGGCTTGCATTGGAAGAGTTCAAGGAAAAGAGCTAAATTTGGCGGGATGCACAAGTATGATTCGCAGAGAACTATGAAATGAGTAACGATGAGCATAGAGTTGGGGCCAATGTCAAATACCCGGAGCTTGTAGTGGTCCAGGAGCTCCCGGAAGAAAGGGTGACCCGGGGGGGGCGGAAACCCTGGATCACATGCTCAACGAAAACTACTACCTCATCTAGGCCTGGAGAAGGCCGGGTCTCCTCTCTAGGTACCCTCCAGTGGATCTCCTCCCGGTGGGTAGAACACCCGACTCCGCGAGCTCATCGAGTTTAGCTTTCGTCACAGTCGATCTTTCCCAGTTGGCAGAGATCGCTTGACTCGGCTTTGTCTTGCCGGCCGGGTGTTTCCCCTTCAGCTTAGCGCTGGCTTTAGGAGCCATAGGTGTGGATCTAAAAAAGAGGCAAATGCAGAGTGTAAATATCGAGAGACCCGGAAACCATAATTATCCGACTTAGAGAGAAGTACTTGTGGAAAATTTAGCAGATTGAATCTAGTCAAAGCCACATAAAGAAAAAATTTACAATTGCGGATGGTGAGGATATGCTGGGAGATGCGCGATTGGATCTAATCGAGTACTAGCCGTGAAAAAGGGAGATTACGGTATATCTAGCTAATGAGAAATGGTGGAGCATTTGAGAAAGATTAGATCCAATCTATGTTCGAGGAATCGGAATCTAGATCCAAGGGATTGAGGAGTTTACCGGCTGGATTGAGATGGGAGTGTGGCGGCGGCGAACGGCTCGATGGCGGCAGCTCCTTGGGATTTCCGGCGGGTTGCTCGAGGGCGCGGCGGCGGAGATCTATGGCGGCGTCGTGGGTACAGGCATGGCGGATAGACGGCGGCGGCGCGGCTCCAGCGGCGTTCTCGCGACCGGCGGCGTGGATCTGCTGGGCACGGGCTTGAGCTCGGGCTCGCGCGCAGGCGTGAAATGGTGAGAGGAGGAAGATGAGGAGTGAGCCTTAGATCTAGGGTTACCCCTTGGACACCTATTTATAGGTGCAGGGTGGGAGCGCCCTAGGACTAGGCGGCGGGAGTCAAAATTTCGGAAAAATATCGCTCGTACGGATATTTTGGGATAAGCATTAAAACGCCCGTTGCGAGATATCCGGAAAGGGATTGAATTGGATCGCGAGCATGATATTCGGGCTGATTGGCGACGGTGTGAATCCGGGCCTTGTCACGTTTTCCTCGAAGTGTTGACCCGAGAAAATGGTATTTGACTCGGAAAGGCCGGGTTATTATATGGACCACCTACAGAGCAAGGCCTAGCTATTATCAAAGCATTTTAACCCGGTACTTTATGGACCTGTGTGTTTATTGTTTTTACAGGGAATAGCGTGCGCTTCATGGTTAATCCTGCGAAGCCCAAGCTATTCTGGGGACTACTGATGGAGGGATGGTAACCCGGTAGGCTAACGTCAAGGTGTAACCCGGCCCAAAGGAAATCGTACGAGACCCGGATAAGGAAAAGGAGTTTCTAGAAGGCCCAAGAAGGAGCATAGGCCTCGTAACCCGGCTTTGGGGTTACTATTAGGAAACTTAGGGTTTGTGTGCGGTTTCTAGGTAGGATTCCGAGTGTGTTTTGTATAGGAAGCCAGGAGGCCGGGTAAGATATAAGCCGGCTCCTAGGGTTAGGAGAAGAGAGCTTCGCCAGATATTCGAGTATCCCTGTAACACGAGAGTTGATAATTGTAACCATAGATCGGAGACTCGGCGACTTGATTGCCAGAGCTACTAGATCGATTGATAGCATGATTTCCCCTGAGCTAAACCCTCTCCCAAACGCCAGAGTCGAATTGCCCCAAGATAAGTTACCCCTGGTAACGCCTGCCGTGATTATCCCGCGACAAGCACCACCCTCCGCAAACCAGGGAGCCAATGGATACCCGAACCCACAGGGGCTCCTAGGAATGATCCAAAAGGTTTGGCCGTCCCGAAGAGCCCAGAAGACAAATACGCGCCAAATAATCATGGCAGTACAAACTCCACCATCCACGCCCGAATACCTAAACATGGCTGACCAGTCGATAACCTTCTCTAAAGAAGACCATCCCCCTCGGGTATATCGACCAGGACACGCCACGCTTATCATACAGGCGCATATAGGCAACTACAACCTCGCTCGGGTGCTCATGGATGGTGGCAGCGGAATAAACATCATATACGCCGACACACTCCGCAAGATGAACAAAAACCTGGACGGACTCGCAGAGTCACAAACATCCTTCCACGGGATAGTACCATGAAAAGCAGTTCGACCACTCGGGACAATAAACTTGGGGTGGTGCTCGAAAACCCAAGAAACTATAGGAGAGAGTTCCTCGACTTCGAAGTAGTCGACTGGCCCTCACAGTACCATGCCATTCTCGACCGAACAACGTTCGCGAGATTCATGGCAGTACCACACTACGCATACCTGAAGCTCAAACTCCCGGGAGAATATGGCACCATCACTATAGATGGCGACTTCCAGAAATCAGACAAGTGCGATATAGAGTTCAACAAGATCGCGAAATCTTTCGGGATGCAGGAGGAGCTGGAAGAGTTGGCAAAGACCACCGATCACTCCGTGATGCCGCTCACAAAAAAGAACGCTCCAGAACTCGAGTTCAGTGCAAACAGCAACACTCGAAAGCATCAAGTGCACCCGACAGAACCCGCGAAGAAAGCGATGATGTCCACCACCCTCTTGCCCGCATAGGAAGACGCACTCATCGAACTTCTCTGTGAGTACTGGGAAATCTTCGCCTGGCAGCCTTCAGATATGCCAGGGATACCCAGTGAGTTCGCCGAGCACTCACTCAAAGTATTCAAAGACACCAAACCTATCAAGCAAACGACCCGACGATTCTCCGAGGCTAAACAGAAGGCACTCGGAGAAGAGGTGAATAGACTACTCGCCGCAAAATTCATCAGAGAAATCAAAATATCCACCTGGTTAGCAAACCCGGTGCTGGTCCCGAAGAAAAACACCGACATCCTTCGTGTGTGTATCGACTGTACGTCGCTGAACAAACACTTCCCCAAGGATAACTTCCCATTACCACGGATCGACCAGATCGTGGACTCCACCGCAGGCTGCCAGCGACTCTCCTTCTTGGACGCCTACTCGGGCTATAATCAGATCAGGATGAAAAAGGAGGATGGGGAGAAGACAATATTCATTACACCTCACGGTGTCTACTGCTACACGATAATGCCATTCGGGCTAAAAAAACGCAGGCGCAACATACCAGTGCTGCATGCAAAAATGCCTCGCCAACTCATTGGCAAGAACGTACAAGTGTACGTTGACGACATCGTCATAAAAACTCGAGGGAAGACACACTCCACGAGGACATCAGGGAGACATTCGACGTTCTCAACGCGTACAAGATCAAGCTTAACAAGACAAAATGCGTCTTCGGTGTTCCTGCAGGACAACTTCTCGGGTATCTGGTGTCCGCCCGAGGAATCGAAGCCAATCGAGAGTAAATTCAAGCGATCTTGAAAATGAAGGAACCAACCAATCTTCGCGGCGTACAACAACTCGCGGGGCGACTAGCCGCTCTGAGCAGATTCATAACGAGATTGGGCGAGCAGGCGTTGCCCTTCTATAAGCTGCGGAAGAAAAAAAAAAGTTCGAGTGGACACCTGAAGCAAAAAAGGCGTTCATCGACCTAAAAAGAGCGCTGCAGAGCAAGCGCGTCTTGGCAATACCACAGGAGAAAGAGCCCCTATACCTTTACCTAGCCGCAACAAACCAAGTCGTCAGTACGGCAATTGTCGTCGAGCGGCCAGAGGACGAAAAGGCGTACAACGTTCAGCAGCCAATATACTACATCAGCGAGGTGCTTTCGCCGTGCAAACAGCGATACCCTCACTATCAGAAACTCTCGTATGGAGTAGTCCTCACAGCCCGCAATCTCAAGCACTACTTCCAGGAACACACCGTCACGGTGCTAAACGACGCATCACCCGGTACTATCATGAACAACCCTATGGCGTTTGGAAGAATCACGAAGTGGAGCATCGAGCTAGGCGCCTGGGACATAGTATACGCAGGGCGCAACGCTGTGAAATCCCATGTCCTCGTGGAGTTACTAAGCGAGTGGACGGAGCTGCAAACACCAGGACCCCCAGAATACGCGAGCAACTGGATCATGTATTTCGACAGGTCAAAAAGAAATGAAGGAGCCGGAGCCGGAGTTATTCTCATATCTCCCCGAGGCGACAAGCTGCAGTACACCCTGCGACTGGACTTCCCTCCTGATGACCCAGCGTCCAACAATGACGCGGAGTACGAGGCCCTCCTGCACGACATGAAGATGGCGATTGCCTGCGGGGCCACTCGATTGATGATATACGGGGATTCAAATCTCATCGTGCAGCAGACGATGAAGGAGTGCGACGCCATCGCGGATAACATGGTCGCCTACCATGACATGTACAACCTACTCGAAGGGAGTTTTAAGGGGTGCGAGATGAAGCACATCGCGTGATCGAGCAATGAGGAAGCAGAAAAACTAGTAAACATCGGGTCAACAAACGCCCCAATCCCACCAGGGATCTACTTCGAAAGAATGATCAAACGATCAGTCAAAGTCAAGAAACCAGCAGGAACACCCGCAACAGTAGAAGCAGATACCAGCCCGCAAATTGCTATCATCGAGCTAATCCACAATATCTCAAGGAAAGTTTTTGCTGGTCGAGCCAGTCTGGACGCAAAAATACCTCGACTAGTTGTCCAACAAACAGTTCCGAGCAGACATTTGCGAGGCCACACAGATAGTACGACGCAGCAAATCCTTTCAGGTGATAAATGGAGAGCTATACAAGCAAAGTATATCAGGAGTACTACAGAGATGCATCGCACCAGAGGATGGAAAAGAGCTGCTCAATGACATACACCAAGGAGAGTGCGGGCACCATGCCAGTTGGAGAGCAATCGTGGGCAAGGCTTTCAGGACAGGATTCTACTGTCTCACATCAGCCAGAGACACCAAAGACCTAGTCGACAGATGCAACGCCTGCCAAAGGTTTACGCCCAAGTCACACGCCCCTGCCACAGAGCTCCACATGATCCCTATCGCTTGGCCATTCGCTCAATGGGGGCTAGATGGTGGGACCGCTGCGCAAGTCAACACCCGGAGGATACACATACTTGCTCGTGGCAGTCGACAAATTCACAAAATGGATAGAAGCCATGCCAGTCACCTCCGCGCACGCCGACTGCGCCGTGAGATTCCTCAACTCTATCGTGTGCAGATTTGGCATACCGCACAACATCATCACGGACAACGGAAGCAACTTCACAACCAAAGAAACTCAGGAATTTTGCGAGGAAAAAGGGATAAATCTCAGCTTCGCTTCGGTAGCGCACCCGCAAAATAACGTCCAAGTCGAACGATCCAATGGATTAGTGTCGGCTGGCCTAAAGAAGCGGCTACTCAATCGACTGCACCCAGCAGCAGGGCACTGGGCCGAGGAATTACCATTGGTGTTATGGAGCCTGCAAACAACACCAAATTGGTCGACAAACTACACGCCATTCTTCATGGTATACGGCGCTGAGGCCGTGCTACCCGAGGACGTCAAGTTCAGTGCCCCACGAGTCGTCGCATACAGCGAAGAAACTTCAAACAAGGCACCCGCGGATGATATGGACGCACTCGAAGAAATCAGGGACATCGCACTCGCAAGATCTGCAGTCTACTAGTAGTCACTGCGCAACTACCACAGTCGACGCATACGCCACAGATCCTTCGTGGTAGGAGACCTGGTGCTGCGGCTCAAGAAAAAGGAGGGACACAAGCTCGAGCCACCATGGGAAGGACCTTTCATCATACATGAAGTCATCCCAGGAGGCGCCTAGCGCTTGAAGAACCCGAAGAACGGCGGCATCTACTCCAACCCGTGGAACGTGGCGCACCTCCGCAAGTTTTATCCTTAGGATTTTTTATCTTCTACTCACAAGAAATAAGGCCGTACTAGCCACTCTGTAGCTCGAGCAAACACATGGCTCCTCAGCCATAGCAATAAAAAACATGGTTTCTCAACCATAGCTACAAAGACTATCGCATTTTTTCTCTTTACATGCTAAAACGACAAGTAAACACCCCCAACACACGGGGGCTACACCTATCTAGCATCACAACATTCCTTCGAGCACTCAAACTTGATAAAATAATACTGGGTATGACAAGGTGCATACCTTATAAACACCTTAAAAATATCGAGTGGAACATACAAGGTCACAGGGTTTACGCCTTCAAACACCTTACAACAAAGAATACAAGATATTTATCTACAACTGTCAGCGAGCAGCCGCATCCACAATCAATTGGTCAATCTCCTCGGAGGTCAGTCGAACAATCTGCTCCGCTGCAGGACGCACGACCGCATAATGAGGAGAAAGATCCACCGGTGGACCTCTCGAGTCAGGAAGTCGCGCCACAGAGAGAAAGTTGACCTCAGGGTGCCACAGGCGAACGAAGGAAAGTGCCACTTGAGCTCCACTGACAAGTTGTTGGCGCACGCACTCTCGATCCTCCCCCACCTGACGGAACATCCTGAGAAAAACACTCAAGCTATCCGAGACAACACCCAAAGGGTAAAATACCCGATGTACAGAAGACAGAGCCTCGCGGCAAGACTCGACGATTATCTGCGCTTGGCTCGCCCGATACTTCAGGGTAGCCAGGATAAAACCTCGGTTGCGGTCAGACCAGAACTCATTCGCATGAGCTTTTGGGCTACCCGACTCGTAAACGATGTGATTGTCCACCCAGTGAGTTTCACGGACTCCGTCAGGCTCAACAACTGCAAGGACAATAAATGTGTCAAAACAAAGAGAGGGACCAACGACAAGTACTCGGGGGGTCACAAACTTACAGAGCATGCCCTTTGCAACAGCCGCCAGTTCTTCTATCACATATTGCTCACGCTCCGTTGCAAGTTTTTGCTTCGACTTGCAGACATCAGCCACACCTCGCAGAGCCTTCAGCTTACGATCGCCATCCACGACACGATCACGAAGTGATGCAAATGTCCTGGCAGCGGCGACCAATGGATTCACCTGTGAAGCAGCTCCACTTGAGGACTCAACGCTGGAATCCACTACCTGAAAAAGAACAGCTAAGATTCAGAGACAATACAAGACCCCACTCGAGAATATACCACCCATAACAGCGGGCGCTCGGGGGCTACTCCTATCGGGAGAATACAAAGTAAGGCGTAAATACAAAAGCACTGACATTTTCAGAAAACACTTCGATTAAGCAAAATAAAGTACAGGAATACATCCCAGGATTCATTACATCAAGAGCACATGAAAATAAAAAAGCTATCCTATGGAGCTGCAGAAGTAGCCCCACTCGCGAAAGGCTGGCCCTTACGACCACCGCGAGAGACCACACCAGAAAGCTTCCTCGCGAGCTCTTCAGCACGTTCGCCAAAAGGACGGATCGCTTTTTTGCCCAGCGAGTCGTTCGGAAGCTCCGAGTACACCTTATCCAAGTCACCCGAGACTCCATGCGCCAATGCAAATTGGATAGCCATGTTGGCCCCGCACTCAGTCTGCGCGAGCGAAAACTTGTGTAGGAGATCTTCATCGCCCAGGAAGACCTGCAGAAGACCACCCAGAGTAGGTGGAACCGCCGCGTCCACGAACAGGCGCTCGTGGAACTGTGTCAACACTCGGGTGGCATCACCAACAAGGGAGCAGATTATGTTCGTGTGTTCCTGGAGATGAGCACATGCGTCGGTAAGGGCATCCACTCGTTGATACCCAGGAAGCTCCAGCCCAACCCCAAGAGCATCTGAGACAAAGACAAAACAATCATCAGCGAAAAAAGGCAAATAAAGGCCACAATCGAAAAAGGGCGAAACACAACTTACCAGCGAGCTTCTGAGCCAAAGGTCGGATGGAGCCGACAAGGTCACTGTGGCGCTTTGCACCCGCCTCTTCCAGCTGCTTCAGGGCCCCCTAAGCTTCCGCAAGACTCCCCTCAAGGTCGGCTGAGCGCTTACGAGTGGTCTCCAACTCCTTTCGGGAAGATTCCAGCTCTATCTCAAGGGTCTTCACCTGAGAGACAGCCTCCGCCTTTTCAGCCTTCAGGCGGGTAACTTCATCTGCAATGGAAAAGATGCGGTTGGAGCAACGATTGCGATCAGAAATAGCGACAAAGAAAAGAAGGACGCGCTAGACTACCTTGAAGGGAGAGGCCGTCCTGGACGAGTCGGTCGCGATCTGCCTTAAGGGAAATGTAGTCCGCTTTATCCGAAAGCACGCGGCACCCGAAAGCAGCGAGGGAGTCGAGAAGGGCCTTCAAAATTCCAAGTCAAAAAACTACGAATACGTCACTTGAGCCTATACACGACTGTACACATTCGAGTATAGCCTCGGGGGCTACTCCCATCGGGAGCACTGCCGTGCACCCGATGAAAAACAAGGCCAACGTACGAGCGAAAAGAGAATGCTTCGACTTGAGTCCATGGCCAACTGCAAGCAGTTGACCATAGACTCGGGGGATACTCCCATCGGGAGCACTGCCGTGCACCCGATAGAATTAAGAACAAGCGAAGCAAGTTGCAAGAGAATAAAACGGGCTTACCTTGCCTTGGGTAGTAGACAGAGGGTCTGCGGAGATGCCCGAGACTTCCCTGCTCGCTGACGCTCCACCCGCGAAGCTGGGCATCCCGTACTCCGGGGTTTCAGTTGCTCCTGCAGGGCTTGGGGATCTTCAGGCAAGCTCAGTAGTTGGAGCAGGATCCACGACAACCTCTTTTCTCTTCACTGAAGGAATCGAAGAAGCAAACCAGCCTTGGCTGATGGTCGCAAGACTGCTGGTAAAAGTAAAATCAGATAAAGAGCCAGAATGGGAAGAAAGGGAGGAAGACTTGTAGTTAAAAACAAAAATGCACATGACTTACTCGTCCTCGTCGTCATCATTGTCGAGAACATCCAGGTTCCAGGCGGTGGAGACCTTCGACTGACGTCCCACGGGGGGGAGCACACTCAGAGGAGCTACCTGAAGGGGTTCAGCATCCTTGACGGACTCGTCACCCAAATAGATAACCTTGGAAGTGACTTCTTCCTCCTCGCGCCGGCTGCGTTTGTGGTGGCGAAGCTGGTCGCTACCTGACTCCTCCTCGTCGTCCATGTAGTCGCGTTCGGAGCTTGAGTCAGCTTCTGCGACGCTAGTATCGAGAGGGGCTTCGATGTTACTCGCCAGAAGATCCGAGGCATCTTCCGCGGAAATTGGCGGGTAGCATGTCGCCACCTTCAAGCTCTACGGAGGCGGAAGAGAGAAAGAAGAAAAGATTCTCAACCGATGAAGATCCAAACTGAAAGAAACAAAAAGCAAGAAAGAAGAACAAAGAAAAACTCACCTCACTCGGGGGAGGGTTCGAAGCTTCGAATGGTTCAAGAGGACACGCCGAGCAGACCTCTCCTTTCATCAGCTTGGTGATGGACGCGATCTTCTTCTCGAACTCAGCGTTCGAAAGGATGTCTTCGCAAGCGCGGCTCGGGTCCTTGACGCCCATGTACTCCCACATGGCGGTTGGACTCTCTTGAAGAGGCTGGATCCATCGACGAAGAAACACAACCGACAGGTGTATCCCATTTAGCGGGGTCCCCAACTCCTTGTCGCGGAAGCTCGCCACCTTCACGAATAGGGGAGCGACAATTTTACCTTCTTCAACAGTGAGCTTGTGCGGCCAGGATCTCCGCCGCTTCAGAGTGGCTAATGGCTAGAATTCTGGAGCTCCACTCGCGCTGTTGTCGGTAACGTAGAACCATTTCTTCCTCTACCCTACGCCGAGTTGACGAAGTACATCTCCATGTAGGGGATGTCTTTACTCGCCTGAATCCCAAAGGCTCCGGTATGCAGCAGCTCACCCATCTTGTTGCCTGGCTGCGCCCTCTCCCGGAAGATCCGCACCTTGAAGATGGCTTTTCAAAGCCCCCAGTGCGGGCGGATCCCCAGGAAGCACTCGCAAAGCACGATAAAGCACGATATGTGTTGAATTGTGTTTGGATGGAGGTCGTGCAGCTGTATACCATAGATATACAGCAGCCCGACCAAGAATGGATGGAGGGGGAGCGACAGGCCGCGGGAGACGTGCTCAGAGAAGAAGACACACTCGTTGGCGAGGGGGTTGAGGACTTCCTCTTTCTTGGGCAGGCGCACGCGCTTGTCAGCTTCCGGCGGGAGCAGTCCCTCCCGCTGCATCTCAGTGATGCTCTTCCTAGTGGTGTTCGCGGCGCGCCAATCGCCCGTCTTCATGGGAGGCGTCGCGGAGGCGCTCGCCACATCTCTCAAGGACGACAGGGCTGCACCACGCTTTCTCGTTCCCGACATTGTAGGTTGCTTGGTGCTTACAGAGAAGGAGGTGTGCGCGAGGAGGAAGAAGATGACTAAGGGCCGGGGGATTTACCCCTCCCCTAGAGATCATTACTTATACCCGAGCTAGGCTGATCCAGGCCGTAGATCTAAGTGACGTGGCACCCATCGCGGCTGCCACGCGTGACGTGGAAACGAAGCGGCGGGGGCAGTTCCCCCCCCCCCCCCCCGCACGATCTTTACGAGAAGATTGTACGTATTTACAGCGCGCGGCCAGCGGAAAAACCGGGGCACGACCTATCGTTTCCGGTCAAAAAGCTGAGAAGATGGGCCCGCACGCTCCACTCAGCTTTGTCACGTCCCATCGGGAGGAGTCAGAACGAATGAAGTGCGCAGTGACATCACTGCATACCTCATCAATACGCGAAATTTCTTTCGCATAAGCTCCTTGACACGAAAATCTTTCGTATGAGCGCATCAAAACGTGAAATTTCTTTCGCATAAACAGCCTGACATGACAATTCTTTCGTATGGGCACAACAAGGCGTGAAATCTCTTTCACATATACACCCTTACACGGAATCTCTTTCATATGGGTTCACCGAAGCACGGAATTTCTTCCATATGAACTTCACAAAAACAGGAAATCTCTTTCGCACAAAGATTAGAGAAGGAATATTTCTTCACCCGAAGGATTGCAAGAACATGACCAAGGTAAAATTATGAATATGCGGCTCCCGCAATTCTATCACACGATGTATTTACACATCCCTATCCTGGATTGTTCGGCCGACTAGGCACATCCGGATGCCGTATTCTTTCGAGTATGAAGGTAAGACCCAAAGATCTCTCTTGTGGGCCTGGAATCAAACTCAAGCTGCATCCTCCGCTAAAATCCCGTGTCAACAACACGAAGAAAAATCCTAGCGGACGCGCCGGGTACCCCTTTAGGTTAAGTTCGAATCGGTAAGACCTCCACGGCCCAGTCGAACCGATCACCTCGCCAAGTTTGAGTCGGAGGTCTCGAATTTGAGTAGGCCAGAACCGTGTTTGACCTAGATGCAATTAATTGGCCCTGATATCTCGGGAGAGCCAAGCGACTGAGCCACATCCTTATGCGAAAACAGCCGATACAAGGCACATTTTAATCACTCGATACTCGAGTACAGAAGCGCATCGCGCATAGGTTATGCACTGTTTAAATCAGGCGATTGAGTGACCAGTCGAAGAAATCAAAGAGCGGACTATGAGTGCCCACTCGACTGATTCTCAGTCGAATAAACACTCGGGGGCTACTGACGTGGGGATGAATCCTGGACCTATCGGGTGAGGCTACCCGGTCCAAGGCCCAAGACTTAAGCCCCAGGGAAGGTGCCAACTTACAGTTCTAGAAGGCCCAACTGAAGCCCACCCGCAAAGACTTGCAGGTCAAGAAGGAAACTTGTACCGACCAAAAACTAGGGTTTGTAACCCCCTCGGACACGGTTTGAGACCTAGCCACCTATATAAGGCTAGGAGAACCACCGGGGTGGGGGATCCAATCTAAGCAAGACCACCAAAACCTTGAGCTCGAGATCATACTCTCGACTTGAGCATCCCCCGTTGTAACCGATCTACTGATAATACAGATCGAAAGAGCAGGAGTAATGGTTTTACCTCTACGAGGGCCACGAACCTGGGTAAATCGTGCCCCCTATTAGCCGATGATTGTCGCCAGCGTCCTTAAGTTCTCTTAATCAAAACCCTACCGGATCATCCGAGGGACTTGTTGAGATGACTATTCGACAGCGGGCATCACGCAAGTTGGAGAGCAATCTTGGGGAAGGCTTTTTGAGCAGGATTTTACTGGCTCACGAGAGCCAGAGACGCCAAAGATCTCGTCGAGAAGTGCAACGCCTGCTAAAGATTCACGTCCAAGCCACACGCACCGGCCACAGAGCTCCACATGATCCCCATCTCTTGGCCCTTCACTCAATGGGGGCTCGACATGGTAGGACCGCTGCGGAAATCAAAACCCGGAGGATACACCCACTTGCTGGTCGCAATCGACAAATTCACTAAATGGATAGAGAACATGCAAGTCACGTCGCAACACGCCGAGTGCGTCGTGAGATTCCTCGACTCCATCGTGTGTAGGTTTGGTGTCCCACATAATATCATCACATATAATGGGACCAACTTCACAGCCAATGAAATCCAAGACTTCTGCAAAGAAAAAGGCATAACTCTCAGCTTCGCCCCGGTGGCTCACCCGCAAACAACCGGTCAAGTCAAACGATCCAATGGATTGGTCTCGGCTAGCGTCAAAAAGCGGCTGCTCTGTCGACTACACAGCAGCAAGACACTGGGCCGAAGAACTACCATTGGTGTTGTGGAGCCTACGAACAACGCCAAATCGATCGACAAATTATACCCCATTCTTCATGGTATACGGAGCTGAAGCCGTGCTACCCGAGGACGTCAAGTTCAGCGCCCCACGAGTCGTCACATACGGCGAAGAAACCTCCAACAAGGCAATTGCAGAAGACATGGACACGCTGGACGAGATCAGGGACATTGCATTCACAAGATCCGTAGTCTATCAGCAATCGCCGCGCAATCACCATAGTCGACGCATACGCCGCAGATCATTCGTGATAGGTGACCTGGTGTTGCGACTCAAGCAGAAAGAAGCACACAAGCTAGAGCCACCGTTGGAAGGGCCCTTCATCATACACGAAGTCATCCCAAGAGGCGCCTACCGCTTGAAGAACCCAAAGACAGGCGTCATCTACTCCAACCTGTGGAACGTGGCGCACCTTCGCAAGTTCTACCTTTAGGATTTAATCCCCTACTCGCAAGAAATAAGGTTGTACCAGCCACATTGTAGCCCGAGATAATACATGGCTTCTCAGCCATCACAATAAAAATATGGTTTCTAACCATAGCCACAAAGACTATCCAGTCGCAGTTTTTTCTTTTCCCTACATGCTAAACAAAAGGTCACACCCCAACACACGGGGGCTACACAAAACTAGCATCAGCGAATCTTCTAGTGCTTGTGCACGACAAAAATATTACAAGGTACACACCTGATAAACACATTAACCGATTGAATTAACATACAAGGTCACAAGGTACACACCTTAAAACACCTTAACACTAAAACATACAAGGTATATACACTTTATCGACTACAACTACTGCCGAGCAGCCGTCTCCTGAAGCAATCGCTCAGTCTCCGCCGCAGTCAGTCGAATAATCCGCTCGGCGGCAGGACGCACAACCTTCTAATGATGGACAAGATCTACAGGTGGTCCTCGAGAATCCGGGAGTCGCGCCACAGAATTGAAACTAACCTCAGGGTGCCACAAATGCACGAAGGCGAGCGCCACCTGAGCACCACAAATGAGTTGCTGACACACACACTCGCGAACATCCCCCACTCGGCGAGATAGCCTCAGCAAGCCACTCAAGCTATCCGGAACAATGCCTGATGGACAGAAGCGAGGGCCTCCCGACAAGATTCCACAAAACGTTGCGTCTGACTCGCCCGGTACTGCAGAGTAGCCAAGACAAAATCTCGGCGGCGGTCAGACCAGAAATTGCTCGCGTGAGGGTTGGAGCTGCTTGACTCATGAACAATACGATTGTCCACCCAGTGACCCTCACACACTCCATCAGGCTCAACAACTGCATGGATAGCAAAAGTGTCAAAACACAAGCAACAATATACAAAAAGCACTCGGGGGCTCGCGAGACTTACAGAGCATGACCTTCGCAACGCTCGCCAGCTCTTCCATCACAAATTATTCGCGATCTGCAGCAAGTTTCTGCTTCGACTTGGCAACATCCGCCACACCTCGCAGAGCCTTGAGCTTACGCTCGCCATCCGCGACACGGTCACGGAGTGAAGCAAACATACTGGCAGCCGCAACCAACGGCTCAGACGAAGGAGAAGCTCCACTCAACGAACCTCTGCTGGAGTCCACAAACTGGAAACACGAACAGAGTTTTAGAGATAATATCATACCCCACTCGACGATGTACCACCCAAAACTTCGAGTGCTCGGGGGCTACGCCCATCGGGAGAATACAAAGTAAGGCGTGATAACAAAACGCCGACACTTTCAAAGCATCTCGATTGATAAAACAAAGTACGGGAATGCATCCCAAGGTTCATTACACACAAAAGCATACAGAAACAACGATCAACCTAAGGAACTACAGAGGTAGCTTCAGTCGCAGCAGGTTTTCCACTACGGCCGCGGGAAACTACCTCAGAGAGCGTCTTCGCAAGCCTCCCCGCACGGTCCCCAAAAGGACGAAGCGCTACCTTTCTGCCCAACGCGTCTCGAGGAAGCTCCGAGTAGACCTTTTCCAGGTCACCCGAGACGCCGTGCGCCAGGGCAAACTGGATGGCCGTCTTGGCTCTGCACTCGGTGTGCGCAAGGGAGTACTCCTGAAGGGGATCATCCTCGCACAGGAAAACTTGCAGGAGACCGCCAAAGGTTGGAGGAACTGGCACATCCACGAGTAGGTGTTGGTGCAGTTGCGTCAGCACTTGGGCAGTATCGCGGATGAGGAAGCAAGCCTTGTTCCCATGCTCCTGCAGCTGAGTGCACGCATCCGTGAGGGCGCCGACCCGAATCCCTCCGGGTAGCTAAAGCCCAACTCCAATAGCACCTAAACAAAGACGGAGCAGGTAAACACCAGAACGCGAAAAGAACGAGCCACAGTCGAAAGAAATTCAAGTGTGACTCGCCAGCCAAAGTCCGGGCCAAGGAACGGAGGACGCCGACCAGATCGCTCTCGTGCTTCACACTCGCCTCCTCCAGTTGCTTCAAGGCGTCCTGGACTCCCGCGAGGCTGTCAGCTGAATGCTTGCAGGTGGACTCCAACTCCTTCCGAGTAGACTCTAGCTCCTTCTCAAGTTCCTTCACCCGAGAGGTAGCCTCGGCCTTCTCGGACTTCAAGCGACTAACCTGATCTGCAGTATAGAGGGCGCGATTACAATAACAAGTTGCGTCCAAGAAAAAACGGAACCAGGGAAAAAGGCGTGTGGCAGCTTACTTTGTAGGGTGAGGCCATCCTGGACAAGCTGGTCGCGCTCTCCCCAAAGAGAAGCACAATCCGCCTCAGCCGAAAGAAGCCGGCACCCAAAAGCAGCCAAGGAGTCAAGAACAGCCTGCAAAAATTCCTTGCAGAGTTGCAAGATAACACTTGATCCTATACAAGACTGTACACAGTCAAGTATAGCCTCGGGGGCTACTCCCATCGGGAGCACTGCCGTGCACCCGATGAAAACCAAAACCAAGAAACATACCACAAAGGAAAATCTCGACTTGAGTCCATGGCCAACTGCAAGAAATTGACCATAGATTCGGGGGTTACTCCCATCGGGAGCACTATCGTGCACCCGATAAAAGAAAGAGAGCAAGACAGGTTGCAAGGAAAATGAGAACACTTAACCTTGCCCTGAGCGGTGGACAAAGGATCGGCAGAGCTACCCGAGATCTCTCTGCTCGCGGACGCCCCGATGTCTCCAGGCTGTCCACCCGCGAAGCTAGGCATACTGTCGAGACATCGTAGTAGTTTTCATAGACGGGGGTGCCATGAGATTACGGTAGAGACGTGGGGTAACGGGATAGCGTAGTAACACAGAACACGGGATTTTACCCAGGTTCGGTACGTCGCGACAGTACGGCGTACCTACTCCTGCACTTCTCACTAATTGGGACTGAAGCCCGTATAACAGGGTTACAATGTGAGGGAATAGATCTAGCTACTCGGCGAGGATGAGCTTCTCGGCGAGTTGCGTAGAGCTTGAACTTGTGTCTGAACTTAGAACCTGTTTAATCTATCTCCCGTCCGGCTTTATATAATAGCCGGATTAGGGCCTACAGAGCAGGAAACCTAGAAGACTACGTTTAACTTGTAACTTGGAAAGTAAGGAATCCGTCTTCTCCTCCAAGCCAGATCACGCGGGCCGTGATCCGGGTTCTTCTAGAATCCGGCTTCTGCGCGTCGGACTACTGGGCCGCCCAATGGACCTAAGCCCATTACCATGTAGGCCACCCTGGTAGTCCGGCTCTTTGTCTACCATCTTCTATACCCTTATTCAGTATATATCCGACAGTAGCCCCCAGGAAGGATCAAAACTCTGATTCTCCGTCTTTCGTCAAATATATTTTGTCCGGGAAATCTTGATTCAGCAGTCTTGATTCTTTCTACTTTCCTTTTGAAGGAGATGGTAACATAAAACTCGGAACTATGAAAATCCGGCTTTTCTTCTCGCGATCCTTCGCGGAAAAAGGAACTTATAACGTCAGCGTCTTAAACATGCTGACGCAAGCGACGCTCGGTTCCACGCGGGAAACCCCTCAGCGTATCTCTGACAGATTCTCACGGGAAACGAGGAGATAGCCATCATTCCCCTGTCGTTTCATTTCCCGGATTTTCCGGCGAGCGACACGCGTCGAACATCCAACGGTCGAAAGAGCCGTTGGCACGTATCTGAACGGGTTTCTGGCTATAAATAGCCATCATCGTCCTCATCGGAAACTTTCCTCACTCCCTCACTGCCCACACCATTGACGCGCACGCGAGCTCGAGAGCAAGTCCTTGTCCCAGGCGCACTTAGCATCCAAACGCACCGAAACGCGCCACCAAAAGATGGCCTCCTCGCCGTCATCACCGACCCGCGCCGCCATCGACGAGCTCGTCAGCGATCTAGATCCACAGCCAGGCTCGCCCAAGCTCACCGGCGACATGCCGGAGAAGACTACGGCCTCCGCGGCGGGCGGAGAAAACACTTCCGCCGCCGCGGACATTGCGACATCGAGCGCCGCGACAACCCCACCGTTTGCACCTGAAACGGCGGAGGAAAAGATCGAGCTCCTCGGCGACGAACTCGCCGCCGCGGAGGCCGCCGCCGCCGCCGCCGCCGGAGCGGACGAGGAAGCAGAATCTGCAGGCAACTGGAGTGCCTGCAGTATTCCCCCGGCTCTCCTTCCAAACTTGGAAAAGGAGGGCCTGGTTCTCAAGAAGAAATGGCGGCTTCCAGAGGAAGAGACTGAGCCAACGCCGCAGAACGGCGAAAGGGTACTTCTCACTTCCCACCTCTTGCGAGGTATGGGGCTTCCGCCTTCTTCTTTCTTCCTCCAAGTTCTTTCTCATTATAGCATCCAGCCCCACAATCTTCCCCCCAATTCCATTCTATACATGGCCGGCTTTCAGGCCTTGTTTGAAGGCTACTTAGGGCTAGAACCTAGGTTAGACTTCTGGATGTACTGCTTTGGAGTTAAGCGGAACTCTTCGGAGGGCGCACTCCCAACTTGCGGGACCATATCCTTCACTCTTCGGAGATTCCGAGAGGATTGGTTCCCCAAGATCAAAACTTCAGAATCCGTCAAATTTTGGACGGGTTCTTTCTTCTATCATCCCGACGTGCCTTTTCCTAAAAAGGCCGTCGGGGTTCCACCTTTTGTGAATTCTGCCGCCGTTCCCCAGGACAACTGGGGAACAGAAGCCGTCCAAGTTCTGCCGCTAGATCTGTTAAGGATCAAGAGGCGCATCGCCAAGCTCACCTCCATGGATCCGCCTCTAACCGGCATGGACACGGTTCTATGCTGGCTGATTAGGCGGATCCAGCCACTAGCCAACCACAGCGGCCGTCTCCTGTGCGAATACACGAGAGTCAAGGATCCAATGCGGACATCCGCCAAAGATTGGCCCGCAAAGGAACTTAGGCGGCGCATCAATCAGTTGGTCGCATCGCGCCACCAATACACAGAGAGTCGGCCAATGTACACAGCCGAAAATCCGGTTCCCAAGGTAATTTTTCAGTCATTTGGGTACAGTTACAATTCTCGGATAATCTACCTTCTAATTCTGATTGGTTCTTCCGACAGCTTGCGGATCTTCCAGACTCGGAGTTAGCCTCCGAGGCCGAGCTGGATGCGCTGCGCACCGCCGCTACAGGTGGACGCAAGCGCAAGAAAATAACTTCCTCGGAAGAAATTGTCGATCTTGACGGAATCCCCGTCGCCACTTCCAGGTTATTTTCTTCTGGATTTTTCTTTTATGGGAACTTTTTTCATCCATCTCCGGTGTTTTAACCTTTTCCGGGTTTTTATGTTTTTAGCCTGCCACCTTCCACCCTGAAGCCGAAGAAGCTGAAGAAACACAAGGTTTCTTCCAGCCGAGGCAGCCAACCTTCTCCCGCCGTCGCCCCGGACACGCCAAGCACAATGGCGGAAGAGCCTACTGCAACCCCCACCACCAAGCCCCTAGAGCCCAGCCAGCCCATTGTGTCCGACACGGACACGAGGGAAAGGGCGGCTCCAGAGGTGGGAAAATTACCTCGGACTTTCGACGAGGAAATTCCCACCTTTGACAAGGATTTCAAAGCTATCAATGACGGCTTGGACGCAGCCGGGAATCTCTTCGTGGAATACGCGAAAGAGTTCAAAGAAAACTTGGCAGGTTTGCAGCGCATGAGCCAGGTATATAACTCTAGCCCCCAAGCATTAATTAAAATGCGTGCCTTTTGCTTTGATGCTTTTTGTACTCATTCTTCCCCTTGCTATGTTTCAGCAAACCTCCGAAGCCATCAACAGGGAAGTTTTCAAGAAGCTTACTATCAAGAACAAAGAAGTTAGAAGTCTTCTCTCTATTCTTGAAGAAAGGGAATCAGAGCTGGAGTCAGCTAAACTCGCACTGTCGGAAACACAAGGTAAACATTTTCCTTCTGAAATTTCCGATTCAATTATTTGCCTAAGTTTTTTCCGAGAAGCTGGCTATCTCGGATTTTTCCCTTGCTTTTCAGCTGCATTAGCTCAGGCTAAACAAGCAGCAGAAGATTCTGGCAATGCCGAAATTCTCCGCAAGGAGAATGTTGAGCTTCACAAGAACCTTGTGAAAGCACAACAAGACTTGGAAGCCAGTAATCTGGCCCTTGGAGTTTCTAATTCCAAGGCTTCCGAGCAGGCGGAGAAGGACAAATCCACCATTCAGGATTTGACCGACGCTCTAAACCTTCGCCTGGAGGAAGTTTCCGAGATCGACAAGCTCATCGGTAAATTTCTGACTCATTTATCATCTTTCCATGTTTTACTTTTCTCTGTTTTTCCGTCTAACCCTTTTGGGTGTGTTATTGGAAAAACCAGGAGATACCCCAGATGGCACTCGGGTTGCAGGCATCCGAGCTTTCGGGGAGACATGGACTTTGATGAAGGCTGCTGCAACGCAGCTGGTAGACAAGTTTCTTCCCGAAAAATCTGGGGAGTGCTCGGAGGTTGAAAAACTCCCGGGTGCCATCATGGAGGTGGCGGAGTCTAAGGAATCTCTCCTTCGCTCCGCTGCACGGGGTGGTGCGCACATGGCTCTTGGCCTCATGCGCATGCACTACCCTAGTGCTAAATCCTGGCGCGTGGCGTCCGGTGTCCCTCAAGGATACACGGATATGCAGCGAAACACCATCTTTGGTGAAGTCAAGGGCCACGCCACCCAGATTGCCTCCATGGTAAATATCTCCGTCAACTATCCAGAAGCGGAGATCCCTCCAATCCCCGAAGACGAAAGCAGCGAGGAGGAGTCAGATGCTTGAAGGGTTACCTGGAACCTGGATAGAAAAAATAGACAATAGGAGCATTACTGTTCTTTTAATGTAATCCAAAGTGTAATGCTTCTTTTGTATGAATGAAACTTCCGTCTGTTGCAGTTTAAATTATGAAATTCTTTGCAAGTTTTTTGGGTTTTATCATTCCTTTATCTTCTAAGTTCTCTGGTGTATATGCTTTAACTGTCCTTAGTGTTTGAAATGGCTCAAATAGCAATATGAATCTTCATGCCGAGTAACTGGGGACGAACCAAGCAGTTTTTGAAACTCGGAAACATGGACCATGCTAAAGGCATTTTTACTAACTAGTTCCAGTAACCCAACACACACACAATCAGATAAGACTTAGAGAATTCAAGGAAAGTTTTAAGTGAAACTTGGGCACACAGGCAATTCAAGTTTCCCTTAGCCGTTAACAGGCTGAAAAATCATTCAGTTTTGTAACGCCGAGTACGCAAGCACAATTCGGGTTAACGTTGAGCAATTTGTAAGATCATTGGGAAATAGATGAGGCGGAAACACTTTACACTTATAAAGAATATGGATGACAGCATTCCGACAACTTTATTTCATGATCTCAAAAGATGTTTACATAGAATTGAACTAAGTACGGAAAGGTACATAACTTTCTAGACGTTCCCAGGCTTCCGCAATCCACTTGACTTTGTCGAATTTTTTCAGCAGCTTGTAGAGTGGTAAGGTTTTAGCCCCCAGCCGACTGATAAATCTGCTGACGGCTGCAGCGGAACCCGTCAATCTTTGGACATCTTTTACACATGTAGGTTTTGAGATGTTCAAGATTGCCTTGATCTTTTCCGGGTTAACTTCTATTCCTCTATGGGAAACAATGAAACCCAGAAGTTTTCCTGAGGGAACCCCGAATACGCACTTAGATGGATTCAACTTCATCTTGTAAGTGCGCAAGTTTTCGAAAGTTTCTCGCAGATCCTCAAGGAGTGTATCTTTTTCCTTGGTTACGACAGCGATATCGTCCACGTAAACATGAACGTTTCTGCCAATTTGACTATGCAAACAGCGTTGCATGCAACGCTGGTAGGTTGCTCCTGCGTTCTTCAGGCCAAAAGGCATGGTTATGTAATAGTACGTCCCATACGGGGTTATAAAAGAAGTCTTGATTTGATCTTCCTTTTTCATGCGTATTTGGTGGTACCCGGAGTATGCATCCAAAAAGCATAAAAGCTCGGAGCCTGCAGTGGCATCTATTATTTGATCGATTCGCGGCAATGCGAACTTGTCTTTCGGACACAACTTGTTCAATCCTGTGTAATCTATACACATTCTAAGAGCAGTGGTGTCTTTCTTCGGCACTAATACCGGATTTGCGGACCAATCAGTATGGATTACTTCCTTGATGAAATCCGCTGCTAAAAGCCGGATAATTTCCTTGCCAATAGCCTTCCGTCTTCTTCCGTCAAATCGACGGAGACCTTGTTTGACGGGTTTTGATCCGGGAATAACCTTGAGTTGGTGCTCAGCAAGTTCCCTGGGTACGCCTGGCATGTCAGCTGGACACCAGGCAAAAATATCCCAGTTCTCACGGAGGAACTTGATGAGCTCGCCTTCCTATTTGTCAGTCATCCCAGTCCCTACGACGACGAATTTTGTCGGGTCTTTGGGATCTAGGATTACCTGTCTTGTATTCTCGGACGCCTTGAAGCTATCTGTTGGCTTCCGAGTTTCTTTTCCTGCCGGCATTTCTTTCGGCGATACCTCCTTGGCTAATTCCTTCAGTTCCTCCTTTGCTATAACTCTCTGAGCGCAAAGGGCGTTTTCTTTTTCCAACTCGTTTGCCAGCTTGAAATCACCGGCAATGGTGATTACTCCTCCTTTGGGTCCTGGCATCTTCAGCTTGTTGTAAATATAGCAAGATCTTGCCATAAATTTGGCGAAAGCCGGACGTCCGAGTATTGCGTGATACACGCTTTCGAACGACACTACTTCGAAGGATACTTTTTCCTGCCGGAAGTGATCTTTATCTCCGAAGGTGACATCTAGGGAAATTTCTCCTAGGGATCGTGCTTGCCTGCCAGGAACAATGCCATGGAAGCGTATATTGCTGTAGTTGAGCTGGGACTCGGAGATCTTCAAGTGCTTCAGTGTATCCAGATACATTATATTGATACTGGATCCTCCATCCATCAACACTCTTCTTAGCCTAGTGTTTTGAACAATAGGGCTTACAACAAGAGCTTGTGTGCCGGGTTCAGGGATATTTCCGGGATGATCAGACTGATCCCAGATTATCGGTGTGTTGGAGTACTTCAAGAATTTCGGGGTCGCAGGAACAACTGCGTTTATCTCCCGAAGTGTTCTTTTGGCCACCTTTGCTGACGGGGTTGCTAGGAAAGTTAGCATTGCTTCTCCATCAACTCTCGGAAATTTGGGTTCGCCTTTTCGCTGTTGTTCCTGGATTTTGTCATCAGTGTCCGATTCACTGTCTTCTTTTTCAGCTTCTGGCTTTTGTTTGGCAGGTTTCCTTTTGGAACCCTTCCCCTTATTTCCGGATCCTGCATTGCCTTTCATATGCTTGTTTAGCCGGCATTGCGCGTTTGTGTGGGTTGGTTTCCCAAATTGCGAGTGGTGGACGCAGGGTTCCGACTTAATTCTCTCCCATTCTTCGGGAGTGTAATTGATTGGATCTGGACTGCGGCCTTTCCACTTGTTCACCTTTTCTCCTCCAAAGGCTATGTTGACCTCCTTGGGCTTTGTTGTTGACTCCGGAGTTCCTTTTTTGTCAGAACGAGGGGTTTTCTTGGCGAGTATTAGTGACTCAATATTGCCTCCTCTTGCTCTGATATCATCTTCGGCTGCAGCATGCTCATTAGCGGTTGTAAGCATAGATCCGAGATCTTTGTGCTGTTTAGAACCAACCATGAACGGTACGAGTCCGGGTTTTAGGCCATTGACGAAAGCATGCATTGCTTGCACGTCAGTTACTCCAGAGCAACTATTCTTCATTGCAGTCCATCTGGAGATGAAATCCACGTATGGTTTGTGCTCAAATTGGGTGCAACGGTTCAGCTGGTTGATGCTATTTGGGCGTTTGTATGTTCCCCGAAAATGCTGAGTGAATACTCTCGCCATATCATCCCAACTGTCGACAGTTCTTGATGGTAAACCATTGATCCAATCTCTGGCTCCGTCTAGCAACATTAGGGGAAGAAACTTGACAGCTTCCAGGTCTGTCCCATTGTTGATTTGGACGGCTGTATAATAATCTGAGAGCCAGGTATCCGGGTTTGTACTGCCGGTATACTTTTGGTAGGTTGGACCAACTTTGGCGAAGCCAGAATGCAGGTTTATCCTTCGGATCCTGTCAGTAAAACACTTAGGACCAAAGTATAGATCATCCTTTTCTGCTCTATCAATGTGTGCAGAATATCTTCCGGCTGAATGGACAGAAGGGGATCTACTCCTCTCTTTTCCATTGTTGCGCGGATGCGCTTTTCCGGGGTTGTTTCTATCTCTTCCGTTGTCACGCCCCTTGGGATTAGGTGGAGTCCTGCTCCTGTACCTTTCCTTATCCTTAGGCGGTGTCCGAGATCTTTCACGTCTGTGAGGTATATCATATCTTCCAGCTTTCTCAGCTGGGTTTCTTGGAGGTGGCATTATTTTGCCGTCATTCCGGTGTTTGTCTTCCCGATCACGTGGTTTATATCCATCTTTCGGGAGATGAGGTCCGGTTCTAGACGCTGCGTCCCGGTTGTCGGTGTTTTTCTTGTCTTTTCTCGGATCCTCTTTTTTATCCGAATCTCCGGGTTCTTCCGGTCCAGGTGCTCCAGCAGCGCAAGTAGATGTTTTGCAGAGGGCGGAATTATCATGCAGCCTCCCTGATCGCTCTTGGCCTCGCTGCTGCTGCTGTAATGCTTTTCCTAAGAAAGCATACACCCCTTGGAGTTTTTCCCCGTTGGAGTACAGATCATTGTTTAGGATGGCGAATGCTGCTTCCGCGTTTTCTGCTGCGGTTTTGTATATTGGTTCGCCCTTGGCATCTTTGCCGTTTAACTGCTTTTGCCAAGATGGGTTATAGAACCTTTCTTTTGGCGGCAGTTCTTCCGGTCTTGCGATTCCGGGTAACCTAGTAGGTTTTAAGGCAGATCTATGCTTTCTCTCGTACTCCTCTATTTCTTCCTTCATGACTTTGATGTCATTATGGGTTTGTTGGAGATGTTGCCGAGATCTAAGAAGATGTTGCTGTTGCCGTTGAAAAGCTTGTCTCCTGGCTTCCAGCATCTCAGGGGGTTCATCTGGTCCCACTGGTGTTTGTAATAGCTCTTGCTCTTCCTGTTCCGTCATTGGCGGAGCAGTGATTTCCTTAGATTTCTTTTCCGCTGGCTTTGTGCCGCTAACATCTCCAACTTCCAGGTTTTCATCAGCGAGATCGGCTGATTTTTTCTTCCGGAGTTTGTATTGGAGTTTTTTAGAAGCACGGTGCTTTTTCTTGGAAGAAGGAGGTTTTTTGACAGGCTCATCTTCTGTCATCTCCTTAACATTGGGGAATATCGGAGAAGTTTCTCCGTCTTCTCTTTCTTCCACCGGCGGAGGGGTTTTAGGGCTTTCCTGGCTGCCGGCGCCCGTTGTATCAGCTGGTTTTGCCATTAGCACTTCATGGAATCCCTCTTGAAAGGACTTAACCTTTCTTACGAAGGCATCCTCGTCTTCGTCTTCGGAGTCGAAGTTATCCGATCCGGTTTCCGACTCCAATCTCGCCTCAATGGCGGCAAGCACGGACTCTGCTTCCGAGTTCATCGTCTTGTTGACGGATGTCGGATCTTCCGCCTCTGTGACGGGTGTTTCTTCTTCCGTCACTATGACGGGTAGGTTGTTATCTGCCTCTTGCACGGGATCTCCGTCATCCGTGTTTTCAGCGATTTCGGATTGCACCATGCCGATAAAGTGTGTGTCACTTTTTTGTCGGCGATTTGAGCAGAATCCGGCATCATAGTCGTTTTCGACTGGGTATAGGGCGGGTGGGATAAATTTGCTTCCACCGCAAAACCCCATTGCCTCTGCAGTTAGTCCGATAAAGATGTTAGCAGATCCGATCGGTAACACGCAGGCACTTACCAGATGGTTTTGCGCCGGTATGTAGGATCCGTTGTCGAGGAAGCGCCCGACATCGTCGTCGAACTCCAGGCTTCCGACAGTGATCGATCTTCCAATTCCGCCGAGTATCCCAGATCGGAATTTCACGCCTGACGTCGTTTGCCCCACGGTGGGCGCCAACTGTCGAGACATCGTAGTAGTTTTCATAGACGGGGGTGCCATGAGACTACGGTAGAGACGTGGGGTAACGGGATAGCGTAGTAACACAGAACACGGGATTTCACCCAGGTTCGGTACGTCGCGACAGTACGGCGTACCTACTCCTGCACTTCTCACTAATTGGGACTGAAGCCCGTATAACAGGGTTACAATGTGAGGGAATAGATCTAGCTACTCGACGAGGATGAGCTTCTCGGCGAGTTGCGTAGAGCTTGAACTTGTGTCTGAACTTAGAACCTGTTTAATCTATCTCCCGTCCGGCTTTATATAATAGCCGGATTAGGGCTTACAGAGCAGGAAACCTAGAAGACTACGTTTAACTTGTAACTTGGAAAGTAAGGAATCCGTCTTCTCCTCCAAGCCAGATCACGCGGGCCGTGATCCGGGTTCTTCTAGAATCCGGCTTCTGCGCGTCGGACTACTGGGCCGCCCAATGGACCTAAGCCCATTACCATGTAGGCCACCCTGGTAGTCCGGCTCTTTGTCTACCATCTTCTATACCCTTATTCAGTATATATCCGACACATACCGTATTTCGGAGCGTCGACTGCCTTTGCTGGGCTTGGAGGTCTTCGAGTGGGATCGACAGCTGGAGCAGGATCTGCGGCAGCCTCCTTTCTCTTCACGGACGGAGTTGAAGAAGCAAACTGATCCGCGCCGATGGTCGCAAGACTGCTGCAAAAGTTAAGAGTCATAAAAGAAAGAAGGAAAATTCGTGACAAAGGAGAGAACATATGGAGCTTACTCATCCTCCTCATCATCGTCGAGGTTTTCAGGGTTCCAGGCGGTAGAGATCTTCGACTGACGGATGGCAGGAGGAAGCACGTTGAGAGGAGTTACTTGGAGAGGCTCGACCTCTGCGACATGGTCATCACTCAAGGAGTTATCCTTGGAAGTGACTTCAGCCTCCTCCGGCATGCGGCGCTTGCAATGATGAAGTTGCTCGCCATCCGAATCTTCCTCACTGTCCACCTCCTCGTGCTTAGAGCTCGACTCAGCGGCCGCGACGCTAGCCTCGGGAGGGGCTTCGGCGTTGCTCGCCAGAAGATCTGAGACACCTTCGTCTGCTGAAACTGGCGGGTAGCTCGTTGCCACGTCCCGGTTTTACAAAGGCGAAAAGAAGAAAAAGAGTTTCAGTCGACGAAAACCTAAAACAAGAAGAAGTATGAAGCAAAGAAGAAGATTAGGGAATTCACCTCAGTAGGGGGTTCTCTGCGTCGAACGGGGTGAGGGGGCATGTCGAGTAGCCCTGTCTCTTCTTCAAATTGGTGATAGCCGCGAGCTTCTTGTCGAATTCGGCATTCGAAAGAAGGTTGTCGCACGTACGGCTCCGGTTGTTGGCGTCCGAGTACTCCCACAGGGTGGTCAGCCTCGCTTGAAGAGGTTGGACCCTCCGATGCATAAACACGCTCGTCAGGTGAATCCCGTTCAGAGGGGTCCCCTGCTCCTTGTCGCGGAAGCGCGTCACCTTTGCGAGTAGAGGGGTGACAACCTTAACCTCTTCGGCTGAGAGCGAGTGCGTCCAGGATTTCCGCCGCTTCAAAACGGCGAATGGATGGAATTCTGGGACACCACCCGCACTGTCATCCACGACATAAAAACACTTTCGGCGCCACCCCTGGGCCGAGACGACGAAGTTCATCTCCAGGTAGGGAACATCTTTGTTCACCTGGATCCCGAAGCCTCCGGTCCTCAGCGGCTCCCCAACTTTCTCGCCTGGCTGGGGCTTCTCCCGAAAGATCTGGACCTTGAAGATGGCCTTCCAAAGCCCCCAGTGCGGGCGAATGTCGAGGAAGCACTCGTAGAGCACGATAAAACACGAGATGTGTTGTATTGCGTTAGGAGGAAGATCGTGCAGCTGTATGCCATAAACATATGGCAACCCGACGAGAAAAGGATGGAGGGTGGAAGACAAACCTCGGGCAATGTGCTCCGAGAAGGCAACGTGCTCGGTGGAGAGGGGGTTGGGCATCTCCTTCTTCTTCGCGGACATACGCACGCGTTTGGAGCTCTCCAGAGGAAGCATCCTCTCCCTCTGCATATCGACGCTGCTCTTCCTCGTGGTGTTTGCCGGGAGCCAATCGCCCATCTTCTTCGCCGGGGCCGCTGCGGAGGCGCTCGCCACATCCTTGCCGGATGCCACAACGGCGCCACGTTTCTTTTCTGCCTCCATTGAGGACTGGTTCAATCTCGTGGAAGAGGGAGTGTGCGCAGAGGAAGAAGGAGACGAATGGGGGGCGGGAAGGTTACTTTTCCCCTAAGGCCCAATACTTATACCCACGCCACGATCATCTAAGCCGTTGATCCGCAAACGTGGCGCTCATCGCAACTGCCACGCGTGAGGTGGAAACAAAGAGATAGGGGCGGTTACCCCTGCACGATCTTTACGAAAAGATCGTGCGTATTTACAGCGCAGCCAACGGAATAACCGGGACACGACCGCTCGTTTCCGGTCAAAAAGCTGACAAGATGGGCCCCGCGCGCTCTTCCCCACTTCTTCAAGTCCAATCGGGAGTAGTAGGGAGAAGTCGAGTGCGCGGTGACGTCACTGCGTACCTCACGACACGCGAAAACCATTTCGTATTAACAACAGGACGCGAAATTTCTTTCGCATGGACACCCTGACACGAAATCTCTTTCGTATGGGCATTACAACACGAAATCTCTTTCGTATAAATACATTGACAAGGAATTTATTTCGTATAAACTTCATAACGCGAAATCTCTTTCACACAAGATCAAGAAAAATAAAATTACCTCACTCGAAGAATTAAAGAAGATAGCACTTATAGTGCGACTAGGGTAAAACCGCGAGTATGCGGCTCCCGCAACTCTACCTCATGATGTAATTACACATCATTTTAACCCCAGATCGTTCGGACGACTAGGCACTTCTGCATGTCGCATTCTTTCGAGTACGAAGGTAAGACCAGAGGATCTCTCCTGTGGGCCTGAAATCGCACTCGAGCTGCGTCCTCCAGTAAACATTCCGTGTCAACAACACGATGAAAAATCCTATCGGACGCGCCGGGTACCCCTTTAAGGTTAAGTTCGACTCGGTAAGACCTCCACGGCTCAGTTGCAATGATCACCTCGCCGGGTTCGAGTCGGAGGTCTCGAACTCGTGTAGACCAGAACTGTTTTCGCACTATATGTAATTAATTGGCCCTGATCTTTCGGGAGAGCCAAGCGACTGAGCCGTACCCTTCTGCGAAAATAGCCAACGCAAGGCGCATTTACCACTCGGTGCTCGAGTACGTGAGCACCTCGCATGCAGGGTATATGCCCTTGAAGACATGTGATTGAACGGTTAGTCCCGAAATCCAAGAACGAACTTTGAGTGCTTACCCGACTACTCTCAGTCGAATAAACACTTGGGGGCTACTGACGTGGGGATGATTCCTGGACCTGTCGGGTGAGCCTACCCGGTCCAAGGCCCAAGACCAAGGACCAAAGCAAGGTGCTATCCCGATGTTCTAGAAGGCCCTGTATAAGCCCACCCGCAAAACTTGCGGGTCAAGAAGGAAAACTCCTACCGACCTAGAACTAGGGTTTATAACCCCCCCGGACACGGTTTGAGACATAGCCACCTATAAAAGGTTAGGAGAACCACCGAGGGGGGCGGAGCCAATCTACTTTTCACCACCATAGCCATAAGCTCGAGATCAATAACTCGGCTTGCGCACCCCCTTTGTAATCGATCTACTCGTAATACAGATCTCAAGAGCAGGAGTAAGCGTTTTACCTCTACGAGGGCCCCGGACCTGGGTAAAATCGTGCCCCTGTTAGCTGATGATTGTCACCAGTGCCTACTCGTTCTCTTAATCGAAACCCTACCGGATTATCCGAGGGACTTGTCGAGATGACTAATCGACACTCAGGGAGGAAGAGGTCAAAGGCATCCGTCTCAAGCAACCCTGGAATTACGATACAAGAAGTCTCTTTTGTCCCCGGCACACCTAATACAATTTTCAATTGTATAGGTGCACTAGTTCGCGAAGAGAGAGTAAAATGCAAGTAATATGGATGATAATAAGTGATAATAACAATCTGATAAAAATGGCAGCAAGCAAACATGTAGCATAACTGATTGTAAACGGTGTTTCAATGCTTAGAAACAAGGCCTAGGTATCCTACTTTCACTAGTGGGAACTCTAAAAAATGATAACATAATTGAATGCATAAATATCTCTCTTCACTATGCTACTCCGAACCACTCTCCGATTGAATAACAAACACCAATTTATTGCGTAGGGCTGTAACAACACTCCTCAAAGTCGCATTCCTATGTCTAGTTAACACCATGCTGTCACTATGAGCGGCCTAGAAGGTACTCGACAAACACCACAATTTCATAGAGTCATCCAACACAAGATACAAATATCATGCTAAACCACACGGTGCACACACTGCCACATTTACACCGTGATCAAAGTGTTTATGAAGATCTCATAACGAAACCACTTGAGTAGCATAACAGATGAAGAGTAACATCTACTAATTCAACTAGATTACAAAGCTCACGATCACATAAAGATCACACCATGGGAGAGAGATATGAAACACATAGATACCGTTAGATCCCTCAGCCCCGGGGTAGAACTACTCTTTCCTCATCATAGGAGATAGCAACAGCGATGAAGATGGCGGTGGAGTTGATGGAGATGGCTCCGGGGGAACTTCCCCGTCCCGGCAGGGTGCCGAAACAAATATTTCTGTCCCCCGAAACTTGTCGGCGGCGGCGGCGGAGCTACGGATGTTTTTGGTGGAAAAGGCCGAATGATTCAGGGTTTATGCATCAGGGGGCATATATAGGCGAAAGGGCGATGCCGAGGGGTGGCCAGGGGGCCCAAACCACCTGGTGGCGCGGCCATGGGGACATGCGCCACCTTATGGTGTGGCCACCCTGTGGCCCCCCTCCAGATCTCTTCGGGACTTCCTTGACCCTCCGGGACTTCTAAGACTTCTGTGTTTTGAATCGTCCAATTCCGATAATATTTCCAGAACAACTTTTCTGAAACTAAAAACAGCAGAAAATAGGAACTGCCTCTGTGGCATTTTGTCAATAGGTTAGTCCCAGGAAATCGATAAAAATGACATAAAGTGTAAGGAAAACATGTAGCACATGGATGAAAACAATATGGAACATCATAAATTAAGGATACGTTTATGACGTATCAGTACCCCAAGAGGACAAGCTCAAGGGAACTCCAAGAACCCAAGAGTAACAAGGTTCTCAACCTTTCACTCAAACAAATACTCGTAGAGAACTCAAATTGATGCAATCTATGCAATTGCAAGAACACAAGAAGTGCTCAAATCCAATGCTATGGGGGGGAGGTAGGAAGAACAAGGAAGAATTCAACAAATGAATCCATAAGATTTAGATCCAAAGACTCCCCCTCACTAAGAAGAGAGATGGATGGGTGGAATAATAGATGTAGATCTCCTCACTCTTTTCCCAATAACTGGAGAAAAGAATCATGGAGGAATAGAGAGAAAAGAATCATGGAGGAATAGAGAGAAAACAATCTCCAAAAGGTCAACAATGGTGGGGAAAAACTTACTGAAAATGTGGGGAGAGAACAGGGAAGAAGACCCCTTAAATAGTTCCCCCAAAAGTCTTCTCATTGGGCCATTTGGCGTATCCCGGCCTAGTCCGGCATTTCTGCGCGTAGGGCGGCAACCCAGCCAAACTGGTCGGCCTAGGGGGCCCGAGGCCGGCCACCTAGTTTTCAGAAAAGGTCAATAGTGAAAACACGACATCTTTTGCATATGAACTCCGTTTTTGACGATCTTGGGGTCGTTGAAATCGCAACAGCGAGCACTACAAAATTATACAGAGAAACATCATAGTTAAATAAGGAAGGATAAAAATAAATGAAGAAAGTTTTGACCTGTCTATGAAAGATCAACGGGTAAAACCTCCAGTATCAAAAACACAATAAGATTTTCATTTGAAATTCATTTTTGATGAACTTGAGCTTGCCTTGAAGAACACGAAAATCTATAAAACCAAACTTGAAAAAACACATATAAGAACCAATAAAGATGATTCCAAGTATGCAAAGGTTTGAGATCTCTCCGAATGATACGATCAAGTTGCTAATGTGAGAGCCCCTCTTGAGAGTACGGTTATCTATTCTATAACTCGGTCTTCCAACTAATTCTATGAGACCATAAAATAGAAAACCTATCAAGATCATACCTTTGACTTAAGCATTCCACTTGGGCTAGATGATGAAGATCTTGACCTCCTCAAGATGGAACACCTTTCTTGATTTCGCTTTACTCGGTGAAGACACAAAGATTGCCCCCCCCATAAGCAACTATGGAAGAGGCTATCTTAAGTCCATCTTCACTTGGCCATAATCTGCAAAAGGGTGGCGAGCTCCAATATGTGATCTCTTAGAGATGCTCCTTTTGGACTTGCACTTTATCATACTTTATGATGACCACAACTTGACGCCATTCACCATGGACTATATGAAATATTCCTTTTGATGCAACCCCATGGAAAGATACCTAAACCCACATAGATATACCGTTCACAGATAACATATATTAGTTCATAAAGCTAATTGCAAAATTACTTACCATACCATGAACCCACATGGTACATGTTCTAGATTTGTGAGTTGATCAACTTTAATCATCTCTTAGCACTTCGCATTGATCAAGCTTGTATGTTTTTCTCTCTTTATTATAATGATGTCTTAAAGATCAGCATGAATGTTCATAAAATATTATTCTTCAATACATACTTGCAACATGCTCAACTCTCTCATGACCAAACTTCGGATATTCACATGAATAACACCTTCGTCATCACTTGATCATCTTGAATCCAACACATGGACAAACTATACAAATATAACTCACTGAAACCACTAGTCCATAGTGATTGTCATAAATTAACAAAACCACACATGAGGGCAACATGCTCTTTCAGATAGGCGTCATGCTTGTCTTCATGGTCCATCAGGTAGCTTAGAGCAAGCTTAATGCAGATGAGCATATAAATTATGAAAACTTACGGTGAGATGTTTCAGGAGAGCATATTCCTCCATGTAAAAAAGAAGAGGTCTCCTCCCGTCACTCCACTTCTTCAGTTTGTGCCAAATCGCGGAGACTGTTCCACCTGATCCTCCACTTCCTGAGATTATTGAAAGTTGAGCATTGGTCACTTTTGTGCCGCAGCACTGAAGAACACTCTTGCAAATTAGAGCCGAAGTCTTGTCTTTGAGACCCCTGTCCCGATCCATCCCACTTTTGACGAGCTCAACCATCATACTGAGGACAAAGGTGGACATAACAGTGACCAGTGCATTGGTGTGTTCTTAGCCACTCAACCTCCACCGTAACTGGGAGGCACGTGAACGACTGACAGTGGCTTCGCGGGTAATGGCAAAAGGGATGTCTACGAAAGATCCGGTGAGTAGGGCGTCTCCTACACAGATTTTCGTTGTAAGCATGCTAAAACACTGAGAATCACTGCGTCATGTGAAATCATTCTATCACTGATCCGACGTGTACTCTGCGTCGATACTCACAATGTAAGAACTTTGGTTCGTACTACCATGTACTAGTTCAACTGTGGTACAAGGATGGGTACTGCTCTGTGTGCATCAATCCTCGAACCACAATTGCGCTAATACATAGATGTGAACTTCAATTCAAGCACGTGACCATCGACTGGTATTAAACTCAGATCTACTCACATGTACCCAAAACGACAGCTAAATTAGCTTATACGCTCCTAGGTCATGCAAAGATGATTCAAAACCGACAGCTAAACATGCTCATCTAAAGAGACTATCAGGATCTACCCCACATAATCTATATTTTCTATGAGAACTGTGATGACACCGGGTTGCATTTTATTTACAGCCACACTGCTCACACCGACGGAGGAGGACGACATCTTGGAGTAGAGCGAAGACGGCGCCGCGGTAAGACTACGGTCAAGGAGGAGCCTTGGTGAGCTCGTCGGTGAGAGATCCAGTAATGGTGGAGAGCTCGATGGGGGAAAAATGGTAACGGGAGAAGCAGCGGTGACCTAGAGGGAATAATATAGAGGGACAAAAATAGGTGGCGCCTGCGGGAATGTTTTGGCGCCGTTTTTTCGCATGCGCGCGCGAACTCGCGCCATCTCCATGGTCGCACGAGTTAGGCTCCACGTTCCCAACCCTGCCCGAGAATGCACGTGTCAACGGTGGCTGAGGGAGAATAGCAGAATCGATCGTTTCTATCAAGTCTAGCTGAGAGGTGTTTTAAGTTCTGTGCGGGCCAGCAACGCGAAACTGACCAACAGGCAAACGGGCACTTTTTTTTTCCTTTCCCGGGGCTGCATGAGGACTTCACAGGCAACCAAACACGCCTTGCTCTCCTCTACCGGAAACCAACATGCACAGATTTTGGGGAAGCTGTTCTGATGTTACGTTGCTCCATCGGTGCTGCGTAGTCGGCGCCGCTCGAGGAAGCTGCCTCTCTCGTCTCTCCATGGCGCCGGTTAACCGGACAAGAAACTCTGAGCAGTTCGGGTCGTCCAGAGTCCATCCGTCCAGTTACTGTGAATCGGTGGGCGGCTGCACCCATGCGGGACCCGCTTTACTGCGAACACGTAAAAATGCGGCACGTGCCCGGAGCAGCTGCCGGCCGGTGCTGCGGACTCCCGACCGACCATATCGCCGCCGAGATCCTCCTCGTTCCGGCCAGCGTACGTAGTCCCGAGCAAGCCGACCGCCCTACCTAGTTTTCCAGAGCTGGCGGCGTTGAGTACACGAACCCCTTTCCGCCGGCTCTTCCATCGAGCACGGCCGGTGGTTCCCTCATTCGTCCCAGGCGAGTACACGAGAACAACAATCTAACCAGAAGGTCTGACACTAATTAAACAAGTTAATCACCATTCAGCCCACATTCACGGGCATAAGGACAGAGTTACACTTCAATATTCCCGACAATCTCATACGAGCAGCACTACACGACAAGCGAATAACATCCATTTCTTTACACCATCACGATGCATTTGTCAATTATCGACCGGGCATGCTTGATCAGCAATCACAGCCAACAAACCGAAAGGATGTGTTTGTTAATTAGAATCACCGGTCCTCCATTTGCTCCTTTCTTTCCAGCTCGACCCTGACCTCAATGAAAAACAACTTAAAGTGAAAAGGATGGAAACCTAGCCCTACTCCGCTGCCAAACCCCTTCTCCCTCCCAATACCACCCCCCTCCCCCGACCGAATAGAGCCGCTAGGCGCTAAGCTTGGGCAGTGGACAGCGGGGCCAGGGAAATGGCCCACTCTCCTATGTCTTGGCTTCCATGGGGTTGCAGCTGTCTAAGCGGCGATGGGTGTTGGTACCCTCTCCCGGCCATGTGGCGGCACGATTGGCTCTCTAGCGAGACATCTTCTAAGATGGTCGCTTCGTCTGCCACAAATGTCCTCGTAAGGGCCTAGACCAGCCTCTCCTCAGTCAGTTGATGGCGTCGGTGGTGAACTAGTGGACAAGGGGGTGGGGTGGGAGGCTAGATGGTCGGCTGGCAAAAGTCGGGCTTCGATGTGGTAAGTGCCGTTAACCGTGACGCTCGCAGGCATCGTTACCTTGTTAAATGTGCCGTCGATGTGACTCTCTCACTTTCTGCCCGGTTTTGTTTTGGAGAAACCCTAAATTTGGGTCTTTTGGATCGGATGATGTCAGCACTATCGACATTGCTCTCCCTCTTGGGGGCATCGTTTTAGAACACATACCGGCTAGAGGGGTATGGAGGTGTAGCGGTGTTCCATCCATGATCTATCGTATGTAAGATGTTGAGTCTCGGCGGCGTGGCGCAATGGGTTCTCAGTGATGGACGAGTGATGATGGATGCACGCAGATCGATGACACTGTTTGGCGTCGTGGCGAGGTCGATGGTAGGCTAGATGAAGGTCTTAGTTTAGGTCTACGCTCTGTATGAAGATACCGGATACGACTTACGGTTACGGAGCATGCGCGCGAGGAGCTATCTATCTATGTCTGGTTTTACCCGATGAGCCGGCCATGGCTATGGCCGGGGCATAAGACCCGTTTGATTCCTGTTGTTTTATGGTGATCCAAATTCATATGAACTTTCCCATCCTGGTTCCCACCTGTCGCGTGGAGTGCACGGCGGGGGGTGCGGGGGGCGGCAGCCCCCCCGCGGTACGGTACGAGTCGATACCGAGTTGGAGTTGGATACACAGTTACCGACCTAGTTAGGTCAGGACCGCCTTTATATACCTCTTGTAAGCCGCCGCACGGGATAAGCCACACATTGTAAATCCCGGCGCGATTGTAACCTACCCCGAAATAGTGAAGTATTGCTGGCTGGCGCCCGTGGTTTTTTCTCTTCCTCATTGGAAGGGTTTTCCACGTTAAAATCTCGTGTCCCCGTTGGTTTGATCTTGTTTAATTTCATCGTTGTTTTGCTATTACTTGTAACAAGTGGTATCAGAGCCCTGTTTCAGATTAGGGATTCGCAATGGCATCGATAAAGTTTGATCTACCGTTGCTGGACTACAAGACGAGGTTTTCTCTGTGGCAAGTAAAGATGCGTGCGGTTCTGTCGCAGGCATCGGATCTGGATGAGGCGCTGGATTCTTTCGGGAATAAGGAAGCGAAGGTGTGGACTGCTGAGGAGAAGCGCAAAGATCGTAAGGCTTTGTGGTTGATTCAGCTTCATCTGTCTAATGATATATTACAAGAGGTGCTGTTGGAGAAATCCGCGGCTGCGCTGTGGGTCAAGCTGGAATCGATCTGCATGTCAAAAGATCTCACCAGCAAGATGCACGTAAAGATGAAGCTGTTCTCGCTCAAGATGCAGGATGGTGGTTCTGTCATGAGCCACTTGTCGATCTTCAAGGAGATCGTGTCCGACCTAGTGTCGATGGAGGTAAAATATGAGGATGAAGACTTAGCTCTTCTGCTGTTATGTTCGCTGCCTAGTTCTTTTACAAACCTGTGTGATACCATACTGTTAAGCCGCGATGAACTAACTCTTGCGGAAGTTTGTGAGGCCCTGCAGACCAGGGAAAAGATGAAAGTTATGGTGCAGGCTAACACATCGTCCTCCAAAGGCGATGCATTGCAGGTACGAGGTAGACCTGAGCAGCGAGATAACAACTACAACAACAACAACAGAGATAAAAGCAAGGGCCGTTCAAAGTCCAAAGGACGAGACAAGTTCTGCAGGTACTGTAAGAAAACCAATCACACCATTGATGATTGCTGGAAGGTACAGAACAAGGAGAAAACGAACGGCACATACCAACCGAAAAATAATTCTGACGGTAATGGTAATGGTACTGGTAAGGCTGCTGTTGTTGCTGGTGATAATAGTTCGGATGGTGAATGCTTAGCTGTTTTTACTGCATGTGTTACCCGTGATGATGAGTGGATTCTTGATACTGCTTGTTCGTTTCATATTTGCTGTAACAAAGAATGGTTCAGTTCTTATAAAGCTGTGCAGACTGGAGATTTTGTGCGTGTGGGGAACGACAACAAATGTCACATTGTTGGCGTTGGATCTGTTCAGATCAAGACCCATTGAGGGATGACACGTACATTGACGGGAGTGAAACACATACCATCCATGGCGAGAAATTTGATCTCGCTGAGTACCCTTGACTGTGACGGGTACAAATATGCCGGAGGGGATAAACGCCTGAAGGTATCAAAAGGTTCTCTCATTGTTATGATTGGTGATATGAATTCTGCCAAGTTATATATTCTTAGAGGTAGCACTTTGTCTGGTACTGCTGCTGTTATTACTAATGATGATGCAAGTACAACTAACCTCTGGCATAAGCGGCTTGGACACATGAGTGAACATGGTATGGCAGAATTGGTGAAGAGAGAACTGTTGAAGAACTGCAATATGAGTAAGTTGCCGTTCTGTGAACACTGCGTGTTTGGTAAGCATAAGAGAGTTAAGTTCAATGCTTCCGTTCATAGCACTAAAGGTACTTTGGATTATGTACATGCTGATTTATGGGGGCCTTCACGTAAGCCCTCTTATGGTGGTGCTCGTTATATGCTTACTATCATTGATGATTACTCTAGAAGAGTTTGGCCTTATTTTATGAAAACTAAGGATGATACTTTTGTTGCTTTTAAAGAGTGGAAAGTTATGATTGAAAAGCAAACTGAGAGAAAGGTGAAGGTGCTTCGTACTGACAATGGTGGCGAATTTTGTTCGCATGCTTTTGATGATTATTGTGTGCAGGAAGGCATTGTCAGGCACCACACCATCCCATACACACCTCAGCAAAATGGTGTAGCTGAGCGGATGAATAGGACGATCATCTCCAAAGCTCGCTGCATGTTGTTCAACGCCCGCATGAGTAGGCGTTTCTGGGCTGAGGCTGCCAACACTGCCTGCTACTTGATCAATAGGTCACCATCCATCCCTCTTGACAAGAAAACTCCTATTGAGGTATGGTCTGATGAGTCAGCTGATTATTCACAACTGAAAGTTTTTGGTTGCACTGCCTATGCTCATGTTGATAATGGAAAATTAGAGCCTAGAGCTATTAAGTGCTTATTTCTTGGTTATGGTTCTGGAGTAAAAGGATATAAGTTGTGGAACCCGGAAACCAAAAAGACTTTCTTTAGCAGAAGTGTTGTGTTTAATGAATCTGTTATGTATGAGGACAGTTTGTCAACTGATGTTATGCCTGATTCTTCTGATGAGGACGAACCACGAGTTCGTTTGCAGGTGGAGCCAGACCACCTGGATGAGGAGGAAACTGAAATTGTTGAGGAGGATATTGTGCCGCCCTCATCTCCTATTGTGCAGCAAGAAAATTTGTCTATTGCAGAACGCAGAGAGAAGAGGAATAAAGGACCTCGTACTCGTTTAATTGAGGAATGTGATGTTGTTTATTTTGCTCTAAGTTGTGCTGAACAGGTGGAGAATGATGCTGAACCTGCTACATATAATGAAGCTATTGCTTCGGTTGATCGTGACAAGTGGATTGGTGCAATGCACGAAGAGATGCAATCACTTGAGAAGAATGGCACATGGGATATTGTGCGCTTGCCTAAACAAAAGAAGGCCGTCCGCTGTAAGTGGATATTCAAAAGAAAGGAGGGCTTATCTCCCAGTGAGCCTCCAAGGTTTAAGGCAAGGTTAGTAGCAAAAGGTTTCAGTCGGATTCCAGGAGTGGATTATAATGATGTGTTCTCACCTGTTGTCAAGCATAGTTCTATTCGTACTTTCTTTAGTATTGTTGCTATGCATGATCTTGAGCTTGAGCAGTTAGATGTGAAGACTGCGTTTTTGCATGGAGAACTAGAGGAGGAGATATACATGGACCAACCTGAAGGGTTCATAGTGCCTGGTAAAGAGGATTTCGTGTGCAAGCTAAAGAAGTCTCTTTACGGTTTGAAACAGTCTCCTCGACAATGGTATAAAAGGTTTGATTCTTTTATGATGGCACATGGTTTTAAGAGGTCTGAATATGATAGCTGTGTGTACATTAAATTTGTTGATGAATCACCTATATACTTGCTGCTATATGTTGATGATATGTTAATTGCTGCCAAGAGCATGAAAGAAATCACTACATTGAAGAAACAGTTGAGTAGTGAGTTTGAGATGAATGATCTTGGTCCTGCTAAGAAAATTCTAGGTATGGAAATTTCTAGAGACATAAAATCTAGATTGCTATTTCTTAGTCAGGAGAATTATATTAAGAAAGTACTTCATCGATTTAATATGCATGATGCAAAGTCTGTTAGTACTCCTATTGCTTCGCACTTCAAGTTGTCAGCATTGCAAAGTCCTACTACTGACAAAGATATTGAGTACATGTCACGAGTTCCCTATGCTAGTGCTGTTGGTTCCTTAATGTATGCCATGGTGTGTTCTAGGCCTGATTTATCATATGCTATGAGTTTGGTCAGTCGATACATGGCTAATCCTGGTAAAGAACATTGGAAAACTGTTCAGTGGATTTTCAGGTACCTTCGCGGCACATCCAAAGCTTGCTTGAAGTTTGGCAAGACTGGTGAGGGACTCGCAGGCTATGTGGATTCAGATTATGCTGCCGACTTGGATAAGAGGAGATCCCTCACAGGTTATGTGTTTACTATTAGTGGATGTGCCGTTAGCTGGAAGGCTACCTTGCAGGGTGTTGTTGCACAATCTACTACTGAGGCTGAGTATACGGCTATTGCTGAAGCATGCAATGAGTCAGTTTGGTTGAAAGGCCTGTTTGCTGAGCTTTGTGGAGATGATACTTGCATTAACCTATTTTGTGACAGTCAGAGTGCTATTTACCTTACTAAGGATCAGATGTTCCATGAGAGAACAAAGCACATTGATGTCAAGTACCATTATGTGCGTGATGTTGTTGCACAAGGTAAGCTGAAAGTATGCAAGATTAGTACTCATGATAATCCTGCTGATATGATGACAAAGCCAGTTCCTATTGCTAAGTTTGAGCTTTGCTCAAGCTTAGTTGGTATCACTGCTTAGCCCAAGAGGCTATTTAGCGCCGAAGGTGTTTTCTTTGTTTCAGGTGAAGGTTCTCATTTATACTACAAGAGGGAATTTGTCTCAAGGTGGAGTGTTGTTTTATGGTGATCCAAATTCATATGAACTTTCCCATCCTGGTTCCCACCTGTCGCGTGGAGTGCACGGCGGGGGGTGCGGGGGGCGGCAGCCCCCCGCGGTACGGTACGAGTCGATACCGAGTTGGAGTTGGATACACAGTTACCGACCTAGTTAGGTCAGGACCGCCTTTATATACCTCTTGTAAGCCGCCGCACGGGATAAGCCACACATTGTAAATCCCGGCGCGATTGTAACCTACCCCGAAATAGTGAAGTATTGCTGGCTGGCGCCCGTGGTTTTTTCTCTTCCTCATTGGAAGGGTTTTCCACGTTAAAATCTCGTGTCCCCGTTGGTTTGATATTGTTTAATTTCATCGTTGTTTTGCTATTGCTTGTAACAATTCCTCTATCTTTATGCTAGTGGTTGGTGCATTATTACGATTACTTATTTGGCAGCTTTGGTCTGTACGATTGTTGTAAGCGTTTTGCAAGGCAATTCCGCTTTTCGAAAGGAAAAAAAAAAGGTGACTCGTAGATCGACAACCACTTCTCTCCCTAATCATAACATCATCATTCATATGAAATGGATGGAACAAGAAAGAAAATTAAACAAAAAAAAGTGATTTGCATCTGCCCTAGATTGGTTCGCTAGATCCGATAGCTGCCGAGGCCAAGCTCGCAATATCCGCGACGCCTGCAACAACCGCAGCGTTTTCTGTACTCCCCGTCGTCACGGCGACGACGCTGGACAGGCGCGTGGGCGCCATACCATTCACCGTGGCAGCGGCATCCGCAATCGTCTCGGCGGTGACACTGGACAGCTTGACCGTGTCGCCCTCGGCCGACGATCTCTTCAGGAACTCGATGCACTCCTCCACGGCCTCGTTCCTTATCGAGTCGTCCCGGCGGCACGTCACGGCCACGGCCGCAGGGTCCCTTCCTGCACGCCCACCATCGGCGCGTGGCGAGGAGGCCCTGCTGCTGCTGCTGCTAGCCCGCTGCACCGAGGCCTTGGACACGGCGGTGAGCATGATGAGCCGGAGCACGACGTCGCGGATGCGCTCCAGCAGCGACACCGACGCGGCCGGCTGCGCCGTGGACGCGCGGCAGCTGCCCCTCGTCAGCCGCGGGAAACAAGCCGCGCTTGCCGCCTTCGCAGCCTTGCTCTTCATGTTGTGTGTGCTACCGTGCGGTCGATCCACTGACGGGGTTTGCGGTGACTGGAGTGAGCGAGTGAGGAGTGATTTGCTTGTGATTGAGCCGGGATATAGGGATGCAGCTAGCTAGCTTTATATGGCCGTTTCTCAAGTGCGTGTAGTACACTGTCTAATTATTAATTGACTGATTGGTTACTACTAGGTAATTATAGTACAACCTAGTAGGTACATGTGTCTCTCTTGCTTTGGATGAAGTTAAGCTTAAGCCTTACTCCATGTACCTCTGTAACATGGTTTGACAACTAGTTTGTCTTTTTCCCTCGATGCATGTAGCTCTGTAACATGGTAGACACTCTGTAAAGCTCAAGCAAACCTTTTCTTGCAAAATAATACTCTCTCCCTCTTATGTTAATTGTGATAAAATAAATGTATTTAGATCTATTTTAATGTTAGATACATCTATTTTTGTCTAACTTTGAGACAATTAATATGAGACAAAGGGAGTATATGGACGAAAGTTAATGTATTTAGACATATTTTGGTGTTAATACATTTACTTTTGTTTAACTTTGACACAATTAATATGAAACGAAAGAAGTATACAAATGCGTATAAAAATCCATTTACCCGCATCATTAACGTGCTGAACTAAACACCTTAATCGTGCGGTTGGATTAATAGCACGACGAGTAAAACACACATACGGTCTATCAACTTCCACGGTTGTGCGCTTTAGTAACTCAAGTTTAAACCCAAACTAGAATGGATATGTGACGGTAGTGGGGATTTGGTGCTCCCGGCCTTCAGTGCTCACTGCATTTTAAAAACATTAAAAATCATATTTACACGTTAAAGAAAAATGTGAACAAAATTCTGAATGATCCCAATGATATATATGTACTACAAACATGTAAAATTTCAGTTTAATATACTAGGTATTTTGAGCTATATAAAAATGACAAATGTACAGATCTATAACACATTGTTCTAAATCTCCAAAAAAAATTGATTTTGTTATTTTTGTGTAACTCATAATATAAAGAATTTTGTGTTGTGATTTTGCACGTGTGTAGCCTATATCACCCACTACATCCGAATTATTTTTAATTTTTTTACACTTGTAAATATTTTTTTAATTTTATTACACTTGTAAATATTTTTTTAATTTTTTTCAAAAGGAAGGGAGCACTGGAGCAAACATCATTTTCCGGTATGACGGTCCCTATTTTACCGCGGCTACGGTTAAAGTGCATATGTGATGTGCACATGTGGCCGCTTGCCCGGGACATAGCCGTTTACTATGAGCATGTAAGGGGCACGTTTATATCTGAAAATAAGGGTATCATTGGCTTCTGCAAAGATCGATGCTCACGATCATTAAGTTATTTCAAAGTCAAATCAGTGTAAGAGGCAAGTTGGGGTGAACTCTAAAAAAAATGATGCAATGCAAAGCTCAAACAATCACGAGACATTTATATTATATATAATTCTAACATATTTTTTAGTACAATAGTAATATAAACATATTTAAATATGAGTAGAACCTACAAACATATCAATAATAGAGATTTAATAACGTATTGAAGTCACTGGCAATGTGTCACGATATTGTCCCGACGATAAATTTGTTTGGAGAGGTTGCACTTGGGGGATCACGATGCGCAAGGGAAGAAAAATGTATAGATGTTCCGGTATCGACAAACATCATTCTATAGCAACACTACTCGTGTTTGTGATAGTTTTATACTATATATTATGCTCAAGGCGATATCGAGTAGGTCCTGATATAACCTATGGTGTTGTACGAATGAGCGGTAATGTAATGTGTCCCACTCGGCATGTCACTATCCCACTCATATACATGGAGAAAATTAGAGTTGCATGTATCAAGTTTGTATACATATGTTAAAGTTAAACACAAACTCTAATATGATAATATAGGTGCGATCGTGGTCGGTTACAATGAATATCTCACAAAATTCACGTGGAGATCTTGGTGTGTCTTGCACTCCAAGATGATGCATTCGAGCCTACTCCAACTAGCCAAGTACTTAGGATGGGATGCCCCTTGGTCGAACCCCTTCGCATTTAACCTTTGTGGGCCTACCGGGAACCCATAACCTCGTCACAATGAGAAAACTCTATCATTGTTTTTTTTGGACTTTTCTCTAATTTTATCAATCAAGACTTTTGAATACCTCTCACTCGACGTAGTACATTACCAAGTATCAAGAATCCATCACGTACATCTTATTGTTGAAAGGACATTTATGTCTCTAATCCGTTTTGGGTGTTTCTTGACAAAATAAGTGATATCTCACCGTGTGCTTAGTATTTTAAGATTCATTTGAAGACAAGCACAAGGCAGTGATGGACTTACCGTGGAGGATAAAAGATGAATGACAAAACACTAACAAGTGAAACTCCATAACTTAGATTATAGGATAGACTTGTCCATCCTAGAAGTTGCTCCTTGAAAACATATGAGAAATCATCCACGAACACTAAATACTCCCATGCACGTTCCTAACATGCACACATCAAAGTTTCACTGACGTTCCCCATAGAAAGCAAATTTTGTGGGCAGTTGGATTGGGTCGGATTTGGTCGAATTGTGTCAGATTAATCCGATAGTCCAGAATCAATCCGATTTGAACGTAAAACTCTCTGTTAGGCGTCTGATTGATCCGGAGCAATCCGGGCATCTGGATTCATTCCAGAGCTATTCTGACTTTGTTGTGAATATGTCTATTCGACAACGGATTGGTCTGGATGAATCCTGAGTTCCATATTAATCTAGACTGAACACTAGTACAGAAACGCCTATCTGTGGCGCACGAAAAAACAATCCTGTGGCGCACTCCCAATTTTGTTAGGTGCGCCACAGAATTTACGCCACTAAAATATAATTCTTTGGTGCACCCCTTCCGTGCGCCACAGAAATTCTTGTGACGATATTTCTGTGGCGCACCCACCACTATGCGCCACATAATTTGTTTCTAATAAAAAATAAAGCGGATCTGTCAGCCGGAATTTCGCTGGAACTTCGAAATTTCCGCTGGATGGATCTGTGATGCATGTGGCCATGGCCTTAGGTGGCTTGGTCGATAGTGGGTGGAGGATGGGGATCACCTGGAGATGGTGGAGGAGGAGGAGGAGAAGGTCGCTGAGGTGGTGGAGGAGGAGGTCACCTTAGTTGGTGGAGTTGGAGGAGCTTGCCGAGGTGGTGGTGGAGGAGGACGCCAGAGTTGGTGGAGTAGAAGAAGCTCACCGAGATGGTGGTGGAGTAGGAGTAGGAGTTCGCCGGAGGTGGTGGAGGAGAAGGTCGCCGGAGGTGGTGGAGGAGGACGAGATCGCCGGAGTAGAGGTAGAGGAGAGAAGGGGAGAGCAGAAGTGGAGGAGAAGGAAGTGGAGAAGTGAAATAAGAGAAAGGCTAGAAGGAGAAATAAGAGGAAGAAGAGAAGGTCTGTTGGGTGGGATCAAATTTCGAATCCCACCCAACAATTCTGTGGCGTACCCACCAGCCGTGCGCCACAGATTTTTTTTCAATTTTTTTTATTTTGTAGGAAAATATCTTCTGTTTGAAATAACTTTTTTTCCTTTTGGATTTTGGAGAATCTAAAGAAACCTCATAGGCCGAAGGCCAATGAGGTTGGGTTCTATTTTTTCTCTAATTTCCGTTGGTATATTAAACTTTAGATTCCGACATCGTATGCAAAAGTTATGCCCATTTTACCTTTTTTCACCTACTTTTGCATACGATGTCGAAATTCATTTTTCAAAATTTCATAAAAAAGTAGACCTTAAACTCTCCGTGCATCCATAAGGAATTTATTTTTTTGATGATTTTTAGACCTGGAACTCTCCCGTGACAAAACTAGAAAGGCGATCCGGGGGGGAGGGGAGTGTGGAGAGAAAAATTTTGGGGAGAACATTTCTGTGGCGCATGTGTATCGGTGCGCCACAGAAATTTCATATTTTGTGGTGCACCGATACACAGGCGCTACAAAATCTAACATTTCTGTGGCGCACCGATACACAGGCGCCACAGAAATGTTCTTCCCAAATTTTTTCTCTCCACACTCCCCCACAGAATCTGACATTTCTGTGGCGCACCAGATTACATGCGCCATAGAATTTGTATTTTCTGTGTATGAGCAATGATTGGGGCGGACCCCACCTAGTTTTTGTGGCGCCCCCTAGTTTTCGTGGTGGTCTATAAAAAGGGGTCTCTTCTTCTCCAAAAGTTACCACGACTTCTACACTTGCTCCACCATTGTTCAAAAGCTTAAAAGCTATCTAGCCCTCTCTCTACCCACTCAAATTACATGCCCTTCTAGGATTTCAGAGAGGTGACCTAAATCTACACTTCCATCATACCAATTTGATTTCCCCCTTGATTCATTTGAGGAACTTCTTACTCTTTAGGTTTGTTGGAACCCTAGGAGTTTGTGGTCCTTTGTGGCCTTGGTAGCCACGAAGCTATCAGAAGCCATCAGTTGAGTTGGCGTGTGTGCACCGTCCTTGAAGCATCGAGTTTTGGTGGCTCAGTGGATTTGGTGAGGACCCTCCAAGTTGTGGCGTGTGCCTCATCCTCGTTAAGGTTCTAATTGTCAATCTCAACGGCAAAATAGTGATTCGCGCCTCTCCATGTTGGTGGTAGAACATGAAGGATATACGATGTGCCATTCGACGGCTATTCGGTGTTCCACTTTGATGGCACCGCACCGTTCCAACAGGGTGTACTTTCCATTAGGAAGTGAACTTTGGGATAAATCTCCGTGTCATTGTGTTCTGCTAGTAGTCTTGTGCTCATCATATAGAATTGTTTACCTAGTTGTATAATCTATACAATCTATATTTAAGCAAAGGATAAGTTGAAAAAGAAAGTAAAATTTGTAGAATTCACCCCCCCCCCCCCGACCCACTCTCTCTAGTCAACCTCTTTTATCCTTTCAATTGTGCAACTCAATATTTGTGATCTTCATCTCCGAGAAGGCCCTTTCAAATGTTGTCGTCCCCATATGTAAAATCAGTGTCAGCTTAGTGAGGAGATAAATGTAGGAAACCCGACGTGCCTTTAAAATATGAGGAAATCTCTAAAGTCTTTAAGTCCCTATAAATGAATAATTTTAGCTCAATGTTATCTTGTGTATGCTAATTCTCATAAATCTATGTAAGACGAGTAATCTTATTCACATTGAATCTATAAAATGTGTGTCGTGAGTCAAGGAAAGAGAAGTTATGAAGCAACTTTGAAGATAACTCATTAAGTTGTGGTAATAGAGTCTATAAAAACATAGAATGTGTCCACCCCAAGGAAAGTAATCGTCATTGACCTGGTGTGTTCCCCCTTTTCTTGGTTACCCTCATTTTGTTACTATTTCATCCATCCATCCACCCATAATTTTTATTGATTGTGAACTAGAACAAAAAGTAAAAGAGAACTCAAACTAAATTAAACACTAAGGCTTAGACGAAGAACTTACAAGAGAGAATTAATGCATCGATTACTCAAGCACTAGAGGTAATTGCGGTGTGGTTATCTAGCTATGATTTATGGTTGTACCTGTGGTGGTCCCTCAAATATCGTTCGTTCCCAACTGTCATTGCTAAAGGACAACACAATTTTCCTCCTCTCATTAATGCTATTGTAGCAATTAAAAATATTAAATTCATAAGACCATACCAAAGATGTTAAAATCTATGGACAGTCGTGCTCCCCAGATAAGATGCGCTCCTCAAAATATATCAACGACTGCATGTGTGACCTAGGAAGTTTGACATATCCAACTACGACAGTGGATTGGATCTCTCTAAAAACCTTAATAATAACCTAAAGAGACAACAATTAAATAAACAACACATATAGAATAATACTAGACCATCATCATACCAGCAATTACTGAAATAATCATAAATTTAAAAGTAGGGTTCAAACCATATTACAACCCATGACTAGCCACTCACGCGAAATCTGGGCCCTTTGGCTATGCCTTGACCAGGTTCCTTGAGGAAAGGAGGTGATAGTCCATTTCTCCAGAATCAGAATTATGAATCCAACATGTTTTCATAGTGATTCGGCATGAAACTGGTCGCCTTTTGAGGGCACGTTTCTTCATACTTCACTCGGGGTCCATCCGAGTGGATTTCTAACATCCCAGTGTTTGGGAGGTTATAAGGATTAAAATATAATATGTGCATTTGCAAAGCATGCATCTAAAAATACAGGAAATTTCGGCGCGAAAGTTTAAACAAAGCAAAGTGACCAATGTTTATCTTAACATGATGAAATAGGTTTATAACACCATGCCGGCCTCCGGAATGATGCGTGGGTATTTCATCCTTGGACTACAGATCCATAGCAGTAGCTAGATGGTTGTTCTCTCCTCTTTATGCCTCATGTTTAGATCTTGTGAGCTGCCCTACATGATCAAGATCATCTTATTGTAATGCTACATGTTGTGTTTGATGGGATCCAATGAATATTGAATGCTATATCTCTTGATTATAAATCTATCATGTTATCTTCATGTGTAAGTTATTTATGAGCTTGTATTCTCTCTGTTGTTAGTAGATGCTCTGGCCAAGTAGATGCTAGTGACTCCAAGAGGGAGTATTTATGCTCAATAGTGGGTTCATGCGTCCTTTACATCTGTGCTCGAGTGACAGAAACGTGACAGATGGAGGATGTGATGTTGCCATTAGGGAGAAAACGGCGATGTTTACATTGTTTACATTACACACTTTGCTTGCTTGCAACTTAATACCCAAGGTTTGTTTGGATGATATTCTGAGGGTGGATTATTATTCATAGATGAAGTTGGATAACGGTCTATGAGTCTTGTTGTAATGCCCGCATGAATCACATAGTAATCATCATGTCATGCATCTTTCAATATCTATCAATTTCCTAGCTGTAATTTGTTCACCACACATGTTATCTATCTTTTATGGAGAGACACCACTAGTGAACTGTGGATCCCGGTCCATTTTCTCATACTGATAATACAACCACTGCAATTACTGTTTTCACACTGTTTTCACACTGCTACTACTGTTTTCACATTGTTCTCCTACTGTTTTCCACACCATACATTTAACCTCTTTGTTATCAGCAAAAACGGTGAGATTGACAACCTCACTGCTTCGTTGGGGCAATATGAATTCATTGTGTTGTGTAGGTTCCACGTTGCTGCTGAACTGGTAGTGTGCCCTATCATCTCAACTTCATCAACCTTCAGAAGTTGCTTCTTTCTCCTACTAGTCGATTCAACCTTGGTTTCTTTCTGAGGGAAAACTGTTGCTGTTCTCATCATACCTCCCTCTTGGGGTTTCCCAACGAGTGCAAGACCTACACTATCAAGCATTTTTCTGGCACCGTTGCCGGGGAGGAAGAGAATTTCTGCAAGGGGAGTCTCTCGCTTCCAATCTCTTTACTTTGTTTTGCTTAGTTTATTTTATTTTATCTTGTTTGCTTCTCTTTATCAAAAGCACAAAAAAAATCTTATTCTAGTTGTTACTTTTATTCTGTTTTCAATCTTGCTAAAGTATGTATTCCTGAAATTGAGGTTCGTTCTTTTAAGAAACAAGGAGGAGAAAGTTTGAAAGATGCTTGGTATAGAATAAGTGATGCCCATCATAGATGCACTAAAAAAGATTCCACTTTAATCCTTCTTAGGAATTTTTATGTTGGCCTTACCAGCTGGTGTAGGTATGTTTTAGACACTCTTACATGTGGTAATTTTTCTTGGATGTCTAATGAAAGAATTTCAGAAATTGAGAGAGCCACTAAAGATTTTATGCAAAAGCATTATGATCAAAATAAATTATTTACTAAGACCATGAAGGAACAATCTACTATGTTGAAAAATATTAGTCATCAACTAGAGAATTTAAATAGGGAGATTTCTGGTTTGCAAGGTAAAATTGCTCGTGCTGAAACTTGTATTTCGTCTATGTCTGAAGCACAATCTTCTTTAATCAATAGAATGACTGCTAAAACTGAAACCATTTATGAAAATCCTTTTACTTCTTCTAATGACATGCAAATTCGAATTGATGACAATGTTAGGATGTTAGCAAAATTGCATGCTAGATGGGAAAGAGAAGATGAATTAGCTAGAAAGAATAATATAGCTAATGTTTGTACTATTACCACCACTAGTAAAACTGAAGCTTCACATGCTAATAAACCTTCTACTATCAATGGTAAAGTAACTGGTGTTGGTAATGTCTCCACTTCTTCTTCTAAACATTTAAAATCGCCTAAACAACTAAAACTGTTCCTGATATAAGTGCTGAAATTTTTCTAGGTATGGGAGACAATGGTCCCATTTCTTTTGATAAGAATGATCTTGACTTTGATAATTGCAGCCTCTTTGAAGTAATTATGTTCCTACAAAATCTTGCTAATAATCCTAATGCTAATAATATTAATATGACTTTTACAAAACATATTACAAATGCTGACATGCAAATTAGAGAGGAAGAATTAAAATGTGAAGCCCTCTATCCCTAGAAAATTAGAAGATGGATGGGATCCCATCATTAAAATGAAGATGAATGATTTTGATTGTAATGCTCTATGTGATCTTGGTGCTAGTATCTCTATTATGCCTAAGAAACTTTATGATATGCTTGATTTACCACCATTGGAACCCTGTTATTTGGATATTCGTCTTGCTGATAATGTTCAAAAGAAACCATTGGGGACATTTGTTGATGTTCTTATTATGGTTAATAATAACCTTTTCCCCGTTCATTTTGTTGTTATGAATATTGAATGCAATGCTTCTTTTCCTATTGTTTTGGGAAGACCTTTTCTTAGAACCGTTGGTGTTGTTATTGATATGAAAGAGGGGAATATTAAATATCAATTATCACTCAAGAAAGGTATGGAACACTTTCCAAGGAAGAGAACAAAGTTGCCTTTTGAATCTATTATTCGAACAAGTTACAATTTGGATGCTTCTTCACTGGAAAACACTTGATTTTCTCTTCTTATGCCTAGCTAAAAGGCGTTAAAGAAAAGCACTTCTTGGGAGATAACCCATGGTTTTATTTTTTATTTTGTTTTTCTCTGTTTTATTTGATTCAATGGGTTGTATACTTCTATAGCAACTCCTTTGTACCTTTATTTTCATGTATTAGTTGTGTCAAGTACAGTTTTTAGCGAAAAGTGGAGTTGGTTTTGGATTTCTGTCGAGAGAACATATTTCTACTGTCCACCGTAAAAAATCGTATAATTCACAAAAATATCGAAATGGCCGGAAATGTTTTGTGCTTATTCCTTAGCTAATTCCAAAACTTTTTTGTTCTTAATTTTTTTTCCATTTGAGCAACTTAATTGCCCCGAAAAAATTCGTCATTACAGACTGTTCTGGTTTTGGCACATTCTTCCATTTGCTTTTTTTACTATGTCAAGCGGATTTCTTTGCTTCACGAAACATCAGTGGATGTAGCTAATGTTTAAAATTATCGCTAGCACTTGTGCCCATTCAGGACCCATGATTTTTTTTATTATTGCAGTAACCCTCTAATGCGAACTACTTTGAGTGTGGTGTGAAGGAAGTTTTCAAGGGTTAAGAGAAGAGGGTGATATAATATGATCAAGAAGAGTTCAAGGACAAATCTTGGGGATGCCCCGTGGTTCATCCCAGCAAATTTAAGAAGACTCAAGCGTCTAAGCTTGGGGATGCCCAAGGCATCCCCTTCTTCATCAACAAATTACCAGGTCACTTCTAGTGAAACTATATTTTTATTCAGTCACATCATATGAAATTTACTTGGAGCGTCTTTTATTTTTCATTTTGTTTTATTTTGTTTTGCTTCCTGAATAAATATCATTGAAACCTAGCATTCTTGTTTAGGAGAGAGACACACTCCGCGTTTTCATTTGAATCCTCGTTATGCTCGTATTCTTAGTTTTTCTTCTAGCTGCTGCAATTCTTTTAGCTCCTGTTTTTTTATGCATATCTTATTCAGAGATGTTAGTTTTAGTAGATTTATGTTAGTACTCTCTTTCTTAATTACTGTATCATTTGAAGAGTTTTTGTTAGAACATATATTGAATGGTGCTTGTTGGAAAAAGAAATTGTTGCATGTGGTAGAATTTATAACGGTGCAAAAAGAAGTTTGTATAGACTGTGGCTAGACTTTTTCATGTCATGTTAGATGTTATTTTAATTCTAAGACAAGTGGTTATTTTTGTAGAATGACTTGTCTCAAATATCTGAGAGTGTTTAATGGGCCATTTAAAGAATCATGAGTTGTTTTATCACATTGAAGCATAAATTTGTGGTGTTCTTCTTTAAATGTTTTATTTGGTTGACTTGGTGCATGCTTACACCATGTTTATGACTACAAACCAGTCACTTATAGCCTCTATGATCATTTAGTTTTTGACTTGTCATACCACTTATGCTTTTATTAATAATGTTTTTGTCGCTATTCATGATTATGGCATTATCACTGGTAGAAAAAAGGCCTTCCATACGCCCCCATCAGTCCCCAAACGTTGCGCACCGTGACTAATGAGTCTTTAGTCCCGGGTCGGGAGGAGACCCGCGACAGAAGGTCATGCGTCGCGGGTTGGGAAGCGCGTTGAGGCGCGTGGAGGGCATTAATTCCGGTTGGCCTGGCCGCCCGGGACTAATGGTCCTTTAGTCCCGGTTGGCGTGGCCACCCGGGACTAAAGATCAAACTGCTCGCCTCCCGCGCGGCGGTTTTTATTTCGCGAGTGAGGCAGAAGGGCGCCATTGCTAGAGTGCGCGTCCGAGTCTCTATTTCTTCCTCTCTTCTCTTCTCTTCCCTCTCTTCGATCTTCCTCCACCAAGCACACCATGGCTGAAGTTTGGGAGAGATACACGGGTCCCACACCATGCGGCAAGCGTCTCGACGTGTGCTACACCAACAGTTGCGAGAGTCTCCCCGGTGCTCTTGGGCATTTGACCAATCTCTATTTCTCCTCTCCCGATGAACACCGGTTCTTCGGGCTTGATCTGGAGTATACGGCGGATCAACGGGATGTTGCCGTCATCCAGATTGCGTTCAAGGAGGCCGTTTTGGTCTTCCAATGGTCAAGGTAACGCACACGTACAATCTTGCATCTTTGATTTGTTTGTTGCATCTGAAGAATACATGTGTTGCAACATATCTAACACGTATCAAATTTTTGTTGTTGCAGTAGTTCAAAGCATTCTCCGGCACTTGTTGATTTTCTTGTCAACAAGGGGTATGAATTTTGCAGCGTTGACATCACTCAAGACCGTTCGAAGTTGATGCGCTTGGGTATTGTGATACCTGAAGATCACTACATTGATCTTCAGGATCTTATCCATTTGAACGGGCCAAAGACCGGGATGGCTCGCATGGCAACTTCCTTCATCCACGAGGGCTACGAAACCATGAAGTCTGGTTTCCCCTCGAGGAATCACTTGTATTGGGAGAAGACCCCACTGGACTTGACGAACGTCAAGTATGCAGCCATAGATGCATACGTCTCCTACGAGTTGTTCCGCATCTACTCGATGGAGCCATAGATGTATGTGTTCGATATATATGCATGTAATGGGTATCTTAGTATGTAATGGATATCTTAGTATTGTGAGACTTATGTTTGTGTTATGTGTGATCGTAAGACTCTATGTTATGAATGTGATATGATTGTGTTCTATTCATGATTGTGATGTCTCTACTCGTATTTTACTTGTGATTTAATTATCACTTGTCTTTTGTTGTTCATAAAACTATTTTTGTTTCCTAGTTTTAAATGACTTGGAAAAATTTGCAAAGTGTTGCAAAGTGTAATGGATATTATTTCTATATTAATTCCTAGCTATACTATTTCTATATTATGTCAAACACACGTTTCAAAACAAGCAAAAACAAAAACACATCAAGAAAACAAACAAAAACACATCAAGAAAACAAAACAGAAAAACTACAGTTTCTATATATCTGTTCACCAAAAATTAATCTAAGGCAGGAAAACATATATCTAGTCAATACCAAACTCATCCAGTATTAAAATGAATTAGTATTATTTTTCTTAATTTTTTGATATATTATTTGTATTTTTAAGATTTTAAAATGAATTAGTATTATTTTTCTTAATTTTTTGATATATTATTTGTATTTTTAAGATTTTAAAATGAATTAGTATTATTTTTCTTAATTTTTTGATATATTATTTGTATTTTTACGATTTTAAAATGAATTAGTATTATTGTTCTTAATTTTTTGATATATTATTTGTATTTTTTAAGATTCAAAAATGAATTAGTTTTATTTTCTGAATATTTTGATATATTAATAGTATTTTTAGAAATAATACAAATTAAAAAGTTAATGTTTATTTATTTATTCAAAATTATTAATTACATCATTACTTTTGTTTATTAAAAGATTTATTTGAAATTCAAACAATAAAGAAATGTGGCATCGACCAACATGTTAATAAGATTGATATGATACTACTATCACATACATGCGTGCAAAACACTTGGATGCGGGACGGTATGAAACTCGGAAGTTAAGCGTGCTAGTGCTAGAGTAGTGGGAGGATGGGTGACCGAGCGGGAAGTTTGACCATGAGTAAGTAATTTGACTAGAGATAATTGTAGTTAGACACTAAGCAAATAATACAAATTCTGAAGAAAAAAAAGGAGTGAAAAAAGGGAGTGAAAAAAAGGGAGAGAAAAATTGGTGTGAAAAATAATTAGAAACCCAAATGAATTAAGTAAATAACGAAATAAAGTCTAGTCCCGATTCAGGTGGCCAACAGGGACTAAAGGTCCTCCGCCCCCCGGCTCCGCCACACCGCCCACGTGGCCGGGCCTTTAGTCCCGGTTCGTAATCGACGCGACTATAGGGGGGTCTTTAGTCGCGCATAGCTAGTCCCGGTTGCTCGGTCGGGACTACTGGCCCTGGCGAACCGGGACTATAGGCCTAATTTCTACCAGTGTATGCTCTCTTGATTTGTCGCTCCCAGAGCCTCCACCTGTACTGAGTATGAGCTCTACTCGTGCATCCAACTCCCAAAAACCAAATTATGCCAAATGTGTACACCATACCTATCTACATGTGGTATTTAACCGCCACTCCGAAGTAAATTGCTCATGTGTTACCTTTAAAACTTTCAAAATTACTCCTATTTTGTGCTCCTGTTTTAGCTCATGAGGACGTGAATAGAGAATCTTTATCACACTTGTTGATTGGAGTTCACACTCTGGACTAGTGGCTTCATCCGCTTATCCAATTGATAGAAGAGCTGGCAGCGGGGTGCCCAACCCCAAACTTAATACAACAAATTCTCTTCATTATTTTTGCCACTAATTTATCAGTCAAAGCATAATTGTGCAAACAAAAGAGAAATAGGGATGACCTTCTACCCAGATGCGTCCTTATATGAGATCCGCTCTTGTGAAGTCTAGTTGGCTTGTGACGTACTGTATTTTATGTTTACCATTCGTTGACATAAGCATACACACATCTCTAAAAAAATGTTTTTAATACCTTTGTTTAATAAAATAAAAATCTATAGCACATGAGTGATCCCTGCTTCCCTCAGCGAAGGGCGTTTCTTTTACTTTTATGTTGAGTCTCCATCTTCTAACTTTATGCACATTTGAGAGAGCATAATTGTCATTTTGAGTTAAATGTGCATTTGTCCCAAAAATATCATTGATTGATTCATACCTTATTATTACTTTCTCTCAAATTATTTGTTCTAGTCATCCTCTTAAAATTTGAAGGTGTCCTGGCATTTATGTTTTGCCCCACTCTTAAGGACAAGCAAAATATCACTTTGCCATGTTTTCTTGATGCTAGAAACAAACATATAACTTTTAAATGCATTAATATTCATGATCTTCTATTGTGTTACTTTTTCATGACGCAAAGTGATTACTATGTTTCATTGTTAAAATTATATCTATCACGCTTGTGTTTAAACTAATATCTTCTTGATGCTAGAAACAAACGTATAACTTTCAAATGCATTATTATTCATGTTCTTCTATTGTGTTACTTTTTCATGACGCAAAGTGATTACTACGTTTCATTGTTAAAATTATATCTATCACGCTTGTGTTTAAAGTACTATGATCTCAGCTTACATATGCTTCTACAATTATGATGATTAAGTTTATGTTGGTAGCATGTCACCTCAGAAATTATTTGTTTTATCGTTTACCTACTCGAGGACGAGTAGGAACTAAGCTTGCGGATGTTGATACGTCATAAACGTATTTATAATTTCTGATGTTCCATGGTGTCCTCATGTTATTTGCTACATGTTTTTATACACTTTATATCATTTTTTATCGATTTTCTGGGACTAATCTATTGACAAGATGCCACAGAGCCAGTTCCTGTTTTCTGCTGTTTTTAGTTTCAGAAAAGTTGTTCTAGAAATATTCTCGGAATTGGAAAATTCGAAACCCAGAAGTCTTAGAATTCCTGAAGGTTTCACGGAGTCCCAAAGAGACCCGGAGGGGGGCCACAAGGGGGCCACACCATAGGGCGGCGCACCCCCTGGCCGCGCCATGGGGTGGTGTGGGCCCCTCGGGCGCCCACCGCCATCGCCTTTTCGCCTATTTATCCCCCCCCCCCCCCCCGAGGCGTAAACCCTAAATATATCCCACTTTTCCACGAAAAACACCTGAGGCCGCTGCCATCGTCAACCCGAGTTCGGGAGGGTTCTGGAGTTCTCCCTAGCACCCTGTCGGGAGAGGAAATCATCACGGGAGGGCTCTACACCACCATGACCGCCTCCGGAATGATGCGTCAGTAGTTCATCCTTGGACTACGGGTCCATAGCAGTAGCTAGATGGTTGTTCTCTCCTCTTTATGGCATGTTTAGATCTCGTGAGATGCCCTACATGATCGAGATCATCTTATTGCAATGCTACATGTTGTGTTTGCTGGGATCCGATAAATATTGAATGCTATGTCTCTTGATTATCAATCTATCATGTTATCTTCATGTGTATGTTATTTATGATCTTGTGTGCCCTCCGCTGTTAGTAGATGCTCTGGCCAAGTAGATGCTAGTGACTCCAAGAGGAAGTATTTATGCTCGATAGTGGGTTCATGCCTCCTTTTCATTTGTGCTCGAGTGACAGAAACGTGTTGGATGGGGGTCTATGTATTTTGTTGTAATGCCCGCATGAATCACATAGTAATCATCATTTCATGCATGTTTCAATATCTATCAATTGCGCAGCTGTAATTTGTTCACCACACATGTTATCTATCTTTTATGGAGAGACACCACTAGTGAATTGTGGACCCCGGTCCTCTCATAATGATAATACAAGCACTGCAATTACTATTTACACACTGTTTCCACTGTTTTCACACTGCTACTACTGTTTTCACATTGTTCTCCTACTGTTTTTCACACCATAAATTTAACCTCTTTTTTATCAGCAAAACCGGTTAGATTGACAAGCTCACTGCTTCGTTGGGGCAAAGTGAATTGATTGTGTTGTGTAGGTTCCACGTTGCTACTGAACCGGTAGTGCGCCCTACCATCTCAACGGCATCAACCTTCAGAAGTTGCCTCTTTCTCCTACTGGTCGATTCAACCTTGGTTTCTTTCTAAGGGAAAACTGCTGCTATGCTCATCATACCTTCCTCTTAGGGTTTCCAACGAGTGCAAGACCTGCACCATCACTTACCTACGAGAGGATGAGCAGGATTAAGCTTGGGAATGTTGATACGTCTCAAACGTATCTATAATTTTGGATGCTCCATGCTTGTTTTCTACATTTTTTCCAATGTTTTCTAACACTTATTGGGCTTACTTATTAACAAGATGCCCAGTGCTAGTTTTTGTGTGTTTTGTCTTTGAATTGCAAAAAAGGTCAAAAACTGAAAGTGCTCGGAATTGACTAAAATTTACGAGGATTTTTTATTCACCGAAAGACCCCGGAAGCCTGAAGGACACCCGGAGGGGAGCCACAGGGCCCCTAGGGGGGTGCCAGCCGCGGCCCCCTTTCCTAGTCCTAGCCCGCGCCTGGACGGCTCCTAGAGTCCTCGGCACCGCCTCACGTTTCCCCTATGCCCATAAATTCGTCTTGACTTAATTCGGAGCCATACTGGAGGATTTTTCAAGAAACGCATGCAAGCTCCACGGCCATCCAAAACCCTATTTCGGGGGACACAAGTCTCTGTTCTGGCACTCTGTTGGGACGGGGAAATCCCCCTAGAGACATCTTCATCGACGTTGCTTCCTCCCACGATGATGCGGGAGTCGTCCCTCTACGGGGCTGAGGGCTCGTGCTAGTAGCTATATGATTATCTCTCTCTTGCATGATGTGATCTTGATTATGATCGTGAACCATGTTTATATAGTTGAATTCATGATGTTTCCCCTTCATTATGTAATGGCTACGATGTTCTTTGTTGGATTGAATTATGGAAGCATGGGGTTTCTTGATATTTGTGTTGAGTATAATCTTCGTAGTGCCAAGGTGACAATGTGGGTGCCATGTTTGTATTAGAAAGAGACTATGTAAGAGATAGGCTGTGGTGTTTATTAGTACAATCTTTGGATGCTCAAAGTGACAGAGTTGGGATGTCCATTGACGGGAACATGAACTTTAAGGTGTGCTTGTGTAGCCCTACGCGGTTCTCATCTTATTTGATCTATCTTGCGTAATGTTAGAGTAATTACCATTTGTTAAATTATGTTAATATTGTTGAGAGTTGGCACTAGTGAAATTATGATCCCTAGGCCTTGTTTTCCACCATTTCTATATTGTTTTCTTTCAGTTTTACCACTTGTTTGCTTGCAGCCATTTATATTACAGATTTACCTTGTTTTACCGCCCATATTACCCATAATTTATCATCTCTTCGCCGAACTAGTGCACTTATACAACTTACAATTGTATTGGGTGTGTTGGGGACACAAGAGACTTCTTGTAACTTAATTGCAGAGTTGCTTGAGAGGGATACATTTAGCCTATACCTCCATGAGTTCGATAAACCTTGGGTTACTCACTTGAGAGAAATTTGATGCTGTCCTATAAACCTCTGCGCTTTGAGGCCCAACATAGTCTGCAAGAGTAGTAACGTGTAGTAGACATCAAGATTTCTCTAATAGAATTAGAACTTCTTCTCAATTAGGCCGAGGTGTTCCTCTCCCGATTAGACCTAACTTCTAATTGCTATCTCTCTCTCTCTCTCTCCCTCTCTCTCTCTCTCTCTCATGTGTTGAGAACTCCACCTTCATATACATCTGCAACGCTAAGTATTGTACGGCGAAGCGCTGCAGAATTTGCCTCGACGTATGTGTGCATACTCTCAGAGGGGTAACACGTGAGACCCTCACTCTACTAGAGCACGGTGCTGGATACGGGGAGTCGGCAACATCCTCACTCACAGGCTTGTGCGTGAGGATCTTCTACAGATTTCATCGACACCTCTTTCGCTATTATAGTGTCTGGTACACGACCTCGGAAACTAGACCTTGGAATTTATATTCACTTGTATCTGCATAGTAAGATCTTGGTTGTTGCGTCGCAAGTTTGGCAAAAAAATTAAATCCCCGTTGGCAACCTAGCAGAAACGACTACCCCTGCTCGTTGCTTGTCTTCTGGGTGATGCAACTTGTCTCGAGTTTCGTGGACACACAAGTGTGTGTGTTCGTTTGGGGGTATAGCATAATGTTTTCATCAAGTCGGTGTCGTAAGGGTTTGTTCGCAACAAATATTTGTAAGGGGTTTCAAAATAAATTATATTTTAGGATCACTTTAATATTGCTTTAATATTTTAATTTCAAGAATTTTTAGTTGGTGTCGCCTCTTGATGTTAGAAATCGCTACCACCGTTCATGACTTGTCGCCTACGTGATGTTGCATGTCTTTGGTCTCGTAGCGACAGAGGTGTGTATAAGTGCGGGTTTTTAGCATGATTTTTTTCCGTAAGGTCAGGGTTGTAAATGGTCTATTGGTGAAAAAAAAAGGTTCTAAAGGGTTTCAAAATAACAAAAACGACATTGTGATAGTGCGTGCGCGGGCACCATCCCATCAAATGAAGCCCACACAATTCGGAAAATTTGATCACTCGTCGAAAATGAGAGAATGTCACTATTATAGCACATAAATAGTTGGGAAACCGATGTGGAGCCAAAAATCGAGTACCAAAAGTCAAATCTCCAGAAATATGACGAATATTGTTTTGAAATTCCACTAGAAATCAATGTTCTACAACGAAAGAAACCTAAATAGGTTTATACAAAGTGAAACGATGATTTGACTAGGGTGCTCACGCAACAACCCCTCAATTTTTTTTAATAATTGTGTTCGTCTGATCATGTTGAAAAAGCTCTTATCCTAATTGTGATGTTTCTTGATCATTGTTTTCGGTTGATCAAGTTGAAAAATGCCTCGTCAAGATTTCGCAATCACGTATCTCATTATGTTTGTGGATGTTAGACTTGATTTAGCAGATGTTTTGCCTGACGATCCTGATTTAAAAGACATGTTTTTATATCTTAAGACTTAAGAGACGTGGGTGCACGTTGCAACACTTTGATAATAGTACTACAACCAAACATGACTGCTGTTACACTGGTTTAATTCCATCTGACAAAAGAATCGACGACGACAAGCACCTCCCGTAAACGGTACAGTACAGTACAGTAAAGTAAAACACCACAAAGATATACTCCCTCCGTTCAACAATAGATGACTTCCCTTTCTCTATATATGGATGTATCTAGACATGTTTTAGTTTTAGATACATTCATATATAGACAAATGCAAGTCATCTATTGTTGAACAGAGGGAGTACAACGTATCCTTTTTAGCATTGCCACTGAAGCTTGAGCCGGGATTTTGGATTTTTATTGCTGGACCCGGTCCCTCGCTGCTAAACTTTTGGCGTGTCACGATCACCTGTAGCTGCGGTAGAGCGGGGTGTACATGCAGCTCTCCGCGTACTTGACCAGGTCGTCCGGCCGCGGCAGCCTGCTGGCCAAGCCGAGGTCGTAGGCCTTGGCGGCCACCTTGGCGGCGATGTTGGCTGAGATCTTGCGGATGTTGGTGAAGGGCGGGAAGATGAGGCCCTTGTCGAAGTTCTCCTGGCTCACCTGCTCCGCCAGCGCCTCAGCTGCATCCAAACCAATTGCCATCGTCAGTCAGCATATCGTCATCGAAGTCTAATCGAGTCACCGCGCAAAAGCGAGTCCAGGGAACTTACAGGCGGCGAGGAGCATGTCGTCGTGGACGCGGATGGCGCCGGAGATGACGACGCCGAGGCCGAACCCGGGGAACACGTAGGCGTTGTTCGACTGCCCGGGCACGTACGTCTTGCCCTCGTACTCCACGGGGTCGAAGGGGCTCCCACTCGCGAACACCGCGGTACCCTTGGTCCAAGTGTAGGCTTCTTCGGCCGTGCATTCCGAGTGCGATGTCGGGTTCGATAGCGAGAAGATGACAGGTTTCTGCATTTATTTATTTATTTCAAATTTCCATTCAGAATTTCACCAAGAAACCCAAGAGAAAACCGCAAGCTACATGAGAAGTTTATGGCATAAGCAAGTCTGTACCTCGTTGAAGGAGGCCATGGCCTCAACCACTTCCTGGGTGAAGGTCTTCCCAACGCCAGAGGTTCCAATCAGCACGGTGGGCTTGATGGACTGGACGGCCTCCAGCAGGGTCTTGAGGGGTTCATGCTCATGAGCGAATGGCTTCTTGAAGTGCTGGAGAGACTCTTTTCTCGACTCTACAAGCAGTCCCTGCAGCACATGACACAACACACTACGTGTCAGAGAAAATTCTGTGGTAATTGCAATGTTTGATCTTGCTGCAATTCATGAGATCATCAACGAACCTTAGAGTCCACCAGCCAGATCTTCTTGCGGCAGTCGTCAAGCGGGAGATCCGTCTGTAAAAACAACCCATCGATAAGGTTTTGGCACGAGCAACGTGAATGATATAATACACCATGGAATGATCCATAAAAAATGGGCATAGAGCTGCTGTATTTACATGTTTTGACATCTCAAGAGCAATGAGTTCTGCAATGCCAGTGCCAGCCTCTCCAGCACCAAGGAAGAGGTAAGTCTGATCTGCAAGGCCGCCACCGATCACCTTCAGCGCTGCCAACAGGCCCGCGAGGACAACTGATGCTGTGCCCTGCAATTCCACCATTTCCGTTCAGTAACTCTTCAGATAACGACACTAATAACCAAATGTGTCACCTGACCTTGCAGTGCCTTTCAAGGAACAATATGTGCATCAATCAAATACCTGGATATCGTCATTGAAGACGAGATGGCTCTTGCTGTACTTCGCGAGCAAGTCGAAGGCGTTGTGGTTGGCAAAGTCCTCGAACTGGACGAGCACTTTCTCGCCGTAATTTTGCTTGACGGCAGTCATGAACTCCTCCTGAAGCTCATGGTATTCCTGGCAACCACGAAACAAACACAAACTTTAGCATCGGTGCAACTATTCAAGAGAGCCTGACATTTCACCAGCTGAAGAGTTGGGCTATACCTCGCCAGTAGCACGGCGTTGCCTGAGTCCGATGTAGTACTCGTCGTCGAGCAATGTCTGATTGTTCGTGCCGACATCAATTGTGATCGGCAGGCACTGAAGCACAAAAGGACAAAAGGTCAGTCGGCAGAACAGCCTCACTGATTTGAGACAAAGAAAAACATTCAGGGCAACACGTACAGCTGATGGACGGACTCCTCCGAGGGCGGTATACAGGGACAGTTTGCCAACAGGAATCCCCATTCCCTGCACATAGACATTCAGAACATGCATGAGCACTTGAAGTGTGTTTCAAGTAAACAAAGCAGCAAAATCAAGTAATCAACATGGGGAATGCGTTGATCATCTGTTATACCTGACAACCCAGATCTCCGAGCCCCAAAATGCGCTCGCCGTCGGTGACGACGATGACCTGGATGCTCCTCTCAGGCCAGTTCTTGAGCACCTCAAGGACCTTACCCCTGAAAACACATATATACACATAATGGTCAGTCCTGAACATTTCTCGTCAGAAATGCAAAAAATACCCGAGAGGAGGAAGGTGAACACGGCGACGCACTTGTCCTTGAGGCTGATGTAGAGCCCCTGCGGGCGGCGGTAGATGCTTCCGTACTTCTGGCAGGCCTCTCCGACGACGGGGGTGTAGACGACGGGGAGGAGCTCCTCGACGTTGTCGATGAGGAGCTTGTAGAAGAGCCTCTCGTTCCGCTCCTGCAGGTCCATCATGGCGATGTAGCGCTGCAGCGGCACGGTGTACTGGCGCAGGTTGTGCATGATCTTCTTCTCCTGGTGCTCCTGCGAGACGATCGCCGGCGGGAGCAGGCCCCGCAGGTAGTGCGCGTCCCGCTCCGCCTCCGAGAAGGCCAGCCCCTTGTTGTGCCGCGGATCCCTCAGCAGCGAGTGCCCGCTGTTGCGCACAAGGGAGAAACAAATGTTAGCAATGCGTTGGTAGAACAGCAAATGCAGATTTCGTGGACAGAAAAACTCTGTTCCCTGACATTCTTCGGAACAAAACGCCGCATGTTAAACTGAAAATGAACCAATTTTCTCATCATCATGACTTAACGTTTGAGTATTCTTGGTGTTCAGTTTTTTGCTGAAATTGTTGGTGTCAAGGCTGTAATAAGCGAGACGGAAATCCTCTGCTCCGCCGTTTCAGTATTCACGGCAACTAATAACGCTGACGAACAGAGCAAATTGAAGGAGAACTTTCAACGCATTGGTAAAAACGCATTAACGAGTGATTAGGAAGAAAAGTAAACTTTATAAGTATTCTGTATCTAAAACGGGCGCACTAGTAGTAATAATGTTTGCCGAATACAGCCTAGGTGATGAGACCAGAATCGAAATCGTATGATGATGTCTCTCAGTATGAATGAATACAGACCACGGAAACGCGAGCAGAGCTAGCTCCTCCGAAATTTTTCAATGAGATGAAACACTTGGTTTTGGCAGGGGGGGAACTTTACTTTGATCGCAAGATAGAAGGAAGGAAACGAAGGAGCGCCTGCAGCCGCCCAATACTGTATGTACTGTATTATTACCTTGCGACGGAGAATGACCATGGCGTGACGAGCTGCTCCTCGCTGGCCCTGTCCTCGCCGTAGACGTCCTCGACACCGCCGCCCGCCATCTCTCTCTCGCTCAAACTAGCTCCGATCTCAGATGGGAGAAGAAGAAACACGTAACGGTGGAACTATTGATTTGCCTCCTTTTTAATCTCCTGGAATGCCGGTGGCGTGTGATGACAGGAGCGGGGAGCAGCGGTCCCGATTTATAGAGGCGATCCCGATGGGCGCGGGAGCGGGGGCTGGGCCACCAGGCAGAGAGTGGGCACGTCGTGTGAAAGGGAGGAAAGGTCGGGGGCACGCACGCGGATGGCGACCGGTGTGAGAGAGAGGAGGCTTCCTTGCTTGCTATTCCTGGGTTCGTTCGTTCCCATGACAAGTGACAAGTAGGGAGTAGTAGAAATTTAACAAACTTTCTTTAGGGAAGGGAAGATGAGAACGGAAGACGGGGAGAAGGGTAGTAGCAGCCTCCACTCGGCTGCGGATTGGGGAAGGTGGTCTTCGCGGGGCGCTGTGAATAGTATTTCTGGTCACTGTTTTCGCGTCCGGTTTTGTTTTGTTTGACGCACACGCGCCCCGCGTCATTTTCCGTGTGCGATGGAAGGACGAGTGCTCCGCGCCGACGAGGTAGCAGGATAACGAGACAAGTCACAAGTGGTGGTACACAACCCACCGGACATGACTCATGAGCATGCGTTTACGTGCAGGAGTCGACCGATGGGAGCCGACAACGAATGCCAAGGCGATGTACAATACGAGCATGCATGAACGGAAGGCAGCTGCATGGTTCTGAACGCATAGTTTCAAATATATAAAAATCCGAATAAAAACATTCAGCTAATGCCGTCTTCTGTATAATTTTTTTTTATCTATGCAAGCCAATGCGCACGTTCTAGTATCTCAGTTAGCAGCCCCGTACCTTCCCTCCCGCTTTCGACAAAGGAATCCATCCCACATCCCGTAGCAGTAGGTGACACGGGTACAGCTCAGCTACACGCACGACACATGCTTGGGCGCGCGTGGCCGACACCAAGCGTCAAGCACGACAGGGTCAACGATCTTTCCTCCCGTTGTGAAAATAAAAGCGCATGCTCGTTAAGTCAATTTCGCGATCTTTCAAAGCCTGGCCGCCCACTTGTCAACCCCACACGACCCGTTAGGACGGTTTCTCAGTTTCTCACCTCGCCTCCGATCTGTCAAAAGGGAATGGATCTGCGTGACTTCACCAAACTCCGCTTTTTTCTTGCGTAGGGAACTCTCACCGAGATCTTTGCTGCTCCGACCATGGATGCATGCACAAAATCACTACGAGAACATGCTTGCACCATGTCTAGCCTTTTTCTTTTTTTCTTCAGAGGTCGGTTTGTGGAGAACATGTGCGATCAATTAACGTTTTCTCAATCGAGAGTGCAGAGGGGGACAGCGTGCTCTGGAAAGTAAGAGAAGCCCTGAATGTGTAGTAGTGAGAAAAGAGAATATTGGTTGGGGGAAAAGCCGGAAGATTGGAAGAGAAAAAGGTAAAGCGTAGAGCAGCTTGACCGCGTGGAGGTGCGGTTTGGTCTGGTTCGCGGCGCCGCGGACTGACCGGTAGCAGGTAGTTCCACCAGACACTGGCATGGCATGCGATGCTGACCGTCTTACCACCAAGATTCGGCCGCTACCAGCCGCTGATCTGTCTGATGAACGATTATCTCTCCGCTGACCTGACGTGGGAGGAACAAGGTCCCCACGTGGCAGTCACAAGTGTGTAAGCGTACGCTTGGTGCGACCGAGTATGAATGGGATTGGACCCGAGAGGACGGGTTTCAACAACCCTACTCAGCCCATCCCCTTCCTTCCTCTGGTTCCTTACAACTTCAGTAGTTGAGAGTCTCCCGAGAGCCACCGGGCTGATCCCGAGTCTCTCTCGGCGGCGTTGCCGGCCGGAGATGGCGGAGGAGAAGCGCCGGAGATCCCCCTGTTAATAGTAAGGTTAGGAGTTGTAGTTGCTTTTTCGTTGTGCTGTTGTGGAGTAGAGCTCTGGTTCTCTCCGACCAGATCCAGAGTGTGCCATGTCTGGTCTCTCTCGAGCGATTCCTCAGGTGGCAGGAGGGATTCGTCCTGGAGGTGCTAGGCGTTGAGATCTCCGTAAATAAGGTCGAGAGGAGTTTTTCTGCTTGCGTGTTCCTGTGCTGCGCCGGGCAGAGGAAGCAGAATCTCCCGGACTTGCTTCCATGGCGGAAGGAGGTGGCTGAGGATGAGGTTGCCAGCTCTTGTTTGAGGCATAGGTCTGTGATTCGAGGTTGCTGCAATCTATTTGGCATGTCTCCTCCATTCCGTGGCAGGCTCTGGAGTGACGGCGGCTTGGTTTTCGAGATGCGGCGGCGGAGGATCTTGGCTTGCTGGATGCTGGTGGTCGCTGGTTCTGCCTTCAGCTCGCTGGTCACCAAGGAGGTGGAGGTGAGTGGCAGGGGCGATGTGATTGCTTCCGTGCGGCAGGTCTGGAGTGAAGAAGCCCTCTACTGTTCGAGCATATCTGACCCGATCGATGAAGATCGGCAGGAATTGCTGGTGAGCTCCAGCACAAAATCAACCTCGATTGCGAGGCCCCTATTGGAGTCAGCTGATGCTGCAGGTTACGTTGACGCCGAAGCAAGTGGCAGTGTCCCCGCGGAGGTGCTCGGCGATGGCAAGTTTGACGCCATGATTTTCCTGCTCGACGAAGGGGATAGAGATGGCCGCTGTTGTAATTTCATCTTTCGGCAAGGCCTTATCTGCTATCTCGAAGGACCTATGTTTTATTTCAAAGTTTATGAGGTCCTTCGCATTTTACTTGTACACCCCCTGGATGTAATGAATTGAGGCTTCTGCCCCTGCGGGGGCCCTCCTTGTTCAAAAAAAAATGAATGGGATTGGACCTTGGGCCATTGCCGCTTGCAGCTAAAACCTGTCCGAGATGCGCCTTAAAAAGGACAGATCAAATCCTCACAAGTACAGATTTCTAGAACCTATTAATTCACGTGGTATTATGACCAATTTTTAGGAGGGTTTAGGACTTGTTTCCTACATTATCATTGTTTCAACGTGTAGATACATCCATTTTAACTAATTTCAACAACAATTATTTTGAGACGGAGAGAGTATATGGGTATTTTCATCTCAAGGGGATTGGGGATGGGAGAGGATTTGCTAACATTTTTGTTTATATCTTATCCAGACAAATCTTCCAAAATACTCTTCCACCACAACACACTAACATGGGGTAGAGTTCTTAATATAAACAAAATTAAGGTCGTTGGTGTGTGTTTTTTAGGAATTGTCCCCTCCAAAACCGAAGTAGTAAACAAATTATTCGGCATTTTTTGGATCCGGGATAATCACCTAAAATACTCTCCAAATGACTTAGAAGTAAACACGGTCTTAGTTAAATTGAATACCGGATTGAGATATCATGTCATATTAAAATCCTACGTGAATAGAAACACGTGAATATGCACAATGGCTTTAGGTGCAAGGCGCGGGTGGAATACGGTCGCCAACGAACAAGATATGACATTTGGGAGACCCACCCCATACGAGGGGATCCTTGAGGAGGAGGATGGATTTCTATGTTAGTATGGAGTAGCGATAGTGGGAAATAAGATGAGCCGGAGACGCTACAGCCTACTTACATAAGGGGCATATAATAGTTGGTCTAGTTGTGACACTGCAATTGGTCAAAGGTTCAAAACGGATTATAAATGCAATCCAAGGAAAAAAATTGTACAAGGGGGTTTCCAAGTGTTCCAAACTAGTGAAGTCATGGTGGAAGTAGTTGCTCCAATGCATTGTAACTTGTAGGCAGAGGAAGCAGACCCATTGGAGGAGAATCGTCCCAAATGGTTATTCACTAAAATCGGAAACATACTACTTTTATACAAAAATCCGTGAACTAGGTATAGTTGCTCGATCAAGAGGCCATTAGTATATTCAATTTGTTACACCCATGCCGAGCTATGTAGAATTTCGCAATAGACTTGGGAGAACATCCATCAAGACAAACTAAGTGCCAAAATTCAGTTGTGTCCATATTGAGAACAGTTTTTTCGGTTGCAAACCTTGAAGAGTCATGTTATATCTTCCTTGGTATAGGGGTTTCCGAGTCCCATACAAAACTTGTTTGGGACAGTCCAAGCGTGCCAAGGACACCGAAGACTCAATTCCCTTGCAAGTCTCCACAGGTGAAGGATTCCAAGACCACCGAGCAACCTAGGAGGACATATTGCCTTACAGTTCACTTAGCACCCTCTAGAGATCGAGGAGGCACTCGAAAACACGGCGCCCTTGGTGAACTGCCATCGTCAGGTGCTTATCGAACCAAGTGGAAGTTTTTGCGACAATTTTATCTTCAAGGAGTTGCAAGTCAACCGGCAAAGTAAATAAACCGGAAGAGGCAGCCCCATGTAGCGTATAAGTAAGCTTTCTCTGAAGGTAGGAAAGTGGGCAGAGCAACATGTCAATGTCTATACCAGAACATCGGATGGGAACAACACAAATTTTTGGGAAGTTTTTGGTGAGACTCGTGACTTCGCTAAAACTACTAAGGACGGAGGCAAGGGTGTCAGCATTTCCTTTATAGGCTTTAGAGAAATAACAACAACATCATTGTTCACGAGGTAAGAAGGGTAGCCCGGTGGACATGTCTCAACAACCCTAGACCGATGACGGTTTGAGGAGCTACTGCAGGGGGTTGGTAGCAATGTTGAAGAGTAGGGGAAAACTAGCACCCTACCAGAGGCCACGACCATGATGAATGGGTTGGCCAGGTACTACATTGAACTAGATCCTAGAAGATGCCGACGAAGAAGGAAGTGATGGTGTTGTAGTTCACTGTTGATGGCCACTCTTTGTTTAGGAAAGGTCCAATGGGTGTACGAGGGCTCGGCCTAGGACCTTGTCGTCACTTCCAGCCATAGGAGCAGGCACTCATATTTTTTTATGTGCAGAACAGCTACGCAAAGACAAGTAGGTGAGATAGTTCTTATTCTACCGCGATAGGAGCCAACAGTGATGTTGTGTCGTCTACTGAGGCGCGGGAAGGCGGGAAGGTGGAATCCAGATAACCAGCAAATGGAACCTAGACACATGCAGGTGGACTCGAGCGGGGAATGTATATATTTTGAGGGTTTTGTAAGAATGTTTAAGAGAATTCAAATATGAGAGATATCTTTTATAAAAAAGGATTACACCTTCTACATATTTTCTTTTTATAACAGGCAATATAATATGCATGGACCTATTTTCAATTTAAGTGACCAAAGTAGCATACTCTAAGCTAAATGACTAAATATCACTGTCTCAACCAGTTTAGGGAATCTGGTTGTGTTTTACTCGTCAATAAGGTATATCCAAAATACTCATATTCAACATAAATCTCCAATGCATTCTTACTTATACGCAGTGGAAACAGAGTATGTTCCATTGGAGGAGAAGTGTCATGAGATATCAAATGGTTGCTCACTAAAATCAGAAACATATTACTTTTATGAAAGAAAAGCCATGAACTAGGGATATTTGCTCGATCAAGAGGCTATTAGAATAGTCAATTTGTTCCACACATGACGCGTTGTGCAGAACTTCGCAATAGACTTGGGAGAACATCCATCAAGACAAACTAAGTGCCAAAATTCAGTCGTGTCCACATTGCCAACAATTTTTTTCAGTTGCAACCTCGAAGAGGCACTCTATATCTTCCTTGGTATAGGGGTTTCCGAGACCCATACAAAACTTGTTTGGGACGGTCCAAGCGTGCCAAGGATACCGAAGACTCAATTCCCTTGCAAGTATCTACAGGTGAAGGATGCCAACACCACCAAGAAACCTAGGACACATTGTCTTCCATTTCACTTTTCTTCCCTCTAGAGATCGATGAGGCACCCTACAACTTAAAGTATCACTCTGACTTCTCGATGCCTTGGAGGCTTCGAGGGAAACAACGAAAGACGTGATGTGGTATGTTGCGTGAAGCGCGGAGATAGATTTGATCCAAGTATATCGAACTGCCATCGTAAGGTGCTTATCGAACCTAGTGGAAATGTGTGCGACAATTTTGTCTTCCAAGGAGTTGTAAGTCAACCAGAAGAGTAAATAAACTGGAAGATGCAACCCCAAGTAGCGTATAAGGAAGCTTTCTCTGAAGGTAGCAAAGCGGGCAGAGGAACATGTCAATATCTATACCAGAACAAAATATGGGAACACCATAATTTTTTGGCAAGTTTTTGGGTGAGACCCGTGACTTCGCTAAAACTATCGAGGATGGAGGCATGGGTGTCAACATTTCCTTCATAGGCTTTAGAGAAATGACAAAAACATAATTGTACATCGAGGTAAGAAGGGAAGCCTAGTGGACATGTCTCACCAACCCTAGATTGATGATGGTTTGAGGAGCTACGGGTCGATAGCAATGTTGAAGAGTAGGGGAAAACAAGCCCTCTGCCAGAGGCCACGACCATGACGAATGGGTTCACCAGGTACTCCATTGAACTATATCCTAGAAGATGTCGACGAAGAAGAAATTGATGGTGTTGTAGTTCACTGCTGATGGCCACTCTTTGTTCTAGGGAAGGTCCGATGGGTGTACGAGGGCTCGGCCTATGACCTTGTCATCGATTCTTGCCATGTCCTTATTTACCAAAATCTATATGTCATCGTTCAGTGCACGAAGGAACTCATATTTTGTTATGTGCAGAACCTCTACGCAAAGACAAGGAGGTGACATAGTTCTTCTTCTACCGCGATAGGAGCCAGCAGTGATGTTGTGTCGTCTACTGAGGCGCGGGAAGCCAATAAGGTGGAATTCAGATAACCAGAAAATGAAACCTGGACACATGCAGGTGGACTCGAGCGAGGAATGTAGATATTTTGAGGGTTTTGTAAGGATGTTTATGAGAATTGAAAGATGGGAGAGAGATCTTTTATAAAATAAAGGGATTACATGCTACATATGATTTTATCTATAATGGGCAATATTATGCATGGACATATTTTCAAGTTAAGTGACCAAAGTAGCATTTTCTAAGCTAAATGACTAAACAACACTGTCTCAACCATTTTAGGGAACCTGATTGTGTTTTACTTGTCAATAAGGTATATCCAAACTACTCATATTCAACATAAATCAAGTATCATTGCAACAGAATACAAAAAACCATTAAAAAGAGACATTAAAACCCCCATGCGCACAACTTACAAATTAAGACACCTGTAAACACTCCTTACCACCTAAATAATTAAAAGAAATCTCACTCAACTCCCTAACCGTTATATTTGCATCGCGATTTGTGTGATCCATGATTTGCAAGTGGGTTGTAACTTTGAATTATTTCAGTTGCACATGGTGTGCAACTCTCTACCCATTACATTTACGTTACTACTAGTGCGATATGTAAGTTGCAAGTGAGTTACAACCGAGATTCTGATTTGCAAGTTCAACTACACATGAGTTGTAAGTGGGTTGCAATTATTTTTTAAAATCTAAGTAGTATCCAGTGGCAGAGCAACGTTGAAGCCAAACCGGGTCGTGGCCCGACCAGCCCAGCCCAAAACACTAAGGAATAGGTGGAAATTTGGGCCTGAAGCCCAGTATTCTTGCTGCAGCTCTGTTGGTGCTCATTTACCGTCTGAGATTTAATTAAATCTAAGTTGACTAAGATCTATACGTGCTCAAACAAAAGAGTTCTACTGATTGAAAACCTCTACAAAATACATAGAAAATATTATGAATCAAAGAAAACAAAGGCAAAGTGCGGTACGTACACACACTATTCAACAAGAATCCAGAATCATCGCAAACCACTGTGAAAATTACTGTCAGAAAATGACGCTTAAACACACCCGAGTAGACAACATACAGAAAACTCCTTTGTGACATGATAAATCTCCAAATTACTTACCGCCGACCGTCAACACCAGAATCATCTGGGCGGCGTGCGCTTGCCCCTTGTGGCACGTCGTCTTCCTCGTGCTTGGCGGCGCCGTCAAGTCCCATTTTCAAGCTCAGTTAGGCAGAAACAAATGGCGGAGATGGAGCTCCTGAGCACGGGAGAATAAATCGAGAGATCTAGGAAGAGAAGCTGTGCGAATGGAAACGTAAAGAGAGGGCTCAGCGCTAAGTAGCACCCGGCCGGGGACGAAGGCCAATTGGTTTCGCGATCGTTTTCTCCGTGATAATTTTGGTGCGTGCCTGTTCCTTTCGCCCTCAATCGCCTTGTTGCTTGGCGGGTGGAGTATGCGGTTCTTAGTACTGCTGGGACTAATTGGCGGATGCAGATGATCAATGCAGCCTTAAACAGGGGACCAAGATGGTTATACCAGCAATTGAATTGAATTAAAATTGATTGCTGACTGAACCTGGGCCGCACGAAGATTGTATGCGTTTCCCTCACGCCTACGCTCTCTGGTGGCCGTGGTTTCGTGAGCTTGACGTGCAGCCGTTAACCTTGCCTTTAATTTGGTCCATGGATGCGCATAACTGATGGTGAGCGTAGTGAAAATGGCCTTGCTTTGTGACTTGGTTTGGTTGTGAGCGACTGATCAGCTCTGTTGGATTTTTATGGCTCTTACCCCCATTGATTCGAACAAACGCTAAAATTTTAAAATCCCATACGGAAAGTGGGAGTGAGGAAAGAGTTGGACTGAAGAGATTACGAAACAGTTCCTCCGAGTTGTATGGAGACAACTCGGGGCCATCCCATCTATGTGCGGGCAAACCCAGTGCAGGTCTGCAGCCTCTGGTCTCCTCGCCACCGCCGGATTGCCTCTGGGCAAAGACCGACGGGGGATGATTGCGACCACGGAGCTTTCCTCTGACATAATTTGGTTCATGGGTATGCCACGATATGTGACGGTGAGCATAGTGGCGTGGGCCGGGCACCACCACAGCACCACTAGTAGAAATTACCACGGGCATATTAGTAGTAACGTGGCAAAGTCACATCCTGTCTGCCATTTTCCTACTTTTATTTATTTATTTTTGAAACTAAGGTTAATACATCGATAAGATACCAATCATACCTAACATCTGCACCACCTCACACCTCAATACCCTAATGGCATTACGAAAACTTTAAAAAAAAATCCCGCTACAGTATTTCAGTCCTTATAGCAGCAGCACAACCACCACCAATTTTCCAAAAAACGTCCACAAGAAGAAAATAGTGCACGAACACCGTCGTTGCCCGATCGAAGATTTTGAGTTTTCAATCCGAAGATAGTCCCCGCTCTCAAAACAATGTCTTCAGCAAAACCATTGCGAGGCACAACCAATTAGGGCCAGACCTTAGATTTTTTTTAGAGGGTATGCAATTGCATAACTGTTTTTTATAGAAGAAGAGTTTGAGTTACAAAGAGAGCGACAGCAAAAGTTGCAAAAAACTCAGCTGTCGCAACACACCCTCACACACCCCTAGACGGTTACTCCCTAAAAATAGCTCCCACTCCGACTCCAGCTGCCATACAAAGCTTCATGTCCTCGAATATTCTAGCTGCTAACTGAGCTTCGGTCCTAAGCTAGCTAGTGTTCCCAAACACTCTAGCATTGCGATGTTTCCAGATGCTCCAGCAGACAAGAGTTACACACGAATCAAAAGCCTTCCGCTGCTTGTCTCTGAATCTATCCCTCACCATCATTCACCAGTTCTCCAAGGTATAGTGACAGTAGGTAGCGGGATTTGAGATCGCAGCTGCCGGGAACATATCCACCATACATGTCTCACATATACGCACCGGAGCAAGAGATGATCAGTTGTCTCGATTTCCCGTGAACATAGCTGACAAGCATCCGGCTGGTCCTAAAGACCGTGTCTCGTCCTCCTATCCGAGGTCCAGATCCTATATTGAAGTGCTAGCCACGTGAATATTTTACACTCTGCCGGAGCCCAACACTTCCAAATCCCATTGGCCAGAGGGAATCAGATGTGGCCCTGCATAAGCAATTTGTAAGTTGAGTTGGCCGAATAGACACCTGTCGGATATATACCAACTAGGGGTATATCAGATGGTGGTCTAAAGTGCCGGATTACCAGAGTGGCCTAAATGGTAATGGGCTATGGTCCATTGGGCGGCCCAGTAAGCTGACGCGCAGAAGCCGAATTCTAGAAGTACCCGGATCACGGCCCACGTGATCTGTCTTGGAGTAGAAGGCGGATTCCTTACTTCCCAAGTTAATAGTTACCGTAGTCTTCTAGGTTTCCTTGTCTGTATGCCCTAATCCGGCTATTGTATAAAGCCGGACGGGAGATAAGATAGATGGACAAGAAGCTAAAGGCTAACTCGCCGAGAGGTTGATCCTCGACGAGCAGCTAATAGAACCTCACGTTGTACTCTGTATTCCCAGGCTTTAGTCCTGAATAGTGAGATTGCAGGAGTAGGAACGCCGCGTTATCGCGTCGTACCGAACCTGGGTAAAAACCCTGTGTCCTTGATCAACGTACAATCACGTCTCCCCACGTCTCTATCGGTAGTCTCATGGCACCCCCGTCTATGAAATCTACTACGATGTCTCGACAGTTGGCGCCCACCTTGGGGCCAGTGACGTCAGGCGTTAAGTTTCGATCGGGGATACTCGGCGGAATCGGTAGTACTATAACTGTCGGAAGCCTGGAATTCGACAACGACGTCGGGCGTTTCATCGACAACGGATCGTACATGCCGGCGCGGAATCACCTGGTAAGTGCCTGCGTTTTACCGATTGGATCTGCAAACATCTTTATCGGATTAACTGCAGAAGCAATGGGATTCTGTGGCGGGAGCAAATTTATCCCACCCGCCCTCTACCCAGTCGAAGACGACTATGATGCCGGATTTTGCTCAGATCGACGATATACTGCAAAATCGCACTTTATCGGCATGGTGCAGTCTGAGATCGCCGAAAACACGGATGAAAGTAATCCCGTGCAAGAGGCATAAAACAACACTCCCACAACAGAGGTGGAAGATCCGACATCCGTCGACATCACGACGCACTCGGAAGCTGACTCTGTACTAGCCGCCATTGAGGCGAGATTAGAGTCGGAACCCGGATCGGATCACTTCGATACCGAAGACGAAGACGAAGACGCTTTCGAGAGAAAGGTCAAATCCTTCCAAGAGGGATTCCACGAAGTACTGATGGCAAAACCGGCTGAAAACACAGATGCCGACGGTCAGGAAAGCCCTAGAACGCCTCCGCCAGAGGAAGAGAGAGAAGAAGGATAAACCTCTCCAAAATTCCCCGACGTCAGAGAATTGACAGAGGAAGAACCCTGCAGGAAACCTCCCTCTTCCAAGAAGAAACACAAAGCTGCTAAAAAGCTCCAGTATAAGCTCCGGAAGAAGAAATCGGTTGATCCATCCAATGAAAGCCCGGAAATAGGAGACGCAAGCGGAGTAAAACATGCGGAGAAGAAAACGAAGGAAATCCTTGTTCCGCCAATGATAGAACAGGATGAACAGGAATTACTCCAAACACCAGTGGGACCGCATGAGCCCCCTGAAGTGCTGGAAGCCCAGAGGCAGGCTCTCCAAAGGCAACATCAACATCTATTTCGAACTCGAGAACACCTCCAAAAAACCCAGGCTGACATCAAGCTCAGGTGCGAAGAAATCGAGGAATACGAGAGAAAAAAATAGATCTGGCATTAAACCTACAAGGTTACCCGGAATCTCAAAACCGGAAGTACTGCCGCCAAAGGAAAGGTTCCATAACCCATCTTTGCAAAAGCAGGTAAACGACAAAGATGCCAGAGGCGAGCCAATATACAAAACCGCAGCAGAAAACGCGGAAGCAGCGTTCTCCATCCTCAACAATGATATGTACTCCAACGGTGAAAAACTTCAAGGGGTGTACGCTTTCCTAGGAAAAGCATTGCAACAGTCGCATCGAGCGCAAGAGCGATCAGGGAAATTACATGAAGATTCCGCCCTATGCAAGACAGCTACATGCGCCGCTGGAGCACCTGGACCTGAAGAACTCGGGGATTCAAACAATTCAAAAGAGAAGAAATCAGATCCGAGAAAGGACAAGAAAAAACCCGAAAATAGGGATGAAGCGTCCAGAACCGGATCCCATCTCCCGAAAGATGGAATTAACCCCCGTGATCGGGAAGAGAAAAACCGGAAGGACGGAAAATCAATGCCGCCTCCGAGACGCCCGGCAGAAAATGCTGGAAGACAAGATATGCCTCACAGGCGTGAGAGATCCCGGACGCCCCCTAGGAATAAGGAAAGATACAGGAGTGGAACTCCACCTTATTCCAAAGGGCAAGGTCACAGAGTAAATAGAGATAATCCCGGAAAAGCGCGTCCGCGCCACAATGGAAAAGAAAGGAGTAGATCCCCTTCTGTCCATTCAGCCGGCAGATACTCTGCACACATAGACAGAGCGGAAAGAGACGATTTATACTTTGGACCCAAGTGTTTCACTGATAGGATCCGGAGAATAACTCTGCATTCTGGCTTTGCCAAAGTTGGTCCAACATACCAAAAGTATACCGGTAGCACAAACCCGGATACCTGGCTCTCAGACTACTATACAGCCGTTCAGATCAACGATGGGACAGACCTGGAGGCAGTAAAATTCCTCCCCCTAATGTTACTGGATGGGGCCAGAGATTGGATCAATGGATTACCGTCAAGGACTGTCGATAGCTGGGATGATATGGCAAGAGTATTTACTCAACATTTCAGGAGAACTTACAAGCGCCCAAACAGCATCAACCAGTTAAACCGCTGCACCCAATTTGAGGATGAACCATAGGTGGATTTCATCTCAAGATGGACTGCAATGAAGAATAGTTGCTTTGGAGTAACTGACGCTCAAGCAATGCATGCTTTCGTCAATGGCCTAAAACCCGGACTCGTACCGTTCATGATCAGTTCCAAAAAGCACAAAGATCTCGGATCTATGCTTACAACCGCCAATGAGCATGCAGCGGCCGAAGACGACATCAGAGCGAGAGGCGACAATATCGATACACTGATACAGGCCAAAAAGACCCCTCACCCTGAGAAAAAAGGAACTTCAGATGCAACACAAAAGCCCAAAGAAGTTAACATAGCCTTTGGAAGAGAAAATGGGAACAAGTGGAAAGGACGAAGCACATAGCCGATAAACTACACCAAAGAAGAGTGGGAAAAAATAAAGTCGGAAAACTGTGTCCACCACTCGCAATTTGGGAAACCCACCCATACTAACGCACAATGCAGCTTGAACAAGCATATGAAAGGCAGTGCAGGATCCGGAAACAAAGGGAACAACTCCAAGAGGAAATTCTCCAAGCAAAAGCCAGAAGCTGAAAAAGAATACAGTGAAACGGACACTGACGAAAAAATCCAGGAACAGCAGCGAAAAAGCGAGCCTAAGTTTCCGAGAGTTGATGGAGAATGCAACCTAACTTTCCTGGCAACTCCCTCAGCAAAGGTGGCAAAGAGAACGCTTCGATAAATAAACGCGGTTGTCCCTGCAACCCCGAAATTCTTGAAGTACTCAAATACACCAATTATCTGGGATCAGTCTGATCATCCCGGGAATATCCCTGAACCCGGCACGCAAGCTCTAATCGTAAGTCCTATTGTTCAAAACATTAGGCTAAAAGGAGTGCTGATGGATGGAGGATCCATCATTAACATAATGTACCTGGATACACTGAAGCATCTGCGAATCTCAGAGACCCAACTCAATTATAGCAACATACGTTTTCACGGCATCGTCCCTGGCAGACAGGCACGATCCCTAGGAGAAATTTCCCTAGATGAACCTTCGGAGACAAAGATCACTTCCGTCAGGAAAAAGTATCCTTCGAGGTTGTGCCGTTCGAAAGCGTTTATCACGCAATACTCGGACGTCCGGCTTTTGCCAAATTCATGGCAAGATCATGTTATATTTATAACAAGCTGAAGATTTCAGGGCCCAAAGGAGGAGTAATTACCATATCAAGAGACTTCAAGCTGGCAAACGAGCTGGAAAAAGAAAACGCCCTTTGCGCTGAAAAAGTGATAGCAAAGGAAGAATTGAAAGAGCTGGCAAAAGAAGTATCGCCGACAGAAATGCCGGCAGAAAAGGAAAGCCGGAAGCCTGCAGACAGCTTCAAAGCTTCCAAGAACACAAGACAGGTAATCCTAGATCCTAAAGATCCGACAAAGTTTGTCGTAGTAGGAATTGGGATGACCGACAAATAGGAAGGAGAGCTCATCAAGTTCCTTCGTGATAACTGGGACATTTTCGCATGGTGTCTTGCAGACATGCCAGGCGTACCCAGAGAACTTGCTGAGCATCAACTTAAGGTGATTCCAGGATCTAAACCCGTCAAACAAGGTCTCCGTCGATTTGACGGAAGAACACGGAAGGCCATCGCCAAGGAGATTATCCGGCTTTTGGCAGCATATTTTATCCGGGAAGTTATACATACTCAATGGTCAGCAAACCCAGTATTAGTCCCGAAGAAAGATAGCACTACCCTTAGGATGTGTATAGATTACACCGGCTTGAACAAATTGTGTCCAAAAGATAGGTTTGCGTTACCGCGAATCGATCAAATAATAGATGCTACTGCAGGCTCTGAGCTCTTATGCTTTTTGGATGCATATTCCGGGTATCATCAAATACGCATGAAGAAAGAAGACCAAATCAAAACTTCCTTCATAACCCCATATGGGACGTACTATTACATAACCATGCCTTTTGGCCTGAAGAACGCCGGTGCAACTTACCAGCATTGCATGCAACGATGTTTGCATAGTCAGATTGGCAAAAATGTCCATGTTTACGTGGACGACATTGCTGTCGTTTCCAAGGAAAAAGGCACGCTCCTTGAGGATTTGCGAGAAACCTTCGAAAATTTGCGAACTTATAAGATGAAGCTAAATCCATTAAAATGCGTATTCGGGGTTCCCTCAGGAAAACTTCTGGGTTTCATTGTTTCTCATAGAGGAATAAAAGTAAACCCAGAAAAGATCAAAGCAATCTTAAACATCTCCAAGCCTACGTGCGTAAAAGATGTACAAAGATTGACGGGTTCTGCAGCAGCCGTTAGCAGGTTCATTAGCCGGCTAGGGGACAAAGCTCTGCTACTATACAAGTTGTTGAAGAAATCCGACAAATTTGAGTGGACAGAAGAAGCAGATGCATCATTAACCCAGTTGAAAGAAACTTTGATGAACGCTCTGATTTTGGCATCCCCAAAAGACGAAGAACCTATGTTACTGTACAAACCGGGTTATTAGTGCGGTAATAGTGGTGGAAAGGAAGAAAGACGAACAAAGCATACCAGATCAGCATCCAGTATACTATGTAAGCGAAGTTTTCTCCGAGTCCAAACAAAGGTACCCACACTATCAAAAACTGACATATGCATATTTTTCGCATCTCGGAAACTTCGTCATTACTTCCAAGGACATTCCATAACAGTGGTATGTAAAGCACCGCTAGGGGATATAATAAACAATGCGGAGGCAACTGGCCGAGTAGCCAAATGGGGCATCGAGCTAGCAGCGTTCGACATTAAGTACCAACCCAGGACGGCAATAAAATCCCAGATTCTGGCAGATTTTGTCGCCGACTGGACGGAAGCAATGGAAAAAACACCAATACCGGAGTCCGAGTACTGGATCATGCACTTTGACGGATCCAAGATGAAGGAAGGTGCTGGAGCTGGTGTAGTCCTTAAATCCCCTAAAGGAGATACAATGGAGTATGTATTACAAATACATTTCAACGCCAGTAACAACGTGGCAGAATACGAAGCTCTGCTTCACATCTTGCATATTGCAAAGGAAATAGGTGTCAAACGCATCTTGTGCTATGGCGACTCAGATTTGGTACAACATCAGCTCAACCAAACTTGGGATGCCAAAAGTCCCATCATGGCCGAATATCGGAGAACAGTGGACGAGTTTGCAATATGTTTCTTTGGATTTGAAGTACTTCATGTAAAAAGGGAGGAAAACTGGAACGCGGATGCATTAGCCCGCATGGGGTCAGACACTTGGTGTGTTCGTCCAACACTTGTATGAACCATCGATAAAAGGTGGATATGTTGATTACCCCCTGGCTTCCGAGTCAATTGAGGTCATGCTCGTTAACCCGGATTGGACAATTCCATATTTAAACTTTTTAGTTGATCAGAAGTACCCGGATGGAGCAGACGAAGTCCTGCAAAGACAGATTCAGCATCGATGCAAAGGATACACGGTAATTAACAATTTCCTGTATAAACGCATTACTGCCGGAATTTTTCTGCGATGTATTTCACCAGAAGAAGGACGAGAAATCGTGCAAGAAATCCATGCCGGAGATTGCGGACATCATGCTCAATCAAAAAGCATAGTGAAAAAAGCATTCCGTGCAGGGTTTTTCTGGCTAACAGCCAAGACAGACGCTGAGCACATAGTAAATACATGTGTAGGGTGTCAATATTACGCCAAGCAGACAAATATGCCAGCCCAAGCACTCAAAACTATCCCCATTACATGGCCGTTTGCGGTCTGGGGGCTAGATATGATGGGACCATTCAAAACTGCGAGAGGCGGACTTACACATCTACTCGTTGCAGTGGATAAATATACCAAGTGGGTGGAGGCCAAACCCATCAAAAAACTTGACGGTGTAACTGCCAGAAATTTCATTATTGACATAGTCATGAGATATGGCGTTCCACATAGCATAATAACTGACAACGGGACAAATTTCTCTATTGGAGAGTTGGCAAAATATTGCCGACAAACGGGAATTCACCTAGATCTCGCATCTGTGGCACACCCGCAATCCAATGGACAGGTTGAACGAATGAATAGTTCAATTCTGCAAGGAATATGCCCAAGACTCGAATCTTCTCTTCATAGAGCAGCGGGAGCATGGGTGGAAGAGTTACCCTCTATGCTTTGGAGCATTCGAACGACGCCAAATAGGTCAACAGGGCAAACCCCATTTTTCCTAGTTTATGGTGCGAAAGCAATTCTCCCAACGGACATGATCCATGACAGCCCGAGAGTGCAGGATTTCGATGAATCATATGCCGAACGCGCACGGCAGGATGCCGTCGATCTCTTAGAAGAGGAACGAGAACTTGTGCTTCAAAGATCCGCTATCTATCAGCAAGGTTTACGACGTTATCATAGTCGGAAAATCAGGCATCGTTCTTTTAAAGAAGGTGACCTAGTGCTAAGATTGGTGCAGCAAAGAAAGCACAAACTAGCCCCAGTATGGGAAGGACCATTTGTCATCAGTAAATCCATGAAGAATGGATCATATTATCTTGTAGACATTCGAGATACGGAAGATGATCCCGAGAAGCCGAATCGCAAAAGAAAGAGAAAGATAGATGATGAACTAGGAGAGACAAAGAGGCCCTGGAGTATCCAGCAGTTACGTCCCGTCTATACTTAGTTCAGTTTCTATGTAAAAATCTTTGAGATCATGAAATAAAGTTGTCGGAATTCTTACATCCATGTTTTTACAAGTTTATTATAGTACAAAGCATGTTTCCGTCTTATCTATTTCCCAAATGATCTTACGAAATACTCAATGTTAACCCGAATTGTGCCTACGTGCTCGACGTTTAAAAAACTGAATGATTTTCAACCTACTAAAGGCTAAAGGAAACTCGGATTGTGCCTGCGTGCCCGAGTTTCATCCAAAAAGTTCCTTATTATTCTCTAAGTATTATCTGATTGTTTACGTGATGGGTCACTGGAGCTTGTAAGTAAAAAATGCCTTTAGTATGATCCATGTTTTCCGAGTTTGAACTGATCGGTTTTACCCAGTCACTTGGCATGAAGATTAAAATACTACTGAGCCATTTCAAACACTAAGGACAGTTAAAGCACATAAACCAGAGAACTTAGAAGATAAAGGAACATAAAACCTGGAAAACTTGCAAAGGATTAATAATATTAACTGCAAAAGGCGGAGTACTTGTTCATACAAATGGATAGAAGCATTACAATAAGGTTTACATTCTAAAAGTTCAGTAATGCTCCTATCTCCTATCTTTCCTATCCAGGGCAAGGAAAATTCTTCAAGCATCCGAGTCATCTTCGCTGCTGGACTCCTCGGGGGCTTCTGGAATCTCTTCTTCCAGATAGGTGATGGATATATTCACCATGGATGCAATCTTGGTAGCGTGACCTTTGATCTCATCAAAGATGGTAGTCCGCTGGGTCTCCGTATATCCTTGAGGGATGCCGGACGCTACGCGCCAAGATTTAACAGTGGGATAGTGCATATGCATAAGGCCTAAAGCCATGCGTGCACCACCCCGTGCTGTGGAGCGCAAGGTGGACTCCTTGGATTCCGCCACCTCTAAGATAGCTTCCGGAAGTTTCTCAACTTCCGAGAATTCCCCAGTTCTTGCGGGAAGGTACTTGTTGATCAGTTGCATGCCTGCAGCTCTGATCGCGGTGAACACCTTCTCGAAAGCTCGGATTTTCTCAATCCGAATAAGTGATGGGTCATCTCCTGTTTTTTCAGATAAAAGGGTTCATGAAAAAGCAGAGAAAGAAATCAAAACATGGAAAATCCGGTAAAAGTAAATGACTTACCGAGGATCCTATCCATCTCAGATCCTTCCTCCAGGCGCAGGGTCAAGGCATTCTCCAAATCTCGGATGGTTGCCTTGTCCTTGTCAGCTTGCTGGGAGGCATTGGACTGAGCAATGCCAACAGCCAGTTGGCTGGCATCTAGTTCTTTCCGAACCTTCATAAGATTCTTATGAAGGTCCAGGTTCTCCCGGCGGAGGTTCTCGGCATTGCCGGCATCTTCAGCAATCTGTTTGGCTTTAGCCAAAGCAGCTGAAAGCGAGGAAAAAAGCCCGAGTTAAGAAAAATCGGAAAAGTACTTAGAGAAAAAAGCATAAAAGTGAAACCTCAGAGGACTAAAATACCTCTTGTTTTCTCCAGCTGTTGTTGAGACGGTGCCAGCTCCGCTTCCTTAACTTCAAGAATAGAGAGAAGGCTTCTTGTCGTGGGATAATCACGGCAGCCGTTACCAGGGGTAACTTACTTTGGGGCAAATCGACTCTGGTGTTTGGGAGAGAGTTTAGCTCAGGGGAAATCATGTTTTCTGGTGATCTGGTAGCTCGGGCTGTAATGTCGCCGAGTCTCCGATCTAGGGTTACAACTATCAGCTCTCGTACTACTGGAATACTCGAATAGCTGGAAAAGCTCTCTCTTCTTCTCTCTGTCCCAGGAGCCTGTTTATATATTACTCGGCTCTCTGGCTTCCTATCCAAGACATACCCGGAATCCTACCCGGAATTCACATACAACCCTAGGTTTCCTAATCGTGACCCCCAAGGTACGGGTTGCAAGATCTACGCTCCCTTTTGGGCCTTCTAGAAACTCCTCCACCTTGAGCCGGGTCTTGTGCGATTTCCTTCGGGCCGGGTTTCACCTAGACATAAGCCTGCCGGGTTACCATCCCCCCAACAGTAGTCCCCAGAATAGCTTGGGCATCTCGGGATCAACCATGATGCGCACGCTATTCTCTGCAAAACAATAAACATTCAAATTCATAATATTCCGAGTTAGAGTGCTTTAACTATAGACAGGCCTGCTCTTTGGGCGGTCCATATAATAACCCGGTTTTCCCCGAGCCAAGGCATCATTTCCCGGGTTAACACTCCAAGAAAACATGACATGACCCGGCATTCATACCCCTATTGGTCGATCAGAGTAATATACCTTAAATCTGGCTCACTCACCCGACTCAATCTTATCTGGATATGTCGCAATAATCACCTTGATCCTTATCCCCAAATCTCCGGGCCGGATCAATCTTTTCCGAAAATCACTCAACTTACCGCCTAAACCCTAGGTTTTCCCCGCGCCTATAAATTGGCCCCAGGGGGTCAACCCTAAGATTCCCAACGGCCATTTCCCTTTATCTTCTTCCTCTCGCTCCGCCCCCGCGCCCGCAAGCCCAAGATCAAGCTCGTGACCGCCAGGGCTACATCAGCACCAGCAGGCTCGCCGCCGGTCGCCGCCCGCGCCTCCGCTAGCGCCCCCACTCGCATCTTCGTCCACGCCGTCGGAGCTCTCGGGACGGGCCGTCTCCGCCAGCGAATCGCCGCTGCAGCGCACGCCGTCAACCACGAATCGCCGCCGCCGCGCATCCCCGTCAACGGATCATCCCGGTATGTTCCTTTGGTCATTAGATATAGATTTCTTTTCTTTCCAATCTTGCGTTAGTATTTCGTCCTGAATCTCACTCGTAGTTATCCTCCATTGCTCCACTAGCTAGGAGCGCCTTCGCAATTTACAATCTCACATTTGTTCTTAGCTAGATCTATTTTCCGTATCTCTTGCAAGCACTTAGTGGTTTATCTTTCTCTTTTCCTGCTGTATCAACTAGATGCGCTCCTCAAATTCCTGGAACCCTACTTACTTGCATTTTAACTCCATCTAGATCTACACTCCATGGCACCCAAAGATAGTGCCAAGCTGAAGGGCAAAAACCCGGCTAGAAAGCAAAAGTCGGGTCAGTCGATTTCCGCCAATTGGGCAAAATCGACTGTCACCAAGGCGAAACTCGGCGAGCTAGCCGAGTCTGGGGTCTTGCCCGCAGAGGCGGACATTCACTGGAGGATGCCGGGTGAGGAAACCCGGCCTTCACCAGGTCCGGATGAGGTAGTCATATTCCTTGAGCACGTGATCCGGGGTTTCCGCCCCCCGGGTCACCCGTTTTTTCGGGATCTATTAGACCACTATAAGCTCCGGATGTTTGATATTGGCCCGAACTCCATGCTAAATATTTGCCACTTCATAGTCCTCTGTGAAGCTTATCTATGCATTTCTCCAAATCTTGCTTTATTCTTAGAATTATTGCAATGCAAACCCTGCCGGGAGAGCACGGACGGGCCCCTCCTAGTTTGTGGAGGGGTTTCGATTCAGAGACGTAAAAATTCTCTGATGCCGACTCTTAGTCTTCACAGTCATGTGAAGCACTGACAGAAGACATTTTTCTACTGCCGAGACACGTCCTTATCCGGCGAGAAGCCTTTGCCGGGTTTCTCTGATGATACCCTATCTCTTTCTGATAACCTAAATTCCTTCGCATCCGAGGCCGATAGACAGTCTATCCAGCCCCTTCTCCACAAACTCGCTGTGATGTCAGCCCAAGGACTCATTGGGCTAAACTTAATAAAAACCTGGGCCAGCTGTCGGATCCAGCCAAACAGCGTTCGCCCAAAACTCATCTGCGAGTACTCCGGACACCTCACCGACTCTCTTCGATACTCGGAGAAATCTTACCCGACCGCAGATGTAAACAAGACCATGAATAATTTCTTGGCTGAGAAAGTTGATGTCATCAAGAGCATCTCCGGACTCGGCCCTTTTACACGCTCTAACCCGGCTCCTCCAGTAAGAACCGGCTATCACCCTTTATTCCGACTGATACTTCTTATATACAGATACTAACTTTTATCTCTGCGTTCCTTACTCAGGAAACTGACGCATTCTGGGAGATTGTCACCCCTCCCCCTTCTGAAAACTCGGAGGAGGAGGAAGAAGAACCGACTGATAGCGACGAAGGTAATTCCGGGTCTCTGCTCAATGAATACTTTGTTATCCTATTAGACCAAACTTCTCCTCCTTCCGACAATGCTCCTCACTCACCAGCGCTAGAGGACAAAGACGACACTCAATCAGAAGAAAGTGAGGCAGAGCCGAAAGCTGAAGTTGGGGCGAAGAGGAAGACTAGGAGAGTCGCTTTCAAGGTGCCTTATTCATCCATGACCTCCAGGCCATACTCCTATGCCAATATGTGCGAACTTAACAGGCAACTAACCACTACATCCTCTCTGAAGGAGGCAACCCTAGCCAAGCGACGGGTAACACCGGACTTCTCCGGGTGACGATCCCCTTAATCCTGGTATCCCCATGTCACCCGCTCGCCAAGCCGGTACTCCTTCCACTTACTCTGCCTATATTCCTCGAAAATATCCTTCTCCGAATCATCCATTAGCCGGACAGCTCCGGGTCTCACTTTCCGATTCTTTACCAGCATCTTCCGGGTCCAGCAACGATCTCCTGGCCGACTTTGTCGTGAATACCGGGTAATTCGCTCCCCTTACTAGCCAATATACCTCTATTTTCCATGCCTTTCGTCTATTACTTACTAACTTTTTCATTTTCTTTCTCAGAGCCAAGGTTACACTTAGTGAACAGGAGTACATGCACGTCGATAACCCGGCCATGGAACACCCGGAGAGTGCTGTCAAGCCCGCATCCGGCAGCAAAGAAGAAGAGCTGAATGACCCCATTGTCCCAGAAACCGGGTTCCCCCTGCCAACACGTCAATCGACTGACGCTGATGTCGAGTTTCTGGGAGCACAGAGGGCTGCCCCTGCTCCTAACACCCAGGCGGGCAGAGTCGACCCGCTGAAGCAGGAAAGGACCCCGCCACCAGGTAACCATAACCCTAGCTCCTCCAGGCCGGATCTCAGTGGCCTTGACTTTGAAGGGATGCTAGATGAACTTTATTCTCTGAAATCCAATGAAAAAGATATTATCGAGTCCCTAGCAGCCGAGCATCAGGTAACTTTACCGATATTATTTACGTACTCACCTAGTCCCCAAGTTCCGAGTGAACTGTATATAGTTTGCTCGGTACTTCCATAGCTGCGTAACCTTCCATACTCGGCTTTTATCCTATAGCCGACTGATTTTTCCTTGTCTGTTTTTGCAGGCTTACGTGACCCGGACGGAGGAGATGTTGGCGAAAACCAACGAACTCCTCCAGGCTGAGACCAAACTGCGGGAAGAGATGGAGGCCGAGGTGAAGGACCTTTCCAAGGATTGCAAGAAATACAAGAAAAGGCTCCATAACGCTGAGGGTTTACTGAAGAAATTATCAACCTGTGTTGCCGATACATACAGCTTCCTAATTGGTAAAGGAACCTAACTTCCTAACTATGACTCGGGTTTCTCATTTTGTAGCGTCTATAACCCGAGTCTTATCACTTTATGTTTCTTTTTACTCCGCAGGTCCGGGTGTTTCTTTTTACTCTGCAGGTCCGGGTGAGAAGGTTGATGAGGAAGATGATATAGAGAAACTGAAGACCCTGAAGGCGGTTATCCGGCAATTTTCTGTGGGGACCAAGTGGACCCTTGAAGCCGTGAGGTGGCCTGGTGCTTATGGCGGCGTATCCCATATGCTCGATGCGTGCTCGACGATCCCTGCCTGGATCGATCACTAGAAGCGCTCAGCATGCCGGGTTGGGGTGACCCGTGGCCTCGCGTTGGCCAAAGCATACTATCCTAGACTTGAGCCGGCAACGCTTGTGAACGGATTCCCTATATTCAAGACTGTCGGCTCTCGATTCTCGGGAAAGGACTACAAAGCTATCCATGCTCAGATACGTCACTCGGCAAGCTTGATAGCCGATAAACTTGACGTGAAAAAGCTTACCCCTCCGTACGACGCTGAAGATAAGCCGGTACCTTCTGCTATCCCTGCTCCCTTTGATATGCTAGCCCGGTGGAAGGAGGAAGTTGCCAAGAAGAAGGACGATGCCGGCTCTGCACCAACATCATCCACTCCAGTTATCCCTCCTCCAGCTTGCGCTGATACCGTGGTTGACTCGGACACGGAGGCAGGGAAGGCTACAGAAGAAAACACTGAAGACCCGGCTACCAAGACTGCTGTTGAAGACTCGGTTATGGATGCCGAGTAAAGTGTATCAATTTTCATCCACAAACGCTCATTCGGCCAATACGCATTTTGTAATATGCCCGATACACTTATTTATTTAATAGTGCGCCTGTTCACTTTTGATACTATTCCCTTGGTTTGTAACACACTTAAACTTTTATGGCTTTGATGGCCCTTTTGGCCATCCACCTTGATATGCCCTTTTCAGCCTTGAACTTGGATACTTTCGCTTTTCTGCACTTTCTTCTTTTCCAGATCTGTGAGAGTCGGTTTCCGGGTCTTTGGATTTTTTTGACCAGGTGAACTTTTGCTTCTTAAGTCCCCAAGTCCCCAAGATTCGGATTTTTGGGTTTTAAGCTCAATAGCTAGACAGTTTGCTGTTTTTCTCAAATTCCCAAATCCCCAAGACCCAAATTTCTGAGTCTAGGGATTTGTAGTTTTAAGAAAAAGCTCCTTGTTTTTGCCAAGGCCCAAAACATATAGCTACACATATAAATTTTGAAGCTATGCTTAATACATTGTGAGTTTCCGGCTATAGCCTTTTACTCCGCATAACTTGTGGTTTGGATGACCCTTTTGATTCTGTTTGTTGTAAGCCGGCTTTCACGTGGATATTCGATGCTGCTATAACTTTATAAAAACAGGGTCAGGCAAGTCCCAGTGGGCATCATGACTGATTGTAATTATACGTTAGCAAAACACGCCACACTATTGCGAGTCACATCAAGCTTAAACAAGAGAAATCAAGGAAGTTTGGCTCTATTGTCCGGTTATAAGATTGTAACCGTACTTATTGCAAGTAATCGGTCCTCATAACCTAATGGCATCGTGGCCGGGTCTGAGACTATAACTGTGTTATTCAAGCAATCAACCCCCAAGACCTATATATGCAATCTATGAAAATTTTAAATCTAGTATACTATGACTAAACAATGAATACTTACCTGATATGGAGTAGAATAAGACAGAAAAATTCAAAACAAACTAACAGAAAGAAATAACAAAACAAACAATATCATAGTTTAACCATCTCTTTATTGATATGAAAAAGGTTAGGTCAGCAAGCCGCCTCATTAAAAATCCTCCAGTCCCCTTAGGTACCCTGGATAGGAAAATAGTGCGTATGAAACCTGCTGCCTGTGACATCGTGTAATTCGACGTATAAACCGAGTCTATGCTAAGTGTAATAGGGACGCAGCTGAGCCACGTTCCATGGTCTTTCCCGTTCTTGCATAGATGAAGTGGTATGGGCGGTGTCATTGACAGTATCCGACTCTTCTCTTGCGTCTATTAAGTAGTATGATCCATTATGCAAATTCCGGCTTATGATGAACGGGCCTTCCCATGGTGGAGATAACTTGTGCTTTCCTTCCTTTGATTGTACTAAGCATAATACCAGGTCTCCTTCCTGGAAAACCCGGGTTTTGACTCGCCGACTGTGGTATCGCCTCAAATCCTGTTGATATATAGCTGATCTCTCCAAAGCTTGCTCCTTGTGCTCTTCTAACATGTCCACGGCGTCTTGCCGGGTCTTCTCATTCTCCACCTCAACATAAGCCGCCACTCGGGGCGAGTCATGAATAATATCACTCGGAAGAACCGCCTCTGCACCATAAACCATGAAAAACAGAGTCATCTAAGTTGATCTGTTAGGTGTAGTGTTAATTCCCCAAACCACTGATGGTAACTCCTCTATCCATGCTCCAGTAGCTCTGAGGCACGGGACTCGTAGTCGTGGTTTCAACCCACGAAGTAACTCCTGGTTTGCCCTCTCCACTTGTCCATTAGCTTGTGGATGGGCTACTGAGGCTACATCAAGGAAGATGCCGTTGTTTCCACAAAACTTTTCCATCTCACCTAAGGACATGTTAGTTCCATTATCTGTTATTATGCTATGAGGATATACAAACCGATAGATGATCTTTTTCAAGAACTTGACGGCTGTGGCTGCTTCACAATTTGTAACTGGCATGACTTCGACCCATTTAGTAAATTTATCAATAGCCACCAAAAGATGAGTCTTTTTGCAATGAGACATGTGAAAGGGACCCACCATATCCATACCCCAAACCGCAAACGTCCAAGTCAGTAGGATTGTTCGCAACTCCATAGCCGGCACGTGGGTTTGGCGAGCGTACCTTTAACATCCATCGCATCTTGCTATCAATCATTCCGCATCCGCCAAAGCCGTGAGCCAGAAGAAGCCGTGTCGATATGCTTTAGCCACGAGGGATCTTGTGGAGGCATGGTGTCCACAATCACCTTCATGGATCTCCCTCAGAATCTGTCGGCCTTCCTCTGGTGTTACACAGCGCAAAAAGACATTTGCAGCACTTCTCTTATATAGCTCACCATTAATGATAGAATATACCTTTGCTCGTCTCAGGATTTGCCTGGCTAAAACTTCCTGTGGTGGTCACTCGCCCCGTGACAGGTAGACCAGGAACGGATCCGTCCACTCGGGAATAGCACGTACAGCGGCCACAAGCTCCAAATCCGGGTCTTGGTTAGCCACCTCTTCTTTAGATTCGGTTTTGACAGAGGGCCGCCATAACTCATCCAGAAAGACATTAGGTGGGACCGGCTCTCGACGTGAGCCGAGTCTTGTGAGCGCATCCGATGCCTCGTTCTTTCGCCTGTCAATGTGTTCCACCTGATACCCGGAAAAAGATTCGGCTACCCTGTCTACCTCTCTGCGATATGCTGCCATTGTTGCATCCTTTCTATCCCAGGTTCCTGAGACCTGCTGTACCACAAGATCCGAGTCTCCATAACACCTTATTCGCTTGATATTCATTTCCTTTGCTACGCGCAGTCCGTGTATAGGGCCTCATACTCAGCCACGTTGTTGGAGCAATCGAAGTGAATTTGCAACACATAATTCAACTTGTCTCCTTTTGGTGATGTGAGTACCACCCATGCTCCTGATCCCTCGTATTGCTTGGAACCATCAAAGTGCATCACCCAAGACTCGGAACTTGGCATCATTATAGGCATGCTTGTGTGAGTCCAATCATTGATAAAATCAGCTAGGGCCCGGGACTTGATTGCAGAACGAGGCTTGTAATTGATGTGATAATCTCCCATCTCAATGGCCCACTTGGCTATTCTGCCTGTCGCATCTGAATTTCTCATAATATCTGCCATTGGTATAGAGCTGACCACCGTTATGGGGTGTTCCTGGAAGTACGGCTTCAATTTACGGCTGGCCATGAAGACCCCCAAAACTAGCTTTTGCCAATGCGGGTAACGCTGCTTTGCTTCCGATAAAACCTCACTCACATAGTAAACCGGCTTTTGTACCGAATGATCCTTTCCATCCTCCTTGCGCTCAACTACAACCACTGCGCTGACCGCCCGAGGCTCAGCCGCAACATATAACAACATGGGCTCTTTAGGACCCGGCGCTGCCAGAATCGGTGCCTCAGATAACTGCTTTTTCAGAGCTTCAAATGCCTCGTCCGCCTCTTGGTCCCATACGAATTTGTCGGTTTTCTTCAAGAGTCGGTATAGGGGTATTGCTTTTTCTCCAAGCCTAGATATAAACCGGCTTAATGCTGCTACACACCCTGTGAGCTTCTGAACGTGCTTCAGTCCTTCCGGCTTTTTCAGGCTCTCGATGGCCTTGATCTTTTCCGGGTTTGCCTCAATCCCTCTCTCGGAAACAATAAAACCGAGTAACTTTCCTGCTGGGACCCCAAATACGCACCTTGTGGGGTTAAGCTTCATCTGATATCTTCTCAGATTCTTGAACGTCTCCTTTAGGTCGTCAATGAACGTTTCTGCTTTCCTTGTTTTAATCACCACATCATCAACATAGGCGTGGACGTTGCGTCCAATTTGATCCTCAAAGCACTTCTGAATGCATCGTTGGTACGTTGCGCCAGCGTTCTTCAGCCCAAAGGTCATAGTTTTGTAACAAAAAGCTCCAAAGGGGGTTATGAACGAGGTTTCTCCCAATCTTCCCTTTTGAGTTTGATTTGGTGATACCCGGAATAAGCATCCAGGAAACACAGTAGGTCACTTCCTGCCACTGCATCTATGATCTGATCTATTCTTGGAAGGGCAAATGGATCCTTTGGGCAATGCTTATTGAGACTCGTGTAATCTACGCACATCCTCCACTCGTTGTTCTTTTTCAGCACTAGAACCGGATTGGCCAACCATTCCGGGTGAAAAACCTCCATAATAAAACCGGCTGCCAGGAGCCGAGCTATTTCTGCTCCTATAGCCTTTCTCCTTTCCTCATTCATTTTTCTCAGACCCTGCTTCACAGGCTGGGACTTGGGATCGACGTGCAAGCTGTGCTCAGCCAACTCGATCGGAATACCCGGCATGTCACTAGGCGTCCATGCGAAGACGTCCTGATTCTCGCGGATAAACTCTATAAGTGCCTCTTCCTCCTTGTTGTCTAGGTTAGAACCTATGGCAAATTGTTTGGAGGGGTCACCCTCGACAAAGGCCACCATCTTGGTGTCCTGGGCCGCTTTAAACTTTGCTCTCTCGTCCTCCATATTCGGTCTCTTCAAAGCTGTTCTGTCTTCCGGGTCTACCTGAGACCGGTAATACTCGAGCTCTTCCTTCCTGCAAGCCTGTTCCGCCATCGCAGCATCTCCTTCATCACACTCTGCTGCCACAACCCGGTTCCCATGTATAGTGATGGTCTGCTTAGGACCCGGGATTTTAGCTGCAGGTACACGTAACACGGCCTGGCCATGAACTTGGCGTAAGCCGGCCTTCCGAACAGCGCGTGATAAGGACTGCGCAACTTCACCACCTCAAACGTGAGCCACTCCACCCGGAAGTTATCCTTGGATTCTCCAAAAGCGACTTCAAGCGTTATCTTTCCTTCAGGGCACGCCGAGTGGCCCGGCACAATTCCATGGAAAACTGTGGAACTTTTCTGCAGCTGAGACTCCTTGAGCCCCATGCGCAGAAAAGTTTCCCAATATAGGATATTGATGCTACTTCCGCCATCCATCAAAACCTTTTTCAACTCATAGCCATTGACCTGGGGTGCCACCACCAAAGCTAGCACACCCGGATGTTCTATTGTTTCCGGGTGATCCCTCCTGCTCCACGTTACCTCTTGATCTGACCATCTCAAGTATCTCGGAACACCTGAAGAAACCGAGTTTACGGCCCTTTTAAGTATCTTTCTCTCTTTGTTAGAAGTCCCGGTAGTGTGGACGTGATATTGTCCTAACTGTTTTGGGTTGGCTTGGAAACCTCCAGCACCTCCTTGATTATTACCCGGACCCGGTCCTCCTCCCCGGCCTGCACCCCTCAGGGCCTTCTGTATTTCCTCGTTCTTCCATCTCTGCAAGTCCACGCATTGTTCTAATGAATGATTAGCCAGCTTGCCATTCCTGCTATGACGCGGACAAGGCATTCTGAAGGCCTCTATATGGTTAGCCGGCCTCGGTGGCCCTTGGTAATTTCCTCCGTTGAATTTTCCTCCGTTAAAATGTCCTTCTGCCCTGGGTCTTGGAAACCCGGCCTCGGTGTTAGCAACAAACTCGGAATTTCCTTCATACGGGCGCTTGTGCTGGTTGTTTCCATTACTCCCTCCATTGTTACCCTGTGCAGCCCCATTACCGGGTCTTCCATTATTATTCGCATTGGCCTTCGCTTTTTTGTCCTCAACATCCTCTTCTGTGGTGTCTGTGGCAGCATGTTTGTTGCACGCATCCATCAACTCTCCCATTCTAACCTCTGAAGCATGTCGACTAGATTTCATGCGTGTCAGTTTTTGTACCAAGGGTATGTATTTGCATGTTTTTGCCATCGCTTGTAATGCATCTTTTGGCTGAATATCAGTGGAAGAGTGGAGGATCTCCATGACATGTCGCACCCAACTGCGCGCCGACTCTCCCTTCCTCTGCACACACCGTTCCAAATCGTCGATCGTGAATAACTTCCGTCATGTCCCATGAAAGTGTTTGATGAAAGCAGTTTTCAACCCACTCCATGAATTGATGGATCTTTCGGGCAGGTTATTGAACCACAATTTTGTTGCTCCTTCAGACATCATAAGGTACATAAACTTGGCTTGAAGCTTCTCAGATGCATTACGAATTGACATAGCCATCTCATAAATGCTCAACCAGGTCTCTAGATCCATGGTTGGCTCGTAATTAACCACTTTACCCGGTTCCTTGAACTTATTCGGGTAAGGCTCAACCCTGATGGCGTCCGACAAACAGTTAGGCCCGGCTAGATTTGCCGATACTGACCTTACTCGAGAAACGTGTGATCCTTCAGCGGGTGCGGCGGGGGGTGCAATCGCTACCGGCCCTCTTACCACAGACCCGGCTGCGGCACGCCTGGCCTGAGAACTGTCCACTATTGCTTGCGCCGCTGAAGCTGCATGGGTTGCCGGTCTACGGGGAGGAGGCGGCATTTGCTGCTGCTCTGCCCTCCGTCGTGCTGAGCTCGACTGAATGTAGCCGGCATTCTAATTCTGCCGGCTTACATATGGCGTCCCATGCATGACACTCCTGTTATCCGGGTAATTAGCCTGTTGGGCGACTGTCGTGCGTAACAGGTCTATTGCCCTCCGGGTCTCCATTGCATGAGGTGATTCTCCCACAGGAATGCGATCAAGTGCCAATGTTGCATCATACACATTATCCATGGGGTTATTGAAGTGACCCGGTGGGGTATGAAATCGTGGTGGTGGTGGTGCAGAATTACCAGGAGCGATCCCAGTCTGCAGCGTAGGTAACCCGGCTTGCACGTTTGCCGGTTGTCCTCCCAAGGTTGCAGCTTGATACCCGGTTCCTTGATTCGCAACCAGGATTGGTTGATCCTGAGGGGTAATGAACAATGCAGCCGGCTGTAAGTTTCCACCTGTGGCCGGTAATCTCGTCTGATGCCTCTGATTATAAATCCTAGTCGACTGAACTTGAATACGATTGTCCAGTTCTTCCAACTCGCGTTGGCGCGCGGCTATCCCTTGCTTCTCAGCTTCCACATCTCTTCTCTGTTGCTCCAATGCACGGCGAGCCACATCCAGGTATCGGGCGCGTGCCGCCGCGTTTTATGGGGTTACCACCGTCGCTAACACTGTGGGGTCTAAGATTAGGTTGTTGTTGAACAGAGCCGGATTTTGCGGGCGCGAGGCTCCTGCTCCTGGTGTTCTATTTGCCGTGAATCCAAACATATTTCTGTCCCGTTCGCTTTCTCCTGTATGACTGGTGAGGGAGGACGGATCTCCATCGACCCAGGCTATAACTAGGTTTCCATCAGCCGGCGCCTGCTGCTGAGCCAGCGCTCGCGCCGCTCCGACCGCGGCCGTCGACACATCTCCCTGATTAAGATTGGTTGCAGGGGCTGTGTAGACTGCGACCCGGCGCGCGATGCCTGGGGAAGATTCATACTCCTCCTCTTCGCAGCTATCTTCCTCGTACCGATCTTCAAGTAGGTGTAAGATAGATTCGGTATCATCTTCCCTCATAACCCGGCCACGCGGGGTCCATACCGGCTCCTCCGGCTGTTCCCTCTTCGTGGCGGGCTCTTCCTCCGGATCGGCTGTCCCGACCGATTCTTCTCCGTCCGACTGAACGCAGGTTGCTCCTCCTGATACAGAATCATACTCAATATTTTCAGGAACAGAACCGGACGTATGTACCATACCGACAAAGACGTTGACCCGGCCGATCGTGACGACAGATCCGGTTTCCAGCAGATCCGGCTCTGGCCCCCAGCCAAAATCATCCACGATCTTCTCTCCTTCAGTGTTGGTGATGATCTCGCCAATGACGAGGTCCTTCATGCTTTCCCGAGGTTCTCCCGTGATGTAAACACCTTTGGACGTAGGCCCCACGGTGGGCTCCAACTATCGTGGGATAATCACGGCAGACGTTACCAGGGGTAACTTACTTTGGGGCAAATCGACTCTGGTGTTTGGGAGAGGGTTTAGCTCAGGGGAAATCATGTTTTCTGGTGATCTGCTAGCTCGGTCTGTAATGTCGCCGAGTCTCCGATCTAGGGTTACAACTATCAGCTCTCGTACTACTGGAATACTCGAATAGCTGGAAAATCTCTCTCTTCTTCTCTCTATCCCAGGAGCCGGTTTATATATTACCCGGCTCTCTGGCTTCCTATCCAAGACATACATGGAATTCTACCCGGAATTGACATACAACCCTAGGGTTCCTAATCGTGACCCCAAGGTACGGGTTGCAAGATCTACGCTCCCTTTTGGGCCTTCTAGAAACTCCTCCACCTTGAGCCGGGTCTTGTGCGATTTCCTTCGGGCCGGGTTTCACCTAGACATGAGCCTGCCGGGTTACCACCCCCCAACACTTCTAACCTCTTTATTCTTGACAGTTAGCTTGTTGAAAACTTCCATGTTTATTCTTTCAGCGGTTTGTTGAAACACGGAAATGAACCAGAACGCTTAAGTTAGAAACAAGCATGATAAAATTGAAAGCATTAAGTTAAAAGAATGCATTTGACTTATTGCTTGGGGGCTAGAGATATTACCTGGCTCATCCGCTGCAAACCTGACAAATTCTCGTTGAATTCTTTTACATATTCAGAAAAAAGAATTCCAACATGGTGCAGGCCGTCTTGGATGACCTGACGAGGTGAAAACACGAAGTTATTTCGGACAATTAGTCCGCCTCGTGGCCAAGGACGGATCATGGGAGCAGGAGCAAAGAACTTCTTAGCTGCCGGACGAATGTATCCGAGATCATCAAAAGGTTCTTCCTTTACCTTGAAGTCCTTATCAAAAATAGGGATGGGCTCGTCTTCTCCAGATGTCCGAGAAGGTCCGCCCATCTCCGGCGCCACCCTTTCCCTCGCAACCAAGTTGGATGCAATAGGCTAGCTCGACGGCTGGAATTGTTCGTCCGGGTTTGTGGTTTTGTCTTTCCCACCAAGAGTTGTCGGAGTGGGTGGAGCAGCTGAAGACGGCATTCCCTTGCCAGCAGTAGCCTTATGTTTCTTCAGTTTCTTTGACTTCAAAGGAACTGGTGCAAGGCTGAAAAGGAAATATCCGAGAAGTAAATACCTCGAGGAATCAGGATGGAATAAGAGAACAGAAACCTCAGAAAAATACCTGGATGTGGTGATGGGAACTCCATCAAGATTTATCACCTCCTCTGTGATCACTTGCCTCTTGCGTTTGCGACCGCCATAAAAGCTGGCGTGCAATTCTTCGAGTTCGGCGTCGGATGCAAGATCTGCTTCCGTGAGATCGTCGAACTACAGAGAGAGCAAAAAATTCGGCTAAGTCTGAGATATCCGGGAAAGATAAAAATCCGAGAGAATGTCAAATCATGGAAAACCAAAATTACCTTAGGGACAGGGTTCTCCTCATGATACATCTCCAAGCTCTCCTTATATTGGTCGGGAGTAGCGACCAATTGGTTGACTCGTTTCTTGAAATCCTTTTTTGTGAAGGCTTTGTGGGTCCCTCTCATTCCATCTTCTGGGCCTTTGTATTCACAAAGAAGTCGAGGGCGGAGGGCAAGAGGTTGAATATGACGACCGAGCCAGCACAAAATTGTGTCTGTTCCGGTCAAAGGAGACTGAGAAGAGGTGAGTTTCGCAATACGCTGTTTGATCTTCAACAGATCATCCGGCAAGGTTTGCACAGCTTGGACTGCCCAACTCTCTTGAGGAGTGGCGGCGGAATTGATGAATGGAGGAAACCTGTTTTCTTTTCCGGGAAACGGGATGTCGTGGTGATAAAAGAAAGAACCCGTCCAAAATTTGATGGATTCTGATGTTTCTATCTTTGGGCACCAGTCTTCCCTAGATCTCCGAAGAGTGAAAGAAATGGTCCTGCAGATGGGAAGAACACCCTCTGTAGGGTTACGTTTCACTCCGAAGCAGTATTGCCAAAAGTCTAATCTAGGTGCTATTCCTAACCTCTGCACCACCTCACACCTCAATACCCTAATGGCATTACGAAAACTTGAAAAAAAAATCCTGCTACAGTGTTCCAGTCCTTGTAGCAGCAGCACAACCACCACCAATTTTCCAAAAAACGCCCACAAGAAGAAAATAGTGCACGAACACCGTTGTTGCCCGATCGAAGATTTTGAGTTTTCACTCCGAAGATAGTCTCCGCTCTCAAAACAATGTCTTCACCAAAACCATTGCGAGGCACAACCAATTAGGGCCATACCTTAGATTTTTTTAGAGGGTATGCAATTGCATAACTGATTTTTATAGAAGAAGAGTTGAGTTACAAAGAGAGCGACAGCGAAAGTTGCAAACAACTCAGCTGTCGCAACACACCCTCACACACCCCTAGATGGTTACTCCCTAAAAATAGCTCCCACTCCGGCTCCAGCTGCCATACAAAGCTTCATGTCCTCGAATATTCTAGCTGCTAACCGAGCTTCGGTCCTAAGCTAGCTAGTGTTCCCAAACACTCTAGCATTGCGATGTTTCCAGATGCTCCAGCAGACAAGAGTTACACACGAATCAAAAGCCTTCTGCTGCTTGTCTCTGAATCTATCCCTCACCATCATTCACCAGTTCTCCAAGGTATAGTGACAGTAGGTAGCGGGATTTGAGATCGCAACTGCTGGGAACATATCCACCATACATGTCTCACATATACGCACCGAAGCAAGAGATGATCAGTTGTCTTGATTTCCCGTGAACATAGCTGACAAGCATCCGGCTAGTCCTAAAGACCGTGTCTCGTCCTCCTATCCGAGGTCCAGATCCTATATTGAAGTGCTAGCCACGTGAATATTTTACACTTTGCCGGAGCCCAACACTTCCAAATCCCATTGGCTAGAGGGAATCAGATGTGGCCCTGCATAAGCAATTTGTAAGTTGAGTTGGACGAATAGACACCTGAAGTAGCCAGCCAGCTGAACTCATCCTCCCTCTCTTCCTCCAAATGCTTCCTCTGGAAGATCAACCATAGGTCGACGCATTGCGCAGCCATTCTCAAATCAAAGGGGGTCTTAACATCAGTTGTCCACCTATTTTCTTTTATTGCCTCGTAGACAGTCCTTTTAGTGGTCGCTCTTCTGTTGACTGCATCCCGTAAGATGGGGCGATGTCAGCCACCGCCAACCCATCCAGCCATCTATCCTACCAGAATAAGGTCTTCCATTCCCCACTTTGATACGAACCAGGATGTTGAACACTTCAACTGCCAGAGTGTCTCTCATGACTGGCAGCCCTTGCCAAGGTCTAGACTCATCCGTTCTCCTCAGCCACTCCTATCAGACTCTGAGGTCTCAGCCATGTAGCCCCAAGTTCTTGACCCCAAACCTCCAAAACATAATTGTTTGCAGACATTCTCCCACGCAACTAGGCATTGGCCGCCTCGTGCATGCTCCGAACCTGACCAAAAGAGCCGCCTCATCGACTTGTCGATCTCCTCAAGTAACCAGCAAAGGCGGCTCCACGACTAGCAGCTGGTGGACTGGCCTAGCGGCAACCACCGATTTGACTAAGGTGAGTCTGCCCGCCCTCGCGATCATTCCACTTTGCCATGATGGAACGCACCTCAAGACTTGGTCAAGCATCGGTTGCCATTCTCTTTTTGTGAGCGGCCTTAGGGCCAACTGAACCCATGGGTACTTAATTGGGAACCTCACAATGTTGCAATTCAGAGTCTAAGCTACCATCTCTTCATCCGTCTCCTCTCCCCGGATGAGTGTTGCCGAAGTCTTGGCATAGTTGACGTGCAGGCTAGACGCCTCCCCAAAACTATGCAAAATCAGTCTTGCAGCTTCCATGCCCCCCTCCAGCGGCTTGACAAAGAGCACCACATCATCGGCGTAAACTGACAACCGTTGTTTTGTTGTACATCCCGACAAGGGAGGAAATAGGCCTTCCTCAACCACCCTTGTGATCGTGCATGTGAAAACCTCCATATCTAACACGAACAACATGAGGGAAATGGGACCCCCTTGCCTCAACCCACTAGCATGGGTAATTCTCTTTCCATGAACTCCATTCACCAAGATTTTTGTACTTGTCGTCCGGAGCAGCAAGAAGATCAGTTTACACCAGGCATGAATGAATCCAAGCTTCCGCAACACTTCCAGCAGGAATGACCAAGACAAGGAATCAAAGGATTTAGCAATATCTAACTTCAACAGGATTCCCTTCTCCCTCCGCGTGTTAATTTTCTGAGCCAACTGTCGCACCAACAAAAAGTTTTCATGCAGACTCCTTCCTCTAACAAAACCTGACTGATTTGTGCTGACGATTTCCCCCAATCGGTTTCTGAGTCTTGGCGAGGATTTTAGAGAACAGTTTAGAGAAGCTATGAACTAAACTGATTGGCCTGTAGTCACCCACCTCAACTGCAACAGGATTTTTAGGAATCAACACCATCAAGGCTCTATTGAGTTTCGCAAACCCCCTCCTTCCTCCAACTACAAGCTTCTTCAAATCCGCCATAACATCCTGCTTAATTATTGTCCAAGTTTTGTGATAGAAGGCCCCAACAAATCCATATGGCCTAGGGGCCCGGTCAGCAGGGAGCTCCTTAATGGTGTTCCAGACCTCCTCCTCTGTGAAAGGCCCATCCAGCTCACCGAGATCATAGGTCTGCACTCCAATAAAGTCAAGGTCCAGGGTGGCCTCCATAGTCTGCAGTTTGCCTAGCAGCCCACAATAAGCCTGATAAAAGGCCTCCTCCTTCTGAACTTGCTCGGTAATTAAGGTGCCCACAACTCATACTTCAGGAATGAAATTCTTCACTCTTCTACCATTTGCCACGGCATGGAACAGTCTCGTATTTGCATCCCCTCTTTAAGCCACCTAACTCTGGACCTTTGCCTACACCTATCCTGGGCATTCTCTAACCTGTAAATAACTGTATTTGCAATTGCTAGTTGAATCTTGATATTTCCCACTTTTTTCTGCCCCCAAGCTTGCAGGTGACTAGCCAGGTTCCTGAAAAGGGCATCCAGGCGCTTGAAAGGATCCACAATGTCGTCCTCGCATATCCAACCTTCTTTTACGGCCTCCTCAAAACCCTCCAAATTTAGCCAAAATAACTCAAATCTGAACCGTCTCTTAGGTCTGACAGCATCGCTCAAAGAGAGGTGTTGGCATGTATGGTCTGACACGTTGCTGGAAAGAGCTTGCAAAATGCAGTCAGGATAGCATATGTCCCAATCCACTGAACACAAGGCTTTGTCAATGCGTGTCATAGTTGAGGAAAATCTGTCGTTGCTCCACGTGTACAAACGACCACGTAAATAGACGTTCTGAAGCTCATGCAGGCAGACAAACTGCCTGAAACGACTCATCATGTTTATGTTCAGGTTTGTATTATTCTTCTCGACTGCAGACATGATCATACTATAATCACCCAGAATGAGCCAAGGCCCAGGGCAAAGAGACCTCCTCTCCGAAAGCTCATGGAGGAATTGGATCTTATCTGCATCCGACTGTGGGCCATAAACCATAGTAATCCACCACTTGTTTGAAGAAGTAGTGACCTCCTCTATAAGTGCAAACGATTCCACACTGATATGGCCAAGGTTCAAGACTTATGTGTCCCAGGCTACCAAGATCCCGCCTGTAGTATCCACCGCAGGAAAAAAGAAAAATCAGTCAAAGGACAGTCCAAGGTATTGGAGGACAGTGTAGAGATCAACAATATTCAACTTAGTTTCTTGCAAGCATACACGATTCACTCCTACATACTCCACAAAACTCCTAACAGAATCCCACTTAGCCGGATCATTCAACCGACGCGGGTTCCAGTTCAAGATCTCAATATTTGGTTCCATAAGAATACACTAAAACTCCCTCCCATCTCAGGGTATAAGCCCTCAATGAGCGCACACCGGCTGGCTCCCCTGTTGGCGCATCTCCTCGAAAGGTGGCAGTGTCTTCCCGAAGATGGATGCCACAATAAGCAGATGGTCATCCTTCATGGGAGAATCGAACATGCCACATAACTCCTCAAGGGCCTTCTCGTCGACCACCATGTTATCCGGGACAACACCCAACGCCTTTAGCAACACATTTTCCGCAGCAGAAGCCTTCTTGAGAGGCTTCCTCGTGGGGCAAGTAGTTTCTGCTCTCCGTGTTTGCCTTCTCGGCGTGCCTGGAACTGCCGCAGCACAAGGCCCCGTAGAGGCTTCAACTTCCCGCAGGAGGGGCGGGGCCAGCTTCTTGAACAGGCCCGCACAAAAAACCCTTAATCTGCTACTTGTTGTGCCTCTGATGGCCCGACCAGAGTTTCTGAATCAGAAGAGCCTGGCCCAGCACCCCCAATGGACTCATCCACTGAGTGGGTCTCAGAACAATCCCCATCCTGTGTGAGGGGCACCTCAAAGTACTCCTCATTGTCCCCGCCCACAGATCCATTCCGCAGGCTAGTTTTTGCCGATGCAGACGAGGAGAGGCAGATGGACACGGCCTGCATAGCACACTCCAGCGCAGTGGCCTCTTTGTACATTTCTGCTTGCACAAGATCCACCGTGGCGTCCGCATCGCGTGCCAAGTTGCCAACGTGCAGACCAACAGTTGCCTCTCATCACTTTCTGTGGGACCCGCATCTCTGGCGGCTGCACCCTCAATCACTTCCGTGCCAAGCACCAATGGGTACTCAGCAGAATTACCAACTCCCGTGGGGCCTGCCATGTCGACCACATCACCTACTTCTCCGTTGCAGCACAATACCCGAAGACCCACAATGGCAGACTTGGGATTGCAAACTTTGGCAGTGGGGCATGTCGAACTGATGGTAGCGCCCACTAACTCCTCTTTTTTGCAGGACCCCAGACGCCCAACGGGTCTCCTTCCAAACTGGCTTCTCCTGGCACTATCAGCACCTCCTTGGGGCCCACCCGCTGGGTGGTTGCGCCCGCAAGAGACGGCTTTTCAGGCTCTTACGTATGATTGAAAGCCACGATAGGGTCTTTTGACCAGGCAAAAGCAGATGGATCACACGATGGTCCCAGCACCACCTGCTTTTCAACCAAATCCTCCTCGGGTTCCTTCCGCACCCACCGCTGTCCGTTGTCTCTATCTGGGGGAGGCATGCGAGGGGGGACCGACCCAAATTACGAACTCCGCACGGAAATCGCGCCCCACCTGGGCGGGAATGGGACGGTTCCACGTGTCCAAGCGAGAGTGGTGGTAGCCTCCACACCCTGCGCGGGCCCACCACTTTCGCCAGGTACTGCATGTGACCGGCCCCACCACCCCCTTGACCGTCCTTGCCTCCGCGAAGGTCCGGTACGCCCTTCAGCCATGGGAGTCTCCTAAAGACTTTTCCTAGCCTACCAGCACCACCACCGAACTCCTGCGAGCCCTCGCCATTGTCAACTCCTGGCAACCGCAAAGAGCCGCCCATGGGCCCATCCTCATCCACGCCAACGACGTGAATAAGGATATGGTACCTCAATGTATCCACCTCGTCCGAACTCATCGGTGGCGTAGGACTTCGCACGGCACCCGACGAGAGACGCACCAGCGATGGCGTGCGGTCGCCATGGCTAGCTGGCTTAGGTATAACCAGCGTGCATGCAATCGGAACAAGGTCCAGATCATCCGTTCATGCCTGCAAACGAAACAACGAGATATCTTCACGGGTTTTTGTCTCAAGCGCGAATTCTCCAATCACACAGGACGTCCCCAACAAATCTACCACGGCCTCGATCGCCCACGCGTGCCGCGGGATCCCTTCCATCCCAATTTCCACCTTGGTTTTCATGGCTACCTTGGACGCTTGAGCTTGTCGGTTTCATGGCCTTGCAAACATAACGAAACCATCAGAGTCTAGTGACGGCAACGACGCAAGACGGCTCCTACACTCCTCGTTAGCGAAGACGAGCATGAAGTCCTCGGGGGCGAGCCGGTGCACCGAGACGTAGTCATAGGTGACATCGAGTTTGCACCAGAGTGCTTCCCGCACTTGCTCGCACGACACAGCCGGGCGCAGGCCGCCGACGTAAGCCACCATGGAGAACCGGAGGATGTGCTCAAGGTTCCTCATACAAGGTGAACGCCGGACCATGCATAACGACGCATCCACCTCCAACTGGGGCATCTCCAGCAGATGGCGCTCCTCCGAAACCATGGTAGACCAGGGCGCGACCGGTGACAGTGAGCAGTGCGCAGTCACGACCGCCATGTCCCCTCTGTACAGACTGTCATCCCCAACCCTAGAAGGTACCGATGGAGAGCCCCGCCACGCTCTATTGGCCAGGAGTTCCTTGCGCCACTCCTCCTCTGCGAACGGGCTGCGCGGGTGCCCGCACTCCTAGGAGGCGTGCCCGTCGTCTCCGCCGCAGCGACAACAGACCCTCACGTTGGTGCAGCCCTCCTTCCGATGCCCGGGCTGGTAGCAGTTGAAACATAGCCCAACTAGCTCGGGAGACACCGGCGAGCGCGACGATGGTGTCCTCTACCTCTGAGCCATCTCCGCCGCCGTTGCGCGGCGTTCCTTTTCCTCCACAGCGACTTGCGTGACGGCACCACCGGGATCCAGATTTTTTTTTTTTGAAAAGGGAAAGCCCAGCCTCTGCATCTGGGTGATGCACACGGCTTTTATTTAAAACATAATCATCCAAGCATCAAATTACATCCAGCAGCACTGACTGAAGAGTCTCAATAGCTCCTATACAGAAAACTACTGGTGTAATAAAAGAGTAAAAGGAGCAGCAGCCTAACAAATCAAGCACCCAACTCCAGCAGCTGTCGGCTAAGAAAAGCAGATACGGCTGTTATGCAACCAGCCACCCTTGTTGTAGATAGCCTGAATGACCGCCATCATTCGAGAGCAGCCACCATCCAAACGCACATGTTGATCCTCCGGTAGAAGGTGAGACCAGAGATGTATCCAATAATTTGCTTGATGAACCACCTGCAAAAAAATCCCAGCTCTCTCATTGTTAAAGATCACTCCATTTCTATGATTCCAAACAGCCCAAAGTAAAGCACATACTCCTATTCGTATAAGTGCTTTCGTAGAATTTTCTAACCCATATAACCAATTACCAAACAAATTAGTAACGGACAACGGAGGGGAAATGCTAAATGTGAAATGCACTAGCCTCCAAATCTTTTTAACAAATTCACAAGAAATAAACAAATGTTCCACGGTTTCTGGATCTCCACAAAAAACGCAATTATGAGAAACAACACAATTTCTCTTGATCAAATTATCTTTTGTCAATAGTTCTTTCCTAGAGAGAAACCCCACCGGGATCCAGATAAGGCACTCCTTGACACTTCGACATGCTGGCGCCGCAGCACCAGCCACCGCCACCGACGTGACATCTGTTGAACCTTCCGGCGAGCTCTCTCCCAAGGACAAACCCAGCCCCAACATAATCGGGCGGTCTGGCGAGGCAAACGATGCCGATTTCGGGCTGGATGGTGCCCCATCCACGCGATGGCCACCACCGACCAGCTGCACCTGGGGACGCGGGGAAGCACTCGTCGCCATGGCGCTTGGGCGAGAGAGGCTTCCAAACTTTCTTGTCCTTCACACTACTCTTTACCAAATTTGAAGGTGATGACGCCACTTACCAGCCTTTTCTTGTCCTTGGCTGCATATTGTATGTCCATTGCTGATTACTGTACTGATCATTTTTATTTTGTCCATTGCCTTATTACCCGTATTTCGATTTGTGTTGTGTAGATCCTTCATAGCATTTGCTCGAGACACATCATCAGGTTTATATACCTTTGTTCAGTTGTTGAGTAGATGAAACAGTTAGCACTCCCTTTTTTGACCCGAAACCGCAGGGATCCTGCTTATATTCATTCAAAGGAGGGGGAAAAAAAACTGTACAAGCCTAGAGGCAGAGCAGAGAACTGAAAAAGGAGAAAGAAACAAACAGCAGCCTACAGGAGCTGCGCTCTAGTTGCTACAGATATGTCTCCACGAACTCGCTGTGCCAGCACCGCTGCACCCATTTCTTCGTTTTCAAAATCCGTCGCCCGCGCTCTTTCCAAATATGCCATACAGTAGCATGTCGTGGAAATGTTTGTCGCCTGTGATCCTTAGGGATACAGTGATGCAAATTATTCCACCAAGAATGGATAGATGTCCCCTGAGTGCTTAAAATTGCCAAAGGAGCATGGCTTGTCAGGAACAAAGTCCAAGCCTCCTTGGCGTACGAGCACCCCACCGCCAAATGCACGTCCGCCTCTGGCTCTTGATCACATAGCCGGCATACTGGGTTACAGTTCATTCCTCGTCGCAACACCCTGTCCGCTGTCCAGTTGCGGTTTCTGAGGAGCAGCCACATGAAAATTTTCACCTTTCCTTTGATCTTTGCCTTCCAAACTTTCTCTAAACGAGGCTGCAGCAGCCTTCCAGTGAACTGCATCTCATATGCAGACTTTGCTGAAACAGTTAGCGCTCCAAGAGAAAAGAAACACGTATTTGTGTTTTAGAGATAGATCATGTGTGTGATTTGCATGAGAGCTTCGCTTCTCAAGGATGGGAAATATGCTCACTGGCATTATTTGACAATGTTGATAATTATCTAGATTGATGGGTACGCTATTATATATATGGAGTCAAACTGTTGTAGAGATAAAATGCAATTCATTCTCCAATGATCAGTAATTTTTCTTCCCAATCGAGTCGCAGCGAGCCAAATCAACCCAGCGAAACGGGACAAAATCGATCCAGTCCGCGCACGCCTCCCACGTGTATACACGCAGTAGGCCGGCAGGGGGATCACGATTACTTGTTTTAGATACTCCTATTAGGTTTTAAGTAATTTTTTTATTCGTTTAACAGTCTGTGATTTTAGTTTCAGGTTGGGTGGAGTACATTATGTAAGACATAAAGGTACAAGAATGATTAGTCCACGAGTTACACTTTTTAAGAAAATTGCCATTTCTGTTGTCAAATAAGAAAAGTGAAGTTACACTTGGCGCTTCATTTGTTAGCATCATCTCTAAAATTGTGAAGCAGACAGTTAATTCTGCGTCGATTTTAAGTTTTGTAGGATCCATAGTTTAGATTTGTTGTCCTGCTATGTAGGAAGGCAGGCTCTATACATTATTTTCTAACATGTGAAAATTTCTCATTTCTCATATTATAATTTGTTCTATACGCTGATTAGTTGTTTCTGTAGGCTTGCTCACTGAATTTTCTATTATTTTTTTTGAAATTTAAAACCAACTCTATTAAGCAAGCAAGCCGCCTCATTAAAAACCTTCCAGTCCCCTCAGGTACCCTGGAAGGAAAAGAGTGCGTAAGAAACTTGCTGCCTCCATAATCATATAATGTTTACATCAGAAAGTAGCATGTCCATCACAATGTCTGGTGGATCATCTACCCAGAGGAAATTTGAGTGATTACTAAAATTATAAGCAGCTAACTCATGGGCTACAGAATTTGCATCTCTACTACAGTGAGAAAACTTCACTGAATTAAATTTTGCCCTCTCGTCCATGCAATGAGCAAAAGTAGCCGCAGCAGGATCACACCATAGCTCCTGGTCCATGCAAGCATGGTACACTTCACCGAATTTTCTATTGGTTTGGATGTTGCGGTGCTGCTAAATTCTTAAAATAGGTGGAAGTTTTTGTGGAAGGGCTTTCTCATAATGTCTGCATAGATAGTATCAATACACTTTTCTTTGCTATAAAGTGTGATTTATCATTGAGTTGTGGCTCCTATTTCCGTGCACGGGTGGATATGTGAGTTGTACTACGTGCACAATATCAATAGTTTTTTTTTTGCTAGAAAGTGTATGATTTTGTGTTGACATTACCAAAGGCCTACCATGTTCCATTTAA